>CM045494.1:16278084-17586417 GCA_024704745.1 Rosa lucieae | reverse complement strand
TGCATCACTATGATGTGGAGATTTTGTACGAAGGTCAACATGAAGCTCCGAACTCCATAGCAGAGCCACCCCTTGCAATTCTGGTCCTTTTGGAAAGCAAATATTATCCTCAAAACCCAGGCGAGATGTCAACGAATTGATGAGTTAGGGTGTTGCTGGGGTTTTAGCCAAGAAGATGAGATACGGCTTCTTGGCGTGAACCAAATTGATCAAAGCACGTTGTGTTTCAAGGTTGACAATACCTCTGCAGTTCCAAATGAGAATGTTGCCTTGCAACATGGTGGCCTGGACGATGGTACAAGGCTGTAGAGGCGTCACAACAACAAGGGCGGCGCTTACGGTTAGCTTCTTCTTTTTGTCATTGTGAAACTTTAATTAAACATAAGGCCACTTAATTAAAAAAAAAAAAAATAACATGAACTATTATGTGATTTTTTATTTATTTACTTTTTCTTTTTTAGCTGTGCAAAAAAAAAAAAGATTAATCATTTTTTCTTAATGTTTCTCTATTTTTGTATCTCATGATTAATTATTTAAATATTTTTTATTTATATTTTATTTGCTAGGTCTGTTTTTTTTTTCCCTTCTTTTTGCAAATATAATGGTTTTTTTTTCTTCTTTTTGCAAAGAAAAATGCTAGAGATCCCAAATTTTTATACAAAATTTAGATCCCAAATGATGTGGCACGCGCCATATCAACATTTTGCCATAAAAATATATTGATGAGATGGAATTTATTCATTTTTTATTATATTATATTTAGTCTAAAAAAAATTAAATTTAATCCCTTATCATTTTATGGGAATCACCTTCACAGCTCCACCCTCACCATACCAATTAATCTCTAGAGTTGATCCCTTTTTGTTATTGCTATTACAGATATCCTGTTGGAGGTTCCGTTCATTCACCCATAATATGACATCAGCAAAAGCTGCTCTCTCTCTCTCTCTCTCTGAAATGTATTAAACCGTGCATGTTTAAGTTCTTCCTTTTTCTCTAATCATCTTTTTTTTTTCTATATTATTTTATCCATCACAATTTTTTTTATTGATTGGGTTTTGATTGCAGCACTAGTTGCACTTTAATATCAGATGATTCACATCCTTTTTTCTGTATTTGCAATGAATGATATGAGACATGAATCATATTCATGTATCCTTGCTTCAATATGTTGGTTATCTAAATAACATAATTATCAAAATATGAAAATCCACCTTACCAAATTTTCCAAACAAAAGCTGATGACATAGCATATGCCACCTCATTTGGTATTAAAATTTTGTAATACTTTTTGGGATCTGTAGCACCACTCTTTTGCAAATGTAATGGATAGATTTAGATTGAGGTCATAATACAATTTATTTTGTTCCCCCTAACCAATATACATATCATACATTTTTATCTTAATCATAGTTTTTTTTTTTTGAAAGGCTTAATCATCGTTTTATTTCTTATTAAATATATATATATGAATACTTTAATGAGTATGTAGTGAAATTAGAAAATGAAAATAGATAGGAATAATAAAGAATGCAATCTAATATTATTGAATTGGAAAGTCTAGAGAAAATAAATATAATAATTTTTTTTATATAATTATTATTCTTGATAGTCATTTTATAGAGTGAGGTCAAGTGAACAGATTTGGAGATCCTAATAGAAACTCTTTTAAAAAAATTTGTGTTGTAATTTTATTTTTTCGAAACTTTCGTATTCAAATAACATCATCTAGTTTATATACACCATACTGTAACGAAACAAAGAGTATCTAATATTCTCATATTCTACATAAAGATTTAAAGATTTAACGAATAAAATGTTTAATTACTCGATAATTTATCTATCAAATTATTGATGCTTTTATCGAGAACTAAACATCATTGATGAATTGTCCTAAAGAGAAGCTAAGGTGCGTGAAATTAGAACAAACAAAAGAAGCTGTGGTATACTCCATCTCGACCTAACTAAGATTTCTGAGTGTTTTTGGAAAACTCGTCTAGGGTGATGGTGATATGCATGACTCAGTACGTCCAGATCGATCGAGATTACGTTAATGAAGCAAATAATTGAAGGAAGGGTATGGGCACGTAGTCTACAGACGAATCTCAGTACTGTTTTCGTGTGTCTGAGTTTTCACAGTGATTCTGAGCCTGAAAACTTACTGCTCAGAAGACTCAGATCTCTCTGATAGCTTGCTTTTCAAGGAGAGGACCAGCAGAACGTTCCATCCATGCATGCCTGTATAGTAATATATAGTAATACACACACACACACATTTATAAATGTGTGTATATTTATGGGATTACACTTCACGTACTGCACCGCACGTGTGAGCTCTGGAGCATGCATGGCCCATGAACCACGCCGATCAGGTGCTCTGCAGAAACCGAGCCCCTACCCTAGCCGACCCTGTCTCTCTCTTGGTCTCTCTTAACCTCTCCATAGCCTTCGAGAACTGAATGATTGGGTGTGTCTAGACAAAGAAGCTGCGGGTCCCAACCCCGGTTTAGCTGGCAATCACGTCGTCTTGATGGACGGACGGGATTGATGGACGGGGATGATGACATTTCAGAGAGAGAGAGAGAGAGAGACAAACATAAAGGGCATGCAGGACTGACTGGACCGACTTTGGGGAGGGCAAAGCAAAGCAAAAGCCATAGCATGGGATTATCCAACTTGTGAGTGCAGGTCTCAGAAAGGGAATGAGCCCCAAAGCACGAAAGTCCTCCAACTTTTCTCTTCCTTCTTTTTCATACCACCACCCTCCTTAATCTTTCTTTTCTGCAGATTTGATTCTTATTTCAATCTGTAAAACCATCCATGCATGTCAACTACATCACGATACATATTTTCCTTGGCCCTGTAATTCAAAATCTCGAGCTAGATAGCTAGCTAGCTTCAAATTTGAATGGAGAATTGTAGTCCTTTGGTTGTAGGGGAGTCCTAGATTTATAAATGTTTCTACGTCACATCAATCATCAGGCTCTGTAGGCCTTAAACTGCTTACTAATTCAGAAAATTAAATTATTATCAGAAAGATGTCGGCCCTTCTTGTGGTCAATAAAACTGACATCACTGTGCAGCATTGGTTTCAGTAAAATACCATAAAATAATTGAAATATTGGGAAAATTCTTCAGTACTGGCATGCACCTATTTTAGTCCATTTTTTTAGATTATTAGATTAGTAATATATCTTTTTTTTTTTTGTGAGAATAAGATTAGTAATATATCTAATTGACTAAAATATTTAAAATGAGGTAACCAATTTATTCCTTAACCAAATCATTAATAATTAAATATGAATTTTTTTCTCAAAAAATGGAAAAAAATTAAGGAGTCTTTTTAAAACTAATTAACTACATCATTAATATTTTTCTTAACCAATTATAATTGAGGTATATTTTGAGTAATTTATTATGAAAGAAAATAAGTACTTAGAGCATCTTTAGCAATGCTAGCTATTTTTTAGTTAAATTTTAGCCAAAGTAGCTAAAAAGTCATTTTAGCTAGCCACTTTAGAAATACGTCTGCATCAGTGCTCTCTATTCTAGCTAGTTTTGAATTTATATTATTTTTTAAATGAATAATAAATAGTTTAAATGTATTTATAAATTACATAAAATAGCTTAAAAGGAATGTTTTAAATTATAGAGAGCCTCATCTCGCTCTCTATATTTAGGAGCGAGATAGCTAAAAGTTATAATGGAGAGCCACTTAGGAGTCTGGTGCAGCTGCTAAAATAGATAAAAAGCTAAACATGCTCTCCAAAATAGCTTAAGAGCCAAAATAGAGAGTCTGCTAAAGATGCTCTTATATGATGGTATTATGTTACCTTGTAGATGTGGAAATTTAATTTTATTCGAGTTCTTATTCCATCTACGACTATATTTACAAGTTTATAAATCAGTTTACAAATGTTAAAACGAATATGTTGTTCTACTGTTTTTTTTATTTGGATCTTCCATCTCTTTGATAAGTAGTCGGCTGCAATTATCAAAGATTGTATTTTGTTATGCTGACAAATTTGGAGGGCAAGAAACAACTTAATTTTCAACAATTCTCTCACTCCCCCAAATAGCATTACTCTCTCTACCGCCTCAGTTGATTCCAACTATAGAAGAAACAATCAACCTACTGCAAAGATAAGCTCTTCCTCAACTAGGCCTATTCTGTGGAGACCCCCTCCAGTTGGCTTCTTTAAGCTCAACTTTGATGGCTCAGTCCAAGATAGAAACAAAGCTGTAGCGGGCTTTATTATTAGGGATTCCAATGGTAGTCCAATCCTGATTGGTGCCTGTAAGCTTGGTGTCACTTTGGTTCCTGTTGTTGAGGGTTGTGCTCTCAAAGATGGTCTTATTCAAGCGCTTCGTCATAACGTTTCAAGAATTCAAGTTGAGGGTGACTCTCTGCTCATTATCAACTGCATTAATAGAGCTTGCTCCCCTCCTTGGAAGATCAGATTCTTGATCTTTGACATACTCTGTCTTGCTGCGAAGTTCGATGCCATTTCTTTCTCTCATGTCTTTCATGAGGCCAACATTGTTGCGGATGCCATCACCTCGACGGGTCATGCTCTCTGCAATCCCAAAATTTGGCTCAATTCGTTTCCGACTACAGCTTCGTCCACCCTTCTTCTAGATACTGTAAACCTTGGCTGTCCAAGGGGCTTCGTGTTGTAATTTCCTTTTCTCTTCAAAAAAAAAAAATGTTGTTCTAGTGGTAATACTTCATTCGTAGAACAAATAGAGCATGTATCTTCACTGATGTGATATAGTTCTCGATTGTATAACTGTGATATTTTCTCGTGTAATGGATTTCACTGATTAAAAAAATTACATTTATGACGATATATTTTACCATAAATGATGACAAATGATGTAAAAAGTTGTATTAATGTTTTACTTGTGGTAATTACTCTACCTACGGCTGCATTGTATTAATGTTTTACTTGTGGTTATTACTCTACCTACAGCTGCATTTACAAGCTTCAAAACCAATTTCAAGATGTGACAATGATTAATGTAAAAGCTATAATTTTTGTTCTATTTGTAGTAATTACTCCACTTACAACCAAATTAAGAGTTTATGAACAATCTAACAAGTATGACAACAAATTTGTTGTCATAGTGGTAAATCTTTATGTTTTTATCATTAATGAAATGATTACTTCATTAACTGCGCATTTTACCACAACCCACAACAATAGATGTAAAAACTATAATTTTTGTTCTATTTGTAGTAATTACTCCACGTAAACTGATCTACTAGTTTATGGACAATTTAACAAGTGTGAAAATAAATTTGTTATAAGAATGGTAAATCTTTATGTTTGTATCATTAATGAAACAATTACTTTAATGACTACCATTTTAGCACAACCCACGATAATTTATGTATCAAATGATAAGTTTTAGAGTTTTTCTATTCAAACCTCCAAATTTACTCATTTGACCTCTATGCTTTTTACACCTCTTATTAAATTTTCAAATACTAAATTTACTCACTAAACCTCACTAAATTTTCTCAAATAACCTCACTCATATAATTCGCAAACAAATTATTATCTTTAAAATAACAAATTTAGTCATTTCAATGATTTAATCACTCTATAAATCTTAACTAAATATACATTTCTTAATCAAACTTGAGTTTCAAAAATTAAAGTCTAATCAATAAGAAAATGCCATGAACTATTATGTTTTTTTTTTCTATTTTAGTTGTGCAAAAAAAAAATCATTTGTTTTTATTCTCAAAAAAAAAAAAAAATCATTCGTCTTTTAATGTTTTTTTTTTCTATATTTTTTGTACCACATGATTAATTATTTAAATATTTTCAGTTTGTTTTTTTGGCAAATATAATGGATTGACTTAGATTTAGGTCATAATCATAAGAGGATTTATTTTGTTTTCCCTCACCAATATGCGTTCAACAGAGGGCTGTCACTAGGTATGTTCGAATCAGTTATAGGTATTACCAACTTCAAAACCAAAGCTTTCAGTTTCAAAATTGAGTTACCAATTACCAACCAAAATTTTCGGTTTTTAATCATAATTACCAAATTCGGTATTACGGTTTTCGGTATTACCAACTTTAGAAACACTAATTCTTTGTAATTAAAATTAGAACGAACAAAAAACTAGGTTTTGCTTTTTTGCTACGGCAAAATAGCTTTTCGCTACGGCAAGGCGCCGTGGCTATTGCAATTTTTTTTTGTAGTGTAGGGTTATTTAACCGTCTTTGACTAGGTTACTTAAAATACATGTACTATTAATGTAGTATATATATATATATATATATATGTAGTAATGTTCATACTATTATGAAAAATTTTATGTTTATTTCTTAATATAATGTATGTGTATTGAAAATCATAGTATATAAAGCTAAAATTTAGATAATCGGTAGATTCGGCATTTACCAAAACGAAACCAACTTTTTCAATAATTTTCGATTTCGGTTTTATCGGTCTCGGTTACCAAAAAGTCGGTTTACCAAACTTAAAATATCGGTTGGTATTCGGTCAGTTTGGTAATTACCAAACCAAGTGGTAGCCCTAGTTCAACATATATATCATACATTTTTATGTCCGATGATCTTAATCTTATTTTTAATTCTTATTAAATATATATGAATGCTTTAATGAGTATGTAGTGAAATTGGAAAATGAAAATAGATAAGGAAAATAATAAGGAATACAATCTAATATTATTGAATTAGAAAGTCTACATAAAATAAATATAATATTTTTTTGGTATAATTATTGTCCTTAATTGTCATTTTATAATAGGTTATATATGTTATTTAATAATTCATAATAGATTGAAGTCAAGTGAGCAGATTTGGAGGTCCCAATAGAAACTCTCTAAGTTTTATTACATTTGTGGTACTTCATATACGACATCATTTACAAGATTATCAACCATTTTACAACTGCTACAACATGGTGTTGTGAACATGGTAAAATTAACATTTGACCAAAATATATGTAAGTACTCAGTATTCTAAGGAGGTTCTATTTGATAAATGTTGTCAAACTATAATATTTACATGTTTAACCACTCAATTACCCACAACAACAAGAAGTGTGGTCATAGATCGTAATTTTAGTTCTAGTAAGTGTAATTAAATATTTTGACAATATTTGTTACATGTTTCTTAACAATGTTACATATCAAGAAATAATGTGTTGTTAATATGGTAAATATCATTTTTTAAATGATAATATCAACATTTAACTGGGTAACATGTTAACCAATTCAACATGTTTCCACTTTATTAACTTATTAGAACTAAAAAGTGAAATACTCTCTCAACTCTAGAGAGAGGAGTAGGCTGCCACTATGGTTTCTAGAGGTGGTGCCGGAATCTTGGCCAGTGATGGTGGATTTTTCCATCTCTTTGGCAATAGGGAGTAGATGGTGGAGGGGCTCCTTTCCGTCGTTGGTTTCGAATAGTTATTTTGGGTCTTCTTACTCATAAGCAGCTTCACGTTGGTGCGTTGGGTTACAGGGCAAAGTGGAGGACGAAGGTCTGTTCTAGGCCAGCGATTTTTGAAAGATAGAGAAGAGGTGACGTTCCTTGGGATGGGGCCTGCAGGTGTTTAGAGCGTTGCGGAGTGGAATGCTGGGTGGTGGTTGGTGTTGGATTTTTGGTTTCTGCCAGCCGTTTAGATGTTGACAGCAAACGTCAGATTTTCCAAAGCGAGATTGGCTACGGCGAAGGTTTCAGTAGGCGATAGGGGCGGATCTTCTTAGCCAGCGACTGTTGGATGAGCTAGTTGTCCAAATTATTGTGTGTCCTTAGGCCATGTTTGGTTCATGGATTTGAGGCATCAGGAAAGGAAAGTCTTTCCTTTCCTTCGTTTGGTAACCACAAAATCTGGAAGCATTTTCCTGACAGAGGGGAAAATAGGGGGGAATGTCATTCCACTCAAGATCCATGGGATTGATTTTCCCCTCTTCTTTCCCAGCATTTATGACTGCAATTTTAGACAATAATAACCCTGTTCAAATATACAATTGCCAAATTTACCCATTGAAACATAGCTTGTATTTTTATTAAAATACAAGTGTATTATTGAAACATAGCTATATTTATACTTTCCTTTCCTTCACCAACCAAACATTGGAAGGGAAATCAAATGGTCTTTCCTGGATGCTTTCCCTGCTTTACCAAATACAGGAAAGGAAATATGACATGAACTTTAGTTTCCCTTCCCCACTGGAAAGACAAGGGAATTGATTTCCCTTCCGTGAACCAAACGAGGCCTTAGTCCAGTTGGGCTTGGAACCCTTCTGGGCCTATTACAAGGGTTTCCCATTCTTTTGGGCCTCTGATTGGCACATAAGGCAGTTAGGTTGCTTGGTTGGATCATTTTATTATTATTTTTTTAATTTTTATGTAAGAATTCCATCTTTTATGGGGAAGGCATTCGTAGCTTCTCTTTGTGATTTGTTGACAAAAATATCTGGGAAGTCTTGGCCCTTGATTTCCTAGGATGTTTTAGGCTAGATTATGGCTGAGCTTCATGATCTTTAAAAATGATAAACTACTTAGATAGTGACTCTTTTGACAGCCCCACCGGGGTGGGTCGTTATATGCTATTTCGTTGATCAATGCAATGAGTTGACATTTCTCTAAAAAAATAAAAAACTTACTAAAAAAAAAAATGACATATATCAAGGTACCGTAGACGACTCCAAAATGGAATATTATACATTCTCTTCTTGATCAACGAATCAACCCTAAAGCTACTTAATTAGCCCCTAGTAATGTATCAGAGCAAAAGTAAAAATAAAGGGAAAATTTCGCAAACAGTACACCAAGTAAAGGCCACTAATAATTCTTATACACAAAGTTTCAAACCAAACATTTCGGCACACGAAATCTGAAACTCGACCCACTATTAATACATGACGTCAATTTTTGACACCAAAATGTCCATTATGCCCTCAATTCTTTTTTTTTTTTAATAAAATTTTTTTTCCTTCGTTTTTATCTCTTTCTTCTTCCTTCTTCCGGGCTCACTCCCTCGCTTCCAACGCCGCCTTCCTCACCTTCACGCTCACTCCCTTGCTTCCAACACTGCCCTTGCGAGGTGAGCTTCTCCCGCCGCTGCCGCTCCGCCTCCACGTGGTTGAGTTGTGTGTCTAGGCCCAGCCGGGGTTTCAGGCCCCTTTTCTTCGGTGCTCTTTTCATCTGGCAGTCGGAATCTGTGAAGTCTGGGTTTGGGTTCGGAGCTCCATTCTTCTTCTTGCTAGAACCAAAAACATGTTTCTTGTCGTCATCGTACGAGCTGTGATCCCCTTCCTGCACGCCGACAATGATGCCGATGTCAAAAATGGAGCAGTTCCAGTTGATGAACTCGAGCGGTCTTGTTTCCAGGTCGGGCTGATCCGGCCCAAACAACGACTTGGCTTGCTAGATCAACCCCCAGTTCTCTCTGATCAAACCGGAGGAACCCATTTCAAGAACACCGTCGGAAGTTGGGATGCAGATCAAGGTCTCGATCTTATGGATTTGGGCCTCTTTGGCTCTCTTGCAGTTGTTGAACTGAAGCTCGTGGGCCCCGCTCAGCCAGATTGAGGTCCCGGAGCCGAAGGCCTTGCAGGGAACAGAGCCGTCCTCAACGGCGAAATATCGAGTGAGGGAGTGAGCCCGGAAGAAGGAAGAAGAAAGAGATAAAAATGAAGGAAAAAAAAAAATAATAGAAAAAAATTATTAAAAAAAAAATTGAGGGCATAATTGACATTTTGGTGTCAAAAATTGACGTCGTGTATTGATAGTGGGTCGAGTTTTAGATTTCGTATACTGAAATGTTTGGTTTGAAACTTTGTGTATAAGAATTATTAGTGACCTTTACTTGGTGTACTGTTTGCGAAATTTTCCCAAAAATAAAAGTTCCCTAGTAATGAAGAGTTGAAGAGCACAAGTGTCTTGCAATTAAAAGAAAAATATAATTGGAGAACATCGATCTATGGCAATAACCATTGGTTTTTGGATGAATCGGAACTTTGGGGCATAAAGAAATTTCAATTCTCTTTTTGACATCTTTTTTTGTATATGTCAAAAGAAATTTCAATTCTAATAAATTGTAATTATAAATTTACTGCTATCACAATATTCACTAAGGGATTATAATAACTACGGCATTGACAAACTAAAATTAAACATTCTCACTTGAAATAAAAGGTCACACTTATATAAATTTCAGCAAGCATTACAATAACGGCTTGCCCATAGGGCCGTCAGAAGAAGCCATTACATAGAGCACACTACACTAGCACACCCCTCACACAAGCATACTACTCAGCGCACCCCTAGCACACCCACCTTTTTTTGATTAAGCGCAAAATCAAGAGAACACAGTTGCCCCAAGAACAAATAAAAATAACCAAAGAAGCAACCTATCCCTTGTCGATCTCTTCCACTCAATAAAAGAAAAATGACTTAACATCCTTTTGTAAAAAAGAATGCAGGCCCAAAACTAAACCAAAAATTAAACAATAAGGAACCATAAAGGCCCAAAACCTCCCCTAGAAAGGTCCAAACCCCAATCTGGGGCCCAAGAACCACAACCTAGGAGAACCCTAGAAAACAAGACGAACGCAGCCCCTGTAATCGCCACAGGTCTCGCATCCGTCGCAAATGCCAGTAGCACTTTTGTCTATATAATTGGCAATAGCAATACCACCGCAAAACCATACCCTACCTGGTCATCTTCCACAACAGTACCTCTCCCACCAGTACTCGACACCATCAAAACCCCATGCAGAACCTGATCCCAGCCCTCAACGTCGAAAGTCAATCGGGACATCAACCCAATGCAATCATTACCACCATCCACAGGTCGAATATCGAGTCCCTCCCTCATATCCATCCTCAACAGAGAGCCCGCACCACTATCATACCGATCCCACCTCAGATCGGTCTCAGAACCACTATCACCATAGCAAGCGCCGGTGACAAGAAAAATGACGTAGCAACCTTGTAGCAAGAAGCCCTGTCGAATAGTCTCGTCAGCACCACCAAGAATTAGACTAGAGAAAGGCGAAAGGATACCTGTCGTAGTCAATAACACAAGACCACCACCACCTGAAGATAGCCATCGTTGAGAAACCTCCCTTGCGGGAGTCAGAGAAGAGAGCATTTTTTTTCTAAACAGAGAGGGATTGCTCTTAAAAAAAAAAGAAAAAAAAAAGAAAAAAAAAAAGAAAAAAAAGACTAACATGTCAATGGATCTAACAGAGGAGATAAATTGAATAACAGATCGGGTCAAATTGACCTGAACCAAGATAAGTTTTGGAGCCTCCACCTGATCACATAATTAATCACGCGCGAAAATTAGTAGTTGCAAATAAAACATACAACAAGAAGAACATAGAGATAGAACCGTAGAAGTGAAGCGATAAGAAGAAACTACTTGATTAATACACATCATCATCACATTACATCACCATTAAAATCTTTAGGATTAAATACTTGTTACTCCTCAAACTTTTGCCTGAAAAACAGTTTAGTCCCTCGCCTTTCAAATTAAACTGGATAGTCCTTATTCTCTCTAATTCTCATATAACAAGTCCAAAATGATTCGAAATGACTATTATGCCCCTCATTTTCTATTTTTATTATTATTTTTATTTTTTCTCTATTTTTTTAATTTTTCTCCCCTTTTTTTATACTCTCTCTCTCTCCCCCTCCCTCTCTCCTTCTCTTCTGGCCGCACGGTCTTTCTCTCTCCCTTGACCTCTCCTCTTCTTCTCTTCATCTGCCATCACCGGAGACCACCAATTCCGGCCACCATCTCACCAAAAACCTAAACTCTCCCTTTCTCTCTTCTCAGCCGCGCGTCCTTCTCTCTCTCCCCTGACCTCTCGCTCCCTTTCTCTTCTTCTTCCCTCTGCAACCACAGGAGAACACCATCTCCGGCCACAATTTCATCACCCTCTCACAATCCAAAATTGAACAACACAATTAGGGATTCCATTTCTCGTCAACCCAGAAGCTCCAATCAAAGGAAAAACATGAAGATTACCTAATAGAGGGGGTCTGAAGCTCCAGCAGCCATGAGCGGTAGAGCTAGCTTCTCCCAAACACCAGCAGGGGGGGTGAAGCGCGTGCGGCGGCTCTGGTCAGAATCAGAGGTCGGGAGTTTGGGGTTTCGAAAGATAGTGTAGCTCCGACTTCGTTTATGGAGGTGTTGAAGCTCGATTCGAGCTGGAGACTAGAAATCGAAGGCATGCAGAGACGAGAGCTCCGGTGATTCTAGAAAGGCGTCGTCAGGCGTAGGCGGGCAGAGGGGTTTCTGGGATTTGGGTGTTGGACCGATTGGAGGTGGCGTCGTGATGAAATGGTGGCCGGAGATGGTGTTCTCAAATGGTTGCATAGGGAAGAAGAAGAGAGAGGGAGCGAGAGGTCCGGGGAGAAAGAGAAGGATGCGCGGCTGAGAAGAAAGAAATGGAGAGTTTAGGTTTGTGGTGAGATGGTGGCCGGAAGTGGTGGTCTCCTGTGATGGCAGAGGAAGAGAAGAAGAAGAGAGGTCGAGGGAGAGAGAGATTGTGCGGCCAGGAGAGAGGGAGAGAGGGAGGGAGAAAGAGAGAGAGAGTAAAAAAAAAGGGGAGAAAAATTAAAAAAAAAAATAGAGAAAAAATTTAAAATAATAATAAAAATAGAAAATTGGGGGTAGAATAGTCATTTTAGACATGTTTTGGAACTGTTGTGTGAGAATTAGAAAGAATAAGGACTATCCAGTTTAATTTGAAAAGCGAGGGACTAAACTGTTTTTCAAGCAAAAGTTTGAGGAGTAACAAGTATTTAATCCAAATCTTTAATTATCACCTTCTATTTGTAATGTGTTTAGTTGGGTAAAATCTTCATATGGTACCTGAATTATCACGAAATGTACTTTTTGGTACTTACAAATTTGTAGGGAGTCTAATAGTACCTGTACTACCCCTCCATTATAGCCTCTTTAGTATTTCCATCAATTATTCCGTTACAGCAGAGGTAAAATAGTAAAATACTTTTTTTGTTTTTACAAATTTTTTATTAAATAAATTAAACTAAAGTAATCTAAGTTGTAAAAATAAAAAGTTTGATGGATATCTATTTTACCAACCGCCTCTATTGATTAATCATTCATTAAAAAAAATCTTATTAATGGACCCAAATTAATATATATTACTATTTTCATGAAAAATAAAAAAATATTTTCACGAAAAAGAACCAAACATAAATAGAGGTACTGAAATGAATTGCCCCGAGAATATGACGAATAGAATTTGGTATTATTTTTAGGATTGAGGTCAGTTTACTCCCTCAAACTTTAGGGCAAACATCAATTTGGTCCCTGATTTTTTTTTAATCACGATCGTCCCTGCACTTTTAATTTCCATCACCCATGTCCAAATTTCAAAATTAGCTACAATCATGACATCACAAGTTGACTTGGCACTGACAGCATGGTCCACAAGAAGAGCAAAACAGATATTTCAGAATAAAAAGATTTTAAAATAAGATAAAATAAAACCGCAGATTGTGGAAGTGAGAAGAGAGAGAGTGCGTTTCAATTTCTAATTCGATTAAGTCCGTACACTCTAGGTTTGGGCAAGCTGAACCTGGCCGGAAAAACGAACTTGAAATACAATGTCATTTGCAAGCCGTCGAAGCTGCATTTGCCAATCGAGCGTATCTAGAAGCTTCTCGCAAAAATCAAGGATCTCCACCTCCTGATGGACCTAGAAGACTTTTCAGGCTCAAGAACCAGTTAAAGATGAAAACGGTCGACTATAATGAGTCATTTTTGTTCAGATTGAATGGACTTGTAGAGATGACCAAGCTTTGCAAGGACTTGAAGCATAATGTTCCGAATGTGCTCGGAGTCGAGGTGGACCAAATGGGTGGGCCAAGGATCCTAGAGGTAGTGATGAGGCTCTACTTGGAGAAAACCGGGTTGGAGAAAATCCATCTCCTCTAGGTAATGTATTTTAGCTTTGTGTCAAAGGTGGCATCGAATGGCAGCGAGTACTTCAAATTGGGAATCGTGGGGATAAACGAGAAATTCGCTCAGCCATCGAACGATGAGTCGGTGGCGGAGGATGGGGAAAAGCTAATATGAGTGGTGATCTGGCTGCTGCCGTCATTGAAGCAGTCGAGCACCGCCACTCTCAAGTATGAAATGTTGGAGACCATTGACATTCGGAAACTTGATATGTTCTTGATTGACAGCTGCATATCATAATAGTCGAGTCGATTAGTTTAGCTTGATTTTCATTTTTATGCAGTGGGTGGCGATAATGGTTGTGGTTCGGATAGAGGGTTTGAATGGGAGTGAGAGAAGCTCTCGATGCTAATAGAAGAGGTAAGAGAGAAGATAAAGATAAATGGGTCAAAAAAGAAAATGATGAGGAAGAAGATGGATTTGTCTATCACAATTTGATAAATAAATTGTGAATTTTTCTTCTACTTTTGTTGCATAAAGGATGAACAAGAGGAGGAGGAAGAAGAATTGTGCAGAGCAAGAAGAAGAAGAAGAATATTGGATAAGAAGGGTAGTAGTTTGGACATTTGGTCCAAACTATGGATCAAAGTCTGAAAAATAGGCCCTTATGTCGGTGCTACGTCAGCTTGTGATGTCACAACAGAGACAATTTTGAAATTTGGATGTGGTTGATGCAATTTGGAAGTACATGGATGATCGTGATTAAAAAAATCAGGGACCAAACCGATGTTTTGCCCCAAAGTTAGAGAGAGTAAACTGAATTTAGTTCTTATTTTTATATTTTTATGTGTCAAAATATTTTTTAAATTATAGATGTAAAATATATTAAATACTAGAAATTCAAATATGAATGAAAATACTACTTTACCTAGACTCCCTAAAAATTTGTAGGTCATAAAAAGTGCATTTCGTGATAGTTCAGGTACCATATGAGAATTTTATCCGTGTCTAGTTTTAGAGGCTTACATTTCAGTCATAATTTGAAAGCCTCTAATCTCATCAATAAGGGAAAAAATGCGAACAGTATCTGACCTTCTTTCCATTAGAAAGTTTGGTACCTCAACTTAAAAAAATGTCAAATTGGTACCTGACGTTCACTCCCCGACCCAACATAAGTAACTGGATCCCATTTCGCCGTTACGCCGTTCGCAACATGGAAACTTTTTAGGGGTATTTCGGTCCCTTCACTCAATCTCTTCTTCTTCCTCCTCAACACACACACACACACACACACACTCTCTCTCTCTCTCTCTCCACTAATCTCCGAGCTCAAATCGACAAGTTTCTCTATCGAAAATTCCATCACAAGTGTGCTAATCTTCACGTCGTTGTGCTTCGTTACTCTCGGTTTGCTTCATTTTCATGTATTTATACCTCTACTCATGCATATAAGGTTTCAAAATCTATATATGTATGTACTCCTACTGCTGCTCATGGAGAAGGCTCTAGTGCAGAAGTACTAAATTGGAATCCAGGGGATTATGGCCTTTTGTTTGAAGGTATCAGATCTGTGAAAGTGTGCCACAAGTATAACACTCGGAACAATGAAGATATTAGTTTGAAAGTAAGACTTGAATCTAAGAAGTACTTCATGGCATGATTGGTCCATCATCTCAAGCTTGCTTGGTAACCCAACAAGTGGACCACCATCTGAACCCAAGTCCCCAATTCCACCACGCAAGAATCTACAGCTAGTTCCGTTCTTGCAGTACCTTCTAGCATAATACAAACATGGCTTCCACTCAAACCCATAATTCGGGTCTTACAAGCACATATTACTGACGGAGCAGCTCCGACGATGAAGTGGAAAGAAGAACATGAAAGAAATTCTAACCGAAATGGGATTCATGAACCCAGAATCTGTAATTTTAATCAAACCGATAATCAAAATATGCAATTAGATATCTAACAATGCAGAAAATCAATCAATTGCTCATAGTTGCGATTAAACCTTCCAGAAAGTGTGGGATCAAAGCACTAATGAAACCAAGATCTCGCCTGTCGAATCAATCAAACCAGAATTGACTTTAGGATCAGATCTGAGGCCATATTAGAAAATCAAAACCCTAATTTGGATTGCAAAAGAGCATGGGTTTGTTACGATTGATGCTTTTGAGAAAATGGGGTTGGAGATTATGGCGAAGGCTTCACAGTAGATATATAGAAAGAAGATAGAGAATGATGTCCTTGCTTGGAGGCGATGCGAAGGATGGCTCGGCGGCGCTGCCAGACAAGGCTCGCACCTTGACGTGTGTTAAAGAGAGGAGACGCAGGAGGTCCGCGGTTGCGCTCCTACTGCAAGGTCGGACAAGGCTCATACTGCAAACAGAAGCCACCGTGAACGAACTCGGCCCTTCAACCCGCGGCGCTGATTGAGACTTCGAGTTTGGGTCGACGCCGGCAACGGCCTTCTCACTCAGCTAAGATAACAACTTCGGCTTCGGGTCAGGGTCGTCAAGGCCAGCTTCTAAATGGGAAGCGTTTGATGTTATTGAGGCGAAGAATGGTGAGACGGGTGCCCATAGCAAATTTCTAGGTGCCTAGAGCAAATTTGGACCAGATAGTGGAGGAAAAAAAAACAAATAACATTAGAGACTCAAATTACCCATTTACCCTTTATTATATATCAGTTGACTAACATCATAACGGCCAACAGTGTTCCAGGTACTAATGTTGGGTCGGGGTCCGAACTTTAGGTACCAAGATGATATTTTTTGAAGTTGAGGTACCAAAGTTACTAATGGGCCAAAGGTCAGGTACTGTATGCATTTTCCCATCAATAATGGCCCCTCGATAGCCAAATTAGGATTTCTTCAATTGACTAGAGATATCACCTCCTAAGATCATCTTTAACAGACTTTTTGTCTGAGCTCTTTAGCTATTTAGAGAGCATAGTTAGCTTTTTATCAATTTTAGTAGCTGCACCAAACTCTTAAGTGCCTCCCTATATTGACTTTTAGCTATCTCGCTCTTAAAAATAAAGAGTGAAATGAAGCTCTATATAATTTTTGGTTATTTAGAACAATCTTTTTAAGTTATTCTATGTCATTTAAAATGTTTAAACTATTTCTTCTATAAATAAATAATATAAATTCAAAACTAGCTAAAATAGAGAAAAGTGATGCAGACATATTTAAAAGGACTAATTGTCTAATTTAGTTAACTCACTCAAACTTTGGGGCAAACATCAGTTTGGTCCATGATATTTTTTTTATAATCACAATCGTCCTTGCACTTTTAATTTTCTTCACCTAGGTCCAAATTTCAAAATTAGCTCCAATCATGTCATCACAAGCTGACTTGGCACCGACAAAATAGCCCACAAGAAGGGTAAAACAGACATTTTCATAATAAATAAATTTAAAAAATATAAAATAAAATAAAACTCGCAGATTGTGGAGCTGAGAAGAGAGACCGAGTTTCAATTCCAATTCGATCTAGTTCGTACACTCTAGGTCTAGTCGAGCTGAACCTGGCCGGAAAACCGAACCTGGAATATGATGCCGTTTGCAAGCCGTTGGAGTTGCATTTGCTAATCAAGCGCATCTGGAAGCTTATCACTGAAATCAAGGATCTCCACCTCCTAATGAACCCAGAGGACTTTCTCAGGCTTAAGAACCAGTTGAAGATCAATGTCAACGATACGGAGTCATTTGCAAGGACTTGAAGCACAAGGTTCCAAATTTGCTCTAAGTCGAGGTGGACCTGATGGGCGGGCCAAGGATCCATAAGGTGGCGATGAGGCTCTACTCGGAGAAAAATGGGTCGGAGAAGATCCATCTCCTCCAAGCGATGCATTTTACCTCTGCATCAAATCGAGACAGCCATCGATTTCGATCTAGGAAAGGCGGCTGCTTGTGAAGCTGGCATCAGAACCTCGATGGCGGAAGTGCTCGAGTGGCGTTATGGAGGCAATAGGTTCATGGACGGCTTGGATCGCCAATATTTGAATTTCGTTGGTTTGGATTTCTTTTCCTGCTTTGTTGCTAGGTTCAAGAACATAAATATGAAGAATTGCTGGATTCAATTGTTACAATCTGGATTCAATTGCTGGATTTTCTTCTAGACGGCTTCAGTTATCTGTGAATTTTTTGTGTTGTGGTTTTCAATTTGGTAGTGGAGATGAGAGATTGAAAATTTTAGGGTTTCGATGAAGAGAGTGTTGATCGGGGAGAAGTGTTGCCGGAGCTGATCTTCGAAATTGGGAATTTAGTGTTCTTCAATTTTCTGATTGGTGCTGGTGCAAGTTTCTGATTTATTCATCTAGTGTTCTTCAATTTTTTTTTTTTGAATTTAGCTCCAAAGTTTATTTTGAGTTGAAAACTGAAAAGTGGGGCCCCATGTTGGCTCTAACTTAGCAAGTGACTTCACAATTGGAGTCTATTTTGAAATTTAGACGTGGGTAATGGATTGAAAGTACATGGACGATCGTGATTAAAAAATAAATAAAAATTATGGATCAAACTAATGTTTGCCCCAAAGTTTAAGGAAGTAAATTGAATTTAGTTCTACTTAAAAGTAACTAGCCAAAATGACTTTTTAGGTCTTTTAGTTAAAACTTGACGAAAAAATAATTAATATTGCTAAAGATGCACTAACAACACATCGTGTAAAGAAAATCTATCTCAAGCAAATTCAAGTTTTATTTTCTAACCTCCCTGTCTAATTAAGTGATGGCTCCCGCGTTGACCCGATCAAAATTAATTTCGACTATTTGATTTGAAAGTTGTACTGTGACATCAACATTGAGCATAAAAAAAGAAGATCAGGAAGAGACCAAATAATGAGCCCCTCATTAAAAAAATTTCCGGATGAAATCGTATATATTAGGTGAGATCTCATCCATAGCCGTACATTATGTTGAAAAATGCATAGTTATGAATGAGAGGGACTAATAAACCAAATGGGGAGGAACTTCACTTAGCTAACTAGGTTGTTCACTTCTATATTCGATTATGTTCATGTCACGATTGTTATCATCGTAATGATAGCGTGCATGCATTTTACATCTCTATGATCAATTAAGATCAACCAAACCTACCTAATTAGAATGGAATGCCAACTATCTTGCATACAAAGGCAGGTGTCAACCTCACATTGGAGCAGCCATTGTACGAAGAATCCACCACAGATATTAGCAGACTGTAAAGCTAGCTAGTTCATCCAACCATGACTAAAACTCAAGTTATTTACTGTGCGAGACGAGATCTGATTCAACAAAATCAAATGTGGGGACGAGCTTGATGATGGCTATGGGACCCCAAATGCATGATAATGAAAGATCTTGATATATAAGAATTATTCAATAATTACAGTAAGAAAAAAAGGGATCGATGGTGTGACATGTATGAACAAGCTAGGGCTTATAAGAGAAGGAGCATTGGATAATTAGTCAAAGATGGGTTTGATTGCTGGCCGGAAAACATAAAGAAGAGCCTAAGAGGGTAAGTGGGCAAGATTGCCAACCAATTAGGCCTTGCTTTTTGGGTGATGGTGGCTAAAAGTTGTCTAATTGGTATGTGGGAGTGAGTTGTCACCCTAAAGAGAGCTTAATCATGATGAAGAACAAAGAAAGCTGAGGGCTTTGATTTAAGTATTGATTAAAAGACTATCTTTATATTAGCAAAAGTATCTTTGTTTTTGAATCATAAAGTCCAATCAAATAGAGACAATTAGTGGCTTTGAGTGTTTGAGAGACAGCAGGTTTTGCAGTTCATGTGTTTGAATAGTCGCAAGGCTTGTGATTTTTGTATACAAATTTCTGTTCAAAGGGCTGCCATAGACTTCAGATTAGCCCATCTATATATATGGAGTTGGCTACTAGCTTATCTGGGCTTTGCTCTGTTCATCAGTCTGTAAAATCATCCTAAGGTACTGTTTCTGATCCAATCCATCATTACTATCAGAGCTTGACTCATAGCTGTTTCAAATCTCGATCCAAGTCATAATTCTGTAACAAGATTCACAAGAAGCAACGACTAACGTGTTGAAAATTCATTCCCTCAATAGCTACGTCTTGGATTCTGCCAGGAAGGGTGGAGTGTTGGGCGCCATGAGTTAAAATGTCGTTGGGCAAGTAAAGTCCCATCCATTCTCGCTCAGTATCATTTCTCAAATTTCTTCACCAAGAAAAGAGACACATCGGTGAAGATGCCTAGATGCTACGCGGTTGGACGGAGTTTGTCCGGTGACGTTAATGTAAACACGCCCAGTGCTAAGGCTTTGGCGAGAACAAAAGCCGCTTCATAAGGTTTATGATGTTGGTTAGGGGTTTTCCATGAGATCAATGTGCCAGCACGGTTTAACAACTCTCAGTCATGAGCATTTCTACGAGCAATAGCGAGAGTAGCAGAGAAGCTCATAAGGAGAGGGTCCTCGACAATCTATAGTGTTAATAGATTTGGACCAACAGATCCATCCACGGTGACTATGATCCTCGCATGGGTTGTCAAATGTAAGCAACCCGGCCAATACCAGAATAAGTTTTGTGATGCCAAATATGTGATAGTCTTTCCACATAAAGATCTAGAATTACAGTAAAATCTCGATAAATGAATGTTCGATAAATTAGTAACATCAATTAAATAATAAATTTCTCCGATTCCGATTAAGGACTAGTGTATTTTAATAATAACTTTAACAAATGCATAAGATAATAACTTTTCTAGATATCCTTTAGAACCCAGCGAATATATAAAGTAGTAATTGACGAAGTGGTATTAGCTCAGTGGTTAGAGCACCTACTATCTAATGACAAAGTCATGGGTTCGAGTCACCATGGGGTAGAAGTGAAATCATTTGATCCACTTTTTTAAAAGAAGAGAAAAAAAATTGATGAAATACATAAAAAAATATCACAATTTTTTTTTTTTTTTGAATGAAGGCATAGCCAATATGTTGATCAAAAGCCAGAATGATCAATACATATCCCTCAACTGCTATTGTAGGCTTGTAAGGGACTAAGGGTAGAGTACCACGGTGGTACATAGAATTCAACTATCCATTATACAACCAATGTTCACTTATTAAAAAAAGTAAGCCTATTAACTTCTATTAAAAATATTTGAATGAAAATTGTGATTCTAGTTAGACTTCCAAATTTGATATTTGGAGCTCTAATTTTTTTCAGTTATTAATTGACTTTGTCAACTTATATGAAAAGACAAATAAGGACAAAAAAAGAAAAATGAAAAAGTTAAGTAAGTAAATAAATAAATACTCTTCTTACCTCCATCAACCAAATATAACATTCAATTAAATTTTTTTTCCTGATATTTCCTTATATTGCCTATATAGTTTTATAATTTACTCAAAACAATTAAGTAAAAATAATAATTTCTATACATGACCCATCATTTATTACAAAGGTAAATTCAAAACAATCTGATTTGGAATTTTCTTAAACTAAATTAATTGAATATTATGATATAGTTATTACTTGATCTTCCAACCCAATACCCTTGAAATCCTTCTTTTAGCAAACTCAAAGGGGTTCCAACAACATATCAAGATCGAGAACCAACCATCTGATTAATTTTGGTGGAGGAGAGACCTACTCATAAGAGAGCAATGTCATGCGATTTTGATTCATTTTTCTTCTCGTGGTTGAAGATAGAGATAAAAAGTAGAATAATAGATTGTTGTATCTCATGTTCAAGAGCGTTTAGGTAAAAATAAGGAGGTCTACTTAGCTTTTCAAGTATTCTAAAAAGTAAATTAGAGGTGTATTAAGTATGAGAGGTCCAAATAGCAAATTTGGAGGTCCAACTATAACCACTCAAATTCTTTTCTATGCACTTCTAAAAGGTTGAGCTATTTTACGCATTTTTTTTTCATTATCACTCTTCACATCATGTTTAAACCATTAGATGAATCAAACGGTTTTAAAACCGGTTTAGTTCATAATACGAAACAAACTGGCTACATACCAAGAATTGAAAACCCACAGCTTAGTACTACACTGATATTGTTCTGACTTAACCATTAGGTTTTGTATTTTAACTCGAAAGACCTCAACGCAATTAGTAGTAGACCATCTACTTAATTTTATTTTTTTTGCGCTTCTTTGATTCCCATCCTCGACCAACAAACAACTCTCCCCCCACCCCCAGGTGCATACTAACTATTAGGTCTGTATTTGAAACCAATTTGAAACTTATCCAATTCGCACTCCGACAATTTGTAGACTAGAGCTAACGCATTTTTCAAGAGTTCGGCTATAGTTTGGTCAATAAGTCAAGGGAGAATATCACAAATGGTCACTCAACTTTAACTCTGTTATTCAGTTTAGTCACTTCTTTAATTTTTTTTCATTAAAATAAAATTATTTGCCACAATATTAATGATATTTTTGTCAAACCGATTGTGAAAAAATTGAAAAATATGTATTAGAATGATTGGGAGAAGTGATCAAAGTGAGATAAAATGCCCCTTGGGTGACTAAAGTGACTAACAGTGTAATAGTTGAGTGACCAAAGTGATATATTTGAAACTTGAGTGACCAAAGTATAGAATGAGTCATCGTTGAGTGACCATTTGTGGAATTCTCCCATAAGTTAATTCATATGCCCAGTTACTTGTTTAATTCAAGCACAGCAATAAATGTGGTCCACAATCCACTACTATACTAATATTCTTAACTTGATCACTTATTATGTGTTGAGTTTTAACTTAAAAGCTTCGATTTAGTTAACTAATTTTAAGTTTTATATATATATATATATATATATATATATATAAATGAAATCTATGCTAGTGTAACTTTCCTGAAAACCAATATTGTTCCAAAACCCGTGGGCGAGTAGCCCGTGGAGAGCTTCTCTCTCTAGAACCTAGAGAGAGAAATCCGATCTGAGATTTCAATCCCCCCCCCCCCCCACTCTCTCACCCAGATCTTGATCCATCTGGATCAAGATCAACGGTTGAAGAGCTGGGGGGAGGCCACAATAGCAAAGGCTTCAACTTTTTTCCTTCCATCTCCACTGTTCATCATCTTCCTCAATCTGTTTTCAGCTTTTTCTCACCCTTGTGGTGATTTTGTACCCTCTGTGGAGTATTACCTGGCTATGTCCAGCACGGGAGGACCTTGTTCCTCGATTTTTCTCTTATTTTCTTCTCACTGTCAGACGTTCCCTCACTTTTCCAGTCAAAAATCAATCAACCCCACAACAAATCTCTTCTCTCCATCCTCAAACTCCAAGAGGTTTCATATGGCTGTAATTACAAAGTGCAAGTCACTTACCTAGGCAAGTATGGGTGCTCACGCATGAGTATTGTACCCCCCATTCTCCATTGTTACTGTTATTGTTCTGGTTCTTTGCATTGGATCTCAGATCCTGTTCGACAGCCATGGCTTCTTCTTCGTCTTGATGGTGGAGGAAATGATGTTGTGAGGGATTTCATCCCTTTGGTTGTTGTTTGTATTTTGATTTGTGTATTGGGAGTTGGATGGCATCGATTCACCATTACCGCTTTTCTGGTTGTTCAGTTTACGGCATCCCTTCGGCAAAGGTTCGTGGCTGACGGCGGTGGCGCAATTTGGACGGCATTAGCTAGGGTTTTAGTAGTGGGCTGGGCCTCTTATTGGGCATATATATGTTTTAGTTTTTTGTTTACTGGCTCTTTTGAAGCCCATGAGGAAATTAATTTTCAGTCTTAGTTTTATGTCTATTTGGACCTGTCTAATAGAATGATTGTGGATGTCTATTTTCAGCCCATTAGGCTAGCTGTGAGGCAGCTTAATTGATCCCCTTTTCCAAAAAAAAAAAAAAAAAAACTTAAACTTACCAGACAGTTGGTTATTGCATGGTAGTGCAAACTTCCAAAGCAAACCAACAACCTCCTTTATCAGTCTTTTTCAGATTATGTATCATCGCTTATTACACTTTACAGATCAAATCCTTGAAGAAGCCCAGATTAACATTATCTGATCTCTCTCTCTCTCTCTCTCTCTGCGCGCGCGGCAATGTCTCTTTCAGAGAGGAGAGAGGTCTGACGTTCATGGTCTAGTGGTGGGGGGCAGAACCCACAAATTACTCTTACATCACACAATCTCTGGTTCATCACCGTCACATACCACTGCCTTTTCTTCATTACTAGTACTGTTATATTGAATTTCGAGGCACCCTTACATATATCCCACTGGGAATTAAAAAAACAAATCTTATTATATGTTTATGAAGTTTGTAGTTTGTACGAACCGCGCGTGGTAAACCTTATTATATATTTATTTTTCATTAATTCAATTTAATTTCATACTTCTTACTGCTTAATTTAAAGGGATATAGATTCTTTTTATTTTAACATTGATAATGTGAGGAAAATTTATTTAAAATAAAATAATTTAAAAAAATCTAGTAAACTCAATTCGTCAATTAGAGGAAACATAAACAACATAATTATAACTCTCAACTAACAAAGAGATAACCTAAGCGGAAGTTGGGAAAACGTGATGAATCATGTTGCAAATCCCACCATATCAAATCTGATGAAGTTATGCCATGATTTGCTAAAGTATTAGCAATTCAGTTACCCTCATGGAAAATATGAGATTTAAGACATGAAGACATCCAATACAAGCAATTTCTTTCTATATATAGACATTATAAGGATTAAATTTTTTCACGTACTATAGCATCTCATGCAAATTACTAATAATGCAAAATAAAATTATTTATGCTTTCTGCGTCCACTTTCTAGAATTAGTAAACAAGAAAGTAGTGTCGATAAAAGTCATATTAGGTTGATGGCGGCCCGCAGCTGCTGGTTGGTGAAAAAGGCAACTAGCAACTGGTTGGTCAAGAAAATTATTGATTAATTGTACCAAATGCATACATGCACTTAAATCTGGTGGTGACTAATTAGCTCTCACTAGTAACTAATGTCTTTATTTATTTATTTATTTATCATTTGTTCTTCTTTGGCTGTTTGGAGATAACAATGCCGAATTAGGCAGTCTCCAACTCACAAGGCTAAAAATAGCCATGATTTCTTTAGTATTTATTGATGTGACATCAACCGTCTTTAACCTGTCAAGGCCAAATTACAGCTCTAAAATAAATTTTATAATTTTGAATATAGAGAGAGAGAGAGAGCCATTCCACTAAGGGATTCTTTTTATTTTTATTTTTTTAGGGATAGGGCATTAGACCAATTTTTCGATTACATTTCGGCATCTCAACCGTTCAGCTTTTAGGTCATAATGTATAGATCATTTCTGCAAATTTTCAGCGAAATCGGTGTTCGTTAAGGTATCAAACTAGATTAAATCAACGGACGAACCAAATCAGTCAAACTTGAACCGTTCATACTTATAATCATAAATCGTATTTTGAATGCCTTAATGATAATCAATTTGGCTGAAAATTTGCAGAAGTGATCTACACATTAGGACTTAAAAAATGAACGTTGAGATGCAAAAATATGATTGGAAAATTGGTCTAATGCCCTATCCCTAGAAAAGACAAAAAAAAGGGATCATTTTTTTGGTCTTTTCTAGAGATAGGACATTAGACCAACTTTCCAATCATATTTTTGCATCTCAACCGTTTATTTTTTAAGTCCTAATATATATATATATATATATATAGGAGAAGGCCTCTATATATAGGCCTTCTCTGCTAAGGATATCCTTAACTTAGCTTATGGTATGGATTTTCATATTTTAATCACTTTTCGATCATATATTCACATGTTAACATTTTAGTTTTTAGGTATATATGAGTAGATCACTTATGCAAATTTTTAGCCAAATTGATGATCGTTACGGCATCCAAAACTGCAATTTACAAGAACGGTTCAGGTTAGACAGATTTAGTTCGTTCGTGTAAATTGTAGATTTGGATGCATTAACAATCATCAGTTTGGCTAAAAATTTGCAGAGATGATCTATACATTAGGACCTAAAAACTGAATGGTTAAGATGTGAATATGTGATCAAAAAGTGGTCCAAATATAGAAATATGTACCATAAGCTAAGTTAAGGACCTCCTTAGGTTAAATCACAAGCGGACGTCCGCAGCTGATGCAAAAGTGCGGACGCCCTCACGGAGGCTCGGGGTGGCACCGATGGTGGCTTTGGTTCTGTCATCGGAGACCAGGGACACCTCGGACGTGAGAGCCATCAAGTTGATGGCCAACGTGATTGAAGTCGGAGGTATGCGTCAGAAGTTCAACAGAAACTCTGACCAAACCAATTTTGACTTCGAACTCGACATTGAGGAGTCCACCGGCAAACTAATTTCGACTTCGATCATGTTTGGGGGTGTCCTTGGTCTCCGAGGACAGAACCAGAGCCGCCCCAAGCCTCCATGAGCGGCGTCCACACTTTTGCATCAATTGCTGACGTCCGCTTCTGATCCTCTATATATATATGTTCTTCTTTTTTACCAGATTCTTATTTATAGTAATTGAAATCATTTTTTTGATAAAAAATATTTTTCTTGTTGTCTTTTCAAATTCCATGTATTGCTTTACAAACAATGCTGTAAGTTTCTTATATGATTTTATATATGTGACATATGTTATCTTGATGGAATATTTTTAAATTCTCGGATATGACTTCAAGGCCACATGTTTCGTCGTGATTCGTTTGTGAAATTTCGAAATGGATATAAAGCAATTTTTCGCCACATTCTTTTGTTCATTTTTAAATGCTTTTGTAATGAATAAAACAAATATTGAAAATATGACACATGGTTTACTACTTTTATCAAATATTTATTTCATAATAACTTAAAGTTACAAGGAAAATTGAATAACTAAAATTATATGAAAACAATCGTGAACCATAATTAGATTATAACAATTTATTTAGGCAGCTTGCACTTTAACTTTAAAGGGCTATAGGGCTAAATCAAAGGTTATATTTAGCCCTAAAAAATAGCCCTTACTTAACCCTTAACTATTTGGGTTGGAGATGAAAATTGTTAAATTTTAGCCATTTTGCTCTTTAACCCTTTGGGTTGGAGATGACCTTAAATACTAATGTCATTGTAAAAATTAACCAAAAAAAGGATTCTACTATGTTATCAACTAGCTAGCTTGTTATAGCGATAACTAGGAACATATATGACACATGCAATGCATATAGGCTGCGATGCATGTGAACTAAGATGAAAAAAGAGGGTAAAAGTTAGAAGGGAGAATAATAAGTGATACCAATGCCCATATTTTTTGCTTAAGAGAGAGGGAGGAGGAATAATGCCAGGTTGCTAGTGGAACTCCCATCTTTCAAATCAGTTGCAATCTTTGAAGATTGGGGATTATCTATGTTCTATGATACTATATAGTATATATTCGTGCCATCAAACAAATATGGCCGTTGTTCGATGAGTATGTTGCGCGCTTAACCATCAATATCCATACATCATGTCAACAATTCATGTTGTCTGACCTTGTCCGTGCAATCTGACATTAGTCATGATCCAGTTATATATATTCCTCATAGAAATTAGACTTTCAATTCAAAATTTGATAAAATTTCAAAAGAAAATGACTCCAACAGTGTCTCACATTTTGGTTATTCTAAACTTTCGCATCTCAATTTAAAAAAATATCAGACTGGTATTTGAGGTTCTCACCCCGACCCAATTTTGGTATCTGGAGCCGTTAGCTCTGTTACGGTGCCATCCAAAATTCAAATGTGCAAGGGTAATCTCGTCTATTCAGCCTAATGTCGGTAAACATCTAACCCTCCCGTTATTCCCCCTTCCCCAAATTGAAATTGAAATCAGAAACGGTGTTCCCCCTCTCTCTCTAAACCAGATCCTAAATTGACCGAGATTCTCTAATACTGATCCATAAGATTCCAACCAATGACCCAAAAGTGGAGATACTTTCGCTTGGCAGGAGAGACACCACATTATTCGGTAAAATGGTCCCCTATCCCTATTTGTTTTGCGCCATTAACCCTGTTCCTTTACTCGGGGGGAATATAATAGTGTGAAATTTGGGGTAGAAAGTTTCGCTTTTGTTGGCTTTCAAGGGTTTTGTCTGGAGTTAGGATTTTATGCCTTTTTTTTTGTCATCATCTGCAATTTTCTATTTATGTGTCTGTTTGCTGTCGGAATTCAATGGGTGAGATGAATAAATGAATTGGGTTTAAGGACTGGGTTGGTGAAGAATTAAACATGCCAGCAGATTTGGAAGTTCCGGTTTAGGGTTTGTATTGCTGGGTTGGTGAGAGTCATAACTAGAGTACAATATTTTAGAGCTTCAAAATAGTGTCTAATGGGTCTGCAGAATTGTGGTAAAACATGTGGATTAAATATTGTGCAAAACATGTATTTAATGTAGACAATGTTGATTAAATTGGTTGCTAATTTTGTTGATGCAGATACAAATGTGTTCACAATGAAAATTTGGCATGGAGGTAGGTTACAGTGAGAGAGGGTGTAATAGGCAATATTGGGGGGGGGGGGGGGGGGGGGGTGGGTTTCTTGTTTGTGGATGGAGTAGACCCATACAAGGTTTCTATGACCAGGTTCATGATTATTTTACCAAGGATGTTTATCTGAAAGCATATGAGTCAATTCAGTTTCACATTTTTTGAGTGATTGAGTGGGAGAAGATACATAGGCCAATTGCACCTCTGTATAGGAGGCAGCTTGGGAGGCCTAAAATGTCTAGGAACAAAGAAGCAGGTTAGCCAATCACTTGTCCAGTTTCATTTCAGGTTAATTTTTAGTGATTCTGTCCATCTAACTAACTCTGTCACATTGCCTGTAAATAATTGTAGGTGAGGTAGCCCCACCTCCTGATGCAACCAAGTTACCTAGGGTGTATTACTCCCAGGTCACTTGCTCAATCTGTAAGAAAAAGGGCCGCAATATATAGAAGGACCTGCCAAGCAAGGAATCAGGCACGGTTTGAGGATATGGTTAAACTTGAATAGAATTGATGTGCATTTGGATTGTTGTTGTGATTGTGTTGATAGTGATGTTGTATATTGGGATCTCAGGAAGGAAGTAATGTCCAGCAGGAGGAACATGTGAATGTGCAAGAATAGGGTGCAGAGAATGTGCAGCATGAGGAACCTATGCATATGCAAGAATCAGAAGCTCAGACTATGCAGCAATCAGAAGCTTAGAATGTGTAGCACAATGCAGAGCAATTCTAGCAGCAGCAAGAGTCTCAGCCTGCTTTTGTGCCTACTCAGCAGTTCCAGACCAGTTTTGCTCAAGAAACCTGATCCATACCCCAATTTAGACATACGAGGTTCAAAGTACTTGCAAACAGAACACCCAAGCCAAATAATGCCCCTCCACTACCAGCTACAGATGAGTAAAGCACTATTATGGGATTAGAATGGATTTCTTTTGCTTTCTTTTGTTTCTAGACAAGTTGACACAGAGCACACTTTGTTTTTGTATGTTGCTAATCCAAATTTGATGTTATTTGTGCCTTTAAAAACAAGAATTGTGTTTGAAACTTCACGCTAATGCAAGCTTAATTTTTGGTCATCTTATTTTGTTTTGGTCATTTATGGTTGCATAGTTTGTGCCATTGTATGTTAATCAGAGCTTCATAAATTCTAGGCACTTATTTTCAGTTGAGGTCAAAACATGAGGTACCAAAGCGATATAAAGTTTGGTCCTCTGATGGAGGTAACAACCAGTCTCTTCAAAATTGGTGGCAAATAGGTCAACGGAAACCATTCTCTTCAAATTTGGTAGCAAATGGGTCAAAGGAAGAAAGAAGGGAATGAATAGGTCATTGAAATGTCGGGAATACCTGGAGGGACAAAAATTCCCCTCATTATATGCCACGTGACACGCACTGTGATGGAGCTAATGGCTACAGATACCAAAATTGGGTCGGGGTGAGAACATCAGATACCAATCAGATATTTTTTGAAATTGAGGTACGAAAGTTTAGAATGGCCGAAAGGTGGGACACTGTTGGGGCCATTTTCCATCCTAAATTTCAAACTCCCATAATCATAACATAGAGGTGGTTCAAATTCAATCCAATTTGTTTGCAAAATTTTTCTCATGTGGCTGTGCACTATGGAATGAGCCTATATATGTAAACAAATTCAGAAAATAGGATACATTCATTCACTACAGCCCCTGCACTACTATTGTGTAATTAGAAGTTTAGAACAACTCATTCTACACAACCACTTTGCAAAATTCAGAAAAGTCGACTTGAAATGGGCAAGTCAAATGTGTATATAAACATAATAACGATGATGATAAAAAAAAAAAAATTAAACAGATGGATGTGGATTTTGTTGATTTTGAACTAAAATTAGATAAACATCTATTTTGCTGATTTTGTATCCAGTATGCCATAGATAAATAATAACAATAACAATATGGATGCAACTATTGCCACCCTACTAACTACTTTGTGAAGAGAAATGAAATTGCTTGATTGAAGTTGTTGATTGATTATAAGAGAGAACACATATTTAAACCACTACAAGCATAGAGATGCCAAACAAGGCTTGGGAGATAAGATTTTTGTCTTGATGTATTTGGTCCAGATTTGTCTCGGCTCGTAGCATAAGGATGGGCATTTTGAGCAGAGTGCAGAATTGCTTCAAGCTTCAGTCTGTTCTGGTGCTTCAGATATGGTAGAGTATCTTGTCTAATGGTCCAATGCATTACTTGTATGTTTTCTAGGATTACTGGTATGCTGATATCAGCTTTCAATCTTGAATTAGGATTGTGCTTAGTTTCCAATCCCATACACTTAACACTGTGTTCATCCTACAAGTTTATGATTTATTAAAATACTAAAATATCCTAATATGAAATTACAATAAAGGACAATATCTTAATAAAAATTATAATAGTATTTCTTACTACTCTGTTCATCATACAAGTTTATGATTTATTAAAATACTAAAATATCCTAATATGAAATTACAATAAAGGACAATATCTTATTAAAAATTACAATTTGTATTTCTTATTACCCTTACAAAATACATACTTAAACTTCATTCTTAATATTTTTATTCATCGTTAAACTCAGTGGGACTAATTGACTAAGACTTCATGAGATTGATTGAGAGAAACAAGAGGAAGCCAAAAACAACTTGAGAGAGACGCGAAGGGAGCCAAATTGAAAAAGAATTCGAGTTAAACCCTATATTGAAAAATGGTATTTTAGGTACTGCAAATGTGTGAACAAAGTAAACATGAAATAAAAAAATATGTGTAGGGTGAACAAAGTAGTTAGTAGGCTAGTAATAGCCGCAACCTAACAGTATTCAAATAACTAAATAATTTTGATCATGTTGATTTTTGATTACGTTAATTAGATAACTAAATAATTTTGACAATAATGTTACTACATGTTATTATTCTTTTCCTTTAAAATAACTCTAGACTATGAGGAAAACTGTTCTCAAGTATTCTAATTAGTTCTCACGTGTGCTCAGTATTACAAAAAAATGACGTACTATGACTCTGTAGAGAGGACAATCGTCAGTTCCTCTTTTTGGTGAGCGGCGGCGACAAATCTCCTCACCTGCTCTGCTTTTCATATTGCAGTGGCGACAAAATTATTTGCATGTCTCCCTTTGTGGGTGGAGGAGGTGTTTCTGCTAATGTTGGTAGGGATAGGGTGCTGGTTGATTAGATCTAGTTTGGAGGAGATCCATATGGTAGTGGTGGTGGAGCGGCTCTCGATCCGACAATCTAGGTCTGGGAAGTCTGTGATAGAGATAGGGGGTCCGATCTGAGACGGATTGATTTTCTAGTCATGAAGATTAGAGGACCAGAGTTTGTGGCGGTGACGCTGCCGGTTCGAGTACTAATCTTCTTGCATTTTTCATCGTCCACGGGCAAGAACTTCGAGGTCGGCGTTGTTGGCAAGCCTCTTTGGTTGTCGATGACAAAGATTGGGAGGTTGGGTCTGCTTGTGTCAATAGCTAAGCTGTTGTCTATTAGACTAGTGTCGCCGTGGTATTTCTTTAAGTGTGTTGTGGCTTATATCGCCACCGGTGGTGACAACGACGGTATGGGAGGTGGTGGTCTGTTTCTTCTATATCTGACGACAGAGGTTGTGGCAGGCCGATTACGGTGGAGTGTAAGATGGTCACTGGGCCTCTAGAGTTTGTTCTAGTGGCTCTTAGAGGGTACTCTGGGTTCTGTGGAGCTTGGGCCTAGCCTTGAGGGTTGTTACTGCTTCCCTCGGTTGGACTTTTGGGATGGTGGACTCCTTGTGGACTGAGTATTAGGCTGCTTAGATCTCTTGCTGGAACAAAGTCTATTGGGGCCTCTTACTTTCGACGGTTTTAATGAATGAAGATGGAGTAAATGGTGGCACATCATCATCTACTCCAAATGTTGCTTGATTTTTGATCTTGGACGCAAAGACCAGTAACTCTAAGGGTGTTTAAAAAAAAAAAAAAAAAAACTTATGCTTCGGAGTTCCTAGGTTTTTGTTTGGAATAATGGTACATGGAATTTCTAAAAAATGGGTGTACTGGGAGTATATTAGGTTCTTGTTCTTGTTTAGAATAGGAGTCTCAAGGTACTCTGAAGAACGATTCATTCTGTCGATCACATAGGGGTGTTTCGTTTTTGTATTGCTTGCTGAATCTATATAATGGACTGACTTCCTTTGATTAAAAAAAAAAAAAACCTCTAGACTCGGAAATAAGAATGCCGAAACCCTAAAAAATCTTTGTTACAAAATATTTAGGTTGGTTCTAGTTAGACCTCCCGATTTGCTATATAGACCTCCCCTAATTTTTATAAAATTTTAAATACTATTTAACCCCTTATATACCCCTTCTCGTCTTTGCTCTCAATGAACAACAAAACCTCCCAACCATGTCAATTTTCCCAAATTCCAGAGACATCATCAATAATGAATCTCTTTTCATATACCTACAAACCAAAGAGATTCATCAACAAGCTTTATTCTTGCTCAATCTCAACATAACCAGCAATGGCTTCGATAAACATTGAAGCTCGATCTCAAATCTAAGCACACGTAGCTCAAGCAATTAGCTGGGTTGATTTTTATGGAAGGAAAACAAGGAAAGATGGTTGAGCTGAGATTGAAAGCTTGCCAAAAATGAAAGGCACAAAATAAAAGAAAAACCTATACTTCCAGACCAAACCAACATCATTTTGTGGTAGTTCCTTATGAAAAAGTATGATTACAAAAGAAGAAGGAGAAAAAAACCAGATTGTTTTTTTTCCCCCCATTTGGGCAAGCTTAGTTCCCTCGTTTGAAATGAGCAGATGGATGGAAGCTAGGCTAGCTTGACACAACAATTGGATCCTAGTTTAATTCCTTGTTGGGCTATATATCGATTGTGTCTCGTTGTTTTTAATTGCGTAAGCTTCGTTAGTTGGTTTGCTGCAGAAGAGAGAAAGGTTTGGGCATGGGCACTTCGATACATGGCATCATCTTCTGGGTGAAGCAAAACTAAAGGTTCAGAAAGAGTGGAGTCAACCTCCGATATGCTTCTAATAGTTGAATTTGTTTTTTTTCTTAACAAAGGGTAAAACCGGAAATAAATTTCTACAAAAATTATGAGAGATCTAAGTAGCAAATTGAGAGGTTTAACTAGAACTACCCAAATATTTATTTTAATAATTGATATTTGTTCAAGTAAACCTTAATTTGTGTTTGGCCTAAACTCTAGGTTACTTGACCTAGTGGTAATAAGATTAAATTAGAAGGATCTAGATTTCTATTCAATGTACGATTACTTTCCTTGTATGATTGATATTCTATGCATTGTAATCCTCTATATAAAGAGGCTCCTATTATCAATGAGAATACATAGCAAATTCCTCTCAATTTCTGATTCCCTAAAACACGTTATCAGCACGAAGCCCTAACCCTGAAACCTAATATTCGTAGCCTTCAAATCTCAGAAACTACCACCACCCACCTTGAAGCTCTCAATCACAGGAACCCAGAACCGGTGGCTCCACCCCCAGAACCGGCCGGAATCGACCTGAACAGGCCACCGGAAGTGACTGACCAGCCCCCAAGAAGAATTCGTCGATCTTCTGCCTGTTTTAGCATCCTTCCCATCCATCGATCACCACCACCTTTTGACAAAAGCTGCAGCGCCACCCTAGGATCAGGGAACTAGTGACAACTTTCCGGGAACCGGCAGTCAAGACCTCGGACCGACCAGTAGAAGCCCTGACGTTCTCATTCCGGTCTGTATCTGCCTTCCCCCGCCTTCCCCCAGAAGCCCAGCCCAGAGAGATCAAGTCTCGGCCCAAAAGAAAGAAAACCCTAGGCCCAGCACAGCAGGATCTCGGCCCAAGGTCAGAAGCCCAACCCCTCAGCCCACTGACACGCAAGCAGCCCAGTCAGCCTGCCACGTCATCATCAGTGCACCACGTTAGCACCTGCGGTCAAAGCTGGTCAACCCTTTTCCGGTGACTTTTTCGGCCACTTTCCGGCGACATTTTTCTGGCCAACTTTTCCGGTCAAGATTTCTGGTAATTTTTCAAGGTAAACTTTTCTAAAAGTTTCTGTTTTTGAAGTTTTTATTACTTTTCTTTTCTTTTTATCGGGGACCAAATTAAGCAGAACTGTGGGGGTTCTGGCTCACTCCAAGCTTGGAGCTTGTAGAGTCCTCCAAACTTAGAGTTTATTGAGATAAAACGATTGACCGCAAACATCATTGTTTCTATCTAATCCAACCCCTCTTGGAATCAAATTTCTTGGAACCGACTACGCTCGAAAATTCCTAATTTCTTGGAAGCAACTACGCTCAGAAATTTTTATCATTTTCGTGGTAGCCTTTTTCGCTCCGAAACTAACCATAATCTTTTGTTGTTTTTCAGGATGAGTAACCTGAACAAGTTGAGCTTCGCTCCAGTAGAGACAACAGGCTCAGGATACCACAAGTGAGTCTGTGATGTGCGCCAGCATCTTAAGGCTGATGGGATCCTGAGTACGATCCAAGAGCCAAGTTAGAACGTGCTTACTCCTCAACAAGCTACTGCTTTTGAAGCGAATAGAGCTACGAGAGAGGCCAATGAAGCTAAAGCCATAATTATCATGACAAGGCACATGAATGACGCGCTCCAAAATGAGTACCTCAATGAGGAAGACCCCAGAAAACTATGGGTAGAACTCGAGCAGTGTTTTGGCAACGTTCGTGACTCCCTGCTTCCTGATTTAGAAGTGAGATGGCATAGCCTCCGCTTTTGTGATTTCAAGTCTATACTTGACTATAATTCGGAAACACTTCGTATCAAGTCTTTGATGGATTTCTGTGGGCAGAAAATCACTGATACGATGTTGATCGAGAAGACTCTCTCTACCTTCCCCGTCTCCACATTGATGATAACCAAGAACTATCGGATTGATGTCAATGCTGGACGCATCACAAGATTTCATGAGCTTATTGGAACCTTGAACATAGTTGAAACGCACGACAACATACTTGTGAAGAACTATAACTCTAGACCCGTGGGAGAAAAGCCAATTCCAGAGTCTAATTATAGTTGCGCCCCTAAGGGAGGGCGCCAGGAGCGAAACCCTAAGGAAATGGATTATTCTGGAAGTTCTGGTCCATATTCTCGCCCCAAAGAGGAAGGAAATTGCCAAGATAGGCGTGTACGGAACCGTAGGGGTCAACGTGTGAAAAGAGAGAGAGGTAGAGCCTCCGGCTATGGTGGTGGCTCCACCAAGGTCATAGTCGTCCTCAACGTGCCCTAGGTGCACCTCGATCAAGGGAGCCTGACCTTGATGATGCTTGTCTTCGGGGTGGAGCGTCCGGACATTGGGCTAAAGTATGTAATGCACCCCAGAATGTTGCTAACCCGTACAAGACGTATCGTGAAGCAAGGGAAGCAAATTACATGAAGCAAGAAGATCAAGATGACGATCTCGCTCTAAGGGTTGAAGACTTCAAAGGCCAAGATCCAGAGACTGGCGATTTTGATTAAGTCTATTTATTTTCCAAGAGATGTAATAGGAAATTGCCATATATTTTTGTAGTAGATGCCAATGGTTTAGTATTTCTTCAAAGTAGGCTCACCCAAAGTAAGTGTGATGTCTAGGAAGGTTATGAGATTAGTGATACTTAAGCGAGCCTTGCTCCACCGACATCTCTCTACTCACCTGGTCACATTTATTTTGGAATTACTTAAAGAAGTTAGACGACTACCATTGTTTTGCATTAGCTAGTACTTTGGATTATATTTTATTTGGTCAAAGAGACAATGATGTAACTCCGTTGGCTTATGAATAAAATTTCGAGTTCTTTTCATTATGACTCCATTTTGATTTTGAGCATATGACTTTTGTGACAACGATGGCTGGGCCATCAGTATTAATTCAAGGACATGGAATAGCCCAAATTCCACTTGCCAAATGGCACCTTAATTACTGTCACAGAAACTCTCTACGCTCCTAGAGCGAATCACACCTATGAATAGCCAACGGATTCCATACAAAAACGCATGTAGAGAACGGAAATGAGTTCCTTTGAAATACCTCTAATGATTGCAAACAAATGCGCACCTTAGAAAAGTTTATGTGTCTCTCTAGTGGACTTTATATCACTATTTGAAATATTAAACCCAATAAAGTTACGAGAGAAAATCTCTTAGATTTAGACACATATTGGCTTTGTCACGATAGGTTAGGTCATCCTAGTCATGATATGATGATCCGCCTACTAAAGACTTCACATGGACATATTTTCTTTCGAGCGAAACGAAGCATGAATCAAAAGTTGATTTCTGGACTAAGTGTGACCGACGCTGCTGCCTAGGGCACCACCTCCGTCCACCACCAGCCTAGGGCTGGCACAGTCCCTATCCATGACACCATGGATAGTGTCCATCATGGTGATGGCGCCCCAGGTGATCACCAACTTGCTTCAAATAGCGTTTCATACGCTCAGGCCTAACCAAAATACTCATTAGTTGCTTCTAAAGCCTCTCGCTCGTTTTACAAAGCCTATTCCTTAGGGAAATTAGGACTAAGACCGTCCTATGCAAAGGAAATGAACATACTCATTCTGTTCTTACATAGAATCCATGGGGATTCTGTGGATTGATTCAACCAACTTGCGGACGCTTAAATATTTCATGATGTTGGTTGACACTCAAACACGTTGGTCACGTGTTATGCCATTGTCCACCTATAAATGCTACTTATGCTACACTCCTAGCACATATCATATGGCAACGGGCTCACTCCCCGAATCATCCTATTCAGTCAATTGGATTTGACTATGCTAGAGAGTTTACATCGAAAGACTTTCAATGGATATTGCAATGGGATTGATGTTGGACATCACATTCCCATGTACACACCCAAATGGTCTTGCGGAAATGACTACGATGGTAGTCCAGACATTGGTAATGTGCACCAATCTCCTTATATCTGCTTGGGGTGATGCAATATCGCATGCAGATATGTTAATTCGTCTACGACCCACCACCACTAAATGTACCTCTGCGTTACTGCTAGTGACTGGGTACAAGTATCGTACTTACGTATATTTGAGTGAGCCATTTATGTGCAAATTGCGCCGCCGCAGCGCTCTATGATGGGTCTTTACAGACGAATGGGCAACTACGTTAGATTTGAGACTCCAACAATCGTCCGCCACTTAATGCCCTTGCAATGCGATCTCATTACCGCTAGATTTGCTGGTTGTCACTTTGATGAGACAGTCTTCCCGTCGTTAGAGGGAGATAAGAACACGGATGTTCAGCAGGAACGGCAGGAATTGTCGTGGCCTGTCCCCACTATGTCTCATCTCGATCCTTCTTAAAGTGACGAGATCACACAAATATGCTGCAAATAAGCCTGCAAGGAAGGACGTCCCTACGAGAGGACGTAGCGCAACCCTACACGGAGGTAGGCATGACACCAACGCCAAAGAGAGTGGCACTCTGGCGTTACAGGTCATGGCCCTAGCTAGGATGCGTGGGAGACCCGTAAGTTCGAAGGATGATTTGGCACACTCCAATCCTTTGATCATCGACACTCAAAATCCGTCTCATGAGAATCTTCCTGGTTATGGTTATTGTTAGGGGACGCCTCAACGTCAGAACCTATTCATGAGAATATAGAGCTCTATGAAAATTACACTAGTATACATGAGACGTGGAATAGAAACTCCATCATAATGATGATGTAGTTGCACATGCGCATGAGTTTGTTGAGTCCGATGATATCGAAACACGCTCCGTTGATGAATGGATGTCAACGTAGAGAAATCTAGCCTAAATGGAAAGATGCGATCCAGGTTAAGATGGATTCTTTAACGAAGAGGAAGGTTTTCTGAGCCAGTAATGCCAACACCGCCTAACATAAAACCTATTGAATAATGGGTCTTCGTTAGAAAGCGTGATGAGAAAAAGAGATGACAATCTCGCCTTATGGAGCAAGGCTTCTCGCAAAACGCCCTGGAATTGACTACGATGAGACATATTCTCTGGTAATGGATGTCATTGCACTCCACTACCCTGTCAGTTTGGTAGTTTCTGAATAACTGAAAATGCAGCTCACAAATGTGGTCACTACGTATCTTTATGAGGATCTAGATATGGAATGTACATGAAGGTTCATGGTGAACATTTACCCAAGTCAAGCGGCTTTAACCACGGAGCACGTTTACAATAAGGTTGAAATGCTCACTAAGATGACTACTTGATTGGGAAGGGATATGCCCACGCGTTTCCATAACAAGTTTCGGATTCCATCGCGGTTCATGGTGGACATGATCTTTATTAGAAGCCCCTAAAGAGTTAAGGGAAACCGCTGAACACTTGAAATCCGATTTTGAGATGAAGGATTATGGGAGAACACGATTATGTCTCAGTTTGTAACTTGAGCATCGTGTCGATAGATGCTTACCCATTTTGACAAGGTCAAACCTTCAAGCACCCCCATGATCGTCAGTAGTCTTGATCCTGAAAAGGATCCTCTTCGTCTGAAGGATGATGAAGGAGATGTGCTAGAGGCAAAAGTTCCTTACTCGAGTACAATAGGCACATTATTGTACTTAGCTCAATGCACAGGATCAGACATCTCGCTTGCAGTGAGCTTGTTAGCTAATGTATAGCTCTATGCCAACGCGACGCCATTTTGATTGGTGTAAAAGATATCTTTCAGTACTTGAGATGTACGATTGATATGGGCTTGCTCTATCCCTACGAAAGAAGATGGATTTGGACCCATCACACACCAGAAACGCCGCCAACGCTGGCCTGCGTTCTCTATCCCCATCCCAAAACGATATAAGTGTTTTGGAAGGTTTTGCTGATGCTGGGTACCTCTCTGACCCACACAAAGGTCGCTCCCAAACTAGTTAAGTGTTCACTATGGGAAAAGACCGCGATATCTTAGAGGTGTACAGAACAGACCGTAGTCGCTATATCTTCGAACCATGCAGAGATTATTGCTCTTCACGAAGTGGTTCGTGAATGTTTATGGATTGGATCCATAATCACGCATGTTCGAACAATTGTGGTTTAAAGTCTACCACAAGATGAGCCTACGAGCATTTAGGATAATGCTGTTCGTTTTGAACAAATGAAGCAAGGCTACATCAAAAGTGACAACACCAAGCATAATCAGCAACAACAGACTCTCCTCAAATACCAAAGTGAACTAGGTTCGATCTGAGGACAATGTGGCAGACTTGTTTACTAAGTCATTGCCCAAATCCACGTTCAAGAAACCTGCGGCAAGAATTGGCTTGCCAAAATTATCTGAATTCCCATGATCGTAGTCATCAGGGGGAGACACAGACATTAAGGGGAGATGTCTACATGTTCACCTCGAAACGTGAAGGGTGTGTTGTGCTCTTTTTCCCCTTCGACCGAGGTTATTTTTGTCCCACTGGGTTTTTGTTACTCGGCAAGGTTTTTAATGAGGCAACGAGAGCAGCACCGCGTTTAGGCAACACAAGGGGGAGTGTTCAAGTAAACCCGAATTTGTGTTTGACACAAACTCTAGGTTACTTGACCTAGTGGTAATAAGATTAAATTAGAAGGATCTAGATTCCTATTCAATGTACGATTACTTTCATTGTATGATTGAGATTCTATGCATTGTAATCATCTATATAAAGAGGCCTCTATTATCAATGAGAATACACAGCAAATTTCTCTCAATTTCTAATTCCCTAAAACAATATTTAAGTAAAAAAAATTTTTTGTATTTGTTCTCAAATGAAAAAAATTCCAAAAATAAATTCTTCTCCAAAAAGAAAAATAGAAAGTAGAAAATAATATTTTTTCTGGTTCCAATGTTATCTAATAATTTGCTGGAAAAGTATATGTAGTTTTTTTTTTTTTTTTTTTTGGTCTTACGCACCCAACCTGCATTATATATAGTATAGGTAATAGATGATAGATTTCTTAGCAACGCTCAGAGTGGAATATCTCCACACTAAACAAATATCCCCATCCTCCCACATTTCCACTGTTATTATTCCTAGTTGGATGGGATTATCAGTCTTGAAAAGTTGAACCCCTCATTATAATAATCAAATCTTTGTTAGAGATATTGGAAAGGTGATGGATACATCATGCCCGGCCCATGTAACATTGCCTGTTCCTTCTTGACGTATGAGACAGTTTTCATTGCTAAATGCAAAAATGAAAAACCAGTCCAACGGATGTCCATTAACACCAAAAGGCTGGCTTACACCCCAAATATCTTCTCAGCGCAGTTCATCAACAACTGGTTTGCACTTTCTGCTTGATCACAGTGCTTCTTCAACTGGAGAATCAGTGAGATTCCATCCACCATAAATGGCATGCCTTATCGTATTTTGTTTTCATCGATCGACAACACACACCATGCAATACACCACAAACAGTTCTGAATCAAGCAGCAGCTCCAGTACGGGTCCGGGGCGTCACCCGACCTATCGGGGTGTAAGGCGCCGGAGCAGTGGAAAATGGGTGTCAGAAATTCGTGAGCCAAAGAAGCCTAATAGAATCTGGCTAGGCACATTTTCCACACCAGAAATGGCTGCGGTTGCTTATGATGTCGCTGCTCTGGCTCTCAAGGGTCAAGACGCTGAGCTTAACTTCCCGAACTCGGCATCTTCATTGCCTGTGCCTGCCTCCAATTCATCACGAGATATCCAGGCCGCGGCAACCTCTGCTGCCGCTGCTATAGGGGCAGCTGCTGCGGCCATGGGAGTAGGGAATGGTGCTACTTCTACCAGGTCGAGTACTGAGAGTGGTCATGGCCATGTGCTAAATGATCATGAGTTTATCGATGAGGATCTGATCTTCGATATGCCTAATGTTTTAAGGAATATGGCAGAGGGAATGCTTCTTAGTCCTCCTCGCTTGGACATAGCTGGTGATCATGATGCATTTGCCGCTGAAGAACATGGCAACCTTTGGAAATTTAATTAGTCCATCTTGCTATATATAATAACATATCCAGTGTTCAAGGTTAGGGAAAAGTTAATAACCCTCAAGAAAATCCGAATAAAAATGACATAACCCTTGATGTTTATGAAGGGGGTCTTCATCGGACTTTGAATAAAGGGATGACATACATCATATTAATAAGTGCCACTATATACGCTGGACTACGTATATATGGTGGGTGTTTGTATTTAATAGATTGAATGTACAGGAATTTTATTGTGAATAGTTGTTATGGCTTGTAAACTTCTAGCCATCTCCATCATGCTTCTTGAATGAGACTGTATATATTGCTCAAATCTAGATAGATCTGTGCAGACGAAACTTAATTGCTGACATCTTGTTCTGCATGGAATTCAATGATTAAAACAGTTCATATTCTAGTTTTCTCTACATCAAATCATTTCTGAAGGAAAAAAGAAGAAGAAGAAAGAATTAGGCTATGGGAAAAAAGAAAGAAAGGAATTAGGCAGTCAGAAAAGGAATTAGCCATTTCAGTATCCCAACTGCAGTTTATCCAATACATTGTAATTATCTTTTTAAATGACAAACCGAAGTTTGATATGGCTTCTTTTTTTTCTTTTTTTTTTTCTCTGCAACTATGAATATATTGCAGTTTAATCTATAATGTTTCTGATACTGAAGGGACCGTTCATCATAGTTCCTTTTTTTTAAAATCATTCCTAGCAACATATTCAATCACAAACAATTTATACATTAGACTACTATCATTCTCTTTTAAGTTTTCCAACTCATTTACTTCTCTATATCTATATATAGTTTAATTGACTGAATGAAGGACCATTTGGCTAACTTTATGAATGGAGGATCGGTGCGCGCATATTCACCTAAAGAGTGATGGTTCGAATAATTGAATTATATCAAATGTGATCGAACAAATGAAGTTCTGCAGTAATCATTTCTGGAGACTTCCGGCCTCTCAAAATGCAAGCCCTCATATGTGTGTGTGTGCGTTATATCAAAATGCAATATGGTTCTAGAAGGGACTTTGCAAACCTTGCGAACTCGCAAAATTGTCATACAGTTCAAATAATATAAAAAATTGTTCGCAGATTCCTATTTCGTTCTAATTTCTTTCGTGACCAAGCTTGATAAATCCAAATGTCTGTCATAGAGCTTGAAGCAGATCATAAAACTCCCATGAATTGATTCAGCAACAGCATTAGATAGAAGGGAGATGATTCCAGAATTGTCCCAGAAGCAAAGATTGAATCCATGCTTTAGTTAATTTGGTGAAGAAAACCAAACAAGTTGAGAAATTAGTAATCAAGAAATTGATAGAGATATCCGAAGTATATATGACGTACGTATAAATCTTTGCACGTATATATATAATTGCATGTTTATAAAAGAAGTATGTAGCTTTTCCAATACAAAAAAAAAAAAAAAGTATGTAGATCGGTGTTGTCTTTTCCATTTATATTACCAGACTTTCAATCATGTGTAGATGCAATCTAGCTTGGTGAATATTATTCTTCATTGACAAATCTCCTCTAATAGAGTAACAGAACAGTATATATGTGTAAATGTATTGTTCAACGACCATGTTTAGTTGTTTACTGTCTAGCTCTATAAACTGTGATTGTTCAGATGGAGCTCAATGCAAATTAGGGCCACCTTATCGGCTTATCCTTTGTTGACGAGTCATTTTCGACTAATTACTTGAGTCTCCATGATCAGACGTGGCACTCCAATAGTGGGAGAAGATACCAGGGATTGTCAAGGGTGGATTGTGACCCTTCACCTTCCTTCGGTTGGTCATGCAACGGTCCTAGCTCAGCTACCTATAGCTATGTCTAGGTGCATAGATGCCAAATGGTTCTTATAAGAAAAGAAACTAGCTTGCAGAGGCCGTCTTGTGAGTTTGTCACATCACTATGACGGGAGACCAAAACCCCAGCTAGTTCGCAGCGTCGAGTCTCCTTCTGTATGCGCGTCGCCGTGGTCTAGGTCACCTTCTGTATGAGCCACTCGGCTGCACGAAGAGGTTTGACTGTTTGAGTTTCTGCGGATGCAGATATATGCATTTCCCTCAGAAACTCAACTTTTTTGAGTGAAGTGATAGTGGTCCAGAACACCAAAGGAAAATAATACATTTAGGCCGATTTGTTGTAGACTTGTAGGGCAAAAACTTCTTTAGTGGACACAGTCAAAATGAGTGATAAGTATGTGCTAAAGCACTGGTTTAGGCGCACACAACGTGATAATTATGGTGTAAAGATTCCTTCTTTTATTTTTCTACTAAACAAAGGAATCGGGAACAATAGATTACAAAAAGTCCACAGGGTACAAAAATTACATTCAAACAATAGGCCCAGAATAAAACCCAAAAAACAATATGGGATGGATCCGTCGTCGATTTCTTCTGAGTGCTTGCTGATAAACAGCTACAATATAGTTCGATCCAATACGGCAATACCCTTCTAAGGTCAAATTTCCTCCTTGAACTTCGCTCTTCCATTTCAAAAGGGAAACTGGCCGGGTCAATCTAGCGTCTCTAATATCGACTTGATCGCTTTTAAGAATAAACACACTACATGGAACCATGGGGTTGTAGTGTGTATATACACCAAATGGGGAAGGAGATGAGGACAACATCGCAGGTTGGGGAAGCAACTAAAGTAAGATGGAAATGATAATTGGGCGTGTATTCTAGACAACCAAACATTTTCTTATATACGTGAACAGCTTTGATTAGATAATCTAAGCTAATACTATGATAAAATTTAATTAACAATATGTGAGTCCAAACTTTTATCAACTCTTGTGCAAGGTTGTATTTCACCAAGGCGGATGAACTTTACACTCTTGACAAATACATTGGAGCCTCGTAGGTCATTGGTGAGAGTTTGTCTAAAAATCAAGCGTAAATTAAACCCCTTTTCTGTTTTGACTAGTTGCCATCTTATATTTCTAATTAATTTCCTTCTTACACATTTATTTATTTTTGGGAACCATAGACAAAAATTTCAGATTTTTTCTCATACAAACAAGATGTTTATTGATCCTTTTTGTAATGTGGTGTTCGATCACATGTATAGGAAGGTTATAGGGTTGAAAATAAGATGACTGTGAACTTACATCTTTAGCATGAAAACAACACTAGCTAGTGAAACATCTTAACTCTTAAGCATTGATTGTTGAACACTTGAACATCTTCTTTATTAAATAAGTAGTGATTTTTATGAATACTACAAATATAGGAGGAAATTAACTTCATTGGAAAAGACAATTTTTGCTGTAATCCGTTTTATGTGACTTCATCTCAACCTTTAGTTTTTGGACGAAAATAATTTCCTATCATATAAGCAAAGCCCGGACTGAGCCCAAAAAGAACACAGGCCCAGCCTAGATTCCTAGACCAATGCGGGATGAAAACCTATATAAACCCAACACTCTACTCCAAACCTAACCTTAATCCTAGACGTTATTGACTAAAATCTCCGGACACCCTTCTCGTCCCTCCCAGCCACCATGCATATGATCGTAACCACGCCCGCCGGCGACTCCGCCTTCACCAACCACGCCTACTGCTCGCCGTCCGATCTTCCCACCTTCGCCGTCCCTCAATCAGGCCGCAGTTATGCCACCGTTGGCGACAACTACGTTCTATCTATCAGCCCCCAAGAGGGTATAGAGAGCGGCCACATTGCTCTGAATGCGACCCAACAAAAGCAAGCTGGGGTTTCTGTTGGTGACCAAGTTTCTGTCACCAGATTTATTCCGCCCGAGGAGTGTTTTAACCTGGCACTGCTCAAGATAGAGATAGAGTTGCTGGGGAAAAGAACCAAAACTCGACAGGTGGATGCTGTTTTCCTCGACGAGTTGCTTAGAAACAAGTTCATGTACCAGGTATGTAGCTAGCTTCTACCTAGTTTTTATTGTTGTTTTGTTTTTTACAGTTCCACTTTAGTTTATATTTCTTATTTTCTTGAAGATTTTACCTTGGTTAGCAGGCACAAGTTAAAACTATTAAAAGTTAATTTCTTGTTTTCTAATCAAGAACCTTTCTTTGGATTTTGTGCTCTTTGATTCTTTTTTCTTTTTTTTCCGAAGACCATTGAGTTTGTCCAATAAGGTTGGTTTGGATTTGTTAGTTCCTGAGATGTGTATCATGTAAATGTAAACTGCTACCCAAATTATCATTTTTTGATCAATTGTTTGGTTGACTTAATAGACTCTGATGTGATTATAAGCATTCTGGAACATGTTTCCCAAAGGTATGTACCGATATGTTAAATGCAGAACCAACTCTTCATAAAGTGGTCTACTATGGCATGAAGCTTATTATTATAAATGCTTTTGTGCATCTCCAGTGTCCAATTTGCTTGCAAAATTTAGAAGCAATTAGCTATTGTAATCGCCCTCTGTTCGTTATGGTGCAATTTTTCTGTAGATGTCTAACAATACTCCTGTGAATTGTGATCTTAGTCAATTTTAGTCCAAAGTGCACAATTTTTGACTCTTTTAGCCAAAGAGTTGTCAAGGACTCAAGGATAATAACTATCAAGACAGTGAAAATATTCTGTGAATGATGCCATCACTTGTTCCTCTGTTGACTATGTTTTTGCGGAAGTATTTATGTGTTGTGTTCGGATTGTGGAATAACATTAAGCCTTGATATATGCAGGTTATGATGGCTGGACAAAAAGTATCATTCAAGTCTGATGGAGGTCGTGAATACGTTTTCACAGTCCATCAAGCTGCAGTAGAGGGACAGGAAAAGGTTGATGCTGATATTGAAAGAGGGATGATTTCATCAGGGACATACTTCATCTTCGAGACACCAAAGGGTTCAAATGGACTAAAGATACTAAATCAACGTAAAATCTTCACGCAGAAGGAACTTAATCTTCAAAAACTTGGCATCGGTGGATTAAATGCAGAGTTTGAAAGTATATTTCGAAGAGCTTTTGCCTCCCGTGTACTCCCTCATCATGTGGTGAATAAATTGGGGATTAAGCATGTGAAGGGCATGCTGCTTTATGGACCGCCCGGTACTGGAAAAACTCTGGTGGCTCGGCAAATAGGGAAAATTTTGAATGGGAAAGATCCAAAGATCGTCAATGGCCCTGAAGTGTTGGACTGTTACGTTGGTGAAAGTGAGAAGAATGTTAGGGAGCTATTTGCTGATGCTGAACAAGATCAGATAGTTCATGGGGATGAAAGTGATTTGCATGTCATAATATTTGATGAAATTGATGCAATTTGTAAGAAAAGATCAGGTTCCAGCCGTGATAGTTCACGCATTCATGATAATATTGTGAACACATTACTTACCAAGATGGATGGAGTGGAGCCTCTCAATAATATTCTGATTATTGGATTGACTAACAGAAAGGAGTTGCTGGATGAAGCCCTTTTGAGACCAGGACGTCTGGAAGTTCAAATTCAGATAGGCCTTCCTGATAAAAAAGGTCGCCTACAGATTCTTCAAATTTATACAAACAAGATAAAGGAGAGCTCTTATCTTGCTCCTGATGTGAACCTTCGAGAGCTTGCTACTCGTGCAGAAAACTATAGCGGTGCAGAACTTGAAGGTGTTGTTAGAAGTGCTGTGTCATTTGCTTTTAATAGACAACTGAGTCTGGACGATCTTAAGAAGCCAGTGGACGAGGAGAATATTAAAGTTACTATGGATGATTTTCATCGCGCACTTCAAGAAATTAGACCTACTTATGGAGCCTTGGCAGAGGAGCTTGAACGATGCAGGTTAAATGGCATTGTGAATTGTGGTGATCGACATAGGCACGCTTATGACAGAGCTATGCTACTTGTGGAGCAAGTTAAATCAAGTGAAGGAAGTCCTCTTGTCAAATGCCTTCTAGAGGGCCCTAGTGGCACTGGCAAATCTGCCTTAGCAGCTACCATTGGCATCCACAGCCGATTTCCATTTGTCAGGATTATTTCGGCTGAGTCCATGATTGGTCTTCACGACGAGAGGGCAAAGTGTGTTCACCTTGAAAACGTCTTCGAGGAAGCTTACAAGTCACAATTGAGTATCATTATTTTGGATGACATTGAGAGGTTGATGGAGTTTATTCCTATTGGTCCAAGATTTTCAACCATGATATATCAAACACTATGGGGCCTTCTTAAGCGCTTTCCTCCAAAGGGGAACAAGCTTCTGGTGATTGGAACAACTAGTGAATTTGAATTCTTGGACTCAATTCGCTTTTGCAAGACATTCTCTCACACTTACAATGTTCCTACATTAACGAGTGAGGATGCAAAGAAGGTGCTAGAACAGTTGCAAGTTTTTGTTGATGAGGATATAAATGCAGCTGCTGATGCCCTGAATGATATGCCTATCCAGAAGCTCTATACGTTAATTGAGACAGCAGGCCAATGTGCCAAGCCAGTTTACTCTGGAAAAAAGAAAATAAATATCAGTGACTTCTGTAATTGCCTTCGAGATATTGGGAGATAGTATTACATGTAGTCTTTATTCTGTAGCTTTTATTACCAGAGTCTTTTCAAGTGAATTCCAGATGCATTTTGTTAAGAGTTTGTTGATGCAGACTATGTATATCACATAGCTAAATGATGGAGGCTTTTTGCCAACGAAATATTCATCGGTTTGCCTTGAAGAGGCGTTGCCGACGAACAATTCACTGGCACGTGTGCCTCTTTATCTTTAGGCGAGACTTTTGGCGACGAACTGTTTTTCGGCAAATGTATGTTATTTTATTTTTCATAGGGGACTTTTGACGTCGGTTTCCGTTGAAGAAGGCATATCATTCTTCGGTGTCAACAAGATAACGCGCGACTGATCCATATGTCACGGTGTCAGTTGCAGGTGCTCCCAACTACAGGACTTTTGTGATCAGTAATAGTGAGAACCCTGTTTGGGAGCAACATTTTGATGTTCCGGTTGCGCACTATGCTTCAGAGGTGCTTTTTGTTGTGAAAGATAGCGATGTTGTGGGTTCCCAGCTCATAGGAGTTGTAGCAATCCCAGTTGAGCGGGTACATTCTGGGATGAAAGTTGAGGGGACCTTTCCAATCCTTGGTTCCAATGGGAAACTCTGTAAGCCTGGAGCTGTTTTGAGTTTATCGATTCAGTATGTTCCTATTGAAAAATTGACCTTTTATGATAATGGGGTAGGTTCAGATCCTGATCATCAAGGGGTTCCTGGTACTTACTTTCCTGTTAGGAAATGAGGTAAAGTTATTCTTTATCAAGGTGCCCATGTTCCTGATGGTTGCCTTCCCAATTTCAAGCTTGATGACGGTCTTAAGTACGAGCATGGAAATTGTTGGCAAGACATATTTGATGCAATAAGTGAGGCCCGCCATTTGATATACATAGCTGGGTGGTCACTGTACCCCAAAGTCAGATTGCTTCAGAATAATAATGGTTCATCAGATAGCACTTTAGGTGATCTGCTGAAGACCGAGTCACAGGAACTTCTGCTTCTTGTTGGGAACGATCCAACTTCTATTAAGGGATATAAAAGGGTAAGGCCCGAGATGATTAGACATATACAAGTATGCTCCATTCTGTAGTGTAGCATACTTTTGGTTCAATAATGCATTTACTGATCAACTTATTATTTGCTCATTGTTGAAGCTCCCGAAATTGCCAATGCATATCAAATATATATAGGGATATCTTCACAAATGGTGTATGAACTTTAGACATTTCGACACTTTGGTGTACCAACTTTCATAACTATCAAAATGGTATATCAAGTTTGCTCCAATCTTTCATTTTGGTGTACGCCGTTAAATTTTCCGTTATCTTTGCTAAAAAAAAAAAATTTCGTTATATTTCCTTTAGCTTTGTCAGTTTTTTTTTTTTTTTTTTGGTAAAGATAACGGAAAATTTAACGGCGTACACCAAAATGAAAGATTGGAGCAAACTTGATACACCATTCTGATAGTTATGAAAGTTGGTACACCAAAGTGTCGAAATGCCTAAAGTTCATACACTATTTGTGATGTTTTCCCATATATATATATTCCTGTCTCAGGGTCTGTCTTAAGGTCCAACAGTATTGATTACTACTTGTAGCTGTGGGAAAGCTGTCCTGAATCTAGTTGTAAATGAGCAAAGGAAATGTGAATTGACTTTTACATTTTTAACCACTGTTACTTGTGCTTTCTTATACTTCGTAATTTTGCAAACATGTTTCTTTTAGGTCTTTGTAGTTTTTATCTTCTTTCCATATTATTTTTCTTACCGAGGTGTGGGATAGAAACATTTTGTGTTTCATTTAGCTGACCATATATATAGTTTGAGAAGATTTATCTTTCTTCATTCATGTCGGTGCATTCTCATTTCACACTTCAATATTTATATCTACTCAGTTGGCACTCAATATTTTTCTTTCGCAAGATACTCATTGACTCTGTAATGTGTACGTAGGAAGGGCTCATGCACACCAATGATGATGACTCTCGACGTTTCTTCAAGGACTCTTCAGTCCAATTTCTACTCTACCCTCAATCATTAGTCCAAAGCTAGGAAAAAAAGATGGTTGGATAGCATGTTCTTAAATTTATTTTAGTCGCGCTGAAAATTTCTGTTTACTTGGCCAACTACATTATTAAAGTATTAATGAACCTAGAGTGGGAAAAGAAAAATGAAATAACACCAATTTTTTTCTCTATCATTCATTCTTTTTTCACCAGTGGTGTTCACCTGGTCAGTTGTTGACCAAAGAATTTATGCTCAACAACCCTTAGATTTACATCCAAGGATGGAAAACAAAACACTTCAACTTAATAATAATTCTCTCTACCCTTGGATTTATATCTAAGGGTAGTTGAGCATTATTTTCTTGATCAGTAACTGACCAGTTGAACATTTTCGCTTTTTCCACTTCATGAATGTTTTTTCATTTCCAAGTCAAGTACTTGAGCTAAGAAGTGGCCCGATTAGAGGGGAATCAAAGGATATAGACATATCGGGCCGGGTACGAACATCAGCCCAATAACTGACGCTGGTTTAAGAAGGAATCTGACGCTGGTTGACTTAACTTGTTGCTGTTCTCCAGGTTCGATTTCCACTCTGGGCTTTCCTTTTGTAACTGTATTCTTGGATTTGATGACAGCTTTCCATCTCCAAGTTGGGATTCTCATCTTGGTTTCATGGAATATGAAGCCACCTTGCAGTTGTAGCGTTTTGTCTGTCCCCCTGTTTCTGGGTTCTCTGTATTTTCATGAAATATGAGGACACCATTCAGTTCTGCCATGTATATGTATGCATGTATATTTCTTGGTTATTTTCTTTGAACTAAACTGGAACTTGGAAAGTATGTATTTCCAGAAATGGGAAAGAATTCAATTTTAATGCCTATTCTGATTCTGTGCTTGTCATGATAATATATGTTTTAATGTAATGTTGACTTGTTGAGCATACATTTCTAGGCATACTCCCATTTTTCCTATATATATATGGCATGAGTTGAAGCTCCGTTGTACTGGGAATCTGTAATAATTAGGAAATCCATTTTAAGTTCACATCCTCTTCTTTCGGTTTGAGTGTCTGCGCACTTGCAACTAAAATTTGGACAACTTTATTGGTCTTCTAAGTGATTATAGTGCTATATTCAGTATATTGCATTTTTAGCTTTAGTCTTGTATGGAATAGTGAAAGTAGAGTCTCGATATCAATTTAGTTCTTGCTTCAGTGAACTGGTTTACTTTTATGGCTTGGTAATTCTTGTTCATGGCTTTTTGTCTCCCGTTTTATTTATTCTCAGCATGTTTAATATCCTTTGTGGTTGAATTTTATTTATTTAGCATATTAGCATTCTCATTACAAACATCTGGTTGTGGGAATATAACACACAGTAGATCAACATACCACCTTGAGCATTAGCACTGTGTTTTATTTGTTATCTTCTCTGATATTTATATAACATATGTTCAGTTAGATGTTAGATTTTAGACAAGTTTTTTCATCAGGTATTCGTTGAAGTTCTAACCTCTAGTTTGTCTCTCGACTTATGTTCTCAGGAGAAGTCCACTCGTGCATTTGCAAATTCCATGATGGGGAGAAATTTAACACATTATTCCGAACCTTCAGTACAGGACCATGGGTCTCCTCGTAGTAGGAATCCCTCTAGGAAGAGTCAATCTCGAACAGAAAGATCACCTACTCGTCATAGAAAGTCCCACAGAGGCAGTTCTCCACCAAGTGAGAAATATTCAATGCGTCCCAAGTCTCCGAAGCATGCAAGGTCACCCTCAGCTCGCTCTCCTTTTCTCCAGACAAAAAGGTTAAGAAGAGCTGAAGCTGGAGGAGTGCCTGAGAGAGAACAGGAAAGGATCAATGGTAGGGGGATCGGTCGGAGTTTACTGGAAGGTGGTTCTGAGGGAGATGTTGGAAGTGATAGAACGGAGAAATTTTCGGGAAGGAATGATACTGATGGTAATACTTCAAGATCAAGGCATGGTACTTCTCCATCAGAAAGAAACCGCAGGAGTAGACATAGACACTCACCTCAACATGCTGGTGATACAAGAGATGAGGAGAGAGTAACTGAGGGCCGTAACAGAAATCATAGCAGAGGGAATGATAGAAGTATGCATAGGGAAAATGAGACTGTAAGAACGGAGAGAATGACAGCAAAAGACAATACTGGTCATATGTCTTCAAGATCAAGGCATGATACTTCTCCATCTGATCAACACCGCAGGAGTAGACATAGATATTACTCACCTCAACATGCTGGTGATACAAGAGATGAGGAGAGAGTAACTGAGGGCCGTAACAGAAATCATAGCAGAGGGAATGATAGAAGTATGCATAGGGAAAATGAGACTGTAAGAACGGAGAGAATGACAGCAAAAGACAATACTGGTCATATGTCTTCAAGATCAAGGCATGATACTTCTCCATCTGATCAACACCGCAGGAGTAGACATAGATATTACTCACCTCAACATGCTTGTGATACAAGACATGGGGAGAAAGTAATCGAGGGCCGTGAAAGAAATCATAGCAGAGGGAATCATAGAAGTATGCATATGGAAAATGAGACTGAAAGAACGGAGAGAATGACAGCAAGAGAGAGTACTAGTCATAGGTCTTCAAGATCAAGGCAAAATACTTCTCCATCAGATCGACACCGCAGTAGACATAGATCTCACTCACCTCAACATACTGGTGATACAAGAGATAAGGAGAAAGTAATTGAGGGCCGTGAAAGAAATCATAGCCGAGGGAATTATAGAAGCATGCGTTGGGAAAATGACACTGAAAGAATGGAGAGAATGACAGCAAAAGAGAGTTCTGGTCATAGGTCTTCAAGATCAAGGCATGGTTCTTCTCCATCAGATCGACACCGCAGCAGTAGACATAGATATCACTCACCTCACCATGCTGGTGATACAAGAGATAAGGAGAAAGTAATTGAAGGCTGTCAAAGAAATTATAGGAGAGAGAACGATAGAATTATGCATAGGGAAAAGCATTCAGATAGGAAATATGAGACTGAAAGAATGGAGAGAAGGACAGCAAAAGACAGTTCTGGTCATAGGTCTGCAAGATCAAGACACAGGCAATCTACTTCTCCATTGAATGGACACCACAAGAACAGACACCGAACTCATTCATCTCAACAGGTTGCAGATATCAGAGCTCGCAATGAGGTGTCTGGTGATATCCACTCCCCCTTCCATTGCAACAACTTTGTTTTGAAACTTATTGCTTATTTTAATGACGACTCCATGGAAGCGGTTTTTCATATGAATGCAGATTGGCAAAGTTACTTTGGTAGAGAATTAGTATTCACAACTTCCATCCAAACATCTTTTAAATTTTGAGAACTTGTATATATTACTTTTAATTATTGTTTAGGAGGCACTCATATTGTAATTTGTTTGTGGTTTCTTGTTCATTTCTTTCGCTTCCTACTACTGGAGTTCAATAACATCCTACCATATGGGGGTGGTATTAAATTTAGGACCTTTTTCTTTAGACATGTTCAGGACTTTCTTGGATGAAGCAAAACATAAAACAAAGACATAAATGATATATTTTGCATTCATTTTGGATCAATTTAGTCTGTGATGCTTGTAGTGGTATGCATCTTATTGCATTAATTCTTATATGAAGTGTCTAACTGTAAGTAACTATGTTCCAGGCGCCTGAGTCGAGGGAGGCTAAGGATGGGTGAGTTAATCTTTCCAAATATTATGTTTACACATTTTTGAACAGTTGATTTATCTATTGGTTGTCATATATATTCTTCTTGGGTTGCACTTTGATATATCTACTGGTTCTATTCATTAGTTCTGGAAAAAGGAAGAGGTAAAGGTTAGTGGAAGTTGTATGCTCTTGCCACGTTAACATTGTCAATCTTCATGCTGTCAAAAGTAATACAATGTGCCAATTTTTCTTAAGTTGGTGATTGATAAGAGATATGGTCAATGGAAGAATTATTTACCAGATTTTCTTAATTCCTCAAGAACCTTAATAGTTTGGTAATGCTCTGAACATGGTATGGTGTCCGGTGTTCAGTGTTCAGTGTTCCTTCTAATATATAGGTTTGTACTATGAAATTCTTTTCTCAATAGCACCTTCTCTTTTTCCTCTGAAATTCAAATATTGTTTTGACAACTATATTGGTTGTGTCTGTTTATTATTTTGTCCAACTGATAGTAGGCAGAGGACAAATAAGTATGATAAACTAAAAACTGAATTTGTATAAGAAACTCCAAACATGCATAAATATTTGGGTATCAATGAATTGTTATTTCCCAAAAAATGTTGCAACTGGGACCTCAAGAAAATGACTTTGCGGCTTACAATGTCGTGTTTATGTCTAAAAATCCAAGTGCAGAGGTGCACTCCCCTAAAGAACTGAATGCCTGATAGTTTTGCTAATCTAGTTTCACACAAATATAATATAGGTTTCTGCGCTTTGGACTGTGTACTTTCTTGTGCATTCTTACATTAAGCCTGGATGTGGTTTTGATAAGCTGTTGGTTGCTTGCTTGAGCAGGATTGAAAAGAATGATTCAGTAGCTATGATGAGCGCTGCTGAGGAAGTCTTGGAAGCACAGAAAAAGGTGAGTACATAGCTTGGTGTGGCACCTTTTCTTGACATCATAACTCTCATCTTCTACTTTCTGGTTATTTATGTCAAATTATTCTCAGTAATCATATGCAAGCTGTGATGAATCTTGTTTATCCCTACCCCTTTCAAGTATCATAACTTCATTGCAAATCATTTGTGACTCGACTTGCAGCAAAATCCTTCGTTTGAGTTATCTGGAAAGCTTGCTATGGAAACCAATAGATTCAGAGGTGAGTCGTCATTTCTTGATTTTGAAACGATCTGTTTTCTTCTTACTCTCTTTCTTTCTTTCTTTTTTTTTTTTTTTTGGTAAATGTTGGTGTGACAAAAGACTTCACTAATCTCAAAGGGTTTAAGTAGAAAAGCCAGCACCCAGCAATGTTTTATCTTTTGATTTAAATAATGGACCAAGTCATCTGTTCGGCTGTTTCTTAAGAGCAGATTTGTTTTTATCAAATATGGCAGGAGATAGCTATAAGAAGAATCTTCTTTCTAGTAGTAACTATGATGGTGATGAAGACTATGATAATGAAAGAACACGAGGCATATGTAGGCTGAATCTAGCACCAAGAAAAAAAAAGCTTCTTGTGTTTGATCTCAATGGCTTACTAGTCTACAGAGTTTTTTGTTTCAACAAGAGTGGTATTCCAAGGGATCGTACTCCTGATGGGAAATGTGGAAACCATCTAGGTAGTAATGCAAACTATTATTCGTTCAATCTAACCATTTATGAAATTGTGGATCACAATTTATTTGGACATATATAATGAGTTTAGTTTGACAATAATCAATTTTTTGATTGTGTAGTTTTTAAAAGAGCTTTTGCTGAGGAGTTTATGCTATTCTGCCTTGAAAGATTTGAAGTTGGAATATGGACTTCTGCACTTGAGTCAGCATTTTATTGAGATTATTTCATCAAGAAAAATATCAGTTAAATATGATATGTTTCTAATTTTTTTTACTGATTGATTAACAGGAAAAATGTTGATGGTGTCTTGGATTGTGTGATGGAAAAGCTGAGAAGCAGACTTATATTTGTGTGGGTAAGTTGGAGCAGATTAATCCTTTGGTAAAGATAGGAATCCTTGAACTACTTGACTAGGACCAATTCCTTATGTTCATTTGTTCAACAGGATCAGCATCAATGTACTGATTCTGGGTTCAAGTCCCTGGAAACGAAAATGAAGCCTCTGTTTTTCAAAGAACTGAAGAGAGTATGGGATCATTTTGAGGGAAAGTTTTCTGCATCTGATACTCTATTGATTGATGATCAGCCTTACAAGGCCCTTCTCAATCCTGTAATATAATCAAATACTCTGCTCTTTCTACGTTTGTTCTACTCTATTAGGAAAAGTTTATACATAAATCCAAGTTCTAGGCCCTCTAAAGACATCTAGCCAACTTTTGATATCGATTTATAGAAACAAAAAACTTTTCAAGTAGTACTTTTGCATCCTCTTGACAAACACTTGAGCCCCCTCAAGTTGTTATAATTCTAAGAATCTATAAAACTGGCAATGTCCTTAAAGGGTCCAGGTTTGGGGTATATTTCACAAATTGTCCTATATTTCTGTTCTGATCTGTCTTATTATTGATGCCTCTGCAGCCTTACACAGGGATTTTCCTGGATCCCTACATTCCTGACAATGGTACTGACAATGCTTTAGGTAAGAAACAAAATGCATGCAACATGTAAAATTTCTGTAGTTTCTTTCCTTAATAGGTGCCCTTGTTGAATGTGAATTGATAGATCCAAAGAAAGAGTTGGGGAAGTATTTGGCTGGCCTTGCATTTGCAGATGATGTTCAGCATTACGTGAAGGACAATCCCTTTGGCCAGCCTGCAATTTCATCTGAACATCCTGATTGGAATTTTTACTCTCATGTTCTCCGAAAACTTGGAAAGGATCTACTTTGTTAAAACTTGGCTTCAATGAACTGATGTGAACCGAATTCTTACCTTGTGGTTGTACTTGCTTGCGGAGTTCAACTTCTGCTATTGTCTCATATCAACATTACACTTCATAGATTTTTAGTTGAACTCGTTAATGGGGTTGTTCTAGTTGTTTATGCAATTGATTATTTCCTTTTCTTCGTTTCCTGGCCGGTTATCATTATAAAAGGAGAAAATTCATAAGCTTCTTTTCTAGACCTACAGACAACTATTGAAGGGCGAAATCATAGAAGATACTTTACCAAAGACAGATTTAAGTTGTATATCTGTTATTTTCAATATGTAGCCGATTTAGGCGCTGTATACGTCTTTGTACACTGCCTAATGTAATGTAATGGCCTTAAAGCAGAATTATCTTTTTGATTTTTCTTATGGTACCTGACGTATTACAGTTTGGACAATGTGATACCTAGTCGAAAAAATGGACTGGATGGAGTACCAAGTGTCATGGATGACCATTTCCACATAAATGTATCGCTTTGAAAACATTTGAGGATTAAGTTTTCAGTTCACAAGTTACCTATGTATGTTCGAACACACACAACATGTAATGAATTCCTGAAGAAGATGAATCAGTCAAATAGGACAAGATTGAGAGAATAAATTTTCTGATATAATATTACACCCATTCTGTGGTGTATATAAACAGATTACAATCGTACTACAACTACAAGGTAAGTAATTACAATAATATATTCCCTTGTAGTCTATTCCTAATAGGGAACGATGACTCACACTAACACTCCCCCTCAAGTTGGAGCATATACATCAACCATGCCCAACTTGCTTAGTGAGTCATAAAACGCATTCCTGGAAACTCCTTTGGTAAGTACATTTGCAAATTGCTCTTCAGTTGGAACAAAAGGAAAGCTAATGATTTTGGCATCTAGCTTCTCCTTTATAAAGTGACGATCAACCTCCACATGCTTAGTACGATCATGTTGTACTGGATTCTGTGATATGTCAATAGCTGCCTTGTTGTCACAATACAACTGCATGGAATTTTTGAGTATGAAACCCAGATCACGTAACAGATTTCTCAGCCACAGTAATTCACACACTCCGTGAGCCATACCTCTATACTCGGCCTCAGCACTAGAACGTGCCACAACTTTCTGTTTCTTACTTTTCCATGTAACCAAATTACCTCCCACAAAGGTAAAGTAACCTGATGTCGACCTCCTGTCTGTGATATTTCCAGCCCAATCTGCATCTGTGAAGCCACAAACCTCGAGGATGTTGTTGTGTTTAGAAAATAGTACTCCCCTACCTGGAGCTGACTTCAAGTACTTCAGAATTCGCATAACAGCATCCATGTGACTCTCACTCGGATTATGCATGAACTGACTCACCACGCTCACTGCATACGCAACGTCTGGTCTGGTATGAGCCAAATAAATCAAGCGCCCAACTAACCTCTGATAGCGAGCTCGATCAGTAGGTACCTGTTCTGGATACTCAGCTAAACCATGGTTCTGCTCAATAGGAGTGTCAATAAGTCTGCAATCCAACAAACCTGTTTCTGTCAGCAAGTCAAGGACATACTTCCTCTGGCACAGATAGATTCCTTCTCTCCCCCTAGCTACCTCAATTCCTAAGAAGTACTTAAGCTCACCCAAGTCCTTCATCTCAAACTCAGAGGCTAGCTGTCTCTGCAGTCTATCCATCTCAACAGTGTCATTACCAGTGATTACCATATCATCCACATAGATAATTAGAGGTGTTACCTTCCCCTGTTGATGCTTGAGAAACAAGGTATGGTCTGAGTTGCTCTGCCTGTAACCAACCTTCCGCATGAACTGTGAAAATCTTCCAAACCAAGCACGAGGTGACTGTTTGAGACCATACAGAGAATTTCTCAATTTGCATACAAACTCACCAGGAGAAGCAACTACATACCCTGGTGGGAGGCTCATGTATACTTCCTCGGCTAACTCTCCATGAAGAAATGCATTCTTGACATCAAACTGTCGGAGTGGACAGTTTAAACTAGCAGCGAATGAGAGCAGAACCCGAATAGTATTTATCTTGGCAACAGGAGCAAAAGTTTCATCATAGTTTATACCATACGTCTGAGTAAATCCCTTTGCTACAAGACGTGCTTTGTATCGATTCACTGATCCATCTGCATTATGCTTCACGGTAAACACCCAACGACAGCCTACAGCCTTCTTGCCTTGTGGTAGAGGCACAAGTTGCCAAGTACTGTTCTTCTGCAATGCCTCCATCTCTTCATCCATAGCTTTCCTCCACTTTGGATCCCCCAACGTATCCTGCACTTTGTTAGGTATTGATACAACAGATATTTGATTCACAAATGATTCATATGACTTAGACAACCTCCTAGTGGACATATAGTTGGCTACTGGATATGTTGATTTGGCAGTAAGAGTAGGTTCATATCTTTTGGCTGATTGACCTCGAGTGGTCCTATGTGGTAACACATATTGCTCAACATTAGACTCACTACTACTAGTATCATTGGATGGACATACCTCAAATCGGTGATCTTCAGTACCAGGAAGCTGTGGGTCAGGGGTAGAAGCGATGGCAGGAGGGGCAGTTGTGTCTTCAACCTCATTCTGAGTGATGGGAACTGGTGCTTCTGCTGCTGGAGGCAGCGAGCTAATAGTTTCAACCGGATCCGTCAAAGTACCTCCTGGCTGTGTGGCTTCTCCTTCTCCCTCTGATTCCTCCCATTCTCCATGATATAACTCTTCAAAATATGAATTCTCCCCCTGAAGAGCTGTATCGGAAGAGGAGAAATAACTCATGTCTTCAAAGAAAGTAACATCCATAGTGACATAATACTTTCTGGTGGGTGGATGATAGCACTTGTACCTCTTCTGATGACCTCCGTAGCCAACAAACACACACTTAAGGGCCCGGACATCCAACTTAGACCTCTGATTTTTTGGTACATGGACAAAGGCAACACAACCAAAAACACGAGCTGGAAGATTGTGGAAGGATGGTAAGGAGACATGAGAGGCGAGAACGTCAAATGGAATTTTGCCCTGAAGGATACTAGATGGAAGAAGATTGATAAGATGAGAGGAAGCATGTATAGCATCGCCCCAAAGATACTTAGGCATATGAGCACTAAAAAGAAGGGCACGAGCCATATCAAGTACATGACGATTTTTCCGTTCGGACACTCCATTCTGTTCTGGTGTTTGTAGACAAGTGGTTTGGTGAACAATCCCATGGATTTTAAAAAAACTCTTGGAACACATGATTAACATACTCCCCCCCATTGTCAGAACGAAGGACTTTAATGGTGCTATGATATTGTGTTTGAACAAGATTACGAAAGGTTTGAAAAGCGGGGAAGACTTCATCTTTGGTTTTAAGAAGAGCAACCCATGACAATTTTGTACAATCATCAACAAACAACACAAAATATCTCATACCCGATACAGTAGGCTCTCTGGAAGGTCCCCAAACATCAGAATGAATCAACTCAAAAGGAATAACACTTGTATTAGAAATACTAGGAGAATAAGTAGCACGATGACTCTTGGCCAAAACACATGTTTCACAATGTAAAACTGACTCATCCATACCAATAAACAGAGTAGGCATGGTTTTCTTCATAAGACTAAAAGATGGATGCCCTAAACGGCGATGCCACAACCAAATCTCACTTAGCTGATCAGAAGTCGAAGTCAAAGCGGCTCGGGACTGTGCTCCTGGTTTCTCTCCTGCTTATGTCTGATCCAGATGGAACAACCTGCCCCTTAGATACCCCCGACCGACTATCTCCCTGGTGAGAAGATCCTGAAAAATCACATACATAAGATAAAAGGTTACAGAGCATTTAGACTCAGTGTTCAATTGTGGGACAGATATCAAGTGATGAGATAAGTCAGGCACATATAACACATTATGAAGTTCTAAAGTGGGAGTAATACGCACTGACCCTGACCCTAACACAGGAAAAGCCTCACCATTGGCATTAGTTACATAGGACACGGATGGTGAAGACAATTCAGTAAAATATGATTTGTCATAAGTCATATGGTCGGAGGCACCAGAATCAATAATCCATGTATCAGAACCAACAAAGTTAGAAATCTGTAAAGCTATACCAATTTTACCTCGACCAGCTATAAAGGCTGTAGGGGTAGCTCCACCTGCTGTATGATGATCTTGGCCAGCCACTCCATAGAAATCCGGCTCTTGGACCAAGTGAACCGCAACTGCTTTCCCCTTAAGGCGATAACCTTGCTTTTTAGGTTTAAGGTGTGGGTTCAACTTCCAACAAGTCTCCCGAATATGCCCAAGATCATTGCAATAAGAGCATTGAGGATGAGAACGGTTGGTGAAGCCTTGTGGGAAACCTTGCTGATGAAGTGGGGTTGAACTCTGTTGCTGAAGGAAAGGTGCAGGTGCCTTGGCCTGAATGGCTAGGCTAGAGACTTCAACCTGTGCATGTTTGACACTTTCCTGTTGAGACTCATCCTTGCGGATGTATGTAAAAGCTGTGTTCAAACTAGGAGGGTCTGTCATTCTGAGCAATTCTCCCTTGGCACTACTATATATGCTTCTCATCAAGCCCTCTCAGGAAGACATGAACCCTTTCTAGCTCCTTCTCCTTCTGGTACCACACAAGATCTTCTTGATTCTTGATCTTGCAAGGACGCTTCTGATCAATTTCAGCCCATACATTCTTCAGATTGGTGAAAAACACTGACACTGGTTGCCCATTCTGTTGCATTCCTGCAGCTTTGCACATCAGATCATGAACCTGTATAAAATCAGACTCATTTGTATATAGATCTCCCAACGTCTTCCATATTGCCTCAGCAGTTTCACATTACTCTACCATCTGTAGCACATCATCAGTCATGGCTCTAAATAAAATAGACATTACAAACCCATCATCATCTTCCCACTTAGCATAGGCTTCTATGTCATCTTCACTAGGAACCTTGATTGTTCCTGTCACATGTCCTATCTTGTGTATCCCACGAAGATAAACGGACATAATCTTCCATAATCTTCTGAGCTTGGTACCAGTGAGTTTGGTACCTCCAAAAGAACCACCTTCTGAGCTCTTAACAGATACCTCAACTTTCTAAACCTCATTGGCCTTAGAACCCTGACCTTCACTTTGATCACCACCCATCACAACAATACAGTAACAAAAATCACAGAGTATGCAGCGGAAAAAAAAAAAGAGGATATTCCAACAATTGCAGCTATATATATATATATATATATGTTTTTTTTTTTAAACAGTTGGGATTGACCGAGTTGGTCGAGTTGACCGAGTTGACTGGGTTACCGAGTGGACCGGGTTACTGAGTTGACCGGGGTACCTACTGATCGAGGTACCGAGTTGCTGGTCTGACCGAGAGGAGAGGGACGACCGGAAGCGGGGCGACGCCGGACTGGGTTGAGGTCACAATCGTGGACGTCGACTGAAGAGATTCGACGATCTGAGGCTAACGAAGGCAGGAGAGGTTCGGCGATCGAAGGTGGACGAAGATCGATCTGATGTCGGAGGCAGACGAAGGCGGTCTGGGAAGGAAGACGAGGCCGGTCTAGACTGAAGGTCAGGGAGAAGAGCGCCGACGATCTGAGACGGACCGACCTGGGACGGATCGATCTGTCTTTTGCTAAAGATGAAGCCGAGTGAGCGAACAACTGAACAAGGTGAAGAGGACGTCTGAATGACGTCGTTTCAAAGCCTGACCAAAGAATTGGCTTTTAACCCAATTGTTTTCCTCGGATTGAGAAAAAACTGAAAGAAAGAGACAAAGTCCTTTTCGGATCTTTGCTCTGATACCAAATCAAATAGGACAAGATTGAGAGAATAAATTTTCTGATATAATATTACACCCATTATGTGGTGTATATAAACAGATTACAATCGTACTACAACTATTGTGTACTACTGTACTACACAACATATATAAGGTAAGTAATTACAACAATATATTCTCTTGTAGTCTATTCCTAATAGGGAACGATGATTCACACTAACAGAATCAAAACCTGGAGGCTCCCTCATTGAAGATGAAGCATTTGAAGATGTGTACAGATGAGGTGAATCTCAAAATGAGGAGCTATTTTCCAGGTGCATTGAGAAACCAAGGCGTCATATTACCATATATTAATGAACCTTGGGATTAAACCATGCGTTGATTAACAGTGAATAAAGGACAACAAGGAGTTCAAAAGACATAACAATTAGTTCTCAGATGAACTTGCATATAAATCAGGTGTGTGTGTGTGTGTCTATATATATAATATATATATATATATATATATATATAACAGCCGCCTATGCATGTTCATCTAGCATAACAAGAGATGGCTGAAACGAATAAGAGCAAAGTTGTGTGCTCAGATGATGATCACAGTGATACTGAAGAGAGCAAAAACAAATTGGATGACTTAACTCTCCCTCAAGTGAAACTCAACCTTGGCCCAGAAAAGAAGAAGAAGAAGAAGCTTCTGGTTATTGGTCTTGGAGGCTTGCTTTGTCATAGAGTATACCGCACTGAAAAAATCTACATTCCAAATTATCGCCGTCCGGATGCAGCATATGGAAACTACAAGGGTATAAATTGCTTTTATAATATAAATTCTTTCCATTACATGTCTCATTTTGTAGTTTGTTCAATAAGAGCTCTTTTCTGTTTGATCTTGATAACAGTTTACAAGAGGCCTTACTGTGAAGAATTTATGAAGTTTTGTCTGGAAAGATTTGAAGTTGGAATATGGTCTTCTGCAAGGGAGTAAGTACTGAGATTACCATCACCATCATTCTTTGTTGTACAATTCTGAGTTGTCTGTTTGAATTAACAATGTGTTTAACAGATGGTACTTGGACAATGCCTTGGATTGTGTGATGAAAGGATTGAGGAGGAAGTTGTTGTTTGCTTGGGTACATACACAATATCTCATGTCATGCACTTTAAATTTTGTAAAGCTTTGCTTCATTGTTTTGACATTAATGTAATATACAATTACAATGTTCTTGACACCTTTAGGATCAAGTGGAGTGTACTGATTCAGGGTTCAAAACCTTGGAGAACCAAAAGAAGCCCATCTTTCTGAAAGGGTTGAAGAAAATATGGGAAAACAAGGGTTTCAAAGCCTCACTTCCATCTTCCATGGGGAAATACTCTTCATTGAACACCTTGTTAATTGATGATAAGTTTTACAAGGAAATCCTGTAATATTATACTTCATTCTCATGAAACCATTAAATTGTTGTTAAATTTCTTTTAAACATGTGTTTACTTATTTAATATTTGTTTATTGTTTCTCTTCAGGCTCACACAGCCATCTTTCCTCCTGAATACAAGGTTGACCAAGTTGATGACAAGGCTTTAGGTAAGCAAAACTAAACAAGGTTGTTTTGTATTTTTTAGAAAAGAGTCGTCTGGTTTCGTATGTGCTGAAAATTTACTTCAAATGTGTTATTAGGTCCTAATGGTGAGTTGAGGCTTTACTTGGAGGGACTTGCAGATGCCGATGATGTTACTTCTTATGTTAAAGATCATCCATTTGGACAGCCAGCAATAACAACTACTCACTCAGATTGGGATTTCTATTCAAAGATCCTTACTCATTGCCAGAAAGATTAAGCTATTGCAGAAGCTCATCAGTTAATGTTATGGAGCTGGAGACATTAGAATAAGATTGTTATCAGCGGTATTTTCTAGTTTTAAAAAATTGGCTTTCCATTTGGCCAGCCTGCAATAACTAGTCTTTCTGAACGGAATTAGTATTCAGAGATTCTTGCTCTTTTTCAAAAGGTCTGTGCTCTAGCAAAATTCTGAAGTTGAAGTGAAAAATAAAATAAAATGGTAATTGTTATAAGGGATATCTTCTACTTTTCAACTTCTATGATTATTTGAGCACTAACATTAATGCTACAAATGATCAGAAATGGATTAAGAAGTTGTTTTAAGCATCAAGTTAACCACTTGCACACAGTTCTTTTGGGTAGTGGCCAATGCTAATTTGAGGCCTTAATAAGCAGCCCATATTCTCTTTGGACTCTGAATTAAGGCTTTTTAATAAGCCCCTCTATCATCTTGTAAGTTCTGGTTTCAATCAGCATGAATGAGAAAAGATTTTCTATCCAAATAAATATATGAGTCTTGAGAGTCTGGATCGGATGAACATACAAAAAGTTGCATAGAATGATGAAATGGAAGCATCTTATTTATTGCTACAATGTGTCAATGGATTTCAATTCCATGTTTCAAAAAATAAAAATAAATTTGTGGAGAAATCAGAAATGTAGTTGTGGTAGTCTAGAGTTTAGAGCAGTCGCCTCAACAATTAGAGGTTTGTGTTCCAATTCTCCTTCCTCCTAAATTTGTGTTGTACAAAAAATGAAAGAATTGCTCATAGTTCATGATAATAGTTTAGTAACATTATCGCTTCACGTTCTCTTCCTCCTTGACATCATCCCCAAAATCCACAGTTCGGATCTTGAAGCGCTCAAGCTTTGGTGATGATTCCCCAGTTCCTTGAAGACCGCGACTAGTAGTAGTAGTAGTACCCCTTTCCACAATAACAGGACCTTCATTTTCTCTATGATCCATATATTTATCAAGTAATATGTGTTCTAGTTTTGCAGGAACTTTTTCAATAAGCTCTGACATGAACCCAAGCAATCCATCAAGACCTTCCCTATCTTCCTCTTCAGTTAGTTGTGCCCCATGGACAAAAGTTTCATCATAAACAACTTGTTGAGCATTGTATTGGTCTATGCTAACTGGTCTTGTGGGATGAGGAAAAGATGAAGGCAATGAAGACATCGTAGCCATGCCGTAGCTGCTTATCGGCCTTGTGGGTCTAGGAAGTTGATTCACCCCTGAATTTTGGCATGCACAGGTTTCTGAACTCATTCTATAAAATCTTCAGAGAAGCTGCCTTTGTGTATTGTATAGAAGCAAAGTCTGATCGCTAGCTCTTGCTATATGGTGCGTTTCTAGGAGATTATGGAGCAAAGAAATTTGTTTTGGAATTGAAAGTTTGCTTTGGTACATATATATGGAATCAGAGTTGAAGAAATCAAAACTGAAACATTGCAATTTGACATTTTCAAAGGCAGTCAACATAAGAAACTGGTTGACAATACAGGAGTCAAGTTTGAGAAGCAGTCAAATTCACCTTTGTGATCATACCGCCGCGGCAAGACCAAATCTCGGTTAGTTCTTGAATCTTGATTATGTCCGAAATATTCCTAATACTGCGTCTACTTGCGTGCTTATAGTTCTTAACGCAAATTATTAGTTATTCCTAATACTGCTTCTACTTGCGTGCTTATAGTTCTTAACGCAAATTATTAGTATTATGTAATCTTTGATTTGTTAGTTGCTTCAACACTTGGAAACCAAGTTGGTGTCTAACATGCCTAGGTGTAAGGTAGTTCTAGATTCTGATCTTCTAGCGAGAAAACTTGACCAGAACTAGAAAACTCAGCATCTTATCCACTTGCTCCACTCAACAACTCCACAAAATGGAGTTGGTACAGAACATATAAAACTGGTAGTTGGGCCTAACCAACAAACAAGAAGACGTGATGGCTTATAAAACAGCAAACTGACGATGACTTAATTTGACAATTCTATGGGCTGGTATTTCACATTTCCAGCATGGTCATTTGTGTTCAAACTACAGGGTGTGCTCATCCATTTACATTTTGATGATTACATGAATAACAAAGTTACTAGCCGCTACCAATTTTCGACATATATTGTGTGATGTTTTTTGGTAAGGAGTGTTATTCCATCTTGGCTACTCGAAGGGTCAAATTGTCTGCTTCTTTTCCAAAATTTTTGTAACTGGCGCTTGTATTTCTATCAGTCCGTTGTGATTTTCTTCAAAATTAACCTTTGGTCCGGTATTAATTCTAGATGTTCAGAGTTTGAATTCCCTCCTTTTCTTTCTTCTCAGTTCTTCTTTGCCCTGTTTTTCTTAGATAACATAAAAGTGACACATTATAAACGTAGCACTTGACTCCTCACTTTAATCCCGTTCTCCTTCACCACCTAGGCTAAACCCAAACTGCAAATGTTACATACTACATACTAATTGACACATGGTTTGCATGCCTAATAGTTGCCAGGAAAAGCAAGAAAAAAGAGACATGGCAAAGACAAATCAAAGGCCTAGCCTGAGAGTAAATAATGGTATATTCTATTGAGTGTCAATCGTGGATACATGTCAAAGAACATAGAAGACTTCTCTATAAACTCTATTTATACAGCAAAAATATCTGTATCTCAAGAATAATAATAACTTAAAGCAGAGTATACGGTTTGCAGCACTGTGAGTATGAGCAAAATTAAAGCAGCAAAGGCCGAAACAAATGACCACGGTGTGTCAAAGTATCTGTACTTGAAGCTAGCCCATTGAACATGCCAACTATTCCGGTAATACTGATGAACATCATTGAACAATTTCGACAGATAACACCTATCATAATCAAAAGCCACATCCTTCCCCATATTGTTAATGAAACGAGCAATTTCCCCATCGTTCCCATAGCAATTCTCCATTATGTTTCTGTCACACAAATACTCGACATCCTTGTAACTGTTCACGAGGCAATCGAGGAATGTGGCATAAGTGGTGATGTGTTTCGAGCATGACTTGTGGCACTGCTCATAGGCCACGCAGTTCAACAAGAAAGCGCACATGAAATCGTCGATTGTGATGGATGGCATCTCGATCGCTCCACGCTTGAATTTGACCACCAAGAAGCTTTCGAATTCCTTAACATTGAGCTTGATACCAGCGCGACGAAGCTTAGACACACAATGTATTATGTGGGTTGGTGTACTGTTTCTTCTTTGTGGCTCTGCATAATCCACTGGTATCACACTTGACCGCAACAAGTCAAGCAAATGCATACCTTCAGGCATTTAAGGGTTAGAAAATGCAGAACTATAGACAAAATAGCAGCAAGTAGTAATGTACTAAAACGAACTATCGACAAAAAAGAATACAATATATATAATGAGCATCAAAAGTAGAAATGTCATGGTATTAGATCATCCAAATTTCATACCATACCTGTAAGACTATGGAGCTTTTCTATGACGGGGTCAGGCCTCATCAAATGGATGTTGAAGAATTGCAAAGCAAGCAAGGACAAGGATTTCACAGAGTCTTTACGATCTTCGGCCTTGTTTATCAGATCATACAAGTGCTCAAGAATAAAGTAGGGCATTTGGTTCTCAAGTCGAAGAAAATCCCTGACCATAAACGGTAGTATCCAAAACATATTAATGAGTGGATCATCACGCTCAAACCGAACCACACGCCCAACTTTTTGAAACAACTCGATTAAGAAGCAACCATCAACAACCATCATTTCTAGGAACTCATCAGTGCTGAGATGGATGGTCTCAGAGTAACACTCCCTGGCTCTAGCTTCCAATGGCTCTATGGACTTCAAGTAGTGCTGTAGAGTCAACCCTTTGGGCTCTGTTCTTGAAAGCAGCGAGCCCAGGTAGCGCCACTTGTGCTCCTCGATCATTCTGAGGCGGGGCTCGCCGCGGTGGTAGGGGCCAATGGAGACGATGTGCGGCTGGTAAGCCTTGCCGTTTATCTCGAGGAGGCTCTGCGGGACTCGGAAGATGCAGCAGGAGGCTTTGCCGGCCGCGTTGCTGAGGAGTCGTGGAGGGTCTGCTATCTTCTGGTACATGGAAGCTAAGCGATCACTGCTCATTTCCCAGGTGGGATTGACATGGTTGTGTTCTTCTTGAACTGGATTGGTATCCATGATGAAACGAGATTGGGAGTCAACTCTAGTTTTCTGTGTTGCTACTTGCTAAAGCCGTGATGGAAAATCAAGGAAGATGAGGTAGGACACCAAGGGATTTGAGCGCAGCCAAGAGTCCAAGACAAGGGCCAGGAGAAATTATTATACATATATCTAAAGCCCGGTTAACTGTTCATCACTGTACAAAATGAAGTGTCTCTTTTGCCCCTTCTGTCTCCCTCAATTACAAGTTTGCCATTCATCTACGCCCTGATCGTTTTTGTATTCATCTATGTTAGATCAAATATGGACTTAACACATATCATCATAAAGTAATTGATGATTAGCTAAATGTCAAACCTAGTTTAACATGGATACAAACTGTAAATCAATACTTGTAACTTAATGAAGCAGTGTATCTATTCATTAAGGTAAGTAATCATATTCTTAGTCTGCAAGAAAGACTACAATGAAGTGTTACATTAGGAATCTAACTAGGAAACCTAAACCGATATGGATAGCTTTAATGGGAAGCTTCTTGAGGGTTAAGTCTCCTATATATACAGATGAATTGGTCCCTGATTACTACCGATGTTTTGCATATTGTTCTGTCCATTGAGAAACAAGTTGGTAAGTAACAGAATGCCATATTCAGTGTTCGTGTTTGCAGCTGCATAAGATGGAATCCATGCCAGTGATTGCTGAAGGTAAGCCTTAATCCCTTTTATGATTGTGTGCATATGTTGTGAGCATGTAGATGGTTATTTACAATTGGTATCAGAGCATAGGCTCACAAGTATCAAAATCGTTTTAGGGTTTTGCAAAACAAAAAAAACAAAAAAAAAAAAAAGGTTTTTGCTTTACGGATCAAGTAACTAGTCAGGTAACTGACCAAGTCACTGATCAGGTAACTGACCATGTAACTGGTCATGTACCTGATCAAAGTAAGTTACTTAAGTCGATTGCTGCATTTGGTTAAATATCAAATTTACGCTTCCGCTGTGATTTTTCGCAGCAAATTAGGGAAAAAGCAAAAACAGGTTTTTCTGTGAAATTGATTTCAATTCATAGCATGATAATTGAGTTTTTGATTGTGCTCAAGAACCCTAGTTGCATTCCCGGCGTGCGTTAGGTTAGGGTAGATGGTGACCGGATGAAATTTACAATTTCTTGATTGTTCTGTGGTTTCTTGGAATCAAATCAATTTTGGTTATGCTTGAATATGCATGTTGAATTGATTGATGATATGGTATAGTATCTGTGATTGTGTAAAATTGCATGAAGAACAAAAATCTCCCAAAATTTGTTTACACGTTATTAAAATTGACAGATACGAGAGCTTAATTTTCTTACAAGGATGAATCTGGGTATAATATAAAGTTAAAAGCTCATGGGTTTTGTGGTTTTCTGTTGGCATAAGTGATTATGATGCACAAAGCATTCTTCATTGATGTTGGTTGAAAACAATGATCAGGTAACTGACCATGTAACTGGTCAGGTAACTGACCATGTAACTGGACAGGTCACTGACCATGTAACTGGACAGGTCACTGACCATGTAACTGGTCAGGTCACTGACCATGTAACTGGTCAGGTCACTGACCATGTAACTGGTCAGGTCACTGACCATGTAACTGGTCAGGTAACTAATCAAGTACCTGATCGAGTGACAAAATTGAAATTGTGTTTTGTGTTTTAAAACTATGCTTCAGTTTTATCTTCCAAAGAAGTGGTCAAGTATGGTTTTAGAATACAAAACAGCAATATGCGTGCTTGATGAAAATAAATTCGGATACTTAGAAATTTTTCTTCTGTCTAAAGATGTGGATAAATTTCTTTGGATAACTTGTTTTCATTGAACATGGCATATTGATAAAGAACTCCAGAATGTTATGCTTCTGCTCAAAAGTGTTGCTTAGCATTGTTTTTGGTTATGGACTGATATGAATGCAAGTATGGATTGTTTAGGTTTTCTGTATGTTCTTGTTTTGGTTGCTTAAAGCAAAATAAAACGCAGAAAACTTAATGTTATTTTCTTTACAAATTAAGAACTCACATGAATTTTTGTTTTGCTCCTTAGGTAACTCCTACATGAACTTGAACAGTGTCTTGATGTTAACTGGAACCAACTATAGAGCTTGGCTAGATTCTGTAGAGAACTATATGGGAATGCATGAGAATATAGACTATTGCTTTACTGAGGATAAGCCTATAGAATTGAATGAAAAGAGCACCAAGAAAGAAACTGACATTTACAAGAAGTGGTATAGATCCAATAGAATGGCTAAGAATCTCATTCGTACCTCTATGTCCAAGACTGTCAGGGGAAGTATAGAAGAGCCTGAGCTAGCATCAGATTTTCAGGAACTCATAGGTGCTAGTTTAAAGAGAGTGAAAAGGCAGAAGCAGCTAGACTAACCAAGGAGTTTCATGATTTGAAGTACATGGGTTCAGGGGGAGTTAGAGAACATATTATGAAGATGATCAATATAAATGGCAGACTCAGGGAGCTATTGATGGGGGTTAGGGATGAGCAGGTAGTGCATTATGCACTACATTCCTTACCTAACAGTTTTAGTCATCTAAGAACCAGTTACAATTCACAAAAGGGAAATTAGACTTTAGATGAACTTATATCCATCTGTGTTGATGAGGAAGCTAGGATCAAGGAAGAAAAAGAACCTGCTACAGCCATAAATCTTATAGAGAATCTTAAGAAGAAAAAGCCCCAGAACAAGCTCAAGCCTACCAAAGCCATAACTAAGAGTTCAACAGCTGCAGTGGCCAAGGAAAACAGGCCATTTAGGTTCAAGTGCTACTTTTGCAAAAGAGTAGGACACATGAAAAAGAACTGCACTGGCTATAAGAACTGATTAGCCAAAAGGGGTAAGATTTTTTCTAATACAGTTTTTTCCTTAGAAATTAATCTTATAAATGTTGAACCACAGTCTTGGTGGATAGATTCAGGCTCACCTATTCATATTTCTAATTCTTTGCAGGGATTCATAAGGAGCAGAATCCCAAAAAGTGATGAAGTGAACCTGTGTGTAGGCAATGGCATGAGAGTGGCAGTCAAGGCTATTGGAACCTTAAAGCTCGATTTAGGATTAGGAAAATTGTTAGTTTTGGACAATGTTTTTTATGTACCTTCCATGAGAAGGAATTTGGTTTCAGTTTGTCTTTTAGTAAAATCTGGTTGTAGACTTGTTATTGATAGTAATGGAATTCTATTTCTAAAATTCTGTTCAAATTGGTTCTGGTGTTATCTCGAATGATTATTTACAATTAAGTTGTTCAATGGCTCAACAAGAAATTTTACTTGTTGAAGATAACACAAACAGTACTAGCATTTTAACAGGTGTTTTAAAAGAACCAAACTAAATGAAAAGTCTGCATTTTTATGGCATAGAAGACTCGGCCATGTTTCAAAAGAGAGACTGAAAATATTGGTGAAAAACAAAATCCTAAATGAACTTGATTTTTCTGATCTAACAGATTGTGTGGAATGTTTTAAGGGAAACCAACACACAAGAAAGAAAACTGCATATAGAGCCAAAATTTATTAGAACTCATACACACTGATATATGTGGACCATTTAGGCATCAAACTATCTGTGGGAATGTGTATTTTATCACATTCATTGATGACTTTTCTAGATACAGTTATATTTATCTACTTTCAGAAAAGGCACAAGCATTGAAAGTCTTTCAAATCTTTAAGTCTGAGGTAGAAAATCAACTAAAAAAGAAAATCAAAACAGTGAGATCAGATAGAGGGGGAGAGTTCTATGGAAAGTACACTAAATCTGGCCAACAAAAGGGTCAATTTGCCTTGTTTTGGCAAGACAATGGAATTAAAGCTCAATACATAACACCCTATAATCCACAACAGAATGGTGTTGCAGAGAGAAAGAATAGGACTCTTTTGAACATGGTTAGATGCATGATGTGTACGACTGGTTTGCCTAAATTTCTGTGCGGTGAGGCTTTAAAAACTGCAAATTATATTTGCAACAGGACACCTAGCAAAGCCATAGAAAATACTGCTTTTGAGCTTTGGTGTGGCAGGAAACCTAGTCTTCATCATTGTCATATTTGGGGATGTCATGCAGAAGCTAGGATTTATAATTCAAGCTTGAATAAACTTGACCCCAAAACTGTTAGTTGCTATTTTATAGGTTATCCAGATAAATCTAAAGGCTATAAATTATATTCTGCTCATCATTCACCTAGAATTTTTGAAACACATCAAGTAAAGTTTCTAAGTGAAAAAGTTCACAATACAAACCTTGAGGATTTAACCTCAGATTTTGAGGAAATTGTGTCAGATGAGAATTTAAGTGTAGCATTGCCTTTAGAACAAGATGTAACTGATCATGTCACTGGTCACGTAACTGACCATGTCACTGACCAAGTAACTGTACCTGGTCGAGTAACTGGTCAAGTAACTGACCATGTCACTAACCAAGTAACTGTACCTGGTCGAGTCACTGACCATGTAACTGTACCTGATCAAGTCACTGACCATGTCACTGACCATGTAACTGTACCTGATCAAGTCATTGACCATGTCACTGACCCCGTAACTGAACCTCAAAATCCTCCAGTGGCTCAACCTAGAAGATCACAGTGAGCAAGAAAACCAACTTATGGGGGATGAAGAGAGTGACTACATTGTTTATCTACAAGAAGCAGAAATTGAAATGGACTGTGCAGAGGACAATGATCCAACTACATTTAATCAGGCCATTGGGAGTAATGAATCATATCAGTGGCAGCTAGCAATGGAAGCAGAAATTGATTCCATGAGCCAAAATGCAGTTTGGGAATTAGTTGAACCTGACCCCAAACAGAAGCCTATAGGTTGTAAATGGGTTTTCAAAACCAAAAGAGATGCAAATGGTAATGTAGAGAGACATAAAGCAAGATTAGTTGCTAAGGGTTTTACACAGAAGAAGGGCATTGACTTTACTGAGACTTTTTCTCCAATTTCTACAAAAGACTCGTTTAGGATAATCATGGCTTTAGTGGCTCATTTTGATATGGAGCTGCACCAGATGGATGTTAAAACAGCTTTCTTGAATGGTGAACTAGATGAAGTGATTTATATGAGGCAGCCAGAAGGATTTGTACAAGCTGGAAGTGAAAACTTAGTGTGTAAGTTAAGAAAATCAATTTATGGCCTAAAACAAGCTTCTAGACAGTGGTACAAGAAATTTGATTTTGTGATTTCTACTTTTGGATTTACAGAAAATCTTGTTGATGAATGTGTTTATTTGAAGACAGTTGGGAACAATTTTATTTTTCTGGTATTCTATGTGGATGATATACTTTTGGCTAGCAGTAACATTAAATTGCTTAAAGATACCAAGAGTTTTCTGTCAAGGAATTTTGACATGAAAGACTTAGGAGAAGCATCCTATGTACTAGGTATTGAGATTAAAAGAGATAGGGCACAGAGACTACTTGGTTTGTCTCAACACAATTATATTACCAAAGTTTTAAAGAGGTTTGGTATGGAAAAGTGTGCAGCCGGAGAAGTTCCCATGTCTAAAGGAGATAAGTTAACCAAGAAGCAAAGTCCCAATAGTGATGTTGAAAAGGAAAATATGGAATCAAAGCCTTATGCCAGACTTGTAGGAAGTCTCATGTATGCACAAGTCTGCACTGGGCCAGACTTGTCTTTTGCAGTAGGGATTTTGTCAAGATTTCAATCCAATCCAGGCCATGAGCATTGGGTAGCTGGGAAGAAAGTGTTGAGGTACCTGCAAAGAACCAAGGGTTATATGCTAGTTTACAGACAAGTGGAGGATCTAAAACTCATTGGATTCTCAGACTCGGATTTTGCAGGGAATTATCCGGACTCCAAGAAATCGACTTGTGGATATGTGTTCATGCTTGCAGGAGGTGCTATTGCTTGGAAAACCATGAAACAAACACTTGTTTCAACTTCTACTATGCAAGCTGAATTTATTGCAGTATATGAAACTGTGTGTGAAGGACTTTGGATTAGGAATTTTCTCATGAAGACCAAAGTATTGAGTCACATTGTGGCTGGAACACTTGTGATTTATTGTGACAATGAGGCTGTAGTTTTCTTTAGCAAGAATAGTAAAAGGTCAAATAATTCTAAACACATTGATCTAAAGTATTACAGTGTTAGAGAAAGAGTAAAGCATGGTGAAATATTTTTGAGTATTGACACAAATTCACAGCTAGCAATCCTTTCACCAAGGCCTTGTCAGTAGCAGCATTCCGGAAGCATACAACAAGCATTGGAGTTTTAGCTAATCTAGATGCTTAGGTTCAGTAGAGAGTTAGTCCAATTGGAGCAATTTAAAATTTTAAGGTTCTTGAGTTCTTGTATTTCAGTTGTGATATTTTTGACTTTTGTTTATCATAACTTATTGTAATGGCAGTTTATTATTATCAATAAATTTCGAGGTATTTCCAATATGATTTTGCTGCAGCTTTATTGTTTTATTTGGAAATTATCATCTTGTTTTGAATGTCATACTTGCTATCAGATGGCTTAAATCATGTACAGCATGATCTAAGGTTCAAGCAATGTTTTAAGCCATCAGTGTTCAGAAAAAATTTTTGTTAAAATGTATACTGTTTCTTGCTCTGCATAGTAATTGTGATTGACATGTTGGAATGGATTTTCGATTTGAGTTTGTCATTCGGCGCGCACTTCAGTAAGTTAAGTAGGTTTTGATGTTCTCTGGTGCAAATCATCAACGTATGATATGTGTGAGTCCAAAGGGAGATTGTTAGATAAATATGGACTTAACACATATCATCATAAGTAATTGATGATTAGCTAAATGTCAAACCTAGTTTAACATGGATACAAATGTAAATCAATACTTGTAACTTAATGAAGCAGTGTATCTATTCATTAAGGTAAGTAATCCTATTCTTAGTCTGCAAGAAAGACTACAATGAAGTGTTACATTAGGAATCTAACTAGGAAACCTAAACCGATATGGATAGCTTTAATGGGAAGCTTCTTGAGGGTTAAGTCTCCTATATATACAGATGAATTGGTCCCTGATTACTACCGACGTTTTGCATATTGTTCTGTCCATTGAGAAGCAAGTTGGTAAGTAACAGAAGGCCATATTCAGTGTTCGTGTTTGCAGCTGCATAAGATGGAATCCATGCCAGTGATTGCTGAAGGTAAGCCTTAATCCCTTTTATGATTGTGTGCATATGTTGTGAGCATGTATATGGTTTTAACAATCTACACCCTTTTTACGCGATCGTTTTTGCTTTTGTCTGAGAGTAGCGTTTTAGGATTAGAAGAGACTGGAGATATTATACTGTTGGAATCGAGAGAGCGGGAGAACGTCTGCATTTCGTTTGGATCAATCATGAAAGCTTGGTCATCGAAGGTATTGTTTCCCAGATTTCTATGTTTTTTTGTTTTGATTGGGGTTTTTGTAGCTGTTGGGTTTGGATTGATATGGGTTTCGATCTTTTAGTTTTGGTGTCCTTCGGTTTTGAAGATAATAGTGCTAGATCAACCAGGTGGCATTCTGCTCCTCTTCACCGAATCAAGGTTCAATTTTTATATCCTTATGCTTATTGGTTTGTATCAAAATGGTGCAAAATTGCTTAGTTTCCAGTACTGGGTTTTGAATTTTGATCAAGAATTGATATTCGAAGATGTCCTAAATTGATCTTAGATTCATCATCACTTTCTTTAGAATCCTTTACCTTATCGATGGCTACTTTGCTTGCACCCTTTGATTCAGAAGATTCAGGATTGACTGCTACTGTTGGTGCCTTTGAATTAGATGTATCGGCGATAGTTGGGGGCTACTCTTAGGAACTTCCTACAGACCAACAATGAAAATAGAACTGTGTGTTAGCAATAGAATATCTAAATCAGTATATAGTAGGTTCTATTCATCCTGCAATTGGCATTGACTAGAAAAAACAGAGCAGTAATTGCAATAAAGGTGTAATGAACTAAATGAAGTATGAAGATTGGTAAAGGGTATGAATTATGAAGGGTATGATTACAGAAGGTAAATTTTTTAATTAATTTAATATATAACCGTAATTTTAACAAGAGTTTTGTTCTACTGTATTTGCATTTCCTGTACTCATAAGTTTATATTTACTTCAATTTTGTTTGTTAGACCTTTTAAAACCAAATGCAGTAATTGGTCAGACTTGGTATATGTTTGCCATTTCTGTTAGTGCACTTATTTCCCCTGATGATCAAAGGAAGGAGAAAATTTTCAGATTGATTGAATTAATTGATACAACAGCATTAAGATTGTTTTGAGCAGATAGTTTTTGTAAAAAAGTTGAATGAAGTAAAATATTGGATTCAGGTCATTTTACTTTATGAGTTTATCAGTGTTTAACATAAGAAGTTGCTATAGTTTTGATGTTCTGTGATTTCATAGAAACGTTGACTGCTACTCTTTTTGTCACATAGTTGAGGTTTAAATTGTATTTAAGATACTACGTCCACATTTCAGATATCCCAAGTGTTATGTACATGTCTAGGATTGAATTTAAATAGCAAGAGTTTGATATATCTCAAGAGTTACATAGCTCAGAGGTTGGGCAATATGAATATGAAGCTTGGGTCATGTGTAGTCAACGTTAGGTAGTTCAGAATCAGAGGTTGGAAAATTCAGTTGCTTCTAATTAATAGATAAAATGCTTTAGAAGCGAAGACTGATCAATAGCATTAAGTTATGTTCTTGAATATAGTTATAGAAAATTTAGAATTCAAACTATTCATCTGAATCAATGTTATGAAATTTGGAATTTGAAATTTGAAGTGTTTATTTGAATAAATGTTATCAAATTAGGTGCATGTTATCAAATTTGAAATACTGATTTCAGTTAATAATTTTAGTAAAATTTGTCTGTTTGTTCACAGTTTCAACATAGTTGACATTATTTAAATTTTGCTTGCAGTGTCTCAGTTCGCAATTACAAAGGAAAACCAACGTTTACAAATTGTACAAACATCAAATACTATGCACAATCTTGAATGTGAAAATGCCAGCACGTTGGTGAATATATAATTGAACTTCGTTGTTTTCTTTGGTGCTTTTTTGTTTCTGATTGGTTCAAGACATCTGCTATTATTTCAATTTGTTGTGAAAACTAGAGAAACTAGGTCAGGAAAGTGTTTATTTATTTATTTATTTTTTAAATAGGTCAGGAAAGTTATGTGCAAGGAGTTGGAGAGATATTTTATTTAATATATGATTTGTGTCCCTGATAATTGATTGTGGGAAATAGTATAATCTTGGGTCAATTGGATTCTAATTTGTAGTCTTCGCTTGAATTTCTTAAGATTAGCTTGAAAATTGGTTATTGAAATTGATGTATGAAATTCCTAATTGTTTTTTTCTTTTCAAGTAAATTTAAATCTTGAAGAGCCTAATGTTAAAAAAGCCATAGATGGACAAGGAGATATGAAGCTCATTTATGGGACAAGGGGTCTTGGAATCCAGCACAAAGGAAGAAGGGAAGACAGGCAAGTACTTAGTTACTAGCTAGACTGCTCAAAACCACTTAATTGTCAGATAAACATATATTGAATCATCTAACACAAAATGTATATGCAGGGGCTAATGATAAAGAAGAATCCACAGCAAAAGCATATGCGTTGGCAGCACTCAAGTAGTGGGGAACATCAACTTTTACAAATTTTCCAGTGTCTGATTATGAGAATGAAATTGATCTGTTGAACACTAACAAAAAGAAGAGTACTTGCCTCTCTAAGAAGCTATTTATTCATCTTCAAATTAATAAGCTGTTGAGCAGCCTACCTTAGCTGTTGTAAAAATTTCAAGAGATGAATGCAAGCTTTCTCTATTCGTACTTGATCTTAGTACTGCCATGTTCATTTATTTGATCTATCTATCTACTAATTATTTGACAGCTTTTTGTTCGAACCTGTTAAATATCAAATTCATACTTAAATCGCTCTCCATAAATGAGTGGATGCAAAATGACACTTCTTTAATATTTCATTTGTGTTTGATTAAGTATTTACTAGCAATATATAGCTCTCTCTGTACCCTTTCAAATTCTAAGGTAGTACATCTTTAATTTTTCATTTATGTTTGATTAAGTATTTACTAGCAATATAAAGCTCTCTTTGTACCCTTTCAAATTCTAAGGCAGTTGCAATTTCATTGGAATTGGAAACGAAAACCCATTTTAAATGTTTGAAAAAAAAAATAAAAAGGTCATCACAAGGACCCAGTAGTGGAACAAGAAGAGGAAGAAGAAGCTGCATATATATAGAGGAAAAATGGTAGCGCAATGGGCCTTCACTCACCCGCAGCAAAGTGCGGGCTCTATAACTAGTTCTTAATATTCTAAAGTTGGGTTGGCACTGTATACTGTTCATTTTGGCTTGAAATGAAGTGACGGTTTTGCCCTTGATACTTACCTCAACCACGATTTTGGCATTATTTTACGGATGAGGCAGATGGAGGCTTTGAGAGAGACAGAGAGAAAGAGAGAGAGAGAGACAACAATTCTGAGAGGGAAGAAACCATAGAGGTTTGGGTTTGTTTTGGAAGAGGTTCGGTTTCAGTACAGAGGGAAGGAGAGACAGAAACACTGAGAGCGAAGTAGAGGTCCATAGCAAGATTTGGATCGGGTTTGGGAGGGATCTTTTAGGAAAAGAACAGGTGTGGCTTTATCTGGAAGAAGTGTGTGCCTAGATTTTGATCGAGTTTAAGAGACAGGTTTTAGCCTTTTAGGAGAAAAAGAGGTATGTGTTTGATTGGTTTTTTCAATTCTATTAAGATTGGGTTTTTTTCTTTGTTGCGATTTGGGTTTTTATTTGGGTGTGTCAATTTTTGGTCTCGATTGAGTGTTTTGTTTCTGAATTTTATGTTTTTTTTGTACGAAAATTTGAATAGTAAGCATTATGGATTTAAGTTTCGGTTTGAATGGATAGCATAGTGATCATGGTTTTGGTATGCAAATTTACTAGAACAAAGAGGAGGAGTTAACAATAGCAGAAATTATTTGTTTTGTTCCAGGTTAACAATGTTATCAACATTAGGTAATTCGTTGATGTTGAAATGAGTTGCAATTGTTTCTCATGTAGAGAAAGTGAGATGTACTGTGAGGAACCTTTTTTTTTTTTTTTAATCTTGAGAGAAAATTTATAGTGAGGTTTATTGTTTAGAACAGATGTATGAATAATGAAAAGAAGTGTTAGTATTTTGGGTTAATCAGATTTTAGCTGAAGTAGAAGAATGTTATTATTTTCTGTTCAAATTGAATTACTTTGTTTTGTAATTGCAACTTCTCTTGCTTTCTCTGTTAAGGTCTGTATGTTACGAATTTGTTCTAATTTCACTTCTCTCTTTGGAAAAACAGAATACTGAGCTTCTCACACATTCTAATCAGTGTGGGTTTATTGAAATAGTATCTTCTTTAATATTTACTATTTCCAAAACTGGGCTTTTGTTATAGGTGAATGAAGATGGTTTGTTTTTAATCTCTCTGATCAATAGTACTTGATGTAATTGCTTTATGGGATTTCCTTTTGCGTTTAGTTTGCTGTCAACTTACATCTGTACCAATGTATAGAAGTCCTTTTAATTTTTGGATTTCATTTCATGGAGTCATTTCATTCTCTAATTTTCTCGATCGTTCAATGTATTTGATTGAAAGTCAAAGTAAAACTTCCAAGTAAAAGTCAGTGAGGCTTCTTTTGTCTTTGCCTCAAACTTGACCACCCTTTTGTGTTCTTTTTTAGAGCTTTGGCTGAACTTTTGGAGCGAAGTGCATTGGAACTCACTATATGCTACTGCAGGTGATGGACTAAACTGCTATTACTCAAATATCCTATTTGCAATTTTTTTTATTTTATATTTTATTTTCCAACAGTTTGGATACAGTACTGATTCTTTTACTAATCTATTTACAGATGTTCCCACAAGAAGTCCTAGAAAGAACCATTGGTTTTTCTACACTGAATTAGAAAGCAGACAGACCATGATATAATCTTAGTCTGCTTGCTGGTATCCATTCTACTGTCTTTGGCAGATATAGTAATTTTCAAGGCACCTCCAATCTTTCAAGTAGTGTGTATAACATCTTATATATTAATAGTGAATTGGTGTTTGTTGTTTTTAACAACTTTGTGATATGTAGTGTTTTGACACTTTCTCCTTGGGTATTCTGTGCAATATGCAGGAAATTGGCTTTAGCTTGGGCGATGTATTTATAAAAAAATATTAAAAAAATTTGGTCAAGGTTGCAGATTATGTTGAGGTAAGATCTTGATATTCTTGGTTGTTGTGTGCATTAACGGGATTCATGTGAAAGAAGTAGAATTTATATATATTTTCTAATGTTCTTGAGGTTTTATGCAGCAGGTACATGATGGGAAATTGTTGGTGAATGGTGAAATTCAAAATGAAAATTACATATTGAAGCCTCTTGCCTATGAAATGGAACCAATCATAAGATCGTGTTCTTGCTTCTCTTTTTATTCAGTTCGTTGCATATAATAACAGGTTCAATTACTTACGAGGTCTATGTTGCCTGTTTTGCTTGATTGTACAACAACAACTGGAGTAGCCAGTTTTTTGAACCAACTCCAAAAGCAACTTTAGCTACCCTAACCTATTACGTACAATTATAGCTGGAACAGCTACCTTTTTTTGTTCTGGTACAACTAGAGCAACTACATATTTAAATATGCTCCAGCAACAAGTTTAACTAGGTTAGCCTATTTTTGAATAGACTTCAACTGAAATGAAAAATGTAAGGAAAACCCTCCGTGGTTTAAACTTAATGACTGGAATGTAAGTAATTTGAATATCTATGTATTTTTGAATGAAGTCTGCATTACATATAAGTAACCTTAAATGCTATTTCAGTAGAATGAAGTCATTTTTAATTATGCATTTCATGGTTATAATTTGTTGACAACAACAAATTCCGCATCAAAGTGCGGGCACCGTTTCTAGTGATAATGGTAGAAGTGTACGCTTTATTATCCTCTTATTTTTTGAAAAAGAAATTAACCGAATAATCTTTTCTAAGGCCTAAACCTTGGGAGGTACGCAGGAGAATTTTCCTTTCCAAATTTTTCATTTGGCTAATCAAACGAGACTTGAAGCAGAAACTTTGGAGTTTACTAGTAATTGGCTTTCAAGGTACAACCATTTTACAGAAAGAATGAAGAATTAGTTGAGATCCCAAACTTTCATTTGTAGACCAAAACATTTGTTTTTCCATATGAATTTTGGCATTGTTTTTCCATATGAATTTTGGATACGAATTTATTATGCTCGGATTTGGAGTTATGATTTATTTTCGGGAATATGATTTAATTTTCGGAGATTAATTATGATTTATTTCAATTATGTTTCGGAAATGAATTTTGAGCCTTCGATAGTTTATCTCCGATATATGATTTTAATTGAAATCGTAATTCATTCTAAAAAAAAAAAAATTGAAATCGTAATTTATGTGATTCTCGACGAATCATTTTCCTAGGTAATTTCCGGAATTTAGTAATATATGTTATTCGTCGATTTTGAGATTTTTGCCATATTATTGGACTTGAGGTTTTTGGAAGAATTGTTATATTTATTATTTCTTGCCTATTTGTTTATGTTTTCGAGAATGTTTTGGTGTGCGGGGCCACGCCATTGGAATATATTTGTTTTCTCGTGAGATATTGGAGAAGCCTTATGGATTTACAGATTTACTGGATTTGAATGTTTTCTTCACCATATCGGGGTCGTTCTATTAGTTCTCTTCCTCACATACTTTGTGTGTGTGAGTGGCAGTTGAGGTGATTGGTTCTCCTCCTCACGTGAGTGGCACTCGAGGTTGTTAGTTCTCTTCCTCACATACTCTGTGTGTGTGAGTGGCAGTCGATTTTATTGGTTCTCCTCCTTACACAATCTATGTGTGAGTGGCAGTCGAGGGTAGAGCCTAAGGGGCTCCTTTACCCGTATGGTAATATTTCTTCCCCATATCCTATTATTACTTGACTTGCGGGGTTAGTCTAATTTCTCTTAACCAGCAGGGCTGGTATGTTTTCACGAGATTTTGAGTTTACAGAAATATGTTTTATAAACGTTGCATGCATAGAAGTTTTATAAATTTAAATAAGTGGGAAAGTTTTCAAGTTTGCTTCATTTAAATTATCTTGATTATTTATTTTTGTCCATTCACACTAATGTGTTTTCAATACTTTTCCCCTGGGCCCTTCAGTTTCAAATGCCCTGTTTTTAGGCTAGGTTAGTTGAGGTTGGGCGTACATGGAGTTGAGATATAATCAACAACACAACTTCCGCGTATCCATTTTATCCATGTTTTGCTTATTTACGTTTCATTCTAGAATTGCTCTGATAACCTGTGGGATGAATGTTATTAAGTTGAGATTCGTACTTGTGAAATGGGAGATGTTGAGATTTGGGGAGCATGGTGGCTCCAGGAGAATAAGGATGGATGGTTTAGAAATGTAAAATATCTTTCTACAGGTTTTGGGTAGTCTATTTTTAGGGGAAGTTCTGCCAAAATTTTGGTAGAATTTCTTCTAAGGTGGGCCCCACAGGGTCACTTTGGAGGGTCCTGTCTAACCTCCTCAGCTGTAAGACCATTAACATGTCATTAAAAAAAACTGTGGATGCAGAAAACAATGAACTAGCAGGTTATTCCAAAAAAATGAACAAAAAATTGACTGGATATAGGCCTTGTGGCTTATGTACACACTCCAACTTAATACATCCACGGACCCTAAAGACCATATATGCCTATCCGGAGTCCAATAGCACACATATTATGTCATCGTTATTGTCTTGCTAGTGCTATTTACCACAGACACAAACCAAGCTTTCAAAATTAGTATTGTTATTATTTCTCTGTACACCTAGAATCATGAGGATTTAGTTTATCAAAGAAATAGATGTGCACATCACTCACTGAGAACATACGCATATATTGCAGTTATGTGTAATGATGTTTTTTCATGATAGAGTTATCTTTCCAATATGTCACCGCTATGTCAAAACAAATAGAGTAGTCATTCGTGCACTTTTTACTAATTGGTGTTTGTTAGAATACATAGATTTTGTGGAGAGTCTTGATATCATTTCAGGATTTTCTCTTTATGCTTATTGTAATCTGAGGTTTAGGTTTTATATCCGCCCCCCCCCCCCCCCCCCGTATTCTGTAATTTTATTAATCAAGGTTTGAGAGCAGCCGCACCGCACCAGTCCTTTTCAAAAAAAAAAAATTTCTAAAGTAATGTTATGGGCCTCATTAAAGAAAAGGAAGAAACTGCTTTCATAGTTAGAGAGTAACCATATCTTGCAAGTAATAAGTGACGTAACCACAAAACCAACTCAATTTTGAAACCGAATAAATAAAAATATACAGAAAAATATTAAATAAACAAATAAATTAAAACATGCATCAATGAATTTCATTAAATTTCCTCTGAATTCCAATAAACTCAAGTGAAAGCCACCACCATTGTTCAGATACCCTCTCAAGTCTCAATTCCAAGCAAAGCAAACCCCAAATTTAAACAAATATGAATCAAATTCAAGAAAACAAACAGATACACAATTCAAAACCCACACATACAAATAAGAAAGCACCAAAATTGACATGAAAGAAAGAAATTTTTATCTTTGTTTCACTAAATGAACATGTACCAGTCCAAAACTAGCCTCAGCCTTGTTGTACATCTCCCAAAGTTGCTGATACGTGATGGGAAACACACAGAATCTCTGGGTTTGCTATACTAATAAAATGGGCTCTTCCTCCTCCTTGTCATCTCTCTCTCTGATTCATTTCTGAGAGAACCCATGTCCATTGGGTTTGTGGGTTTCAATGTTGTTGGGTAGAGACTACTACGAGAGAGATAGATAAACCCTACAAAGATCATTTTTGAACTGTTTCAACTGAAATGTCGGTGCTATGGGGTTCAACTAGAATCATAGAGTGATAGAGTAACGGCAAAGTGAAGAAAACGAAAGACTAGAAGCAGAAACAACTTACCGCTAGACCGTGAATGCCAAATAAGCTAGTTGATGCCTCGCTTATCTGTTGTGCTTTTGATGAAGAAGTTGTCAATTGCCAAACTAGATATCTTTAGTGGTTTTGATGAAGAAGATGCCTACCCATATATTAGCTATAAGCCTCTTATGGCATCTGGAAAAATACTAGAAACCCCTCATCCTTTCACCTTGACGGCATAACAATTACAGTTAACGTTCAATTCACGGTCAACAAAAAGTAATCAATTCCTGAGGATGTTAACTGGCCACGTCAATGGGGCCCCTTTGGTCTACAAATGTTTTGGTTCATTCCAGCCTACTCCCTCAAAACAAAGGCCTAATCTGGAAGTAAATAATGATATATTCTATAGAATGTAAATTGTGGATACATGTCAAAGAATATCAAATACTTCTCTATAAAATTTATTTATACAGCAACAATATCTTTACCTCAAGAATGATAATAACTTAAAACAGTGTATAAGGTCTGCAGCAAGGTGAATATGAGCAAAATCAACGCAGCAAAAGCCGAAATAAACGACCATGGAGTGTCAAAGTAAGTGTACTTGAAGCTTGCCCATTGAACATGCCTACTATTGCTGTAATACTGATGAACATCATTGAACAATTTCGACAGATAACATCTTTCACCATCAAAAGCCACATCCTTACCCAAATTGTTAATAAAATGAGCAACCTCCTCATCGTTTCCGAAGCAATTCTCGATTATGTTTCTGTCAGCCAAATACTCGACATCCTTGTAAGTATTCACTAGGTAATCCAGCAACGTTGCGTAAGCGGTGATGTGTTTGGAGCATGACTTGTGGCATTGCTCATAGGCTACACAGTTCAACAAGAACGAGCTCATGAAATCGTCTATGATGATTGGGGGCATTTCGATAACTCCACGCTTGAACTTGATCGCCAAGAAGCTTTCGTATTCTTTAGGAGGATTGAGCTTGATTCCAGCGCGACGAAGCTTTGAAATACAATGTATAATGTGGGTTGGGGTACTATTCTTGTGTCCTGGTTCAACATGGTCGGCTGGTATCACACTTGACCGGAGTAAGTCAAGTAAATGCTCAGCTAAAATCAACACACATTATACGAAAAAACATGAGTAAAATGTAGTAAAACAAAATATCGAAAAAAATATTGCATCTAAAATCAGTTAAAAAAGGAAAGTTCATCACATATTATCGAAATTTCAAACCATGCCTGTAAGATTATGCAGCTTTGCAATGACTTCTTTCGGCCTGTCCATATGGTTGTTGAAGAAGTTTAAAGCAAGCAAGGACAAAGACTTCACAGAGTCTTGACGATATGATCTTCCGACTTGGTTATCAGATCATACAAATGCTCAAGTATAAAGTAGGGGATTTGGTTCTCAAGACGAAGAAAATCTCTAACCATAAACGGCATTACCCAGAACATATTGACGAGTGGATCATCGCGCTCAAACCGAACCACACGGTCAAATTTTCGAAACAACTCGATTAAGAAGCAACCATCAACAACCATCATTTCGACGAACTCATCACTACTGAGGTGGATTGTTTCAGAGTAACACTCTCTGACTCTATCTTCCATTGGCTCTATGGACTTCAAGTAGTGCTGGAGAGTCAACCCTTTGGGCTCTGTTCTTGAAAGCAGAGAGCCCAGGTAACGCCACTTGTGCTCCTCGATCATTCTGAGGTGGGGCTGGCCGCGGTGGAAGGGACCGATGGAGACGATGTGGGGCTGGTACGACTTGCCGTTAATCTCGAGGAGACTCTGCGGGACTCGGAAGATGCAGCAGGAGTCTTTGCCGGCGGCATTGCTGAGGAGTCTCGGAGGGTCTGCGATCTTCTTGTACATGGAAGCTAGGCGATCATTGTTCATTTCGGAGATGGGGGTGACATGGTTGTGTTCTTCTTGAACTGGACTGGTCTGCATGAAGAAACGAGATTGAAGTTTATGTTGCTTGACTTGTGATGCAAGATGGAGGAAGGAGAGAATAGAGACTTTGATACTTCAAAGAGGTAGGAGACCGGCTGTTTGAGCGACAGCAAGACAAGGACCAGGGAGAAATGATAATGTAATTAAAAGTAAACCTTTTTTTATTATAAATTTTTATGTTTTGAAAAAGAAATTAAACGAATAATGTGGCAGCCTGAGGCCCTAAACCCTGAGGATCACTAGTAATGGGCTTTCATGGTGCAACCAGTCGAGAGAGAGAATTAAAGATTAGTTGATAGCCCAAACTTCCATTCTCAAACCATCCCCCAAGTAGGCAAACATAAATGAAGTTTATCAAAGAATGAGGCAGGTCTTGGCCTTCGCAACCTTTAGGGCATGTTTACTTACTTGGAATGGGAGGGAATGATTACAGGGTAAAAACATTCATGCGTTTACTAACACATAAAGGAATTGGAATGATTCCGGGTAAAAGAATTTCTGCGTTTACTAACACATGAAGGAATCAGAATAGATGTAGGTCCCACCTCCTTATCAGGAATCGATTCCTGAATACTCAGGAATTCGATTACGAAGGGGGGAGATGGGTTTAGGAATGTTTAGGAATCATTCCTCCGGAATCAATACCGATTCCTTTCTTCTCCCATTCCACTTGTCTCCGATTCATGATTATTTTCCATTCCAAGTAAGTAAACGTGCCATAAAGCTCTTAGTACGGCTGGTCTTATGAGTTTGGGTTGGCATTCTCTCTTGCCTGGCTCTTCATGGGGATCTTTTGCTTCTCAGCACTTTTCTATCTTTCGACACATGAAGTACCGGTATTTTACTTCATCAATTTGGCATGGGCTCAAGCTAGTGCTTCCTCTAATATTTGATCAGTCTAGGTGGCTTATCGGAGATGGAAAATCTGTTTTGTTTTGGTCAGAAAAATGGTTGCATTCTTCTCTTGTTCATCAGCTAAATGCGATTTCTTTCTCTCATCTTTTAAAAACTCGAGTGGTTGATTTTATATTAGACCAACAATGGGCTTTGCCTCTTCGTTTCTCCATTTTATTTCCAGATTTGGCTAGGCAAATTCTGGAGATCCCCTTACCGAATGTTCCAAAGAGTGATCTTCTTATTTGGGAAAATTCTTCCTCTGGGATATTTTCTTTTTCAGATGGATATGATTTGGTTAGCCCCCGTTGCAGGATACAGGATTGGGCTTCTAGTATTTGGCGTGGTTTTATTCCTCCTCGTTACTCTATGCTAGCTTGGCGCTTATTTCATCTTAAGCTTCCTATTGATGATCAACTTCAACGATGTGGTATTCCAATTGTCTCAGTTTGTCAGCTTTGCTTTGATGGTCATATGGAGGATCTGCCTCACTTATTTGTTGATTGTTCTTTTGCACAACATGTGTGGCAATGGCTTGCTTATTGCTTTGGTACATCTTTGCCGTCACATGGATCTCTTAATGATCTTTGGAGTTCTTTTACGAGTAAGGCCTTTTCTCCTCAACTCAAGAATCTGTGGCTTGCCAGTGGTCTCTTTGCTCTTATGGCTATATGGAAATCTCGTAACAAGCTTCGTTTTGAGAATAAGCAGCCTTCTCTTATGCGGGTTTTTCGTTCTCTTAAGGCTTGGATTCTGTTTATAGCCCCTCACACACCTGGTTTTGTCAATGGTGTTCTAGATTCAAAAGTTCTCTCTAGTTTGGGTGTGATTCCAGTTGTCAAATGTCAAACTGCACCTCGGATTGTGTTGTGGCATCCTCCTCTCTTTCCTTGGCTTAAACTCAATACTGATGGCTTCGCCAAGGGCAACTCTGGGCCTGCAGCTTGTGGTGGAGTCTTTAGAGATGGTTTTGGTAATTTTATTGGTGGTTATTGTCAAGATTTGGGGTAGCAAACGGCTTTCTTCTTTGAACTTATGGCTGTTATTATTGGCGTTGAGTTTGCTTTTCATTATGGTTGGCATCACCTCTGGTTAGAGAGTGATTCTACAGCTGTACTCTAATGTCTCTCTTCTTCCTCGTTTATTCCTCCTTGGTACAATTGTTTGACTCGTATTCGACAAATCTCTTTCACCTGCTCACATGTTCTTCGAGAGGGAAATTCAGTTGCAGATAGATTTGCTAATCTGGGGCTGGTTTCTTCCTCTCTGACTTGGCATGTCACTCTTCCACCTGAGGTTTGTCCTTACTTGCGTATGGATGCTTTGGGTTTCCCTTTCTATAGACAATCTTAATATGTCAGTTATTAAGGCTGGGCACCTTGGTATGATTGGGATTTGTAATGTGGGAGTTCATTGTGCTGCGCTGCTATGGTTAGTTGACAATTGTAACTTCAAGTTGAGGGATCAACTACAATTATCTACGTTGTTGCTGCATGTTTTTATGAATGTGCAGATTAACACCCTCTTTTCTCTTTACGTTCTCTTGGTGTTAAGGGACTGTCTAGAAATTACTTTTGTTGGGGAAGGTTTTTGGTTTGGTCCCCCTTCCTCTTTTTGTATTCTTTCCTTTTTTATTTTATTAATAAAGTTAAAAAGAGGGATGGGCGCGCGGTGGGTTCCCGGTTGTGATGGCCCCCTTTCTTTTGAGATTACGGGTGGGTGCTTGACGCCCCTAATCGGCTGTCACAGATGAGCTAATATCGCCTAATCCTCTGTTTATTACAAAAAAGGATAATCAAAATAACTATGATTCAAATCTAGATTATGTTAGATCATAATTTTTAGGGGAAATGATCATTTACCCAATTTTAGCTTTAAAATTGACCACTTGCTCTACTAACAGTTTTTTAACCCCATTTACCCAAAACACTCTAAGCGATTATTTCCCTAATACCCAATTAATTCTTTTTTTATTCTTTTTATTTATTTTTAGGACCTTTTTGCCCTCTCCTTCTTTCTCACTTAGAGAGAGAAGTCATCCTCCACCATGCTGTACTACGGTGACCGGAGTCCGGCATCCAGTGACCGGAATCCGACAACCAGTCACCGGAATCCCGAATTCGACTGCCGAACTGGTGACCGGATTCCGGCGTCTGATTTATTACCCCCTAATAATCATATTATGACCCCCCAATAAACCTAATTATTTTGGTTAATGAATCTAGCAGCATTTTGTTGAAATGACCTGTAATAAATGAACCACAGTTAAGACATTATTACGGGGCAATAATCTGTCTATTGCCTCCCAATAGACCACCCCAAAAATCATCAGTTTCTATCATTGACAGATTATTGTACTTTAATAAACTCAAAACAACATAAGACTTATCAAAACTCTAATTTCAGTGATTAATTAACCACAGTTAAGAAATTATTGGGGGGGGGGGGGGGGGGGGGGGGGGGCAATAATCTGTCTATTGCCCCCCAATAGACCACAGTTTTGACGTCTTCTGAGACCTGCAAACGAAGATTCCGGCGTGGAGAGCTTCCTGGACATCTGACGAACAAAACCGACAAAGCCGAGGGGGGTTGGGATCGTGGAGTTGGATGGCATCATCCTCTGGTGGTCCTCTGGTGGGACAAAGCGGCGACAGTGGAGGCCGTCATCGACGGTGGAATGGTGGGCGTGGTGGCTTAGAGAGAGAGAGAGAGAGAGAGAAATCGATGAGGGGGAGGAGAGAGAGTTATGAGTGTAATTTGTTAATTAAAATGAGGGCAATACTGTCGAACACTGTGAGATTGGGTAAATGGGGTTAAAAAACTCTTGGTGGAGTAAGTGGGCAATTTTTGGGCTAAAATTGGGTAAGTGGTCACGGCCCCTAATTTTTAAAGGTGTCGCTGAGCTGTGTTATGTTAGTAAGTTATAATTCCAACATTGTAAAGGTCATAGATTCGATTATCACTGATATATGTAAAAGTTGGGTGGGCTAAGGGTATATGTACGGGTGGGGTGGACTAAGGGTTTAAGAAAAAAAAATTATAATAAGAGTCATATCTGGGCATTCTTACACTTTTCTTTCCAAAAGCGATTACATCAAAGATTACATCCAAAAATAAGCATGTTTGAATGTGTAACGCTGACACAATCAAATTCCACTCATCGAGGGAAGTAGTTAAGATAATTCAAGTTATTTAATTTGAAAATTTCATAATTAAGCAAACCATAGTTAATGCATCTGATTGTTTTTGTTAGGAATCAGGATACAAGTTTGAAATGCCTATCTGGCTATATCCCAACAAATAATTAGTGTTAGTTAATTACGGTTTATTCTAATTAGCAAATGGGTGCGGCTATTGCCACCCTACTATTTTCTTTGTTCACCCTACTTGCTCATTACACTCTACATTTTAATTTCAATTATTAAATTTACTTATTTAACTCATTTCTCTTTCCAATAATATCCTTATATGACATATCCAATTAGAAAATAAATATTTTTAACGAAAATCTTTCATTTAATTTATACTCATAAAAAAATTAAAATTTATTAAAATTTCCTAATAAAATCATAATCTAATTTTACTCCCATTTTTTTAATTTTTTCTTTCAATTTCAATTTTTTTTTATCAGGAATTTCAATGTTCTCTATTTCAATTAATCTATGTAAAAAAAATTAGTAATTTTACAACTATGATCAATAAAGAAGAGATTGATTTTTTTTTCTTTGTGTTGTAAATTTTTACTTTCCGTGTTCGCAAAGAATTTTGCAAAATTTTTGATGAAGTTAAAGGTAATGGTTTTGTGAATTGAATAACGAATTAACGATGAGGAGGCAACAAAAAGACAAAAAAATAGTAATAAATTCAAATTTGGGTTGAGAAGATAAAGATTAATGTTATCCAATGAGAAATTAAGTAGTCTTTGTATTTAATTAATTACTTATATATTTATTTTTTTCTTCCATGTTTGGATTTTAGAAAATTAGTGTACTTATTAGGCATTTTGCACTTGAGTAATATAGTCTTTCAATAATTCAAATGTTTGTAGGGTGAACAAAGAAAATGGTAGGGTGGCAATAGCCGCACCCTTAGCAAATTCATTGATTTTTCATTCTTTATTTTTTGTGTGAGAGTGGAAAAGGACCCAAGAAAACTATAACACTCTCACACAAAAAATATTTGTTTTCTTGTAGCGACATGGCTAAAACAAACTATGCTCTAACAAATAGGGAACATATTGTAGCTTCATTCATTTCTCTGTTTGGGCTTGTTGCTGATTGGGCTTGGGGATCACCCTTTGTCCCAGGATGGTCTACATTTGCTGTTTTTGGTTTACTTAATTTTTGTTTTTTAATAATTGGCAGTTTTATGCTAACAATTGGTTGTTATCATTTTCTGGTAGGGCTAGGTGGACTTTGACTTGATCTTCACACTTTGGGTGCCATGTCTACTCTATGTAGGTAGTGAGTTCCTTATTTCGTCAAATAATCGAAGTTTTTGAGTAGCATAATGAAATATATTGTCACCGGATCTATTTCTCAGTTGCAACATCATGGAAAAGTAGATATAATTGTCATAAGTCTTCACGTGAGCAGTGTGTTTCCAATATGTTACCACAATTATAAAGTAAATGGAGTAGCCAATAGAGCACTCTTTGCCAATCAATGCTTGTTATAATGCATAGGATTTACAGAGAACCCTATTATCAGTTTGGATGTTCACTTAATTGTAATATCGAATCTAGGCACTATGTCCCTATTCGTGTTCTGCAGTATCATTAATGGTAAAAGCGTGAGAGCAGCCTTACTAGCCTTCCTTCAAAAAAAAAAAAAAACATTGGGAGCAGACTCAAAGTAATTAAGTGCGTAGATATGTTATTAGAGTTACTGCATAATTTCTCATTATACAACGCATTAGTACCCACATTTCTATAGCTAATAGAAGAAATAGTCGTAAGACAATTCCTTAGATTTTTTTTTCAAATTATTGATTATACGCATTTAAATGCGTGTAATTATATCTAAAACAATATAAATAAACAAATCCCCATGTCAATTAACATGTAATTAATTCTTTTTTATTTATTTTGTAGAAAATAAGCAGAATTGCTGAAACGAGAGAAATTGGCGCGAAATCGGAACAAATAATGAAGAAATGAAGAAAAAAAGAATCTCTGTTAATTAGTTATTCTTTTCATTAATTAATCATTGGATAATGATTAATTAATAGTGGTTGAATCATCAGAAGCAACATCACGTGCAGAGGCATTTGCAATCAAGCAATTATTAGTTTAATTGAATTTAGCCACTAAGAAGATGACACATGGCAGCTATACAATTAATCACTTTGGTTTAATCATGCAAAGAGGGAGCAGCGTTTCTTTCTTCTGTTTGCTAGGGCTGGGCACCCAAAACCGAAGTCCGTGTACCGTCCCGTAACTATCCCGAAATTTGCCGGTATGGGCCGGGATTAAAATTAAAATTTTACTGTTTGGGCCCGTCCCGTCCCGTTCCAAGACAAACGGGCACGGTACCGGTACCAGCCCAGTTCATACCGTTAAGGCCAGTCCCGTCCCCTTTTAATTAAATAAATTAAATCTTTAATTGTTTTATATACTTGGCTGAGTTTGATTGGATGATTTAGTCAAATATATGGGAACAAGAAAGAATACCCACACCTGATTACTAAACCTATTTAACCTAAAAGGCTAATTCGATCCCCAATTCTCAGATCTGAGACTCTCTTCTCCACTCTCCAGTTTCTCTTCTATGCTTCATCTAAATCCCCGATCCCCAATTTCTTTCCAATTTCCCCACCTGTTCTTCAGTAATCAGTATTGATTTCACTTCCAGTCCATTTCACACTTTGATCATCTCCAATTCAGTTCTTTGATTGAAATTTTGATAGCTAGAGGGAAGATTGGAAGAAGCAAGTTGCTCATCCACCCGCTTCGGGGCTTGAAGACCATTCATCTCCAGTTTGGTTTTCTGATTTAAATGAATTAGGCTGAGTTAATTTGTAAGTTTAATTGGTAACTTGATCTATAGTCTTACAATCTCAATAAGCAATTATGCAATTGTTCATATATGAGATTTTTATGTTGCTTGTCTGATCTTAGTATAAACTTGAGTGATTAACTAGGTTGATCAATCATCAACGTGTATAAGCTTGGGTGATTAACTAGGGCTGATCAATCATCAACGTATAAGCTTGGGTCATATTATAACCAATGATTATATGATGTTGTTTCAATTTGCCGTCTGCAGGTTTTATATATATATATATAGAGAGACAGAGAGAGAGAGAGAGTGAGAAAGAGAGAATGGCAGGTTTCAATTCTAGAAATGATGAACGAAATGAATTAGAAGCTCTCATCCCAAAACCGTCCGGGGCCCGTACCGAACCCGTTCGGTTTTGGTACCCTCGGTACCAGTTTTGAAAAACCAACATCCCGTCCCGACTTATAATTCCTGGCCAGGGATCTGGATTACCACAATTTCGGCCTGTCCCGGCCCGTGCCCAGCCCTACTGTTTGCTGCCAAAATGCACGACACTCTTCCTCTTTCATTTTTCTGACATCACTCTCCACCCCTCAACCATGGCAGCCTTGCCATGTGTCCCTTATCCTGCCTCTTTCTGACGAAACCATTCCAGCCACACTCATCAATTATCCCATTCTTCCTCTCTACCCAGACCACGCCCAGATCCAACTCCCAATCTCCATTTTTTCTCTCCTCACCAAAATCCATCCCACCTCACCAAAATCTCTTCCTTCTCATCTTTTCTTCCCTCCTCACCAAGATCCACTTCACCTCACCAAAATCTACCTCATTAAGATTTTCATCTTCTCATCAATTCCACAAATTTCAAAGGGGAAGCCCAAGCATCAAGAACTTCATCACCATTAAATTTGGGTAAAAGTGGGGAGCCATAAATCAAGGCTAGCCATAATTGCTTTATAGCAATTTATGGCTTGTTCTTGTTACTCCTACTTCTCTTCACTTTGTTCCTCTTTAAATTATGTATATTGATATTTGTTTAATGACGGGTAGTGAGTAGATTTGTTGTTGGGGGCTAGGGTTGTGTGCCCTAGTCCAAATCTTGTGTAAAAGATGCTTATTTTAATGTAATAATGGAATTTTCATATGATGGATACTTATATCTATTTTTGTTGGGTTAAAATGCATGTCTAGGAGCCTAGTCAACTCTAAGGTGTGTATTTTGAGCATTTCTAGGATGGAGTTAGAGGCTTGACCCCCTCTAATTCCTAAGCTAGAAACCTTCAATTTCGTATTCAAGGAGTTATAAGCATGGTGATTTACACCCGTTGCGCGAATGCGTGGGCGGGTCGCTTAGTAGTCTAATTTCTCGATCTTTAGGCCTCTTGATGTGAATTAGAGACCCTTGAACCGGCTCTAATTCATGTTAAGTGAGTTCCTACGACCCTTGAACCAGAGTAGGAATACCATGAAAGAGAATTTCGATCCTTGAGCCTTGGATACGACTACCGCCAAAGTAGAAAATTTGCATCTACATTAGATTAGCTTCCGACACATGAGATTTGGGTGAAGGAGATTCATAACACCCGACATTCTCATTATATTGTTCACACTTTTCTAGTTTAATTTACATTTCATTTTTATTAATCGCTTTGCATTTTATTACTTTTTGTTAAGTTCAAATCAACTCTCAATCATTGAATCCATCGACTCATTGTGCATATTCACCTTGAGGCTACAAGTTAGTGACTTTGAATAGGCTTGGTGTGAGCTAAGCCGAGCATTGCCAAGGCTTGGTGCCTTAATTGTTTATAGATTTTATTTTACTTTTATTTTTTTTCTTGTGTGCTTTTAGTATCCTACCGCCAATTATCTTGGTTAGGTTTAACACCTATTCCCCGAGGTATGATAAACGAAGGTCCAAATACTTCCTTTACTTGACACGATTCGTACGCTTGCGAGAGCATATGAATCAAGTCAATTACCAACTCAATTTCTCTCTATTTCACAAAATTTACTGATCTCTCTCTCTGAGAAACCCTAGGCTGGCCTCTCCGTTTGCAATTTGTTCTCTTCCGGCGGTGCCCGAACTATCAGCCTCACAGCTATCTTGGGGTTTGCTGCCAGAGGGGAAATCTACTGCCCAGAGACCTCATCTAAGGGATTCTCTCCGATTTGTCAGATGGTTTGGCTAGGATGGTGGCGACAACGATGGTCATGCGGTATAGGTCGGTTTCTTCGATCCCCGTTGATGACTTCTTGGATCGACAACACCTTGGGTCTTGATCGATGGCGATGGGGATTGCGAGGCCTGGCTCGGGGATGGTGTTTCGTGGTATTGCAGGTTGTGGCTGCATGGCTTGGTGGTTTGGATCGCGGGGATGGTGTTGTGGTGTAGATCGTGGTGATGTGGCGATGTGTTTGGACAAAATGTGGCCGAACTGCGGTACACGACGAGTCTGGGAGGAGCCGGTGGACTGGTCCAACCAAGAGGAGGGGCTTGGAGATCTCTTTGGAGACCTTATTGGGCTCAAGTTTGGGCTAGGGTTCTACCCTGGTCCATTATTATTTTGGGCTAGGTTTTATTTTCTTGTTTCGGTAGGCCTTTTATGGGGCAGTCTAGTGCATTTTTTCCTATCTAGTTTAGTATTAGGTCTTGGTCTTGTCAACTTAAGTCTCAGTGTCTCTAGTTGTACACCAATTGCGATCTCTAGGCGACTAGATTCACTGTTTCAGAGTTAGGTTGGGAGGGTCGGATCCTTCTATTTTATTTAGTTCTTCTAGCGCTTTTAACATAGTACCAAAAGGGGATCCCGATATGTCTATGATGTATTCAATGTCCAATGAGTGACCTAGTTCTATGTACCACTATGGGTACTAACACGTTTTCTTGTCTATCCAGATGACAGCAAAAGGGTATGTAAGGGTCATTCTGGCTTTTGATCAATATATTGGCTACTGCCTTAAAAACAAAAAAAAAATGATTTGAGTTGTAAAGAAATTAAACAATAACACCATCCTCAAAAAAAAAAAATGAAGCTATAACATCTTGTGCCCTAAAGGAAAAATTTTATTCTCCAACCAAATAGGCATGCATGTAGATATGGTGTAGAGCTCAAATCAAAATAAAGACAGCAAAATTAAAATTAATGATTAATTGCCTTTAATACATTTTTTTATGGAAGGATGCCAAGCCTTTATATAACCAAATGTAGGTAACAAGATAACATGACTTACCCAAGAGGATCATGTCAACATCAAGCCATGAGGCTACCCTAAAGCAACCTAGATAAAGTTACCATAACAATAAGCACCACAAACCAAATAATCTAGACAATGTAGGGCAAAGAGAGAAGACCACCCTAACATATTCTACAAACTTAGGACCTCCCTACGTAGAGGAGGCATCCCAAGGTTCCAAACTAACAGGACACATAACAATTGCCTTTCCGTAACTACAAAGGGGCTTCTCTTGGATCCCATATACAAGCCCAAAAGTGAGTGGGCCTAAGAGCCCTGCCTTTAATACAATTAGTGCATGACGAAGCTTAAGAATTCGGATGTTTAAAGAGAAGTTAATTTACAATAATGGAGACTTTTCAATACATTATTTTTTTAACTAACCGATAATAAAATTCTTAAATGCAGCTAAAGTAAACATTACATAAATGATTATATTCCAATACGAACTATTCAGAACCTTTCTTCTTCTACTTTTTTCTTATTCTTTTTTTGCAATTAAGAACCAAGGTCAAACTATAAAAAAGTCAACAATAAAAAATCAAATTCATAAGATACATTCAAATTCATAACAACAAATTAATCCTTTAATCCTCTTGAAAAAGAAGTTTTAAATACACACCCCTAATTACTTAATACACACTCCATACTTAATACACCACCTATTTAATTTCTCATTCTAATAATTTACTAAATACACAACTCAAAGTACCTAAAATACCCTTAATCTCAAAAATCATGAAATATCCTACTTTTTGACTATATTAAGGTTACTATTTAATATGATTAGTATATTCTAGTATATTGACATTTTGTAAATGACCATATTGATTACTTGTGTTAGTTATTGAGAAATCCATAAAGATTTATTATTGTTCCCTTTAAATAGATTCATATAAATATGCTTAGTGTTATTTGAGCTGTCATCCACCAAACGCCATGTTTTTTTTTTTTTTTTTGAAAAGCAAACACCGTGTTAATCAAGTATAAAATTATGAGTGGAACATTTAACCAAAACTATACCAGTAGTTTCTCCATAGTGGCGGAACTAAATAGTTGTCATTAGAGGGGCCAAACAAATTAACAATTACAAAGTTTTTCACTTGTGATGTTTTATATTAGAAAATAAATTGATTAATCATAACTCTTAGAACAAAAAAGGAAATTTAACTAAAAAATAGGAGTAAAAGCGATATGTTTTAAAAATATTTAATGCCATTGATTTTGAAATTCTAAATATTATGGTCTCTAACCTCATCTAATTACAATTTATTTAAGGAAAAATTAAATTAGATAGTTTCTAACTTTATTCTTGTATAAAATTGGGAGGCCATGTATAGAAATTTGTTGTGTTTATCTACCTATTTATACATAAATAGAATAATATAAGGAAAATATGACTATTTTTTTCTTTTTCTAATGGATAGATATCTGTTTTGGTCATTTAACCTACCTACAAAATCTAATTTGAAATATAAAATAATAGGCATGTGTATTAAGTGATTAGGAGTGTGTATTTAAAATTTCTCCTCTTGAAAACATGAGTAAAATAAAATAAAAAAATTAATTCATTAAGAAACTTCAAACTTCAATATCAACTAACGAAGAAAAGAACTTTATTTTTTTGTTAAATTAGACAAAAATCAAACTCCTGATCTAGCCTAATCCTAATTTGATTCTCAACTCTCCGTCCCTCACCCCAGAGCTAACTAATAAACAAGAAAGTTGAATTGAAAAAATTGTAGTTGAAACTAAGGTTTCTAATCGTTTATTTCCATTTATGAATTTTTTTTCCTCAGTGAGGTATAGAGAAAGTCTAATATGATCCCAAAACACAACCCAAAGTTTACAAATTTTTTCTCATTTTCCATCACTTCTCACATGAATTTACTTATTTTTCATGATTCTCTCCTTTTGTTTTGTTGGTGTTTTTCTATTCCTTTTTACTTTTCTTCATGAGGACCCGGACTTCGTTTGGTTCATGAAATAGATTTCTTTAGAAAGTGGTTCCTTTGTATTTTCTATTGGGAAAGGAAATTAAGATTTCTACTAGTATATATTTGGTAACAGTAAGGAATGGAATCAATGACTTATAATATAATGGAAAAAATGGTATTTATTTGTTTATAGGATAATTTTAGCAATACAAATATTGTAATAAATGTTAAAGAAAGTGTAATTAATGTTGAAAAATGAGAAAGGAAAATGGTTCCTTAGGAGAATGGAATGATTCATTTTTCTCCCTATTTTCCCTTGGGGCAATGATATAGGGCCTCAATGAGGCCTAAGATTTATGGCCTCAAATCCTAAGTGTCATACCATGTAAGCAAATACTAATTTTATTTTCAATTTCACATAATATATCTTGCCACATCATACTATTGCAACACCAACTTTACCCTTTTATATTTTCTTTTAGATGTTAGGAGTGAATCAATTACATTAATGAATTTAATTAGGTGACGAAAAAAAATCTGCTATTAATTATGTATTAATTTAAGAGATATGTCTACAAATTCTTTAACCAATATTTTTCTTCATTTATTTAAATTCTTTCCTATAATTTTTCTTTCCAAATAGCATAAATATATTGAAGGGTTTATTACATATACATATAAGTGCATCTTTAAATGTTTTTTTTATCATAAGGCCACCAACTAGTTTTTTCCCTCATAAGGCCACTAGATTTTAAAATGTGTTATATTTTGGATATAAAAATCTAACATATTTACATAAATGCCACTAGAATAAAAAAAGTCAACAATCATTCTCTCTCTTCTCTCCGACGAGGTCTCCGGTCAACTCCGGCCAATTTCCGGCCGGACTCTGGCGAGTCTCCGGCCAACTTCCTGCAAACTCCGGCAACCAAAAAGCTACTGTCCCTAGCAACAAAAACTACACTGATGAGATTTCCGGCAACCTCAGGCGAGGTCACAAAAGCTACTATCACTAGCAATAAAAGCTACTCTCACTAGCAATAAAAGCTACTCTCACTAGCAACAAAAGCTATGCTGGTGAAATTTCCGGCGAGGTCACAAAAACTACTATTACCAACAACAAAAGCTACTGTCATAAACAAAAGCAACGCTGGTGAAATTTCCAACGAGATCACAAAAGCTATTGTCACCGACACAAAAAGATACTCTCACCAACAACAAATGGCTACTGTCACCATCACCAGTAACAAAAGCTACTCTTACCATCACCAAAAGCTACTATCAAGCAAAACAAAAACTATATTAGCCAACACCAAAACCTACTCTCACAAAAACCAAAAGTACTACCAAGTAGAAAAAAAGCTACTTTCACAGACTAAGAAAGCTATTCTCAAAGTCTAACAAAGCTATGAAAATGAAAAGCTACTTCTATAGTTTTAAAAATCTACTACCACAGTTGTGAAAATATATTACAATGGATGTAGAAAGCTACTGTTAATGTGCTAAAAAGCCATTATAATAAAAGCTACTAACATCAGCTTAAAAAGACACTAACAGAGACATAAAAAGCCACTGTCACTTCGTTGAAGAACCATTATAACAGTTATAAAGAGCTACTAACGTGAATTTTGATTAAACACGAAATTATTCATATTGACATATCTAGTCAATCCCACCAGCTTAATCACTTACTAATCAAAGAAACAAATATTCCAGTATCAATCTTTCTCTTTCAAGGTCAGAACAAGTAGCTTCTCTTCAAGGTCAAAACAAGTAGCTTTCTGTGCATAGAACATGGAGAAATCATTCAACATATGCTCAACATATACTCAAATTCACACAAAAAAACGACATCGTTCGAGAGAGGGGCTTACGAGAGGGAGCGGATTTGAACCAGACCTCGCCGTAATCGTTGTCTAACCAACAATTCGATCTCACGAAACAAATGCCTCTGAACTCGCTCCTCCACACCTTGGAAAACGCTGTATCCGGCGGAGATCACAGCGCTAGGAACTGAGGGAGAGACCATTGGTCGTCGCAGTTAAACATTATTTTCCGTCACTCCAAATCGCCGGAGCCTAGCTCTAGATCCACGACCTCAACTCGCATTCCAGATCCACGACCCTATCTCGCATACTAGATCTTGTGGACGACAAGGATGACGATCTGGTCGCTGCGGAAGATGGAGGAGACTCTGACCGTGGTCGATGAATCCATTCCCTCCGGTGATGCACACCACCTGCGGGCAGCCCGACGACCAATTCGAACAGTGGAGAGGCTCAATCACTCTCTCCCTGCTTGTGGAGAACCAGATGCTTCAGGCCAGGTTCGAAATCTACTCGCCGTTTGACGATCGGTACTTCGCCGGCGAGATCGTGAGGCCCTCAACGTTGTCAGGTCATTTTGTGAAGGGGAGGGAGGGAGGGGGGGAGAGAGATATGAGAACGCGATCTGTTTAGCTCTATCGAATAAGAAAGAGAAAGGGGGTTGAGGGCAAAATAGGAACAACACAAAAAGAAGCTGATGGTTTTAGGCTCCAAAGTGGCCTTATGTGTACAAAAAAGTTTAAGTGGCTTTATGACTAATTAAAGTCCTAAAATGACACTTATATGTAATTTGTTATATATTGAATTAGGTGTCAAGAAATAGGCAATAACTTTATTGATTAATTTCATCCAAAAAAATAGCATTAATAAATTGAATTTGGAAAATACATATGTCTAAATTAAGAGGTAAGAAAAAAAATTTCATGTTAGTAGCATTCATTAATTATCATCTACAATCTAAATATAAGGAAAATAAACAAACAGAAAATAATAAATTAAAATATAACGTTTAAACCCTAGCTACATAAAGAGAAAAGAATGAACAAAAGAACATATATAATGATATAACTATGTATTTTTCACATTATATTTTCAAAATTTACATAAACGCAACAAAGGTTGAACTCATATACATGTGTTATGCAAATCTATTGATCAAATATATGTGCAAATCTATTGATTGAATTACATGAAATTTTTTCTATTCTTGACATTGTTATTTAAATCTAAGCATGAGTGTAATGAAAAGAAAGAAAAAAGACAAAATAATTTTTTCTTTTAGAAAAAAAATCAAAATAACTTAGAGTCATTAGATTTTGGAAGGCTAAAATTGTATTTTTCTCAAGAAATATATGGCATGATTTGACAAATAAGTGATGTGTGTAGGTGACATAGCATGACACCTAATATTGAGGCCATAAATCTTAGGCCTCATCGAGGCCACAAATCATTTTCCTTTTCGCTTGCAAGAAGAACCATTTTGCTAACCTTGCACTTACCAAACATGGGAAAGTAAACACTTTTCTTTTTCCGATCTTAAGATCCGTGAGACAAATAAGGCCTTATAGTGACATAAGCATGCTTAACACCTGTGAGAATCCTTCTAGTTAATTATTGAATAAGTAGTTCTACCATCAATGTCCCGTGGAATATGATTGACACCCCTACTTACCAGAAATATCATATAAGTTCGTTAATGCCTCATCGTTGTCCACCTCCAACCACACATAAATAACATAACATTCGCAGTAGTACAAGAAAACATAAGGACGACTTTCTATATACTTCACATACATTACGTACATCTTAATTTCAGTTAATTACTCAAGAAATGTAAGCACTTAATTTTTGTGTTCCGTGGATTAACAATCACCTCAATGTATTTGGCTCTTCTAAAGTTTGTAAATTTTGTCAAATCTCAATCCTCCAAGTAATCTAATAATTTAGAAAGCTGCCACTTCACTAAAATTGAGTATTTTAGAAATTTTAACCAATTTGAGATTTATAGTGAGACTAACTTGCCGTTAACCTCATCCAAAAGAAAAATTACTTTCCTATATATAGTTCACGAACTATGAGATGAGATGTTTTCCCAAATCCATTGATGAAACTGTGTCAGTCTTTGGTTAAGAGGCTCCATCTCTATATGCAACACAACAGTTGGCCCTAGGATATGATGCACAGCTTAATTAAATTAATTTTTCATTGGAATAAAACATAACAGTATGGTCCTCAATCGCCACTTGAGTCTTTATATATACTATGTAGGCATTCATGAGCGTCAATTGATAAAGGTCTAATGCCCTAAGATCCCTTGGATTCTTTTATCACAGGTGAGCGACTTGGTCAAGAACTAAGTTGTGCTTCCCATTATGGCTCGATTCAAAAATGATAAACCAACAACCTCTTTAAATATGAATCAATTCTGGAGATGCTCGATCAGTTTTGACTTGCTGGTGAATGGAAGAGAATGTTGGGAATGGAAGATGATAATTCTAAATTAGTTTGATAATAATTTAGTGAGAACTCTGGACTTTATATATGTATAATTGATATTGTGAATGAGTTTTCTTTTCAATGAAAACACCAATACTGATTGTATAATACATCACATTCAGATGCTGACATTTTTTTTTCTTCCCACAGTTCACAAACTAATATGAGAAAAGATTTTTTTTTTTTTTTTTCCTGATAAGGTTAACAGCAAGTTAGTCTCACTGTTAACCCCAAATTGGCTAAAATTCTTTAAATACTAATTTTAATGAAGTGGCGGCTTTCCAAATCATTAGATTACTTGGAGAATCGAGATTTGATGAACTTTACAAAATTTCAGAGAGTCTTCACTTTAGAGAAGTCGGATCCCTCAATATATACCTCATATCAATGAATGAATAATGACAGTGGTGTTCACCTGGTCAGTTGCTGACCAAAGAATTTATGCTCAACCACCCTTAGATTTACATCCAAGGGTGGAAAACAAAACACCTTAACTTAATAATAATTCTCTCTACCCTTGGATTTACATCCAAGGGTGGTTGAGCATTATTTTCTTGGTCAATAACTGACCAGGTGAACATTTTAGTGAATAATGATTCGTCTTTGTACCACTCTTCGTACACAATGTATTTAACAAAAACACTCTTAGCTAGTTTTGATCATATTTGGTTGAGAAATGGATGGAACTTAAAACAAGTACTAACAATCAAGTTGATGTACACCAATATTTTCTTTTTCAGGAAAACTGAACTTTATTAAAATAGTCAACAAGCTCAAGCTCAGCATCTTACAAACCCTATGAAAGATCGATCTGCCCCACAAGAGCAACAAAAAACACATTTGTGTCACCTACAAAAACTGATTGGGACCAAAAACTAGAAACCAAAAAACTAGAACAGTAAAAGATATAAGATAGCCGAACCAAGATCGTAAGCCTCGATGATCTCCGCAGAATTTCCCCTTCCTGCCGTCTATCTTACTGCCATCAAACATCAACGGGGTACGTGGCTCCCCTGCCGTTAACTTCCATCGGATTTCCTGGTGTCAGATCCGCTTCTTCGTCCCAGCACTGGTAGATGATGGAATCCCTAAAGTAAGGAGATCAGGACTAGCTAGCTAGGTCCACATAGTCGGGGACTCATTGAGGCGAAGAAATAAAACCAAAGACTGCATGCATGCAGTCATCCAAGGAAATCAAACAGCTTTTGAAGGAGAGTGTATGGATCAGAAAAGAAAAATGGAAAAAAGGGGGAGGAAGGAAGATGGTAACTGTGTGAAGCTCAAGGGGTTCCGATGAAGAGTTCCGGATATGGGTTGGAGGAGGAAGAAATTAAGCAGGAAAGAAAATATATCAAACAAAAAGGCCAATGGGCAATGGCTCGAGATCCGATTCTAGAACCTACTAAGCAAGGAAAGACTGTTCAAGAAGACTCTTAAGTTTTTATTTTGAAAGTGAAGGGAGTGACTCCCTCACTCGATTCTGGACTTAAATCTAGAAAGAAGTACCATCATTGTGTATATTAATTACAGAACCAAAGTATGTTGTAGACATTACTAACTCCAGAAAATTCTAAATGGACAATCGAACTAGAAGTTTCGGTATATGCATGTTGCATACATTGGTGGCAACAACAATACGTACCCATTCCCTTGATCAACAATCCAAGTCAGGAAGTTAAGAAAGTTAATCACTCCACAGAGAAAACTCTACGGCATTCTCCAGATCATAATCATCCCAGTTAAAACCTTTCTTCAGGGCTGGGGGAGTGAGAATCAAACCCTCAGCCATACTGTCAAGTATCTCTGGCATGTTAAACAACTCCTCCTCATCCACATACCCTTTACTCGACCCTACTTCTACCTTCTCCAAGTTCACCATACTCGTCAACTCCGGCAATGACATACTCGAAGTCGAAGAAGGAGACGCCTTAGCTTCATCCGGAAAGTTCAACTGAGCAGATTCACCTTTCAGAGCCAGAGCTGCTACATCATAAGCCCTAGCAGCCATTTCAGGACAAGTGAAGGTACCGAGCCAAACCCGAGACTTATTGAGACCCGGATGCCTCATTTCGCAAACCCACTTGCCGCTCCTCTGCCTGACACCTTTGTACACCGGGTGGCGAGTCTCCTTGAACTTCTTCCTCCCAGCTTTCCTCTTCTTGGTCACTCCACTCTGAATGTGGGTTAGGGTTTGCCCCAGATTCATTAACAACGAAGCTGGAGAAGATGGTGCTGCTGGTTCCTCTCTATAAGCCATTAGTGAAGAAGCAGAAGCAGAAGCAGAGCATGGGGATTTATAAGCATGGAAAAGGTACAGAACAAAAACACATGCGTCCGTTAAACACGTTGGTAGAGGGTTTAAACGTGGAAGAAGTGGGAAAACCAGAAAAAATATATATATAAATACAAAACCCACGTGGAGAAAACTAAGCATATATAATGTCAGTTTTTCTAATTATTTAGACATTCTTAGGTGGAGGTTTCCACACCACGTAATTTAGTACCACTTAATTAGAAGAAAGAAATTTTTTTTTTTTTCGAAACTGCCCCTGCCCCTGCTCCCTCCCTAAATGTATAATATTTAAAAGATCTCCTTACTGAGCAGTGTGCCCCACGCAAGTCTTTTTCTTCTTGGGGGACCTACGAGGCTCTTTGTTGGCCAAGTCATAGATGGTAGCCACACGCCTTTTACATCACAGTCACAATAATTAATAATATTTAGGTGAAAGCACAATAAGAGCTTTTTATACTGTTTCATTTTGATTAGTTTAAAATGTCTACAATGCAATTTGAAACAGTGTCCGGGACCAATGGGAGTGGGATGGTACAAATTATGGGACCAAATAAGAAAGCAAATTATGCGGGTCGTTAGTGTAATAAATGTTGACCCCAATCGTAGACTCCATACTCCATAGGTCATGGGCGTAAACTGTCACACGTGTTTATCCACTATTGGCATCAACACGCAATTCGTTTTTGTTTTTTTTTTTATGACAGGCAAATTCTGAGTTATGAGTTTCCATCTCTCGTCAAAAACTTTGAAAATATCAGAGGTCTAGAGCTGCACCGAACGCCAAGTCGTCGGTTTCAGAAAGCGTTTTTTGATAGGGAATGAAATTGACACCTTTTGTTTTTTTTTGACACCTTTTCGGTTTCAAACAACAAGCATGTGCATAACAAAATAAAGAAAGGGATGGTTTGCAAAAAAATCAATTTCACTCATCTTTGAAATAGTTTTTAAGTAATATAAGAATATCTTTAACAGACTTTTTATTTTGGTTCCTTAGTTATTTTGGAGAACATGTTTAGCTTTTTATCTATTTTAGCAGCTGCATCAGACTCCTAAATTGCTCTTTATTATAACTTTTAGCTATCTCGCTCCTAAATATAGATAGCGAGATGAAGCTCTCTATAATTTAAAACATTTTTTTTTAGTTATTTTATGTAATTTATAAAGACATTTAAACTATTTAATCTTTATTTAAAAAATAATATAAATTCAAAACTAGTTAAAATAGAGAGCACTGATGCAAACGTATTTCTAAAGCAATGCTAGCCATTTTGTAGTCAATTTTTAGCTACTTTTTAGCTAAAATGACTTTTTAGCTAACCACTTTATAATTACTTCTGTATCAATGCTTTCTATTTTAGCTAGTTTTGAATTTATATTATTTTTTAAATGAAAATAAAATAGTTTAAATGTATTTATAAATAACATAAAATAACATAAAATGAATGTTTTAAATTATATAGAGCCTCATCTCACTCTCTATATTTAGAAGCGAGATAACTAAAAGTTATAATAGAGAGCCATTTAGGAGTCTGGTGCAGCTGTTAAAATAGATAAAAAGCTAAACATGCTCTCCAAAATAGCTAAGGAGCCACAATAGAGAGTCTGCTAAAGATGATCTAAATATCTCAAAAATTCATCCACTGGTCGTTGCTAGCTATTCTGCACATATTTTTTTGGCATTAGATTGGAAAAATATTAAAAAATGAAAACACAAGTCCAACATAGTACAAAAACGTATTTTTGTTCGATTTTCATAATGCATTTTGGAAGTTTGCGAAAGCACAAGTCATGTTGGAAGTTCTCTCATTTGTGATTTGCTTGTAAAGAAGTTTGGAAGAGCATGCTCCAAATACATTTGATCTAGTAGTGGCCAAAACTATAGCCTTTATTTGTGGACTTGGGAAGGGGACTAGGATTTTCTAATGAGTTCTCCTCATCAAAGCCTAACATTCTTGTCGGCTTCCTAAAGTACAAACGTTCTCGTGCTCGTTTTGTTTAGTCTTGGGTGGGTCAATCATTGTTATATAGTTGCCCAAATCATCAAAGATGTTTTTGCACTTATGTTGTATTATTGACCAAATAGTCACCCTCAAGTATAATGGTCAAGTTATAGTGTAGGGGATTATAAGTAAGGGATATCGTACCCAAGGGATTGGAAAACTCACTCTAGCTAGGGAAACCTAAAGGATGCTAGATGAATATTTAAATGTACAAATCACAAACAAGGGCTCACAAGTGAATCAAAGTTCATGGTGATTACATGCAAGATGGAGTAGTAGTTTGATTTTGGTTTTAGAGATGAATTTATTCGGAAATAACTAAATGACTACTTGAGATGTAGACTAAGCTAAGCTAAATTAGATGTAATGCAATGGACGAGAATTAGGACTTAAGGCTTCCACCTCTAGCCTCTCTTGCAAACAATGATGCTTCTATAGTGAATGATGTCATTTTTTAATTAGCCAATTTCTCTCCTTGCATGCCTCTCGGGTACGACTAGGGACATGCTTCTTCAATGATATCAAGCAACCCCTCTCGGGTGCAGTATTTAACTACTTAAGTCATGCATTTCAATCTGGTTAGGTATGTAGTGCATTACCCTTAATGCATAGAGCTTGGAGATGAAGAAATTATGCAAACTAACCATGCTTATCTCTAAGTAACTGTAGTTCACAACCCTAACATGCACATATGATATGTTATCATGCTTCAAACAACCAAGGTTAATCAACCCCTAATTTTTTCTCATGTCATGGCAAATATTCATACCCAAATTGATTAATTTTAAGCGTAAATATTGAACTCTTGAACTAGCATGTTAAGGTGCCAATGAAAAGTGCATCAAACATAATATTTACATTAATGTTATACAAGATTGGCTAGAGCTTTCAACCATAACCCCAACAAACTAACTACTCATTTATAATCAAATACATAAACTTCAACATATTTATGAACATCAAACTAAAAAGTAAGGGTACAGAAGTGACTAGTGATGATCAAATTGAGGATGGTGTAGATGAGCTCATGGAGACATTGACATGATGCTAATGGTGATGGTGATGGTGATGGTGATTCCTCAAGTGATGCTAGACTCTTCCTTCTCCTTGCTTGATGGTGGAGTATGAGATGTAGAGATGATTAAATGGTGAAGCTTTATGTATATGAAATGGAATAGGTAGATGGAAAAGATGATGAATTTGGTGGTGGTGGTAATGGAAGTTATGGATTGAAGGTGGTGGTGATGGAGATTTGTGGAGGAGATGCTAGTGGATTGTGTAGAGAATAGATGTAATGGCTATGTGTGGGTAGTGTTTTCTTCAATGGGAGAATGGATGCTTAAATAGAGGGAGAGAGAGGTGTGAAATGATGATGAGAAGCAAAAGGAAGCAGCTCTAGCCTTGTAAGAAGCAAATGGTGGAGTGTTAGAGTGGTAACAGATCCCAAAACCAAGGGAAAATTGGTATGAGAGTGATCGATGATGTAGCTTAGAGTAGGTAATGATGAGTAAAAGATGGTAACTAAACCGAAAACATGACAGATTTTTAAGGGATGATGGTGATGGTGGACTTTTGGATAATATGAAGAGTTGAGATGATGTGGAAAAGAGAGAAAATGGATGGAGTTGATTTTGGACAAAAAGGTTTGGGATTTGATTATGATAGAATGATGGTGAATGGATGTAATGGAATAAGTACAATGTTACTCCTCCCCCTTGATCCTCCATGAGTATGGCCGAAAAATACATGGCACCACTGTGAGTGGTGGTGCGCCGCCACTTGCCGCCAAAAGTGGTGGTGTGTGGAAATTTCGCTGGAATTTCACTTTTTTCTCCTCTTGTCAAGATTTTTTACAAAACATGGAATTTGATTAATCAACACTAAATTGGAGTTTATAAAAAATAATTTTCATGTTTTAGGACATATATATATGAATTATGATCCAACATGTATGAGGGTTATCATTTGGTTTGGTAATTATCGAACCGACTAAATTATATCAATCGATGTTTTAGGTTTGCCAAACTAACTTTTTGGTAATCAATTTGATAAAATAGAAATAAAAAATTATCGAAATATTTGGTTTGATTTTGGTAAATGCCGAATTTACCAATTACTTAAATATTAGCTATATATCTTCTACTTTTAATGCACATAAATGTATATTAAGAAATATAAGAAAATTATTTTTATAATAGTATTAACATTATTACTACTACTAGATTAATAGTACATACATTCTATTGAACTTAGAAAAATAGGTCATATATTAATGGGTAACCTGGTAAAGGATCATTAGATCACTAGTTTGATTGAAAATGGATGACACTCTATGTCATATATATAAAGAAAAATTGAAAAATAAATAGATGAACACGAAATTTATGACAATTTATAAAATTAAAAAAAAGAAAAATGTGTATTGTTCATTCTAATTTATATTCTAAAGAAATACTTGTTGTAAAGTTTTTTAATGGAAACGAAAGACTTATCTATTGATCGAAATCATACGACTTTACTAGGTCAAGGTTGAGGGATTCAAAGAACCCTCATATTACAATCAATGTTCAATCATAAAACGACTAAACTCCAAAAACACTAAAATCTTAAAGGAACTGCAGTAAGATAAAATGCAGAAATTTAAAACTCCCTAACCCTACACTGCCTTAAAATGGAATCACTGTCTTGAACATCTTGATGGCTAGACCCTCTTGGTGTATGTTACGTCTCGTATATCAATTTACCGTTTTACTAGTCATTCGAACAATAAACGACAATTACTTTCACTTTTTACTTTGTTTAGATACTTTTAGTTGACAAAAAAGTTGATTTTTTATTCAGGTCAGTTTTTTAGGAAACTTCCTTCTAAAAGATTTAGAGGGATGTTAACCGAGTCCATAGACACGTGGCACACTTAAATCAAAGTTCGTATGTGAAAATTCTGATCAAAAAATTAAAGTTACTGTTTATGATAATTTTTCTATAAAAAGAGGAGATACTGTGGTAAGTTTCCATTTTCAGAAACTTACCCGTCAGTTTCTTTCTCTTCTCTCTCTCTCTCTCCTTGACCCAGTCATCTTCTTCCGGCGATATCTCCTCCGTCCAGTGACGGATTTGGGCGCCACCAGTGTCATTCAGACCCTCTCTTCTTCCTCTTCAAGTCTAGGGTGGTATTTCATCCCATCTCAGCTTGTAGGAGGCGTAGCAGGGAAAAAACATATCCAAGCCTCATTTATGATCGTTGGTGATTTCTCCTAATTTCGGCCACCTCCAGCGACGAAACCGGCCTAGTTTTTAAGCTCTTGAGGCCTACTTAAATCCCTCCTAGTCTCTTGTTCCAATTTCCAGTGTGGAGAAAGAATCAAAGATTTGAAATTTCTAGGGTTTAAATTTTGACCTTCTTTGTCTTCAAGGTAAATTCTAGACTTTTGGCTTCAAATTGGACTTTCTTGTATTTATCAAAGTTGTTGGCATAGGTGTTGATGCCCGGTTCAGAGTTTGGCCCTATGCGCCTCCACTGTTGGTGGAGCCTGGGGGCGTGGGGGCCGACTCTGGCCTCCTAAATTGGTTGGTTGGATTCCTTGTAACTTGTGGAGCATGTTGGTGTGTGTTTTGTGAAAATTAGAGAAGGTTTAGTATCGCTTATGATTTTCCGAAGTGTGGGGTTTCGATTTTCGATTTACAAGAATCCAACAGTCGAATTTCTCTCGGTTATACTCTAGAATGCTTAAATCAACAAATCGACTGTTGTAGTGAAGTTTGGGATGAATCCGAGAAGAAATTGAGATGTTGGTTTACAAGCAGTTTCATTTTTGAATCGTGCTTAACTTTCGAATCATTGTTTACAAATTGTAATTTTGTATAGAACGACGTACCGACCCATCGCTCGACGAGGATCCTTACGTTTGGGTGCCACGTTAACTGTATACTGTGAGTGGACCTTTGATTTTGAATGATGCATGCAAATATTTTTTGAATCATTGATTTATTTAATTATCGTTTTATTTATCGAGCACATTATTTGGTTTTGGATTATAATTTTGGCATTAATTGGTTTTCAGTTATGAATTTCATATATGAGTTTATTATGCTCAGATTTGGATTTATGTTTATGTTGTTTTTCGACGAATTATTTTCCGAGGTGATTTTTGGAATTAAACATTATATTTTTATTCATTGATTTTGATATTTTTGAAAGGTTTTTAAAATGGGATTTTCGAGGAAATTATATTAATCTATTAATTCTTGCTTATTTGTTGATGGATTTGAGAATATTTTTTTGGCGTGTAGGACACATCGTTGATTTATTTGATTATCATGAGATTTACCGAGTACGGTTAGAAACTGTACTCGTGAGTATATTTGCAAGATTTTGGGGAAGTCTTATTGATTTTTGTATGATTTTACTCCACCATACTTGAATCATTTTATTTTACTGTTAGCTAGCCTATTAGTACTCTTCCCCGCTTACTAAGTGTTTTTGGGTGAGTTGAGCAAAGAGCCTGGGAGACTCCGACCCAAGCCAGGGAGGCTCCCTTACTCGTTTGGTGATAACTTTTTCCCCATACTCTACTGTTACTTGACTAGCAGGGCTAGTCAAATGTCTCTTAACCAGTGGGACTGATATGTTTTCATGAGTTTTCGAGCTTAAAGAAATATGTTTAATAAATGTTGCATACATTGGATTTTATAGAGGAATAAACGTGGGAAAGTATAAAGGGTTTTTGTCCATTTACCCTATTTCTAGAGATTTTTTTTCCACTTACCCCATTAAGTTTTTTTAATTCCCTCTTACCCCATTAAATTTTTTTAATTCCCTCTTACCCAAAACACTCTAAGGAGGTCTTCCCTAATACCCCATTAAAAATTTTTATTTTTGTTTTTTATTTTTTTTTAATACCATTTTACCCTCACTCTTTTGTTACTTAGAGAAAGAGAGAAAGAAAAAATGGAAGAGAGAGAAACCATAGGAGACTTCGCCGGAGCCCCGTCACCGGCCGCCACCCTGCCGGACTTTTCTGAAAACCTCACCGGAAAGGTTTATTGCCCCAATAGACATCTATTGCCCACCAATGAGGGGCAATAGACGTCTATTTCCCCCCAATAGTCTATTGCCCCCTAATAGATATCTATTGTCCCCCAATAGATGTTTATTAGTCATGTATTACCCCCCAATAGACGTTTATTGCCCCCTAATAGGACTTTCAGTCTCCAGAATGGAAACTAATCTCCCTAAATTTACACAAATAAAACTTTGATTACAGAAAAGAAACAAGGAGATTACATCAATTCAAAATGTCTATTGGCCCCAATAAACGTCTATTGGCCCCAATAAACGTCTATTGCCCCACCAATATAACTTTCAATCACCGAAATTTTGCCCCCAATGGGCATCTTTCTCTATTGCCTTCTCGAATTTATGCCCAAAGTTTACAAAAAAAGAAAAGAAAAAAGAAGTTGATTTCGGCACCCAGAGAAATGCTCTGGGCACCCACGCAGCAGCTAAACCAAATCACTCGAGTCTGGTCCGGGTCTGGCAGATAGTCCGACAGAGGTGGAAGCTGGCCATGAACACCTTCTCCTGGTTGCCGGCAACGAGATTTCCCACCACGTGAAGGTAAGTGCATCTAGACAGGTCAGTGTCACCGAAGCCTTAAAGATCCGGTGCAACGGTAGGTAGCCGAGCGAGGCCAGAGTCTGGTTTTGGAGCCTCCATGCCAGATCTCCGGGAAGGTGAGGTGGAATTGGACCGCCGGTGACAACGTCGTCGATGAAGGGTGACGAGGGGAGAGAGAGAAAGCCGAGAGAGAGAGAGAAGAGACAGTGTGGCATGGTAGTAATTTATTAATTAGGCTGAGGGCAAATTTGTCTTTTCATTTTAAATTGGGTAAGTGGGATTAAAAATATGTTGATGGGGTAAGTGGGATAATTTTTGTTTATTTTGGTGCTTTTGGTCAAGAACTCAAGTATAAAATCCATTTTCTTTACAATTACTTATTTTTGTCTATTGATGCTAACGTTTTTATGTGCTTTCTCCCTGGGCCCTTCGGTTTCAAATGCCCAGTCTGCAGAATAGCTGGTTCGGCATAGTAGGATTCAAGGCATATATAGCATATGTTGCTATTGTTTTCTATATTGTAGGTTATTTATTGAACCTACCGGTATTTTGAATTCTTTTCCTCTTTTAGATTGCTCTAATAACCTGTAGGACAATTGTTATAAAAAATTTGGGTGTTATATTGTGGATTTGGAATATGTTGTATTTTTGGTTTTAAGTTGTCTACTGTGGAGTTGTTGTGATTTGGGGAGCAGGGTGGCTCCAGGAGAATAAGGTTGGTTTAGTAGGAGTGTTGATGTATTTTGCACAGAATTTGGGTAGTCCATTTTTAGGAGTGACTCTACCAAATTTTCAGTAGAGTTGTTCTTAAGGTGGGCCCCGCAGGGCCACCTCTGATTTCAGGGTGAAATTCGGGACTTGTCCTATCAGTGTACGTCCTCGCAACAATCAACACAATCACAACAACATGCTAGGAACAGATACATGGCTAAGGGCAGGACATGTCACCTCCCAAAAGGCCCAAACCATACCCAACCCAAGTGAGAGAGAAAAGGGAAACTGGACTATCCTAGGCCTAGTTCACGGATTGCATCTCCGCAGCCCAAAAAGGCAGAGGCCTAAATCCCATTGACCAAACCCTTCGTCCCCAACAACCAAATTAGCCGAGTCTGATCCTTTGGGGAAGCCACCCCCACCATGCATCAATTCGGTGTCCCGAGACGGCTCTCCACATCAGAACAAGCTAAAAAAGACCCTGCCTTAGATCTAACCTGGAAGACAACCTCAACCTCAGTCAAAGGAGACCCTAAATCCCAACCAGATCTGCCACGACCAATAGAACATGCTGCCTTCAAGCACCTTCTTCAACAACCCAACCAATACATTACCGCAAGGACAAAAGGCCGCACGCATCCTACCACCGAGTCCTCTATCCCAAAGCCCGTGTTGCGATCCAAAACGATCAAAGAGCCCCCGCGTACCAATCTACACCCGAGATCCGAGCAGGAAACAGGGCTCAATCAACGTTGCACCGCCTTGATCCTCTGATCCCCAAGCCACAAAGCCAAAGCAGTAATGACCCGAGCAGCATATTATTCACCCTCCCTGCATGACCAGCGAGCTCCATTCTGGTCATTGCAACCGCCGCCTACCACGCAACACCAGAGTTTGCAAAGAGAAATCCTAGAGAGCGTCTCTAGAAGAATGTAAGATGTCTAAGTATACTTGTTGTAAAGTTGGTAATATCAAAAACCAAACTCTCAAATTTGGTAGAAATTATTAAATGTCGTGAATTTTGGTTGGTAATTGGTAACTCAATTTTAAAATCAAAAGCTTTGGTTTTGAAGTTGGCAATACATATAACCGATTCGAACCGACCGAATGACAACCTTATTTGTATCCGAACGTATTTTGTCGGTCGTAATTATCTTCTTGATAAAATTTGTCCACTTGTGCTAAAAAGAAAAAAGCAAACATAAATTAATGGGCGGGAGTTTAGTTCATGAGCCTTATTAGAACATGGATACTGAAAAGTTCTCAAGAGACGCGGAGAAAGGGAGGCAAATCTCTCCTCTCATCCTATTACATGTCGGCATTAGAGCTTTGTTATTAGCTCTGCCCTGGATATCAATGTCCTCTCTCTTTCTCAATTACCCTAAATACAAATGAGACTATGAGAGGTTGAAGAAATCTAGCAGTTCCTCATCAACCTACTACTTTCATATCCTCTCTCAACCATGGAGCAAGGATCGAGATGCCCAAGAATTTATAGCACTCTCCAAACCTCTTCACCTTATGAATTTGTGACGCTGAATTAACTAGTTATAGCATATCTGCATATGTTTGGAATGGCAAGAGATCAATTCCATTACTTCACAGCCTGATAGGTAAAACTTTTTGTTTCTAATCTTACAATTGGCTCCTTTGTTGTTCTCGTTTAGAAGATCCAAGCTACTTGCGGGTTGGTAAGACCATGAACCAGTGCAACAACCCAATACAAGTTGCGTTTTTTTGTATAAAAGCCCAACTTTTGCATAAATGGAAGAGTCCGCCGAAAGATATATACTGAAAAGTAGTATGAAACTATGAATCACTAATTTATATGATTAGGATCTGCTTAATAATAGAGTTTGGTAGATAGTCCCATCAGGCCATCAGTATTAGTAAGTTGAACAAGACTCAAGTACAAGTCTTTAACTAAACATATCTTTTTTGGCTTAATAATGTCCCGCTTCGTAACGTTAGTTGTAGCAAAGAGACAAAGAGAGCATATATAATTAGCAAAAGAAAAATCAAGAAGCCAACAACTCCGTTTGTGAAAAATTGTTCTTGCACTTTATTCCTTGTTTATCATAGTTGCCAAGGAATCTAAGGGTTGGTAAAGCGTGTGTTTCCACCTTATTGGATCCTCCAAGCTTTTACTCATTCATACTTTCTTTTGGTAAAGTGTGTGTCCTAAAGTTTTATGCTTCTTCATCATTTGTATTTTTGGAAGGGACACCCTACCTGCTCCTATCTCTATCCCTCCCTCCCCCGCATAATCTTCTAGATTTCCATTATAGTGAAACCAAAACTGTATACATCCGTGGCATATAAGAAATTCTCATCATACGTGTGGATACATGATATGAATGTGAGAAAATATAGATATTCGAAGGGAAGGGCTGAGAATTGTACATGTCATGTCTAAATAAGCAAAGGATACGTACATACACCAGTCCCCCACTACATACATGATTCATATACATATACCATGATACCATGTCCTTGCCTGCTCGGGCATGTTACTTTTAGCAGCCTATTACTGCTTCACAGTGCAATGTCAGACTATACTCCAAGTGATCATAATATGATTCGGAAACGACCAAAAAAATAAAGAAAAATTTACCCCCAAAACTCCTTGGAATGATCCCTAACATCAAAGCTTGTCCTAGTTGATTAATTTCAAGTTAAACAAACTAGTTCCATTGCCAATTCCTCAACTAGAAGGCCGAAGATAGCAAGCTCAATGTCTACTGCAGTCTCTCCCACCTGACCTTGATTTTGCTTCCACCCATCGAGTTCCTTTCTGAAATCTTGTTCCACCATCATATCTATGGTGTTCGACTCCACCTCGTTCCAGGAGTTAAACCTCTTGCAGACCCTTCTCACCACCTCTTCTCTATTGCTGAAACCATCATCCTCTTTTCTGTGTTCCTCAACAATGAGATCGGACACCAACCTCTTCACGTCTTCCGGAATTCTCTTTGAACTGGGGAAGCTTGACTTGCAAAGTACTTCTCTGACAAACCCATCAAGATTTTCTTCCCTGCTGCTCTCTGATGTTTTCGACTCATCATCGTCACATTCTTCTGATTCTGCTTCTACATCACCGATGCTGTTATAATATCCTTGGTCTTCATCATCATCTTCTTCTAACATTCTTTTTTCGAGTTCAATAGGATCTAACTCTGCCAATTTCTCAAATCTACGAAGCTTCTGCATTAACTGCTTCTTTGTCCCTGAAAATTCATTGCAAGTAAGATCAAAGTTGGTTACTTGCTTGGCAGCTCATTGAATTAAAATAGAAAACTATTTCAGTTGCCAATTATAAAAACTAAAAGTTCTTACTGCAGTGGGTAACATATACAAATTAAATTTGTTCATGTCAGGTCCTATTAGATATTTTTTGAATTGTAATGACACTGTAGAATAATTGACACCATCTGTTAGACTTCAATGCACAACAAACTGCTACAGCTTATGAACTAATGTCAATGGGTTCCACCAATCACTCATAAGGCAATCAATAAGCCTATAAGTTCAGAAAGGATCACATGTTAAAACTATCAACTGCCAAAAACATTCAAACAAGATCACCAAATGAAATGAAGACTTGTTGAGCTGATGAAATCAACAAAACCGACACATGCACTATGACATCTGCAGATCAGAATGTGGGTCACATATGCAGTTAAGGACTGAATCATAGAAACGTCGATCTCTTTCATCAAAATATTAGGACAGTGAGAAAGAAATATTTCATAGCATGAACACGAGGGCAACACAGAGTGACATTCAAATTAGCGATCTTTCTATGGATCCCACAAAGATAACATGAGTCAAAATCAGAACAATTATATGGCCAAAAGATGCTTCAATTGGTTTATTGGTTCATTGAGTTATACTAGGACTATGCTCATCGAAAAGGACCGGACACCAAACAAAGAAAGGTACAATTGAATAAAATTTAGTGCACAACATAGAACTACAACATACTCTGCATAATGGCATAGCTGCATTCCAAATCAAAACCATGTTCTTCGTCTTCCTCGTCATGCTCCTCGTCATCATCTTCGAATGGAGGGTCCAGTACTGATACAGGACTGCACTGTTCCTTATCTTCCTCCTCTTCTTCAACTTGAAAATTCTTTAATCCTTCCTTCTCCTATTAAAAGTTCAAATCCTTTATTAGAACATTACTCGTACATAATTGAGCTTAAAGAACAAATAATTTCCTAACTAGCTAACCCCTTAAACAGTGCCAAATTTGGATTAATCCCAGATCCATAATTGCTTGTGTGCTTGACTTTTCCTCTAGTTTTCAGAGAATAAGACCGAATAACTACACTTTAAAAAGTATATAATTTGGCGATGTCGGGTTTTTGTTGTTGTTATCCAATACAAAAAACAAAACCCCATTTGTCCTTTGTTATGGAAGATTATTGCTATAGACAGTCTCTGAAAGCAAAAAGATTGTAATGCAGAGACCTTTATCAGTGATCACAAATGCCAAACTTATCAATTAGCACATACATACATACATACAAGAATTCTAGTATGGTGTTTGACACATATGACCTCCAGTGCGCCTAAATTTTCCAACCCAAAACTATGGAAAGCGATCTTTGTTGCCGACAATTTGATACATGCAAGTGCCCCTGCGAGTTAACTCGGACTGTCGACAGTCCCGAGTTAACCACTCGCTAAATGAAGCCTAATTGGTATTAAAAAATGGAAGTGGTATTGACAAATTAAAGAAAAGGACAAACCTCTTGTTTGTGGCGAACAGGGGACGTCGCCGGCGATGAGAACTCCGGCGTCCGGCTACCGGACGGCGTGGGTGTTGTTTCGAGCACAAAACGAAAAGGGCTCTCACAAAAGGCCTTCGTCTCGCAGCAAACGCAATCTGTTGTACCCAAAATCGCTTCCGAGTAATCAGACTGACAACTAGTCGAAGTGTCCATGTCCAAAGACCAAACTTCACTACTGGGCCTACTGTTTAGATTAGAAGAAGCAAAGCACACCTCACAAGTAGCCCTTATTTCAGAAGCACTTTGGTCCTCCAAACTCAGACCAGAATCAAATTTATCCTCCTCCATTTTTAGCTGGCTATCTTCAGATGAAATCTTTCTGCGCCCAACCGATGAATCCCACCTGAGAATGTCTTTGACCGAGACCTTAACCCCGTTCCCTTCGATTTCACGCTTTTGGGTTCGGGTTTTTAGTCTCTTCAACAAGGACCCAATTAGCCCAAAACCATGGTTTTTGCTGTGGTTCTGGGTTTTGGGTTTGGAACTTGTCGACTGTTTCTGAATCCTCATGGCAGCTTCGACGAGAAGAGCTGCGGTTCTGGTTGGGATTTGAAGAAAAATGGCATTGGGACTCTTGCATGGGGATTTAGCCGCCGGCGACGAGAACTCGAACAGCGGCGATTTGCGGAGGTCCGGCGAGTCTTGGAGGGAGAAAAAGCAAGCATTTTTGCATATGTTTCTGGGGAAGTTGGAAACTTCCGAGATGGGTCTTCGTTTCTTGACCTGCAATTGGGTTTTGGGGGAAGGTCTTTTCAGCTGGCCGCGTTTGTCAGCAATGTAGCTCTTGAGAAGAAACGGCTCCTGATCTTCTTTCAGTAACTCGTGTAACTGTGCCATATCGAAATGGGGTTGGCTAGCTCTAGCTCGACAGGGAAAGTAAAAATGGAAAATATACACACACAACTAGTGTTCAATCAAGGTGAGAGTTTGAGTTTCAGCACCATGAAAGAGTTGAAGAGGTTTCAACTAAAACTGGGGTGGTTCTAAAAGGGGGAGGTTTGAATGCTGGGAAAGTGGTCACTAATATAGCAGATAGCGAGAGAGGCAGGCAGAGAGAGGAAGGAATGAGGAGACTTCATGATTCAAATCTGAAAGGGTTAGAAAATCGAGGCCAGGATGGTGATAATAAACTGGTTATCATAAAATAATGAAGCACAATAAAAGGTTAAAAAAACATGGGAGTTCCAAAGGAGAGAGAAGGATCTGGTTTGGGCTAGGAGAGTTTTTGATTCTTCCTCCTATGCACCAGAGAAAGTGTATATATATAATAGGGTAGAGTAGAGGTAACAGGGTTTGTCTAGAATCCAAAATACAAAACGTACTTGTATTACAGTCTGGGTCCAAAAAAGCATGAATATATTACGGTATTTTCTTGAGGTTACAAGTTAAGAGGGTAATAGTTTAGGGGCAGAGAAGACACAGGATTCGCGAGCTGCCTGGCTGGAGTTTGGACCAGGCGGAGGTTTCCATCTCATTTCTTTCCCGAGATCCGCAGATTAATGTGTTGGGTTGCTTTAATTGTAACCTAGGTTTTTTTTATTGGGGATAACAGATCTTTGATCAGACTGTAAACTTTGAGTCAAATAGTTTCTGCTTTCTACCTCCTTTTTTCCTTTTCTTTTTCCTTTTTGGCATACTGTGCAGTTTATGCAGTATAATTTGCTTCCAAAAAAAAAAAAAAAAAGACACAACTCATACAACAGAAGTCCAAAAGAAAAACAAATATTATGTATGATTAAGATAATTATTAAGAAATGTGCACAAATTTGGTCAGACTGTAATTAAAAGAAATGCAGAGTTTTGATTAGCTTCTGTAGATTTCAATTTCAAAATTTTATAATTTAACAGCTTTTTAATTAAATCTATGTTATTTTTTTCACCAAAAATTATACAATCGCAGATAGCGGGTGGCATAGAAGTGGCTTGTGAACATTGTTGAGGAGGAGGCGGGTGGTGTTGAGTATAGAGGAAAGAAAAGAAGTCAAAATACGATTTGGGAGGTACGTAATATTCTTCACATAAAAACCAAATCTTCAAGTAATCTAGTTAGCATCTTAAATTCCAATGTCATCATTTGCATCACTGAATCTGAATGACAGAACGAGTCGACATGTTAGTCAAGCTAACAAAAATGGGCACCGACCAAAATTTTCTTCCTTTCACTAATTCGTTACAATCCAGGAACCCTAGTTAATGCTAAACCTGCAAGAACCCTAATTGCACCCAAATTGAACTGGAATCCCCTATGGCCCATTATTAGTACTACAACTACGCGATCGAGGTAAAACTTGGTAAAATGGGGGATTTCTGTACTTCTGTTTGACAAGAAAGTAGAAACTAGAAAGGCCCTCAGCTCCTCTCTCCCTAATGGCTAATGTTACAGAGTTTTGCAGTCGTTCTGTTTTGGCAGATGGAGCAGGAGTTGGGTTGGTACTAATGCCATGAATGCAATCCCATTACTTGCTTTGCTTTACAGCTGGGGGCACATACAAAGTTCACATAAAACACACAGTAGACATGGTCCCAAATCCCAATATGACATTTGTTTATCCACCCCCAAAACTGGTAGAAGTTTCAAATTACATGCTTGATGAAATGACTAACTACCTACCTTAAACAAAAATCAGTCTTCCTCATCACGTATCTTTTAATGAACAAACAATCAATCCACTTATCTCATTAATCATTGGAGGAAGTTGTTTGATGACTTCCTCTAGGGCATGGGTTGAAGTTTTATGCATAGAAAATCAATTGCCGACTTGAATTTTATATTGACAGACTTATCGTGATAATTGATTGAACAACTTTTTATATTGCTTTAAACTTTGAATTTTTTTTTTTCCAATCCAGTTTCACTTCTTTTGTTTACTTTAGTCTTCTAGTTACGAGAAAATAAGTGATTAACATGGAGGTCGCAAGTAGTGGAGATAATCGATTGTGGATTTTATTTTGGACCATGAAGTTGTGGGAACTTAAATTGGTACAAAAGTGTTAGTTGTGAGCTACACACACTGGGGAGCTCGATGGAGTTGGCACGGTGGTTAATCGATCAACAAGTAGTTTTAATGCAGTAAAATTTGGAGTCTAATCAATTTATGCGTTATTACACAAGGACATTAATGATTCTTAATCAACACACAATATGACACACAAACACAAATTATCACAGCTTTAATGTGGAAGATGCCATTTCCTACCAAACACAAAAAACTCTATAAACTAAAAACACCAATAAACGAAATCACAATTATGTTCAAAGGTAGGGAGCAAATTTCAAAACCAATCAAGGGGTGACCTCTTACACCCAACGAGAGACAAAAACGACAGTGATAATCGTACACCAAGATTTTCTCATATCACTTACTTGTTGGTAACTCACCCTATTGTCTACTTAATCAATGACAACTTGGGTAATTACCATATCTATGGACGATCAAAATAGGACAAAAGACGAGAGTATGAGCGTGCAGCCGTTGATTTCGATGACTTTATCCAGCTTTGTCTTTTTTTTTAACCTTCTGCAGTAAAGTTAAACGTACTATTACACGATAGTGGATGTGGTGGGTTGGAGCGTTCTGACTGAGCAGGTCGTACACCTTTTACTCCATTTTACCTTTGTCCAGTCCATTTCACTAACTTTAATTTAAACTTTTGAATTCTTTCCTATTATTATTATTTTTGATTTTCATTGTCTTTCATGGTTTTCACTATCTGCTGCTGCAGCACAGCAGTCATGTATTTCGATAAGAGTGTGAGGCGTGAGAGACCAAGTTTTATTTTTTATTTTTTTAACTGTTTTTGGGGCTTTACAAAATGGCTGAAATTGGAACTGAACCTTGAGAATGTTTTCTTGAATGAGCTTTTCACTTCTAACATCAACCGTTTTACCCTAACCTCTCGTAGGAAAACTAGGAATATAAGATTTTACCCTGCTTGAAGAGAGAGTCTTCAATCAGGCCGCCGCTTGACCGCTGAGATAATCTATCCGCTAAATTAATTATGTGGTTACATTTATATAGTATTCTAGAGATGAAGAGTACAAGATTTTAGTTTTTGAATTTTTAATGAATAGATCAAATGTGTCTCGTTAGATGGTTGCTAACTTTAAATCTCTTCTTCCTTGACAATAGATTTTTTTTTCTTTTTTTTTTATAATCAAAACAGAAGATTAAGCAATATCAACTCATTGTTAACATTTTTGTGCGAGACAGAAAGATAGTCTTAAAGATTGATGATAATTGATTAGTGTCAACTTCAAGATGATGGCCGGGTCATATAATGATGTACAACTAATCACAATCACTAAAGCACTAAACTTCATAAAAGAAGTGACATTCAAACCAACCTATATGTTTTCACATAAATTGACAACTAATGACAATCACTAAAAAACCATAAGTTTTCATTTTACAAAAGAATATTTACCCTGCCTGAACTGGGGTTCATAGATCCCTTCAAAAGAATTAGGAGTACCTAATTAGGGGCTGCTTAAATTCTGCATTGATGTGAATAAAAATATATCGGCGTGCAAAGATCTTCATCTGTTTCAAAAAAGAAGAAAAAAGCAAACGAAATAAAATAGTGCATAGATTGGTGTTGTCCCAAAGTCTTTTTACTTTGATCTTTCATATAAACCAGGAACTTGTTCTTGTGAAAAAGGTGGGGGTAGGTTTCTGTGCAACTTTTTTTATCCAGATTGAATACCATTCTCAGCGCTTGTGTAAGAAACTGTAAGCTTTTGCAGGGTCGGAACTCTGAAGGAATGAAATTTGAACCCTTCTGTATTATCTATATCTTTTACTTTATACTTAGAAGAATCTTTGGCTACAGTAAGCTGAATTATTGTCATTAAGTATTAAATTTAGTTTTTCATAAACTAATCATTCCACTAGCATAAGTGGGAGCTGGAAGATTAGATTGATGGAGCCAAAAGTGTGGAGAAGATATAATTGAATTTTCCGAACTAGCATGCCGGCCGGCCGGAAAATGATTGCCATTCATCGCTTTTGCCCTAAAGAGATTCGACTCTAGCTGTCCAAGTGTTCATCTCATCAGCAGTATAGTATCTTTGCCTGAGTGCTTGGCATATGGGAGGGTCCTTGGTTCTCAGTGCTTTCCAGTTTCCAGTTAATTAGATCATATCCATAACAAATTAAGGAACTGCTTTGGAGTATAAATCAATAATTAACCACTTAACCTGCTAAGATATTTGATTTTCAATTCAAATAATTATTGATTGCCTACCAACAAAATAATTGTAGGGTACGTATTTAAGGAAAAGTTTATGTTTTAGAGGATTGGCAATCATCATGAGCTACATTTTTTAGTGTGAATGAGAGGTACTACTCGATTGAAATAAGAGGTTTGGTGGTCACGTTTAGTGTGTTTTATGAAATATATTAGGGGGATGTAACGTCAAAACCTGGATAGAAGCAATAATTACTGGTAAATTGTTTGAAATATTTCTTCCTTATCTCTAACTAGCATATCAATTATCATTATGATGGTTACAAGAATTTCTTCCAACTCTGAGCATAAACGTTACAATGTACATTATCCATTGCGAAGATTTCCCAAATTTCTCCAATTAAGTTAATTACCTTCAGAAGCTAAACACTCTTCGAGAGTTGATCATCAAGTTAGTAGTTTCAAAGAATCGATCTGTTTCCACAACTCCTAATGTAACTAATGCCATGAGCAATAATAGATCCGCTGCTCAAGCTATTCACGTAATTAAGATGTGTGCCCCATGCAAAGTTACTAGGCATAATGTACTAGGCTGTAGGCGATTGATCGATCCCTCATGTAGTAGAGAAGTTTTTTTCCTTTTTCTTTTTTCTTTTTTCTTTTTGCAACCTAATTGGAGTTTGAGAAACCTAAATAACCGAGCGAAAACGATGACATGAACCATGGCCGAACAACCCTAAACAAATCACATTTCTACAACACTTACTCTCTTTACAAAATCCTTGTATACTTTTTTGAACTAGTGTTCTCAACGTGTTTGATACATGTTAACCACTTAACCAATAATTTAATTTACAAGCAAGGAAACTTTCTCACTAGTTGAGCATAATATATCCAGTCAATTCGAACACCTCGAGTAAAAGTTGAATCATATCGATCAAGTTAAACTGTAAGGTTGAAAATCCAAGACGTACAACTGTATACATATATGCTTCTTGTAGTGTGGTTTCTTTAGAAGATAGACCCGATTACTCAATAGTAAACTAGTAATTAATTAACTAGATTAGTTAGGTAATCACATGGTTTAGCCACTTTAGCAGTGTTAAACAAGCAATTTAGAACGTGTTTATTATATAATCTAGCAGTTAGCTAGAAGTTAAAAGAAGAAGATGCATGGGGTTCCTTTCCTAATATAAACCCTAGTAATCTAGTATCGTGGATTGTCTTCTCGCTGTCTCTCACAACCCATAAGCTACTTCCATTATTATTGATTCAAGGTAGGTAAAAAGAAAATATTAGATAATTTAAACTGTAATTTAACCTATTAGAATGTGTTGAATTTGAAGGGGACATATAGGTGTTTTATAATTCATTACCCTCTAAATTAAAGGCTAATTGATCAAATCCCTCTATTTTGGTTCAGAATTTTGCACTAGATTATGTAGAAGATTGGAGAAGATCTCATATATATATAAATCATTAAAAAACTTATCTCATATTGGTTATTGTTACTACTAGTTATACCGAGATTTTTTTATCAAAATTTTACATTTGACATAGGACTAAGTCGGAGACAATATCAATATTATGTTACCTCCTCCGTTCAATTTGAAATCGAAATATAAATGAATAGGTCGCGTGAATCACACTTGTTATTGATTAAGTTAAATCATAATGTTTAGAATTTAAATTCTTTTTTTTTAAAGAAGGGTTGGTGTGGTTGCCCTCAAACCTTGATTAATATATGAAACTGTCAAATATAAGGAGAGGACATTAATCCTATACCCCTCATTACAATAAGCATATAGAGAACATTCTGAAATGATATAAGGAGTCTCTACAAAATACAGGTATTTAGGGCAACTCCAACCATGGGGGTTCTATCCCATATTTAAGACCTAAATGAGACTTGGGCTCTCCAACAATTCATTTTAAGAGGAGTTGGTCTTAAAAATATAGGACTTAGTCTCAAACCAAGTCTCAAATTTGTTACTTTTCCAGAAACAAAACCATGAACAGTAGCTTGGGGCCACACATTTTCAATTAACATGTTTTTGATATAATATTGATAAACATTATACTCATATTATATTTTAATAAAGATTAGTGAAAATAACACTCTCATATAGAACTTTATGGTTGGAGATGAGAATTTAGTGTTATATGAATAGTGTAAGAAGGAGGTGCTAAAATGAGGATAGCACCCCCAAATGAGACTTTATGGTTGGAGTTGTCCTTAAAAAAAATGCGCTATTTACTACTCCATTTGCTTTGACATAACGGAAAGATAAGTCGATTATCACGAAACATAATTATCAATATCACAGTTTTCGAATAACAAATCTGACTACACTTACTCTCATTTTTTTTTTTTTAAGTTGTTCAACATTTGTTTACTTCATTTTAATCTTTCACTTTTGGTTGGTGAGGTAGTGGCTTAGTGACAATCCTAATGTGTCAACAAAATCCATGTTTTAAATTTCTTAATTAAAGGAGCCGTTATGGACGGCATAGTCGCCTTCGTTGTTATTGAATATTGATTACAAATGGTGGCAATACAACTAGTTTATAAATTTATATTATTGTATGATCTTTTGTCGGACAAATTTACATTTATGTTTGCTCATTTTCATATTTTTCAAGAAATTTTGTCCCAATATGTATCCGTTAGAGAAAAGGTTGAGGGATTTTGTTGAAAACAACAAAAATGACAGCCATATATATATATATATATATATATATATATACACACACACACATATACAAACACACACACACATACAGATCCTATCTAGAGCGGAGCTCCGCTTTGAAAATTAACGTGTGAAGTTCGAATTTTTGGTCACTTTTCGGTCGCATATCCACATTTCGACCATTAAGTTTTTAGGTACTAGTGTATAGATCGTCCCTGCAAATTTTAAGCCAAAATGATGATCGTTAAGGCATTGATAATTGCCTTAAAGCTAATACGGTTCGGGTTGATAGTTTTAGTTCGTCCATTGGTTTAAGCGAGTTAGATACCTTAACGATCATCAATTTGGCTAAAAATTTGCAGAGATAATCTATACACTAGTTCCTAAAAACTGAACGGTCGAGATGTGGATATGCGACCGAAAAGTGACAAAAAACTCGAACTTCACACGTTAATTTCAAAGTGGAGCTCCGCTCTGGATAAGATCTGTATATATATATATATAGAAGCCTTCCAATGAGGGATCCCTTTTTTTGGTATTTTATAGGGATAGGCATTTTACCAACTTTTGGATTATATTTTCACATCTCAACCGTTCAGTTTTTAGGTCCTAATGTGTAGATCACTTATACAAATTTTCAGCCAAATCGGTGATCGTTAAGGCATCCAAAACTGCAATTTACACGAACGGACAGAATCTGTCGAACCGGAACCGTTCGTGTTTATAATGGTAAATTGCAGTTTTGGATGCCTTAACGATCAGCAAATTGGCTGAAATTTTGCAGAAGTGATCTACACATTAGGACCTAAAAACTGAACGGTTGAGATGTGAAAATATGATCCCAAAGTTGGTAAAATGCCTATCCCTATAAAATACCAAAAAAAGGGATCCCTTAGAGGAAGGGCCCTGTATATATATATATATATATATATATATATAGAGAGAGAGAGAGAGAGAGAGATGAACATATTGTATCTATCTTTGTTTGGATATTGATTTAATTGTCATTTCTCCTATTAGAACAAGTACTTGAAAGTTGTGAAACTCCCAAACGGTGGGTTGCACACCATTATCACTCATGGAAACTGTTTTTAAGAAAATGATTAAATTTAGTTTACCCCCTTGAACTTTGGGCCTAAAATCAGACTGGTCCTTGTACTCTCAAACAACATCACCCGAGTCCAAATTCTCCAAATGTGACGCATAAGTTGAGTTGGACCTGACAAGGGGTCCTACACTTCAGCTTTTTAATCCCTGAAAGAGGGCATAATGGACATTTCCATTTTAATATAATTTCTTTCTTTTTTTCTCTCTCTTCTCCTTCTTCTTCTTCTTATCTATATCGGTGACCACGCCGAAACCCGTTCTCAATCTCTTTTTTCTCAGTCTTTGCCTCATCTTCTTCCTCCACCTCCACCACCACTTAATATCCCTGATCCACCTCCACGCCAAATACCTCCGACGCCATTTTTTCATTATGCCCAAAGCGATTTAGAGACGACTACCAAACCATACCACCACAACCACCATAGGAGGAGGAGGAGGAGCGATCGGCTATGTCGCAAGGAAGTGGAAGCGTCGTCGGCGGAGGAGGGGGTGGGATTTTCAATTGTCAAACGAGATCATGGCGGTGATTCCGAGCTACCCGTACGAGCAGCTGGATCTGGCGAGGAAGATCACGTCGATGGCGATAGCTGCTAGGGTTTCGAATCTTGAGGCTGAAGCAGAAGCTGAGCGAGAAAGATAGGGTTATTTTTGACCTCGAGGAAAGAACCTCGTGGCTCCAACATGTTAACCACAACGCCGGCGTAACCCGAATTGCAGTAGACGAGGGGTGGGTTGCTGCAGGCATGGGGTGGGCTGCTACAGGGGAGGAGGATGCGAAGGCCAGTTGTGCGCAGGGGAAAAGGCCAATATGGGTTGGCAGCAAAGCAGCAAGGGCTGGGTGGTGGTGGGATGTGCGTGCAGAGGCTAGGCGAGAATGAGGATATGGGCTCCTCCGTTGCCGGAGTAACCCAAATTGCTCCAATCCGATATTTGTGCAGGTTCGGGTTCGAGTTTTCGGAGCTACTTGGATTGGGGTGTGGAAGATCTCGCGAGTGTGACGATCTGAGGTTTGTGATGATTTGAAGTATTTTGGTGTGATAATCTGACGATTGGTGAGAAATTTCAGTTTGGTGTTACGGCGATGGTCGTTGATATAGAGGAGGAGAAGAAGGGGGGGGGGGGGGGGGGAGAAAGAGTAGAAAAAATAAAAATAAAAATTAGAAATTAGATTAAAAGGAAAATGTCCATTTTACCCTCCTTCAGAGTTTAAAAAGCTGAAGTGTGGGCCCCCTTGTCGGGTCCAACTCATCCTATGATGTCACATTTGGAGAATTTGGACTCGGGTGATGTTGTTTGAGAGTACAAGGACCAGTCTGATTTTAGGCCCAAAGTTCAGGGGGATAAACTAAATTTAATCCTTAAGAAAATATTTATAAAAAATCAATGATAAGTTTAACATCAGTGAAGTGAGAAAGTAAAATGATTTACAAATAATTGCATTGAAGTATATATGTATATGTGTCAATGTATGTGTGTGTAAACCAATGATAAGTTTAACATTGGTGAAGTGAGAAAGTAAAATGATTTACAAATAATTGCATCGAAGTGTGTGTGTCTATATATATATATATATATGAGAAATTTTAAATACACACCCCTAATCACTTAATACACATCCCTATTATTTTATATTTCAAATTAGATTTTGTAGGTAGGTTAAATGACCAAAACAGAATCTATCCTTTAGAAGAAGAAAAAAATAGTCATATAAGGAAAATATTATTCTATTTATGTATAAATATTTAGATAAACACAACAAATTTCTATATATGACCTCCCAATTTAATACAAGAATAAACTTAGAAACTATCTAACTTAATTTTTTTCTTAAATAAATTGTAATTAAATGAAGTTTGAACCCATAATATTTAGAATTTCAAAATCAATGGCATTAAATTTTTTTTAAAACATATCACTATACTCTCTTTTTTTAGTTAATTTACTTTTTTGTTCTAAGAGTTATGATTAATCAATTTATTTTCTAATATAAAACATCACATGTGAAAAAACTTTGTAATTGTTAATTTGTTTGGCCCCTCTAATGACAACTTTTTAGTTCCGCCATGATAGAGAAACTACTGGTATAGTTTTGGGTGAATGTTCAACTCATAATTTTATACTTGATTAACATGGTGTTTGGTGGATGAGAGCTGAAATAACACAAAACCTATTTATATGCATATATTTAAAGAGAACAATAATAAATCTTTATGGATTTCTCAATGACTAACACAAGTAATCAATATGGTCATTTACAAAACGTCAATATATTAGAATATATTAATCATATTAAATAATAACCTTACGTCTTGTTTATTACTAACTATGGTTTTAATCAAGTATGTGAAAGAAGTAGAGATGCTCTCTCCAAAACCTAGCCGCCTAGGCTATGGTGTTCAAATCTGGCGATCGACTCCGATCTCCACCCTAAGTGGAGACTTGTTCTCCTACCTCTACGGTTTTACACCCGCCTCTTTAAATTGTCCGTTTCCGGCAATCACTCTTCAGAAGCATTGCGCTCTAGGCATCACCAACTCATTTTCTCAAGGGCGCGATGATCATGAGGACATAGGGATGGATCTGGTTGAGATCGGTGATAGCAATGATTGGTTTCCTGGCTTCCGGATTCGACCACAGAGAGTACGGCTCAAAAGTCTTGGTATTCGTGACTTTTTTTTTTCCGAAATCTCAGTGGTCCTGGCATGGGGGTGTGGCCAGAGTTGTGTGGGATTGGATGGCGGCGGAGGTGTGTTACAGAAGGAGCTGTTTGGGATCGTTTTTGGGTCTGAATTGGTCTGGAGGTCTGGGGCAGGGCGTTAAGTGGATCGGGGGGTGTTTTGCCAGTCAAGAGGGACGCGGGGATGTAGAGCAAGCTTTGGAGCGGATCTGCAGTGTTCTCCACCGCACAATGGCAGTGGGTCTGATTGGGATTGATGTAGAGCCAATGGGGGCAGAAACGCAAGCAAAAGTTGACGTGGAAGCTGCCGGAAAGCAGTCGACGACGGTGGCATAGGTGGTGACCAGATCAGGTGGGAGGCCTAACTCCAAACGGGTACCCCAAATCCATTTTGAGGCCTAATTGGGTGCCCAAAACTATTCTGAGGCCCAGTGGAGTGTTCAATGTTTTTGAAAATGTTGCTTGGATTTGGGCCCTTTTATGGACCAAAATGATGGGCTCTAGTTCTCTAGGGTATCGTATTTGGGATCCCGACGGCTTGATCCAACAAAATATGGTTATGTTTGAAACTGATGATACTTGCGAATCTTCTGGAGTAGTACTGAAGGAGAATTCGAGCTACTCTGTATTGGCGGAGCATGACATGTCAAATGAGTGGACCTATCTCTATGTACCACCGTGGGTACTACCACATCTTCTTGTTCTGTCTGTAGATGGCAACGGAAGGGTATGTAATAGTTACTCTAGCCTTAGGCTAACACAAATTTCTAGTAATTTGATAACACTCCACAAATGCTATCTGGTGGTGTTACGATATGCTTATAATCAACTCTATTTGAGTTTCTATCTATAAAGTTATTTCCTTGATTCAAAAAAATTAAATAGTAACCTTAATATAGTCAAAAAGTAGGATATTTCATGATTTTTTAGATTAAGGGTATTTTAGGTACTTTGGGTTGTGTATTTAGTAAAATATTAGAATGAGAAATTAAATGGGTGGTGTATTAAGTATGGAGTGTGTATTAACTTTTTTTTTTTTTTTTTTTGAAACGGGGTTTGGAATCCAGCCTAACTGGGAGGCTCAACCCCACGCCCGACAATATTATTATTAATAGGATAAGAATCATCATACAGCGAGGGGGACATATTACCTACACCTCGAGTACCAGTAAAAGATCCTCATAGAGTGCATCTTGGATAATCACAGATGCCTCATCTATCCAATAAGCATCTAGTTAACCAACACTAGCAAGATGTGCCAATCTATGGGCCACATCATTTGCTTAATGATAAATAGAACACAGAGTGACAGAAGGAATGGCACGTATATATGCTTTGCAATCCTCAACAATACAACCAACCTCCGACAAGTCCTCCATATCTCCTTGTAAGGCCGTGACCGCCATAGCGCAATCTGTTTCAATGTCCACAGCAGCAAAGCCTTCATGCACAAGAAGCATGAGTCCTGCCCGTAAAGCCTCTAGTTCCATCTGTAAAGCATACCTCACATGGGAGAAAGGGCGAGCAATTGCAACTATGCACAGACCATCTTCATTTCGAATGATTGCCCTAACTCCTCCTTGACCCGTGTCACTTAGAAATGCCCCATCCGTGTTAAGCTTCGGTCTACCCCGTGGTGGTAGTGTATTAACTATTATGGAGTGTGTATTAACTATTAAGTAATTAGGCGTGTGTATTTAAAACTTTTATATATATAATATATATATATATTAGAACCTATAACTTAACAATAAATGTGGATAAATTTGAGACATATCAGTGTTGTACGAGTTCCTAAATCAAGTAAGTTGTGCAAATATCATTGTGCATTTGTTAACCAACCATGCAGCGTCTGTAATTTTTTTGGTGTAACACTCATCTGAGTTCAATTTTTGCTATATTGCTCAATGAGCACCCTTTATATTGATTGAATAAAGTTTGACTGGATCTAAAAAGAAAAGAAAAAATAAAATCTATTTACTAACATGAACACAAATATAAACTAGTAACAACAAATTGATTAATATAAATCGACTCAAACTAACAGACCCATACGTTTATCACACCGTCACTTATTACTAGTACTTTTCTCAGTATAGAAATTAAGATTTATTCTATTCAATCAACTCTTAAGTAGTATTATCAATGATCACCTAACTAGTATACATCAAAACACAAGGCAAACAACAAAGGGAACAAACCCTTTCTAAAGTACGTTTACATTAGCAATTAAATGAGACAATGAAGCACACATATTCAGATCATTACTAAACAAACTCCTAATCACAACGATATTTCTCATAATGTATTGGATTGGTAGATTTTTCTAATCACCAAAGTGTAACTTGCTCTTTTGTATTTGTTTGGGACTTTGGGACATAATAGTATACTCCTCCGGTTGAAACGTGTTAAGGGGCATTGACCTTCAGAAATTTGCCCTCAGCTTAAAAACAATCCGACTCATTGTCGACAACAAAATTATTTCTAAAATCTTTCGTGGGGCCCCCGAGAAATTCTCCAACCTTTTCCTAAACGACAAAAAAGAGAGGAGGGAGGCATATGACCCCTCATAAATGCACCGTCACAATAACCGAGCACTGCGGAGCTTCCACGTAATAAAGCCAACACCGCGCGGTCCGTTTTCGCACGTGTGGGCAATGCGGTGCAGAGTCTCCGTCCACGTGTCAGAGTCGGTCGGAGGATTTGTCCGTCGCTAAATGGTGGACTGTATCGATATCAAGTCAAAACGACAGTGCGGTATGGTCTTTTGCCTCCCCCTCCTCACGTACGTGGCAAATTCTCTACATAGGATTCCCATGATTGCCCTATTATTATAAAAATCTCATTTTCTTGAACCAAGAAAAATTTTCATTTTTCTATCCCCAATTGAAATATCTTAGATTCTCATAGTCTCTTGTTTTACCATTTACTAATGTGTTTAGTGAACTAGTTGCTTCTCGTTTTCATGCAACTTGATCATCAAATGATTCCCATGTATGAGATGGTTTTTCCCTCTTTCACTTTACTTCTATTTATTTGGAAAAATGAACTCGAATCGTATTACTTAATCATCAACTTCAATTATCATATTTATTATACGAAATGTGAGAGTTACAAGTTCTGTATAAAAATTAAAACGAATCATAACTTCATAAGAACATCTCTGATTAATTCGCTTTCATCGGAGTATTTGAAAAGATAAATTGAACTATCACACTAAATTTAGTAACGTGTAAAATGCAATGTATTTGATTGATCTTAATGAATCTCAAGTCAATTTGCAATGTAAGGTTGCGTTTGCAACTTTGCATGCAACCTGGTTTCATCCCCACTTGATTATCAAATGATTCACATTATGATATTTGGTTTTTCCCTATTTCACTAAGCTAACCTTAATCATTACCTTCTACCACATGTATCATATCCGCATTATATAGAATTAAAAAAAAAATGTGAGATTTGCAAGCTTTGAAAGTTAAAATCTCGCGTAAGAGCATCTCGAAACTAATTTATTTTCATATAATAGTCAAAAAGGTAATGTAACTGGATTCTAGAATGTGTAGAACGCCAATGAGTTTAATTGGCATCTGTGTTGACCTATAAGTCAAGTGTTTTAGGATAGCTTGACCGAACAAGGCTCAAAGTGAATTTGCCATGTTACGAATCTAAACTTGAACACGGTCAAACCTTTTCTACCTTCGTGAACACTTTAAGACCCAAAAAGCATGTATAGGTACCCTCATTCTTCTGTCCCAATATAGCAAGGTCGCTCTCATAGGAGACATCAAATCCTCCTAGCAAGCAAAGGACAGATCTCTCTCTCTCTCTCTCTCATAGTCTCATCAGTCATTTTAGGTGGGTAGGACGTAGGAGTGAGAATAAGTTCCTGGGTGCCGAAGTGGACGGACGTGTGTTCTCTTCATCTAGTCATGAGGTGCAAGCAGCTTGATGAAACACATAGCGGACCGAAGATATTCAAGTTAATGGGTGCCTGCATATTGGATTCTCCTTATAATTTTATACACAATGCTTCCAAAACTATTTTGGTTCACTGATATTATTATTGTTCTTTGATTTGATTGGTCATTCAATCAAGTTATGGGACAGTAATGAGTATGTCGCAGCTTCATGAATTAATTTTCATATGGATCATATTTATGTAATGCCTCGACTACCATACTCCTCTCTGTTCATATTAATTTATCATGCATGTTCTAGCACGTACACCTTTTATGTGTGGCATTCTGCTACTTAATTTTCAGACCAGAACAATTCAACTATGTTTATTCCCTTTAAAACGAAATTAGTCTGCTAATGAAGCTATTTTTTTATAGAAGATTATGCCAAGAGAAATATCTTGGAAGTTTGGTACAAAAATGAATGCATATGAAAAGGACAAAAGAAGATCATATTGGATATTTGTTTAGGATTTTATTCACGTCCATTGGTAGGATTCAATGTATCATATATCTCATAAGTTCACACTAATGACTGTTCTAAATGGGGAAACCAGAATTTTTCTATTGGTTTTTGGGCTTTTTAGTTTTTATGGGTTGGTCTTGGGGTTAATAACAAGGGCTTATCAAGCTTCAAGCTTCAATTTGTATCAAATCCCTTTGTCAAATGTAGATCGACTAATTCAAAGAAGTGAAGTAGCGTAGACTCTGCGACACACGGTTATCGGGTGCGGCCGGGGGATTTCCTGTGACCAACACTACGTCTTCCTAATCATCATGGCTTTTCTCCTTTTCCCTTCTTTTCTGGCAACTCAAAACTCAAGTGACTTTTCTTCTTGTAGGACCATTCACTAGACTGCGAAAGCATAGAGAGTGAACGGGGTCAAATACCCTGGTAGTTCTTGCCGTAAACGATTAGTGTTCTTCCTTGGTTTATTTGGTCTTTGTGGATTAAGGCTCCGAAGCATCTTTCTTTGCCCTCAAGTTTCAAAAGTAGTCAAATTCACTACGGTTCCGGTCCTCCTCGTTGCCGTTGTTTAAGAACCCAAAAAGTAGAAGAAAATCAATAATGTACACTTATGTACTCTACTACTTTCGAAGACCAAAATCAGATTTTCTTTTCGTGCCATATGTACCAAATATATAAATGTCATTTTTGTCATTAGTTCCAACTTCCAAACCCTATAGTTGCATTCTCCATCAACCAGTTGCTACCATACCGTCCATACATTCATAAACTCTTTAAGGTAAAGGTATATAAGCTCAAAGGCCTTATCCATATCTTGTCTGTCCGTAATAACAACTTTCCCTGCCACAAAGGTATGTAGATCTTTCATGTTAATCAAATATTTTACAGCTCAGTTAAATAACTGGGAATCGAGATCTAGCTAGTCTCTGCAATCACTTTGATAGTGAAAATATTGGTAACAAAGTCAGTACGTGCTAGAGAAATCTTAGACAATAATAGCTCAATTCATTGGATGAAAATGGTGAACCGAGTAAAAAGTCAAGTTGAGCTTAATGTGATTGGAAAGTACATTCTATTTTTACATGCAAACCATAGGAGATGATTAGTTTTATTTATTTATTTTTTTATCAAAAGCCACACCGAACCTGAAGCTCGTGACGAATTGAGAACAAAGCTTGGTATATGAACATCAAAAGCTTCAAATGTCTTTCAATTTGCAAAATGGTAGATCAAATATCTAATAGACATCTAGATATAAACAAGTATTACAGACATGAACAAACTAGATTGAGAATCAGGATGAGATAAACTAATTACTTTCGTTGCAATAATCCTCTATTTCAGATAGTCTTGCAGCAATCCTCTATGCATGTGTCCAGGGCAATCAGAGCCTGAGGATTGAACTTATAAGTAAACTTGGATGAACCAGATCAATGAACGAGTCGTTATGTGGGGATATTGTTCCAAGGAAGAAACAGTTGCCATTTTGAGGTTCACCAGACTTCATGTAGCGACTATATAATATGTGTAGTAAGGGTAGAGGAGTTAGGGCACAAAAGGATCTTTAATCAAAGAAATCAGTCCAGCCCAATTGAGTATTGGGCCACTCATGTCACTTTCATTTTCTAAAAGATTTATAATCAGTATTTTGCAGCTTAAATGCAGAACATGCCCAAGACACGGTCCTTTTTGGTTGGTGTCCAAAGACACGATTCAATGCCAAGAAACTCACATATACGATACTAAATTATTGCCGAGAGGATTTTAGGTAGTGGTGGGAGAGGGTGGGGAAATGAGTTGAGATATAGGTCAGAGGTTCCTATCCTCTCCAATATAACAAGAAGCAATATACGGGTCTACGCCAGAGAGGACCAACAGAGATGCCTATGTAGTGGAACCGAAGGCATAAGCTTTTGTGCAAGTAGCTGCAAGCTTGCAAACTGGAGACATACTTATTCCATTCTTTTCAAGCAATTTCTCTGTTTTTATTAAATATACTATCTAGAATCTTTGGTCATTCCTGTGAACTTCTTTAGTGTATTTGGCAAGTTTTCGTGCATCCGAGTCATGTGTGAAAAGTTTCGTTGTATCCTTCACACATTAAATCATTTCAATCAACTATAAGCCTAAGATATGGAGTTTGAATACCGTAGAGATCAGCCTAAAACTCACCTCAACCTCACACCACCAAGAGAATTCAATTTGGGTTTCTTATTTGACCCTCTCAACCTAGCTTGGTTCATCATTAACTGTGATCCAAGGACTTCCCTAAAGTTCCTTACATATATAAAAGAGATTTGATTGTAGGCACAGAAATTGTCATCCTAGCAAAACAGTTAACCTAATTGAAAACTGTCATAACAGTTAACAAGTCTGGAGTGCACAGAAATTCCTAAATCATCGTCAAAGCCATGTCTGGCCAACTTGGTTCTCAAGTTTTCTAGTCCCATTTGACCACCAGAAATGACCAACAACCATAGTTGGCAAGAGTATCCGCCAAGCCATTTCCCTCGAAGAAGTTGCAGGAAATATTAAAATAGAATCGACGAGCATGCCATAAACAACTAAACACTACACCACCTTCAAGGCTTCAACTACCGAAGAATCTAGAAAAAATAATCGTCAACTAATAACTGCGAGTCAATTCTAGTCATATAGGTGAAGGCCAATTACTAACCCAATCGACTCCAATGAACTGCAAGAATAGCCGCATGCATCACTCTCACTACTGATAGAACCAATCAGTATATACGAACAGTATAGAACACAAATTGAATATATATATATATATATATATATATATAAAAGAACAAGTAATCAATTGAAATTAAATAACTTTAATTCGAAATTGAATTAACTAACTTGATCAGATAGAGGCCTGCCAGGGACGGCCCTGAGGGCTGCCACCTGAGGCGGCAGTCTCAGGCCACCAGTCCCGGGGGGGCCTCAGAAGATTTCGTTCTATGTATATGTCATATGTAATACATATATATTATTTGGTTTAACTGGGATAGCAGAAGTGCTGCTAAAATGCTCATTCCCAACCAATGTTCGAACCTTGCTTCCCTCCCCACCCTCACTTTTTCAGTTTTTTTACAATTTTCCCATGTAAATTTATGTTTAACTATTTTTTTTTTGTATTTCAGAAATTTATCTATGAATAAAAATTGATATACTTTTGTTTTGTTATTAGTTCTAGTTCTACTTTTATTTTTATTCCAAATACATGATTTTGTATTGTTATTTGGTAAAATATATATATATATATGTGTGTGTGTGTGTGTGTGTGTGTGTGTCTGTGTGTGTGTCTGTGTGTGTATAGTATACTATACATATATATCTCGGAGGCCACATTTTAATTCTTCGCCTCAGGCCGTTAGAATCTTAGGACCGGCCCTGAGGCCTGCAGTGCAGTGACCTAAGACAGAAATTCGCCCCTACTTGTGCTGTAGTTCCGGACGTCTATCTAGAGGATACAACTATCTGGTACAAGTTCTTGCACAAGAACTTGACCCTGACGAATTCTACTTTATGTTTCTCAGAATAACTTTTTGGAGGAGGAAGAAGAAGATTGATTAATCAATGACGACCGAAGGTCGTCCTCATATAGAACCCAAGACGAGGAGTTACGTCGGCAGTTGTTTGACGTTGGTCGATTCAATCTGTTGCAACTGTTCAATTATATCCGAAATTCAAAACAGTAAAGCAAAAAAGAATATCATATTTAGTCAAACCGAGCCCCAAGGCCCAAGGCCCATCTTTGACTTAATATATATATATATATATATATATATCTCCATATTCCTATGGAAGCCCAATAGGAAAGCCCACCGAAGCCCACACTTTGACTTGTTGCCCATTTAATTCTATACATGGGAGTGTCCTTAAAAAGGTCATGATCTTTCAAAATTTCTTCCACGTGGGACTAGAGTCCCACAAGTTCCAACAATACCCCACATTTTCTATTCAAACCCTAACAATACCCCACATTTGAATAGAAAATAAGAGATTGAATTGGGAACTCATCGTTAGTTCGGAGAACTTAGTTAGGAAATGCATCGGAAAAGGTGTCTTTTGGACTTGAACCTTTCGTAGTGAACACTTATCGGATTTACTTTGTGAAGTAGTGAACTCAAGTCTTGAACTATTCACGTTTTGTAGTAAACCGAGACAATAAGTATCATACATATCATATCTAGACATAGTTCAAATTCTTACGGTTGTGTTCATTTTGGTCCTGAACAACTCCTTACTTCATGAGAGTTTTAGAGAACTTAGCCTTGTCGGTTCTCATAGATGCGACCCCACATCAGTCTCATATAGGTAATGCCGATTAAGAATAGTCCGTACTATCCCACTTAAAAGATATTAGCATTATTAAGAATATATATTAATATTCATCCCTCAATCGTCAACGGAAAACACACTTTGTTTCATCTTAGGAATGAGCATACATGTGTGTGTTAAACATCTTGAGTCTTCCCCAACTAGTTTGCCTATTGAACCTAGACCATGGGATCTCCAATGTTGCTAGGTTAGGTTTCCGCCAAGTATTGACTCATTGTATTGGCTTTAAGCCCATTCCCCTCGATGTAAAGAGGACTTGCTCTCTATTAAGGCCTTTAGTCAAAGGATCCGCTATATTCTCCTTTGATTTTACGTAGTCAATGGAAATAATTCCATTCTTGAGCAAGTCTCTAATTGTTTTGTGACGTCGCCTTATATGCCTCGATTTGCCATTGTAGATTTGGTTCTTCGCTCTTGTAAGAGCAGCCATACTATCACAATGTATGCAAATGGCCGGAACAGGCTTTGGCCACAATGGAATACCTTCTAGGAAATTTTTGAGCCATTCCGCTTCTTCGGCGGCTTTGTCTAAGGCTACAAATTCTGCTTCCATAGTTGAGCGTGTATTCACAGTTTGTTTTGATGATTTCCAAGATACGGCAGCGCCTCCAAGTGTAAATACGTATCCACTTGTGGACTTACTTTCCGAATTATTGGAAATCCAATTTGCATCACAATATCCTTCTAATACGGGAGGATATTTGGTATAATGTAACTCATAGTCTATTGTATGCTTTAGATATCGTAAGACTCTTACTAAGGCAATCCAATGTTCTTTTCCCGGATTGCTTGAGTACCTACTAAGTCGACTTACACTATATGCCAAATCCGGTCTTGTACAATTCATTATGTACATTAAACTTCCAAGAACTTGTGTATACTCCAATTGAGACACACTATCACCTTGATTTTTCTTAAGATGACTAGAGGGATCAAATGGAGTAACAACCGGCTTATCATCATAGTGTCCAAATTTTCTAAGGACCTTTTCTATATAATGAGATTGAGTAAGTATGTAACCATCCGAATGCCTTTTAATTCGAATACCAAGAATCACATCCGCTATTCCCATATCTTTCATATCAAAGGAGGAATGCAACATTTTCTTTGTTTGATTAATTACATCCTTACTTGTTCCCATAACGAGCATGTCGTCCACATATAAGCATACAATGACAAATGCGTTTCTACATTCTTTGACATAGACACATTTGTCACATTCATTAATTTTGAATCCATTTGATAATAGTGTATTATCAAATTTCTCATGCCATTGCTTGGGAGCTTGTTTAAGTCCGTAAAGTGACTTAACTAATTTACAAACTTTATTTTCTTGACCTTTAACGATAAACCCTTCGGGTTGTTCCATGTAGATTTCTTCATCTAGTTCGCCATTTAGAAATGCGGTTTTCACATCCATTTGGTGTATTTCCAAATTGTGTACAGCCGCTATAGCAAGTAAAGTTCGTATTGACGTTATTCTTGTCACCGGTGAATAAGTGTCGAAAAAATCTACACCTTCTTTTTGACGATACCCTTTAGCTACTATACGAGCTTTGTATTTTTCTATGGTACCATCCGGTCTCATTTTTCTTTTAAAAATCCATTTATGGCCTATTGGTTTATGTCCAGGAGGCAAATCAACCAATGTCCAAGTATTATTTTGTATAATGGATTCCACTTCATTTTGAATAGCCTCTTTCCAATAAGGTGCTTCCGATGATTCCATGGCAGCCTTATATGTTTGAGGTTCTCCTTCAAGATTAAATGTCATAAATTCGGGTCCAAACTCTTTAGCAATCTTTCCACGTTTGCTTCTCCTTCGTTCTAGAATTTCTTCTTGAACAGTAGAAGTATCATTTTCACCAATTTCAGTACTTTTGTTTAACTCACTTTGAGGCAACGTATCTTCATACGTTCTTTTCCTTGGATTAGACTTATCCTTGTAAGGAAAATTATCCTCAAAGAATTCTGCTTCAGCAGATTCTATGATTGTGTTTGTGCTTATATCAGAAATATCGGATTTGTAAACCAAAAATCTATAGGCAGCACTATTATTGGCAGGGCCAATATATATACAATCTATTGTTTTTGGTCCAAGTTTAGTTCTCTTTGGAAATGGAACTTGAACTTTAGCAAGACAACCCCACACTTTCAAAGTTTTATAAGTAGGCAATCTTCCTTTCCATAGTTCATAAGGAGATTGATCACTTAGTTTATGAGGAATCCTATTTAATATCATTTTGCAGTAAGCAAAGCCTCTCCCCACAGATTATGTGGTGCTCCCGAACTAATTAACATTGAATTTATCATATTCTTCAAAGTTCTATTTTTTCGTTCGGCAACTCCATTTTGTTGTGGAGTATATGGAGCTGTAGTTTGATGCACAATGCCATGAGAGGAACAAAATTCTGCAAAGTCTTTGGATTCATATTCTCCACCTATCAGACCTTAGAATTTTTATTCTTTTCTCAAGTTGATTCTCAACTTCAGCTTTATATGTTTTGAACATATTTAAAGCCTCATCCTTGCTATGTATCAAATATACATACAATATTTACTGCAATCATCTATGAATGATATATAATAGTTCTTTCCTCCACGAGTTGGAGTTGATTTAAAATCACACAAATCACTATGGATTAAACCAAGTACTTCATTGGATTTTTCTACAGATTTGTGAGAGTGACCTGCATATTTTGATTCAATACAGATTTCACACTTAGTCATATTATTCATTGAACACTTTGGCAGCATGCCTAAATTTACCATTCTTTGTAAAGAACGAAAATTAACATGGCCTAATCTAGAATGCCATAAGGAAGAGGACTCAACCATGTACATAGAAGCAGCGCTAGTGCCTGCATTATTATTATTAATAGCAGCAACCATAGTAGGTACTGCATTTAGTTTAAAGAGCCCTTCACTAAGGTAACCCTTTCCTACATACACCCCACCCTTGGTGAGTACAAATTTGTTAGATTCGAACACTAGTTTGAATCCCTTGTTGCTTAGAACAGGACCAGACACTAGGTTCTTACATATTTCAGGCACATGAAGTACATTAGTAAGTACAAGTTCTTTTCCAGAAGTGAATTTCAGAATCACCTTCCCTTTTCCTTCAACTTTGGCAGTTGTGGCGTTCCCCATGAACAAAGGTTCGCCTTCTTTGATTGGATGGTATGAAGTTAATATCTCCCTTGCAGAGCATACGTGCATTGAAGCACCGGTATCAATCCACCAATCAGTTGAATTAGTTACCAGATTTGCTGCAGAAACCACTCCAATGAATTGATTTTCAGTTTCAGCAAGGTTTGCTTGTTTGTTGGAATTTCCAGAACCACCACCTCCTTGATCTTTCTTGAAGTGACACTCTTTTGCTCTATGCCCTGGTTTGCCACACACCCAACATCCACCAGTTTGTGGCTTTTTGAAGGCTTTGGTCTTTTGTGGGGCGAGTGGCTTCTTTGCAGCAGCAAGAGTTGGTTTGGTAGCAGCATTCTTGCCTTTGTTTTTCTGAAACTTGGCCTTTGATGGGCTTCCTCCAATCATGTTTGCGTTTGGCTCCATAGCATCAGCCCTTTCATTCTTCTGGTGATCCTCTTCAACACGAAGTTTCAGAACCAATTGCTCAAAATTCATGTCCTCAGTTAGATGTTTCAGATAAACCTTGAAATCTTTCCATGAAGGAGGTAATTTTTCAATAACAGAACCAACAAGAAAATTCGAGTTCAGTCCCATACCTTCTTCATCTAACTCATGAACAATGACTTGGAGTTCCTCCACTTGCTTGACAACAGATTTGGCATCAACCATCTTGTAATTCAGAAACTTGCCAATGACAAACTTCTTTGAACAAGCAACTTCAGTTTTATACTTATTGTCCAATGACTCCCATAATTCCTTTGCTGTTTTGAATGACGAATAAATATCATACAAGGAATCGTCTAAGGCATTGAGGATGTAATTCCTGCACAGAAACTCCTTACTTGCCCAGGACTCTATAGCCTTTTGATTTTCGGCCTTTGGAGCATCAGTTGGAACATCATCTCCTTCTCCTTCCGGTAAAGCCTTGGGAGCCTCGGTTGTGAGAACATTTGCCACATGAAGAGTTGTCAAGTAAAACAACATCTTCTGTTGCCAGCGTTTGAAGTCAGAGCCCTTGAATTTCTCAGGTTTCTCCACATGATTCTTCATGGTAGATACAGATTGATCCATTTCGAAAATTTCTGTCTTAGAATGTTAGAACCAATCAGTATATACGAACAGTATAGAACACAAATTGAATATATATATATATATATAAGAACAAGTAATCAATTAAAATTAAATAACTTTAATTCGAAATTGAATTAACTAACTTGATCAGATAGAGGCCTGCAGTGCAGTGACCTAAGACAGAAATTCGCCCCTACTTGTGCTGTAGTTCCGGACGTCTATCTAGAGAATACAACTATCTGGTACAAGTTCTTGCACAAGAACTTGACCCTGACGAATTCTACTTTATGTTTCTCAAAATAACTTTTTGGAGGAGGAAGAAGAAGATTGATTAATCAATGACGACCGAAGGTCGTCCTCATATAGAACCCAAGACGAGGAGTTACGTCGGCAGTTGTTTGACGTTGTTCGATTCAATCCGTTGCAACTGTTCAATTATATCCGAAATTCAAAACAGTAAAGCAAAAAAGAATATCATATTTAGTCAAACCGAGCCCCAAGGCCCAAGGCCCATCTTTGACTTAATATATATATATATATATATATATCTCCATATTCCTATGGAAGCCCAATAGGAAAGCCCACCGAAGCCCACACTTTGACTTGTTGCCCATTTAATTCTATACATGAGAGTGTCCTTAAAAAAGTCATGATCTTTCAAAATTTCTTCCATGTGGGACTAGAGTCCCACAAGTTCCAACAACTAGGATCGAAGAGTAGCTGGAGAAGCATAAGCACCAACGAAAAGACCTTCTAATCACAAAGAATACCGCCATCCATAGCATGAAGTCGCATTCAGTATTAACCATAATCCAATTGAAAGAGGAGGACGGCAGACGACTTGAATGAAGTTGGCATATTTACAAGAAGATAGATACCATAAAGAACCGAGGGAATTTGAAAGAGAGGATGACAAATCCATCGAACCATCCTATCATTGGACATTCTTGTTGACTTAATATTTTGGTCCGTCTTTTTTCTTATGTGGGTATAATATTTTATGGTTATAATATAGTCTGGAACAGAGCATTTTTTTTTTTTGAAGAGGTCTGGAACAGAGCATTACCAATGCCATTCCCTCAAACATTAAATTCATTCACGTTACCAGACCTCATTGACTATAGGATATATATGGAGGTTGAGTATTACTCCCTCAACCCGACAACCTCATACTAGCAAGAGAATCTAATTAATTAATAAAGATGGGATTTGTATGATCCGGGTTTGGGTTTGACCATAATTCTGCTTCTTCTATGATTCAAAGACTTAATAAACTTCTTAACCTGGTAAATCACAAGTAGAACTTTAGAATACTAAACCAACTTTGACCGATGGTGGCTGTGGTTGGCGAAACAGTTGACCTAACCGGAGCACATTCAGACAGGTTTGGAGCTCCGAACTCATCAAAAGGTCATGTCTGGTCTGATTGGGTCTGGTTTCTCTATCAAGTTTTTTTTTTTTTTGGCAACAGTTTCTCTATCAAGTTTGGTGAGCCGTCTATTAATCTATTATAGCTTGTACAGCGATGGCAACGTGACGGAGAGCCTTTATAGTTTTAAACATTTATAAACTACTAACCAATTTGCTTATACAATCAGTAGATCGAAGGAATGCTGTATCTGTATGATCCTTATTCATATGGTTTTGGACCACACCTAGCTCCCTGCTGTTCTTGGACCATCTGAGGCAGCCTCGCATTCATTACAAAATCCATCATAAAATTAATGATTATGAGAATATCACTCGGACAAAAAAAGGAAAAAAAAATAATAATAATAAGTACACATAACCGAAGAATTAAGAATTGAAGATTCATGATATGGACAAAGATACAGATTCCTCATACCCATTCGATCGAATCAAATTTTTGCATCTTGGATGATGAGACCCTCTTCTCTTATGGGTCATTGACATTGTATACTTTTAATAGATTTGACAGTCTGATAGAGATGTAATTCATTAATCTGTTTTTTTTTTTTTTTAATTGGTCTACAAACTAAATTTGTTGATTGCATTACCCATACGACAAGCCAATCAAATTGATGAGGATTACAATGGCACAAACCTCAGAGATGAAAGCTCAAAGCTAACCTATTTTCAGAATAATAGTTACTGCAGTAAGATCACTTGCATATAACCATTTAAGAAGTGCAGAAGTTGTATATGCCCTTAAAACATGGATTACAGATGTGAAAATTGCAGGAAATCAACAGTAAAACAGGGTTATTAGCAGTCCATTACTCATGCAAACACACTAAATACAGCCTACTCTATGAACAACCTCAATAGCATTGGGGTTTCTAATCACTAAACACTTGTAATCATGTAAAGAAATTGAGATGATATTTTATCCCACTTCTCAAACCCTGTTCTCTTCTTCAACTCTCATTTACAGAAAGCTTCGTTTGGTGGGTTTGGAGAGATGTAAGTTTTTAATGGACAGTACTTGCATATCACCTGTCTTGATCGCAATGAATGGATATGCTAGTTTTCCATGTACTTAAATAGTGATGAGAACACAACGTACAATCATAACTCTCATTTAAGCAGTGGCCAAACAAAATGTAGATGTAATATGCAAGTCAGTCCCAACATAACCACAAAACTTTACATACCAATTACATAAATATAAAAAAAATAAGCATTTTCACAAAAAGAATTTCAAAAATAAATGAAGAAAACCCACATTACACTAAAAGAGACCTTACAATGAGAAGAAAATGCGAAGTTCAGAATGCGTTTAGTTACAAACCTGTTTAAATTTAGAAGGGTATTTCCTGCCTAAATCAAGCTAAAGTTTTTCAAATGCCTAACGAAACAGCCAAACTTAGAATACACCAAAGCCAATCACCCATATATGTAAACATTAACAAAGTAGTCATCTTAAATACATCACACACACCTAATCAGAGCTATCATCAATGGGCTATATTCACTGCATTGAATCAATGTTCTTGCTCAGCTCCTCCAGCTTCTTCATCCTCATCTTCTCACTTTCACCCACCAGCTGCACAAATGATCAACCAACGTTATACATCACACAAAAATGATTGCAGAAACTAGAATTAAAACTTATGTAATGGTTATATTATAGGAAGCAAATAATTAGAGTTTGGATCCTCTAGCATCTTTAATGTGCAAGTAATGTGCTTGTGTTCACAACTACCACTTTCCAAGCTTCCATCAAATTATCTTCCACATGAATCCTAAACCCAAAAGTCTTACCCAGATACCCTAAAATATAACATGGCCAAATTTTCAACACAAATGAAGAAATCTATTCCAATGAAACTAATCAGACTTTCACAACTACCCCTTCCCAAGCTTCCATCAAATCATCTTTCCACAAGAATCCTAAACCCAAAAGTCTTACCCAGATACCCTACAATATAAAATGGCCAAATTTTCAACACAAATGAAGAAATCCATTTCAATGAAACTAACCAGACTAACCTCCATCAGTTTTGTAATGAGCTGTACTTTTTCCCTGTTCTTTTCGTTGAAAGCCTCAAGTGCTTCTCTGTATTCTTTTTCCTGTAACAAGTTACCAATCCAAAATCATTATAAGCATGCACGAATTGATGGATGCATCATCGCAAATGCATTAGAGGTAAATACTAATTAATGTGGTAAAATCGAAGTTCATTGTCTAACCTTCTTCTGGCAGCTTTGTCCCAGTGGCTTTAACTCCTTGTTAACTGTATCGATCTTCTTACGAACCAGTGAAACTTCCTTCCTCATTGGATCTGAAAGCCCTTCAAGCTCCTGGAAGTTTCATAATCCCAAAACAGGAACAAACATAAAATTACTGACAATTATCACATTGCATGAATATACAGCAATTGGGTTTGGGTTAGTTGTAACGGCAGAAAAAGATGCATGTGTGCCATAGATACTTTCAGAAAGGTATTAATATTTCTCTGACACAAATAGAAATGAAATTAATAGGACCCTATTCCTGGTTATCGGAAAATTAACGGTCTGTTTTTCCCATCAGAAAGTTGGTGGCTCATGCACATCAACAAAATGGAAATTTAAAAAAACTTTTCGGCTAATTATCATCTTTTGTTCTGTTCAGATCTTGAATTAGATATGGTAACTACATGACACTAAATAAGACTTCTAAATAAAAAAACTCTTCACAGAAATTAACACACTAGTAGAAATTGCTGGTATCAGAGTGTTCCATGCAATTTTAATTCACACCTTAGTTGCTCCATAACCCAAAATTGGAAAGCCCAAAATAAAAATTCAAAAAAAAAAAGTGATTTAATTGAAAAGATTTGGGATCTGGGTTTTCCATTAAAGATTGATAACCCAAAAAACCCTGAAAATTAAAAGGAAAATTGCCAAGAAATTAGTGACAGTTTTCAGTGTTTAGATGTGTCTACAAAAAACCTTAAAATCTGTGTTACACACCCCACACTTAAAACCTCAAGATAGAATCTGAGATAAATCAGGTGAAACTGGTAAAACCGTGTGTGGGTGCATGAGATGAGAAGTGAGAAGGACATACCTCACGAATGGTAGCCAAGCGCTTGGTCTCTTCCTCAACACGACCCAACTGGGCCTGAACCTTCTCTCTGACCTCGAGCTTCTTCCTCTCGATCTCCTCCTCCTTGGCCCTGAAAGTGGAGAGAGCCGACCTGGACATCTCCTCATCCTCCTTGGACATGTTACTGTTGAAGCTGAGAGAGCCGGCGGAGTTCTGCACGGTCAGTTGCTGCGACTGCGACTGCGTCTGCGGCGGAGGAGGCTGAGGAGGAGCCTGCTCAATGGTCTGCATCATCTCCCCGAGGCGTTGCTTGCTCATACAACACAGTGAAAGCCCTATCTTCTTCCTTGGATTTTCTCTCTTTTGAGAGAGAAAGAGAGAGCTTTTGCTTTCTTTTTTTTTTTTGCTTTTGAGGGGGTGAGAAATGATGGGTTTTTACTCAAATGCTCTGTTCTCTGCTCCTCTCTCTCTCTCTCTCTCTCTCTCTGGATTTGCAGAGGGGGCTTAATATGGTGAGAATGGGTCTCTCTCTGTCACTGTGTGGCTGGCGTTAAAGGTTTTTTTAAAGCCAGCGGCTAATTTGATTCTTTTATTTTATGAATCGAAACAAAAAAAAAAAAGGGAGGAGGAGAGGAAAATTGGAAAAGAAAGGCTTAGGTTGAAATGACCCAACTGCCAACCCACTGATAAAGATGTTGTGCAATTCTCTTGCTTTAGTGAATGAAATGAGGTGTTTCTGTCTGGATTTCTTTTTAGTTTAAAAAATCCTGTCTCTTCAAGTTTATGTGAAGTTGTGAACCTCCTCCCCCACCTGCTGAATCCCCTTGGCATTTCAAATTTTTTGTTCCTTTTACCTAAATTTGAAATTTTACTCTCTCCAAATAGTCACAAATTTTATAGTAGAATACTAAATTATAATAATTATTTCTCTAACGAATTGGATATTATGTGGAGTTTTCCTATACGAGACGTTAATTAGTTACACTTGTAGTTTTTTTTTTTTTAAAGGGGTTTAGAACCCAGCCTAGCTGGGAGGCTCAGCCCCACGTCCGGTTCCATTTATTGAAGTAATACTTTGCAACGGGGGGGGGGACATAAAACATGAACCCCGTGCAACATTAGAAACATTACAAACATCCTCATAGAGAACATCCCGAATAATAACAGGAGTTTCATCTAACCACACATCAGAAATGTAATTAAAACTAGCAAGGTGCGCTAATCTATTGGCTACATAAAACTTGAAGTTTGAAGATTATAAGTTAAAAAAAAAAACTTGAGTAGTACAATTTATGAATCAATTAGCCTCATTCTCTAACTGAAAGAATAATCGTGTTTTACAGATTATCTCATTCAATAAGTGTTGAAGATGAAAAAGACATGGGTCCTCAACAATATTGGACATTTTGCAATACATCGTCTAAGCTAGAGCTAATAATTTTAAGACACAATCCATAACTTAAAGCTTACAAACAATGCAATATAAGTCATCGACACAAAACCAGAAGAAAGAACCTAAACTCTTTAAGTAACTTTTTGGTGTAAAGTGTTATACAAATCCTAACGTTCCATTTTGTGTTCAAATTTCTTTAACTTTTTTGGGTGCAGAACAATTTTATTTCTTTTTGGATCTGAATGTTCCATATCAAGAATAGTTATTATGAGAGCCTGAGAAGTTTGGAATTGTTATTTGCCTGCGTTGCAATGTTGGTAGAGTGACAACTTCAAGCTACCTTTTATAGTTAAGTCATTCACATGGGCTACACCGCAAGTGAAAAGCACATAATGCCACTGGTAGAAAGAAAACATAATGATTAAATTCATGCCATACTAGAATAGAACGCTTCATTATCGACTTAGGTCGGTCATTCCATCAAGCATCTATTTTGCAAGATTAATTTGTGTGTGGGATGCTCTTCATATTTTTCAATCACACTTTTTGGGAAGAGGAAAGTTGTACATGAGTATATGAAATTCTGGTGGAGATCCCTCCATCATTACCTAAGATTTAGATTTTTACAAATTAAGCATGATATTGGTATTATTCTGGTGACTAGCTCAGACCATTGATCACTGACTGACGAAGAAAAATGAAAACTCTTTTATCTATGTCTGAATTGCAATAAGGGCAAATGGGTTTTAATAGTTATGATGTAAGACAAGTTTAAGATGTGTTTCCGATAATATTAATTTTTTTTTTTTTTACTTCCTCATTATAACAAATCCATAAATCCATATGGAAAGAGACTTCAATCAGCTACATAACAAATGCAATTACGAAGCAATGTGTTGCAAATTTGCATGCTAGACTGCTAGAGTGAAAAGAGACTAGGACAGACCTGAGAAAACAATACTCATAGGAGCAGATCTCTAACATTAAAGAATTGTGATAGGAAGGTTTCGAAGTGGCATGGTGGTGAGAAGTCAGTAGATAGCAAAATAGTGTTGTATCCCATGCCTGGGTTCCAAGGGTGCTTAAGCTGAACGTTTGGTGTGGGTTGGACAGGGTCACCAACATGACACCCAATCAGAGTCTGACCTCACTTCACTTGAGACTTAGCTATTGAGATTGACAGAGAAGCGTAAGAGCCAAGGCAAAGTTGGAGAGGGCAGTTCGCATTATAATTCTTTTGACGGAGGTGATATATCACCTCCTTTCCGCTATGGAATGGGCCTTCTAAAGCAAGAATCTATATCTTTTTTCTTTCTTTTTTTCTTTTTCTTTTTCTCTTTTTTTTTTGTTTAATAAGTATGAGCAAATTACAAAAATGGCCCATGTAATGAAATCCCTAAATTTTCATTTTATTAGCTAAATTGTCTTTCGAACACGATTGTTTTCTGTAGGGCTGTCACTCGGTCGGTTCGAATCGATTATGGGTATTACCAACTTCAAAACCAAAGCTTTCGGTTTCAAAATTGAGCTACCAATTACCAACCAAAATTTTCGGTTTTTAATCATAACTACCAAATTCGGTATTTCGGTTTTCGGTATTACCAACTTTAGAACAACTAATTCTTTGTAATTAAAATTAGAACGAACAAAACTAGATTCTTCAATTTTATAGTCATAAACTTAGTACTCATCTCCTAATTATAGCTTTCTTTTGTATATATGACATCAAGTTTGAGTCATTTTCAATAAAACTAGGTTATTTAACCATCTTTGACTAGGTTACTTAAAATACATGTACTATTAATGTAGTATATGTAGTAGTGTTCATACTATTATGAAAATTTTTATGTTTATTTCTTAATATACATGTATGTGTATTGAAAACCATAGTATATAAAACTAATATTTAGATAATCGGTAGATTCGGTATTTATCAAAACCAAACCAACTTTTTTGGTAATTTTCGATTTGGGTTTTATCGGTCTCGGTTACCAATAAGTCAGTTTACCAAACTTAAAACATTGGTTGGTATTCGGTCGGTTTGGTAATTACCAAACCAAGTGGCAGCCCTAGTTTTCTGTCTTAATGGTGCGTGAAGTGATCCAACTGAGGGAGTCCAAAATATGTTCCCCAGCCAATATGCTCTTTCTCTACACCAAGTCCAGGTTGACGTGATTGAGAGTTTGTCATTGAACTGTGTTTGTTAGACTACTGCATGGCTGAATTGACCTAATTGTAATTGCAAAGACTTTAGGGAAGTTTACTTTATTGAAATAAAAACAAGAAGGATTTGGGAGAAAAATGACGATTCTTGAAAAATAAAAAATATTGGGAAGTAGAATAGAAAAGAAAAGTGTTCGCAAAAGAATTTTTTGCGGAATTAATCTTAATCCAGAATGTGATTGCTAATTTTCATGTATATTTCTTGTTTGTTTTGGTTTTCAAAACTTTAGTGAAATACAAGTATATCAAGATTGTGCGTAAATTAGTAAACACATGGATCATTTGAAATACAAGACAACTTTCATTCTTAAGATGTTAATAAACTTGTATGTAATGACATCAATTTTCTCTTCTTACACTCTAATTTTCAGTCTGTAAACCTAAACGTATCACAATGGATCATTTTCATAATTTAGCTTAAAGAAATTATCTTTTCCTAATTCTTATTTTACTTGGCATGATTGAGTCAAGGTGTGCTTTAAATATTCCAAAATGACATAATCTCTTTGCTAATGGGATTTCTCTTTTTCTTTCTCCTATGGGGGACCGGCTCACCATGGCACCATTTTGACAATTTCAAACCCAAAAATTTTCATTTTCAAAACTGAAATCTTCATCAAACGGTTGGGATGACGAGACCAAATCCATGATGGCCCTAGGAATCCCATGAATGGGTCCTTCCAATGGTGGGTGATCAGTGCACGCATTAGCTTACCAGCATGCTAATTTTGCCCCAGTTATTAATCATGATATGAATCAAAAGAGGAAAAAGATAGCAACTTTTACCTAATTGCCAGCATAAACAAGCCGCCCTTATAAAAATAACAAGAACAGGAAGCAATTTGGGTATAGTTTAGAGAAACACTCAATGATTTGGGGGTTGTCAATGAATCCCAGAGAGAGGCTCTGATATCTGCAGAGTGCTGTCTTGTTTTGTTGCCATTGTCAAATTAATGTTGCAATATTTTAGAACAAAATCACTTTCTGTGACTCTTTCTTGGATTTCTCTCTGTCAAGAAGTGGAACCATTGTGTTGGGTGGCAGTTATGCCAACTGTTTTCCTAAGATGGATTCTCAGCCTACACAATTGGCACGAATTGGTTAATCTTGTACTTAATTAGGCCAACAGATATACTAAACGCTTCTTTTCTTCTTATCATTCTGGCAATTGTTCTCTAGTAGTACTTTTTTATGGTTTGCTTGGCCTTTCAGTTTGGAATCTCATCAAATAAAGTCATAAACCCAAAATAGTCAAAGACCCAAAATATATTATTGATAAACTAACAAATACAAATAAGGTTTTAGTGACCTTATTATTTTTTGAGTTATATGTGCACAGACATATATGTACACAAACACACACACATATATATATATATATATTAATTTTATAAAGTCATTTATATATATATAAAAAATTAAAAAAATAAAAGAGAAGTCGTCTACGACATAGAGAGGTGTTCATTGTGTGTGAATTAAAGATGAGATTAAAACTATGGAAGACGTAGATAAAGATCATGACGAGAGGATCAACAATCAAAATTGAACAAATATTCATAGCTCTCTTGTTTGGCTCCAAAACCAGTCTGGGTGCAAAGTGCAAACTATCTCTTTTGAGTGTGCGAGCGTGCCAACACCTTTCGGTGTAGTCGTTGGGGTGTCCATTGACCTGACTTCTGAATCAAACGATGTAGATGAGGACAGCACCAACCTCGTCACCAGGTTATTTTCTATGCCTTTCGCAAAAGGATTTCTTACCTTACGGATAATGACTTGTGGTGTGATCTCTTGCGTCACCGAGTCGATACTTAGTGTTGTAGACTAAGCAGAGCAATCACCGGGAAGTAGGAGAAAGCACGGGTTTGCTAAAGCGTGACTTTAGCTTCACTGGGTTGCGAGGGCGTTACCCTTGCTTCATTTGTTTCAACTAGGTTGAAGGTAGGTTTGCTCCGGAGAGACTTTGATAATCTGAGAGATTGATTGGAGAGTTGTGCATTTTGTGTCCCTGAAACCCAATATTTATACATTAGGGTTTCAACTATTCATTACCATAGAATGATTATTGTTTGAAGATTCTTAATCGATCTTTGCTACTTGATTCCTATAAGGGATCATTTTCCTTATGGACTCCGGAATGGGCGAAGCTATAACCCAAACCCAAGTAGACTTAATTTTAGGCCCCAGGTATCGGCCCGCTACGCTGAACTCTCTTAAGGGATCTTGCCAAAAATACTTTTGGGCTCAAACATTGCCCCCCAGGCCTAGAGATCAGGCCTGCGAATACGTAACTGATCGAAGAGGACTTAAGCGACACGACTTATAATAGACACCGAGGCCATAAATGAGGGTTTGCGTCTGCTTAACTGTTAAACGTCTTTTCGCCGCATCGTTTCCCTCACAAAATCCTTTATTTAAATTCTGTCCCAAACATCCGGATCTGTCACATCAAAAACTCTTTCAGTCTCTTTGCTAAACCTCAGAACCATCTCTCTTCCCACACTTCCTTTCTTAGAAACCCAGAAATGGCTCCTCAAAAGAAAATCATCATTGATCAGGAAGAAGAGATCAATGAGGAAGCCGCCCACGCTTAGGGAACCGGCATTGGCGCACGATGCTTCGCTCAGACCACCATCCAGAGGCCCCTGTTACTCCGTGTCTCCAATTCTCAGGCTGGACTGGGTCCTACCCCGTGAGATGCCATCCTGGAAGACGTTATGGCCCTGTACAGCTTGCCCATTTGCCGCCCAATCCCAATCCTTCGAAGGACCCCTGGTGATTTCGGGAGTTAGGGCCAGTGTCAACACAAAGCCAAAAATAGGGTTTTGGCCCTCGGTAAGCGTGAAAGAACTCGCTTGGTATCGCGAGGTTAGAGAAAGGGATCTGGCTCGCTGGCACGCGATGGGCATTACCCACACCATCGACCCATGCTTTCAATTCCCCAGTGGCGGCAATTGCTCGCCTCTAGCCGTCGCCCTCTACCTCTGGAACACATCCAGCAACACCTTCAACTTCAGGTTTGGGCAAATGAGTATAGCGTTGCTGGACATTCTTACCATCACAGGGCTGCCTATTGACTACGAGCCCTATGTGCACGGCCAATTCGACTGAGTTGAATTCCCTTTGCTAATAGTTCAAGCCGGCCACGGCTCCCACAACCGCTCTTACCTGCAGTGGCGATCCCACTATTGCAAAGAGCACAATGCGACTGGTGGCATTGACTTCTTGGAGTACTGGCTTTGCAAGTACATTTTCTGCACCTCCTCCAATAAACCCACTGGTCCTTGGGCCTCTCTAGCTACTGCCCTCTACGACAGCCGTCGCGTTGGCCTTGGGCAACCCGTATTGGGCTCGCTATACCGTGCCCTCTATCAGGCCACTATGCATCCTTTTGAGGTTAGCATTTCTGGCCCTTTCTGGATCCTAGACTTTTGGCTACAAGTCTATTTCCCTTACTTCCGCTGACCAGGCATTCTGAAGATCCCCCCGGTTGAAGAGCTTCTGGGTCAGTGGCTCTGCCAGGAGGAAAGATACACCTCCCCTTCCTATTCTGAGTGTTTTTCCTATCTGTACCTCCTAGACGAGATACCAGATTCGGACCTGGTTCTCAGCAAAAGGTTCCCGCCTCCCCTTGAACAAGGGTTTCTGCCCAGCGATCCTGATTATAGCGACCGCGGGCGCCTAGCCTTCCGCCGCGCCATCTCTTGCTCAGACATCAAGCTTGCAGATGATGATATCAGTTATGAGCTCTACGCCCCCAACCACTTCGCTCGCCAACTTGGGTTAGTCCAATTGGTTCCTTTCCTTATTTACGAATCCTGGAACTACAACACCACCTGGCGAAGAATAGGCCCCTACACTGGACCTCCTCCTGCCCAAAGCATGCTCTCCTTAGTCAATCTCCCTGCTTGGGCCGATGAACTTCGTCCCATCGACAGAGTCACAAAGGATTACGATTGATGGTGGGCCAAGGTCTCTGTTAACTGCTGGGATCTACCAGACGATAAGCTCTTCGCGATACTCTTCCACCATTTGAACTTCCTTGACGATATTGATTCTTAAGTTCTCGCTCACTTCCCTGTCCATGGAGCACAACCCCAGCAACATGTGCAAGCTGCGTGACCTAAACAAGCTCGGTGTCCCACGCAAGCTGGAATTATAATCCGCGAACCGGCATAGGAGGTAAGTTCTTTCCTGCCTTAACAAATTTCATCCCTCTTGCCTTCATTATCCTAACTGATGTTTTGTTTCAGCGGACAAGTCTCAGGGCCAGGGGTGCACTGCCGTCAGGTGGTCAGCCGGCCGATTCTTCCTCCGCGGCCACGGGTCAGGCCGCGAAACAAAAGGTTGTGGCAGTGAAGCCCGAAGTTGCAGAATCTTCTGATGACAAAGATCCTGGGGAGGTAAGAAACCTCGCATAATTTGTCTTTATTTTCAGTTTTGACACCCTCTTTTGGTCTCAAACCTGATTCCTCAACCTTCGTCAGGTCGTCGCCGCTCTGGCCCGCAAACATAGCCGTTCTAACCTTTTGAACGTCGCCTGGGAAGACGATGAACCAATCACCTATCGACTGGTACTTTCGGGCTTCAAACGAGTAATGAAGTTATTGTTTTGCTTCACATTTTGCCTTATAACAAAACGTTCCTCATTTGTAGGTTCGTCGTAGGACTGCAGGCCCTTCCAGGCAGAGTGGAGAAGGCCCTTCTACTACCGGAGGGGAAGCAACCTCTTCGCAGGCTCAAGCCCAGTAATCTCCCAGCCTCAAAACCTGGCTGCGAACCATTCACCGCCATCCCTGATGCCGGTTCAAATATCAAATGATAGTTCCCCTGAAGCTGAGGAGAGGACGCCCCCTCCTGACGCTCCCTGTGTGGGTCAACCAGGGACTGGCATTCCGGAGTGTTAATGTTAGTGACCGTGGGGTCTAATTAACGTTAAAGATAGAGAGCAAGAGAGAGAGAGACACAAGAAGTATAGTGGTTCGTCTCCCGCCTTAGCGGGAGACTACCTCCACTTGAAAAATTAACTAGTTTGTTTGGGCCTTGCGGCCCTAGGGGATTACAAGAGATGTAATGGGATATTTAGGGAAGGAGTCTCCTTTTATAGGGAAGGGAAGCTCCTTCCTTTACATTTTCTTCAATGTTGGACAAGAAGTCCCATTCTAGTATAGATATACATATTGTGGAGGCATATTGGCAAGGTTGGAAAGGTTGCTTCCCAGCGAGGTCTTAGCCACTTCCGACTACCACGGGGTAGGTCGTATGTCGGGCTACGGTATGCATGCCACGGTTGGCCCCACCATGACTTGTTGGGCCCCCTAAGAGGGTGTTACTTATGCTTGGTGAGATAGCAAACTAGCTTGCTAGTAGAGATATCTACACGGAGAAAGTAGGGCCTGATTCTGGACTTGATGTTGTTACGGTCGATCAAAAGCAAATAGTGGAGGACACGCTAGCTCTCCCAATAATAGCCCAGGATGTTCTCGTCACTATTCGCGAGCAACCAGCTGACCAGGTATCCCTCCTTGTGTGTTTACCTTCTTCTCTTATAGTTTAATTTTGATTTTCTCGGCCTCTGACATTCCCTTCTCAGGGTTAGAGCCCTGTCAGTATCGAGGAAGTGGCAATAACTGCTGAGGAAACCGTTGGCGAGGGTCACATTGATCCAAACCTAGCGGATGAAGCCAATAGTGATCCTGCCCCCAAGGTAGTAGCAAAAGTAGGTCCCCATCTGGTACCTAAAGTGGTAGGTCCTGTTGTGGAGCCCCTTGAGGCCCCGGTCATTGTTACTCCTGTTCATCTGCAAGCTCCTCTTGGCGAACCCTCCAGATTAGAATGGTTAGCTTGCGCCCTTGAAGTAACCCCTCCAGGGGTCGTGGAAGATGCTAAGAAAGGTCTTCTCTGACTTCTAGGTCTTGACTTATTGGGGCCTGGGGCACTCGGGAGGGCCTTGGAATATCTCAGAGTACTTTACCACGAAGCCGCCATTTGTGACGCTCAGTTTAGCGTCATAGACAAATTGCTGAGTGATCTCCCTAAGTGGTGCGAGCACAAAGCGACCTCTGAAGCATGAGCACGACAAGCCTAGACACAACATCAGGCCCTTGCCCAACAGATGGAAGCTTTGCGAGACTTCCTGGGTTAACGGGCCTCTCATCTCAGAGATATGGAGCTCGAGGAAAAACACCTCTAGTCCCAAATCCAGGATCTTCAGGCCCAATTGGCTACTGTGAGGGCTAGGATCGCTCATGAAGAAGCCCAACTGGAGCAACCCTTGGCCGCCTCCGAGGTGTTGTCTCAAAACCTGGCCCAGGCCCGCCGCCTAGCTCAGTAGGCCAATCACGCCACCTGTCAAGCCTGCTACCATCTGGATAATCATCTTCTTCACCTGTCCTACGTGGCCCAGGGGCTTTAGGCCTCTAGTATTAGGCCCATTATCTTTTGTATTATGGATATTATTAGCCCAATAATAATATTATTTATTTACTCAGTCCACTTGCTGGCCCAAATGCGCCTTTGTCTTCATAGCCATCAATTTCTTTAAATTTACCTTAATTATGTATCAAAGCAGTTCAGAATAGATAATCTCGAAACTGAGCGGTTACCTCCTTGAAGATGGTTTCGCTTCCCATGCGTCTTCAATTCTCCTTCATTTCCGAGATTATGGCATTTAATCTCATTGATAGCGTTGATCACCACTTTCAACTGTCCATCCAAGGGCTGAGGCCACTCGGATTGGCCCTATATGTACCTATACTTTGGCGTTGAGAAGATCAGAACCATGGCTTACCCAGAAATGGCTTTGCAAGCCCTACTCCTCTTCCTTCTTTTTCAAAAATCGTCTCCCCACGTTCTTGCTTCTAGCCCCTAAATCTCAGGCAACCTTGTGTCTTTGGCTTCTAAAAGCCTGGATGGAACATCCTAGGCTTTAGATAAGTTGAAAAACACGAGGAGCTCCTAACTTGGGAAATCTACCCCAGAGGGTTCATCCTCTTAAGGTTCCCTCATGTGGAGCATGCCAGAGGAATGCTGAAGGCCCTCTATGGTCATCCGTTCTTCTTTGGCTGCCCACCTCATGGGCTTAACAGATCGAACTTCCTTTTTGTCCCTGAGATGAATGGGGTAACTTGGCTTCGCTGACCTTTGATGTTTGTCTATAACGAGGCCTTTGGCCTAAAAAACGGACAACTGGGAGGATTGGGATGAACTCGATCGAGCGCTTCCCTTCCCGTAGAGACTAAAGCCAATCGTCGAGTCCCTCTTGAAAGAAGATCCAGAAGACTTGAAAGTTTGTATTTTTTAAATTTGTAATTCTGCGAATGTACTATATTGCTTTTGGCCGCAAAGCCACTTTATGAATACAATAATATTTTGTCACTTTCAATCTTCTAATGGATATTGTAAAACCTCTAGTAAAGGCCTTGTTATATGTATTTTAACACTCGATTGTCAAAAAAGGAAAAAGAAATCTGAAACAATTGAAAAATTTGCACGCATAGAACAAAGTCAAAGGGCCGCGAAAACAAAGCCCAAAATATATAGAGTATTGCCCCATTCATTTGTAGATGAGGACGCGAGCAGAGAAAGACTATGGTTGCCCCCCTGCTCCAGTGTCTGGGGTGTCAGGTGGACCTTCAAATTCCCAAACACTTAGGTAATACTTCTTCAGAAATCGACCATTGATAGGATTCCTGTGGATATCGCAGTCCAAATCTTTAAGGTGAAAGGCCCCCTTTTCTAGGACTTTGTGAATGACAAAAGGGTCTTCCCATCGCGGTGTCCATTTGTCGAGGCTGACCAATTTCTTCCAAGCGGCAGAACCGCCTTCCAGAAGAGTTTGCCCTCCTTGTAGCTGCGGTCACGAGTCCGCTTATCATAAGCTCGAGCAACGCGCTGCTTTTCCATCACTAAACTGTCCAAAGCCTCCAAGCCTCTTTCGCAAAGATCTTCATGCTCTTGCCACATAGCCTGGACATAATCTTCACTAATAAGATGATGTTGGTCTTGGACCCATAGAGATTGAACATTAATTTCCAAAGGTAGCACAGCATCATGGCCGAACATGAGAGCGTAGGGCGTTGTGACTATAGGGCTACTCTTAGAGGTGCGATAGGCCCAGAGAGTCTCATACAACGTTTCGTGCCACTAGCAAGGATTTTCTGGGAGCATCTTCTTCAGGAGAGTTGACAATTTTGTTACTGGCCTCTGCTTGGCCATTAGACTGAGCATAATATGGGGTTGAGTGAATGAATTGTATGCCCAAGTCATTTACGAGCTGTTCAACTTTACCACCTATGAATGCTGCCCCCTGTTAGACACCAAGACCTCTGGGATGCCAAACCTGCAAATAATGTGCTGTAAGATGAATTGCCGGATCGTGGCACCAGAATCCTCCTTTAAAGGCTCAGCCTCTACCTACTTGGTGAAGAAATTGGTAGCGACGATGATGAGTTTGTGCTAAAGAGAAGAATGAGGGTGAATCATTCCAATCAACTCCAGTGCCCAGCCTTGCGCAGGCCAAGGCTTGATGATAGGCTGCATGGGGATATTTGGAACATGCTGAACTGGTCCATGTGCCTAGAAATCTTGGCAGCCCTTCGCGAACATTATACAATCCTTTAATATGCTTGGCCAATAATAACCATGTCTTCTGATGAGCCAACGCATCTTTGGGCCTACTTGATGAGCCTCATACATGCCCGCATGTGCCTCTCACATAAGGTGTTTTGCGTCACAACCATAGCCACACCTGAAATCTATGCCATCTTCTCCGCACTTCCTCAGCTCTTTATTCTTGAGGAAATAATTCAGTGCAAGGAAACAGACCTTCTTATCTGCGGAGTGATCTGGTTGTTTGAAGTATGCTATCAAGGGGACACGCCAGTCCACATCGATAGGATTCAAGGCAGCCACAGTGGGTTCATCCGGTGGATCAGGCCTCGTGAACCACGAAGGTAGCGTGCGGCGTTCGACCTTGAATATCCTCTTACAAACCCCAACCCCATACTTTAAGGTTATGTCAGTAGCCAGCTGGGCGAGCTCATTGGCAGCAAAATTGAGCTCGTGAGGACTATGCTCTAGATCCACGTCATGAAATTGAGCAAGGAGTTCGAGTACACGATCCCTATACGGGGCAAGCAAGAAGCGCGTGCACTTGAACATTTCGCGAATCTGGTTAATGACGACTAAAGAATCTCTGCGCACCTGGACGTCCCGTACGCATAGTTCCAGTAACACCTCTAGGCCTATAATGAGGGCCTCATTTTCAGCTTGGTTGTTAGTACAACGGAACTCTAACCGGAAAGAGTATGGAAAACTATCTCCAGCTGGATTTTCCAGGACTACCCCTGCGCCTGCCATTGTTTCCTTTCTAGAGCCATCGAAATATAGCACCCAGGGCTGGAGTGAAATCGTGACCTGATATAACACAGCGAAATCAGGTAGGCACGCCAGGTCCGATCAATCTATCGTCTCTGTGGCAACTTCCAAATAGCGCACCGTTGGTATTTCCAATATAGGGTGGTGTGCCAAGAAGTCCGCGATGGCTTGGCCTTTGACTGCCTTCTGTGGAACATACTGTAGGGAAAATTCTGACAAGGCGAGCACCCACTTGCTAATGCGGCCCCTGAGGATAGGCCGTGAAAGCATATATTTGACCAGATCAGTTTGAGCTATAATGCAAGTAGTAAAGGATAACATGTAGCGTCGCTATTTTTTTTTTTTTTTAATAAAGGGTTGTTGTGACTGCCCTTAAATCTTGATTAATGAAACTGTCGAATACAATGCGCACAAGCGGTGGGTGGGAGGGAGGGAATATTGAGCATAAACCCTTGATTAGAATAAGCATCTATTGAACATCCCGAAATGATATCAAGAGCCTCTACAAAATATATGTTTTCTAACATGCATCCAACTAGCAAAAGTGCTCCACTAGCTACTCCATTTATTTTGACAAAGAGGTGACATAATGGAAAGATAACTTAATTACAATGAAGCATAATTGTAGACCTTGTTGGAGATAATTATATATTAAAAAAAAAGGAAAGAAAAAACAAACATTACCAAGATATCTGCTTACCTAAGAGATAGTTTTTAAGGGATGTGAGGGACAAGTGAATCTGGCAGCTGAAAACAAATGCAAAGTTTTAAGTTGTTATAGTTTCAGCTATTTAATTTAATACTTGTGTTTGAGATGCATTTATTTTTCACAGTCCCTTATGTGAACAAGCCTGTAATTACCGATATCACAACTTTCCTACTATGTTACCGCCGAAAAGTAAATCCAACGCTTAGTTTCATCCTGCCATTAGGAGTCTAGGAGGCTGCGACCAATAGACCGTGGATCGTCACCTTGCTAGACCAAACAAGGCACTTAGAGTGCACGTACAGACATTTAGCCTAATTAGCCCTACAAGATACATGCAGAGACTTATTACTGTTTGGACCTGAATTTAGCTACTCTCGCGGACGACCCAAAGAAACGGGACTGAGTTGGCACCCAATCAAGACAAATAGTTTTTGAAGTCATACAACCGAGGAAAAAGTGTCGGTCGATCACTCAGCTTGATTTGAGGTTTTAGGAACGGATGACCCAAAGAAAATCAGTGAGTTGGACCATGCGACCATATGTTTGGTTAGTCCAGGTTCAAAAGGGTGGTTACACATGTGGGCCGAAATGAAAATTAAAGGTGTTCGGCCAAGTCTAGGCAACAGTATCGGCTGAAGAATCCTCACAAGGAAGGAGTTCGAGTCAATCTGGGATTTTAATTGTGAAGATTTCGGATATCAGCCAAGTCAGAGTTTTACGAAACATATAAATCCTAAAAGGAAGGGGAATCCTACTTAAATTCCACGTCTTGGAGAACAAGTTAGCTAGGGTTTCTTATTTGTGTGTGTGTGTGTGTGTGTGTGTATATATATATAGCACCTTGTAACTCATTGTAAAGCGTCCTGCACCACAAAAACAAATCAATATACAACTTTTACTCACAAACTTTTCTCTTGCTGTCTCATAGGTACTTTGCCTTCGATTCAACTTTCATAACTTGTCTTCATTTCTAGTTTCTTAGTTTCAATTCAATTCTTTACCTTCAAGCACTTTACTTTCTTGTTTATTTACTTTATTTGCACTTTACTTTTCGCACTTGGGAATAGTTCATAAGGTAGAATTATCGTCCATTGATCTCTTTCGGCCAGTCCGGATTGGATCGATGCTATTTTTTGTTCACACACATATCATCTCACAACGTTTTGACAACTGATTCCACGTCACCCTCGTCTTCACTGTAATTTGCGAGTACCTCCACCCGATAGATCTCTTGCCTGTCAACCGAGCCTTTGAGTTTACCCAAGAAGTGAACGTGATAGAAGATCCCGGTCAGGATTGACACCTAACCGAAGTCCTTGCAACAGAGGCGTCAGAACCTAACGGCCGAGAGGGTTCCTTCCTCGGCCTACAATCACTTGAAAGTAGTCAAATACAAGCACAGATCAAATCTAAACCTCAGTCGGCCATTCGGCCGTGAGTTGGCATGCTCGCGCATTTTCAGAAGGACGATTCAACAACAAGTCCCTCGTCCCTCATTTCGGCTGAGACGATTTTGAGGCAAACATTTTTTGGCACACCCGGTGGGACACAAAACACTAAGGCGTCATTTTTGGATGTATTCTAATTCATACTCAATATACTGGGGAAGTACTTGTCTTAAGTGCAACAAAGTCAGCCATACCTCGGTCGAGTGTCGGAAGCGAAAGTATACAAGAACAACTTTAGCCATGAGTAGTGGACTAGGAACTTCAGGTAGCATGACACCGCCACGTACCTCGACCCCGGTCACGTCTACGATCATAAAAGAGACAGGGAAGACCTGCTTTTGTAACTTCACCCATTGGTACCAAGGTAAATAAAAGAGACAGGGAAGACCTGCTCTGATACCACCTGACGCAGACGGATTGATATCTAGGTTTACCAGCAATAAACCTAAGCAAAGGATTCTGGAGTCCACCAGAGATAAAAGAGAATAATCTCAATTTTATTGATAAAAGATAAAAGATCCATTCTGCAGCCTTAAGGCGGCTTATTTATAAGAAAATAAACCCTAAGGCGACTAACAATGAAACCCTAAAGCCCACAGATTAAAACAAAACAAATCCAAAATAAACTAGAAAACCAAAAATAAAAAGAATGTAAAACTAACATAAAAATATGAAATCACGAATCGGATAATTAAGACGATACATTTTGGCCTAAATCTGATAGGCCTCACTAAAGTGAGTCTTGAAGATCTCGTCGTTCCCATTCTGGAAAGGTATCATGCGTTTCAAACGGACATTCTGGCCAAAAGTTAGTCAAATCTGATTCAAAATCAAAACCTGACTTTTCGCACGAGAAACCCGAAAAGTCCAAAACCAAATCTTCTTGAATATTCCAGCGGCTAGTAACCTGATTACGCGTGAGTTACCTATTTTCCAATCATTCTTCTTGATTCTACACCGCTTCTTTACTTTTATGGTTTTTCGGCTAAACTGGGTCCATTCTCGTCCTACATCAATATTCAAGAAGATTTGGGTTTGGACCTTTCGAGTTACTCGTACAAAAAGTCAGGTTTTGATTTTGAATCAGATTTAACTAACTTTTGGCCATAATGTCCTTTTGAGACGCATGATAGCTTTCCAGAATGGGAACGACGAGATCTTCAAGACTCACTATAGTGAGCCCAATTAGATTTAGGCCAAAATGTATCGTCTTAATTATCCGATTCGTGATTTCATATTTTTAGGCTAGTTTTACATTCTTTTTATTTTTGGTTTTCTAGTTTATTTTGGATTTGTTTTGTTTTAATCCGTGGGCTTTAGGGTTTCATTGTTAGTCGCCCTAGGGTTTCTTTTCCCATATATAAGCAACCTTAAACGGCTGCAGAACTATCTTTTATCATATTATCAATCAAAATTGAGAGTTTTCTCTTTTATCTCTGGTGGACTCCAGAAACCTTTGCTTAGGTTTATTGCTGGTAAACCTAGTTATCAATCCGCCCGCGTCAAACTTTTACTCACAAACTTTTCTCTTGCTATCTCATAGGTACTTTGCCTTCGATTCAACTTTCATAACTTGTCTTCATTTCTAGTTTCTTAGTTTCAATTCAATTCTTTACCTTCAAGCACTTTACTTTCTTGTTTATTTACTTTATTTGCACTTTACTTTTCGCACTTGGGAGTAGTTCGTAACATAGAATTATCGTCCATTGATCTCTTTCGGCCAGTCCGGATTGGATCGATGCGATTTGTTGTTCACACACATATCATCTCACAATGTTTTGACAACTGATTCCACGTCACCCTCGTCTTCACTGTAATTTGCGAGTACCTCCACCAGATAGATCTCTTGCCTGTCAACCGAACCTTTGAGTTTACCCAAGAAGTGAACGTGATAAAAGATCCCGGTCAGGATTGACGCCTAACCGAAGTCCTTGCAACAGAGGCATCAGAACCTAACGGCCGAGAGGGTTCATTCCTCGGCCTACAATCACTTGAAAGTAGTCAGATACAAGCACAGATCAGATCTAAACCTCAGTCGGCCATTCGGCCTTGAGTTGGCACGCCCGCGCATTTTCAGAAGGACGATTCAACCACAAGTCCCTCGTCCCTCATTTCGGTCGAGACGATTTTGAGGCAAACATTTTTTGGCACACCCGGTGGGACACAAAACACTAAGGCGTCATTTTTGGATGCACTCTAATCCATACTCAGTATACTGGGGAAGTACTTGTCTTAAGTGCAACAAAGTCAGCCATACCTCGGTCGAGTGTCGGAAGCGAAAGTATACAAGAACAACTTCATCCCGTATTTCATGGGGGAGACTCCTTATCATTGCCCTATCCACAACCCCGTATTTCATGGGGTCAGATATTTGTCAAGTTAGTTAGTCACTCAAAGGGGATTGTTGATAGCGGAAGTCGACCGTAGTTGGGGCTCAATGCACAATCGGATCCTTGCTAACTAAACCAACTTTCCTGGACAAGATGTTTTTACGATTAATGTCGAAGTAAAGAATTCGAATTTACAACCTCAAATGCGACTACAAAGCTCAACAATCACCACATGAAGTTTAGATATTCAAAAGCCTACAAACATCAAATACATGGTTATAAAAAATCATATTGAATTTAAAATTATTGTCTAGGCTGTAGACAAAGATTTCGTGCGGGCTTCCCATGATCCCATTTCGTCTCGTAGGAATCTTTTGCTGAATGAATCTGAGAGTATTGTATTAATCTACTCTCTCTGTCACTATCAAACACACATATACATCAATATATAACAAATGGATGTAGCTCGATCAGAGAAATATCGTAAGCTATTTGTGTGAATCCCATTGTTTCCATAATTCTATATCTTTTTTTCAGTCACAATCATGCTGCAGCCTGCTGTCAATTTTCTCTTCTTGTCTGCAGTTGTGCGTATACTAAGAAACTGGGTTTATTATAATTTGTAAACTTCATCAGCTTGTATGCTTGTGTTTTGTTAATAAAACCTCGACATTATGAAGTGTCCAAACTAATCTGGTAATCTTAGGTCATCTTATATTTCGTGTGAACTGTGAAGGTAGCGTTGTTTTGCAATTTTGGGATTTAGGGATTAGTATACACACACTTTGACTACTTGAGGATAATTTAAGATAATCCAATAAGAACAGGAGAACCCATGAATTCCATGAAAGTTTCTGCAAGATAGGAGTTTTAAAGTCCCTAGCTAAAAATAACTTCTAACAAAACCAGACATCCAACCCAGCAATCGAAGATGGATCAACTCGAGCAACGTTTATTGAACTTTTGATTTGATGATCATCAAGTTTCAAAGAGATATTATTTAACAAATTTATAATCTTTCATTCATAGATTCTTGAGCAGCCCAACATTATAACCTTTAGCTTTGTGGAGAGTGAACTCACTCCCTTGTTGTCATTGTCAACCTTGTAGTCTTCCTTGCTACTAAGTTCTTATACAGATCTCCAATCAATCATTTGGTTTCCTCTAGCTTATGATCTCAGGTCGACACAGTTATGCCCATGACAGTAATGACAAAAAATATTAATGATAACCACGGATGACTGACACCATATTGAGAACCGCCAATATAGTCACAGGCTCACTGCTAGCCATGCGAACAAGAATTGACCAATGGTGTAATACTGAATACTCTAATATCCCGTCACTGATGTAGGACAAGATAAAAGCTAGTTTATAAGGTAAAAAACAAAAATAAAGAAGCAGTACAATTATTTGAAGATTAGTAACTTTCACTCAATGAGCGCTACTAGCTATGAAATATTATTAAAGTTGTGATTTGAACTTTTTTGTAGCTCGTGCAAAACGTCGGATTTAGACTGTAAAATAGTTATGTGCCGAAGTGTTTATTTTGAACGCATAAGAGCAATTCCACCGGTCTTGCTTTGTCCGGGCTCCAGCTCAGAAAACTGATGTGGTGACCGGCCACAAGGAATTTTGGCCTTTCACCGATGAAAGCTTGCCTAGCCAATTGTTGGCTTTTCTTGACTGAGGCAAAAAAAAAAAGGCAATAGGGTGACTTTTTTCTTGACTGGGTTTGAGGGGCTGCCAGCTCGGCCGAAGGAAGAACGTGGTTGACTTCATCACCGCAGTGGAGGACGAGACGAGACGCTGAAGGACTACAAATTCTGGGGTTGCTTCAATCTCGGCCTGGGGGCAGCGTCGGGGCGGGCTGACACCACGGAGCGGCCGGACGAGGTGAGACGACCTCGGGGGGGGGGGTCCTTGGCCTGAGGAAGGAGAAAAATCTGGGTCGGGTCGGACGAAACCCGCCAAGTTTGGGGGCTCGCGAGAGAGAGAACCGGAAGGGGGGGGGGGGAAGAAAAAAAGAAAATTTTCGTCCTTTGAAACAAAATAGAATTTTTTTTTTTTTTTTTGCTATTTATAGAAAATTTTCAGATTTCAAAAATTCATAATAAATTCATACGAACTCCGAATATTGCGTTCCATGTATGCACGAGATCGTATCAACGAGCTCTATAACTTTCATGCAGGAATTTTTCCCAAATTCCTAATGTATAAAAAGTCAATTTTCACAACCCCCTAAATAACGTTCGTTTCAAAAATAAAAATCGATTAGAAACTGAATTTCTCGTACAACGACTAAATAACGTTGTATTTTACGTACTTATTCCTAGTTTCGTAAATGAACAGTAAAAGTAGATGAACAGTCTTGACCGGTCAAGAAAAAAACAGGTGTAAACCCATGTCCAGTGGCAGTGAACAGTATCTTGACTGGTCGAATTCTTGACTTCTCGACCTTGACATTTCTTGACTACGGGTGAACTTGCTCTAAGACCATCTCCAACGGAGAGGTCAAATGCCATGTGAAAGCCCAACGTTTATTTTTGACAGCCCAAACTCTTCTCCAACTGATATGTCTTTTCCATGTGGATTAGACATATCCCTCTCCTCTGTCAAATTTGACAGACAGAAGAAGCTGTGTCATTTATTTTTTGAGAAAATTTCAGCACATGTTCGCAAATTATGCTGCCAAGGCCAATTTGATACCTGAATTCTCAAAAGTATCAATGTGATACCCAAAGACCTAAATTAGCATCAACGTGATACTTTCGTCTAAAATTTCTGACTGCGCCGTCTGTTTGTTGACATAGCAAGCACGTGGGCAAATAAAAGAAGGGCAAAATTGACTTTTTACCCTTTTTTGTTAATCCTTTTTTTTTTCTTTTCTTTTCATTTCTTCTTCTTCTTCTTCGTCTAGGATTTTCTTCTAACCCAAGACCAGTCCGACAACGATGGTGACTCTCTCCCAAGAAATCAAAGAAAAATGGCTTCTTCTTCAACCTTACACTTCTTCTTCTTCTCTCTCCTCTCCTTCTCCTCCGCCCAAACCATCACTAACACCACCGAGATCCTCTCCAATTCTTGCTACAAATCCATCTCCCTCGCACTCTTGTGGATTAACAACGGTGTTACATGATAGGAACAACAACAAATAACATTTTGGAAGAAATTACAAAATGATTCATGAATCAATCTTGAGTCCAAATCAAGAGTTTAAAAATCATAATCTTGATCATCTTCACCCTTCTCCAGTTCATCATCTTTACGCTTCTCCAGTTCATCATCTTCACCCCTACTTAATCTCGAAGCTTTGTCTTCGTTCCTATGATCAAATTCAACCATCTTTACTCCACCATCTTCAACCATGTTGTCAACTCTAACATTTTCAATCATCTTCTTAACTCTGAATTCTTCAACCATCTGAGTTTAAATAGAGAAACTAACTAAACAAATCACAAATTAACATACCCAAAATTGCAGGAGAGAGAGAGAGAGAGAGAGAGAGAGAGAGAGACGTTGTACCAAGACGCAAATTAGTAAGCAACGCCTGCAATTTGAGGAAAAATCGAACAGCCCAACAAAACCCAAGTTGAAGAAAAGAAACAGATTCAAGAGAAGGCACCGGTTCGCTGCACACCAAATTCCGGCGAACCCAGCTCCACCAACCACCTCCTCCCATCGCTTTCCCTGAAAACAACATACATAGAATTTTATATATTAAAGTAATATTCAAATTTGACATCTCCATTGGAACTAAAATTAGTCAAAATGTTGTTATATTAAATTTGTCATGTCATATGTCAAATTCAAATTTGACCAAAGCTAAATAACAAAGTCATTGGAGATGCTCTAATAGCTTTCTTTTCAAGAAGACAACATGGAAATCTACAAAAACCCACTACAAGGTCCTTTTAAACCAATTGTAGTTCACACATCCAAGAAATCAAAGAGCACGATGATCTATGAGCACTCAACCAATTAATCAACTTTGTTGGGCCTAGATTTAGGAATGGACACTTTAGGTTATATTCATTCACTTTAGGAATAGGAAACAATCTACTGACCCAATTTGGATGGATTGGTTCTTTTTTGTTATATTGGCTTTTGCTATTTGGTTCACTACTAACCCAATAATCCTAACCCACCAGGCTTCGTGGAGAAATGAAGCCCAGATGTCCAAAAGATACAATTATGAATTGCGCTAATTGGTAAGTAATTTTCCGAAGCTCAACTTGTTTGGTTCAAAATCCTTTGAGCATTGCATCAAGTTTGGAGACACATATTTTTGTGATGATATTTAATGATTGATATATTTAACTTTTAAACGGTTAATTTATAGATTTGGATTGTCGAAAGAATGAAAATAAGATAGAATTTAGACACACAGGATATGCATGCAAGTATTTTCCTAAATCTTGGTCTCATCATTTCCTTCCGAAAAATACTCTTATCCAAATTAATTTGGACTAGTACATCCAAACTCTTCTCTTCATCTTCCATTCTGCATTGTAGTTTTATAATCCACATGGTGCTCAAAGGTTACAATAAGAGTCGAATTTTTTCCTTTTCTTCCTTTATACAGATGACCATATACTAGCAAAAAAGAATCTCAACTCGCAACCTTATTTTTCTTCCTCTATAGCTCGGGTAGTTGATAATCCTCTTGTTCCTTCCCTTGATTTTTGAGCAGCCCAATATTGAGAATATGTATATTATTTGTCATCAAGATATAGTAACAGATGAGAGCCTACACAGTACTTAAACCCTAACAGCTAAAGTAGTCAAGTAAACTTTAATTTCTGTAGCCTAGCTAGATCATTAATTTTTCTTCTAAATTTTGTTATCTGCTTGTTTTGATTTCCAATAGTTTTAGGAAAATTTAAGCCAGCGTCAGCATAGCAGCTCCCGCCCCTGCCCAGATCATTAAAACTCATCCAATTTTTTTCCAGTCCTTGTAAAAACCCATGCACTAACCTTAACCACCCAAAGCTATATATAATTACAAATTTACAAGGGCCCATTAAAATAACAAGCCTAGCTATCTATGGTCAGTTCCATGAACAAAAGAGCAAACCTAGCTTTGAACCAAATTCTAACGGGGTTGATATAAACTAGAGGTTTCAAAGCAGAAGTTTTGACTGGCTTGGAATTAAACTATGCCTGTAGCTCCTTCATGATAGCTACTAGCTGAGGGAGGCTTTGCATTATTGTGATGTATATAGCACTCTTGTCAGTATAAAGAAAACGATGTATTCCATAAGACTGCCACACCAAATAGTTGATGCAGTTATCATTGAGCAGCGAGTTTACCAGAAATATGCCAATTGTTCGAAGCAGAGACATTGATATGAATTTGAGATGTCGTTGGGATAGTGTTCGATCAGGGAGATCCAGATCGAAGATATATATACTATTGAATAACAGTAGTAGATCCAAAGATATGTCATTGTCCATATATCACTACGTACGCACATAAACATCCAACAGTTCTCCATCTATTGAATGATTCTCAACGGTGTTGTACTCTCAATATGTCATTTATTGTAAACTTTCCCCAAAAAATGGTTCAACATTGAAGTGTATATATGCAAGACTTTTGAAAGTAGTCCTTTTATAATCACAATGACTAAATGTAAACTCATCTATTTTTTCATCAAATTTGTTGAAAAAACAGCAACTAGGAGTCACGTTTTGGAAGCCTTAAAAGATTGCTTTAATCTAATTTAAAATTTTATGCAACCATAATTTTTTTTTATTAGATAAACAACTCGTATGTAACAACTAGTTTTTTTTTAGTCGAACTCACAACTTTTCACTTACGAAGGGGACTTAAGCCACAGGTACTGGGCAACCATAAATTATTTATTGTAAAAATTATTATTATTGGCCAAAAAATATATATATATATATATAATGAATCTTAAAAAAATTAATAAAATTATTTAATGCTTTAGGAGGAGAGTCACAATTTAAGAAATTTTACTCATTTGCTAATTAAGATGAGTACTGACCGAATGTGTGCAGGAACTCTAAAACCAAATAAAAATAAATGAAAAAAATTGAACTCAAGACATTGATCAAATTATTGTCATTCTGGTTTTGATGTGGGCTAGTTGTATGTTGTACTCTGTTCTTGGTTTCTAATACCGTTAAAAAAATAAAAATTATTGTCATTCCCCATATTCATAAAGTTTTTGAGTCATAAAAGAATTTTTTTTCCGTTCCTTTACGGGTCCACTTCTGATATTCCTTTGGTTCATTCTTTGAAGGTCTACGAGATGATTGAAATTTCTTTGAAATTGTCAAAAATTCCGCAACATTGGAGTACCGAGACGAAAGTCATATGTTATGTCATTTCTATAATAAGTTTTTTGAAATTTCCTAAAATTTTCCCTCAATTTTCTAGAAATTCTTAATTTATGTAATATTTACATATAATTAAATAGCATAAATTAGCCTAATTTTCGCTGAAGTTTCACATGAAATTTGAAAACAATTTTTATTTTACAGATGAAAAATTGATCTATGGATTGCACGCAGGAAGAGATCAACAAACATACGATACTTATGTGATGAAATACCAAAATCGATATCAAAATCCATGTACTTGGGAGCAGTATTATATGATATTAAATAAAAACAATCCAACTTACTTAATTACATATAGATGAAACCATTAGTTTAGCAACCTACTTAATTACTCATTCATATTAAATATTATAATTTTATTGTAAATGTACAATTTTAGGGAGATTGCTTTGTAAATAAGTTTATTATAAATTATTTTGGGACCGTAACACATATAAGGTCATAAACTTGAAACTTCAGACCAAAGCTATCTATCACTTGTGCTTCAGCTTCATTGCCGATCTATTCCATGTGAAAAGAAGTGGCCATATATGTAGCAAAAACTAGCAATGTAAGGGTTGGAATTCTACAGGCCGTCACTGTCTAATCCATCATCAAAGCATCGTGTCTTAATTGCTTCTTAAACAAAATCATCGCCTTGACATGCTTCAAAGTTCAAACCCTGTCTTGTTAGATCCGTAGAGTCTAAATAGGTGACAAAAAGATGCTCCAACCTCACACACCTACACAGTAGAATGGTAAACTACTAGATTTGTAAAAGAAAAAAACAGCTCGATCAAAAAAGTGAAACGTGAACATTTGAAACTAGCTAGTAGTGTGTAATGAACTAAAGCGAATATTTCATTACTTGAGAGGAATTGAGAGGGGGAGCTACGACTCCTAAACTACGAGCACATGCCCCTCAAAACCATTTAAAAAAAAAACATAGAAGAACAAAAAAACAAATTAAAAGAGGAGCAAAGATAAGCCTCGAGAAAATAAGTCACGTGGAATCACGTGAGGGGTCTCGCGTGCCGGCGTGCCCTGCTTTATCCTACAAAAAATGTTGAAATAAAAGGGTAGGGACCCACGTTGTGAGGCAGCTGTCTCTGAAGCTTTTCTCTGACACGATGTTGTCAGTGACGCGTAGGGCCCCCTCTCCTCCTTCCCAGACATGTGACCCCTTTGTTTTTTATTTTATTTTTCAACATCAAATAAACTATTTGGCCAATATAATATTTTATTGTATAACTTGGGGAGTCCCCTACTAAAGACGAACTAGCTGATGTGGGGTTTGCTTTTGTGGGGCCCGGCCCAGATCCGTACGTGCAGTGGATCCGAGATGTCTTTTGGCCAGTGGGCAGTACGTGGTCTCGTGTTATGTGGAATGTGATATGACATATATACCCCCCTCGGAAACTTGCGGAAATACCCTAAAAGCAAAATTTGGCCTCATGGCATATGATCGAGCCAACGAGGCGCCGTAGAATAGTATATACTATAGAGAAAAATTCAGGTACCGTTCTCAAATTATGCTGTCAAGGCCAATTTGATACCCGAACTCTCAAAAGTATCAATGTGATACCCAAAGACCTATATTGACATCAACGTGATACTTCCGTCCAAAATTTCTGACGATGCCGTCTGTTTGCTGACGTGGCAAGCATGTGGGTCCCAAAAAAAAGTGAAATGACAAATTTATCCTTTTTTTAATTCATTTTTTTTTCCTTTTCTTTTCATTTCTTTTTCTTCCTACTTCTTCGTTTTCATTTCTTTTTCTTCCTTCTTTTTTTTTTTTAGCTCAAATGTTGAAAAACCAAAACAAGTCATGGTGAAAGAACTACAACATATAATATTATAATGTCAAGTTCCATGTTGAGCCAAACTTCGGGACTCCAAGAGCTTTGATCATCAGAAATCCAAAGAACAACAGATTCTTCCTCAAATATGCAGCTGGATATATATGTTCCCCCAGATGAGAGGTTCAGCCCCAAGAAAATATCTGAGTTCATATCCAATTCAATCCAGGCAGCTCTGCATTTCCTCATCCTTGAGGGAAAGGGTTCCAAGCATCTTGAGTCATTTGATGAGATACACGCCATGTTTTCTCTAGTTATGTACTAGCAAATACCACTAAAAACTTCATTCATGCAGTCACTTCTTAGTTGGGGGTCAAACCCACCAGCAGCTCATGCTTTTATTCAGTTCCAACCCACCATGGCTTGAATTCAACACCATCATTCTCCTCCTGAAGTTTCAATTGCTGAAGCTCCCAATCGAACCCAGATCCGCCCCCCCCCCCTTAGGATTTTTTTCTTCTCTTGCCCAGATCCGCCCCCTCTTTAGACCGGCCTCTGCAGACAGCCATCCCACACAGCCGGACCGGCCTCGTCCTTCGTCCCCGCCAGCCCACACGGGCCTCCAGTCCAACCCAGCGAATTGCAGCACCGCCCAGGAACTGCAGCACCGCCGCTGCCTTGCACCAGAGTCTAACCTCTGTTTATGAGTCGTCTCGACCCACCTCTTCCAATACCTCTGCCCTCCCATCTGCTTCCGACGCCTTCTCCAAGGTACCTCTCTTCTTTTTTCTTCTTTCTCTGCAATTCAAAGTTCAAAATTCAAAATTAGGTCTCAGAATTGAATTGTTTGTGTTTTTTGTGAAGCCCTTCTTCACAAACCAACCGGTCCCTTCCTCAACCCTCTCTCTTCCTCTTTAATCAAACTGAGCTTGAAATTTATGTATCTGAATTCTATGTGCTGGAGCAGATAAGCAATCTGCAATTGGGGTTAAGCGAATCACGAGGAAGACGACGCAAAGTTTCCATCGCTTATTTTCTTTGCTGGGTACAAGATAAGGGCAGTTTGGGAAATTAGGTGGTTTAATTAAAAATATTTATAAACAAATAAATTTGCTGGTGTTTAAGGAAAACCGAAATTGGGAGAGAATTGTTGTCATACTTTCATTGATAATAGGGGTCTCCTTATATAGAGGATTGCAAGACATAGAATCAAAGTTGTATAAGGAAAGATAATCGTACAATTTATCGGATATCTATGAATATTTTTGAGAATATCTCTAATTCAAACCCCTATTACAACTAGGTCAAGTAACTTAAAGTTTGGGTCAGACACATATTTTTGATTTACTTGAACATTCCCCCTTGTGTCTCCCAAACGCGGTGCTCCTCTCGTTGCCTCATTAAAAACCTTGCCGAGTAACAAAAGCCATGTGGGACAAAAATAACCTCAGTTGAAGGGGAAAAAGATCACAACACACCGTTCATGTAGACATCTCCCCCTGATGTCTGCATCTCCCCCTGATGACAATTGTCATGGGAGTTCAGATAACTTTCGCAAACGATGCTACCAACATGTTTCTCGAAAGTGGAATTTAGGCAATGACTTAGTGAGCAAGTCTGCCATACTGCCCTCAAATCGAACCTAGTTCGCTTTGATCTTGAGGAGAGTCCGTTGTTGCTGATTATTCTTGGTGTTGTCGCTTGTAATGTAGTGTTGCTTCATTTGTTCAAAACAAGCAGCATTATCCTAAATGCTCGTAGGCTCATCTATGGCAGACTTCAAACCATAATTGTTCGAACATGCGTAATTATGGATCCAATCCATATAGATTCACGAACTACTTCGTGAAGATAAATAATCTCTACATTGTTCGAAGATATAGCGACTAGAATATATTCTGTAGACTTCCAAAATATCGCGGCCTTACCCATGGTGAACACTTAACAATTTGGGAAGACATTTGTGTGGGTTAGAGAGATATCTAATATCAGCAAAACCTTCCAAAACTCATGTCGTTTTGGGATGGGGATAAAGGATGCAGGCCATTGTTGGTGGCGTTCATGGTGTGTGATCGGTCCGAATCCATCATCTCTCAGTAGGGATAGAACAAGCCCATATCAATCGTACATCTCTAATATCAAAAGATATCTTTTACACCAATCCAATGGCATCGCGTTGGCGCAAAGCTATATCTAGCTGATCCTGTCGTGACAAATCCAATATGTGTCTAAATCCAGGAGATCTTCTCTCATGACTTTATTGGATTTAATAGCTCGAATAGTGACATAGAGTCGACTAAAGAGACACATAAACTTTTCTAAGATGTGCCTTTGTTCATAATCATTAGAGATATTGCAAATGAACAAATTTCCATTCTCTACATGCGTTTTCGCATGGAATCCGTTGGCTATTCATACGTGCAATTTGCCGTAGGAACGTAGAGAGTTTATGTGACAGTAATCAAGGTGTCATTTGGCAAAGGGAACTTGGGCTATTCCATGTCCTTGAATTAATACTGATGGCCTAGCCATCGTAGTCACAAAGTCATATGCTGAGAATCAAAATAGAGTCATAATGAAAAGAACTCGAAATTTTATACATAAGCCAACAGAGATACATTATTGTCTCTTTGACTAAAGAAAATATACCTAGTTAATGCAAAACTATGGTAGTCATCTAACTTCTTTCGGTAATTTCAAAATAAATGTGACCAGGTGAGTAGAGAGATGTCGGTGGAGCAAAGCTCACTTAAGTACCACTAATCTTAGAACCTTCCTAGACATCACCTTACTTTGGGTGAGTCTACTTTGAAGAAAGACTAAACCATTGACATTTACTACAAAAATAATAGGCAATTGCCTATTACATCTCTTGTAAAAATAAAGACTAAACAGAATTGATGATTTATTGATCCCAGCCAGATTTGTAGTCTTTAACCCTTCACTCAAGATCAACTCCTTAATCTTCTTGTTCCATATAGTGAGCTTCTCTTGCTTCACAAAATGTTTTGTAGGCGGTAACAATTTCTTCCCGAGCTCTACAAATGTGTGCCCAATGACCAGATACTCCACATCGAGAACATACATCTCTTGCTCAGACTCCATTGATTGAGGCACTTTACAAGCGTCATAAGGATGGCTCTTAGTGTTGGTGGCACCACCAACATGGCCAGAGGCGTTGCCTCCCTCTCCCTTTCCACGTTGACCTCTTCGATTCCATGTTCGCCTATTTTGGCGGTTATCTTCCCAAGTAGAGCTATTATATGGACCAAAACATCCAGAAGTATCTCTAAGATTAGGGTTTCGCTCTTGGCACCCTCTCTTAGGGGCGCAACTATAATTGGATTCCAGAATATGCTCTGTTTCCACAGATCTCTAATTATAGTTCTTCACAAGGATGTTGCCATGTTTTTCAGCGACATTCATAGCTCTAATGAGCTCATGAAACCTTGTGATCCGTCCTGTAGTAACATCAATTCGATAGTTCTTAGCAACCATCAGTGCAGAGACGGGGAATGTAGCGAGAGTCTTCTCAATCAACATCGCATTTGTGATATCTTTACCACTGAATTCCATTAAGGATTTAATGCGAAGTGCTTCCGAGTTGTAGTCAAGAATTGTCTTGAAAACAAAGAAGCGGAGGCTATGCCATCTCACTTCCAAGTTAGGAAGTAGGGAGTCACAGACGTTGCCAAATCTTTCTTTGAGTGAGACCCACAGCTTTCTGGGGTCTTCTTCATACACTCGTACTGGAGTGAATCATCCATATGATGAGTCATTAGGATGATGGCTTTTACCTCATTTGCGTCTAAGGCTGTTCAATTTGCTTCCAAAGCTTGAGCTTACTTAACGGTTTGCACGTCCTGGCTAGGCTCGAGAATCATATACAGGATTACATCGGCTTTAAGATGATGGGGAACATCACGAACCCACCTGTGATATCCAGAGCCAGTTCTTCCCAATGGAGAAAAGTCCAATTTATTCAGGTTACTCATCCTGAAAGAAAACAAGAAGAAAGGTTAGTTTCGGAGCGGAAAAAGCTACCATGAAAACATATAAAATTTCTAAGCGTAGTCACTTCTAAGAAATTAGGAATTTCCGAGCGTAGTCGCTTCCAAGAAATTCGATTCCAAGAGGGGTTGGATTAGATCGAAACAATGATGTTTGTGGTTGATCGTTTCTTCTCAACAAACTCTAAGTTTGGAAGATTCCAAGCTCCAAGTTTGGAGGATTCTACAAGCTCCAAGCTTGGAGGATTCTACAAGCTCCAAGCTTGGAGTAAGCGCGAACACCCACAGTTTTGCTTAATTAGGTCTCCCCTATGATGAAGAAAGGTGGGTAGAAGAAGGGAGGTTGCAAGTCCCCTAGAAAAAGAAGAGAAAAAGAATAAAAACTTCAAAAACGGGAACTTTTAGTAAACCATACCTCTTAGGATTGCAGAGCGTATTTGATCCTCGTTGTAGGATTGCAGACGAGCTTCAGTCTTAGGCGAATCAAACATGTAGGATTGCAGACGAACTTCAGTCCTAGTGTAGGCGATCCGATTTGTAGGATTGCAGCGTGGTTATAGGATTATAGACTGCTTTCAATCCTAGTTGTTGAAACTAGCAGATGAGAGGCATGCGGGGTTGCTGCTGGCACGGTTGCGCCCTGGGTAGGCGCATTGTGCTGCTGGCTTGCGACCTTGGGCTGCAGAGATGTGTTATTAATCCTAAGTTAGGATTGCAACTGTTTTGCAATCTTGGTCAAGGCAATTGACGAAGCCGGTGCTAGGTGGATGCAGTGTTGCAAGGGCAATCGACTAAACTTGTACGTAGACTAGTAGCGGCAGAGGCTTGCAACAGGAACAGGCGCACGGGCGCGCAGGAGAGGTGCACGGCGATGGCAGCAAATAGGAAAAAGGATTTTGGGTTTTTTGGCTTCTTGAATCAGGGTTTGGTTATTTGTTTCAGGGTTAGGGTTTCGTGCTGATAACGTGTTTAAGGAAAACCGAAATTAGGAGAGAATTGTTGTCGTACTTTCATTGATAATAGGGGTCTCCTTATATAGAGGATTACAAGACATAGAATCAGATTTGTACAAGGAAAGATAATCGTACAATTAATTGGATATCTATGAATATTTCCGAGAATATCTCTAATTCAAAACCCTATTACAACTAGGTCTGGTAACTTAGAGTCTGGGTCAGACACATATTTTGGATTTACTTGAAAAGCTGGGTCTATATAGAAATTTGCTGGGTACATTTAGAAAGACCAAAAAAAAAAAAAGGTTAAATTACTGCCTCAAAACGGTAAATTACTTTTTTGAGTACTACTCGTATCGCATTTTATATTACAGCTGATGTAAAACAAAATCAAAATCTATAAGAGAATTCATTAAATGACATGATCGTATTAAATCAACTGCTACATACAATTTGATGCATGTAGTACCTAAAAAAGTGATTTATCTAAATTTTTATTATTTTTTATTTATTGAAGCGACTATATATGGACATGAAGTAATGACAGGGGGAAGAAAAAAAAGAAAATTGGCAACTATAAGGCTACAGGTGAAGTGACAGTCGTGGAAGCCTCCAATGCAACCTCTCTCATGGTTCGCAGTTCGACCCCGTGCCAAAACTCTAACTCTCTAAGGCTCAGTTTGGCATAACTTATATTGTACAAAAAACTGCTTAACTTATAGTTAAATAAGAAAAGGTGTCTGGTAAAATTAAATAAAACAACTTATTTTAAAAGTTATATCATTATGTTGCTACTTATAGAAATTGATAAAAAAAAATAGTTTTTTAAGTTAAAAGTTATTGCTTACAATTTAAGTCAAGTTATTCCAAATTGAGCGTAAGTTCAATGATGACTACTTCATCTCTTATTTTTAATTGCACAATCGTAGACTTGAGAAGTCATAAATTCTCATGGTTTTGAGGTCCTAGTATATCGGAGGTCCTAGGTTTTCCTCTGAAACTTTGGGTTTTTTCAGTGTTGGTTGGGCGGTCTCGTCCGGCGGCTCCCCGGCTCTGGCGTGGGCCTCTGGTCTCCAGGTGCATGGTGGCTGTTGCCGAACGGGTATTTGGTATCTTTGAGGTGGTGGAGGCGGAAGCATTGCAGGCGACTTTCCTTTACCTTGTTTGAGGTCGACGACTTAGCTAAGGGTGGTTCCGATCTGGTCAAGGGTGAGGTGTGGCTTCGACTGGGTCGAGTTGTGCACACCTTTGTCCGGAATAGGAGCGTCTAGCGCTGGAGGGGTAGGCGGAGGTGGTTTGCGTCACTGTTGGGTCTGGTTTGCTGTGTTAGGGGTCGAAGGAAGGCGGCGGAGCAGGTGGGTTCTTGGAGGAGGTTTTTTTAGGCCGCTTTGTCCTATTGGCGGGGAGGATGACCACGATGGCTGGGTTTTGAAGTTTGGGGCCCACCACAGTTCAGATCTGCAGCGGGGTGGAGTGACAAAGCCAACACCAATCCAGCGATGAAGGTGGTTATTTATGGTCCGGTGACCGGTGCTTAACGGCGGATTGTGGGTTGCAATGTTTTCTTATTGGTTTTTGTTTTTTCAGCTAGGGTCTTGGTTAAGGTTAATAAGTCCCAACTCATTTGAGTTAGGGTTGTGTTCCTACTCTTTGGAGCTAGGATTAGGCCTATGTGCTATGCCATGTCAATGGTGTCATTCCCGAGGACGATTTGGTTCAAATTTGGTTTACTGTAGTGGTCGATCTACTGACAAGCAATCCTTTACACGTGGTCTAGTACTTTTTAGACACGGTGTTGAATAAGACGCTGTCATTTGGCTGTCGACTACGAGGTACTATTGGGACATTCGGGATCATCGGTTTAAAGTAGCCTTGGTAGGAGGTGTATTGTGGTCAGAGTTTGGGCCCATTAATTAGCTTGATGGTATCTGTAACCGCGGTTTCTTGGGGTTTCGGTCCATGTCCTCCCCCCCAATGTTTGCTTTCGATTGATTGAATGTATTTTCTTTCTTTCCCTAAAAAAAAAAAGTCATAAATTTTCATACCCAAGCAGATAGATACTAGGGTTGGGATTGTTTATGCTGACAATGTGGTTATTCAATCATGCATGTCAATGCTCGATCGTAATGATACTCGTAAATCATAATTTAGTATACCTTAAAAATGCCCATGAAATGAATTTATGTTTGCTAAACATGATCATCTAGATGCGGAGTATATTGATAGGGTAAAATCTTTATATGGTACCTGATCTATCATGAAATGCATTTTTTGGTACCTCCAAATTTTTAGGGAGTCTAGTGGTACCTGTATTATCCCTCTGTTAGACATTTTAGTACTTCCATCAATTATTCCATTAAAGTATGGGTAAAATCGTTAAACACCTATTTTTCATATTTCTTTTACAAATTTTTTATTAAGCTAAATTAAAATAAATTAGATTAGGTTAAAAGATAGACCTAGAATTGAATTTAGTGAATATCTAGATTTACCTAGCATCTCTATTGATTAATCCTATTAATTGTTCGAGAAAAAAGTTATCTCCAAATTAGTATATATTAACTTTTCATAAAAAAATGGTTATTATCACAAATGGTACCTGAACTATACCTCAATCTTATCGATGGTACCTGAACTTCCATTTTGATCACAACCAATACCCGAACTTTTCGATTTCATTTTAAATGGTACCTAGAGCCACCTCCGGTCAATATTCTGACTAAAAACGACATATGAGGCGATCATAGTGATGATTTTTGATGATTTCAAGGGTTGTGATCATATATAGTGATGATTTTTTGGTAATAGACTTGCCTTGAACTTGAACTTGAAATTTTTTTTTTTTTTAGATTTGGCTTTTTTGGCTGGAATAGTGACCGAATGTGGCATTAGGTACCATTTAAAATGAAGTCGAAAAGTTCGGGTAATGGTTGTGATCAAAATTGAAGTTCAGGTACCATCGATAAAATAGATGATAAGTTCAGATACCATTTGTGATAATAACCCTAAAAAAAAAAAAACTAAACAAAAAAACAAGTTAATTGACCCAAGTACCCTAAAAAAAAAAAAACTAAACAAAAAAACAAGTTAATTGACCCAAGTATCCCAATAACAGTGAAGAATAAAATGGGTATTATTTATCTTTTTTTTTATGTGTCAAAATATTTTTTAATTATAAATATTCAATATATTAAATTTTATAATTCTAATTATGAATGAAAAAACTATTTTACTCTTATTATTTTACACACATGAGTGTCACATGATCGTTACGTAAGCATTTTTAACGGAATAATGGACGGAGGTACTATAAGGGCTAACGGAGGGATATTATAGATACCACTAGACTCCCTGAAAATTTGTAGGTACCAAAAAGTGCATTTAGTGATAGTTCGGGTACTATATGAGGATTTTACCCATATTGATATTGATTGGGCAAGGAGCTAGTTGAGATTGACAACCGTAGCGTTAGTGGATGCTTTAATTTATCTACGGTAATCACTTCACTTGGCGTATTAAAAATAAAAAAACATGTCAAGATAAGTGCCAAAGCTGAATGTAAAGAAATGAATAAAGATATTTGCTGACGGCTGTAATTGAGACGATACAAGAGATTTAACTAAAAAAAATCTATGAATTTCCACTTACATAATTATCATCATGCCATTAAAGTTTTAAACAATTATGTACAATATAATCAAACTAAACATGTGAAGGTAGATTAGACATCAAGTCAAGAAAAAATTGAAGGATCAGATTATATGTTTGGTTTTAGCTGGCATTCTTAATTACTATACAAATTTTCTGTAACTCGATAATTTAGGTTTGGGTAGTATATATCTTTGCACTCTTGTAGGGAATCATGACATGAATGTTACGTTTAAGTATGGATTTTCCAAATGCTTAAAATTATCTCTATCCCAGCTACTCTCATTGGTGTACAAAATATGTCACCATCAGTTAAGACAAGAATGATCCATCAGATTAAAAGGCCAAAAGGCAAACTATCCCAGATTATTAGTGATTTCCTCTCATTGGTGTACAAAATATGTCACCATCAGTTTAGACAAGAATGATCCATCAGATTAAAAGGCCAAAAGGCAAACTATCAAAAGGCAAACTGTTTAGAGGTTCTTAGAATTTGTGCATTTCGGGGACTTGACCGTAATGCAAGCAAGCTAGTGCTTATTAGTTATTAGTTATTACTTATTACACATGTCTTTGTTTTAGCGAAAATTCTAATATGAACCAGGGTCCAGGTGGACCACGGTTAAATCCGGCGGGTGAACAGCACGTGCGGGTTTCAGGCGAGTGAGGAAGAAAGCCGAAATCAGCTGACGCGACATGGGACCCGCTGATCTGCAAATGCTGGGTTTTTCACTGTTCCCCGACTTCGTCCTCGTCGGGGTCGAATTCCTTCCGTCCTCCGTTAAACCACCTGCACAGCGGAGAACACCGACGCGCAGAAGATCACATCCACAGCACAACCGGACAACCGATCCGCCACCCAACCGGAGCCCCATTACGGCGAACCCTTCATCGATTCCATGGTCGGCGATTTCAATGAGGCAACGCCGAAACCCCCGATGGGCTTCAACGACAACTGCTCCGCCACCCTGAAGCTCATCTGCGACGGCGGCGCTCCCCAAAACCGTAGCCTGAAACATCGACGTTGGCGGTGGTGCTGTTGTACACGGCGACGTTCCGGGCCGATTGCGGCGACGTCGAGAGAGAGAGAGAGAGAGAGAGAGATATATATATATCAACGGTCCAGATCAAAAGATGCAGAGCATACGGTCCAGATCGTATCTCTGAAAAATTGTTTTCTAATAAATAATTAATATGTTTTTAAGAATATAATATATAAATAATTTTTAAAATTCAAAAACTTCTAAAAATTGTAAAAAATAGCACTAAGGTCGGAAAAAATTCATGAAAATTCTCAGAAACTTGACGTGACGTGTACTTTAATATTGTGTCTAAAAATTTTTATTCATTAACAATCTAGCCATTTAAAGTGCGAGTTAATAAAAATATGAAAAAAACTTTTAGTCGGTTGACAGAGTAGATCGACATCATAACTAACGCAAAATTTTTTGAATTTTTTACCTAAATCCTAAAATAATGTACTTGCCTCATCTAACGGAAAGTTTCTCAAGTGTACGATCCGATGACGCATTTGCGCTTTGAAGGTTGTAGTGAACAAAAATAGGGTTATTAAACCTTAATCCTTTGACCGAGTCGATCGACATCCTAACGATGACGGATTTTTTCTAATTTTGGACTGGAAGCCTAAAATAATGTACTTGACACATCTGACGGAAGTTTCTCAAGTGTACGATTCGATGATGCTCTTGCCCTTTGAAGCTTGTAGCAAAAAAAATTAGGGTTATTAAGTCTTAGTCGTTTGACCGAGGCGATCGACATCCTATTGAAGATGGATTTTTTCCAATTTTCGACTCGAAGACTAAAATAATATACTTGACACATCTGACGGAAGGTTTCTCAAGTGTACGATCCGATGACTCCCTTGCCATTTGAAGCTTGTAGTGAACAAAAATTAGGGTTATTAAGCCTTAGTCGTTTGACCCAACTGATCGACATCCTATCGATGATAGATTTTGTTGACTTTTGGACTGGAATCCTAAAATATTGTACTTAGGCCATCTGACGGAAGGATTCTCAATTGGACAATCCGGTGATGATCATGCCCTTTGAAGGTTGTATAGATAAAAAATAGGGTTATTAAGTCTTAGTCGTTTGACCGACCGATCGACATCCTATTTAAGACGTATTTTTCTGAATTTTGAAACCAGACTCTTAAATAATGCACGTACCACATCTGACGGAAGGATTCTCAATCGTACTATCCAATGACGCCCTTGCCCTTTGAAGGTTGTATAGATAAAAAATAGGGTTATTAAGTCTTAGTCGTTTGACCGAGCCAATCGATATCCTATTGAAGACGGATTTTTCTGAATTTTGAAACCAAACTCTAAAATAATGTACGTGCCACATCTGATGGAAGGATTCTCAATCGTACGATCCAATGACGCCCTTGCCCTTTGAAGGTTGTATAGATAAAAAATAGGGTTATTAAGTCTTAGTCGTTTGACCGAGCCGATCGACATCCTATTGAAGACGGATTTTTTTGAATTTTGAAAATAGACTCTAAAATAATGTACGTACCCCATCTGACGGAAGGATTCTCATTCGTACCATCCAATGACGCCCTTTCCCTTTGAAGGTTGTATAGATAAAAAATAGGGTTACTAAGTGTTAGTCGTTTGACCGAGCCGATCGACATTCTATTGAAGACGGATTTTTCTGAATTTTGAAAATGGACTCTAAAATAATGTACGTGCCACATCTGACGGAAGGATTCTCAATTGGACAATCCGGTGAAGATCTTGCCCTTTGAAGGTTGTATAGAAAAAAAATAGGGTTATTAAGCCTTAGTCGTTTGACCGAGCCGATCGACATCCTATTGATGATGGATTTTTCTGAATTTTGAAACTAGACTCTAAAATAATGTACGTGCCACATCTGACGGAAGGATTCTCAATCGTACGATCCAATGACGCCCTTGCCCTTTGAAGGTTGTATAGATAAAAAATAGGGTTATTAAGTCTTAGTCGTTTGACCGAGCCGATCGACATCCTATTGAAGACGGATTTTTTTGAATTTTGAAACTAGACTCTAAAATAATGTACGTGCCACATCTGACGGAAGGATTCTCATTCGTACCATCCAATGACGCCCTTGCCCTTTGAAGGTTGTATAGATAAAAAATAGGGTTACTAAGTCTTAGTCGTTTGACCGAGCCAATCGACATCCTATTGAAGACGGATTTTTCTGAATTTTGAAACTGGACTCTAAAATAATGTACGTGCCACATCTGACGGAAGGATTCTCAATTGGACAATCCGGTGAAGATCTTGCCCTTTGAAGGTTGTATAGAAAAAAAATAGGGTTATTAAGACTTAGTCGTTTGACCGAGCCGATCGACATCCTATTGATGATGGATTTTTCTGAATTTTGAAACTAGACTCTAAAATAATGTACGTGCCACATCTGACGGAAGGATTCTCAATCGTATGATCCAATGACGCCCTTGCCCTTTGAAGGTTGTATAGATAAAAAATAGGGTTATTAAGTCTTAGTCGTTTGACCGAGCTGATCGACATCCTATTGAAGACGGATTTTTTTGAATTTTGAAACTAGACTCTAAAATAATGTACGTACCACATCTGACGGAAGGATTCTCATTCGTACCATCCAATGACGCCCTTGCCCTTTGAAGGTTGTATAGATAAAAAATAGGGTTACTAAGTCTTAGTCGTTTGACCGAGCCGATCGACATCCTATTGAAGACGGATTTTTCTGAATTTTGAAACTGGACTCTAAAATAACGTACTTGCCACATCTGACGGAAGGATTCTCAATTGGACAATCCGGTGAAGATCTTGCCCTTTGAAGGCTGTATAGAAAAAAAATAGGGTTAGTAAGCCTTAGTCGTTTGACCGAGCCGATCGACATCCTATTGATGATGGATTTTTCTGAATTTTGAAACTACACTCTAAAATAATGTACGTGCCACATCTGACGGAAGGATTCTCAATCGTACGATCCAATGACGCCCTTGCCCTTTGAAGGTTGTATAGATAAAAAATAGGGTTATTATGTCTTAGTCGTTTGACCGAGCCGATCGACATCCTATTGAAGACGGATTTTTTTGAATTTTGAAACTAGACTCTAAAATAATGTACGTGCCACATCTGACGGAAGGATTCTCAAGTGGACGAACCGGTGATGACATTTCCCTTTGAAAGTTTTATAGAGAAAATAGGGTTATTTAGCCTTAGTCATTTGACCTAGCCGATCAACATCCTATCAATGATTGATTTTACCGAATTTTGTACTAGAATCCTAAAGTATTGTACTTGGGACATCTGACGGAAGGATTCTCAATTGGACAATCCGGTGATGATCTTGCCCTTTGAAGGTTGTATATATAAAAAATAGGGTTATTAAGTCTTAGTCGTTTGACCGAGCCGATCGACATCCTATTGAAGACCGATTTTTCTGAATTTTGAAACCAGAGTCTAAAATAATGTACGTGCCATATCTGATGGAAGGATTCTCAATTGTACGATCCAATGACGTCCTTGCCCTTTGAAGGTTGTATAGATAAAAAATTGTGGTTATTAAGTCGTAGTCGTTTGACCTAGCCGATCGACATCCTATCGATGATGGATTTTGCTTATCCAAGTACAATATTTTAGGATTTCAGTCCAAAATTTGGCAAAATCCATCATCGATACGATGTTGATCGGCTAGCTCAAACGACTAAGACTTAATAACCCTATTTTTTTTCGATGCAACCTTCAAAGGGAAATGTCGTCACCGGATCGTCCACTTGAGAATCCTTCCGTCAGATGTCCCAAGTACAATATTTTAGGATTCCAGTACAAAATTCGGTAAAATCCATCATCGATAGGATGTCAATTGGCCAGGTCAAACGATTAAGGCTTAATAACCTTCTTTTTTCTATATACAACCTTCAAAGGGAAATGTCGTCACCGGATTGTCTACTTGAGAATCATTCCGTCAGATGCCCCAAGTACAATATTTTAGGATTCCAGTCTAAAATTTGGCAAAATCCATCATCGATACGATGTTGATCGGCAAGGTCAAACGATTAAGGCTTAATAACCCTCTTTTTTCTATATACAACCTTCAAAGGGCAAGGTCTTCACCGGATAGTCCACTTGAGAATCCTTCCGTCAGATGTCCCAAGTATAATATTTTAGGATTCCAGTCCAAAATTTGGCAAAATCCATCATCGATACAATGTTGATCGGCTAGGTCAAACAACTAAGACTTAATAACCCTATTTTTTTTCGATACAACCTTCAAAGGGAAATGTCGTCACCGGATTGTCCACTTGAGAATCCTTCCGTCAGATGTCCCAAGTACAATATTTTAGGATTCCAGTCCAAAATTTGGCAAAATCCATCATTGATACGATGTTGATCGGCTAGGTCAAACAACTAAGACTTAATAACCCTATTTTTTTTCGATACAACCTTCAAAGGGAAATGTCATCACCGAATTGTCCACTTGAGAATCCTTCCGTCAGATGTCCCAAGTACAATATTTTAGGATTCCAGTCCAAAATTTGGCAAAATCCATCATTGATACGATGTTGATCGGCTAGGTCAAACGACTAAGACTTAATAACCCTATTTTTTTTTTTATACAACCTTCAAAGGGAAATGTCGTCACCGGATCGTCCACTTGAGAATCCTTCCGTCAGATGTCCCAAGTACAATATTTTAGGATTCCAGTACAAAATTCGGTAAAATCCATCATCGATAGGATGTCAATTGGCCAGGTCAAATGATTAAGGCTTAATAACCTTCTTTTTTCTATATACAACCTTCAAAGGGAAATGTCGTCACCGGATTGTCTACTTGATAATCGTTCCGTCAGATGTCCCAAGTACAATATTTTAGGATTCCAATCTAAAATTTGGCAAAATCCATCATCGATACGATGTTGATTGGCAAGGTCAAACGATTAAGGCTTAATAACCCTCTTTTTTCTATATACAACCTTCAAAGGGCAAGGTCTTCACCGGATAGTCCACTTGAGAATCCTTCCGTCAGATGTCCCAAGTATAATATTTTAGGATTCTAGTCCAAAATTTGGCAAAATCCATCATCGATACAATGTTGATCGGCTAGGTCAAACAACTAAGACTTAATAACCCTATTTTTTTTCGATACAACCTTCAAAGGGAAATGTCGTCACCGGATTGTCCACTTGAGAATCCTTCCGTCAGATGTCCCAAGTACAATATTTTAGGATTCCAGTCCAAAATTTGGCAAAATCCATCATTGATACGATGTTGATCGGCTAGGTCAAACAACTAAGACTTAATAACCCTTTTTTTTTTTGATACAACCTTCAAAGGGAAATGTCGTCACCGAATTGTCCACTTGAGAATCCTTCCGTCAGATGTCCCAAGTACAATATTTTAGGATTCCAGTCCAAAATTTGGCAAAATCCATCATTGATACGATGTTGATCGGCTAGGTCAAACGACTGAGACTTAATAACCCTATTTTTTTTTTATACAACCTTCAAAGGGAAATGTCATCACCGGATCGTCAACTTGAGAATCCTTCCGTCAGATGTCCCAAGTACAATATTTTAGGATTCCAGTACAAAATTCGGTAAAATCCATCATCGATAGGACGTCAATTGGCCAGGTCAAAATATTAAGGCTTAATAACCTTCTTTTTTCTATATACAACCTTCAAAGGGAAATGTCGTCACCGGATTGTCCACTTGAGAATCCTTCCGTCAGATGTCCCAAGTACAATATTTTAGTATTCCAGTCCAAAATTTGGCAAAATCCATCATCGATACAATGTTGATCGGCTAGGTCAAACGATTAAGGCTTAATAACCCTCTTTTTTCTATATACAACCTTCAAAGGGTAAGGTCTTCACCGGATAGTCCACTTGAGAATCCTTCCGTCAGATGTCCCAAGTATAATATTTTATGATTCCAGTCCAAAATTTGGCAAAATCCATTATCGATACGATGTTGATCGGCTAGGTCAAACAACTAAGACTTAATAACCCTATTTTTTTTCGATACAACCTTCAAAGGGAAATGTCGTCACCGGATCGTCCACTTGAGAATCATTCTGTCAGATGTCCCAAGTACAATATTTTAGGATTCTAGTCCAAAATTTGGCAAAATCCATCATCGATACGATGTTGATCGGCTAGGTCAAACGACTAAGACTTAATAACCCTATTTTTTTTCCGATACAACCTTCAAAGGGAAATGTCGTCACCGGATCGTCCACTTGAGAATCCTTCCGTTAGATGTCTCAAGTACAATATTTTAGGATTCCAGTACAAAATTCGGTAAAATCCATCATCGATAGGATGTCAATTGGCTAGGTCAAACGATTAAGGCTTAATAACCCTCTTTTTTCTATATACAACCTTCAAAGGGCAAGGTCTTCACCGGATCGTCCACTTGAGAATCATTCCGTCAGATGTCCCAAGTACAATATTTTAGTATTCCAGTCCAAAATTTTGCAAAATCCATCATCGATACGATGTTGATCGGCTAGGTCAAACGACTAATACTTAATAACCCTATTTTTTTTCGATACAACCTTCAAAGGGAAATGTCTTCACCGGATCGTCCACTTGAGAATCATTCCGTCAGATGTCCCAAGTACAATATTTTAGGATTCCAGTCCAGAAATCGGCAAAATCCATCATCAATAGAATGTCGATCGGCTAGGTCAAACGGCTAGGACTTAATAACCCTATTTTTTATCTATACAACCTTCAAAGGGCAAGGGCGTCATTGGATCATACACTTGAGAATTCTTCCGTCAGATGTGGCACGTACATTATTTTAGACTTCGGTTTCAAAATTCAGAAAAATCCGTCATCAATAGGATGTCAATCGGCTTGGTCAAACGACTAAGGCTTAATAATCCTATTTTCTCTATGCAACATTCCAAGGGCAAGGCTGTCATTGGATCATATACTTGAGAATCATTCCGTCTGATGTGGCAAGTACATTATTTTAGACTTCAGCTTAAAAATTCATAAAATTCCGTAATAGTTATGACGTCGATCTACTCGGTCAATTGACTAAGCTTTTTTCTTATTTTTATTAAGTCGCACTTCAAATGGCGAGACCGTTAAATAATACAAAGTTTGAGACACATTATTAAATTCACGTCACGCCAAGTTTGTTCAAATATTTGAGAATTTTTGCCGACTCCAGAGCTATTTATTACAATTTTTAGAAGTTTTGGAATTTTAAAAGTTATAATACAAATATTCTCAAAAACATATCAATTATTTATTATAAAATAATTTTGAAGAGGTGCGATCTGGACCATATACTTTGCATATTTTGATCTTAACCGTTTATAGTAATATGTGAGCCCCGGAAAAATGTATTGAGCTTAATGGAGATCGTACACGAAATTATTCAACGATCACGATAAATGTCATGATGCTTGAGGAAATTTTTTAGAAATTTTCATAAATTGAAATCCTCAATCTAGGAGTTGGATAATAAAGTACACGACCTGACGAGTTCGTTAAAATTTTTGGGGAATTTTTCGGATACCCGACCTAATTGTTATGATTTTCCGAAGTTTTGAGATTTTGGAAATTAATTAAGGAAATAGAAAATGGGTGGAGCGATCCTAGCCATCCACCGTCTCCACCTTTTGATCACAGCCGTTCAAAAGCAATTGAAAGGGCCTATCAACAGGCCTGGCCTGGGATTAGATGGACGATCTAGAACACCCGAACTGCAACCCCGCGACCCGACGACTTGACCCGACCGGAAATCTCTCCTCCGGCCATCTCTCCGCGGCGGACCAACGGAAAAAGCTTCGTCTCGCAGTCGCCTACGTCCCTGCGATCTCCGATTGTACATGCAGCTGGGGCGTTACTGTATATATATATCGCCTCGCCTCCCTCGACCCAGAACCTCCCCTTCGTCTCCGTCAACAACAGCACCACCTCCAAGATCTCAGCTTCATCTGCGTCTACAACAGCACCACGTTGCCGCCGTCGGCCCAGAACCTCGCCGTCGCCGCCGTCGGCCCAGAACGTCGCCCGCATCTCCTGTCGGTTCAGTTTGACAACGATCTCGGCTTCGACTCCCTCTCTTCGCCACCACAACCACAACCACAACACTCTGACGGAGCCGTCAGCGGAGACACCGACACCGACACCGACTAGTTGTCTCTGTTCTGCAGGTGGTTTAATGGAAGAGGCTTCGAATCGGCGTGCCTCACTGCCTCCCATGTCAACTGTACCCATCCAATAATCAGCCGCGGTTTGGTAACCGCGCGTGTTCTTCAAACGCCCCCTAATGGCTTGGTGCAGGTGGACCTTGGTCCATGGAAGTCTCTTCGTTGTTTTAGTTACTAATCTTTATTACTTGCTTTCATAATTCGACTTGTGAACTTTATATAACTTCCTTCCATTTTTTTGGTATCAAATTGTTATGCACGATGCATCAAATTCTCATTAGAAAAACCAACAGAATCAGTGTCGGGTAAAGGAAAACCTTTCGGAACTGTAGAAAATCAAAATCACAAAGGTCAATATATAGAACACCATAACATGCGTAGAGGATCGTATTCCTTGCTCAATAAACACTCCACCTAATCAGACAAGAGATGTGATTAATAATTTGACTATTTTCTGTTCCGTAAGAACAGCAATATATAATGTTATCAATAATATTTTTTTTTTACCTTAACTAATTAATTTTTTTCTCTGAAACCTTCACTAATTGGGTCTTGGAGAGGGTCTGAACTTGCGCAAAAAACCAAATGTTTTTTTTTTTTTTTGGGGTTAGAAACCAAATGTTTTTCTAAACCCTAAACTTTAAGAACATGAAACCCCCTTAACTTTAAGATGACGAATAATGGCGAACTGGGTATTGCTTAATGTGTCTCCTTTGATTGGTAGACTAAGCTGTTTGTTCATTAATCACGAATGAACTCGATGATCGACTTTACAAGGCTATCCCACCAACACGAATATCATATCATATCAACTCCTGGAAATTATTCTATGCACCGACGGTGCAAGTGACCCAATGCTTATAAAATAATCTCAACCCTTGATATTTATTATCAACTTTATTTTTAATAAACAAAAAGTGTATTTAATGCAATCTAACCATTCATTTATGTTGGTGCAAGTGCACGACGGTGCTCTGAATAATCTCTCATCAACTCCAGGCTCAGCATTAAACCTGTGCTTCATCGGCAATAAAACTAACAGCAATTTTACATATATTTGAGCTGACAGAATGAACCAGATCTGGTCCAAGCAAATATATAACATAACTACATACACAAATTTGGTTAGGTTAGAGAAAAGATCAACAGTCAGCTTGAGAGAATCAGAGGCAAACCTTCCGAGTAGTTCTGAGTTTTCTGACTGTGCAATAAAGAAACGAAAAGAGGTGGGAAACCAAGACTGCAATATTAAAATGTAGGGCAAAGGGTTTTGCAGAGAAGAGAATTTTGTCAAAGGGCCTATTGTAATTTTAGAAATAGGGATGGCAGAGAGTAGAGCAGTAGGTGCTAATGGGGTTGGGAGGACTGTTCGAGTTGTCACTTCGTTACAGGAAATGGTGGTTGGTCGCATCAAATAAAGTATGAGCACATTAAAAACAGTAGGAGTCTTGTTTGCAGGAAGAGGATGAGGAAATAATAAGGAAAGCTTTAATGAATCGGATGAGCTTGCTTGGGTTACATGGGAAAGCTCCGTTGCTCCCTACCCACCAGTTCTGTTCTAATGGTAATGCTCAGCTAGTGCCTTCCACAGTATCCACCACACACCATTTCATCCCCCCCACTCTATTTGATCTTGTTTACGTTCGCTGAGCTGCTTAGGATTAGTTTGAAATTACTGTGATTTAAAAAAAATTATTATTTCTACTGTGTTATGAAAATAATCAGGTATGGATTAAAACAGTTTTGTGTTTGATAAATAATATTTTTAAAAGTGCTGTCAGTACATAAAATAACTTCAAATTGTGTTTTGCTCCACATCAGCTTTTAAAAGTAACATCTGGACTGTTTCTAAAATCTGCTGCCAATGACCTATAAATTTCAATTAAAGTTACTTCTTATTTATTTATCAAACACTATAAAATCTAAAATTTTAAACAAAAGCAGATTTTTTTTTTAAAGTGAAGCAATCATAAACGAGACCTTAATTATATTCTGTAAATGTCATTGAGATGTGAGATGGTTTAATTGAAGTAATAAATACTTTTTAACTCGTAACGAATGAAAAGTTTGGTTTCAGTGTTTTGTGCCACACTTTTTCCGACTTAATTTACTTGTAAATTAATTTTTTTTAGTGTCACCCCAAACGAGCTTTATATTCTAATTTTTTAGGTGTAGGACAGTACAAAGCATTGCGGAGTAATTCGAACTTTATATTCTAATTTTATGACTAATAAACTTGCTAGTTTTGTTAAAGATTTGGGACCTCCTCACCTCCCCGGGTTTGATTCAATTGTCTACCTCTGTATTCCATACGGATCAGTTGGGAGAGGGTGTACATAAAGATTTTCTGTTTTAGTATTTTTCTTATAGTTTTATGACTTTTATCTTTTATAAAAATAAAAAAAAAATTCAAACCTTATGTTAATGTTCTCATTCGGGATTTACTGAAGATTTAGATTTCAACTCGAGCAGTGCAGCAACATTCAGATGACATCTCATATGCATCTGTTTAGCTCCAAGAGCACATTGAGCGAAATTTGGGTGTGATATATTTACCATAAGTAACTGCAGGGGCACGTGGGTGAAACAAAGGTACTTGTTTCCTTCCTCTCATATGGTAGAACTGTAGGATTACACAGAGGTCTGCGGAGCCCACATTTCTGTGTCCTTCGTACAAGGCTGAAGAAGACTGATCATCTTTGGCTTGGCGTAAGCGTAACTGGCTTCATTTTCATCTCAGCAAAATTCATATTATTCATGCAGGTTAATTTGGAGCAATACTCAAAACATTGGTTCGATCCGTTGCGAACGATCAATGTAGTTTTGCAAGAAATATATTTAAATGAAATACTTTAAAAAGACATTTCATGTTGCGTTATTTGATATTTCATTCATTCACGGTTATATATTTTGTCTATTTATGAATGTTTTTGAGTATTTGTAAAAGATAAAATAATCATTAAACATATATTATTGTCAAATATTGTAAAAAATAATTTTCAATCACAATATACTGGGTTTTGTTTCTCCAACAAAGTTTTATAAGCCGAAAGTAAGAGTTTCTTAGAAACACAAATGTTAGTTAAATAGGATTCTTACCGTACTTGCAAAAATATCAATGTCTTAAGAAAACCTAACATAGCATACATACTCGTACTTACTGAACAAGAAAAGAATATTAACCTTGAAAATATAGTGGTAAAGCCTGGGCTCGGCTGCAATGTAACTGCAAAGTCGGCTTGAATCCCTCTCTGCCATTTTTATATCATGCATATCATATGAGTCTTGGGTTCAGGTTACAATACTTAATCTATATTGTTATGAATAAACAAACCAATTAAGCCTAATAAAAACAGGTTGTGTGCTAGTTCCAAGGCAAAACAGAGAGAGAGAGAAAAGACTGCAGGTTCTTTGCTCTCTCTACTAGTCTAGCTTGCTCTTTCATCCATTCATTGTTTTTTGAAAAAATTTTAGTCTCACTTTTTTGGTCTCAACTGTCTTGTCTGAGTGTCTTTTTCTCAAGTGCCCTCAGGCTTCTTCACTGGCTTAAACAAACTTTGCAGGCTTTAGTTTTTTGAATTTTTTTTCAATTATTATTATTTTTTTTTCTGTCAGAATGTGAAGTGTAGGTATCTGCCAAAGCTATAAAAGAAGGCACAGAAGCCTCTGCAGAAAGCTTCAGCAAACTTTCTCTTCACATAAACCCAGCCCAACACCCACCCAGGAAAAAGATAAGAGAGAGATATTAATAAACCAAAACCAAAACCAACCAGTAAAACTCATAGCCCCACCTTTCTTTTCTCTCTATGGACTTTCATCTCAAGCAATGGAGAAACCAGCAGCATGAGTCAGAGGAACAACAGCCCTATTCTTCTGCTACAAAGATACCAAAACTTGAGCACCTTCAGACCCAAACACACCCTGAACCAGCTTCCGGGTATGCTCTCCCTTTGTTTGTACCTGAACCAAACACCAAAGTCATCAGCAACCTGTCAGCATTTTCTGAATCTACTACTCCTACACCAGCTTCTTCTGCCACCAGATTTCCCAGTGAGAGTCTCTCTCTCTCTCTCTCTCTCTCTACTTTTTCTTGTTTTTGACAGAAACCCAGAAAAGTCCGAGTCTTTTCTTACAGGTTTTTGTTTATTGTTTGATATTATTTCTTGGGTCTGTTCTAGGGATGGGGAGCTACTTCAGCATGAGTCAGTGGCAAGAGCTTGAGCTGCAGGCTTTGATATTCAGGTACATGCTGGCTGGTGCTGCTGTTCCTCCTGAGCTTCTTCAGCCAATCAAGAGAAGCCTTCTGCATTCGCAATTCTTCTTCCACCACTCTCTTCAACAGTACCCTGCTTGTAAGTATCTAACGATATACATGTATTTTTTTACTTTGATGATTTTTACCAAACATTCCCTGTTCTTAAGACATTGGATCCACATTGAGTTTGTTACTTATTGGGAAATGGGTTGGGTTGGAGTTTGAAATCTCATGGAACAACTTGTTTGTGTGTGTGGTAGTGTTGCAATCTGGGTACTGGGGAAGAGGGGCCATGGATCCAGAGCCGACCAGGTGCCGGAGGACAGATGGCAAGAAATGGCGGTGCTCTCGAGAAGTAGTGACCGGTCAGAAGTACTGCGAGCGCCACGTGCACCGCGGACGAAACCGTTCAAGAAAGCATGTGGAAGTCACCACCGCCACCACAACCACAACCGCCGCCGGAGGAGGAGGAGTAAGGACTCTTGATGCTGCTACCACCAAGGCAGTCGTTACTGTTGCCTCATCGTTGGGAAATGGGTCGGATGGGACCCATTTTGCTCTTTCCGGGTCGTCCGCTTCCATCGATCTGCTCCAGCTCAAACAAAGGTGAAGCCACCAACAAATCTGTTGTTCTTGTCCCTTTTCATTTGGGATCAAATTAAATGTGCATCATATGGTATAAGAGTTTGAATGATTAATCCCTCAACCATTGGACCCAGTATATAGTAAAATCGAAATGAGTATAGCATTGAATGAAGCCATTGGATTGTTTCTCTTTTTGTATATGTTATTGCAGACATGGGATTTGATAATAATAGAAATCTCAATGGACCCTCTAGTCTCCTTTCTAGTATTTGTTCTTAATTCTTAATCTTTAGCAAAAAGGCATGTTTGATAATAATGCTTCAAATCCAAGAATAATTGGGTTTCCCTCAACTGATTCCCGTTTCTTGTAGCTCTTTGGAGTCCAAACATGAGAACAAGAACTTCTTTGATAACCGCAGGGAGGTTTCGGGAGGTATTCAATCCGACAATCATATCTTGCGGCCTTTTTTCGATGATTGGCCGGGACAGCTCCAAGAACCGGACAATGGGAGAGGCAATGCTAGCTCAATGAACTCTGCCACCTCCCTCTCCATTTCAATACGTGGAAACACATCGTCATCAGATGTGTCGTTGAAGTTGTCTACCGGCAATGGAGTAGAACCAGGCCAAGAGAGTGAACAGCCGCAATTGAATTGGCCAACGGGATGGGGGACAAACCATATGGCTTCAATGGGAGGGCCTCTTGCAGAGGCTCTGCGTTCCTCCAACTCCAACTCCAACTCCTCACCGACTAGTGTTCTTCATCGGTTGCCTCGTGGCTCTGTCAATGAAACTAGCTTCATCAGCACCTGAATATCATATCAGACAGTTCCAACTTTCTTTTTCCAGTTGCTTGTATAAATTGAATCAGTTTTATTTTTAACTGGACCAGATTCAATTGCTTGTTTAATCAAGAACAACTTTGTTGCCAATTTCTTACGAAATTCAACGACAGATTGTTTGTGATGTATTAGCATGACCAGAAGGTTGAAAGCTTGAAACCCATCGGATAACAAAATTTGCGGGTTCTCCAAATAAGAGTATTCAGTGACTTATAAATTATTCAAGTGTATGACCATAAATCAGCTACATGCTATCTATACAATGCAAAATCTCTAGCAGGTAGTCATCGGGCTTAACGTGGAAAATAATTACAGAAGGATTTTTCACAAACTGGACACTAGTATCCTAGGTGGGGTTGGTCGTCTGAACTATACATAAATTCTCATTTTTGAAGCTCAGGTTCCGCAACTACTTCCCTTGACCTTATTCTTCTGACTTAGGTTGGCACAGCTGCCAGAGATGGCAAACATTATTCCACATGAACTGCACTCTGCTTTATTAGCAAGTGTACATGGCGTCTTTGCAGCAAGATGTAGAGGATTCTCAGTGCCAGAATTTTACTAGTATAAAAAATCAGCCTTTGATGGGTATCGTTTCCTTTGTCTCTACTAGAGCATAGACCACAGCTGTTCTACAAGGTGCATATACTTGGAAGGAATTAGGCCGCTCATCATACCATCCATCCTGCATACAATCACGAGGGTTTAACACAAAGTTTCTGTATGATTGGGCAGAACGAAGCAAAAAGACTCGGATAATGATGCAAGGAAAATTTTCTTACAACTGTGAAGTACTCCGCGGTGTGAGCAATCCTATCAAAGCCTCCAAATATTTTCTCATCTGAATCCAAGACAATCTGGAAGGAAGACAAACACGTATATGATACAGGACAAAATAAACCAGTGGCAGGCACATAAAATTCATTTTGAAAAAAAGCAAGAAAATAACAGCAAAATTAGCGAGTATTGAGTTTTAATGGTCAAAATACATTCCCAACCATCAGAATCAACCTAAGAACCCCTCATTTATCGGACCACACCCACATTTGCAGCATATGATCTTTGGATGTGCTATTGGATTATTGCGGTGTGAAAAAAAATCAGCCGGCATATTTGGGACTAAATCACCTAATGATCTCAAGATGCACAAAGAAAGAAAATAAATAAACAATTACCCAACATCTACGATTAATTCTAGAAAGATAATGTGAAAAAAAAAAAAAAAATTTGGCAATTCAACTCTCGAGTACTAAATAGAAGTTGAAGAGGATATACCTTATACTTTCCTGGCTTTAAGCAGCCTACTCGGTAGTCTGAATAGCTTTTACTCCAATGAAAATTGAAGACAAAGACCAGGTTTCCCCTTTCAAAGACAATAACCTTATCTCCTTCATCCTTTCGGGATATATATTGGTGCTCAGAAGTCATGAACTGCATCAAGAGTTGATTAAATTTAGTACTAGAAATGCACAGCTGACATTAAATCAGATTGAGCTTTTGATTATCTAAAAAATCAATGGATTTTTGAAAGCCATAGGGAAACGGTTATAAAAGCAGTCCACGTGCTAAGCAACCAAGGCTATCAAAACTTACACTATAGGTTTCTTCAAGATGATGCATTGCTCGATCAAATTCTTGCAAGCCATGATATCTTAAATATTCAGCATCTGCCTGGTACATAACCAACGATGTCCAAAAAACATGAGCACAACCTTTCAAAATACACTTGAACAAAGAACAGTTCATAAACCTTTTGCAAATGAAACCATCCAGAAATATCAAACAAGATGTGCAGCGCGCCGGTGTTTGTAATAAGATAGCAGTTGGAGAACTATAAGTAGAATATAAATGTTCCAACATGATTTTAGCAGTTGAAGAACTATAAGTAGAATATAAATGTTCCAACATGATTTAACAAAGGGATGATGATGGGTTGGAGCATGTGTCAAAGCATTGCCAAAGAGCAAGCCCCACTGTCCAACAGAGAGATAACGAATGCACTAGAGAAAACAGAATAGATCACGAATAACATTTCAAAAGGGGATTGGTTCCTACCAAACTGTTATCCGACTTGTGCTCTATTGAATTTTAGTCTTGGAAAACTCCATTACCGTTAATAATGTCTTTTGTGAAGCAATTTGTATGTTCTTTCTTGTACTGACATCACGATACTACCTATTCTACTTTTTGTTTCAAGAATGCGTATAATATGACTTCAGTGTGTAAAGGAATGGTTCACGATGAAATCAGAGGCATTCTAAGGTTAAAAATCTGGTCTCATCAACCAATGGTCCAATCATGTGTAAACACCACCCCACCACCCTGTGAGAAATGAGTCCTAACTATAAACAGTAGTGAATGCAGCAGATCCATAATTTGGAGTGTATGGATCCTTTGAATAAATGAACACTTGGACTATAAGCTGGGCAAAACTTACAAGATCAAATCTACGCCGGCATTTGTCAAAACTGTTATTGTTCCCAGGAACTATTTTTCCATTTGGAAGATGTTGAACCCCTCTTGGAAAATCAATCCACTCTGGGAAAAATAAAAATTAAACCACACATTAAAGCTACCAGCAGTTCAGTCTAATGATAAAATAATAATATAATAAATTGATGTAATGTCAGTTTTACCAGGATGTCCAAATTCATTCCCCATAAAATTCAGATATCCTTCTCCACCTAATCCCATAGTAATAAGCCTAATCATTTTGTGTAACGCAATTCCACGATCTATAGTGGGAGTTGATGGTCTATCCAGAGCCATGAAATCATACATATCCTGAAACAAGCACAGAAAATGAGATAAATACTGATAGATATAAGAGACACGAGTTGCACAAAATTTGTGTTCAATTTTAACAAGATACTAAGTAAACAATTTCCAAAACTGGTTCATATTTGCATTCATAATAGATATAGAGAATTGGGCAGGTGAGATTTATTTAGAACAGAGTTTCCAGGCCCAGGATCATGGCACATTTTGGTTCATGGTACGTGCACGTTACCATGATCATTTATCAACTACTTCAAATAATATTGAACAAGTACAAAAGGACTAAGATACTTCTCTTATAAAAGATTGATCAAGAGACCAGTACCCTAAGCACAAAAGGCACAATTCATACTTAGGAGCTTTGCCATACTAGGATCATAATAAAATCACTGCAGAAGCTATGATATCTTTATAGAGGTTGTAAAGGGCTTCACAAGGGCATACGTATAAAAGATTGAATTCTTAAAAATTTTCAGAAAATGACTACCAGTGATCATGTCCATAAAGGTCAATGTTGGATTCCACAAATAGCACTTCTGAAAGATAATTTCTTTTACCCCTGAAGGGTACCCAGGCTTCTATAATTCATCTAACGATGATACAATATATCTATAGCAGCTGACAATACATGTCCTCTATTAGAATAGGCATGTAAAACTACGCATCAATGGCTATGAAATCAACCATTTGTCAAAATATGGATTGAACAGAGCACGTGAGATATAAAATCAACTGGTATTTTGCAACCAAACAATAAGCATTATGTTGAATCCTTTCATAGGTAAGTGCTTTTTTAAAATGTATGATATACGCAAGGCAAAGGGAATTTTTGTGACCTTGTCCATCAACCAGAATGCAATTGTTTTGTCACCAACAAGAGCTTGGTCATGACTTTCAGCATAAGCAACACACTTCTCTCCCCATCTTCTGTTGGTCAGTGTGTGAACAATATCACCCATTTGCCAGGTTTCATCCATTTTCCTACAAAAAATTTCATGACACAATAAGGCAAGCAAGAAGTTGACCTGTTCATACATAAATGTGAGCTAGATTGGTGATGCAAGACCCTGATTTCAAATATCTCGAAGAGTTACATTTCAGACGGCAACTTACTGGAGGAGCTCAATCCATTTATCAGCAATAGCCATATGCAAGCGATAATCAAATCCAACACCGCCACCCGCAACAGGAATACAAAATGCTGGCATTCCACTAACCTGTAATGACAGATCGTGCATAAGAACTAGAACAGTCAATGATGTTGGCACTATGATCATTAAGGTTTTAAACCAACTACTTTTACTAATTTTAAACTTGTAAATCCAAAGAGCTGGAAATATTGCTAAAGAAAAAGCTTCCATCTGTTAGGCAAGGGCAAAACTAGGACAGAAAATCAATATACCGACAAAAAGAAACAAAAAACTTAGTAATATAGATTATAGAGGTAATATCTTAGTTTCCTTATTTCAAGTTATTGAAGCAGTAACTGATTTTCAGTTCACTGCACTGAGAAATATAATTATGTTAAGGAAGTGGTAATTGCCAACACAAAGGATGCTCAATTTTACTTCTGCAAGGGAATAGAAAACATACATCTTCACCTATGCTAACAGCTTCAGGGTAGAGCCCATGAATCAAATCATTAACCAGCATCAGGTAAGTGACAGCCTCTACATCTGTTGCTAATCCAAAATACTCGCTGTAGTTTCCGGTAAATGCTACCTACAGAGAGTTGAACCGATAATTAAATTAGTAAACAAACATAAGGAACCTGGCATTCTGAAGATAAAATAGAAGTGAAACACAGTAATGTAGCACATGTAGAGAAAAAACTATTGCCCTAACATGGATGACTATGATATTTTGTGTGAGAGGAAAATTTCCAGCATATTCCTTAACTAATCCTTCATCATGAAAAGTAACAAAAAACATCAAGTGACATATCCATAACATTTCTAATACCTACACATTGAACACCACTGTCACATTATCATGAATACCATATAGGAACTGGACTTTGCATGTATTACCTACAACACTTCAGTGCAGTTCCCCAATGTCCTAACAAGTCACCTTTAAAACTTTCATCAATCATAGAATACAATTGGGTCATGAAAAAATGCATTGATGTGCCTAATACAATTACAGAAATTTGAATGAGAAAACCAAGATTGATATAGGATATAAAACCAATTAAAAAACAGTGCTGACGGTAGACAAGAATGAAAGTGTTCAAATTTGGTAGGATCTTAGAGCTAAAAAGTAATAATAATCATGTTAAGACATAATATTACTAAAAAAGAAGCAAAACAGATATGCTCGCCTGTTTTAATAAAACTAAAGAAATGCATAGCATGCACGATTTTAAATAGCATTATAATTTTGGAATAAAATTATAAAAGTAATTGTTGATGTGATGCAAATACAATTATCTACCTAATAAGACAAATTGAAAACCTAAATAACACCTGCAATCCATGATGAGTATACATCATTGAAGTTACACCATCAAATCTGAACCCGTCAAACTTAAATTCTTCCAACCACCACCTTGCATTTGAGAGAAGATACCTCAAAACCTGACAACAGAATGAAACAAAAAGATTAAGATCATATTTCTCACAACAGTACGTACTGTTAAATGTTTTGAAAAAGAAAGCACACACCTCCCAACTTCCATAATTGAAAAGGCGAGAATCCCACATCCAATGATATCCTCGGGACCCAGAGTGGAAGTAGTGACTATCGGTTCCATCAAACATGTTCAGCCCATCCAACGTATTATTTGATGCATGGCTGGATGTGTTAAATATTAGAAGACAGATATAGAGAATGATAAGTTTAAAAGCATTATATAAGTTTAATAGTCATAGATTCTTTTCATAATATCAGCCAGATAAAAGATAGCAAAGTGTGATTAATACACTACAATCTGAAGGAAGAGAAACAGAGATACTCCAATTAGTTTGGAAAAGAAGTATTAAAACTTCATCAGTAGTTCTGTTAAGCCCTGTGGCCGCATGATCAGCCAAAGGGAGGTGATATTAAGCTTGAATAAGTACCACATATTCTATAATTCAGTTGGAAATTCTGCGATTTGTCCTATCAGAATTTAAATACAGTAAGAAAGGAGAATGGACCCAAGTATAAATGTTTACAAACTTGTGTGCACTCAAGCATAAGTACAAAGATATTAAAAATAAATCTATTATGATGTTGTAATGTGCAGATCTCATAGAGAGAAAAAGGCATGTCCAATATGGAACAAATATGTTCCCAGAAACTTATGTTAAATCTTCTATGCAACATTAGCCAGTACCTGTGAACAATATCCATGAGTACAAGCAGACCAAGTTCATGAGCTCTATCTATCAGAGATTTCAGATCGTCAGGCGTTCCACATCGGCTGCTAGGTGCAAAAAAATTGGTGACATGGTACCTGCATCACAGAAAAAAGTGCAACTTCACTTGCAGAATAAAGGGAAGATAAACCGCTCATAAAAAAGCCCCAACTGTAATATTGGCTATCCCATTGAAAATATAACGTGAAGTACAAAGTGTTAAAGCAAATGCTAAAAAGGACAATACCCAAAGCTGGCATAGTAGGAATGCTCCTGAATAGCCATGAGCTGAACAGCATTGTAACCAAGCTTTTTAATGCGTGGTAGCACATCATCTCTGAATTCAGCATATGTGTTAATTTTTGGCTCCTGTAACAGAGTCATTAATAGCATCAGGGTAGAGAGGTTTAACAGATAAATGAAAAAAAAAAACAGTCAAGACAGGTTCTATGGCCTATTAACTTTGGATCCTTTTCAGAGGTAGAATTTATAATGTTTAAAAAACAGATGAAGCTTGATGGTGTTATTTAACCATAAAACATGTGAGGTACAGATGTCGAGGCATATTTCAAACTTTCAACCAACACTATAAAATTCCGGTGTTAATCAAATGGAGTCCAACAATTTAAGGTTTGGGTTCAGGTTGTACAGGACCGACCCCCACCCCCCCCCCCCCCCCTCCAGCTTGAAATTCAACTCAGATTGAAGATTTTCATTCCTACACAATCCAATTTCAAAGCTCAACCCTAACTTGCCCAATTCACATTGGGCTTTGGCACACAGCCCAACCAAGGAGTACCCTCTAGCTTTGAAGTCATTAACCTATACTATCAAGCTGAATAAAAAGATGCCCCTTTTAATTACCAGAGAATTCACAATATTTGCCTTGAACTTGGGCTCATCCAAGTTTATATCTGATACAAGTTCCCTTGAAAAAGATGCATCATACATCTTGGAAAAAAAAAGTTGAGGTATTCTAAAACTTAGATCATTCATCTCTGCAGCATGTCTTTACTGACCCAAGGTAAGGTTTATTGCAAAGTAAAGGAATATTAAATATCAAATATATAAATATATATATACACTCCGGCTACGGTGCGGACGTCCGTACCGGGCGGATGGTACAGATTTCCGGTTTTCTCCCACTTTCCGATCACATTTTCACATCTTAACCGTTCAGTTTTTAGGTCCTAATGTATAGATCATCTCTGCAAAATTTCAGCCAATTTGGTTATCGTTAAGGCATCCAAAACTGCAAATTACAACAATGTACATGAACGGTTCCGGTTCGTTCGTGTAAAGTGCAGTTTTGGATGCCTTAACGATCACCAAATTGGCTGAAATTTTGTAGAGATGATCTATACAATAGGACCTAAAAACTGAACGGTTAAGATCAAAATATGTGATCGGAAAGTGGGTGAAAACCGGAAATTTCGGTACGGACGTCCGCACCTGAGAAAAATCCTATATATATATATATATATGTATGCAGCCTATGTATGTATGTATGTATGTAGACAGAAACACTACACAAAATTAAATTATATAGATAAGCCAGAGGGGTGGCAATTCTTACTGTGCTACTCATTCCAACATGTGCCTCATAAATGCGGAGTGATTGTGGTCTCTTTGGCTGAGGATGTTGGAATACATACTTCTCCTGAAAAAGAAGTGATCAGCATTTAGCCATGAAGATTATCAACAGAAATACATCACAAGATTAAAAACGTCGAACTTGACTTAACATTTTCCTGGCAAATTAATTGAAGGATCTCCCATCCGATCAATGACCAGTAAGAGAATCCTATGCAAACATTAATGACTCGTGAATCACTCTCTCCAGACAATTTCCTCAATGGAGCTTCAATACTATGTTGCTCTTTATTTTTTGTTCCTTTAATTGTTAAAGTGCAGTATGGTGAGATTTAAAGAGAACTTCTATAGAAATTCCTCACACATGAAGTAATTTAATGCAACACTACTGCAGCCTTTTTTCTACCCAGAACCCATAGCATTTTTATCTACACAGTGTATAAATAGTTGAAGCATTCGTTTGTAGAAACACCCAGACACCGAAAAAACTGTTGAAAACATACCTCTTCTGGAGGATCATAGTATATTCCATTGTATGGGATTTCATTAGGAGCCTGTACCGAAAACTTGATCCAAGCAGGAATTGAGTCTTTGACACCTGAAGGAGTATCCATACGGATCTGCAATTTCACATAACACATTAGATGAACTAGACAAGGTTCTCTTATGGCAATAACAGTACACTGGTAAACCAATTCTCTAACAGGGGATGTTCATCAAATTTAGTGGATGTTTATTAAATTTCAGATACATCCACCTGAAACTGTAGCATGCCTAGCAACTAGTCTTATTGCCACAAAAGAAGTTGTACAGAGACAACATGAAAATAGCTATATATATATAATCAAAATCGCTCAGAAAATTTTCATTATTTGATTTGTTCATAGACATAAGAATTAAGGTATAGTTAGCGTGTAAAAAAAAAAAAAAAAAACTTTACCTTCAACTGTTAACAGACAATCCCTAGATTTCAGAAAAGTTAGACTTAAAATCATCAACAAGCAATGTTACCTTCACTCGAGAACCATGCGGAATTGCGGGTGAACCATCTGCATTGTTTGGCAAAAAGATCTCCCAGACCCCAAATTCATTCTGTTTACATGAGCAATGTTGTGAACAACAAAATTATCATGCAACCTTCATGTGGCATTCTTTTGGTTCCTATGTAGGAAACCCCACAGGTAAAGTTTCGAAAAACATACCTGAGTCATCACATCCGCATTCATATTCCAATTGTTGAAATCTCCAATTAATGATGCGGACTGAAATGGTCAACAAACAATCAGAACAATTATAAAGAAGGGGAAAAAGATATAACTTTGACAAAATATATAAAAGTTAAAAAATATGCTATCTAAGCTAATCCTATAAAACCCAGATTGTTCCATCAAAGGGCAAGATAGTCCGTGTGATACTGCCAATACAATAAAAAATAAAAAAAATATAAAAGATAAAAAAATCTACCTTGTAGGCTCATATTGTTCCGTAGAAAAGCAATTTTTTTTTTTTTTTCAAAACAGAGAGGACGATAAAATCACATTAATAATAAATCCTTGAGATAGAAGACTGAGACACAGTAAAACTCAAAGAAACTTTTCATAGTCTTACGACCGTAAGTTTGAATTATATTGCAAATCCTCTATACTGGCAATGGAATTTCTATATTTCATCCAATTGATACAAGACTTTCCATAGGTGAAGAAATATGGATATACAAACCTTCAATATGCTTATGGATAATTTGCATTCACATACAACTTAGTATGAAAATGTGAATCAAAATCATGGTTCAATAATGCTGAATTGCTTTTAATTTTGTTTTTTTATGTTTCCTTTCAGGGTCTGATAATCAAGAACTGCTGAAATGTCATTCTTGCACCAATCAAGTCAAGTTTGAGTTCATTCAGGTTTAGCAGTGTCTTTGCATGTATGCTGGCATATTAACGTCAGTGTGTCTATGTAGGTGCTAGACTAAGGGCTGACGAGGATTCCAACCTAATCCTGAATTGAACACACTATATCCATTATACTTGGCTTTAATAAGTTATCCTTACTTCAACAGTAAACAACAGCAAAAATTAAATACTTAAAATACCAAAAGAGGACTAACAGTTACAAGTAAATCCTTAAATAGCCAAAAGAGGCAAACAAACCTTAGCTCCAGGTGCCCACTCCCTATAAGTGATACCTGTGGCACTGAAAAACCAGTTTGAGATTATAATCAGCCCAGAAGATCTTAGATTATTTTTACACAAAAAGTATATTCTCCAAAATAAATATAAAAATGTAATGTTAGATGGTAATGAGCAAAACAGACCACATAAAAGGCTACTACCACCCTAAATTGGAAGAGAGTGCATCTTTATTACACATATAAGGGCACAATATGGTTTTTTTTTTTTTCCCCAAAAGACCTAGCCTGTCCAGGTGATATTTGTCACAAATCTGTTTAGAACCTGCAAGTTGCACGCCTTGAATGTTGCAGAGGCCATGCACACTGTTACTAAATGAATTAAGCATGTAAAAGTTCTCAAGAGAAAATTTTCATTTTGTCAATCCTAGGAACAAAATAATATTGAAGTTTCCTCTAATCAACAAAAGGCTATGGGAACAAATGTCATTTTACTTAATGTGTTGAACTCTTGATACTTCATGATTATAAAAGCTATACAAATGGTACCTCAATCTATTGAACTCCAACAGTTTAAAAGATTGAAGCATTTGTTTTGAAATACTAGAAGGTACTTGAGACACAAGCATGAAGTAGCATGGAAAACTTTTTTTTTTCCCTTTCAGTCAGCTGTACTGACCTTATACATCACCTCTCTACTAGTTTGGTTTATGTTCTAATTGCTATTCTATATCAAAAGAACAAGAGAAGTAAAAAGTGGTTCATGGTTACTGAGTTGAGTATAATACAAGCAAGATGCAAAAATGCTGACTGTTGCAGAGATAAAAAAAAGTAATACCTGCGTGTGAACCCAAACTTCTCATAGCCACGAGAAAACACCTCCAAACCACCTTCATACTTGTCAATTTCCGCACGCAACTTTTTGTATTGTCCATATCTGAGCATAGTATTCACAATCAGTGAAAGCCTATAACCTAATTTGGAAATAAAGCAGGCAAGAAACATTTATAGGAGGAAAAGAGGAAAAAGTAACATAAACTGGTGCACTACCAAAACATAAATATTATTGCAATTGTAACATAGACCAGCTAGCTAGCCATTGTTCTGCCGATTTGCTCATAGGGGAACAGACCTTACTACTTAATCAATTATTTTTCATTCTCTTCTCAACTTCAGGCCATCATCCATTTCGATAGTTAGATGTATTGCTTATATGTGCAAATGTGAAAGAGAAACCTACCGGTAATCCAAATGATCACGGAAGCCCTTCAAAAGTGGATCTATTTCATATATTTTTTGCCCAGTGCCAGGTGGTGGAATTGACTTTGGAGCAGTACTTGCTGTCCCTTTTAAAGGACTAGCTGTGTCCTCAACCTTGGTTTTATCATCATCAACACTGCCCACGTCTAACGAAGAAATTACTTCATCTTCAACAATCTCATCTTCCATAGTTACACTGTCTACATCCTCAAGCACCTAAAGCAAAATCATAGCACACATAATCAATCTGTGATGTGATTCAAGATGTCAAATAGAAAGTGAAATTGCTAGAACATTTCTGCTCAGCATCTAAAATCCCCAAATTGAAAGTAGAATACTTTTTTTTTTTTTTCAGAAGTGAAACTGGAATACTGTTGCAAAACCATAATTAATAACATAGAACATTTGTTACGCATATCACAAACCTGAGGATCCTCTGAATCTGTGCTGGGAGCTTCCAATTGCTCTGTCAAAGGGGGAGAGCCATCGGTCGGACCTCCAGGAACAAGAACTTTCTTTGAAGCAGCAACAGTTAAAGAAGAAGGCGAATCAGAATCATACGAAGACTTTCCGGCAAAAATCTTCCCTACAAACAAGAATCACTTTAGCTTAACATACTTAACAAGTTAACTAATAGAATAGTAGGCAAACATTGATCAAAGAAATTCTATTTATTTTTCAGATGCCAGATTCATCTTGACATGAAAATTAACCGCGCATGAAGCATATGTTCGGATCAACCCCAATATAATTGGCATTGAGTCCATTTTGACACACATAACCCAAAAGAAGAAACAGAGGAAATCAATTTATCTTCTAAAACCCCATTTCCAATCTCAGTGGTATCAAAATTGATTCTTCTTCAGAGCACCAAGTTACATCCACCTCGGAATCAGCAAACAGGTAATCGTTCCAAGCTGATTATCGTCATCGTTTAGGATGCTCTCACATTTGCAATCACCATTCTTATATCCTCGATTTCACTTCAAAGGCACAGCTTGTATATCACAAGCACATCTATTCCAATTTTGCAAAGCCTCGCAACACATCCGAGTAAACTCCAAGGAGTAATGGTAATTAATCTACGGTAACATCCACAACAAAACAAACAAGAGGCCAAAATCTACTACTCCATTTCAATATAATCAATTAAATTACTGTTGTATTGACCGCTCCTCCCATAACATTTCCCCAAGCCAAAATCGAATGCCGAAACGAATTGATCATAAAAGCATACATTTCTGAAAGGAAAACGAAAACAGAGCTAGGAGGAGGAGGAGGAGAGTGAATACGAGAGAAGGAGGAGGTGTTGTCGAGCAAGAGGCAGAGGGTGGTGGACCTCCGATCGCCGCCATTGACGTTGGAATGCAAGGAGGACTTGAAACCGGAAGGTATAAGAGGGAAGCGTATCCCCGAGAGAGTGGAGACCATCTTCTTCTTCTTCTTCTTCTTTTGTATCCTTCTAGCTAGGGTTTCTTATGAGAGAGAGAGAGAGAGAGAGAGAGAGAGAGAGATCTGTATTTTGCTGAGCTTGGAAGGTAGCACTTGCCACCGGCCCTCCCGGGAGAAACGTGATTTGAGTGAGTGAGAAGCAGCAAAAATCGGAGAGAGATGAAAGTCTCTCGTTTCCAGTGGCCGCTTGAAGCCAAGAGAGAGAGAGAGAGAGAGAGAGAGAGTTTGGGCTACTCGCTTTGCTACGTGTGCAGTCGAGAATTGCATGGGAATGGGTGTGCGGGACCCATGCATCACCTCGCGTTTTCGATCGTCGATCGTAGTTGGGATTTGATTTTCCCCCAGGATAAGTTAATCGCTAAACAAATGTTATAATCCAAAATATCAATCTCAGAGGAAAAATAATAAATAAAAATAATATGAAGTACACGATGGAGATGAGCCGATGAGGAACGAAAGGCTGTGAAAAGGGCGGAGGGCCCGCTTGGGATATTTTGTGTGTTTGTTTTGTAGCTGGAATCAAGTGAAAAAAGGTCCTTTCTCTCCTACTATTTTCGGCTGCAGTTTGTCGCTATAAACAGAAATTATTTCATGGATCATTGGGGCATATTCCATGGTCCACGCTAGTGAATTTTGTTGCAACAGTTTTCGTACTTCATGTGTTTTCAAAATTGTTCTTGGATATCTCTGAAAATCTCAACACCGAAGCAATGTATCATGAATTTGTGAAAATTAAAATTAATGACCTGACAGTTAAGGAGCAGATTTTCAAATGTATCTCCTATCCTAATCCTATGGACATGATCAAGTGAATTAGGAGCTACTTTTTTTTTTTATACTGTATCTCTGCAAATAAGGCAAGGAGAGTTTTGATGTTTGAATTATATGAGTTGGTATGAAAAAAAGTCACAAATTCCAAATTTTGCATCCTTTTTAAAACACAGCCATAAATATGACAAAAGAGGTACTTTGGCTAGACTTAAATTTATTGAGTTTAATTGGCAAAATTTAAAGAAAAAAATGTCAATATTATGATACAAACGTGTTGTCCTTATTTTAGTATTTTTTTTGTCTCCATTACTAAATCTATTTAACTCTTCAAATTTGTTCCATAAAATTCTTAACTAGAAATTGAAGAATGATAGTTGAGTATGGATTTTTTAGACCTCACATAAAACATAAAGAAAGCAATCGACTCATTTTTAGAAGGGAAATCAAGACATAGCATGGCAAGGCATTAATGCATTTCTCCCCTCGAAATAGTACTAGTTACCTACCTCTCATTTTCATGCCCTAACATCCAAGTCCTTGTCAGTTGTCACCACCTTACCATAATTTTGGTCTCGCATGACCTGCTTGCCCATCAAAGACTTTATTCTTCGCAGTCATGATCCTTCATTGTTCAGCTAGTGTTGTCCAGTATCAGCAGCACGCCATAACTCTTCTTTTATCAACTTAGGACAAATTTCCATCCCTTTCATTCCAGCAATTTATAGCTTTTGTTTCTCTCACCCCGTCTCTCTAGTCTCTCCACCGTCAAACTCAAACTCATGACTCATGACTCACACTCTTGGTTTTTCCAGTTACATCTAATGACTGGAATCTCATAGATAGATCTTTGCAATGGTGAACCACACGCACTTGTAATACTGTGAGTCTCACTCTCTGGTTGTCCCAATCCTCTTACACATGTAAGTGAATAGAATGATCCTCATAATCAAACACAAGTCATGAAGGAATATGCCTTCATCCGGGGGATTCTATCTCGATCAAATAATTGAGGTGGCAGAGTGACACTCGAATTTACTTCCATGATTGATTCCATATGGTACGTAGCGATGGGTTCTGAAGTGAACTTTCAGCCTTCGTAAAATTGTCGCAGTTTTCAAAGGGTAAAACAACAGTGATTAAACGGTCTCTGCATTTCAGCCGAAGTATGCAAGTTCGCAAGTCTGCTTTGGAACGTGCCTGCTCATCGTGTGTGTTATTGTTCATAACCCTACTACAAAACCCTTGTGGCTGATGAGAAAGATGGTTAAGGTTATCTTCATTACTCAATAAGATTATCATCATAAGAAATTCCGGATGACAAACTGAGAGAGGATAAAAGCATTTCCTATAATTTTGAACCATATTTTCTTTCGAAGAGAGAAACTTTACAATGCTGTTAATCTGTTATAGTAATCTACAACAGGAAACGGTTGGTGGGGGTATGTGTCTAAGTTACACACATATATAACCTTGAGATCACAACATAACTACTCTTTAGGGAAATTTCATTCCTATTGGAGCTACAAAATCACAAAACACTACCGTACCAGTGAACACCGGTATAATCCTTGCTCATGAGAGTAAATCTAGTAGCTTAAAATGCCAATTGTCTGATGCAAACACTGAAGATAAGAGTGACAGTTTCTCTGATTTGGTACTCAAGCTCAGGCAAATATAAATGAAAATGGAAAGGGAAGAGTAGAAACTGGGAAGGAAGGTCGGGAGGGTTGAAATATTCCCAATGCTCAGATCCTGTTTTTCTCAAAAAGAATTCTTGTTCCTTAGGCAACGACAAAACAAAACTACATCGACACTTCTATATCATTCAAAGATGTAGCAGAACAGCTTTTCAACTCTACTAGCCCATGAGGAACATATTCCATGCGGGGATTATAATCTATATGCTTTGCCAAATTATGCTAGCAAATAGATACTTTATTATGAGTGAGTATACCCCAGACTTGAAACTAGTTTGCCAAAATGTCTGTATCACGGACTATCCTCATAGAAGGGAGTAAAATTGCAGCCACCGGGTTCTTTGCCATACCACCGCCTTCATCAATAATCAGCCTTAAGCCTTCAATATGAAGTTTCCCATGATGTCCACTTACAATAACAGTTGGAGTGTTTTTCAGTTCCTATAAGATACCAAAACACCAGCAAACGTCTAGATTTCAGTAACATTCCAATAGTATGAGGATATATATAACAAATCTCAGTTAATCCAGACAACTGAAATTTTTTTATCAAGAATAAATATTGAAATTCATGGAATAAAAGAATCTTGGGCCCCTTTATAGGGAAAGTTTCACTAAAGAGGATTAGCGATATCAAGGGGCTTTTCCGATTATAGGCATAAAAGAGAATGCACATTTGAGTATGCATTCTCTTACACGCGGTTGTTTGCCAACGACGTAAAACAAGCGCATGCTGTTGGCAATCTACCAGCTATAAGAAAATGCATGCTTGTCTGCTGATAAAAAGAGGTATAGAACCATCACCTCTGGTATATTCCACACGTCTTTCCTGCCACTCAGAGCCTCTATCTTAGGTACCCGAGTATCTCTGGCTTTCAGAAACTCCAACTGTTGTTTGACATCTTTATCTTTCTCCAAACCGGCGTGCACAGCAATCAATTTACAGTGTTTGGTTTCACCCTCAATCTCTACACAGACATCATCCTGGAAAAAATGCACATCATCAAGACCCACTAAGCTTCATCATTTGTTCTCAATTACTGCATTCTGCTTCAGAACACACAAAAAATGGGAAAGCGAAGCCATTTAAATTTTCCTCTCAATTTTACACAATGACTCTAATCAAATGCTCTTTAGTGTGGTAAAAAATTTAGATGAGAGCAAGTAAAACAAGCCTGACCTCTTCATGCACCCAAACCATATCGGCAAGAAACTTCTTATGATCATCAGGAACTGCCTTCACCAGATCTGGCCATAAGAATTGTTCCATTTGAGAAAGTCACAAAACGAATTCATATCAGTGGATTTACTGAGAAAGCACACTAACCAAACCAACCATAGACAACTAGTTAGAAGTACTGAATAGCCATGGTGTATAATTTGGCAAATCAAGATTCAAACTTATCACGCGCCATTGTGTATAGGGGAAAATCACACAATTAAGAGACACATGAAATAGCCATGGATTGCCCAAAAATGCATGGCTTCGTTGCCAAATTGAACCAAGAATCACTCGACTGAAAAAACGGATAATGACCACCGAAAGATTTAAATTAATTAAATTTAACACTCCGCAAGAACTAAAGTTACTGAATTATATACAAAGTAACACAACAAGACATTCAAAATTCGGCAAACCAAGATTCAAACTTATGTACAGCAGAAAATCCAACTGATCTGAATTCAAAACCATCATAAAATCAAGAGACACATGAAATCCCCATGGATTACCCAAAAATGCATAAAACAGAATCGTTCCATTGCCACTCCACCGAAAGATTTAAGAGATGTAAATTTAACACAACACAAGCACTGAAGTTACTGTAAGTGTGTGACACTGTGAAACATTAATGACTCAACAAACCAAGATTGTCACTTGCAAAATACGACTGAATGCAGATGAAATTCAACACCAAATAAATTCAACAACCAAAACACACAATCAATTTCCATCACCAAACAAAACCATGCCATTGCAAATTGAACCAACAATCCCTCACCACCCAGATTCAACAAACAGAATAATCATACCGGCAGAGCCATGAGGCACCCCGTAAGACTCAAAAGTGGGCCCAGCGTCATAAATGGAACCCTGGTAATCAGTCCCCTTAGCCTTGTTAAACCCCTTCATACTCCCAGCCCATCTCCTCCCCTGCAATTGCATTCCCTCGTACCCCTCGCCCTTGAACCACCCTTCTCTCTCCTCATTGTCCTCGAACTCCTTCCACCCCTCCCGGAACTCGGACCCGTCCGGCGGCGGAGGCAGGACTCTCAAGAAGCCGGCGAAGGCGAAGTCGTGGTTCCCGGCGATGAAGACGTGTTTCTGATGCGGGTATCTGGAGGGGAGGGAAATGAGGAAGTCGAGGACTTTGTTGGTGTCTGGGCCGCGGTCGCAGTAGTCGCCGAGGAAGATGACGAGGGCGGTGGCGAAGTCTGAAGAGGGGATGGAGGATTCGAGATTGGACCAGAGGTTTTGGAGCTTCGTGTGGAAGCCGTGGACGTCGCCGATGCAGCAGACTAGTCTGGGTTTTGGGTCCGACATGGTTTTGGTTTTCCGGTTAAGGGTGCTGAGATTCGGTACAAATGAATGTGGAAAGTTTCTCGGAGGTTGAACTGGGGGCTTATATATGTGGCGGGGTTTGTGGATGTGATTCTCGTTGAAATCAAACTCCAATTTGAACTTCTTTTCTATATTTATTTAATAAAACTACAAGACAATTTGATTGGAAGAATTTTGGGCTCTGACCACCGGCTCCGGTTCCTAATGTGATTTATATTCTACGTTTAGGAATTTAACGGGGAATTCGTGTTTATTGTACTAGTTTTACGTGCGATAACCACACTTCAGAGGTTCTAATGAGTCTTCTCTTTATTTTAATATTTTTCTTAAAATGTCATATTGTAATACAACTTCTAGTATTTTTTGCCTCCATTATTAATATTCTTATTTAACTCTTCAATTTGTTGCATATAATTCTTGACTAGAATTTTAACTTGGCAAAATTTAACTAGAATTCGAAGAAGGATAGTTGCATACGGAATCTTTAGACCTCACATAAAACATAAATAAAGCAATCAACTCTTAAATCAAGATGTTGATGAAAAAACTAAAAATTGATGGAAGAGTGATGTGTCAATTGTCATGATATTTAGATTAGATAAAGAGTCTAGATTTTATGAAATTGAAGAAAATTCACACTTTTTTCACTTTAGACGAGCTAGATCCATGAAGGAATGCCCTGGCTAGAGAAGAGGCAGATTTGTCTGAGGTTAGTTATATAATTAATGATTGTCGTAATTACTGGTAGGGCTTTCTATTTTATTTTTCTTCGATATATCTTTCGTGAAGCAAATGGTGTTGAGATCACAACATTAAGTACTCCTCTTTAGGGAAATTTCATTCCTTTTGGAGCTACAAAATCACAAAAGAGGGGTGCTACCTTCTATCCCGTATCCTTTCACAATAGTTTGAGATAATGGTAACTACAAAATCAGTTTCTTTGTTTCGGCTAAACATGGACTGTACACTACTGTTACTAAAAAGAAAGATAAGGAATCTATGTGATCTTTCTTGTAAATGCATGGAAGAACACCTGGACTAAACTAAAGAAAGTACTCATGAATACAGCTTATAAATTATAGCTTCTCACATTAAAGGTAACAAAGAACTAACAAAATAGATAAATAACGCATATGATCTTGATTGTAAATACACCAAAGAACACATAAAGTAAACTAAAGGCATAAAAGTGTTCATGAACACAACATATAACCTCCAGCTTTTCTTCATTCATAAACTCCAAATTATTTTTCAGACCTAAAAATAAATTTTCAAATTAATTAAGCAAAATTCGATATAGAACATGATGAAAAGAGAAAAGGAAGCAATTTTTATCACCATTCTTCTCTTACCTTTTTGCTTATTCCTTTCTGCCTTCCTTTATTCCTTGGAGTCAATCTGCATAGGAATAACATATTTGGATTTTAAAAACAACGAACATTTCAATCAAAAACACTATGGGACTTGCTAAAAAATACGAATACAATATAAATTTCATCTGGAAATCAAATGACCATGGAAAAAAGTTCATTCGCATCTGGCACACTTAAAACTTGGAACCTATAGTCATGCTTCTGTTTTTGTTTTTGGTTATGAAATAAGATGAAAGACACCAAGTAAAAAAAAAGAAAAACTGTCAATCAATTGATATGGTTTTTCTTTATTACTTTGTTGTTCGTGTTCTTTTTTGGGTTTGACATCATACGGATCAACATATGCACACCCACACTAAACTTCTTCTAACATAGATTTGGAAAAGTATAATCCCGAATTCTAAAGACTACTCCTACGCTTCAACTAACAAATCTGAAATTGATCTGTAGGACAACATGGCGGCTACTTACGGCTTCACCTACTTGGTTTTGGTTCCCCATTGCAAACACATGGAAAGAAATAAATTACCAGATTGAGCAATTTTGAGGGCCTTCATTGATTTCTCTCTCCTTCCACAACTTTTCCTTGATCTAAAACCTGAACATACACCTAGTAAGCACAGACAATGTGAGGTAAAAACCAAATATATAGAAAAAAGAACCATAGGGATGAATTTCAATATTAATTCTTGTAATTGGAGTGCGAGATTATGAGGAGAGACTATTGGGATATTCAAGAATCTCTGCTGCTTACCAATAAGGAGTTTTGCACGGTAAAGAAGAGCGGGTGGGAGGATAATAACTGCATATCAGTTTGAGTTTTCTATTTCTCAACTTCACGTGAGAAGAATCTTAACGTGCTTATCCTCTTTTTTTTTTTTTTACGCTGAAATACGTTTTTACCCTACTTTTATTTAATCATTTTGCAGTAGACTTATATAAAAAGAGGGGCAATTGCAGGGTTTTTGAAAATTTAACCATAAGCCTTATCGGCTTAATTACTGATTATTGATTATTGATTAGTACACGTGTTGTGTGTAGGATTTTTTTTTTTTTTTAAGAGTGTGTTGGAGTTAGTTAAAAATAGTGGAAGTTTCCACCCACTACGTTTTCACTACATTTAATTTAATTTTTGCATTTTGTTAATTGAATTTATTATCCCCATTGCTTATTTTTTATTCAAATTATTTTAATATATAAGAGGTAAATTGGTAAAAAAAAAAAAATTAGTTATGGAGAGTAAGATCTCTTCTCTTAATAATACTATAGATACAGATTAATTTTTATACTGGCAGAGTAAATATACTATTTGTATTAATATTACATTTTTACCAATTTATGACTTATTATCGAGTAATTCATAAATAAAGCTAGATTGTGCATTTTATGATAAACCGATACAGGGTATGAGTTAGGGGTGGGTTTGTGAAACCGAAAACCGAAAAAAACAGAGCCGAAAGCCGAACCGAAGCTGAAAAAAACCGCACCGAAACAAAAAACCGAACTGAAACCGAACCGGTTCGGTTTGGTTTTCGGTTTGTAAGTGTCAAAAACCGGTTCAGACCGAACCGAACCAAAATTAGAAAAACGACGTCGTTTTTTCCCTTTTCGTCAGAACCCTAAAGCAGCCGCACTATAAATACTTTGCACTCAGCCTTTCGCGACATTTCATTTTAGGTTTCTTCTTTTCGCCTCTCTTTTTTCTCTACCGCTATAGTCAGCAAGGCTCTCAAGGAGCCGAATCGCACCGCAAGAACATCAAGCACAGCCTCATCGAGATCGCCGAGATCATGAAGACCAGATCGATGGCGAAGGATCTGAGCGGGATTGTGAAGGAGAATCGGCAAGGACCCCAAGGTTTTTCAGTAAGAAATTACCGACGGTGATGTTGAGGTGCTGGTATGAACCCAAGCTATTTCAGTATCAAATTTCTCTGCTTTTGATGATTTGGGTTCAATTTTGTTCTGGGTTTCTCTTGAATTTGTGTTGGTATGAATTTCATGGCAGGGAATGGATGAGTTTGTTCATGATCTGGTAGTGAATAATCCGATAGAGAAGGCTTAAGGTAGCAAGGGTCAGATGATGATGATGTTTCCTGACACCAGCACCCTTGCCTTGGTAAATTTTTTTCTCCAGATCCACCTACTTTTTAGTTCAAATCTGGTTATGAGATTCGTTTAATTTCTGCTGAGCATTTAGACTATGAAGATTAGATTGGGAATGGTGGAACTCGGTCTGCAAAATTGGACTCTAAACATGCAGATTTTGTTACTCTAAGGGATTGATGGAACTGGCCTCATTGCAGTTGTTACAGGTCTTTCTTTTTGCTCATAATTTATCACATGTTTGATTGCTAAGACAAGAAAAGTTTTAACTTTATCAGTTTCTTTTGAGTCAAATCAAATCAGGCCCCAATACTAACAAAGCAAGTAAAACTAACATGTGTGCTCTTATGCCCCACAATGACAGGCATGCCCTACAAACGGCTCCCACCGCTATCTTTCATCTTTGATTTGATAATTCACTGGATTTCTCTTTACCAAAGTCCACGTTGTTTTTTAAAATTTTAATTTTTTTATATCTCCAATAAAGTCATGTCGGGCACGTCTTGTCCACCACTCTCCTTCTTTTTGTTTATTGTTTTTCTTTTCTCTTTTTTTGTTTGTTTACAGCCTTGCATATCTTATTATTATATTTACTTTCCTTTTTAATTACAACTTTTGGATCCCTCTGCCATTATCTATGGCACCTCTGAAAAGTGAGAATGCCCTCTGATTAATTACCACAGAAAGAAAAAACAAGAAAAAGAAAGAGAGTAAAGGAATGTATTAGAGATCTTACTGTTCTAGGTAAGGTCAAGTGGTCAACCCCAATGTTTGTTAGATTGCGTAATTAAATGCCAACTGTAGATAGCGTAATTAAAAGCAACCTGTACTAAATCTAGGAGATCCTTCGGGTAGATTTAAGTAAAATGAGAAAAGCGTTATCCAAGGCTACAAATCTACGATGATCTTTTTTTTTTTTTTGAGAATGTACATGACCTAATACATTAGATGAGACAAGTCATCAAGCCCAGTGTGGGGAAAACAAATAATAATTATCTTAAATAGCTCATAATGAAAAGTGAAAATATATTTATTACCTTTATTATGGCCGCTGATATTTTTAAACTGTAATGGGAATCGGTGGAAAGCGTCTCCATCGAAAAAAAAGAAAAAAAAAAGGCATATTTAAAGTGTCTTATGGGTAAATAATTTAATAATAGTGAATCTATCTGTAATGTTGTAGCAGTTAAAATTTGAGAATTCGCGTATTTATCAGCAAGTACAAGGGTAATTTCGTAAGATAAGGTTCTCCTTGGCTGGGTCCTGGGTCACACCAAATTCACGCATTTCAAGATTGAGATAAGGACCATTAGATCTAACGAATGGTCCAGATTAAGATCTGGCCATGACCTTTACTATAAAATAAAAAAATTGAGAATACCGAGGCACTCTCTCTCTCCCCTTGTTTCTTATGTCTCTCTCTCTCACAACCCTAACTCCTCCTCTAACTCTCTCACAACCCCTAACTCCTCGAACTCTCTGCGTTTAACTTCTCAAACCGTAACCCAGACTCTTTTTTATCTCAGACCTCAGTTTCTCTTAATCTCTCTCAGACTTTGTCAACCTCCTATGGACCTCTCTGTTTCTCTCAACCTCCTTTCGCCTCTCCCTAACTCTCAACCTCTGCTGTTCTCGACCTCCGCCCAACCTCCTTTCAGCCTCTTCTAGGCCTCCGTTTCTCTCGACCTCCGTCGGATCTCTAAAGATCGTTTCTTTAATACCTCATCAGCCTCTTCTAGGCCTCCGTCTCTCTCGACCTCCGTCGGATGTCTAAAGATCGTTTCTTTAATACCTCATCAGCCTCTTCTAGGCCTCCGTTTCTCTCGACCTCCGTCGGATCTCTAAAGGACGTTTATTTAATCGTTGTCTCGATCTCTCCGTTTTACCTCCATGTTCGAACTACGCAGGCGGTGCCGGAGCCGGATCCCTGGCCTTCAGATCGATCTTCTGGTAGGTTTTTATTTTTTATTTTATTTTATTTTTGATTATATTACTAGTATGTTATTATTATTATTTCCCAAACGAACTGGCCTCGGAAGGCAGGCCCATAAACAGGCTTTGGGCCTGCGTTTAATTTCCTCTTCTTTTTGAGTTTTTTTTTTTAAAATATGGTCCGGGTTTTGGGCATCATTCTGGGCCTCATTTTACTCTAGTGGGTTTTTTTTTATTTTTACAAATATGGTCCGGGTTGGAAATGATTGTGGGCCTCATTTATAAATATTGTGCGGGTTGGAAATGATTTTGGGCCTCAATATGGTCGGTCCGGGTTGAAAATGATTTAGGGTTTCTCATTTCTCATTCCCCTCCTATAAATACCACCTCCTTTAGTTTTGCCTGAGCCAGCCTACTTTCGTTCTATAACTGGTAAAACCCTAAATCTTTTCTTCTCTTGAAGTTCTTGTAACTTGATGAAATTCGTTGTGGGTTTTTATGTTTGGTGTACTGGGTTGTGTTTTGTGGACTTGGTTTTGTTGAAATCAAAGGTTATTCTTCAATTTTTTTTTTGATTTCCTCTTCTTAAATCTTTTGTCCTGACCGTTTTGTGTTCATTTATTGTTCAGATTTGTGCAAATGGCATTTCTTGTGGGTCTCGTATTGCAGGTGATAATGCATGCTTGTGTATAGATACTTTCATTTTCTTTACTTTCATTTTTGGGCATATATTGTTTTCATTGATTACAATTTCTGTTGACAGGATGGTTTTGTTTTTGGGACTGTTCATTCTGGCTCTTGCTTCAGTTGGGATGAGATCCAGGAAATCGGTCCTAACTTGTATTTTTCTGGGCTTTGTGATCTTGCTGTGCTGAAGGAAATTAAAGGTAAAGCTGAAATATCAGATATGTTGCACAAAAATTTGAGATAAAATGTGTTCTGTTTATTAAACATACATCTAAAGACGGTCAGCTGTTCTATTTGATATTATGTTTTGTTTGTGTATATTAGATGTTCACCTAATATCAAATAGAACAGCTGACTGTCTTTAGATGTATGTTTAATAAACAGAACACAATTTATCTCAAATTTTTGTGCAACATATCTGATATTTCAGCTTTACTTTTAATTTCCTTCAGCACAGCAGGATCACAAAGCCCAGAAAAATACAAGTTTGGACCGATTTCCTGGACCTCATCCCCACTGAAGCCAGAGCCAGAATGAACAGTCCCAAAAACAAAACCATCATGTCAACAGAAATTGTAATCAATGAAAACAATATATGCCCAAAAATGAAAGTAAAGAAAATGAAAGTATCTATAGCATGCATTATCACCTGCAATACGAGACCAACAAGAAGAGATGCCATTTGCACAAATCTGAACAATAAATGAACATAAAACGGTCAGGACAAAAGATTTGAGAAGAGTAAATAAAAAAAAAATTGAAGAATAACCTTTGATTTCAACAAAACCAAGTCCACAAAACACAACCCAGTACACCAAACATAAAAACCCACAACGAATTTTATCAAGTTACAAGAACTTCAAGAGAAGAAAAGATTTAGGGCTTGTCCGGTAACGTTTCTAAAAATGATTTTTCAAAAACCGATTTTGAAAATAAAAACGAGAAAACAAGATTGGATTTTTGAGATCCGAAAATGAGTCCGGTAGCTTATTCAGAAAACAATTTTCAAAAACGAGAGAAGATTGCGACTAGAGATGAGAGAGAGACCTGAGAAGAAGATAGCGACGTGAGAATATGGAAGAAGAGAGCACATTCTTTTTTTCTCTTTGTTTTGGAAAATATATCTCCGTGTTTTTTAAAATATGAGAATGAAAAGGTGAAAACGTCTATTTGTCGTTTTCCAGTTTTACGAGTAAAATAAAAAATTATTTTCAAAAATTATTTTCTGCATTTTCGAAAACAGACCAACGAACGCATTTTCAAGCCATTTTCATTTTATAAAATGAAAAAGATGACTTGAAAACGTTACCGAACGCCACCTTAGGGTTTTACCAGTTATAGAACGAAGGTAGGCTGGCTCAGGCAAAACTAAAGGAGGTGGTATTTATAGGAGGGTTTAGGAGAATGAGAAACCCTAAATCATTTTCAACCCGGACCGACCATATTGAGGCCCAAAATCATTTCCAACCCGCACAATATTTATAAATGAGGCCCACAATCATTTCCAACCCGGACCATATTTGTAAAAATAAAAAAAAAAACCACTAGAGAAAAATGAGGCCCAGAATGATGCCCAAAACCCGGACCATATTTAAAAAAAAAAAACTCAAAAAGAAGAGGAAATTAAACGCATGCCCAAAGTCGTTTCTGGGCCTGCCTTCCGAGGTCAGTTCGTTTGAGAAATAATAATAATAACATACTAGTAATATAATCAAAAATAAAATAAAATAAAAAATAAAAACCTACCAGAAGATCGATCTGAAGGCCAGGGATCCGGCTCCGGCACCGCCTGCGTAGTTCGGACATGGAGGTAAAACGGAGAGATCGAGACAACGATTAAAGAAACGTCCTTTAGAGATCCGACGGAGGTCGAGAGAAACGGAGGCCTAGAAGAGGCTGATGAGGTATTAAAGAAATGATCTTTAGACATCCGACGGAGGTCGAGAGAGACGGAGGCTGATGAGGTATTAAAGAAATGATCTTTAGACATCCGACGGAGGTCGAGAGAGACGGAGGCCTAGAAGAGGCTGATGAGGTATTAAAGAAACGATCTTTAGAGATCCGACGGAGGTCGAGAGAAACGGAGGCCTAGAAGAGGCTGAAAGGAGGTTGGGCGGAGGTCGAGAACAGCAGAGGTTGAGAGTTAGGGAGAGGCGAAAGGAGGTTGAGAGAAACAGAGAGGCCCAGAGGAGGTTGACAAAGTCTGAGAAAGATTAAGAGAAACTGAGGTCTGAGATAAAAAAGAGTCTGGGTTAGGGTTTGAGAAGTTAAATGCAGAGAGAGAAAGTTCGAGGAGTTAGGGTTGTGAGAGAGAGACATAAGAAACAAGGGGAGAGAGAGAGTGCCTCGGTATTCTCAATTTTTTTATTTTATAGTAAAGGTCATGGCCAGATCTTAATCTGGACCATTCGTTAGATCTAATGGTCCTTATCTCAATCTTGAAATGCGTGAATTTGGTGTGACCCAGGACCCAGCCATAAATATGGTGGGACTATCATTTCTAAAAAATAACCTCTCAAAATATAAAAATATGTGGTCAGATTGGATCTGGCCATCAAAACCATGTATGTGCAACAGAATAATTTTTCTTGTTCAAAAAAGAAAAAGAAAAGGAGAACCTTATCTTACGAAATTACCCCTGTACTTGCTGATGAATACGCGAATTCTCAAATTTTGACTGCTACAGCATTACAGATAGATTCACTATTATTAAATTATTTACTCATAAGACACTTTAAATATGCCTTTTTTTTTTATGGAGACGCTTTCCACCGATTCCCATTACAGTTTAAAAATATCAGCGGCCATAATAAAGGTAATAAATATATTTTCACTTTTCATAATAATAATTCAATGTGTGATTAATATATAACTTTTTCAATTATACCAACTATAAATAGATAGATGAAATTCATTTTTCAAGGATAAGTGATTTGGTTATCGAGAAGAGGTTGAGTCACAAATTTGATTTTGGGATTGGAATTAGGTCATGGAGTAATTGAGAACCTTATGAGCTATTTAAGATAATTATTATTTGTTTTCCCCACACTGGGCTTGATGACTTGTCTCATCTAATGTATTAGGTCATGTACATTCTCAAAAAAAAAAAAAAGATCATCGTAGATTTGTAGCCTTGGATAACGCTTTTCTCATTTTACTTAAATCTACCCGAAGGATCTCCTAGATTTAGTACAGGTTGCTTTTAATTACGCTATCTACAGTTGGCATTTAATTACGCAATCTAACAAACATTGGGGTTGACCACTTGACCTTACCTAGAACAGTAAGATCTCTAATACATTCCTTTACTCTCTTTCTTTTTCTTGTTTTTTCTTTCTGTGGTAATTAATCAGAGGGCATTCTCACTTTTCAGAGGTGCCATAGATAATGGCAGAGGGATCCAAAAGTTGTAATTAAAAAGGAAAGTAAATATAATAATAAGATATGCAAGGCTGTAAACAAACAAAAAAAGAGAAAGCCCAACCAAACAATTTTAAAATGATAGTATTACATCACAATGAAACATGATTGTCTATTCCTTATCACATCAAAATGTATCTATGACCAGTGGCTAGCCTCTGTGTATGAATTAATATTCAAGTATAATTGTATTTACAACAACTAATCTGAGTGTGTGAAAAGTCAACACTAGAAAGAGAAATGGGCAGAAGGAGGTTGCACAGAAACTAGACATAGGTTTAGAACATACAAAATTTCTCGCAAGATAGCTCGCACACAATTCTGGAAGAAAATCACAGGCTGCATCCAATTTCAACTGTTAGACTAGAGACCATGACGGTCAAAAGAAAATAAGTCTTCAAAAAACAAGATTTTTGTCACTTCTAATCATACTAGCAATTTCAGATAGTTTCTCACCGTGCTCTAAACCAAAGCTCCAAATATAAATCAAATCATCCAATTGTATTTGTGGTAGCACCTCTGATAATGCTACCTCAGAAAACCAAGTTCTACATTTCGTGAGCAGCATCTCCACTCCGAAGTAAAGTGCACCCTGCAAATGTAACACCATTATTTGGACAGAAATTGAATTTTCTCTAATAATGCCAGAGGATGATCTGTTTAAACAGTCTAAGATAAGTAGATACTGTAAAGAAGAGAAAGAAACCCCATTGGATCAGAATTACTAGATAACCAAAAAAAAAAAAACTCTAAACTGGATTAATCTATTTTACCTCAATAAGAGGGAGAAAATTATCAAATGTAACATCCAACGGGCAGCCGTATATACAATTCAGAACATCTACAAACGTTTCCAGGTTCCACTCAATTGCTATACAGTCCAGGCCCGATTCGCTACAAGAAATTTACAAACAATTCAGCTATATATAGCAGCACTTGAGCACAACAAATGTCAGCAGAGACATGATAATCCAGTGAAGAAAAGCATGCATTTCTTATAAGAACCATCATCTACACACTAAAACTAAGCCCAAACTCTAACAAATTTTCCTTAGCAATCCCAGGAGCATATCAAAGTTGAATAATTGAAAAACCTGTGTAAATTTAAATAAAAAAAAAGCTTGAGGCTCACCGATCAATCACATATGTTTGAGTGATCGAAATTGATTACCCGAAGCTGCCGGTTAGGAGTCCATGGAAATAAGAAGAGTGCTGGATAAGCCTGCAACAAGCATACAGTAATGAATATCCTTTTCCGGCAAATTAACGGAAAATCAGGTGAGGAAACGAGAAGTGACGGACCTGTTCCGATGAGCTTTAACTTTGAGTGTTTGGCAACACAGAATTGCCGGCAAATCCCAGCTTTGGTGGTGAGTGCTTTGGGGAGTGAAATTGCATGTACCAGCTTCAGTTACCGAACCTAATGCTGACTATAGTGCTAAACAATATGCTTTTCACTAGACTGAGTTTATAAACGAGTAGAGGAGAAGGGGCTTTTTGTCTAATGACTAATAATATAGGGTTTCTGCACATCTCCGGAACATAATATGGGTATAGCAGGTGCAACTGTGGTTTGGAATCATTGGAACAGTTTGCCACAGATTGGCACAGAAATCCTAGATGGAGTGAACCCTGTCAACATTAGTCATGTCCAAGTAATTTCGACATAACTTGCGTGATCTTTTTGCACTTATATTGGAAATGGGTATAATAAGGTCTATTGTTGTGCAGAAATTTGACGGTGGCTGACCAAAAATCCAACAAAAAAAAAAAAAAAAAAAATTCTTTGTTGAATTGTGAAAATGAAAATGAAGAAATCAACATAAAACTTACCATTGGCTCATACTCGATGCACTAGCGGATTCCAAGATATAAATTAGAAGGGTTCTTGCCTAAAAGCATCAAAATGAGCCCAACTTTTCCCACTTACCCCAGCAACATATTTTTTTTCCCACATACACAATTTCACACAAAATGACCATTTTACCCTCAAGTCAATTAAATAATTACAACCACTACCACTCAATATCAATCTCTCTCTAGCTAGTCTCGATATCTCTCTCCCTCCCTCCCTTCTTACTGACCTCCGGCTCCAGTGCACGAGCCAGGCCGTCTCCAGCTCCGGCGCTCGACCCAGGCAGTCTACCTCTCTCCTCCAGACTCGGGCCGCCCACTACAGCGTCGTCACCAGAGGAATCGACCTCTACGACTCGGTACAAATCAGAGTCGACCTCTACGACTGGCTTGTCCTAATCCAGATCGGAAGAATGCTGAACCTGAAGGAAGTGAATCGGAGATTGGGGATGTTGACCAGGCTCCTTCGCCTCCTCCAGCCACCACTTCTCCGCATATCACAGCGCCGAATTCGAAGTCGACGACTTCTCCGCCAACGATGATGGCGGTTCCACTCCCAAGTCCTCCTCCGCCGCGGCGATTCATCGAACACCTCGAGCTACAGGTCCACTGGTAGCCTCCGAGAGCTCGATCTCATCCCCTCTGATGCGGTGATTGACCTCCTCAACATCACAGAGCAGATGACCGCCGCCGGGTACTTGAGGGAGTGCATCCAGGAGCGTAAATCAATTCTCTGGGTACCCAAATCACTCTTTCGTTTTTTATTTTAGGATCAGACTGTTATTGGATTCTAAGGCTAATTCATTTCTGGATAGATTGGATTTGACAGAGTTTTGAATTAGGATTCGATTTTGGACATTTGGTTTTTTGTTATTGAATGCTGTATCAGAAGCTTGTTAAAAAAAAAAAAAAAGGTTTAGAAGCATGATTTTTTTTGTTATTGGCTTAAAAAGAAAGTTTTATTGGGGCAATAGAGGTATATTAAATGTCTATTAGGGAGCAATAGATATTTTCAATCGATATTATCTCCTCGTTTTTTTTCTTTAATCAACATTTTATTTGTTTAAATTTAAGGAAATTAGTTTCAATTCCGACGACCGAAAGTTCTATTGGAGGGCAATAGACATATATTGAGGGGCAATACATGGCTGATAGTCGTCTATTGGGGGGCAATACATGGCTGATAGTCGTCTATTGGGGGGCAATAGACGTCTATTAGGGGGCAATAGACATCTATTGCCCGTCTATTAGGGGGCAATAGATGTCTATTAGGGGCAAAAAAACTTTCCGGTGAGATTTTCAGCAAATTCCTGTGGGCGGCAGCCGGTGACCGGAATCAGGCAACCGGTGACCGAAATTCAGCGACGGGATTCCGGCGAAAGTTGGCCTGATTCCTGCGACCGATAACCGGATTCCGGCGGCCGGTGACGGCCTCCGGCGAAGTCTCCTATGGTTTCTCTCTCTTCCATTTTCTCTATCTCTCTCTCTCTAAGTAACAAAAGGGTGAGGGGTAAAATGGTATTAAAAAAAAACTAAAAACAAGGGTATTAGAGAAGACTCCCTTAGAGTGTATTGGGTAAGAGAGAATTAAAAAAACTTAATGGGGTAAGTGGGAAAAAAATCCTAGAAATGGGGTAAATGGACAAAAACTCAAATTAGAACAATAGTTTCAAAAGAGGCACTGAAAATCAAATAAGAAAAAATATAATTTTCTTTTTTAAATGGAAAATTCTTTTAAAGAAACACTAACGGAAGTGTAGAACTATATAACAAAATATTTTAGAATTTCTTTTTAAAGAAACATTAGCAACAAAAGTGAAAAATTGGCAAAACAATGAAAGAAAATATTGTAACCAAAGAAGGAAGGTGAATAAAATGGGAAGAAGAAAAAAAACAGACAATGAAGGTATAACTTAACCAAAGAAGAAAGAACGGTGAAGTGTGTGGTTTGTAGTTTTGTACCAAATAATAAAGAAAGAAGAAAATGGGGGAAAAAGGATAAAAAGAACCAAGTTCGCTTCTAGGGAGGAAAAAGACTCGGCTCGTTTGCCAACTGAATCAAAGTCGCTATCAATGCGTGTCTTTTTTATATAACAGTAGAATAATTTGGGATGGGCTATAGCCCTAACTTTTTAATTTTTATATGTTGCACCATAACATTTTCAATTCTTACTGATTTACCCCTTACTATCAATTTCTCATTAATTTTTTCATAATTTCATCCAAATTTATAATAAAACTCAATTAACATGCTTATCACATATGATGAAATTATTTTCATAATTTACACCATAACACTATAACTTTTGTACTTTTACATCATTGCAGAAAACTTGACCTCAAATTGACTAGAGAGGGTAAATTGGCAGAAATTGAAAAAGGGAGGGTGCAAGTGATCAAAATTGAAAAGTCAAGGGGTAAAAATTGACAGAAATGGAAAAAGTTGGGGGTTAATTTGACTCTTTTTGCCTAATTCAATACATGTGGCTGATATCCACTTAATCTCTCAGTCTCTTAAATGAGTATGACTGGATACTGGGATCCACATTAGTGGGTATTTGATGCGCTGTATGGGGGATCCCTCACAATATCCCTTTGTTGGACACCTTTTTTTTTTTTTTTTTTTTTTTGAAATAGGGCCAATACGGCTGCCCTCAAGCCTTGACCATTAATGAAACCTCAGAATACATGGGGGGGGGGGGGGGGGGGACATGATACCTAAACCCCAAAATACAATAAGCATAGAGAGAACATCCTAGATTAAAACCGGGATTCTCCACAAAAAAGTAGGAATAAAAAAGAACAAAGTAAAAAAAATAGAGAAAAAAGAGTTAAAAAAGAAAAAAAGAGAAAAGAGAGTTTTTTTTTTTGGGTCAGTAAGGGTAAAATAATCATTTTACTGTTGAAATAGTGCCACGTCAGCAAGATAACAGATTTTTTAATGGAAAATTGACGGCAGGGACTTTTTTGGTGAAATTGGAAAATTCAGGGACTTTTTAGGTGAAATTGAAACGTTAGGGACTGAAACGTCGAGACCCTATAAGTATAGGGAGTAAACAGTATTTTGTCCTTATTATTATTATTTTGTTTTTTTTTTCTCTAAATTTGGTGGACGGGAAATCAAGAATTAGGGTAAGAAAAAAGTACGCACGCCTTTTTTTATTTTTTATTAAATTCGTCATCCATACTTCATTCCGGTAGAAGGAAAGTTACAAGTCCCTAGTATAAAGCCAAAAGACCTACTTTTAACTTAGTCAGATCATCTGATTCGAGCACACACTCTAAACTCTAAAAACAAAAAACGGAGCTAAACTCTCCAGAACACCAATGAGGTTGCAGATAACTATAAACCGGCAGCGGGCCACAACATGATTCGAACCAACGCCGGCGTACCAATTGAGTTGTGGCTCAGACCTAAAAAGGAAGTATGTGCACCACTAATTTCTGCCTCGTCAGCTAGTGAATACATGTGATAGATTCTATTTTAAAAATCGACATCACAATAGGTGTTGGTGTGTAGAAACATTTGAAGCACAAGAAGAGGCAGAATGGGTCAACCACAAACAAGAACAGAAAACTAACTTAAACAAGAAAAAAAAGAGGTGCACCCGCCAGACCCATACCCAAGCTAGATTAGAGCCAAGCCCAGAGAAAGGCCCACGTCTAAAATCAGCTCAAATCTAACCTAAATGTCGGTCCAGACCTGTTACAACCTCTGCTACAGTCCGGATCTCCCATCCCCTTCCTCCACCCTTTGCCGCTAACCTTCGAGCCCTTGATAAAAAACCGACAACGTCGTCGATGGACCACAACAAACATGCGACAACATCTAAACAAGAGATATACCTTTGGTTTTAGCTCCCTAGGAAATCCAAGTTTTATTTCTTCACCTTTGCTAGGATGGATAAGCAACGATATGTTGCTCAAAAATTTACGCCCACTTGGCACTTGCCTTTAAATAGAAGAAGAAAAAGACAATAAGAGAATGTGACGAAAGTAATTCCATTACTCGCCGAAACCCCAACTCACTAAGAAGGTCCTTTGCTAATGTGAGTTGCAGTAAAAATGAAAAATATAACTAACAGTAACAACGACAGGAACAAATGGAGATGACAAGGCTACAAGTTTCGATGGAGGTGAAGATAAGAAATGGAAAAGCTTGATGCATGCATAGCTCCTGGCAATAGGGTAGGGTCTGGCATCGCGCCCTAGCTTACTCCGACCCGGTGAATGATCAAATCAAAGGTCTATTACACGTACGGTTGCTCGCTCCTACGTCCTACGGTCCTACCTCGCTCTACTTTAACCTCACTCATGTACCCAAGGTTCAAAATCTCTGCGATATATCCGATATATCCCCCGATATCTCCTTTTTTCGACGGACCGATATATTTATGGGGGTAAATATCTTATCTGTCACCGTTTCTGCGAAATTTCTCCGACATCGTCAAATATCCCCGATATATTAGATATTTGGGATATATCCCGATAAAGTGAAGAAATATCTGTAAAATTTGAGGTAAAAAAAAAAAAAAAAACTCAGTAATTCTCTACGTTATAAAAATAAAAAATAATGATTATATATATAGACTACGTTATAGTACTTCTAAAAAAAAATCAAACATATATAATATATATAAGTATATAACAAACTGCAACCGACAATTCTCTATTTTTCTCCCATTTTCTCCTCTTTTCTGTCGTCCCCTCCGGCCCTCCCCACCTTTTCTTCTCTTTTCAAATGGTTAATGTAGATTGTATGCTTTAGAGATGCAAAGGAATCATTTGGGTCAACCATAGCAAGAAAAACAAGAGAAACCAAAAATACAGGTTTGTGGTATATCCGTATATGTATACATTAAAACACACACATATAATTTCTTTAATAGAAAATGTTGATCTATTATAGTAGTAACTCATTGTAGTAGCTTTACAGCTGATTGGTGGACACAATTTGGGTATTCTGCACCAAACATGCAGAAAATTGCAATGCGTATTTTGGCACAAACGGCTTCTTCTTCTGCGTGTGAGAGAAATTGGAGTACATTTGCTATTATTCATACCAAGCAAAGGACCGTTTGGCATATCAGAAGTTGGAAAAGCTTGTATACTGCTACTACAACATGAAGCTGCGGTTGTGAGATAAACAGGCAAAGAATAATGTGGTCAATGAAAACAACTATATAGATGTACTTCATGTTGCAAGCGATCCGCTTGATAATGGCATTGATCCACTTCATGATTGGATTATGTCTGCACACCTCGATGATGAAGCTGGAAGACCTCTTCCACAAGTTGTAGAAACTGCAACTAATGCTGGAATCAACGTAGAGAGAGTCTTATCTGAAGAAGTTGTTAAAAACCCAGAAGATAATTCAGATAGTGATGATGCGTGGGGTGGTACAGCAACTCCAAATAGTTCTGATGATGGTGGAGAGGGTGGAAGCGGAACAGGTGGTGGAGGTGAAAGATATGAATATGGACAATCTTCTGTGGATGAAGGATTCCAATTTACCTGTGAAGGTAATTTTGATCATGCCACCCAAGATGAAGACCACGGAGTGAGAACAGCTGGTCATGGTGCTGAAGAGAAGACCTGATATGGGAGGAGGACTAGAGGTGTAACTTACGATCAAAGTACCCCATCTGATGTTTCTTCAATTGCCTTAAGTTTTGACTCTATCAGTATAGGCAAAGAGCACAGTGGGATCTCAAATGAATCTCATGAAGGCAACAATCAATTTGGTTATGATGCTTATGGATATAATCAATATGGAGAAGTATATGATCAGTCATCTAGTTGGGTTCATCCTTATTATCCCCTTATAGGGGAAACAGTCGGCAGCTCTAAAGAGATCTATAACTATCATGTTCATCACTACAATTCGCACTATATGGGTCATATGTCTTGGTCTGATTATTGCATTTTTGTAGATCAGCGAGCGGCTTTTCAACAGCCTAGAGTCTCTTTTTGGATGTATATGAAGTTTACATTCATATGTATTTATATGTAGTTCTAAATTTCTAATAAATTGACTTTTTTCAAAAACGATATTTTCGTACACTGTATCCCCGATATATCCCCGATATATCCGATATCTCCCTTTTTCAAAGTACCGATAGATATGAAAATACCGATATTTAAAACCTTGCATGTACCCACGTTGCGCATTATGCGCAATTTACTAGCATTACCAACTTGCCCACCACAGTGGACCAGTAACTGGTACGTGGTCTTGAAAACGTGCGAGCATGTGCCTTTAGTCCCCCCCCCCCCCCCCCACGTACGACGCCGTTTTGCTTTGATTATCAAACCACTTTCCAACGACCAAATACTAAGATTATAACAGTAACCTAGATTATGCATTTTGAGAGTAAGATTTCTAAATTTAATTTATTCTACTTTTATAATTACATTATTAATATTAGTACACGCGCTGTGTGTAGGATTTTTTTTTTTTTTTTTAAGAGTGTGTTGGAGTTAGTTAAAAATAGTGGAAGTTTCCACTCACTACGTTTTCACTACATTTAATTTAATTTTTTCATTTTGTTAATTGAATTTATTATCCCCATTGCTTATTATTGATTCAAATTATCTATACTATTATTAAGAGAAGAGGCTTTGTTAGCCAAAATCAAAAATTTAGACAGAATTGACCCTAGAAGATTAATAAACTTTGAGAATTAATTAAATCACAAGGATAATTAAGACATTTACAAAATATTTTTTTATTAAAAAAATTTATAAAAAAAATACCCACAACCCATATTTCTCTCTCCCATTTTCTTTTCTCTACAATAACCAACTCTTTTCTTTTTTATTTTCTGAAAAAATAATAATAATAATAGTAACTTGCACATGCAGAGCATGTGTGGAGAAATGCTAATTTTAATATATAAGAGGTAAATTGGTAAAAAAAAAAAAAATCAGTTATGGAGAGTAAGATCTCATCTATTAACAATAGTATAGATACAGATTAATTTTCATATTGACAGAGTAAATAAACTATTTGTATTAATATTACATTTTTTACCAATTTATTATTTATTATCGAGTAATTCATAAACAAGGCTAGGTTGTGCATTTTATGATAAAGTAGCACAACTCGACTCAAATCAGGCCCGAATACTAAGACCATCTCCAATAGAGAGGTCAAATGCCATGTGGAAGCCCAACGGAAATTTTTGACAGCCCAAACCCTCCTCCAACCGGCCTGTTTTTTCCACATGGATTTGACCTAACTCTCTCCTCTGTCAAATTTGACAGCCTCTTCCCTTTCTGTCATTTATTTTTTTATTGTTTCTCGATCACTTTCTCTCGGTGCGTCTCTCTTTCCCCTTTCACCATTTTTCTTCCTTCATCTCACCCAGAAACTCAAGCACTTTGCATGTCTTCAAATCTCACCTCTCTTCTTGAATAACCAGAACATGGATCAAAGATGCTCATATTCATCTTTAGATGCTGCGAATGAAGACTTTTGCTCGTAGATGAGAACAGAGTTGCTATAGCCTAAAGACCTGTATATCAGTAAGTATATGGAACATGGTGATCTTTATTTGTGTTGTTGTTTAAGGCAATTAGCATAACAAAACAAGGCCTGTGGTATCCAGTGGCATCTAGTTGCAGTTTGTCTCTGTTTATTTGTTCAGTTTGTATCAATAGATCTGGTATTTATTTCTTCAGTGGCATCTTGATTGGTTTTGACTTTTAATTGGCTCATGATCATAAATTAGTTGTTAGCATGTAGTAAGGACAAGATTGCAGATAACTCGGGTGATCATAAAGAAGGAGAGTTTCAATCAGACCTGATCACTATATAAACCCCCACAATAGCTCTTTCCGATTCGTTTAATTCCACTCAAGAGAAGAATAAGAAGAAGAGCAACAAAGAGAAGAAGGGAAAGGGGAAAAAAGACTCATTCTTTCTAGGGTTTTTGGTTACCTAGAAGCTTTCTTTTTTCCCCCGGAAAATTTTTTATCTCTCTTTTCTTTCTCATCGGAGTTTTGGTTCCTCTGCAACAATTTTGGTTTGGTTTTCAACAATGGAGGACGACTATTATGTGAGCAGCGAGGACGAAGGCTATTACGATGACGAGGAGGATAATGATGATCCTGAGAATTCGGAGGAGGAGATGATGGCGTACGTTGAGAGTGAGGCTCCAAAGTGTGAGGTGTCATCGACCAAGGTAAACATTTTTGGCTGTTTTGATCGAATTCTGGTTCTCCATTTGTAACTTTACCTTTTGACTGTGCCATCATAGAGTTTTCCGATTTCTTTTTCAATCTAAAACTAAATTTCTGTTCTTCTTTTGTATCGCAGCGTCTTGTTTGGTTGTTGAGATTATTGCGTGGCTCTCCTTCTGCAATTGAGATTTTGGAGTTTTTATATTTTGGGTTGATCAATTAAAACCTTCAATGGTGTTTTGCAGGTAATCTCAAAAGAATCTATCTTGGCTTTCAGATGAAAAGTTTGCAAGGTGATATATGAAGTTTATGCTGCAATATTCCTCCGATTGTTTTTGAACACTACTTGGTCTTGTAATATGCAGCATTGCAGAATGGAGGTGGTCATGAAAGCCTTCTAGATTTTTTTGTTTGGATCAGTTTGTTGGTTTCCAGGGGTGCACTTGATGTTTATGTTTTCACAGAGTTTATGTTTCCTGCTATGTATTCCCATATCTCAAATGTCTCATAATCTCAATTGCATCTCTCAATTGCACCATTCATTCATTGTATGATTTTTCATTTATAAGATTAAAAAACAAAAAAGGAAAAACAACATAAATAGAATTTTATATATTAAAGTAATATTCAAATTTGACATAGCTATTGGAGTTAAGGGATGTCAAAATGTTGTTATATCAAATTTGCCATGTCATATATTAAATTCAAATTTGACTCAAACCAAAAGAATAAGCCATTGGAGATGCTCTAACAAAGCAAGTAAAACTAACATGTGTGCTCTTATGCCCCACAATGACAGGCATGCCCTACAAACGGCTCCCACCGCCACAGACTTTGAATCTTTCATCTTTGATTTGATAATTCACTGGATTTCTATTTACCAACGTCCACGTTGCTTTTTAAATTTTTAATTTTTTTATATCTCCAATAAAGTCATGTCGGGCACGTCTTGTCCACCACTCTCCTTCTTTTTGTTTATTGTTTTTCATTTCTCTTTTTTTGTTTGTTTAAAGCAAGTCCACCGGTTTGGACTTGACTGGGCATAGTCAAGAAAAACATGACTATATGACCTTGAGATGGAATTTGCAACTTCCACCGGTGGGTTTTTGACTGGGGTGGTTTTTGGCTTTCTTGACTACAGCCAAGAAATAAGTCACAAGGATGACTAATTTCATGACCGATGAAGCCCAGAAGCCAGCAAGGAGATGGACGGATCGTGGCTGACGTCAACAGCTTGTTAGAAGTGGTCGACGCGCGCTGGGAGGGAGTGGAGCAAACTGCATCGACGCGTGGCTCTTCAATGGACAGAAACTGGAGGGCGCCAGAGATGGGCCTGCATGCCACGTGGATTCTTCCCGTTGGTGGGTTTTGAATTTTGGGCCTAACGGTCAAGCAATCCCAGCCACTCATTTCAATCAAATTTTCCATCCTACGGCTTACAATTAACATGTATATATATATATATATTATTATATATATTTGTAACGTTATGAATGGTAATAAAACGGTAACAAACGGTAACAAAGTAAATGTTAAAAAATTCTAAACATTTCTCTATAAATACCTACCATTTATTTTACAACTCACACCAAAAAATTTATCTTTCATAGTAACCCAATTTTGTGCTTCCTCCTCTTCATATAGCTCTCATCTACCAAATTTATTTATATCCAATATGGCTGAAGAAAGGGGAAACACAGGTCCAGTGGCCGGACAAGAGGGAGATCAAAATGAAGATGATAATATCCAAGACAAAAGGAGATGGACGGATGAGGAAGATGTTCAATTGTGCAAGTCTTAGAAAATTGTTGGGCAAGATCCGGCTGTGGGCACAAATCAGAAAAACAACGACTTATGGATGCGTGTGAGGCTACACTTTGTCGCAAATTGGCCTCAGAGCCGATCAGCTTCCTCTTTGCAAGGAAGGTGGAAAATTTTGAAGGTTGAACTCTTTGAGTGGCATTGTGCATTAAGGCAAGCGAAAAATTGGTATAAGAGCGGTTCGAATGCGGTTGATGAGGTATGTATTTTTTGATAAATCATTTAATTTGTTGATACATTAAATTAAAATATTACATGATAAATAATGTAGTTGATAAATAATGATGTAATTACAACGATGTTTATATTTGTACTAATTGATTTTTATTGTAAAACGGGATAGATACTTTTTTATTAAAATTATGACCTTTATATTTGTTGATAAATCTTATTGATACATTATAGTAAAATATGTCTTGATAAATAATTTAGTAATTATAATATCGTTTTAATTGTAGTAATTATTTTTCGTTATAATTAAAATATGTCTTCATTAAAATTATGACCTTTATATTTGTTGATAAATCTTATTGATACATTTTAGTAAAATATGTTTTGATAAAAAATGTAGTAATTATAATATCGTTTTAATTGTAGTAATTGTTTTTATTTATTTTGTAGCGAGATGAAGCACATAAATTGTGGCATGCCAGGATGAAGAGAAAAAAGAAGCCAAAAAAACACAATTTTCAGAGTTTTGCTAGTTACGCTGTTGTGGAGGGTTTTCAACAATTTAAAGACATTCCTAGTCATACATCTGGAGGAACATCAAATGAAGGAAATCAACATACGCCTACACAACCAATTCCTGGAAATTCTCCCATCAACTTGGACATGGATGTAGATGAGGTAATTGCAGGTGAAACTACAAATCCCAATGTGAGGCCTCAAGGAAGGAAGGCTGCCAAAGAAGCAATACGGAAAGGAAAAAAGGCAGCGAAAGATCAAAGTCCTTTGTCAAACAGTCTTGAGAGTATAGCGAACAACCAAATAGAGGCAACCAAGGGCAAGAAAAAACTCGATGACGAATTCGCTCGAAGTCTCCAAGAGGAAGAGAAAAGAGCATGTATCCTCTTGCAAATAGAAATACGAAAAGAGCAACTCCTATTTCAAGAAAGGCAAGATCGAATTAAAGAGAGGGAAGAGCGAAATAAAGATAGGGAAGAGCGTATTATGGAGATTGATACAAGTAAAATGACGCCAAATAAAAAGCGTTATTGGTCAAGAAAACAAAAGAAGATAGCGGAGAAAGAAGATCTTGACGAACAGCCGCCACCTTCTATGGGTGGATACTATCCGCAACCAAATTTTGGTGGTGCACACCCACAACCTCCTTACCCTGGTGCATACCCACAAGCACCTTACCCCGGCGCATACCCACAACCACCTTACCCCGGTGCATACCCACAACCACCTTGCCCCGATGGATTCCCACAATCTCCCTTAACCGGTGGATTCCCACCACCTCCCTTCACCGGTGGATTCCCACAACCCTCTGCTTCTATGGGTGGATATTATCCGCAACCACCTTACTCCGGGGGATATCCTACACAACCACAATTTTCACCTTTCTCTACGGATGATTTGACCAACCCTAACCCTCATGATGACCATTCAAACGCAAATTGGATGTCTAGAGAAGATGAGGATTATGATTAATTTGAATATGTTGATTATGCATGTTGTTAATTGTATTGTACTTATTCATAGTTTTTCATTTATGTAAGCTACTATTTAATGAAATAAAAGTTGTATTTTAAAATTCCTCTTATTAAAGCACATTCCTCTTATCAAAATCATAGCACCTAATAAACATAATACAAACCAAATTCAAATCACACTGACATAAAAAAACATAGACATTAGCCAAATTAAAAGCACACAAACTTCCCTAAATATAATACAAGCCAAATTCAAAGCACACAAACATAACTTGTCCACCGAATATATTTTTGAAAAAATAAAAGTGCATAATTATGACATTAATTATCCATAAATTTATGTTAGTAGCATCAAATATATTTTATAAAAAAAAAAATTAAAAAAAAAACCCAAAAAAATGAACAATGAACAGTGCAGAATTCAGACTAAAAACTCAATGAACAGTGAAAAATGGTGAACAGTAATGGATGAACAGTACCCCCCCGCGATGAACAGTCTTGACCGGTCAAGAAAAACAATGGGTGCTAACCCATGTCCAGTGGCAGTGAACAGTATCTTGACTGGTCGAATTCTTGACTTCTCGACCTTGACATTTCTTGACTACGGGTGAACTTGCTCTTACAGCCTTGCATATCTTATTATTATATTTACTTTTCTTTTTAATTACAACTTTTCGATCCCTCTGCCATTATCTATGGCACCTCTGAAAAGTCAGAATGCCCTCTGATTAATTACCACAGAAAGAAAAAACAAGAAAAAGAAAGAGAGTAAAGGAATGTATTAGAGATCTTACTGTTCTAGGTAAGGTCAAGTGGTCAACCCTAATGTTTGTTAGATTGCGTAATTAAATGCCAACTGTAGATAGCGTAATTAAAAGCAACATGTACTGACGGATATTAACTCCAACATCTAAAATCTAGGAGATCCTTCGGGTAGATTTAAGTAAAATGAGAAAAGCGTTATCCAAGACTACAAATCTACAATGATCCTTTTTTTTTTTTTTTTTTTTTTCTTTTTTCTTTTTCTTTTTTTTTGAGAATGTTCATGACCTAATACATTGGATGGGACAAGTCATCGAGTCCAGGGCCGATCCTGAGATTCTAACGGCCTGAGGCGAAGAATTAAAATGTGGCCTCTTATATATATATGTGTGTGTGTGTATATATATATATATTTTTTGCGCCAAATCACAGTATAAAATTATGTATTTTGAATAAAAGTAAATATGAAATCAATAACAATACAAAAGTATATGAATATTTATTCCTTGCATAAAATTCTGAATTACAAAACTAGGTAAACATAATTTTTTTTTTGATGGCTGGAACCCAGTGGGAGGCTAGGCCATCACGCCTTTAAATTTACAATGCATCACTTAAACCTTGCTCTTCTCGCATTTTTAGCTGCGAAAGTACAAATAATGTTGTCATAATCAAGTTTATCTCCCATATTTTTTTCAATAGATAGCATAGATAAACCATTCAATCTTTCTTGTGACATGGTTGACCGAAGATAAGATTTGATCAATTTCAACTTTGAGAAACTTCTTTCTGCAGAAGCAACTGTGACCGGTATAGTCAACAAAATTCTATAAGCAATCCAAGCATTTGGGTAACAACTCTCCATCTCCTTTAAATAATTCAACACTTCAATTGCCCTTTTTGCCTCCTCTGGTAAAGTGTCTTTTAGATGGTTCAATTCTGAATATAGTTCTTCCCCATTAATGTCAGAGATCCCGCCATGTGTCAAAGAAGTTTCAAGATTAGCACAATACTTCTTCAAGCTATCATTATCTGAACACTTCAACTTCTCTACATCGAATAAGAACCCAAAAAGTTCTTCATATTTTTGAAACTGTTCAAACCGAGTTTTAAGTGAAGAAAGAGCTTGATCAACTATATATGTGAAGTAATTAACTCGGAATGATTCTTCAGGTGATTGTGTCACTTCTTCACTAGCACTCTCATCAAATTGTCTCTTCTCCGAATGACTCGCTTTTCACGAAATACAGCTTCAATCTCCATTTCATTCGCGATCTTCTTAGCGTCAATCATGGCCTCCTCAAACCCAATTTCTCTAAAATTCTCAAGAGAAGAAATAAGTTTCTTTAGTTCTGTGATGGCAAAATCAATATGCATGTCTTCAGTTTGAAGAATTTTGCTAACAGTATTGATGGCAAATAATAACTTGTACCAAATAACCATGCCAAGCAAGAATTCAAAGTTCTCCATTTCAAATATTGCTAATATATAGGGTTTAATTTAGGTTAGTTTTCCATAAGGAGAAGGAAAAGGAATAGTTATTCATATGGAAGAAGGAAAGGAAAAGTTTATATGGAAAAGGAAAAGGCAAAAAAAAAAAATTACTATCCCATAATTGATTGAAAAAGAAAAAAAAAACTGAAAGTGAAACGGCCGGGAAGTGGCCAAGTGGGAATTGAATGGCCCCAAGTTTATATGGAAAAGGAAAAGGCCAAAAAAAAAAATTACTTTCCCATAATTTATTGAAAAAGAAAAAAAGACAAAAAGGAAAAAAAAAAAAACTGAAAGTGAAACGGCTGGGAAGTGGCCAAGTGGGAATTGAATGGCCCCTTAATTGATTGAAAAAATTTTTAAAAGAGAAGGCCAGCCCGTGATTCGAACCTTGGTGGACAAGGGAACAGTTTGGCTTCCCTTCCGCTGGAGCAACGCGCGGCTTTGTGGTTATTGCACCAAATAGTAATATATATATTATTTTTAGCTTATATACAGAAAATCCAAATTCCGGAGGCCCCCGAGAGCCGGTGGCCTGAGGCGGCTGCCTCAGGCGACAGCCCTCAGGGCCGGCCCTGATCGAGTCCAGTGTGGGGAAAACAAATAATAATTATCTTAAATAGCTCATAAAGTCCGCAATTACTCCATGACCTAATTCCAATCCCAAAATCAAATTTGTGACTCAACCTCTTCTCGATGACCAAATCACTTATCCTTGAAAAAGGAATTTCATCTATCTATTTATGGTTGGTATAATTGAAAAAGTTATATATTAATCACACATTGAATTATTATTATTATAATGGATAGGGAAAATATATTTATTACCTTTATTATGGCCGCTGATATTTTTAAACTCTAATGAGAGCAACAAGATTTGAGAGGCGGCCGCAAGGCACTTGAAAAATGATCTCACTATCGAATGGAATTTCTCCTTTCTTTTGCTTCCTTTTTTCTTTCTTCAATAACCCAAATGATCTCACTATCAAATGGAATTTCTAAATAATGATAAAAAAATAAAAAAAATGTGCTCAAATCAGCATTTACTACTTAGGTAATGTATATTCATATTTAAAACAAAAACTAAAAGAAATAAAAGAAGAAATTACAGACGTGTTGTCCGAGTATTATTTGACAAAAGAAAAAAGTCCAAACACTATTATCGTATATGCAATTTATTTACATTTGATACTCAAGCTCAGGCAAATAATAAATGAAAATGGAGAGAGGGAAGCGTAGCAACTGGGAAGGAAGGTTGGGAAGGTTGAAATATTCCCGATGCTCAGATCCTGTTTTTCCAGAAAGGAATCTTGTTCCTTCAACAACAACAAAACAAAACTACATCGACACTTCCATATCATTCAAAGATGTAGGGGAACAACTTTTCAACTCTACTAGCCCGTGAGGAACTTATTCCATGCGGGGATTATAACATATATGCTCTGCCAAATTACGCTAGCAAACAGATGCTTTATTATGAGTGACTGAGTGTATGACAGTGCAGCATGTACCCCCAGACTTGAAACTAGTTTGCCAAAACGTCTGTATCACGGATTATTTTCATAGAGGGGAGTAAAATTGCAGCCACTGGGTTCTTTGCCATACCATCGCCTTCATCAATAATCAGCCTTAAGCCTTCAATATGAAGTTTCCCATGATGTCCACTTACAATAACAGTTTGAGTCTTTTTCAGTTCCTATAAGATACCAAAACACCAGCAAACGTCTAGATTTCAGTAACATTCCAATAGTATGAGGATATATAGCAAATCTCAGTTAACCCAGACAAATGAAAATCTTTATCAAGAATAATAAATATAGAAATTCACGGAATAAAAGAACCTTAGGCTCCTAAATCAGGAGAGCTTCAATAAAGAGGATAAGCGATATCAAGGGATTTTCCGTTATAGGAATAAAAGAGAATGCACATTTGAGTATGCATTCTCTTACATGCGGTTGATTGCCAACGACGTAAAACAAGCGCATGCTGTTGGCAATCCACCAGCTATAAGAAAATGCACGCTTTTTCTAGAACCATCACCTCTGGTATATTCCACACGTCTTTCCTGCCACTCAGAGCCTTTATCTTAGGTACCCGAGTATCTCTGGCTTTCAGAAACTCCAACTGTTGTTTGACATCTTTATCTTTCTCCAAACCGGCGTGCACGGCAATCAATTTACAGTGTTTGGTTTCACCCTCAATCTCTACACAGACATCATCCTGGAAAAAATGCACATCATCAATACTCACTAAGCTTCATCATTTGTTCTCAATTACTGCATTCTGCTTCAGAACACACAACAAAAAGGGAAAGCAAAGCCATTTAAATTTTCCTCTCAATTTTACACAATGACTCTAATCAAATGCTCTTTAGTGTCGTAAAAAATTTAGATGCGAGCAAGTAAAACAAGCCTGACCTCTTCATGCACCCAAACCATATCGGCAAGAAACTTCTTATGATCATCAGGAACTACCTTCACCAGATCTGGCCATAAAAGTCACAATTTGAAATCATATCAGTGGATTTACTGAGGAAGCTCACTAACCAATCCAACTATAGACAACTAGTTAGAAGTACTGAATAACAATGATACATCCATAATTTGGCAAACCAAGCTTCCAACTTGTCACTGGCAATGGTGTATAGCGGAAAATCATACAATTCAGAGAGACATAAAATAGCCATGGATTGCCCAAAAATGCATCAAACAAAATGGTTTCGTTGCCAAATTGAACCAAGAGTCACTCAACTGAAAAACAGTTAATGACCACTGAAAGATTTAAAATATGTTAATTTAACACCCCGCAAGAGTTACTGAATTAGACGTTATTATTAAGCAAACCAAGATTGGCACTTGCCAAATGCTACTCAATGTAGGCAAAAAAATCCACAATTATACATTTACGATTCATTTGGCAAACCAAGATTCGCACTCAAGAGACACATGAAATCGCCAGGGATTACCCAAAAATGCATCAAACAAAATGGTTTTACTGCCACTCCATTGAAAAAACAGTCAATGACTGCCGAAAAATTTAAGATATGTAAATTTAACACTACACAAGCACTAAAATTACTGAATACTCCACGTAGTAACACAATGAGACACTAATGACTCAACAAACCAAGATTGTCACTTGACTAGTGGTACAGTCTCTCATTCGTAGAAGGTTGTGAGTTCAACTCACAAAATATTAGTTATAGTATTTGAATTGTTTATCTGATAAAAAAAAATATAAAAAAATTTAAAAAATTGTCACTTGCCTAATTGGTCTGAATGTAGCTGAAATTCAACAACCAAAACACACAATCAATTTCCAATCACACTACAATACTACAATAAACAGAATAATCACGTCAACCAAACGAAACACCGAGCGCCCTACAAGCAAAATCATACCGGCAGAGCCATGAGGCACTCCGTAAGACTCAAAAGTGGGCCCAGCTTTATAAACGGAACCCTGGTGCTCAGTCCCTTTAGCCTTATTAAACCCGTTGGTAGTCCCAGCCCATCTCCTCCCCTGCAAGTGCATTCCCTCGTACCCCTCGCCCTTAAACCACCCTTCTCTCTCCTCACGGTCCTCGAACTCCTTCCACCCCTCCCGGAACTCGGACCCGTCCGCCGGCGGAGGCAGGACTCTCAAGAAGCAGGCGAAGGCGAAGTCGTGGTTTCCGGCGATGAAGACGTGTTTCTGATGCGGGTATCTGGAGGGGAGGGAAATGAGGAAGTCGAGGACTTTGTTGGTGTCTGGGCCGTGGTCGCAGTAGTCGCCGAGGAAGATGACGAGGGCGGTGGCGAAGTCTGAAGAGGGGATGGAGATTTCGAGATTGGACCAGAGGTTTTGGAGCTTGGTGTGGAAGCCGTGGACGTCGCCGATGCAGCAGACTAGTCTGGGTTTTGGGTCCGACATGGTTTTGGTTTTCCGGTGAAAGGACTTTGGTTAGACGAATGTGGAAAGTTGCTACAATCATTTGAAGTTCTTCTCTGTATTATTATTATTAGGTATTATTTTTTTTTTCCAAAACGAATCTTTTTAAATGAAACTACAAGACAATTTCATTGTAAGGATCTTGGACTGAGTCCAAGCACTTGTATCCGGATGTGATCACACCTCAGAGATTCCAAACATGAAAATTTGATACCGACCTCAAGCTCAAATTAATTGCAATCCACGATAAATGTAAACAATAATAAATGGGCTAAATACTAGTTACTACCCTGTGGTTTAGGTCCAAAATCAATTCAGTCCCTAGACTTCTAATTTCATCAAAAACACCCCTGCACTTTCAATTTTGATCTAATAGGTCCAATTCATTAATATTCTGTTATGAATTCAAGTTATAGTTGGATTATTTGTTAAAAAATTATTTATTTTATAGTAGGACTCACTCCTACATTGACTATGCAAGCCACCTCGACACCACATCATAAAACATAGGCCATATATGAGCCACGTTAACAAGTTAAATAACTTCAATTATTGGAAAACTAACAAATTGGACCTATTATATCAAAATTAAAAGAGCAGGGGTGTTTTTGATGAAATTAGAAGTTCAGGGACTGAATTGATTTTGGACCCAAACTATAGGGTAGTAATCAGAATTTAGCCCATAATAAATATTGAACGTGTTACGATTGGGAGGAGAAGTTTTGGGCCAGAAAAGCATAGAGGTCCGACATGGAATTGGGGCCGGGGTTTGTGCTGTGCGGTGATTCTCGTTAAAATCAAACTCCAATTTGAAGTTCTTCTCTTTATTACTATTATTATTATTATTATTTTTTTAAGTTTCGTTTTAAATAAAACTATAAGACAATTTGATCGTAAGGATTTTGGACTCTCTAACCACTGGCACTAGATGTGCTAGTTTTACATATGAAACCACACTTGGTTTCCAAACATGAAACTTTGATACCTCAAACTCAGATTGAGAGGTATGATTATGGTAACGTACGTAATGACGGAACTGACTGACCATTACATAACAAATTGCAAGCCACAGAAAAAGTAGACATTAGTAAATTTTGTATTATGTATAGAATCTTTAACTGAAGCTTCTGACATTATTCATCTTTGGTATTGTCTTGGTCACTGTTATCATCATCATCATCTATTTCTTCTTTGGTATATAACCATGGAACCACAAACACCAGAGAAGAAGGAAAAAGAAGCAGAGTCTACTATAAAAGAACCACCAAGGGCTAGCTGCTGTAGGCGAGCGTTGTGAGATATATATGTGGCGCCGGTCACAGTACTGTAACATGCACATATGATGACAATATTGGCCTAGACTCTCTAGTAGGAAGTGATGAGGAGTTACCAGAGGGATTTACAAGGGCATCATTGCACTACAGTACCAAGGTGAATGGTTAACGCCTTCGAGGACCTGCTGTTCCCATGGTTTGTTTTCGTTGTTATAAGTTTGGTGAGCACCGGCCCGAAAAGAATTGCTGGTACTGGGGTCAGTCTGACGGTTTGCAAGAAAATCATTGTGTTTACTCTCTACTATTTCATTCAGTTTGATCCCAGAATTTGTATTTGAGCCCAGAATTTGTATTTGAGCTGGAAAGTTCTGATGTCTTCCTCGCTGTCATTTCTCCATGGTGCAGATCATATGTAACTAGAATATGCATGTATGAATGTCTGATCACTTAATTATCATGGCAGAAGTATGGCTTATGCAACTGATCAAGATGCAAAACAGTTGGATATATAACACTGAGTTGAGTATACAGACAATATTCTATTTGCCATCAAATCATTTTAGTAATTGTCTGACAAAACATAAACAAAAAGTACATTTTCTGTGTGTCCCTAAAATAGCTGATTATAGCTGCATTGGTGGAAAACCAGGACAAAAGAATGTAATAATGCGCAAAGATGGACTACTTTACACAGATAAATGCTATCCTATTGTATTGTATAAGAGTCATATTTGTAGCAGTGAGTGAGTGAAGCGGGTTATCTCCTCTGAAAGTTGAGGAACTTGATTCCATATGCAAACACAAAGAAGAACAGGAGGACCCAGCCAACATGGGCAGCTGCGACAGCCGGAAGGAAATCATAATCAAAAGCCAGCTGATCCTTAAGGAACGTCTTCAATTTCATAGTGCCATATCCAGGTAGCACAAGATCAGCATCCTTGTCACCCACTTGAGAGGTCACAAGGCCATATAGCGTCCAAGCCACAGGTGAAGCCCAGTAGTACCACCTCCACCATATTGGGATTTGCTGCTCATAATAAGAAATGTGGTGAGCTATTGTATCCCAACACAAACAGAAAATCAAGTATGATTGACGCATTGTGCAATATTTATTTGGATTTGATGTCACATACCGGTCTTGGAATGAGAAACCCGGAAAACAAATTCCAGAAACTGAGGAAAAAGGACATAACAATTGCAGCAATCTGGTGGCCTGGAGTGAGTGCAACAACCATCATCCCATACATTGTGAAGTAGATGAAGCACATCAGTATGTAGTAGTAGAACCAGAGGAATTTGACTATCTTCCACTCAAATCCAATCATAGAGTAGAGGATAAGAGTGTAGATAAAAGTTTGAATTGCAACATAGATTGTCTCTATGGCCACCTGCAAAAGAAGTGAGATAGCTCTTCAGTGAAGTATTGTGATAACCAACTTTTGCTAGATTCACTAGGTTTAGAATTATAAAAGTTTCTAGACCAAGTTATCAAGTGTATGCATTACCTGAGCAAATGCATAAGGCAGTTCAGAATACATCCCAGCCGCTCTTTCACGATAGAAAACTGTTCTTTCAATGGCAACAACTGCTTGCACCGCAGAAGCATTTGTAGCTCCAAGGAAAAGCACAGCAGCATACATGGCTCCCAAAAGGTTCATCAGATCTTGTTGTTGGGTTCTATTATATGATGATATTAGTTAACATCAGATACAGATACCAAGAGCATGATATAGTTAACTATGCAGTTGCAGTCAATCAATAAAACTAATTAGTCTAAGGAATGAGATCTTACGTCTGTTGTCCCTTGTTCCAGAAGATAAGACCAAATAAAACACCAATGACTATTGTCATGAAGAACCGAATGGCGTTGTACTGGGGGTTTCTCCAATAAGACCAATGCATTTTCCAGAAACAAGCTTTGCATTGAACAGGGAATGGTTGGGAGTATTTGGTTGGGAAGTAGAGATCCTTGGACCCTGGCACCGGAGTACTAAGCTCTTTGATAAGCTCTTGATTCCTCCTAAAAATACATCAAGAACAAGAGTGAGAATTAATCAAAAGATAGAAAATTAGAGGAACAATAACATTTCGAGGGAAAAAATTCACACTTACTGGTAAAGTGAGGAATTGGCATAAATGTCTGCAAAGTCCAGATCCAGTTGAGCCTCAACTGAAGGAGCAGTAACCTCAAGCATCCATGTAGCAGGATTGTAACCATCCTTAATCTTAGTGACCCCAGGAACAGCCTGTAACCGATTTATGTTAGTCCATAGGGCATTAAAAATCAGCATAACTCAGTAATAAATTCCCTGCTCAGATTTTCAAAGCCAAGTAAAAATGTAAACAAAACCACAACCACAAAAAAAGCTTACTTCAAAATATTCTACAAGCTTGTGAGATTGGCGACCTAGAGGTCCAGCATATATAACTTGCCCTCCTCGTTTCATCAGAAGCAGCTGCAGAAAGCACAAATCAAGTTGGAAAAATGTAAGAGGCAGGGAGGCACTAAACAAGAATACACACAGAGGTAACAAAAGACTAGGAGGTTGAGTGATACCTCATCAAAAGCTTCAAAAATATCTATGCTTGGCTGATGAATCGTGCAGACAACAGTTCTTCCAGTGTCCACTGTGTTTCTCACAGTACGCATAACGATGGCAGCAGCCCTGGCATCAAGTCCAGATGTTGGTTCATCCATGAAAATAATAGAGGGGTTGGCTACCAGCTCCACGGCTATGGTTAGTCTCTTCCTTTGTTCTGTTGAAAGACCATCTATTCCCGGAAGGCCAACTAGAGCATCTCTAATGGGATTAAGCTCAACCAACTCCATGACTTCCTCAACAAACATCTGTATCACATAAAAAAACAGATCTCAATGTACTGATGATCGTTGAAGAATAGGACTTGAAACTTAGAAAAGAAAAATCTGGTAAAGGTCCAAGAAAAGGGATTCTCTTATCGAGTATGCATTGCATACAACATACCTTTCTTGTTCGGGTCTTTACATTTGAAGAAAGACGGAGCCAGGCTGAATACAGAAGAGATTCGTATACAGTAACATGTGGTGAATGGATGTCATTCTGCTCACAATAACCACTAACACGAGCAAATGTTTCTTGTTTCTTTGGATAACCGGAGATGTTAATACTTCCTTCAATATAACCACCTGTCTTTCTTCCTGCCAAGACGTCCATAAGAGTTGTTTTTCCAGCACCACTAACACCTACAAGTGCTGTCAATACTCCTGGTCTAAAAGCACCACTGACATCTCGTAGGAGCTGAAGGCGATCTTGATCAACTCCTTGACTCTTCATTTCCTATTATTAGATTACAGAAGCTCACTTAACAAAGACCTTTTGAATGATACACAAATGATGAACATTTCTTAAAGAAAAAGACGCCATGCAATTTTTACAATGAATAACTTACAGCTGGCATATCGACATAGTAGTTCACATGGTTAAATGCGAGTGAAAGGGGTTGGAAGGGCAAAACCATTCCTTTCGTTGGTGCATGCTCTGAAGAACTCCTAAATGCCATATCAATACCTGAAATTTTTCGTAAGAAGTTTTGAAGGTAAGAATTAATTACTTGTCTTAATAGAGACTGCTTGTCCTAGTAGAGACATACTGGTGTGGGAAAAGTAACCACAACTTATAGGAGAGGAGATAAATGTGCAACCTTCAGTTGATGACTTCCTTTTCTTTTTCTCACTTTTTTCATCAGCTATGACAGCCTTCGAATCTCCAAGAGCTGGTGTTGATAATCCAATACAAGAAAGACAGTTCGTCAACTCTAGAATTTCACATTCACTAATGAAAAAGAAAAAACTTGAAAACGAGATGAACTTACGATTCAGAAAAGTCAATGCAGCAATGAATAAGATGTTAAAGAGAAGAGAAAATCCAAATAGTGCTCCAATACATATCCAGAACCAATATTCATCTGTGAAGAATCCTCTGGACTTAAGGAGGACTTTCCCAACTGTAGGTTCATTAATTCTTGGATCTGTATTTCGCTGCAGGTCCAGTGGATAAGAGTATTTTAGAACTTTCAATAATGTCTTATGCTTGAGAATTCAAAAGCTGGCTATAGTCATATATTTTCCTACACATGAAAGTTGTTTACACAGAATGGAAAATCATGAAATGAAGACTATTAAGTCTCTGAGGGATCTTACTGCGCTCCATCTTTTATCGAGGAATTCGTTCATGACAATTGCATTCTGTCCATACATCATAGGAGATATATAGTAGCCCCATATCATCCAAGGCTCAATGTCATCTGCAGTCACAAGAATTAACTATTATATATAATGAAATACCATGATGAAGTATGAAATTTTTTTAAGTGATTTCTAATATCAACCAGGTACTAGCAGATTGCTTCAACAAGAAGAAAATGACTCAAGTGAGAAAGATTGAGTGCATACTTTTGGCAACAATAAATCCTCCCAGAACAAACACCATAAGCAAGGTGAAGGTACCGAGAGTATTTGCAACCGTTTGTGTTCTTCCAAGAGCAGCAATGAACCGAAAGAGGGACAGTGCCATTTGATGAATGCCAAAAAAAGCCAAAAACTGTCTGAAAAATCTGTAGTAGTGAATAAAAACAAAATATGAGTGGATATATCTCTGATCCCCATATATTTATATTCCAAGATGAAACTTGAACCCTGTTTACCTGCTAGCAGCTGGAGCAAATCCAATGGTGTAATAAGTAAGAACAATCCATATTGCCGACTCCATTAAAGATAGGGGGATCCTAAGGACCCAAATGGGCAAACCAAAAGCCCAAGCAGGATAAAACAAGAAATCCCTCTGTTTATAAAACACAGGAAGCCTGAAAACAGTCATTGCCAGTTCTGCCATTCCATTGAACATGACATTAATCAGACTGAAAAACAGCGCTCCGAAAAATTTTCCTCCATCTTGTACAGTTCCCACTGGCATTTGAGTCCTAAGGAACACTGTGAACGCAATTACTGACATAATTGTTATCTGGGTTGTCTTGAATACATACACAAAAGAATTGCGCTTCATTAGCAGCCACTCCCTTGCAAAACAAGCCTTGAACAGTTCCCAATTTGAAATACCATATTTCTCTTTGACTAATGCAGCTGGGTGAGCTCTTGACTTTTCATAAGGAACCCCAAGTTCCGATGCAATCTGTTGGCCATATTGGAAATTGTTGAAGCACTCAACAAACTCAGCAACTTCAATGTATCTGTAAGGTTCGCTTTTCTTGAGCCAGTATTGTTCTTGATCCTTCTTAGATGTTACTTCTTGCAAAAAGTCAGCAACTCCTTTCCTCTCCGGGCATTTGAAACCCATGTATTCAAAGAACTCGAGAACACTCTCACGCGGACCTTGGTACACAATCTGACCTTCTGAAAGTAAGATAAGGTCATCAAACAGATCAAATGTCTCTGGTGCTGGTTGAAGAAGAGAGATGACCATTGTGACATCCATTATATGTACCATTTGCCTCATGTACCTGCATATCTGAAAAGTTGTGGAACTGTCTAACCCTGTTGAAATTTCATCCATCAAAAGCACCTTTGCTGGTCCAACCAACATTTCCCCTGCATATTGTTCAGGCAAAACCCATTAGGTTGGTAAGACTGTCTGACACATTACATTGCGAGACCATGAATTTGGATCTATTTGGGTAATTCTGATTAAAATTCATCACCCAGACATTGTCTCGCATCATTACTAAACATGTTAGATATCTGACAAGAAGCATACCAGTTGTGACACGCTTTTTCTGGCCACCAGAAATACCCCTTCTCATTTCATCACCAACCATAATATCAGAACAGATATCCAAACCAAGAATCTGTTAATGATCCATAAGAAGTAAGAAATAATTGGATTGATGAAAGATTAAGCTATATATATTTCAGCTTCAGAAAACAAAAATGGCGATTAAAGACAGACCTTGAGAACATAATCTGTGACCAAACTAGTCTTCAGGCCTGAAACTGAGGTGGCTTTCATGAATGCATCAATCTCAGGATCCGGCTTGATTCCTGCTTCTTTTTCTCTTCTGGAAAGTTCAGCCAGCATTTCATATCTAGTCCCCACACCTAAGCATCGTCCCGAAAAATCCAATGTCTCCCTCACTGTCATTTCTCCATAGTGAAGATCATGTTGACTGATATAAGCACATGTCCTTCGGGGAACAAACTCTCTCAATTCATGACCACAGTAAGTGATGTTCCCAGATACCTGTTCATCATTTCCAAGTCGGTCAATATAGAAATGGTAAAAAAAATTAAGCAATGACAAGTGAAAATTGGACGAGAATTGAATCAGCACCCTTAGATCGTCATCAAGCTTCCCAGCAAGTGCCAACAGCAATGTTGTTTTACCTGCACCTGGAGGACCCAAAAGTAGGGTCATCCTGGAAATTACCAAATCAGTAAAAATGTACTACCAGTACTAAAAGGAGTACCCAACACTCTCTATTTCAAGAAACGAAAGGACAAATCATCAAAATTACCTAGAAGGTTTGACTATTCCATTAACATCTTTAAGTATCTGGATCTTTCTCTTCTTTGATGGAGCAAGACGAATCAAACCCAGAACACTCTACAACCCAGAAACCAAATTAAGTAACAAAACAAACTCAATCATCATCCACATCAACATCCCAGTGAAATTCACTAGATAAACTATTTGCAGCCTCAAACATCACAAAACTGATACCAAGAAAAACAAAATTACCTCTATAGTGTTCAAGGTGGCATTAAGCAGAGTAGGCAGTGCTCTTTTCCCAACATACACATCTCCTTCAATCGACAGATGCTCATATCTAACTTCAATCTTCGGAATCTCAATCCCAACTCTTTAAAGCCCAAAATTCAAAATCAAAAATTAAAAACAATAATAAATCAAAATTAAAAAATCAAAATAAATTTTTCTTTTCTTTGTTAAGTGTGAGCTTCACAGTCTCAAACCTGTCAGTTCTGTCTCTAAGTCTCCTTAGAAACTTTTCATTATCATCTTCCACAACTTTGAGTATGTTCTCCATCAACACCTTCTTGTCTTGCACTCCAAGCCTCGTAACATCCACTTCATCAGTAACCACTCGTCCATTGTCGAGTACCTGCCGGAGCATCCCTCTTCTAAGTCTGTCGTAAGTCGGAAGCCGCTCGATAGCAGCCCACCGGAGCTCTTCATCCTCGTCCTGCCGGCCACTCCGGTTGAACACGTCCGGCGGGACCTGCCACACCTCCCGGAAACTTGTGGACGCCCAGCTCCGCTTGCTCCCATGTGAACCATAGCTTCTCCGACTGCTCGTCGACCGGGCCAGATCGTCTCCGGCCAAAGCCAACGCCATTGTGATCTGTTTTGATTAGCAAAACAGCTTGAGTAGTACTTTTTACAACGTTAAGTAATCTCGTTGCAGAAAGAACTTTAAGTGACACCAGCAGCCACCTTCTATGACTGTACTTCTAAATGACGACGTGATATCCTAACAAACTCGACGACCACCTGTAAAGGATCGAACTCTCAGAGCCTTAAAGAGTCGTTACTTGGCACCCACTTTTGGTGACGGCCAGTGTGTCATCGTCGTTATGGAGATTAGAGAGACTGAAGTCACTGAACGTGGGAGTTGATAGATATGTACACGGAAATGGGCACAAGTCTCATCAGGTTTGTCTCATCAGGTTTGAATTTATGGTTTGGTTTCATTTGGTTCTGATGATTTATATAGAATAATTTCTAATATATATTTGATATTTCTTTTCAACTTTTGAATCTTCGTTCAATTACTTACGTACGTATGACTCCTTCTGCAGCTTACTTTGTACTATTTTGTTTTTAATGTTATCCAATAGATTGTCCACTGCTTGAGGTCATTTTGTGACAATCAGTAAGTTAGAGCAACTGGCATTGTTAAAAGCCAATCAACTAAAATTAACCAAACTGCAGTAATTGAGAAGTTTGGAACTTTAGAAGAGCAATAGTGACGCCAAACCAAATCCTAGATATTTTGGATCCAAATTAAGGACAATTTTTCTATGAAGTTCGGGAAATCAAGCTTTATGCAAACAATACTCTGATATCGTGTTTGTGGTTTATCCTAAACCCTATAATCTGACACCGTATGTTTAGGGTTTAGCCTAATTAAACCATATACCATGTCAGCAGTCAGATCATCACTACTTACTAGCCCCAAAAAATTTTAGCCAACGAATACTTGGCAAATAATATTGTATATCAAAGTAACATAAACTAATCTGGTGCAATCGGGAAATGGTAAAACTTAAAGTTTAGGTACGGGTGAAAGAATTAAGAAAAGATAAATCACATAAAAAAACCCAGAAAGCAACAGCTGGACTTACTTGTTTAAAGGATGTCGTTGAAAACTTGCAGCAATAGTTCCTAAATGTAAGCCTCCAGATCGAAAAGAATATATCGTAAGGATAAGTATGTGTTAAAATGGAGGGTATAAAGTAATCGATACTGGTTGGTGTTCTCTCAGGTCACTGACGATAGGCTGGTGTAAGAACTCTGCTTATATAGTCCAGAACTGTTATCACACAATCAATATCAATGTATCTCAAATTATAGGCATCTATATATATATATAGTATATGAATAATTTCCTGCCTAAAACATTTCCATTCCGTATTATGATGCGATCGTCTGTTTAAGATTGGATCGAATCCATAATAATCTAAAAGGTTCTTTCTGGATCGTCTAGAAGAATGGACCTTCTAGAAATACCATTATGCAAAGGTATTTAATTTACCAAAAATGTAAATATAGTTTCCAATTTTTTTAAGCAAAAGTTATTTAACAAACAATTTTTATTTCCTGTCACGACCGAATCCTAATCCAGCAAATCTTGTTCATCACTCTCCTTACTTAAAATCAAGTTTCACGAGTTCTCCAATAATGGGGTCGCTTCCCTCTTTCATCAGGGTGAAAGGTCACAGCAGCAAGTAACCTACCCCTAGGGTATACTTTCTTTTGAAAGGGATTGGGACTCCCTACTTCATTGTCCAGTGGCTTCTATCATTGTCTTTCTCTTTCTTTCTTTTCAGAAAAAATCTATAACCAATATTTATTCTTAGCGACTAAAATTAGGAAAAAAATCGTTTTAGAATTTATTGAGGACCATTACGTTTCAATTTATTCCAAACAACTTATATGCCGTGACATCCTCTCCTTTTAAGTTTTAACAGGTTGCATCGGAGTGAGTCCACACACCATTTCCAGTGGTCTTCTAGAAGCAACAAGTCGGGACAAACAAGTTAACAAGCTTCTTCAAAATTACCACTTTGCCCTCAGCCGGAAAAGGTTCGCGGCGCCGCTAAGCCTATTAGTTACTGTACTACTCATGGTGATCAGCCAAACCCTCAGCTTTGCTTGTAATTTACATCCCCCGAGATTTGAAAATCCGTTCCAAAGTCACCCGACTGTGACGTACTCTGCTGAATGGCAAAACGAGCTTAGTTTCATCGATCGCTTTCTTTCGTTGTTTCATGGATCCAATCACTGGTATGAATACATCCATGTGTAGGATAAGAAAGGGATGGTGGAGCTACCCCATAATTAAGATTACTGGAATCATTTTCGTTTGTAGTAATTTAGGAAATTTTGGACCCTTTTCTCTTTGTTGGAATATTTTGGGTCTTGATTCTAGTAAAAAAAAAAAGTGTTTGGCATTGAAATTTATTTTTTAGGAATATAATACTCAGAGAGAGAAAAAACAAGCACCACTGTTTGGCATACATTATCTTCATTTGTTGATGACTTTCTTGCCTTCCAAGAACTCTTAGGCCTTTGGGACCCTTAATTAGTAGGTAACTTAAATACTCAGTATGATTAGCTGGTAGTCAGTCAACCACTGTGGCGTAGGTATAGAAATTCTTTAATGTTACTGTTCAAGATTCTTGGTCTTGGAGTTAGACTGAGAAATACGTATGCATGATCTTGTGAAAAGTCTAAGAAATATTATAAATGATCACGTAATTTTTACTTTGGTCACTCATCTTTTAAATATATCACTTTGGTCACTTAACTTTAACTTTGTTATTCACTCTAGTAATTTCTTTAATTTTTTTCATTAAAAAAAAATTATTTGCTACAATATTAATGATATTTTCATCAAATTAATTGTGAAAATTTGAGAAATATGTATTAGAATGATTGAGAGAAGTGATCAAAGTGAGATAAAATGCCCATTGGGTGACTAAAGTAATTGACAGTGTAATAGTTGAGTAACCAAAGTGATATATTTGAAACTTGAGTGACCAAAGTGTTGAATGAATCATAGTTGAGTGATCATTTGTTGAATTTTCCCTTTAACCAAGTGCTATATGGAGCCTTAACCTGACACCCTAACAACTATTCCTTCAATATAATTGGCTGTGGAATCTTTATCTATAGTTATTAAGCATGTAGATTATGCTTTCATGAATGCAGCATAAAATAGGTACATCCTGTTAATTATATTTGCATACTATATATAAGGATTAAACACTTGTTACTCCCTGTACTTTGCTGCTAAAAACAATTCAGTCTCTCACATTTTAAATTAAACAAGTTAGTCTTTATTTTATGAGTTAATTAGATCTAATTCTCAAACAACAAGTCCACAACAGGTCTAAAATGACTATTATACCCTTATTTCTTTTCTTTTTTTTATAATTTTTCTTTCTTTTTTTAATATCTCTCTCTCTCTCTATCTCTCTCTCTCTCTCTCTCTCTCTCACACACATACACACTCTCCTCTCAAAAATTCAAAACTTCAAAAATTGAATTTCTGTTACAAAATGAAATTCTGATCGATCTGAGCGATGCAAAGGCTCAAAACGGTGTTGCCTCGCCCGAAGACAAAGAAGTTCATGTCGAAGCTACCTCGCTGGAGGCAAACCATATCTCTCTAATTCTCTACTCATCTCAGAAACCTAGCGTGCAATTGTGCTAGAAAGAGATAATATCGAAGTAAGACGGTGAAAGATGCCGGTAATAGAGCACCAGAATTTGAATTCCACAGAGCGTCGAGCAACTACTTCGGTAATAGAGCACCAGAATTTGGACTCGGATTAGTATACTGATAATGTCCTCGAGCTTTTCTGGACTCCGAAGTCGACGTAGCTTCCTAGGTCTTAGCGTTTTGGGTGGTGGTGCCGTCGGGACGGCGGATCTATTTTATGAGTCAAGTGGGGCGTTAGAAGCGGATCCAGTTTGGGGGTTGGGGTTTCTAGTTAGGATTCGGTGAAGCAAAAGAGGCAGAGGAGGGTGAGAGATCGGGGGTTTGAGTGGTGGGTTGGAAGTGGAGCTCAGTGGAGGCGGGCTGGTTGGAAATGTGATCGAAGCTGGGCTGGTTGGAGCTGGAATTGGGGTCGGGGAACTAGAGCAGTGGAAAATCCCCAATCCCGAGAGAGAGAGAGAGGCAGAAAAAAAAAATAGAGAAAAATTAAAACATTAAAAAAGAGAGGAAAAAAAAAAGAAGTGAGGGGTATAATGGTCATTTTGAATCTATTAAATAAGAATTGGAGAGAATAAAGACTAACCTGTTTAATTTAAAAGGTGATGGACTTGACTGTTTTCAACCGCAAAGTACAGGGATAAATACTTTTAATTCTATATATAAATAGTTAAGCTCAATTACTATAACAATAAAAAGGATAAATCTGCCTCAGATGTGCATATATATCTGTTCTCAGGCAAGTTGGAAGAATATGATCCGTAAAAATGCTAAATCAAGTATCTGTCAAATCAAAAATTAATTTATGGACGTAGATCTCCCCACGTTCTAGAGTCTAGACAGTAATTGGATCTATAAGAAAACATTAAGGGCATGTACCAATAGAGACAATATATAGAGTTGGAAATAGAAGAACAATGGATCTTGAATCTCAAAAGAAGATGGTAACTGAATAATTACAGAAAAATAACACACACGTGCATAATTAGTTATAGACATATATTCAAAAATGTGAAGGAACTAGTTTTAATGTTTTATAACTTTTTAAACAATAATTAGGTGATTGTGTGTGTGTGAGAGAGAGAAAACATATGGGGGCAGAACAAAGTTCAGGGTGACATAAAAGTAGAAGAAGCTCACATGCCGAACATATATAATATTTCCAACGTTTCGCCTTGATCGATATGCCATATTTAATTGCTGTCATGTTCAAGATCGAGTGCAAAGTGATCTAGCTACCCAATAAATTAAACAAGAAATAACACATATTAGGTATACATGCATGTTGGTTCAATAAAACCTGTAGTCGAGGAGTTTTTGCTTAAATAAATAACTAAAACTTAGTACGTAGCAATTGTCAATTTGTGAAAGCGATTTGATTCCGGTATTCTTCTTCTGCTGCAATTTCTTATGAGTTTCCGTAGCTTTTCTTCTTTCCACATAATAATAATGTATTCTTTAAATTAGCATCCATATCGATCAGAGGTGCTATAGCTAGCTGGTATGAGTGGTATCGCAAATGTTATTCATAGTAAACTATGTGTTAAGTGGGTTTTGAAATGGAAATTATCTATCATTTGTCTTACTATAAGCATATATAGATGCTACACTACTCAAGAGTTTCCTGGAATCCTACCTATTGTTGGATTCATGCATGTCTATATATATTATTACTCTATCACACATTAGTAGAAGTATCTCCAATGCCATCGGCTGTTAATGATGCTATTCCCCTAATTTTGGCATGCATTCAACAGAAAAAGGAGAAAAATTTCTCCAGAAAAAGAAATGTGCTCGATCCATAAAGCACAAACTTTGTAGAATTGCATATAATATGGGGCCTCAATGATGCCTAAGATTTGTGACTTCAAATCCTAGGTGTCATGCTATGTAAGTAAATAAAAATTTATTTTCAATTTCATATAATATATCTTGCCACATCATACTATTTCAACACAAACTTTATCCTTTTACATTTCCTTTTAGATGTTAGGGGGTGAATCAATTACATTAATGAATTTAATTAAGTGACAAAAAAATATCAGCTATTAATTATATATAAATTTAAGAGATATGTCGACAGATTCTTGATCAATATTTTTCTTCATTTAATTAAATTTTTTCCGTTAATTTTTCTTCTCAAATGGCATTAATATATTGAATTATGTGTCAAGAAATAGACGTTAACTTTTCTTTCCAAATATTGATTAATTTCATCCACAAAAATATAGCATTAGTAAATTGAATTTGGGAAATACTGATGTCTAAATTAAGAAGTAAGAAAGAAAAGAAAAACTTCTCTCTCTAACTTGAGAGCCTTTCACTCTAGATTGAGTGATACCCCACTTCCCCCCTAGTTTAGCCTAGGCCTTTATCTCCCCACTGTCTATCCTATAATTAACCCCCCCACCGCCCTACAGTCCAATCAACCGCCACTATTTACTTCTTTTTTCCTATTATCCCTGCTATTCTTCATCACTCCACCTGTAACAACCCTCTAATCAACCGCCTTCACCGCCCATCTCAGCCACTCCCAACTCTGGCTTCAGGTCTTCTGTCTTTCTTTCCTCCTCTGATATGCCCAGCACAGTGCATCGTCGTTCAGTCCCATCTTCTCAGGCTATTCACCTGCACAATCTTGACCTTATTCTCTTTGCCCAGATCACCCTAACGCACCATCTGGCCATCCCCCCTGAAACCCCACCGCCTGCAGCTACTAGTTCCCCCCTTCCATCCCTCCATAACGTCCGCTTCTAATACTATATAAGCAATCGGCCCCTACTCTGGTTCTCCGCCTCCCTTCTCCACATTACCATTCTCTTATACCTCCCAAAGAAACTACCCACCCAATACCCTTTATCCCTTCTCATTGTCAACATGGCGGACCATCAGGTTGACCTAGATCTCGACCTCCTTGACCTGGCTGAATTGGAGCAGTTCCCATACCAACTTATTGGCTACGTGATCTCTGATAAGTCCCTCAATGTGCCTGCAGTTATCCGCATCCTTACCCATGCTTGGCAGGAGTTTGGATGGCTCCACATTGAACCCATCCAAGATTATCGTATCTATTCCATCACTCTAGAGAATGAAGATGCTGGCCAACTTCTCAAAGCTCGGGGCCCTTGGTCCGTCATGAGGTGCAGTTTCACCATCCATACCTGGCCTCTAGAGAGCCGTCTGTGTGATCTCCCGCTACATATGCTCTCAATCTGGATCCAAGCCCACGGTCTTCCTCTTCGACAGATGTCTCTGAAGAATGCCAACATAATGGGGTCGGCCATCGGAAGTGTTGAGGACGTTGAGGATCCCCATAGCCCTGAAGGATGGAGGGGTTACATTCGCATCCGTGTGCAGATTGATTCCCGCCGCCCCCTCATCTCTGGGTTCCGGTTTCGTCGCGACAAGCCCCACATGAAGGCCCAAATCCACTACGAACGCCTATCTAACTTTTGCCACACTTGTGGACGCCTTGGCCACATAGCCCGCACCTGCCCTCATGCAAAATCAACTACCATGCATTCTGCTACCCCACCTATTCCCCTTTATAGGGATTGGCTCAAAGCCAAAATGGCGAGGCGCATCCTCCCCCCACTCAACCCCAACCCTGCACCACCAATGATGTCGGAACCGTTACCCAATCATTTTGGCTGGGAAGATTCAGGACCCCAAGACCTTATGATCATCCAAGCTCTAGAGGCTTTCTCTCCTATCCCGGATATCCCTACCCCCATAATCCACACTGATGATCTCTTTATGCCTAATTTCAACTCAAGGGACATCCCCCCTCCAGGTTTTGAGCGAAGGCCTCCAGCTTATGGTTCTTATAGGGGCATCACTATCAATGAGCCAGGCGACTGTGCTTCGGAGGTCAGTATGGATGTGAGCATGATTCAGAGAGACAACCCTCCTATTATGGGCCCAAGAGACAAAGGGAAGGCTAAGTTATTTGATGAACAAATGGAGGCCATCTTGGCGGCCAACCCTTTCCTCAGGCCCAACCCTACTTCCATCCCTCCCGATGTCCTACTAGAGTACCACTCTTCCCACATGTTGGATCAGTATGCGGCTATGGCCATGGGAACCCCAATCACTGATATTGCAGGGCCGTCCAATCTCCTGTTCAACCCCCAGGCCCATCCCAACCTACCCAATCCATACATTGAACCCAATCCTCCATCTCTCAGCCAAATCTCTGATACCCCATCCCAATTCGAATATGCTCGTCCCCTACCTTTATCCCCTTCTCCATCTCAGATACCTTCCCCTCTTCTTGCTGACCCTGTGTCTTTCATGCCACCATCCCCTCCCCAATCTACAGAATCCACCATTTCCACCATTTCCACCACTCTTGAGCAGCTACAACTCAAACGCCTGACTCCTACATATGAAGATCTACCTTCTCCAAAACATCATTGCCTTCTCAACCCCCATGAGGAACAGCCCACTGACCCCATTTCCCATCTTCACCAATCCCAGACTCACGACCCCCTTCCTCCCACTCGGGGACGAGGCCGAGGTCGAGGTCGAGGTCGAGGTAGGTCCGCCTCTTCAGGCCGTGGGGGCTGGGGTCGAGGTCGGAGCCGCGCTACCCTTGATCCCTTCATCATCCCTACCCAAGCTGCCTACTCACAAGATCGAGCTACTCAGCTCCATGGAACTATCATCCAAGGAGATTCCTTATATGAGGTCCAAATTCAATTAGCTGAACAGGTCTAGGTTATCCGCCATGACCTCCCTCCTAATCCAAATCCCCCAATCATTCGAATTGAAGACCATCCTGATTCGAGTGTTGAATATGGCTGTGGTGGCTGGCCTGGGGTAGCCACGGGTCATCCATGAGAGTAATCTCCTGGAATTGTCAGGGTCTTGGATCCCCCCTGACAAAGAAAGCCCTTCGGAGATTGTGCCGGAAACAATCTCCTCAGATCCTGTTTCTCATGGAGATACGTCAACCGGAAGATGAAATCTTCATTCTGAAGCGCCAACTAAAATTCCAGAACTATTTTGTTGTAGAACTGGTCAACACAGGTGGTGGATTGGCTTTATTTTGGGATAATTCGGTGACTGTCTCTGTTCTTGATTTTTCAGTTAATTTTGGTCATACGTTGGTGTCTTTCAAGTCAGAAGGTTTTGATTGCTCAATGACCTTCATGTATGGCAATCCTCATGTTAATGAAAAGAAGTCCTTTTGGAATTCCATGTATAACCGGTTTCCCCCTTTAAATTCTCCATGGCTTTACTTAGGTGACTTTAATGAAATCCAATGGTCTTTCGAGAAATGGGGTGGTGCATCTCTAGATTTCTGGCGAATCAGATTATTTCAGTCTTTCATTTCAAATACGCAACTGCGTGATTTGAACTTCCAAGGTCCGGAATTTACTTGGTTTGTTTTAAGGAATGGAAAGGTTTTTATCAAAGAACATCCTGATAGAGCTCTGGCTAACATGGAATGGTGCTCAGCTCAAAGCCGCACCCAAGTCTTCCACCTACCAAAGATTGGCTCTGACCATAGACCTATCTTGGTGGACACTCTCCCTTCAGAATCTCGAGGCCGACCTCTTTTTCGCTATGAACAATTCTGGAACTCTCATGTGGATTGTCCCAACATTGTTAGGGAGGCTTGGAAACTTGTCTCTCCTCCTTCCCCTATGCACACTTGGTTCTCCAATCTTGGTAAGGTTCGCTCATCTCCTCAGAATTGGTCCAAAACAGCCTTTCCCTCTTCCCATGCTGAAGTTAGGTCTCTTATTAGAGACTTAGAAGCTCTTTATGATATTGAAGGATCCGACGTGTCTACTCAACTTCATGGTTTAACTAAGAACATCTCGGCCCTCTGGCAAAGGGACGAAATGTATTGCCAGCAGCGATCTAGAGTCAGTTGGCTACGTTTGGGCGATCGAAATTCCAATTTTTTCCATCAGACAACTATTCAGCGCCGTCAGTTCAATAAGATCCTAAGATTAAAGAATGATTCAGGTACTTGGCTTCTCAATGAAAGACAAATCTCAGAGCACTTCCTATCTCACTTCAAGCATCTGTTCACCTCTACAGGCCCTCAACTATGGCCGGAAGTCCTTGATTTCATTGATCCCCTTGTCACAGTTGATATGAATCTGACTCTTGACCAACCAGTCACCCTAGATGAAATCAAAGCCGCTGCTTTCGAGCTTAGAGCGTTAAAAGCTCCGGGTCCGGACGGTTTTTCAGGCACTTTCTTGCAAACTCATTGGGAAATAGTTCACTATGTTATTCTTGAGTCAGCCAAGCAGCACCATAGCTCCAACCGTATCCTTCAAACTTTAAACCAGACACACATTGCTCTAGTACCCAAAATCAATAACCCATCTTTGGCCTCCCATTTTAGGCCGATTGCTCTCTGCAATTTTTCTTAAAAAATCTTGGCTAAGATCATTGCAAACCGTCTAAAACCTCTCATGCCTTCCCTTATTACCTCCAACCAGTCGGATTTTGTTAATGATCGTTTGATTCAGGATAACATCATGGTGGCCCACGAAGTCTTTCATCATCTTAAGCTCCTCCGATCGGCTGACGGTGGTGCCTTTAGTCTGAAACTTGACATGAATAAGGCCTACGATCATGTCGAATGGACTTTCCTGGAAGGTATCTTGATCAAAATTGGATTCTCAGCTTCTTGGACCAATCTGATAATGAGTTGTGTTCGCTCGGTCTCCTACTCCATCCTCCTCAATGGGAAACCTGGGAACTGGTTCACTCCAACTTGTGGCCTTTGTCAAGGTGACCCCTTGTCCCCTTTCCTTTTCCTGTTCGTTAATGATGTGCTCTCCAAGATGATGATTAAAGCAACTGAAGCCCAGCAACTTTTCCCAGTCCAGCTTGGTCCTCAACAGCTCCCTGTGAGCCATCTCTTGTTTGCAGATGACTCTCTCTTTTTCCTCAAGTCAAACTTGGACAATTATTTACATCTCTCGGATCTCCTCCACACTTTCTGCTCTGCCTCGGGGCAGCGTATTAACACAGAGAAGTCTTCCCTTTATTTCAGCCCGAACACCCCCACTCACAGTGTGCATCTTATTAGCTCTGTCCTCCAGATGAATGTAGTTACTGACCCGGGTAGGTACCTTGGGCTACCCACCATTTGGGGCAGATCAAAACGGAAAGCTTTGGGGTTCATCAAAGAAGCCATAACGAAGAAGGTTGCTGGATGGAAACAATCCTTGCTAAGCCAAGCAGGAAAAGAAACTTTAATCAAATCGGTGGGTTGTACAATTCCGGCCTACACTATGGCCTATTTCAAGTTCCCAGCATCTACTTGTAAGGAAATCAACTCGATTCTCAGTGACTTCTGGTGGGGTGGTCCTTCTTCTTCAGGTATCCACTGGAACTCGTGGGAGTTTTTGGGTCTTCCCAAAGTTCAAGGTGGCCTGGGCTTCAGAAATTTCCAACACTTCAACGATGCGCTTCTTGCGCAACAAGTATGAAAGCTCTTTCAAAATCCCACTTCTTTATGCGCTCAAGTCATTAAACAGGTCTACCACCCCAACTCATCCATCTTGGAAGCAAAGCGTGGTGCTAACCCGTCTTGGCTCTGGTCCAGCCTCCTCTCTGGTCGTCATGTCATCAAAAAAGGCTCTCTTTGGGACATTGGAAATGGGCTTTTTGTCAAACTCTGGTCTGACAATTGGGTACCGTACCTCCCTCCCTCACCTCTCTGCCCTGAAAAACACTCCCTCCAAATTCCGGTTTCTTCTCTCATCGATTGGAACTTGCAGTCCTGGGACCTCTCCTCTATTGCTACTAATCTGGACCCTCTAATCAGCTCTAAAATCATGACCATCAAACTTCTGCAACCGGATCTCCCAGATCAACTAGTTTGGCCCTTTTCAAAAGATGGGACTTATACGGTTAAATCGGGTTACCACATCCTAATGTCCAGTTCGTCTGAGGCCTCCTCCACCCATCCTCATCATTCCTACTCTCCATGCCCCTTGCTTTGGACCTGGATCTTTGGTCTACACACCCTTCCAAAAATAAAGCTTTTTCTTTGGCGAATCACTCACAACATTTTGGCTACAAAAAGGCTCTTTTCCGGAGGCATATTGCCCGGTCCTCATTGTGTCCTATCTGCAATGACCACCCTAAAACAGTGGAACATACCCTCTTTGCCTGTCCTTGGGTTACTGCAGCCTGGTTTGCCCACCCATTAGGCTACAAGGTAGAAGTGCGATCTCTTACTTTAGCTGCTTCTTGGTTAGAACAAGTTCGGCAGCTCTCCCAGTCCAAGCAGTTCTCTACCCATATCTCCTTTTTCTTGTGGTTTATTTGGAAGCATCGGTGCAAATGCGTGTTTAATCATCAATCTCCTTCTCCAAGTAAATTAGCTATGATGGCTTTTTCTGCTGCTTCAGAATTTCGAGATATTGTTCCCTTTCAAGCCCCCCAGCAACTCTCTAGCTTGACTTCTGTCCCTCAAGCTCTGTGGACCCCCCCCCCCCCCGGCCTGCTCACTCTTTCAAGGTCAATTCTGACGCCTCCTGAAACGCTTCGTCTTGCTCAGGGGGCCTTGCGGTTGTAGTCCGTGATAATTTGGGCAAGGTTATTGCCGGTTTTTCTGCAGTCACTACTGCTCTCTCTCTCCTTTGGCAGCTGAGCTCTCCGCCATATATGAAGGTTTGGTCTTGGTTACCTCGCTCCCCCTTGCACCTGTTATTTTTGCTTCCGACTCTTTGGTGCTCATTAATGCTCTCAACTCTGGTATACCTCCGAAAGATTGGACAGTTTCAAACCTTTTCAAGAAAGCCCAGTATCTATCACAAATCCAGAAAATCAGCTGGCTCTGGACCAACAGGAAAGCCAACCGCGTCGCGGACCATGTCGCGTCTTTGGCGTTTAGAGGATTGTGTCCTCCCGACTGGGTAGCACACCCTCCTCCCTCTCTTCTCCGAGTTCTGATCTATGACGGGCTCCCTTGCCCCCCTTAGTTTGGTTTTCTGTATTGTTTTCTGTAGTGGCTCTCTGTAGCCATGTTCTGTTTCTTTCGTTCTTCCTGTTTTTGCTTCTATTGTTATCCTCTCGCCAAAAAAAAAAATTAAGAGGTAAGAAAAAATTACATGTTAGCAGCCATTAAATAATCTAAATATAAGGGAAAGACAAACAAAAAATAATAAATTTAGATATAACGTTTAAACCCTAGCTACATAAAGAGAAAATGGCTTTTGTCCATTTACCCTATTTTTAGGGATTTTTTTCCCACTAACCCATTAAGTTTTTTTAATTCCCTCTTACCAAATACACTCTAAGGGAGTCTTCTCTAATACCCCATTAAGATTTTTTTTTTTTTTTTTTAAATTTTTTTTTAATACCATTTTACCCCTCACCCCTTTGTTACTTAGAGAGAGGAAGAGAGAGAGAGAAACCATAGGAGACTTCGCCAGAGCCCGTCACCGGTCGCCGGATTCCAGTCACCGGCCCCTGCCCACCGGATTTTTCTGAAAACCTTTATTACCCTCCAATAGAGGGGCAATAGAGGTCCCCAATAGACGTATATTGCCCCTCAATAGACGTCTATTGCTCTCTAATAGAACTTTTGGTAGTCGAAATGAGAAATAATCTTTATAAGATTAGACAAATAAAACTTTAATTAAAGAAAAAAACGAAGATATTACATCAATTTAAAAACATCTATTGCCCTCAATAGACGTGTATCCCAACAGACATTAAATTTTTCCCAGAAAATGATCTGGGCACCTACCTCCCCTTCTCATTTCGGTTGCAGACCCGGGACCGTGTCATGGAGCTCCAATAGAAGAGCTTCATCGTTTGGAACCTAAATTGGGCTAAGAACCCGGTCCAGGACTTGACGAAAAGGAACCCGAGACCGGTGGTGACATTGATGAGATCTCGGATTCTTCAAATCGATGTCGAGGTACTCGAAGACGAGGTAGAGCACCGGCTTCCCGTCCTTCTTGTTGTCCACATGTTTGACGTAGAGGAGGCAGACCACGTAGAGCGATTGTCACCGCCGACCTGCAGCAAAAAGTCCCTAATTGATGACGACAACGCCGTTTCGACACTGATCAGTGAGAGAGGGGAGAGAGATTGTGCCGGAGTTCAAGGACGTGCCGAAACAGAGCCTTTCCCCGACTTTGAACTAGGACGGCCAGCACGCTGACGAGGATTTGGCCGACATCGTGAGAGAGAGAGAGAGAGAGAGAGAGAGAGAGAGAGAGAGAGAGAGAGAGAGAGAGAGAGAGAGAGAGAATTGATGGCATGGATGTAATTTATTAATTAGATGGAGGGTAAAATTGTCATTTTATTTTAAATTTGGTTAGTGGAAATAAAAATCTATTGCTGGGGTAAGTGAGATAATTTTTCCTTATTTTGGGGTTTTGGGTCAAGGACCCGAAAGAAAACAATGAACAAAATAATAAATACAATCATATGAATATGTATTTTTCACATTATATTTTCAAAATTTGCAGGAACCCAACAAACGTTGAATTCATATACATGTGTTATACAAATCTATTAATCGAATGTAGCTGCAAATCTATTAATTGAATTATATGAAATTTTTTCTACTCTTGATTGAAGAAAAAAAAATTGTTGTTTAAATCTAACCATGGGTGTAATGAGACTTTATGATTGGAGTTGCCCTCACATACCGGTCAGTATGATGTCCTGCCTAATTACATACGTATGCTACTAAGTTCGACTTATGTTTCTGGGCTTTATTTCCTCAGATGAAAAAATTCAGACATCTAACCTAAAGTCAATTACTAGAAATAGGTGAGAAGTCCATAGATACTCCGCATTCTCAAACAGTCAAACCTCCCCAAGCACTTGTGCCGGTACTCAAGCTAACTTAAATTGAGTAACCTGAGATTTAGGGTATTGACAAGAGAATATCCATTATGATACTATAACATAGATTTCTACTCATTCAATTTTAAATTAATTGACAATGTTGAAAACATAAAAGACGTGTTTCAGATTCTCACAATCTCTTCTCAATTAATTTTTACCATTTTTGTTTGTTTTGCGTTTTCATTAATCCAGCAGAATTCCAAGGTATAAAACTTGATAATATTATCCAGTTGTACTTTTATGTGGTCAATATTAGCAAGCAACAAAGTGCTTTTCCTTTACTTTCCTGCATGATCTTTACAAGAACAAGTATTTAAAAAGCATGAAATATGTAGCCTTTCCTACTCATGCAAACCCTTTTCCTTTCCATCTCTAAATTTCAACAACTACAACTGCTGTTTGTTTCCAGCAAACCTCAACGTTATGTCTTCAGAAAGATATTGGAGTCCAGGGCACAACGTTAATTATGACTAGTCTGTCTTCTTTCCTACTCGATCTATTTTATTTCAATCTTTCTTTACAAATGGGCCGAGCAAGGATGTATGCATCGGCATCAAATTTGACAAAAAGACATGCCTAATCAGCTAATCTGGTACTGTAACTGTTCGGTGGGATACTGTAGTTGTTAGGTGTTAGTCCCATCACTTAATCAAGAATATGATACTGCAATTCATGTACATGGGTTAGGTATTCTTATATTTCATTCTTCAAACTGTAACTGCACACATATATATTTGGGTGTTCAAAACAAAAAATGAAATTCTAACGCTCTTATTTAGCTCAGGATGCTCGAGTTCGTCATTGTATGAGAACAATTAGGTATTTGATTTTTGGTATCAGAAGCTAAACAGGGGGTGCCAATATCATTACGTACCTAGAATTCTAGAAAGAAGGCAACTTCTACGCACTTGGCCAAGAGGCTTAAGTGATCCTTCTCTATCATTAACAGCATTTTTGCCATTACTGATATGGTGCGTAATAGTAGAGACACTTTTATCATCAAACTTACTCATGATTGCAAATAGTAGTCACACCTCCCACTTCCTAAGCGTGGATCATGCAGCAAGGAGATTCAATGGTTTTAGAAGGATTCAGATTTTTATGCACTGATGGTTTAGGAGCTTTTTGTATATCAAACACAATTTGTAGAATGTAGGGTTAGTCTTTATTCCTTTGTTCCCTCTTTTTCTTTCTTTTTCTTTGTGCGGGACTAGGAACAGCTTAATTGACCAGCGTATTGTGTTTTAGGCTTTTCCACTTCCCATTCCCACTATGAATGAACTATAAAAGCTTTCCTCGAACAAGAATCTACTGGTAGCCCAAAGAGTCCTCTAGCCGAGAAAGCAGGCATTCAAAGTGGTGAACTGGAAGTAGTGAATCTTAAAATTTACTGAGAAGAAGAGACCCACTATTTTGTGAATCTTTAAGCAAAATTATCAGTGAGCAAACCCAATAACCCATGAAAAACAAAATCAAATAATGCATATACTAAAGCATGCTTTCTTTTAGCTTTCAGGTTGCAGTTGGTTAAAATCACAACAATTTGTTCTTGCAAGAGAAGACATACTATTATAAGTCCCAGCTTGAGAAGGTTCAAGGTCAGTTAAAGGGGTACAGTCTCTATACATGGTACAAAGGATAATCTACGCAAAGCATTCAAGGTTGAATAAGAGACCAGTAATCAATCTCCACTGGCACAGCCCCTGCAGCCACAATGCACGCACTCTATAACCTTCTCCTCTCTCAGATGCTTGGGCACTCGGCAGACGCATGTGGTGGCAAAGTTGTGATCCCGAGGCTGCATGCACCTCAAACAGCAGAGACGTTCATAACCAGGCTGCAAAAGCAGACCAGATTAAAGTTAAAGTTAAGAGTCAAAATTAAGAGACTTGGACAAGTAGATAGCACAGTAAATGAGTTTGATGTGATATTATCATTATTATTATTATTATTTTCAATTCACTAATTGAAGTCACTGTTATCCAATAAATTTACATAACACCCTCCTAATATATGACAAACGTAATCCTTTAGCATCATAATATCAAAACATGCTTTTCCATTGCATGTAGCAAGAGAACTTCAGAAAAGATTAACCGATGTTGAACACCTTTAGGTATATGCAAGTCATTTCCAACGTACAACTTGAAGTAACTGTAACCCAATAATTTAACATAACAACCTCCAAAAATATATAGGACAGGTGTTCCTGTAGCATCTTAATATCAAACATTGCCACTTCCAATGCATGTAGCAAAATACTGCAGACAATGAGTTTAACCAATGTTGAACACCTTTTATATCGACTCTTATCAGAAATTTCTTAGGCATCTACATGTCATATTATAGGTGCGTACAACCTCTATGTATCTGCCTTGCATGGCTAAAGTTCTAGAATGCTATAGCGACTCCAATTTATTCCTTTACTGTATTTTTTCTTGCTCATTTACAGTACTTTCATCACTAATTACTGAAGTCTCAAATCACAAATGGGCAGGTTGATTTTCAAATTCATTAGCCTCTGAGTCAATTCTTTTCACAAATAAACCAAAAGGCAAAATTAGCCTAACAGTATCAAATAAAGAGAGATTCTGAGACAAACCTTCTTCCACTTAGCAATTAGATTGCGGTCTGCATAACCTTGGTCCAGGCAGAACTCATACAATTCCTTGGAAATTTCTTTTCTCCGATGGTAAAGGTCAAAAATGTAACGGCTCTTTTGATGCGCAATTTTGAAAATAGGCCATAAGGTTTCACATTTCCTCTTACCATCATGAGTATCATTCTCAGCTTCTCTCATCTTTGCTTGCAGTTCGCGAAGAGTAGGCTCGATCAGTTCCCAGCCTTCTGGGTAGTTGACTCGATTTGTCTTTACCTTAGGCATTTTCTACCTGTCATCAGTGGCAACATAGGATGAGTAAATTATCTGAATTCAAAAGGGCATCAACATCAAAACAATTAAATGTCCCAACAAGATAAGAGGATGTCTTAGATAATATCAAATTGATAAAATCAGTACAATAATCATCAAAACAACTTTATTACTACTAATAATGAATTAAATACATAAATACACAAAAAGCAACACACTAAAACAAAAAACCATCGGCAGCTGCAGAATCCACAACTTGAAAAGCGAACCACTAAGTAATTTCAGTTTCCTCTCATTATGGTTTCAAGAAACAATTGTAATGTTCAAATCACCAAACTAGTTCTGCCCCTGGCACACTTGCTCTGACTGTACTATTTAATGAGAGATAGCTGTATTAACATATTGTATTGCAATATACCATAGTACCATACTGTAACTTACTATCATCACTAAGAGGCTATATAGGTTGCGGTCCCAATGAGCGTTAAAAGTTATGTAACTGAAGAGAAAGAAGTTATGGGGGTTGTCTGAAAAGTTTTGAAGGGAGCAGTGTGGTTAGATGAAGGTGGGTGTTATTACTTTTACTTTTATGACATATGTCAGTTGACTCTTCATTTATAGTGTAGATATTGCAGCCATCTGATAGAAGTTAGCACAAACTCATAACTTGGTATTAATATTATGAAAAAATATAAGACAACTGATCTTAATTAACATAAATGTATTACTCAAAGTCACAAAAATAAACATGTAACAACCCGTCTCAGTTACTGCAAGTACATCAGTCAAGTTTCTAAGATACATCATTCTCAATAACATTATGCAATGACCCATCATTTGAACGTGCCACAGCCTAATAATAACTAAGGTATGTCACAATCTTCACTTCTTCCATAGCTATCTATTTATAGAAAATAATAAAGTGAGGGACTCAAATAACGCACACCAAGATTGCAATCCATCCAAAGTTGAAAAAGAGCGGTCATCAAGTGCAAGTATATCAGAACACAACTCTCGATAACAAGAGAGTAAGAAAATGAGAGGCATATAAAAACCACGAGGTTGTAAACTAAATGAACCAAGTCCTTATGCTACAAGTTTTTCCTCCCACCCCACAAAGGTGACCCTATCCAATTTCTTTCTGAATACCAAGAGAACTATTAAGGCAGATGCCCAACTCCCACAATTAAGACTCATGGTTCATTAATCTAGCTTTACTCGAACAAAAGTTTAATGCATAGCCCACAGGCCACAGAGCACACCCCTGAGTACAAAACATTCTCTACCAAATAGGTCCTACTTATAAATTGTAATTACAAAGAATCACTTAAAACTAACAGCTCATTAGATCTGGAAAGTCGAACGAATGGAAAGGGGTACCCACTTAAGAGATGGGCAACAGGTTGAGAGCAATTTAGACTTCTTAGACAGCACAAGAGACATTATACTGGCTTCCTTACTGGATGGCATTGCAAGTAGCTGAAATCCAATACTAGGAATTAGTAATGCACTTGGGCCACTAACGCAATTATGCCTTTTCGAGTCTGGCACAACAGACCATCCCCAAAAATCCCCCAAGCGCTTTGTAGACCCAGGTTCAAAACTAGAACCTCTGCCAAACCCTACAATCTACAGGAGGCAGGAAGCTCTAAAAAAAAGTACAGATCTTAAGGGGTTCAAACCCTGGACTAGCCACTTGAGACAGAGCCCTTAAATTGGACGAACGCAGCAGAATCGTTACTGCTAAAACATGTAATTAAACCTAACGGGATCGCATGAACTAAATCAAATTAATAGACCATATTAATTTGCAGAGTAGCTAAGCACTGGAGTCAAATTCTCACAACGAAATTACTAGACGAATGAAACCCTAGAAATTCAAAAACAGAAGAAAGAAGAGCTTACGGTACCTGGTGACGGTGAGCAGAGTCGACGGCGTTGCAGAGACAAGAGAGGGACTCGATCTCTCAGGTTCGGGATTTATATGGAAAGAGCACTCCTACGACGTCGTTTTAATCCCAACTTTTTTATGAACGATTCTTAGGTTCACTCGTAGGAGCATATTCACCCACATTGCCAATTAATGTATAATAACTTTATAATTTTCTAATTCAATCATTCATATTGTATATAAAGTAATTTAAAGATTAGGTCTGTAAAAAGTCGATCAAACTGAAGACATTTTAGTTATTCATTTTTATGAAATACATGGACGGTTCATTATAATAGTAGTAAGTGTTATTAAAACCATCCATTTGTTTGATTCAATTGGATAACTAAACGATTTGCGATTCGGTTGATTTTTTACAAATATGATCTTTAAAGACTAATTTATGATATAGATCATTGGATTATAAATTTATTAAGTAAAAGTATGTTAATCGACAATTGAGTTAAATATGCTCGTTCACCCTAAATGTGAGAAGTACATTCAGATCCAAAATTAGGAACGCGATCAACCACCAAAGCTATCAATTAATGGAATATCGATCATTGGTCTGAACATTGTCCAGAAACGAGCAAAGGCCGTACTGGGGCCCTAAATATGCTCCTTGAAAAATAATTGATTCCTTTAATACAGGTATGGTGTCAATTTTGAAATTTGGTAAAGAACGTGGCTATTGCCACTAGGGCTGGGCGTTTAAGCCCGAAAACCCGGAGACCCGGACCGGTCCGTCAAAGTCCGACCCGTACGGGCCGGGCCCTATTTTTTTGGCAGACAAAACGGTTCGGGCCGGGCCTTAAAGCTCACATAAACGGTCCGGGCCGGGCCTTGCATTTCCAAAATGAAAAAGCCCGTAAGGCCCGTATTAGATAAAAAAAAAGACAAGTGTCAATATATTATTGGTTGTAAGATAAGGCTCAAAATCCTTATCATAGGTATGTTCTCATTGAATCTGATTTTCAACCCTAAATGCCCTAAACAGCCAAACCTAATTTCACTACCTCACTTTCACTCTACACGATCTGGATCTGCCGCCTCTCAGCTCTCCTCGACTCCTCCTTCAGTCACCACATTCACCGCCTAGCGTGGTTGCGCCGTCGAGCTCCTCTTTCGTCGATTGACACGATTCCGGACCTGCGCCGTCGATTCCATCGAGATCCTCTTTCGTCGATTCCATCGAGCTTAAAATCCACATTCAGTGGCCTGACGGCCCTGACCTGAACTGCCTAGCGTAGCTGCATACCTGACCTCTCCTCGGTTTCTCCCTTTCGTCGATTCCATACCTGAGACCATATAAGGTATCCAATCGAGCTTCTCTTTCCATTTCCGAGCTCAATAGACTTGTGAATTCTCTCTGCTTCGCTTTGGTTCTGTAACTTTTGGTTCTCATGCTATTTGTTTCTAATCTGATAAGATGGTGTTGTGATTCCAATTCTGCAGTACATTTCAATTAAGCCTTTGGGCGATAGAGTGCTTGTGAAGATCGACACAGGTGGTGGGATTTTGGTTCGAACCACAGGCTCCAGCTCGAACAAAGCCTCAAGGAGGATAAGTGGCTACTGTCAGAGAGGGCAAAACCTTCAAGCTTCTAGTCTTGCATATTTGTACTTGAATTTGGACTTCGTATTTAAATTTGGACACTTTGTATTTCAATTGTAGTTTAATTGTTCTTGATGAGTACTTGAATTTGGATATTAGAATTTGCAGCTTGAATTTTGGATTTTGATAGTGTTTTAATTCAAATCTTCATCAGGTTGATATGAAATCTAGATACATAGCAGAGTAAATATAGAAATGGTAAAATATAGGTTTTTGGGCCCGAAAGCCCGCAAGCCCGGCCCGAAATGAAACGGGTCGGTCCCTGTTTGTGTCAAAGCGGGCCGGGTCCGGGCTCAATGAAAAACGGGCCGGTCCCGATCCCAGTGAAATTATTGTTGGACTCGGCCCGTGCCCAGCCCTAATTGCCACTTTACCATTTTCTTAGTTCACTCTATAAATATTTGAATTATTGAATGATTATATTACCCAAGTGCAAAATGACTAATAAGTACACTAATTTTCTAAAATCCAAAAATGTGAGGAAAAATAAATACATAAGTAATTAATTAAATACAAAGATTACTTAATTTCTAATTACATAATATTAATCTTTATCTTCTCCACCAAAATTTGAATTTATTACTTCTTCTTTTTTTGTTTCCTCATCGTTAATTCGTCATTCAATTCACAAAACCATTAGTGTTAACTTTATCAAAATCTTTGTAATACCATTTGTGAACACCGAAAGTAAAAATTTAAAACACAAAAAGAATAAAATCAATCTCATCTTCATTGCTCATAGTTCAAGACTTACTATTTTTTTTTTTTTGAAGAAATGTACTAATCTTTTTACATGGATTGAAATAGAGAACACTGAAATTGAAAAAAAAATTAAAAAAATGAAGGTAAATAAGATTATAATTTAATTTTTTGAAACAGATTATGATTTTATTAGGAAATTTTAATCTATTTTAGTTTTTTTATTTGTATAAATTAAATGAGAGATTTTTGTTAAAAATATTTTTCTTAATTGGATATGTCATATGAGGATATTCTTGGAAAGAGAAATAGGTTAGATAAGTAAATTTCATAATTGAAATTAAAATGTAGGGTGTAATGAGCAAAGTAGGGTGAACAAAAAAAATGGTAGGGTGGCAATAACCGCACCCTTTGGTAAAACTCTGAAAGTTGAAGCTTAGCTTTTATAGTATACATAAAAAAAAAAAAATTAAAAAAAAACAAAACAATTTGGCTTTAATACCAATATGCCGAATTTTTTTTTTAAGAAACAATACCTACCAAATTTTGATTTTTCTTGGCAAAAAGGTCCGTATGCATTACCAAATATAGCCCTAATTCATGAGGAAAACAAGAGATTTTGGATTTGCGTCTCCTTTTTTGTTTTGGTGGAGATTATTACACATGCTGGAGGCCTGGAGTTCATCAATTAAAAATAAAAAAATTTGTATCAAAGTTGAAAAATGGAAGATTGATGTAAAATAGTAGAATACATTATAGCAGAGATGCATATGCTAAATGACTTGATTGAGTGTTAAGAACAATACTACGCGTGGGACCTTTGGTAAAACTCTGAAAGTTGAAGCTTAGCTTTTATAGTATACATAAAAAAAAAAAATTAAAAAAAAAAAAACAAAACAATTTGGCTTTAATACCAATATGCCGAATTTTTTTTTTAAGAAACAATACCTACCAAATTTTGATTTTTCTTGGCAAAAGGGTCCGTATGCATTACCAAATATAGCCCTAATGTCATGAGGAAAACAAGAGATTTTGGATTTGCGTCTCCTTTTTTGTTTTGGTGGAGATTATTACACATGCTGGAGGCCTGGAGTTCATCAATTAAAAATAAAAAAATTTGTATCAAAGTTGAAAAATGGAAGATTGATGTAAAATAGTAGAATACATTATAGCGGAGATGCATATGCTAAATGACTTGATTGAGTGTTAAGAACAATACTATGCGTGGGACAATGCATAAAAGTTAGCAGAGAGATTCTTATGTAGGGTATACGTATCACGTGGTCTGATAGGACAGATCAATTAGTGCACATGCATGGAGTGTTTTGGATATTCACTTTAATAAAGTAATAATAGTTTTGGAATATACTTAAAAAATTTAAATTTTAATTAGACTGTCCTACCGCCTCATGGTACGTTTGTCCTATTTATGAATTTCTTAAGTTGGCATTTAGAAAATTAAATTAGAGAAGAGAAGGTCCACCATTCTTGCGCTAAATTATTGTTAGGGAAGGAGATTTAGTGGGTAGCTTTTGACAATGTATTCTGAGAACTAAAAGAAGATTCTTAATTATAGTACTAATTCTGGCTATTAGCATGAAACAATCAATCTAATATCAAACTAACTTTTTTCTTAATCGGAATTCAATACCAATAAAAGTCCCGGATCATACCTTAGTTTAAATAATCAAAGCTTAATTCGTCGGCAACTTCAATCAAACTTGTTAGCGGCAACGATCTTGTTTCATCGAGTACCAAAAGGAGAGGCGATGGAGGAAGTCAGTCGAGAGAGTTCTCATAGACGATGATAATTTACTTCCTTGATTGAAACTTATGCTTGTGCTATATTGCTTGCTGGTGATCTAAAGAATTTTTTTTCCTAACAACGAATATGCAAGATAAGAGAGAAAAAGAGGGATTTCTCAAGAGGGTTCTAGAGAGACCGAGAGAGATAGAGGCTTGATCTCACTTGGTATTTATATAATTCCCTATTTAACTTAATTTTAACGGCCCTGATCAAGGAGTTGATTTCTATGGTATAGATTGCACCACACAATTTTTTTTTTTTCCTTTAAAATAATTTGCATCTCTCTCTCTCCCTCCCGAGCGAGAGATCCTCCTCTTTTCGAGAAATGTTTCTGTCCTACCGTAGAACCATGTCAGCATGCTGACATGGTATGACTTACCAATAAAAATTGACACTTAGATCCATATCTTATTTAATTAATATACAAATGTTTTGTTATATGAGGTAAAGACCTTTTTGGGTCTTTTGGTATTGGCTTCCTACCTCTTAGATCTGCACTTCTTTACGATCCCCACCATCTCAATATGTCCTCTTCTGCAACTTTAGTACTGTAATTATGCAGGGTGCTGTGAACATGCAAAGCATTCCCAAATGTAAACCCATTAATTGATATATTTATGCAGTTTTTTTGATCGGGTAGTTTGGCCAATTTCATGGATTCAGTTTAATAAATCCATAGAATGTATTACTGAGATAGTGAGATTCCTGGGTTAAGAGGAAAAGATAAGAGGTAAGTTTACGGAATCGAATCTTATTGTATAAATCGAATTTGATTATTTTGTTTATCTCATCAATGAATACCAACTTTGCCGTCGATCTTGTCTGATTTCTCCCATCCCCATTCCCAGCCATAGGCAGTCCCACACTCTCTTACCCATTCTCTAATCTTTCACTCTCCGCACCTACGACTTCACCTTCAGTTGCATAGCCGGCTTCATCGTCATCGTCCTTAACATTTTCCAGGATCAATTCATCTTCTACGACATCCCCACAGATGCGCTCTACAAATACGTCCCTAGCAAGAGCAAGTTCCGTCTTGAGAGAGACTATTCGAAGAGTCTTGCCGTCGAGAGAGCAAGTTCCAACATGACTGATCTCGACGGAGATGGCGTTGTGCCATCGTCCCCTCTAGACGTGTATCTTTCAGGGGAGATTGGGTACGAAGATGAAGGGGAATCTGAAAAGGTTTTTTCCCAGAATAATGAAACAACATAATAGATTCGAATTTGCTCACCATGTCTAGTTAGTGGTGATACCACCACTCTATAGTGTTATTGGTTGTAACTATGGTTAGACATAATGAATTTAAATTTAATTAAAAAATAAATAATAAAGAAAAAAAAATGTATTTCCTCCATCTCTCTCTCATTTTCAATCATTCATCTACCTTGACCGAAGCAGAACCTTTCCTCTTCTTCAGCTACACCTCATATCAGACCCAAAACCTTTCTCGATTTGATTTGAATCCTAGAAACAAAACCTCTCCTCTTACTAAACCTCATATCAGACCCAAAATCCTTCTAGATTTGATTTGAATCCTCGAAATTGGCAAGTTTAGGATTGGGTATAATCAAAGAATCCTATAATCTCAAGCAAATTGGCAAATCCAAAAATCCTCATGGTGACCAGAGAATCCAAATGGAAAAAGAAAACCAAAGAATCAAACCAAGAGAAGTTTGACGTCAGTTTTCTGGGTTTCTTCTTTTTCTAGATTTTGGAGTGTTTTTTCTTTTCTTTTTTGTTGCTACAATTGGAAACACGAGATACTTTTGATCATTGCGTCTAATACAATTTTAAATGCAGTAACATGATGTTATGAATTGTTGCAGTTGAGATCAGCAGATCATTCAAAAACTAGCTGCATTTGTCACAATATCTAAAAACTTGAAAATCTGCAAACTTTGGTACTCATTCCTGTCAAAGATTTCGATAGTGGTTGCTTTACAACAGTTGTATACAAGGTCTCAGGTATCACAGCTCATCCTTTGGAGGTGGTTCCAGTTCAAGGCTTTCTTCGTCTCAATAGTAGGGGAACTTTAGTTTCGCTGCAGTGTGAGGCATTGACCAATTTTCGTAGATGAACACTTTTAACAGCCGGACGAGATATAACAGCAACCACTTGCAATTCCTCGTGCTCATTTGTATTTCGCATCTGGGAAGCAATAGGAAGGTAGATGAAGACTAATTAACGAGGGGGGAGAGAGAGAGAGAGAGAGAGAGAGAGAGGAATTTAATTAAATTGTTCTTTATATTTCTCTTTATTATAAAATTTATTTAGTTTAATTATTTTTATATGTTTAACTGTAGTTTAACTATAGTTAAAATCAATATTACGTGTCAAAATTTCATAGAGTGGTATGTAGGTGGTGAGCAAATTTGAATCCCAACATAATTTCAATTAAACTAAATACAAGATTATGTGTCAAATTATCATTGGTAAGTCAAAATATGTCAGCTGTAGCACAGAAAAGTTTCTCGAATTATTGTGATGAAAATGGTGATCATTTTGGCTACGATGCTTTATTTTTTTTTAAACGGGATTTGGAACCCAGCCTAATTGGGAGGCTTAGTCCCATGCCCGGAATTATTATTAATAATAGATGGATAATTGTACAGCGAGGGACACATATTACCTAAACCTCGAGTACTAGTACAAGCATCCTCATAGAGAACATTCTGGATAATCACTGGTGTCTCATCTAATCAATAATCATCTAAGTAATCAACACTAGTAAGATGAGCCAATCTATCTACCACACCATTTGCTTCACGATAAACAGAGTAGAGTGATGAAGATCTAATCAAAATATTTACACGTGTTTGTTGCGTTCCCGTTTCTTTGCCTAGAAATATTTCAAACATGCACTGTTGAAATCCAAATAGAATACGCCATCCTAATTGTTGGTATATATAGATACTGACACTGCCCCCCTAATATTGTTGGTATGGATATTGACCCAGAAAGTTAAAGTCATGGTCTCATGGACCACAAATAATTGATCTGCACAAATGCATGGACATATGGAAAAGAAAAAAAGAAAAAAAAAACATTGTACATACAATTGATCGAGTTCGACATTTTTCACAACTTTATTCAATCGAAGGAAAAAAAAACGTTTTTCATAACTTTCACTACATACTGTTCTTCAAATACTACTACATGCAGTCCAATAATTAACATGATGATATTACTATATATATATAGAACTTTTAGAATCAATTAACCACACTGAGTTATGGCATCTATTATGGGCGTAACTCTGGTAGCACATGATTTCAATCCCCTTAGTTCAAAACCAAGAGCCTTAAGCATCCAAAAACTTCCTTCTCCTGCCAATTTGTTTTCTTCGACGACCAAGACAAGGAGAGTCGAGTTACAATGGAAGAAGAAGAAGATGGCAAACGTAGCGGTAGTGAATCTTAATACAACAACCAATGGTGCTCTTGATCATGTGGATGTAAATATCAATGTCGACTCTCTTGCTCTTACCGCAGAGAAGCCTGCAGTGACTTTCGAACTCATTGCCATAATCACTGTAAAGAATATTCATCAGAAGGTAAATATCAATGTCGACACAATGCTTCATTGGTTCGGCGACAGAAGACACGATGATTACAAGGGTGGGGTACTTCTACAGCTTGTTAGTACTCAAACTGCCCCAAGTAAGTATTTGGTTAGTTTTCCATTTCTCTATACATATTGTGAGTTAAATCGATTTTGGATTTTTCATTGATCGGTTTTGTGCATGTCCAAACAAATTAAGAGGGAGTGAAGCCGAAACTAAGCCAGGAAGCTGTATTGGATTGGACAAAGAATCCGAAAATGGGTGATGAGAAGAACAGTTACCAAGTCAAGTTTGTGGTGGACTCAACATTTGGGATGCCAGGAGCCATTACAGTGAGTAACAGATATGCTGATGAGTTCTATTTAGATAGCATTAACATTGAAGGTCTAGTTCACTTTGCCTGCAACTCTTGGGTCCAACCAGATCAGAAGTCTAACGCGCCAAAAAGAATCTTCTTCTCTACTAGGGTACTTGTTACAGTTACTTGCAATACAAGAAATCAATATATAGTGTTTAAGTTTGATCACTTTGACTAATATATATTGCAGGCATACTTACCCAATGAGACACCAGCTGGGCTGAAAGAGCTAAGAGAAATGGAGCTGATTCAACTGAGGGGCGATGGGACTGGGCTTAGGGTGCAATCTGATAGAATATACGACTACGACAGTTACAATGACATTGGAAATCCAGATAAGGGAATTGAGTACATGAGACCTACCCTTGGAGGCAATGTTCACCCACACCCTAGACGCTGTCGAACTGGACGCCCTCCAACCAAGACAGGTGAGTACTGATCAGTAATAAGTTTCTTGTATTACATTTTGGGGCTGGCGTGATTGTTTAACATGGAATTATGAACTTATATGCAACATTTATGGGTATCCGGCCGTTCACCTTTAAATATGCTCGTCGGAACTGGAAGAGCGCATGTTTGTTTGATATATAATATTATCTCATTAATTTCTTCTGAACTTAGTTGTCTAACATGGTGTACAAATGTCTAATGTCTAGTGTTTTGTTATGTAATATTTATTAACCGGTTAAATTCTGTTTAGTCCCTGTTCTTTGTCTCTCTCATCGCTTCAGTCCCCGACATTCTAATTTAATCTAAAAGCTCCCTGATCTCACAATTTTCCTCCAATAGGTCCCTGCGGCGTCAAATTAGGAGTTTGTCTTGGGTGAAATGTCCAATATACCCCCATGTTATTTCTTTTTTCTTTTTTTTTTCCTTTTTTTATTTTTGTTTTTTCCTTTTTCCATTTTAATTTCTTTTTTTTCTTTTTTATTTTTCCTTTTTAATTTATTTTTTCCTTTTTCCATTTTAATTTCTTTTTTTCTTTTTCTTTTTTCTTTTTAATTTCTTTTTTCCTTTTTTTTTTCTTTTTTTTCTTTTTCCTTTTTAATGACCATCGTATTCTGCTGCATCAGTAGCGCCACGTTGGCAAACCAATCCAGATCGACCCGAAACCCCAATTCTTGTTCTCCACACCGGCGACCATTTTTCTTTTCCATCACTATTCTTCTTCTTCACTTCTGGTTTTTGTCAACTTGGCCATCAAAAACCACCATTTCAACCAAACCCAAAATCCAAATCACCATTTTGAGCAAGACCCAAAAACCTAAGAGTCTGAAAAAATGGTAGTTTTTAGTGAAAAGTTAAAAAATGGTAATTTTCAGTGAAAAGTTTCCAAATTGAGACTTGATGTGGAGAGAGAAAGTGGGATTTGAGTGGGAGAGAAAGAAGTAAGCTGTGAAAACAAGAGGGGAGTGGTTTAGCGGCGAATTTTCGAGCTGATTGGGAAACAGATGGGTTGTGGAGTTTGATCAGAATGGGATTGGTGGGTTGAGGGAGAAAGTAGGCAGAACGAAAAAGAAAAAAGAACTTAAAACGGAAAAAAATTAAAAAGGAACAAGAAAAAAAGAAGAAAAGGAAAAAACGAAATTAAAAAGGAAAAAGAAATTAAAAAGGAAAAAAAATAACATATGGGTATATTGGACATTTCACCTAAGGCTAATTCCTAATTTCCCGCTGAAATGACCTATTGGAGGGAAATTGAGAGGTCAGGGAGTTTTTAATTTAAATTAGAATGTTAAAGACTGAAACGATGAGAGAGGCAAAATACATGGACTAAACAGAATTTAATTCTTTATTAACTGACTTTTGACGTGGTATTCAAATTCATGATGCAATAGATGAGAATATGGAGTCACCAGTGAGCGAATTCGAGACAATCTATGTGCCTAGAGATGAAGAGTTTGAGCAGCCCAAACAAGAAGCTCTAAATGTCGGAAAATTGAAAGGAACTGTCCGCAATATAACTCATGCACTTTCAACAATTACTGCAGATAGAAATGTCAAGGGGTATTCGGACATCAATGGTCTGTATACAGATTCTTCTTCTCTTCAATCCGAGACCCAGCCGGGAACTCAAATTTTGAACCAAGTCCACGAATTCCTCAAATTTGACCCCCCAAAATTAAAATCAAGTGAGCATATAAGGGCTTGTCCGGTAACGTTTTTAAAAATGATTTTTCAAAAACCGATTTTGAAAATAAAAACGAGAAAACAAGATTTGATTTCTGAGATCCGAAAATGTGTCCGGTAGCTTATTCCGAAAATAATTTTCAAAAACGAGAGAAGATTGCGACTAGAGATGAGAGAGACCTGAGAAGAAGACAACGACGTGAGAATATGGAAGAAGAGAGCACATTCTTTTTTTTCTTTGTTTTGGAAAATATATCTCCGTGTTTTCTAAAATATGAGACTGAAAAGGTGAAAACGTCTATTTGTCGTTTTCCTGTTTTATGAGTAAAATAAAAAATTATTTTCAAAAATTATTTTCTGCATTTTTGAAAACAGACCAGCGAACGCATTTTCAAGCCATTTTCATTTTATAAAATGAAAAAGATGACTTGAAAACGTTACCGAACGCCACCTAATATTCTCGATTTTTCACATTCTTTTAAGCTAGATGAAAGAGAACACTATGATGAAACCATGAGATTAATTAATTGTTTAAATTTCAGGGGAGATATATTGTCTGCCAGATGACCAATTTGGGCGCCAAACCATTGCAGGCATAAACCCTTTAAGCATAGAAAGGCTCGAGGTTTTCCCACCTGTAAGCAAACTAGATACCTCCATTTATGGTCCTCAAGAATCAGCACTCAAGGAAGAGCATATAATAGGCCAACTAAATGGCATGTCCATACAACAGGTATATGTATTATTGGGTCATCATCTATATATAAATAGATGATAGATAAATAAAATATATCAGCTAAATAATATATATGATTGTGGGTTTTTCAGGCATTGGAAGAAAACAAGCTTTTCATACTAGACTACCATGACATTTTTCTTCCATTTCTCAACAAAATAAACGCTCTAGATGACCGGAAAGCTTATGCAACACGAACAATTTTTTTCCTGACATCATTAGGAACTTTGAAGCCCATTGCTATTGAGCTCAGTCTTTCAGATTCAGCATCCAAGCAGGTTCTCACTCCTCCAATTGATGCTACGACAAGTTGGCTTTGGCAGCTTGGCAAGGCTCATGTATGCTCCAATGATGCCAGTGTTCATCAACTTGTTCATCACTGGTATATATATTGTTCAATAACATTCAACATGTATGTCAGAATAAAACTGCATAAGTGACCTTAGCGTGCAGGTAAACTTCTTCATCACCTATATGTTTGCTTGATGAACAGGCTAGCAACAATCACCTAGTTATCCTGTGGAGGATATGCAGAATGTGTATTGAACTTGAATAAAGATGTGGATTTATGTCCTCTTTTTTTAAGTGTTTGATGAAAATGTCTCAAAATGCTCAAAATTTCAATTTTTTTTTTGAACGGTGGTTGTTTGATGAAATGCCTCAAGGAGTTTCCAAATATGTAGATGTCCAATTTTTCGAAAATATTCGATGAAATGCCTCAAAGAAATTAATCATTTTAAATTTCATTCTTTGAAACAGGTTACGCACCCACGCCGGCATAGAACCGATTACAATAGCAACTCATAGACAACTGAGTGTTATGCATCCTATCTACAAGCTTCTCAAACCTCACTTGCGCTACACCTTGAAGATAAATGCTATGGCCCGTAAGGATCTCATCAACGCCGGAGGGATAGTCGAGTCCAATTTTACTGCTGCCAAATACTGCATGGAGTTCAGTTGTGCTGCTTATCGAGATTGGTGGCGCTTTGACCTTGAAGGTCTTCCTGCAGATCTCATTAGAAGGTAACTAGTTTACGGAAATGAACCTTTTCTCCATTTATGTACATACCATAATTGAAATAGGAATTTCCATTATTGATTTTATCCTTGATTATATCGACATAGAGGAATAGCTGTACCAGACACAAGTCAAGTGCATGGGCTAAAACTACTCATTCAAGACTACCCTTATGCAACAGACGGGCTCCTCATATGGTCAGCAATTGAGACATTGGTTCAAACCTATGTTAATTACTACTACCCTAATGCAAGTTTGGTCACTTCAGATACTGAACTCCAATCCTGGTACAATGAATTTATCAATTTGGGACATGCTGATCTTCGCAACGCTAGCTGGTGGCCAAAACTCTCTACTCCGGTGGATCTCATCTCCATTCTCACCACCATCATTTGGCTCACGTCAGCTCAACACGCAGCCCTAAACTTCGGGCAATACCCTTATGGTGGCTATGTCCCAACCCGCCCACCACACATGAGGAGACTAATTCCAAAAAACAATGACCCGGAGTATGCTTCTTTCATTAGGGATCCTCAGCAGTACTTCATATCCTCATTGCCGAGTTTATTTGAAGCAACGAAGTACATGGCTGTAATTGATATAATCTCGGCACATTCACCGGATGAAGAGTACATTGGGGAGAGAAAAGACTTGTCAAACTGGTCAGCTGACACTGAGATTAGTGAGGCATTTTACAGATTTTCAGTGGAGATGAGGAGGATTGAGAAAGAGATTGCACGAAGAAACGGGGATTTAAGTCTCCGGAATAGATGTGGGGCTGGGGTTTCACCATACGAGCTTCTCATGCCTAGTTCAGAACCTGGGGTTACTTGCAGAGGTGTTCCAAATAGTATAACAGTTTGAGGTTGTTGTCCAAAGTATAATAGTATAATAGTTGTTGACTTGTTGTCCAAAGCAGTTGGAGGTTTGAACATCAAAAGTGAAAGAAGCATAGCAATAAAAACTAAATAAATGAGATTATGAGTTTGAAACAGAGTTTGGTAATGGTAATGGGTATAGCTTTGATGGCAAGGATGTCAGACTATTCAAGAGATCATGCAAGCACTTTGAGAATGAAAGATGTATAGATGCAAGTTTGATCGATCATGATTGGTGACGTAGTATGAAACTCTTCAATATTTGCTAATATTGGAACCAAGTTCTCATACACATCTCTATAACTTGACCCAACTCCTCACTAGGCAAACTATAATCATCATAAGCTAAAAGAAAAATAAAATAACAGTAGGTAGTTGCAATAACATAAAAACGTATCAAAATCATCTTCCAATATTCAGCAAAACAGAATTTTCCAGCAATGGAATAATCAAACCAAGTCAATATTAAAGCATATATCTAAGGTAATGGCAGAATTATTTGGCATTCTTAAACTAGTCAGCCCTAGAAATATGATTTGAGCATCGGTCTTTACTCCCTCGAGTTTTTCTGTATCGACCTTGCGGCGGTAGGGACGAGACAACTTTCCATTACCCAAATAGAATTTTTTGAGTGGATCAATTACCAGCATCTGGAGCTTTGGTGTATTCTCTAGGATACAAATGTAGGATACAAATGACCAGCTCTTGTCTCGTACCAATTACCTCCGAATCCCTGCATCTTTTCAAATGATCATTTGTGAATCCAGAATGATTCCTCATCTCTCCTGGGTAAGTCTCAGACAAGTCTAGTCCATTTAGTACCATTATTGTAAGTCCTTTCAAAAGGGCTGCAGCCTTGAGTAGATCCAGCACACAATAGACATTTCGTCTTGCCTACTAAGTCTAGCTAGGTCAATGTCCAACTTCAGTTGCTTGAGATAACTATGAGTTGGTCAGCTACTAATTCGGGGTGTTTCCGCTGGCATCTGCAAATGAAGAGTCTCAAGCCCGGGAGACAAATGCAAATTGGACTAGTGCTTGAGGTATAAATGTTTCACGTAGTCTCGTGTCTGAGAAATATATTCTTGCTAAGTGTGGAGTTCGTATGGAAAAATACCTGCAACTGCAAAATGGGATGTATTCCAAGGAGGCAAGATTTACTGCCGAAATCTCCATTTTGGTTCCCTCCTCAACAATCTAACAATTTTGAGATCAGTGAGACAATCACCAGCAACAATGTTAAGGTATGATTTACCCATAACATAGTGCAAGGAAGCTTTCAAGTAATAAACAAACAGATAAGAGATTAGCCATCAGACATTGATCAAGAAAAACTTCGTGTAGACAGAGAAGTTAGCTGATTGAACGCGTCAAAATCAGTAGTAGGAGGTCTAAGAATACATTCCTCCAATGACAAATGTTTTAGATTAAAAGTCAAGCCAACATGTAAACTCTGATGGAAAACATAATGTTCATCTGTTATCATACAAAAACCAAGTTGAAGATGAAGCTCTTCAACTCCTTTTGTAATTGCAAAATGAATCCACTAGTAAATAATGAAGTTATTTTGTCAGATCTTAAACATGTGCTCAACACATAAGTAAATCATTTCAAATTCTTCTCCGCTTGTATAAGTAATTGGCGGTGGTGATCAAATTTCATGATGCATTTAGAAACAGTAAGGACCCATGTTAAAAATCCAAAGATTTAACACAAAATTCAATTCTCACTTCCTGGCAATTATGTTCACCAATTTTCATCACATACACACAAACATAACCTTTTGTGTATAATTGCATAATACACTTTAATCTACCTAAACAAAGTAAATTGTACAGCATAAATGCATAATAAGGCAGTTGGTTCACCACTTTAACATCCCCCGACCTTGGAGCATTAGAGTCTTTCCTTCACCACTGTTCTAATGATAGTTTTGCTGTTCCACACCAGCACCAGTGTTTCTTTGTGCACAGGCCTCCTACGAGCCTCGACAAACTGAACCTCCAGACCGTACCTCTGAGACTTACATCTAGCGATCTTCACAGTACTTAGAAAATATCTGTCAGCATACTGTGAAAAATAAAATAGATTAGACTACATAATCCAGGGGAGAATGAGGGTGAAAGGGAGTAATATACTAATAGACAGATTTTCAAAACTTACATCAGGAATATCAAATTCACCTTCACTTGCATCACACAAATCTAATGATACCTTCCTAAGCAGTGGCAACTGAAACCAACATGAAAGGCAAAAAGTTGATGTTAAACTTGGTTCTTCCAACTGATATTAAGAACAGCGGTACTACATTATCATCACCTTTGAAGCAGCATCGGAAATAAAGCTTCTCTTTATCCCAGGACCCTGTACAATGTAGAACAATCCAGCACCACAGAAACAAGCAATCATTATATTGTCGGAGTATATAACACATTCAAACTGCAGTAAACATAAATGTCAGATGAAATGAAGCAGTCATAGATTCTCACATTATGACGCAGCAAGAGATCTTCAAGAGCTTTACAATCAAGAAGAAAAGAAACCCCTTTAGTTGTCATTTCTCCACATTCCTAGAAAACAAAATTGATCACTTCTGTAAACATGCATAAGCATATATGAAGGGCACCATCTTATACCATACTAAAGCTTCCATCATTAAATTAGTGCAAGAAAGCCTCCAAAAAACACTATGAGAACATAGACTGATATCACATGCCGGCTGATAATTGTGTCAAATGAATTCACACATTGGCATATAACTACTTGTTGGCTGAAACCAAGCACTTAACTCAGAAAAGCATTATATCCATTATTTACACATTTTTCTTCACTTAGTCAGAACAAGGGTAATTTAAATGTTTCCCCAACTCGTTCAGAGTATGACGAGGAAGGGAGCATGCCCAATTTTGCAGACAGTTAATGGTCATGCTTTAACAGAGATTTGGTAATAAGCCATAATCGAACAAAGCAAACCTCGAGATGAATAGAAACCAAGCCTGGCCATCCATGTGAGATTATTTGTTGAGACTCTGCAAGCAAGGCAGGAAGAGAAAGGTAATATGTCATATCAATCATATCCCGCAACTCAAATGAGTAGCTATTTATTTCAATTGCTCTAGAGGTAAACCAACACATAAATATGAGAAGTTAACGAAATCCACTTGAAAGTTGAAAGAAACCAACAACAGGTCATACACCGGAGTCTGGGCTCCGTGTTGGTTGTTATGCAGAAATCGGATCTTGACTTAGACATGAACAAGGAAATGTCTGTCATGGCACATTTAAGTGATCCCTTTGAAAGAAAAACTCCTGACCTGAATTGAGAAGTGTGCACCCTAGCAATGAAAGCTCAATTAGATTCACACAGCTTTTAGTAAGAATAACCAAATCATTGTTCGTCATCCAAGGGGTCACCCGCTCAAGCTTCAACTTCCTCAGGTTTGGGATACAAAACTTGAAGCTTACAATAGAAATATCACCAAGACAGTAACACAAAGCCAATACTAGCAAGTTCTTCAGGTTTGCCATAATTTTCATAATGATGCTATCAGATAACACCTGCAAAGAACAGAGGTAAATTCATATTACTGAGGTACATCCATGAATGAAGTCTGAATATCACTGACTCAACAAAAACATATCCCAACAGACAATAATGCACAGCATGAGGAATACAAAATTCATCAAGATAACAAGGAATGTGCATCTCTAAAGTAAATCTCCACAAATAGTTATCCCAAAACATCTTAGCATTTCATATTCCTGATATCACAGCTGATGCATATAATAACAGTATAAGTCACAGAGGACATGCCAGGTTTTGCCTAAAATATTTTCAAAATTCACTAATAATCATACCTGAAAGTAAAGAACAATAGACTCAAGCATAGGACAAATATTTGGTAGTCTTCCCAGTGTGTCTTCACCTAATGATCCACCTAAGCCCACTGTTATTTTCCTCAGTGATGAGATTGCAGGTTTCAGTGCTTCCAAAGAGAAATAAGAAAATCCCCATCCAAGTGCTATTTCTTCCAACATAAGAGTTCTTCCAATTGTATTATGTAGTTCTCTGCAGGAATAGGCTGAAGAAAATTCTCCATTTTGAGTGTCACATTCTTGTTGAGACAAATTTCTACAGCCTCTCAGTTTCAAACACTTCAAACCTGGATTTCTACCAACAAGATGAGCTAAAGCAGCTTGCGAAACCTGAAATTTTACAAGCACATAATTACCATGGTTGCAATGACAATAGGGATACAGATGACTCTGGCCTTCTGGTGCCTGACTAAACAAAACAAGGCAGATGAGTTTGCCTTCAGACATCAACAATCAATGACTTGTACCCAAAACAAAATTTCAATTGGCTGCTCGAAGATTATTATATCAAATGTCTTCTGTTGATTCTGAAACAAAAGAGTAGGTTCAATGCACTTCATGATTTACCCTAGTACTAGAAACGTCAAGCATCTCCAAGGATGAACCTCCAAACCTACATAGAGCACTATCATCTAGGTTGGTATCGCGCAAGCAGAGAGTCTTCAGCTTTTGCATTTGAGACATAATCTTTAGAAGAGATTCTTCTTCAACACCTGACACGAATGATAGATTGGTCATCATGTGGTCCCATGAACTTTAGGCATTTCAATTCCTAGGTCCATTTTTTGGTTTTATATAGATCAGGAAATGACATTAATCAATGTAAGAGACCATGTTTACAACTTATTGGACTAGTTATAGCAAGCATTTTGCAACTCCTTAGATCTTTACTTATGTCAAACCATCATCAAAGCACAATCATTTGAATACAGGTGCAATTACAAGACTGTGAAGAGACCAATTCAATGTGTTCAATTGGTAAATAGTGAGAAATAGTAGTTCATATAACAGCAAATATAAACCTCAAAAGGCAATCTACATAAGGGGGAAATGACACTCACACTTGCAGCCACCCATATGAAGTGCCTGAAGATTAAATGCCAGGGGATCCAAATGCATATTTTCTATATGTTGGCCAGCAATATAATCTGAAGGGCTAGAACAAAGAGCTAGTACCGAATTTATCCCAAAAGAAGTATCGCAAACTAAAACTGAATGTAGCTTGGGACATTTGAGAAGAAGACTTGCTATGCCGACATCAGTTAATGAAATACACCCTCTAAGGTTGAGGTACTGTAAGGAGACTAAGAATTCGGAGATATACTGGAGATCAGAATCTGCCATAAACATAATAAGGAAGAGTTAGTGCGGCAATCAATGACAAATATCCAGGCGATGCCCATCAGAAAGGAAACAGAACTGCACAATCATGGGTTACAGGTGTGCGCAACTGTGCATTCACCATACTTAAACTTTAACCAGATATCTGAATTTCATGGAAGTTGATAAATAAGAAATCCAACAATGAGATACTATCACCACTGTAGCATTCATACACCAGTGTAGACATGTCAATAATCTGATTATTCCCTGACCCAGCAGATTAAAAGCACATGATCACTGTCATCAATTGCCTGCTACAGATATGCCAAAATTTTCATTTTTATGAACTCTACAATGATCTCATGCCTTACATTGAATAGAATGGTAAATATTTTCCCATCAGTTTGCCACATGTTTAACAAATGAGCATGTCACTGCCAATCTCATTGCAGAGTTAAGCTAAACTATCTTAAGAAGGTTTGTAGCATTAATGAATCCAAAATTATCTCACCAAAGAGATCGCTTCTGCCCTCCAGTGTGAGCTTTGCTAATGATAATCCAGACTTGTGAAAGGGATTCATACAGAGAGGACTTTCCCCAACATTTAAGGACAAATTTGATCTTTGTGGTGTTGTGGCTGTACTTGAGGATAAAGTGCACACTTGTGATGTTATAATTGGACTAGTGTCAGTAGTTAAGTCAACTTCATAGACCATAGGGCATTTCCGAACCAGGTGATAGAGAGTTTTTATGTTGAAGTTCAGAAGGAAAGCTGCCTTTAGAGTCCTTAAAGATGGAAATGATGTGCAGAAGCACTCAATAGCAGTTTCAAGGTGTAGTCTCGGACACTTGGAAATATCCACTTCTTGTACTGCGTCAAAAGACAGAGTTGGCAGGGATCTCAGTAATAATGAACACTGATCTCTGTCAAGACGTTCAAGCTTAATTGGTGACTGTTCAATAATTCTGAATGTGGATCCAATATTGTGTGATGAAGGAAGCACAGACAAAAGTAACATTACTGATGTTATCTGTGGGCAACCTGAAAGCTTTACTTTCTGCACAAAGAGAAAAGACCAAATTAAACAGCTACAGAAATTGAGCAGTATAACAATAATTTAGGCAGACTAGATCGGCAATCAATACAAACGGTCTGCCAAAAGCTACAGGTATTAGAATACTATATACCCCTGTAATATAATAGATCAACTGTTTCACAAGCACATAGAATTATCCCTTCTTATTTAAATTAAACTTACGTTGGTCTGTGTATTGCATGACGGAACTTAATGCACCCTCATAACCCTGAACTAATTTGTGAAAAGTACCAGGCACTAACAAGAGCCTCTTTCTAATATTTTGTAGCCCTCACCCAGAAATCTAAAATAAAATCAATTACAAATTGAGATACATTCCCTAAATAAATAAATAACTAAATGAAAATAAATCAACTAAAAATTAGGCGGGTGGGAGACACTTTTTGAAAAAAAATAAAAAATAAAAAAAACATATGTTCCCTCCCCTTCCCATATTTAGTTTGGGAAACTATGAATATGCACATGATAATACAGAAAAAATACTCAAAATGCTATATCTTCAATCATATGAACCCTCGGAAAATAAAGTTGCAGGGCCTTATAGAGAGATAGTATCAGGAATAAATACCTTAGAAAACTTTGTCAGCCGAATCCTTAAATCATGCAAGTGACCATCTCCTAAGGCATGTATTGAGCCAGAGGATGGAATTTTCAGTAGTCTAAAAATTGAATTAATGCTCTCATCAGCAAACTTAGAAAAATGACAAGAACTTCTTTTCTCTGAAAAAAGAACCCAATCAATATGTAATAATGGACATGACAAAGAAAGGGATCATCTATCAGTGTTCTTCGTTGAATATCCGAGAATTAAGCATACCCGCAGCAAACCACAACGGCAAAAGAGTTGTACGGATCTGTTCAACAGCAAGAATAGATAATTTAATAGAAAGACTGTAACCTACAATCACCCATGCTAAGTATTTCATAAATGAAGACAATGAAACATTTTTAACATGTACCTGTTTCAAAATGCTGCTGCAGTCACCTCCATTTACATTCAAACCTTCCATCCTCACTGTGTTAGCATCAAGCCAAATTAAAAGTGCATCAGCAAGATGCATTTCACTGTATATACAACCAGGAGTCTAACATATCAGAGTTCCACGATGTCTTGCAACAGACAAACTAAGCTATTTAAGGATAACTAACCTATCCACTGTCAAATTTATGTTCTTCACACAAGATAATAATAATTCGTATGGCATATCTACAAAACAATTCACAGATATGGCCCACATCTGAAAAACAAACCATACTCCGTCAAATTCAATAGCAACAGGTTGAGCACAAGGACAGCAACATATTGCACAAAGCTTGTAAGCTATTAAGATAGAAATCCCTAGGATTTGTATAACTCAAGCAAAAAAGAATCCTCATTAAACCATTAGCAAATAGCAACAACCTTTTAAAGAAACATTTGTACACATCTATTTTCACTCTAACCAAGAGTAGTAGCCACACATCCGTGTGTGCATGTGCACATTATCAATACATACAACATGCCCAGGTACTTGATGCTATGATGCTATTTCATTATGCTAAAACCATATCCTTCATTAGATCCTTAGTAATCTCAACAGTTCATTGTACCTCCACCCTTGTCCCTTTTGGCTACCTTCAGCCCTTATATCCTTGTAATTTCCTATCCCTTACATATCAAGCATAATTTAGGATTAAAGACAAACATGGTAATCTAGAGAAAGCCCATCCAAACAATTTTAAAATGATAGTATTACATCACAATGAAACATGATTGTCTATTCCTTATCACATCAAAATGTATCAATGACCAGTGGGCTGGCGTCTGTGTATGAACTAATATTCAAGTATAATCGTATTTACAACAACTAATCTGAGTGTGTGAAAAGTCAACACTAGAAAGAGAAATGGGCAGAAGGAGGTTGCACAGAAACTAGACATAGGTTTAGAACATACAAAATTTCTCGCAAGATAGCTCGCACACAATTCTTGAAGAAAATCACAGGCTGCATCCAATTTCAACTGTTAGACTAGAGACCATGACGGTCAAAAGAAAATAAGTCTTTAAAAAACAAGATTTTTGTCACTTCTAATCATTCTAGCAATTTCAGATAGTTTCTCACCGTGCTCTAAACCAAAGCTCCAAATATAAATCAAATCATCCAATTGCATTTGTGGTGGCACCTCCGATGATGCCACCTCAGAAAACCAAGTTTTACATTTCGTGAGCAGCATCTCCACTCCAAAGTAAAGTGCACCCTGCAAATGTAACACCATTATTTGGACAGAAATGCAATTTTCTCTAATAATGCCAGAGGATGATCTGTTTACACAGTCTAAGATAAGTAGATACTGTAAAGAAGAGAAAGAAACCTCATTGGATCAGAATTACTAGATAAAAAAAAAATAAAAAATAAAAACTCAAATCTGGATTAATCTATTTTACCTCAATAAGAGGGAGAAAATTATCAAATGTAACATCCAACGGGCAGCCGTATATACAATTCAGAACATCTACAGACGTTTCCAGGTTCCACTCAATTGCTATACAGTCCAGGCCCGATTCGCTACGGGAAATTTACAAACAATTCAGCTATATATGGCAGCACTTGAGCATAACAAATGTCAGCAGAGACATGATAATCCAGTGAAGAAAAGCATGCATTTCTTATAAGAACCATCATCTACACACTAAAACTAACCCCAAACTCTTAACAAATTTTCCTTTGCAATCCCAAAAGCATATTGAATAATTGAAAATTCTGAGTAGAATTAAATCACAAAAAGCTTGAGGCTCAAGAATCAATCACGTATGTTTTAGTGATCGAAATTGATTACCTGAAGCTGCCGGTTAGGAGTCCATGGAAATAAGAAGAGTGCTGGATAAGCCTGCAACAAGCATACAGTAATGAATATTTTTCCGGCGAATTAACGGAAAATCAGGTGAGGAAACGAGAAGTGACGGACCTGTTCCGATGAGCTTTAACTTTGAGTGTTTGGCAACACAGAATTGCCGGCAAATCCCAGCTTTGGATATCTGTGACTGAGATAAGAACTTCTCTCTCCGCAGCGGCGGTGGTGGTGGTGACCGCTTTGGGGTTTGTGCATACGACGGTTATGAAGTCGTCGTCTGAGCTTGAAGCCATGCTCAGTTCACTTTCCGATGTCTGAGGCACAACAGTATAACACTAGAAAATACAAAGCAGCCAAAGCAGGAGAACCGAAATGTTTCAACATTTTTACTGTGGTTAGTATTTTTTAACCACCATCTGTTGTGGAGTTGGTAAGACTACAAGGGCAGTGTGAAATATTAATTGGAATTTAATCCCTATCTATTCTTAGTGGTTGGGGGAAGGGTTCGGACATGATCCTAGCCACGGCACGGATTAGTCTAAACCTAGAAAACCTTTAAAAATATCGTGTGATCATGTTCGGTGCCTCCCATTTCTCCTTCGCCCGGTGCCTCCCATTTCTCCTTCGCCAGAGATCTCGATAAGAAAATATATATTTTTTACTTTTCCCTAAATTTTCTTCAAAATGAACCCAAATGTTTTAGGGGCAAAGGATTTACGGTAAGTACTACGGAAAAAAGTAGTCGGTATCGAAAGTCCGGTGAATTCGATGATATATTTAACCATTTGGAGGGAAAAAGGAAAAGACTAGTTGATCTTGCGAGGTTTGATTCATACCGATCTCAATTCTCAAACGGTGTTATACATTATCACAGTGGACAACAATGTGGAATCTGATATATGCGCCATTACCGAAACCCTACCAGAGTAAAGTAGTTGAACTCTACCAAATTTACATAAGCTTAAGAGTTGAGTTACAACAGGGAAGCAGGAGAGAGTCTTTCAAGAGGGTAATACACAAGCAGACAGCTTCTCCTGGGAAAATTGGTGATTCGTGCCTCAAAATAACTCAAACTCTAGGTGCTCTCCGGTAGTTTTGAACTCCAAGTACTTGGCGTTATCGTCCTGAGCAGGCATGTCTGGAACTTCAAAGTCGCAAAAATCAGGCAGTTCGGGTGGAACAGCACAGCGGATTAGTGCCCAATTCAAACCTTCAAAGAACGGATGCTGCTTAATCTCACCGGCTCCTCTCTCAGTGCCCAACCGATTCTCTGGCTCCTTTACCAACAGCCCTCTGATGAGATCCCTAGCCTGGAAGCTCACAATCGGGGCGTCGGGGAATCTTAGGCTCTGCATGACCACATTGCCTAATGTGTCCTCGTTATTAACACCCTTAAATGGTGTTCTGCCATATAGAAGCTCGTAAAGAAAGATTCCAAACGTCCACCAATCAACTGCAGCACCATGACCGTCTCCTTTGATGATCTCGGGGGCCAAGTACTCGTGGGTCCCAACAAAGGAATTGGACCGTGCGTCGCTAGGCTCTGCCACAAGCTGTGGCAATGATCTGACTTGAGATGTAGGGTCATTTTTCAACTTCCTTGTTTTTGCGGCAGCAGGTAGAAACCTAGGGCTGAAGCATGAGACTTGACAAGAGGAAGGTTCAATGCAGAAGGGCTCAGCGCAGTTAGATGCTGTACATGGACCAGACATTCTCGCAGGATCTGCATCACATGAAGGTGATTTCAAAAGAGTTGGACTGACAGAGCATCTGAGAGACAGGTCAAAATCTGTAAGCATTATGTGACCATCTTCCCGGACAAGAATGTTTTCCGGCTTCAGATCCCGATAAACTACACCAAGCATGTGCAAGTACTCCAAAGCAAGCAGGACTTCAGCCACATAAAACCTGAAAACGCAGATTTAAAGTTACTTATTGTTCACATGTTGTGGGAAATACAAAGAATAAATGAGAGTATAGAGTTTCCTTTTAGCCAAGTGATCTCATGTAAAATTGTGCGCATTAGTCAATACACAACAAAAACATATCAAAGGACCTGAACAAAATGCTCCGTAGCCTAATATAATTGCAAAATGCAATTGGAGCTTTTTAGAGCTCTCGTGCACACAAAGAATAGTTTTAATATAGATGGTCTGAAGGAATAAGGATGAAAGAATATTCAAGTTTGGTCTGAATTGAAGATCTCTCCTAGCAATTGCATAACAAAACAAAAGGAACACAAATACAAAGGCAGTCATCTGTTTCAGCAGGTGAATACCTGAATTGGCTAAAAAAGTAAATTGATTTCTGGTGCAAGTAGTGTAGGTGGAGCTTGTAAATGGGTATGGTGAGCAACTGTGTTCCTATCTTAAAATTGCATGACCAACACACTAACACATACAAAATCATAATGCACCAGAAACAGTAATAAATCTAGACATGATATGCTTCTCTTAGATATGTATATCTTGTACCCTAATGGTTAATTGCAGGTTATCTCTCAAATTCATATGCCTCTGAAACAAAACGAATAATACAGATAGAGAACTCATTACTAAGTTTTCTACCTTGTAGCTGCTTCAGAAAAACACCTTCCGACCTGTTTCTGCCGGAGGACATGAAGATCTCCACCAGGACAATACTCCATTACTAAACATGAAAGATTATCTGATGTAAACTGGGAATACAATGTAGGGAGAAAAGGATGATCAAGCATCCTCAGTATTTCACTTTCTGTGTGAGCCCTTGGCATCTTCTTCCTTCTTGCCAGGAACTCATTGTCCATTACCTTTATGGCGAAAAGGCAGTTTGTACTGATTAGCTCAGCAAGATATACAGTTCCAATGTCTCCACAACCAAGCTTCTTCAAAAGATTAAAGTGTCTCAAGCCCAGGGCTCCATACTGCGTCCGAACATGACGGATGGCTTCCCACCTCACATCCTTCGACATGTGAGGTTTATTGCTACAACTAGTTCTACTTAAATTACTCTCATCACTCAAACTCGTACTACTACTATGCTCACCTTGGCTACTTTTTGAGCTTTGGGAGAACTCCCCTGTTCCTTTTGATTTTGGGTTCTTTTTTGCTTTTGCGACATTACCCCCACCTGTATTACCGGTCTTACAGCTGTCTACGGTGAAGCCTGGTTTACTTGGACTGGACCGTACATTGCTTGAGCTTATATCAGCAGCAAGACTGGGGGTTGCCAAAGCTTGATTGGATTGTTTTCCAGCACCTTTTAAGGCAATATGGCATCTTTCACAGACCAGCTGACTTGTACATGCATCAATATCAGCATCAGCTTCATTATTCTTACTAGATTTGCAGGCAGGAGACATTGAATCTTGTTTTTGCTTCTTCTTTAGAATACTTTTATTCCTGCTGGATGGTTTGACACTGCGGAGGGTGTTTCTGGAAAACTTGCTTGCCACATTTCCACTGACGAAGCTAGATGAAGAAGGCACTCCATGCACCTTGACTTTTCGCCCCGGTTTTGCTGCTGAGACCTTATTTGCTAACTTGGTTTTGGTAGGACTATTTCGAGCAGATACTGAATTATTTTCCTTTGTAGATTTATGTTTCTCTTTCTTCCCCAGCTCTGCCTTTAATGTTGTCTTCGAAACAGCTTTGGCAGGTAAATTTTCAGCAACTTCCGAAATAAGGTCGCTACCAGATTCATTTTTATCTTCCAGACCCAGCTCCGACTTTATTGTTTGTACCCCAACTGTCCTCAACGTGGAAGCACTTACATTTTGTACTGCTGTGCTCCCAGCACTAGTTCCTGTTGTCCCATTTACAAATCGAGGAGAAGAATGTGCACTCTGGCTTGATGACTTCGTCTTGGGCATTGGAGGATGATCAGGCATCTTCTGATGAGAATATGATGTGCTTTCTTCTGGGACCAGAGATATTTCAACTATATTTCCCCTGTCTTCATGTGAGGAAGGACCACATTGAGTGGCTTGAACAACAACCGCATTGTACAATGTCTTGATCCTCCCAGCTTCGGAGGCTCTTGAAGGACTTGTCAACTTTGTTAACCGTTTCATAGCAGCCATTTCCGATGCCTTGGTAATAGACAGCTCCCTTAATGCCTGCTTTAGAGTCGCAGGCTCAGAAGTCCCAAACCTTGGAGAGTGAGACACACCCATTGTAATTGGCTTCTTTAAGGCATTTTTATTCAAAGGGCTAGTGCCTACTTGCTTCGAATGATCTGAACCCTTGGATGAAGTTTTGAGATGGATTGCCGCAAAAAGCTTATTAATATCATCTTCAATAGAATCCCTGGATGATCCTAGTTTAAGTGCAGGAAGCTTCCTATCATTCTCACCCAAACCTGTATTTGGTCGATATGTTCCACGAGAATATTGACCTGAACTGGGCTCGTCTGTCGCTTCAACAATCTCAGAAGTACCCGCAAAGGAACCCATTTCTATGATTACTGAGCCTGTTAATTATAAAATGAAGCACCAAAAAGAGAGAGTGCTTAGTCCAACACATTTCTGATATCCAATTCCTTGAAAATCATTTCAGGTAAAATTAGGAAGCTTTTCTAACGTTAATCCCTACAGCATGTTATATGTATTTTGACTTCAAATCACAAATACTTAAACCCAGAAAAAGATGAACAATTTATTGAATAAAAACACTCAACCAGCAGAAGAAGGCATTTAATTTCACTGATAGGTACAAGTAAAGATGAGCCACAATAATAGGCCTTCATGTAGAACCCAGAAAAAGACTTCAAAAGTGCAAACCAATACTTGACCAAGTCGTATTAGCATTGAATATGCTATATACAGTCAAAGAATCTCCCAACATCACATAGAAGCCTTGAAAAAGGATGGTGACATTCACAATAAACAGATTTCCAATATATAATTAGATGCAATATAATCCCAAATATTCAACCGTAATCCGAAACCATCTGCAGGTACACTTTACCATCAACATCACATATCCCTAATTCCACTAACACCCAATTTACAAAAAAAAAAAATGAACCAGACCACTCAGAAAATTTTCTAAATTCATCTTCCTTTTACTTAAATCAAAAACAGAAGGTGAAGCAAGACCCAGTTGCCTTTTTTTCAGTATCTTAATGCCTAAAAATTCAATTCTTTTGCATAGATTTGCTTTCAGCCTCACCTCTTCCCAAAGCCAATATATTCAAAACTAAATTACGCAGCAAAACAAATCAAACAGCACCATCAACAAATCCAACAACCCAAGAAAATAAAAATATAAAAAAATAAAAACCGAAAAATGCCAAAACTTGCTGGACAACATTTACAAGAACAATAAGTGAATAGAACTCCAGGAGCTCAAATCTGAAACAAACCGACATGAATAATAGCTCAAAAGCACAACTAGATCGGAGGCACGAACAGTACCTTATGGAGCGGTGGTTCACAATAGCATTGGTGGCAGATTCGGTAAATAAGATTGAGAAGGAGAGAGGCCAAAACCCTTGAAAATTGAAAACCCTTTTGGGGCTTGAGATTGATGAGGAAATGGAGAGAGAGAAGAGAAGAGAAGAGAGGAGAGAGAGCAAGGGAAACACTAGTGATTTCTCTTTCCGCTCTGGCACAGATTATTTTGAAGGCAGGCGGGACCCGCGTCTTATGCTGTGGGGGCCGCTTTATAAAAGAAACGTAAAAAAATAATTTTGAAAACGTTTTCTGGGGATTTTTATCCGAATCTCAGTCGGTTTGTGAATTTCAGGGTGGTTTTTAATTCTGGGTTTTTTGTTTTCTGGGTGAGGGATGATGGATGGGAAGGGTGAAAAGAGTGTTACTTTTACTGTTCCTTGTTTTTTACTGTGTCGGGGTTTTTGTCTCGTACCTGTAAATTCACCCCCGCCACAGATTTATAGATCTGGGAATCCGTACAAAATCTAGGCACACCATGTGCGGTAATTTTGGCTCCAGATCTTTATTAAAAGCATCTCTATGCTAACACTGTCACGGCGTTTACTACAATGAAGGGGTAGAAAGGGAAGGTGATCTTACTAAGTAAAACACTAAAACGCTCTCGTTTCGTCCGAGATTTGATTGAGTTTTTTTTAACTTTCACCCCCCCTTTAATTAATCATCTTTTCCGTTGTATAAAAAGTCACAGTATATGTGTCAAAATAAATAAACTATTTATGATTCAAAACTTGTTATATGATGTTAACACATTACTGTACCTGCATCAAAAGTAGGTTTCTATATTCCTATGAAGATTCAATTGCGTGGTAAGAAATAAGTATCCAATCTTATTCTCATTCATCATTTTTCTCATTCTACATATAAACATGTCATACAATTATCAATTTTTACTATTTGGTGACATGTTATGCATGTAGTTATCTGTTTTTCAATTGGACATATGATTTTTATTTTTTAATTGTTTTGAAAAAAAATTATTTTTATTTAAAAAATTAAAATACAATTAAACGTCACACCATTTAGCGCAAATAACTTGTAATAAAAATATAACATCTAATATATACATCACAAGTCAAATCTTCAAATGTTCTTGTATTTGTACTCTCATGCGATGTAGACGGTGATCGACATCGGTAACCAACGTTGACGTTCCCAAACTATCAATACAAGAGTTTACAAGGAATTTTTTTTTTTTTAGTCAAGGAAATAATTGTCGTTGGGCAAAATGTCAAATAGGAAATGAAAATGCCCATAACGTCCAAGAGTGTCACTATAATATATTAATGGTTTGGTTGTCGCCTTCCGATGGCCTATTCTTTGTAACATATTGATAGTTTACCAAACAATTTGCAAAGGGTTACCTAACAAGTAACGAGTACATGAGACAAAATGGCCCAATTATACTATCATAATTTTACCACCTATGTACTCCATCATCACTATGTTCAAGCATCATTGCTATTATTAGGTGGACATATGTTGTTTGCAGATGCACTTGCAAATTGTTTGCAGATGAGAGATAGGTAATCAATTCTCATATATTCATGATTGTTTTAAGAAAAAGGGGTGCAGAGAACAACAGAGAGAACTATGAGAATGAGTTGTGTTTTCATTGATAATAGAGGTTTTTTTATATAGAGGATTACAAGCATAGAATCAAAGTCTTATAAGGAAACATAATCGTACAATGATTTAGATATCTACGAAGATATCTCCGAGAATATATGTAAGACTAACCCTATTACAGCTCAGACAAGTAACTAGAGTTTGGGCCAAACAATCTAGGTGTCTTTAAACACTCCCTCTTGTGTCGCTCAAACGCGGTGTCTCATTGTCTCATCAAAAACCTTACTGAGTAAAAAAAACCCAGTGGGACAAAAAAAACCTAAATCGAAGGAGAAAAAGAGTACAACACACCCTTCACGTTTCGAGACCAAACATGTAGACATCTCATCCTGGTGTCTGCGTCTCCCCTTAATGACTACGATCATGGGAGTTCGGATAACTTCTGTAAACGATGCCACTATCATGTTTCTCAAAAGTGGAATTTAGGAAATGACTTAGTGAACAAGTCTACCACATTGTCCTCAGATCGAACCTTGTTAACTTTGATCTTGAGGAAAGTCTGTTATTGCTGATTATGCTTGGTGTCGTCGCATTTGATGTAGCCTTGCTTTAGTTGTTGAATGCAAGCGGCATTATCTTCATGAATGCTCATAGACTCAACTGTGGTAAACTTCAAACCACAATTATTTCGAACATGCGTAATTATGAATCCAATCTATATATATTCACGAACCGCTTCGTGAAGAGCGATAATCTCTGCATGCTCAAAGAAGTAGCTACTAGGGTCTGTTTTGTAGACCTCTAAGATATCGTGGTCTTACCCATGGTGAACACATAACTCATTTGGGAACAACCTTTGTGTGGGTTAGAGAGGTACCCATCATCAACAAACCTTCCAAAACACTAATGTCGTTTTGGGATGGGGAGAGAGAATGCAGACCAATGTTGGTGGGGTCCCTGATATGTAATGGGTCAGAATCCATCGTCTCTCTGTAAGGATAGAACAAGCCCATATCAATCGTACATCTCAAGTATCGAAAGACATTTTTCTCACCAATCCAAATGGCGTCGTGTTGGCGCAGAGCTATATCCAACTAACAAGTTCACTGTAAATGAGATGTCTGGTTTTGTGCATTGGGGTAATTAAGTACAATAATGAGCCTATTATATTCAAGTAGGGCACTTCTGCCTCTAGCACATCTTCGTCATCATCCTTCGGATGAAGAGGACCCTTTTTAGGATCAAGACTACGGACGATCATAGGTGTGCTTGAAGGCTTGACCTTGTCAAAATGCCTAAGCATTCATCAACACAATGCTCAAGTTCCAAACCGAGACATAATCGTGTTCTCCCAAGGTCCTTCATCTCATAATCAGATTTCAAGTGTTCAGTGGATTCCCTTAACTCTTCAAGGGCTTCCAATGAAGATCATGTCACTAGCATGAACCGCGATAGAATCCGGAACTTGTTATAGGAACGCGAGGACATTTACATATCTCTTCCCAATTAAGTAGTCACTTTAGTGAGCATTTCAACCTCATTGTAAACGCGCTCCGTGGTCTACAGCCACTTAACTTAGGTAAATGAAGTTCACTACGAACCTTCATGTATATTCTATATCTAGATTCCCATAGAGATATGTAGTGACCACATTCGTAAGTTGCATATTCAGTTTTTCAAAAACTACCAAACTGACAAGGTAGTGGAGTGCAGAGACATCAATTACGAGAGAATATGTCTCATCTCATCGTAGTCGATTCTAGGCGTTTGATGAGAAAACCTTGCCCTGTAAGGCGAGATTACCATATCTTTTTCTCATCATGCTTTCTAACGAAGTCTCGTTAGTCAATAGGTTTTATGTTAGGAGATGTTGGCATCACTGGCTCAAAAAACCTTCTTCATTAGAGAATCCAACTTAACCTGAATCGTATCTTTCCATTTAGGCCAATTTTCTCTACGTTGGCATTCATTCATCAATATAGCGTGGTTCGATATCATCGGACTTAACAAACTCATGCGCAATGACATGCATGAATACATCATCAATCATGATGGAGTTTTTATCCCACGTCTCATGTACACTAATGTAATTTCCAGAAAGCTCTATATTCTCAGGAATAGGTTCTGACGTTGAGGTATCCTCCAGTGATAACCATAATCCAGAACATTCTCATGAGACGGATTTTGAGTGTCGATGATCAAAGGATTGGATTGTGCCAAAGTATCATTCGAACCCATGGGCCTCCCATGCATCCTAGCTAGGGTTATGGCCTGTAACGCGAGAGTGTCACTCTCTACGGGTCTACGGCATTGGTGCCATGCCTACCTCCGTGTAGGGTGGCAATGTGGCATTACGTCCTCTAGTAGGAATGTCCATTCTTGCAGGCATGCTTGCATCAGATATGTGTGACCTCATCACTTTAACAGGGATCGAGATGAGAAATAGTGGGGACAGACCACGACAATTCATCTTGTTCCTGCTGATCATTCGTGTTCTTATCTCTCCCTAACGACGGAAAGACTGTCTCATCAAAGTGACAATCCGCAAATCTAACGGTAAAGAGATCGCCTAGCAAGGGTATTAAGTGGCGGACGATTGTTAAAGTCTCATATCCAACATATTTTCCCATTCGACTGTGAGGACCTATCTTAGGGCGTTGTGGCCGTGCAATAGGCACATAAATGAATCACTCGAATATGCATAAGTACAAGATACTTGTACCCAGTCACTAGTTGTAACGCAAAGATAGATTGAGTGGCGGTGGGACGTAAACGAATTAGCATAATTGCATGCGATATTGCATCATCCCAAGCGGATGTTGTAACGCAAAGATAGATTGAGTGGCGGTGGGACGTAAACGAATTAGCATAATTGCATGCGATATTGCATCATCCCAAGCGGATATAGGGAGATTGGTAAGCATTACCAATGTCGGGCTACCATCGTAGTCGTTTTCGCTAGACCATTTGGGTGTGCACATGGAGATATGATGTCCAACATCAATCCCAGTGATATGCAATAATCATCAAAAGTCTTCTATGTAAACTCTCTAGCATTGTCAAGTCCAATTGATTGAATGAGATGATCCGGGGAGTGAGCCCCTTGGCTTATGATCTATGCTATGAGTGAAGCGTAAGCAGCATTACAAGTGGATAATGGCACAACAAGTTACCAACTTGTTTGCGTATCAATCAACATCATGAAATATTTAAACATCCGCAATTTGGTTAAATAGGTCCACAGAATCCCTTTGGATTCTATGTAAGAACAGAATAAGTATTTTCGTATCCTTTACATTGAACGGTGTTGTTAGTCCTAATTTTCATAAGGGACATGCTTTGTAGAATGAGCGAGGGGCTTTAGAAATAATCAATGAGGATTTTGGTTGGGTTTGAGCGTATGTAAAGCTATTAGAAGCAAAGTTTGGCGATTACAGCATAACCTGGGGCTCCATCACCATGATGGACACCATCCATGGCGTCATGGATATGGACTGCGCCAGCCGTAGGTTGGCAGTGGACTGCAGCGGCTCCATAGGCAGCTGCGGCGGTCATACTTAGTCCAGGAATCAACCTTTGATTAGTGCTTTGTTTCGCTCAAAAGAATGTATGTCTGTGTGAAGTCTTTAGTAGACAGATCATCATATCATGACTAGGATGGTTTATCCTATCGTGACAAAGTCAATATGTGTCTAGATCCAGGAGATCTTCTCTCATAACTTTATTGGATTTAGTCCAAGAATCAACCTTTGATTAGTGCTTTGTTTCGCTCAAAAGAATGTATGTCTGTGTGAAGTCTTTAGTAGACAGATCATCATATCATGACTAGGATGGTTTATCCTATCGTGACAAAGCCAATATGTGTCTAGATCCAGGAGATCTTCTCTCATAACTTTATTGGATTTAATGGCTCGAATAGTGGTGACATAAAGTCCACTAGAGAGACACATACGTTTCTCTAAGATGCGTCTTTATTCGCAATCATTGGAGGTATTGCAAAGGAACTCATTTTTGTTTGCTTCATGCGTTTTTGCAAAGAATTCATTGGCTCGAATGACTCAATAGGGTTCGATTCGCCGTAGGAGCGTAAAGAGTTTCTGTGATCAAGGTGCCATTTGGCAAGGAAATTTGGGCTATTCCATGTCCTTGAACTAATCCTGATGGCCCACCATCGTAGTCACAGAGAAATATGCTCAGAATTAAAATAGAGTCATAATGAAAAGAATTCGAAATTTTATTCATAAGCTAACAGAGTACATCATTGTTTCTTAACTATTAAGAGAATCTTATCTAAATACTAGCTAATGCAAAATAATGGTAGTCGTTTGACTTATTTCGGTAACTCCAAAATAAATATGACCAGGTGAGTAGAGAAATGTTGGTGGAGCAAAACTCGCTTAATTACCATTTATCTCAAAACCTTTCTAAACATCATACTCACTTTGGATGAGCCTAGTGAAAGAAAAACTAAACCAATGACATTTAGTACAAAATATATGGCACTTGCCTATTACAACTCTTGGAAAAATAAAGACTTTATTCAAAATCGTCAGTCTCTTGATCTTGACATGATTTGAAGTCTTCAACCTTTAGCTCTAGATCACCATCTTGATCCTCTTGTTCCATATAGTGAGATTCTCTTGCTTCACAATCCGTTTTGTAGGCGGTGGCAATATTTTAATGAGCTCTACAAATGTTGCCCAATGACTGGATGCTCCACATCGAGAACATACATCTCTTTGCTCAGACTCCTATGATTGAGGCGTTTTGAAAGTGTCATTAGGATGACTCTTAGTGTTGGTGGCGCTACCAACATGGCCAGAGGAGTTGCCTTCCTTTCTCTTTCAACGTTGACCTCTTTGGTTCCGTGTCCGCCTATTTTGGTGGTTACCTTCGTCATTAGAGTGATAATATGGACCAAAACGTTCAGAATGTCCTAGATTTAGGGTTTCACTCTTGACAACCTCCCTTAGGGGTGCGACTATAATTGGACTCGGAATATGCTTTGTTCCCACGAGCCTCGAATTATAGTTCTTCACAAGGATGTTGTCATGCTTTTCAGCAACATTCATAGCTCCAATGAGATCATGAAATCTTGTGATCCGTCCTGAAGTAACATTGATTCGATAGTTCTTAGCAACCATCCAAGTAGAGACGGGGAAGATAAAGAGAGTCTTCTCAATCAACATCGCATCTGTGATATCTTTTACACAGAATTCCATCAAAGATTTAATGCAAAGTGCTTTCGAGTTGTATCAAGAACTGTCTTGAAATCATATTAGCGGAGGCTATGTCATCTTACTTCTTGACCTAGAAGTAGGGAGTCGCGGACATTGCCAAAGCGCTCTTCGAGTAAGACCCACAATCTTCTGGGGTCTTCTTCATTCATATACTCGTATCGGAGTGAATCATCCATATATCGAGTCATTAGGATGACGGCTTTCGCCTTATTTGCCTCCAAGGCTGCTCTATTTGCTTCCAAAACTTGAGCTTGCTCAATAGTTAGCACGTCATGGCTAGACTCAAGAATTGTATCCAGGATTCCTTAGGCCTTGAGATGCTAGCGGATATCACGAACCCACTTGTGATATACAGAGCCAATTATTCCCAATAGAGCAAAGTCCAGTTTGTTCAGTTACTTATCCTGAAAGATAACAAGAAAAAAGGTTAGTTTCGGAGCAAAAAGACTACCACGAAAACAATAAAATTTTCTGAGCGTAGTCGCTCCCACGAAATTGAGAATTCTTTGAGCGCAGTTGCTTCCAAAAAATTCAATTCCAAGAGCTATTGATAGTTTACCAAACAATTTGCAAACTGTTACCTAACAAATTTTGAGTACATGAGACAAAATGGCCAAATATACTATCATAATTTTACCACTTATATACTCCATGATCACTATGTTCAAGGATCATTGCTATAGTTAGGTGGATATATGATTATATGCTGTTGTGGATGTGCTTGCAAATTATTGCGCAGATTAGATTTCATCTATTTGATCTAATTTTTCATTAGCATAAAATACACTGTTATTTATTTTACGTTGCTTCAAATCAACGTGCTTAGTTATCGTTGATATTATTAATGAAACTTGATTCCGCTTCCATAAAAAAAATATATCGTTAAATTTTTTGTGTTGATGTGAACTCTAGCGAGGCATGATCTTGATCTGTTAGATTAGTTAGGTGCATTTGATCATGTATTTTTTTGAATTGAATGGATCAGTAATTGTCTGTATTAATTTAACACAAAAAAATTCCCTTAAAAATAGAGAGTGAGCATTTACCATTGTACAGTATTCCAAATGCAAATTCTCCATCTCCATTGTCACTCGAGTAGTCGAGTTATCAAGACAAACAATAATGTTGTTTCAAACGGTCATCATTGATCAATAAGTGTCTTTTTTTTTTTTTTTAATAATGGGTACCATAAATCCTATATCTTAAAACTAAAGACAGATATGGGATGCGCAACTTCTGAGATAGTTTTGCCTCAAAAGGCATTTTTGCCACCTAGGTTTTAGGCAGTATGCTTATGAGGCATTTTTGCTTACTATGGATTGGTACGAGGAGTTCAAAAAAGCTAATGTGCAACCTAAGGGCAGAAGAGGGCTGGTTGAAAATTAAATGTGATGCTGCTTTTCATCCGACAACAAGAAAGCAAGGTGCTAGGCTTGTAATAGAAATTCTGAGGGTGATTTTCGGGTATGGCAGTGGCATTACAGCATGAACATGTTAGTTTTGATACTGATCGCTCATTATTGGTTCAAGCTTTGTAAACAAATGACCCAGATTTATCTACCATGAAAGTATTAATTGATGAAGTGAAAGAAGTGGCACACTTAGAGCATCTTTAATAGACTCTATATCTTAGCTGCTTAGCTATTTTGGAGATCATGTTTAACTGTTTCTCAATTTTAGCAGCTGCACCAGACTTCTAAATGACTTTCCGTTTTAACTTTTACCTATCTCGCTCCTAAATATAGAGAGTGAGATGAAAGTGAATTTAAAACATTTATTTAAGTTGATCTATGTAATTTATAAATGCATTTAAATTATTTTTTATTTATTTAATAAATAATATAAATTAAAAACTAGCTAAAATTGAAAAAATTGATGCATACGCATTTTAAAAGTGGCTAGCTAAAGTAACATTTTAGAGCATCTTTAGCAATGCTAGCCATTTTTTAGTCAAATTTTAGCTATAGTAGCTAAAAAGTTATTTTGGCTACCCACTTTAGAAGTACGTCTGCATCAATGCTCTCTATTATAGCTAGTTTTGAATTCATATTATTTTTTAAAAGAAGGTTAAATAGTTTAAATGTATTTAAAAATTACATAAAATAACTCAAAATGAATGTTATAAATTATAGAGAGTCTCATCTCGCTCTCTATATTTAGGAGCGAGATAGCTAAAAGTTATAATAGAGAGCCACTTAGGAGTCTGGTGCATCTTAGCAGACTCTCTCTTTTGGCTTCTTAGCTATTTGGAGAGCATATTTAACTTTTTATCTATTTTAACAGCTGCACCAGACTCCTAAGCGGCTCTCTATTATAACTTTTATTTTAACAGCTGCACCAGACTCCGAAGTGGCTCTCTATTATAATTTTTAGCTATCTCGCTCCTAAATATAGAGAGCGAGACGAGACTTTCTATAATTTAAAACATTCATTTTAAGTTATTTATAAATACATTTAAACTATTTAATCTTCATTTAAAAAATAATATAAATTCAAAACTAGTTAAAATAGAGAGCATTGATGCAAACGTAATTCTAAAGTGACTAGCTAAAATAACTTTTTATCTACTTTAACTAAAATTTGGTTCAAAATTGGCTAGCATTGCTAAAGATGCTCTTAGCTACTTTAACTAAAATTTGACAAAAAAGTAGTTAGCATTATTTATGATGCCCTAATTAATTTTTCATCTTTAAGAAATAGTGATAGTCAAACTTAAGTGTTTTGTAACAATTCGTCATTTGAAACGATTGTAATCGTTAATTGATTCAATTAAATTCTTTTCTTAAAAAAAAAAAAATAGAGACGGATCTAACTTTAGGTAGCAGGCTACATTTGTAGGGACACTTTTTCAATTTCATCCGCATTCATAGTACGGCACTTTTGGTCTTATGCAATGATGATTTGATTTCTATGAACATCTTGACCAAAAATAAATAAAAAAATGATGATTTCGATGAACATGAAACTAAGTTTTACTGTTGGCTCAATTATATGTACTGCCTTAGTTACTTGACTTGACTGTGCAACTACGGGGCACCATGCAGTGAAATTCAGGCTTTTGTGATAGTGACACATTGCCAGAGATTTTTTTTTCATTCTGTGCTTGAACTTATTGTATTGTCTATTTCATTTAGGGGTAGAGATAATTGAATCGAGTGTCAGGATTGGAGAAGTGAGATATTGAATGGGTACAAAAAAAAAAGGAAAAAAGATATTGAATGTGTACCACCTCCAGCGCCAGGAAACATGATTTCTCTGCCATGTTTCGGTTTCTTTCGATTTTAATGTCCCACTCGGCCAGTCGGTCCAATAATTGAAATCAAATTGAAAACGAAATTTGAACCAAATTTTTTAACATATGGTATTGTTGGGTTCACGTCTTCAGGTCTCCCACATTACACTAATAATTCTCGGCTAGCTTTTAATCATTTCGGTTAAGAGTTTTATGCACTAATTCTAAACATCGCCAGCCGTAGGCAGGGATGAGTATTTGGGTGAATTTTTATTTTATTTTATTATACACCATAAAAATCAATAGTTATGTTCACCTGCTCAATGAATTTTATGCTCAATTGAGTTTTATTATCATAAAATTCAATTCACATGGTGAAAGTAATATAGTAATTATCTACCGTTGAACATAAACGGCAGCTTAACATACGTAAACATCAGTCTAGAAAACATATCTACCTAAAACAAAAAACTATACCTAGAACTATAATTGGTTGAAAACATGATAAAAAAAAAGTTAAGTATTTATACCTAAAAGGTCACTTTTAAGTATTTGACAAAAAAAAATTATTCTAAACACAATCCACCTAGTGCCAAAGCGTCCACCCAAAGAAATTTGTAGAACATTAATTTTATGTATTCGGATCAAATATTTTAAAGGCTTTGTCATTGTATAAGTTTATGACATGTTAGTGTTCGAAATGCCCGCCCTCAAGAGCTAATCAAGATGGTTTCAAACACTTAGTTCGACTTTAGCACTACTTGATGCCCATTGGTATTCGAGCACATATGATGCCTATATTTCACAATTTTTTTTAAAATAATTGGGTCGTGAAAATGAAAGTAATCAATTAGGATTCTTATGAACTTTTTTATTCCTATGTGTTTGGTAATGTGGGAATTGGAGAATTTACTTTTCTTCACTCTTTCATTTGCTTTAAGAAACTTGTTTTTGTCATTATGCTTAAGAAAAATAAGAAATTGATGATTTTCGTTTGATAAGCCGTCAAATTCGTAACTTTAATGTGGCCTAAACCCCAAATTAGGGCAATCTTAATTAAAGTAACTCCTCTGTTTTGTAGAAACTGCAAATTTTACATTCATTAACCTTTGTACGTGCTCCTCCAAACTAGTACTTAATTAAACTCTTCGAGAATGATTGCATTTCATTTTTTCAAAAATTACTCAAAAGAGTATAAACTAAAGAATTGAAAACACATATGTTTTCCTTTATTTCACATGGCAATGCCAGCTTCACCGTTAGGCGAGCGGAAAGGGATGGTAGGTATAGGTCTTGGCCCGCCGTGACCCTCAAGTTAAGCAAGTAAACTTTGTGGGAACCATAATTTGACTATCCAAAAGTACCCTATCAATTGTTAATCCCAAGCTCCCTGGGGCGCACCTAAAGCGAGGAAAGTAACCATTCTTCCGGCCCTTACATTATGGCATTATGCAACTTTATTTTGATTTTGAATTGAAGGGGTTGAAAGCAGCCTTCTACCTTCTAGGCTTCTACCTACCTTCTACCTTCTAAGGGATACGAATAGAGTCGAGGTCATGATGATAAAATTTGGCAAATGGCCCAATGATGAATTAGTGTCCTTCAATAACCCTTGGAGTAGCCACCTACTTGATTAGCCCTATAATTTATACTATATGATGTTTGATTATGTAGGACAATGATCAATAATTTAGCTAACTAATTCGAGTTGATTAACGTGTGGAGAACTAGGACTCTAGGAGGCTCTAGGATAATTAACCAAGTACTATATATAAGCATGGAGAAGAACAAGGATTAAGAAAACATTCTTAGAGTTAGTGATTTAGCTCTACTCTACGTAATTGACTGTCTAGCTGATTTTGAATTCACCATAGTACTAGATAGTAGACATTTTGCTCCGAAATTTATTCTTAATCAAGGCATTAAAAAGCTTAAAGAAGATATAATTTTGTTAAGTTTTAGCCGTGGTCATATTAGATTTAATAATAAGAATAGAGCTCCGCATACTCACCCTTTAAGCGAGTTATTTCTTAAGCATTGTCACCTAATTATACCTTGCTCGAATGATACATTTTCGTTCAATTATTCCCACTATTGTCAGTATTGGGAACAACAAATTATGGACATTGAATTCATAGCCCATATGTCTCTGCGACGTTTGTATTGAGAAGTCACTGAAACCACTAATGTTGTGCTTAATGACTTCTTCTTCCTCTTCTTTTCACCATCAAAATGATAATAGGGTCTGTAGAACCTTTTAGCTTTGCGATCAGAATGTTTGCCACGCATGATCATAGGACTCATATTCACTGATTCTTTGAAGGCCCCCTTCACATTTTCTGCGCTTGCAGATGTTAGGACTCAAGAATTGCTGAATTGGCCCTGGCCGTTGCTTTTGTTGTAAATGTAACTATGTAGGACAATACTACTATAAATATCTAGATAGATGTAGATTGTAGGACAATCACAGTTGCTTCCTACCCATAATGAGTAGGGTTTGAAAGGCTAATGTCGGGCTTGGCACAGTGACTTTGCCTCCCTGACTAGGCCTCTCCACTCATCAATCAATTTAATGCCCTCTTTAGTCATAAACACATGCTATGAGGTCCGGTCAGGCCATTTTTCTCGTTGAGTGAACAGCACTTACATTTTTTAATTTTTTTAGGATTTGAAATACATTAAGTGTACGATCATAGTACAACATATTTAACACATGAGATAGCCAAATAATTAATCTACTATCTAAACATTTATCGCTACAACATGGACCACCCAAACACAGATAGTTGGGATAAATGATAATAATATTTGATTTGAGGAAGTACAACATGGTCTTCACCTTCTGCAAGAGTGCATTCCATGGAATAATTCCCTCCACTACTTTGCAAAACTGAAAGAACCCAATGGGCATCTAATTAGAGAAGGAGAGAGAACAAGCCTGAAATCTTCACCACCTGTCCTGGGAAAAAAATTTATCAAGAAGAAACTTCATTAATAATGAACTGGATACAAAACTATCATCTCATACACATAAATTGTCACTGGACTTCACACTGAAACTCTAAAATGACTGACTAACGGAGCCACAAAGGGTCCGTCTCAACTACAGACTTAACTTGCATTACAATTAAAAGGCAAAGACAAGGTCCTGGAAAATTTGAGGTTATGTTCTTTTGGTCTGATGGACAATTTGAGATGTTCTAGGCAGGCATAGAAAATAGACTCCAAAATATCACAAAAACAGAAACTTCATATATGACTTTGAAAGCCCAACCCAAATTAAACATTATTAAGCCTAGTAGCACTATCGTTGGGCTTTAGCTGAACAACGAGGCTAGATAAATCTTATTCCGAAAAATTTGAAAGTGGATTAGCTGCAGGCGTGCAGTTGTCACTTGTGGGTCTTCCTTTTTCATTTATTTATTCATTTATTTTTACCTAATCAGATGATTCAGAATATTCAGATCATTCATAGATGACGATTGTTGCCATCACTGCTGACGTCAACGATTCCATTCCAAAAATACAGGGCCTTTTGCGGATATCATCACGCCGGCGATGTATTTTTTCGTTTCGTGTGAATTCTTTTACAGTTTATAACCTGGACACTTTTGACTTGTCTCTATGTAGGTGGACTTCTTCCGGGTAGTATACATTTTCTATATTTGCCTCACTAAAATGTCGATATGGAGCGCGAAAAGGAACCCAAGAAATTTTGACAAAGACATTTTTTTATAGAAACAGAATCAAATCGTGTTCACATTTTTTTTTTTTTTAAATAATTTTGAGAATGTAATATCCTTGAAATAGAATCAATACAGTACAAGAGAATCAAATCATGTTCACACTTTGCACACCAAGTCACCGACACGTAAAGCATTTATGGATAAGGATTTCAATGCCTTTAAAAATACGATTTCGACCTCTATTTGGAAATAAAATAATGGTTTTCCTCACTGAAATCCTTTTTTTATTTGATTTTTTTGGTAAAAAATCCAGAAAATTCGAACCTCGGCTGTCGTGGCGAGTGCACAGTCAGCAGAGATTAGCGGTAACGGCTCTGCCACGTGGCTGAATTTAATTAACACGGCTCTCACCAATGAAACGACGTCCCAGTCGGACCTTATAAATATCGGAGACCAGTAACACAGCTGATAAAACCTCATCGCATTTTCTGACACTCTCATCAGCACAAAAAAAAGCGAAGTCACAAGCACACGAAGCAAAAACGCACTTTCCCTTCTGAATCATCAATGGCGGAGAAGAGCTTCAAGTACGTGATCCTCGGTGGCGGAGTCTCGGCTGTAAGTTTCTTCTCTGCGATCTGTTTGATCAAAATTTGGTAAAAATTGCGAGTCTTAATGTAAGAAATTGATGCCAAATCTGTATATACGACTCGAGTTTCTGGCCACACCGGTGAAGGTTTTAGAAATTTTTGACTGTAGGATTTCTGTAGGTGTACATAGATCTATGTATTTCAGCTGTGAATTTTTGAACACTGGAAGTTATTAAGGTCAATGTGTGCTGCTATAGTTGTGTTAGTCAAGAGATTAGGTTAATTGTGAGAGTTGATGATACGATCACGTATCGGAAAGTTGTTTTGACTTTGGATAGTTAGTGTTGTGAAAGCCTTGATCACTGTGGAATGATTTATTGTTTTGTTTTCTGAATACTATAGGGATATGCAGCTCGGGAGTTTGCCAAGCAGGGAGTTAAGCCAGGCGAACTAGCAGTGATTTCCAAAGAGGCGGTATGGTTAATTTCACTTTGTTTGTATCTAGTTGATTGTGGATTTCGAGATATTTATGCCATTAGTTGTTAAGTTTTTGACGAGTACATCAGAAATGGTTGAAGATATAACTGCCTACTTTTTACATAATTGAAGATATAACTTTCATCATTCATGTGGATGCCGTGCTTACTGATTATAGACTATAGTCACTGTACTTTTTATTATAGCGACTGTTTCAAATCTTTTTCTTTTAATGGCTGTTGGTATTTGGTTTTGTTTAATTATGAATTATTAACTTCTCCCGTCTTTTTCTTGCAGGTTGCTCCCTATGAACGTCCTGCACTCAGCAAGGCTTATCTCTTCCCTGAGTGTAAGTTGTGTTCTTTTCAGTTCCAACTTTCCTCAAAGCTACAGGAATTATTATGACACGTGGTTCTTACTTGCACCTGGCACATCAGTGTAGATCAGTCTCCTTTTTGTATGTTTATCGCATTCAATGACATTGTTACTTAAAGTTATAATTGGTTTTTGCAGCTCCTGCTAGACTTCCGGGGTTTCATACCTGTGTTGGAAGTGGAGGGGAGAGATTGCTTCCTGATTGGTACAAAGAGAAAGGTTTGTTTCTCCTCTACATCACAGTTTATACCAAACTTAGTTACATAATTCCGGAGAGCTGTCCTAAGCAATTTTTGGAGATGGTTAAACAGACCACCATTGCTCATTCTTGTGCAAGAGTGCCAGACTCTATTTTTACTATGTTATTGAATGTTTCAATTTGATCTTTACTCTGAACTATTCTGATGGAAACATTTTTTATAATTACAGGAATAGAGTTGATTCTTAGCACTGAAATCGTCAAAGTTGATCTTGCTGGGAAGACTCTTGTTAGTGGAACTGGGGAATCCTTCAAGTTTCAGATTCTTATCATTGCAACTGGTTCAACTGTAAGCAACTCTACAAATAATGGGAAGACTCTTTTATATTTAGCCATCTTTGCATAATGATTAAGTGCATTTTCTATTTATGTAGGTTGTAAGATTGTCGGATTTTGGTGTGAAAGGAGCTGATGCTAAAAACATTTTCTACTTGAGAGAAATTGATGATGCTGATAAGCTCAATGATGCAATTAAAGCAAAAAAGAATGGGAAAGCTGTGATTGTTGGAGGAGGATACATTGGTCTTGAGCTTGGTGCAGCATTGAGAATTAACAATTTAGATGTTACTATGGTGTACCCCGAACCATGGTGCAGTAAGTGATTGCTGCCGGTCTTATATTGTTTGTATATGTTACAGACACAGTAGTGAAATTTTCTACTCCTAGTTGTTGGTACTTTATGAGCCTCATTCCATAATTTTGTTTGTCCTTGTAGTGCCTCGGCTTTTCACTTCTGGTATTGCTGCCTTCTATGAGGGTTATTATGCAAACAAAGGAGTTAAAATCATCAAGGGAACAGTTGCTGTTGGGTTTACCTCTGATCCAAATGGAGAGGTAAATACACAATCACCTGGCATTTTGGTAGCGATGTTTCTATAAACAGTATCCTGAATGGTGACTTTTGACCGTAATGCAGGTCAAGGAAGTGCATCTAAAGGATGGCACTGTGCTTAAAGCTGACATTGTTGTTGTTGGTGTCGGGGGAAGGCCCCTAACATCCTTGTTCAAGGGACAAGTTGAAGAGGAGAAAGGTGGAATTAAGGTATCGTCACTTCTATATTTCTTGATTCCTTCTCCTTTTCCCGTACCTTAAGTAAATTATTTTAATGCTTAAAGTTTTTAATAACAGTGTTTTATCTTAAATAATGATTGATCATTCATTTCAATACAATTGAGCATTCAATCTTACCGCATAATAAGAAAGCTACTTAGAAAGGACACTGCATTTGAGTTATTAAGGAACTTGGACACCAAAACAATTTACTTGATGTCTTTATGGGCTGTACAGATTTTCTGAAGTAACAGCAATTGTCATTACAATATTTAGTGTATTTCTTTTTATCTCTAACATTGGACTAGTCAATCCTAATTATGTAATTAAATATTCATGGAATCCATTTTGATATATGCTATTGATTGCAGACGGATACATTCTTTAAAACAAGTGTTCCTGATGTATATGCTGTGGGTGATGTCGCCACTTTCCCTTTGAAGTTGTACAATGAGGACAGAAGAGTCGAGCATGTTGACCATGCACGCAAATCTGCAGAGCAGGCCGTAAAGGTATGCAGCTCCCCTTAGATCTTTATTTATGTCCACTGTGAATTCATTTCCATTATTCTGGCAAATGAGTTGGAACCCGATTTTCTAAAATTCTTCCCAAAGATCCAGGAATCATATAGTGTCTTGATTTTGCAGGCCATCAAGGCAAGCGAGGAGGGAAAGACAGTTGAGGTCTATGATTACCTTCCATTCTTCTATTCTCGCTCCTTTGATCTGTCATGGCAATTCTATGGCGATAATGTTGGTGAGACCGTGCTCTTTGGAGACAACAATCCAACCTCACCAAAGCCCAAGTTTGGAACCTACTGGATTAAAGACGGTAAGGTGGTTGGTGCATTTCTGGAGGCTGGCACTCCTGAGGAAAACAAGGCTATTGCCAAGGTTGCAAAGCTCCAACCTCCTGTTGAGAGTTTAGATCAGCTTGCAAAGGAAGGTCTTTCTTTTGCTAGTAAGATCTAGACATGAAGTTGGGACAAAATAAATGGGTTGCTTACTGCCAGACGTCTAGATAGCTTTTACAGACACTCCGTTACTTTGGTTTTCATCGAGTGATTCCAATATTTTACTTTGGGATTGATTACATAAGACTCTTATTGTTGACAGCAGTTAATCCTTAACTTATTATGTTATCAGCTGGGTGTTTCCCATTGTGTAATATTACAGAAGTGGAAACATTTACCATTACTCTTCCTTGTTAGGTCATAATATTTCTGTGTCCTTATAAGCCTCATAGTTCTCGGATTTTTACCTGATATCACTTGGTTTCCTTCTGCTAGCGAGACAATTTTGCACATGCATCACATTTGATCATAATGAAGCAGCCTTGCATGATCACTGTATGAAACAGCTTTAAAATGGCATGTGAAAATTAAACTGCATGTTTGGTTTTCCTTTCAAGGTGTTAATAGTGGTAGCAGTAATAGCACTGGCAAACACAAGGGATGGAGTGCTGTACACTGCTGAAAGATCATCTGGTGTACAAATGACGCCGATCAGGGATGAGCAACACATAACAATTACGGTTATGACAGTTTTGATAAAACTTATCACGAATCAGAGGAGTAGAAATTTAATATGTAAAAAATACATAAACAAGTTGCTAATTTTCCTAATCAGCATGCATATCCCTCCTTTTGTAGACTAGTATTGAAAGTGTGAGACACAAGGAAATCAAACATGATGGTTTGCGTCAAGAATGTAGGTTGGATCTAGCAGAAACCATGAATAGCATCAACCAGCTGCCGCGTAGGTAGGATGGAAAAAGACATTAGATATCAAAATTTCGCCGATCAGAATGTGTTCAAAATTGTAACTTGTAAGGTATCGGTATTCTATTAAATCATCACTTCACCTTCATCCTTTGGGAGAAGGTAAATTGATCGAGTTCAGTCAAATTTACAGGGACGTTTTCTGTTCCTGATTCATCCTTGTGGAGAAAGACAAGGGTTGTTGGAAATCAAGAGAAGAAGTGTTTTTCTTCGTTATCAAAGATGAAGATCGGGACTTACGCTTCTTATCATAACCAACTTATCAAATTAAAAATGATTGATGCATTTGATTGATTATTAGAAACTGCAAAGATAAGATATTCTCATGGCTCTGATTCAAATTTGAATTCCTCATGATACACCATAAACTAGTTCACAAAGTCTTAAATTCCTCATCTTCAAGAAGCAAAAAGCCGTGCACACCATCATCCACCTTCATCAAGCTTTGCCGTGTTCTTTATCTTGAAGGAAGTTCTTGCATCCAAGGTTGCCTAAAAGTGAATTCGTGGCTCTCATCTTCTTCCCTTTATGGTTTTTACTTTCTTGTAATTCAAACTCATATGTGTTTAGTTGTGAATTTTAAGACAATGTGTGGCTAATTCACTTTTATTAGGGGCGAGGTTTGAAGCCCCTAAGATATGTTTTTGACAATATTTTGATTCTTAGCTTCGTGATTGCTTGGTTGTGAAATTGTTTATTTGGTTTTGGTTTACAGATAACTCTTGCATGTTTATGTTTTATGAATGCGCACATAAAATATTATGATCATGTGAGTGGGGCTAGAAATATGTATTTTAATCTCCTAAATGGTTAATAATGCTTGTTTCAATGGTAGTAAAACCTATAGGACAATAGGTGAAACCAAATAAAAAGGATTGCATGCTAGGTAGGCATTCCACACTAGTTTTGCATACTTGTTTCAATCAAACTTCCACATGTGATTAATGCTTAGAATAAATTGTTGATAGGATAGCGTTTTATACCTTGATTGTTTATTCTAGTAATGGTGTGTTCATCTTGCTTAAGTAATTTATGGAAGTAATAAGAACTTATGCATGCGTTCATGATTTGTTCTTGATTGAAACCTTTTTCACGACTTAGTAATTGAAACTAGGGTTTTTTACTTCAACAGTGTCTGAACTCTTCGAGGACTTTTGAAATGATACCTGAACTTTCAAAGTTATCACTGTGATACCTGAACTCATTTTTTTGTATCAACGTCGTACCTGCGATCGATTTCCGTCACAGAACCGTTAACTATGACCACGTGCCCAGCACGTGAAGCACAAAATAAGGGTAAAAATGACATTTCCCACTTCCTTTAGTTCTTCAGCGAGTTTTTTACTTCAACAGTGTCTGAACTCTTTGAGGACTTTTGAAATGATACCTGAACTTTCAAAGTTATCAATGTGATACCTGGACTCATTTTTTCGTATCAATGTCGTACCTGCGGTCAATTTTCGTCACAGAACCATTAGCTATGACCACGTGCCCAGCACGTGAGACACTTAATGAGGTTAAAAGACTAATTTACCATCAAAAGTATTGTTTTTTTTGTTTTTTTTTTTTTGCTTTCTTTCTTTCTTTTTTTCTTTCTTGTTTTTCTTTTTCGACGTCTTCTTCCCTCTAATTTGTCCCCTCCGATTGGAAGCTATGGTCGCAAATCAGATCTCACCTTCTCTCTCAACCACCCAACCCTTTCCAAGCACTACCTGACTACAATCACATTGAACTCAGCTAGATCGATATGGCTACCTTGCAAAAATTCAAGCTCCTCGCCACTCAATGCCCGTCATCTCCTGAAGCCCCACGCGCAGCCCATCCGCTAGCCCCGTCATCCACCTCCGCCACCGTAAAACCCTCAGATTGTTCCTCACCAGCCCCGACCGCCATCGATTTCCTCGCTGAAGTACCTCGTCCGATGCTCCCACTAAGTACTTATATTACAGCAGCAAATAACCAAAGAACGGTTCTTTTTTGGACAAATTGACTAGAAGCTGGAATCAGTGAAATGATCCTTGGCCCATTGTTCGATAAATCATATACATATAGATATAGTTATACACAGACACGCAGTCACGGAAAAATCAGTTTTGGATTTTCTCCCATCATCACCATCCTTCGCCTTTTCGCCGCTGTTGAGAGAGAGAAAGCGAGTTGCAGAGAGAGAAAGAGAGAGACTCTCAGTCTCCTTCACTTTTGCAGATTTTGATTCAATTACAATGACACAGACTATTTTTGAAATTCATGAACTTATGCTGTGATATTAGTTGCAGTGAGGAAGCCGAGTGCCACGATGGCGTGGCCTGCCTCCGTCATTTTTCCGGCAAGCTGCACAAGAAGGTCTGGATTACCGCTGGCCATATTCTCTCTCTCTCTCTCTCTCTCTCTCTCTCTCTCTGATCCCTCTGTCTGAAATCTCAGGTAAATTCCAAGTCTCAGATATGGAGGCCAAGAGTCGTGAAACCGTCTACACCGCTTCGGCCTGCAATAAATTCAGAGAAGCAAAGTTGTAGAGCAAGTTGTGCTTGGAGAACTCCGACGAGATGGAGTCCCCGGCGGTGTCCATCCATCAGAGAATTGGATTCAAGTTTTGCTTTGGGTTTTGCATTTTGCTAGGAAATGTCATCATCCCATCTGATTGCATTTTGCAGATGAAAAAGGAAATAGAAATGGAGAAGAAGAACTGAAGGTACGACGGGACAAGTGAAGAACTAAAGGAACTGGGAAAGGTCATTTTTACCCTTATTTTGTGCCTCACGTGCTGGGCACGTGGTCATAGTTAACGGTTATGTGACGAAAATCGATCGCAGGTACGACGTTGTTATGAAAAAATGAGTTCAGGTATCACATTGATAACTTTGAAAGTTCAGATATCATTTCAAAAGTCCTCAAAGAGTTCAGACACTGTTGAAGTATATACTTTTGAGGGTAAATTAGTCTTTTACCCTTATTTTGTGCCTCACGTGCTGGGCACGTGGTCATAGTTAACGGTTCTGTGACGGAAATCGATCGCAGGTACGACGTTGATACGAAAAAATGAGTCCAGGTATCACATTGATCACTTTGAAAGTTCAGGTATCATTTCAAAAGTCCTCGAAGAGTTCAGACACTGTTGAAGTAAAAAACCCTTGAAACTAGGATGATAAATTTGTCTCAAGCATGTTTTGGTGGTGGATTTCCTAGTTCCTAACATCTTCATCATTATCTTTCAAACCCTAGATTCAAAATCGTTTTTCTTTACTTTATTTTTTGTTTATTTCGTTAAAAACCAGAAACCACCAGTTCAGTTCATTTCAGGATTGCAACGCCCTCTTCAATCATCCTCTCTGTCCCTCCATCTTTCTCTCTTTTCTTTTTGTTGTGTGACGTTTTCGTTAGTGTTAGTTTTGTTTTGTTTTGTTTTGTGTGATTAATATAGTTACCCTCAATCTCTGGCATCGAACGATCCTTACTTATCCTTTACTACTTACGACTATATTATTGCAGGGTTAAGTTGAGCGTCTATTTTGGGCGTATCACAGTTATGCCCTCCCCAGGAATGTCACTGAGAAAAAAACTCTCTACAACAAAATAATAGTATTAGGAAAAAGAATTGGGCAAATCAAAAGGTAAAAAACAAAAATAATGGTTAATCATTCACCTTTTGAGCTGTCACCACGACCATGACAAAAAACATAGTTCAAACTAGGATGAAATGAGTCTAAACCAATAATGAAGACAGAACCATTCAGTGAGGAGTTGTTGGATTCGACAATTACATGAAATAATGCCTGCATCACGGCACTGTGTGCATCTTTATCCTAAAAATCAAATTTCAACAGATGAGAAACAAAACAAAAAAATTAGGGCAGAAACACAAAAATGCACAGTAAATGTACTTACACTCATCCCAGGCAGGAATCGTGCAGTGAGAACTCCAACAGCAGTTTCGGCTCCAAGACTGATAGCTGCATAGTTGCACGGTTTCGCTGTTCTCACTTTGCTCTCTCCACCCAAAACAAGCAAATGAGTGCCCGAAAAATCAATGCCTCCAAGCAAAAATGAAGAGTTGTAGCTTCCTAGCAATGCACTAACAACCTCTGCTGCTGACACAAGAGAGGAGCTGAATTGCAAGGATAACATCTCAGAGGCAACACCTAAGAAAAATGTAAACAACTTGGTTAAACCAACAGAAGTTGAAAGAAACAGCATTGATCATACAAATCATCAAGTAGAGCATGCCTAGAATCAGCATTGATCATGTTAGTTTTACGGCCCAATGTTACTACTGGTCCGGTTACTTACTTCTACCTACTCGGCAAGGCTACAATGAATAAGACGATTCATCCATCGTCAGTTTTTGGACAAGACTTGAATAAAATGTTTTGTAATTATAGCACGCTTTTTTTGTCCAAAAATATTTTTTTAAAAAAAATTACAGCACTCTTTTACATGAAAAATTGGGTTCCATTTTCATTTTTTTTTACTGTAACACACCTTTTTTTTTTAATTTTTTTTATGAGTCCATCCTAGTGAAGGTGAAGAAATAAAACTTGGATTTCCTCATGGAGCTAAAACCAAAGGTATATCTCTTGTTTAGATGTTGTCCATCGTTCCACGGTAATGCACGTGCATTAAAGCCCTCATCAATAGGTGACGATACCCCTTTGAATTTCCTCAAATACTTTAATGATAGTTGCTCATACTTACTCATCTTTGTCTTCGTTCCATCAATTGCCAACTAGTCCGTACTGATTTTTATAAACAATAAAAATAAAATAGACAAAATAGCCAAATTACCCCCTAACGTTTCCTATAGCTGCTAGTTTACCTCCTGACATTTCAAATTTTTTTTTCACAACCTAACTTTTCTAACTCTTGCCGATTCACACCCTACCGTTAACTTTTAGATTTTCCATCCAATTTCTCCATTAACTTGCTAGGCTTTTTCGACTTTCCAATTGTCACCCAAAAAAAAAAAAAAAATTTAAGCATACGTTTAGGAAGAGTATGAGACTCCTTTTTTTTTCTTTTTCTTTTTTCTTGCAAAGATAAGCTAGTCTTTTGCATTGCGGTATATGCTATGAATCATCCTTAAATTTATGCGGGAACTCTTTTTATTTTTATTTTTTCTTCATTTTTAATACTGTCAGATAACAATATACTAAATTTTACTTTTATTTTCATACTTTGTTTTCTAGGTCAATCGTGCCACTTGTATAACTCAAGTGGCAATGCATTCTACAATTAGTACTGAAGCTACCACATCTCAACCAATTTCTAAAGCTAGAAGTAGTGAACCAAGTACAAGACATGTTACTCCTGCCAACAGTAACACACATTGGAAGCTATGGAATATAAATTAGTGGTCTTTGTTAAAATTTTAAGTACGTGGTCCATCTATTAGGATATATAGTTTAACTAATGAAAGAACAAAACATTGTTTTAGTATTTGTCTTACTATTAGTTGAAGGGTTGATATGCTTTCATTCTGGAAAACCAATGTGCTATCAAATTTAGCTCTTTAATTTAAGTGAAGGGATTATGTAAAAAATTCTAGTATTGTTTTGTGTGAAAGTTAATCATGACTTGAATATTTGGATTTTAGACTTGATTATTTTGGCTGAGATATCTCTAATTGTAATGAACTATTGAATGATTTATCATTCAATCGCGTTGAGGAACCAACAATTATGGTTTTGGTGAGAGGGAATATGATTTACAGTTTTAGGGTCGATGTCTTTTTTGTTGGTGTTAAGAGTTAACAAAAAAAAATTTACCCTCATTGGTACGTATTGATATTCTTGAACAATTGGTTTGTTTGTTTGTTTTTTTTTTTTTGTGACAATTGGAAAGACGAAAACGCCCAGCAAGTTAACGGAAAAATTGGATAGAAAATCTAAAAGTTAACGATAGGGTGTGAATCGGCAAGAGTTAGAAAAGTTAGGGTGTGAAAAATCAAAATTGAAATGTCAGGGGGTTAACTGACAGCTATGGAAAAAGTTAGGGAGTAATTTGACTATTTTACCAATAAAATAATATAAACAGAAGTACGTGCAACTCAAATATTCATGTTTTTGTAACTCGGCCAAATCATAAGTATTCTTGAATTTTTTACTCTAAAATTTTAACGTTGGATTTGCTCGTGTATCTAATATTTTGAATTGTATCTAAAGTTCTAAACACGCACCTTTCATAATTAATACTTAGGGCCAACTTGGTGGGGCGGCGGGGCTTTGGTGGTCTAGGTTGCTCGCGGGGGCGACGTGGCTATGGGGAATCTGCTCGGAACGTGATGGAGGTGTCTGAGCGGTGTTTCTGCGAGGATCCGTGGGGGAGGTCGCGGCGGTCGTGGGTCGGGCAGCGTAGTCGATGGCTGGAGGTGGGAGGAAGTGGCAGGCTCGGGTCATCCTTTGGCTGCTGGGCCTTGAGCTGGGCCCATTCTCTTGGGACTGCTCTCTTTTGGGCTGGGGTGTTTTTGCCCTAGGTCCATCCTATGTTTTTTAGTTTTTCTAATTACAATAAGGTTCCGTTTCCAGGGACATTCTACGCACCTTTGTGCATCTAGTTTTAGTATTTAGTTTTGGAATTTGGTCTGGTCAACTTAATTCTCAGTGGATCTAGGTGTACACCAATTGAGGTCTCTAGGCAGCTAGGTTTATTGGTTAAAGGGTTAGGTTGGAAGGGCCGGATCTCTCTAGCGCCTCTGGCGTAGTACCAAATGGGGATCTCGTTATGTCTACATATTGATTGTACAATGAGTGGATCTGTGTTTCTATGTACCGTTGTGGGTACTACCACTATCTTCTTGTCCGTAAATGGCAGCGGAAGGGTATGTAATGGCCTATTCTGGTTTTTGATGAAATTATATTCGCCTACTGGCTCCATTATCAAAAAAAAAAAAAAAAACTTAGGGCCAACCCATTAAGGCTTCAATCAATCTTATATATTACTTTTTTAAACCAAGATTTCACTAAATAATAAGCTTAATTAGTCTAGAGTAGTACGTACGTCAAACTAGAATATGAAAGCTATATCTCAAGACAGTCTCTACACTTAACAAAAAAACCATAATGTTCAACTCTTTATACTTTCACCCATTATATTACACCATTATGACAGGCATGTTTGTTAAGGGAGATTGAATGATATTGGACAGGCTTATCAAATATAACAAAGAGTTATCCCATATTTGCCAACAACAAGGACACTATTAAATGAGGCTGTGTAGTTCCCAAAATGAGCCCAACGCCTTTTAACATAGCAGTCCCAAAACTCATCGGATTGTGAAAGAAAGTCTTGCACAACGCTGAACTGTCATTCTTACTTACACCTGAAATTCTAGCGCTTAAAACACAACTCATCAGAGAGGTTGTCATTGTCAGTCACCGCCGTGTGTAGACTATCGTAGTTGGTCTTTGATAGTGTTGCATTCCTTCCCTCCTCGTTTTATCTTTGCTTTGTTAGTATTTGGGCCTGATTTGAGTCAAGTTGCTACTCATACCCTTTATCGGTTTATCCTAAAATGCAGCACTTAGCCTTGTTTAAGAATTACTCAATAATAAATAATAAATTGGTAAAAAATTAATATTAATACAAATAGTTCCTTTACTCGCCAATATAAAAATTAATCTATATTTATACTATTATTGAAAAAAAAGAGCTTGCTCTTCATAACTAATTTTTTTTATTACCGATTTACCTCTTATATATTAAAATAATTTGAATAAAAAATAAGCAATAGGGATAATAATAATAATAATAAAAACAAATGAATGAACAATCTGAAGGTGGGGAAGCAAAATCAACATTTGAATCACAAAGCAGGCTCTTCTTATGTGAAGGTCAGAGCAAACGAGGAAAGGAAACAAGGGATAGATGGGAGGTGAGTCCCAGCAAGCAGATATTTAATGGGCTAGTCCGCTAGTAGGAGCCATTTCAGTTGAAACTGATGCCCTTCATAGAAAAGGTGAAAGTTGTCCATGATCAAAAGATTCAGAACTAAAGGATGAACAGAGCAGCAGATGGAAAGGTAGAGGTAGACCAGACATTTAGAATGGACCATAATATAGATTTGTTTCAACTCCCCAGAGCACAAAAAGTAAGTTCAGCATGAATTGGGTCAACGCCTTCTCTAACCAATGAATTCAAATTTGCTCACTACCAATGCTTTGGTAATGATACCATCACTCAATACAAAACTGTCATGTATTATAAAACACAATTATGATTATTTATAATGTTTTATTAAGAAATAATTTTAATTAATTCTATATGACGTTACAAATTTTAATAAGGTGGTGATATCAGCACAAAATAAAAATGGTAAGCAAATTTGAATCCCTTAGGAGCAGCCCTAAGAACGCCATCTAGAATCTGAATAGATACGAGTCCTCCCTACTGGAATTCCAAGTCAAAAACAAACTTCCAACTTCATAATCTTTCTAAGTTATGACATATATAAGCTTTGACAACAAACCACCAATTATAAGAGCAATACACGGAAAACAGCTGAGATAAGTCAGTTTTCATTGAGAATAAATATAGATAGCTAAGTGCATTCAAATCCACAATAACCGCATCATCTTCTACAATAACCAAAAAGTACACTCCAGCAAACAAATATCTCTATTTAACTTGAATAAGAAAATGGCAAGTATTCCAACCACCCTAGTCAAACAGACTGAAGCCCATATCCTGCAACCAGAAACACGAGGGAATATAAGAAGAGACTCCAGATGTTGCAAAACATGAGGGGTATTATAAACAATCTGAGTTTGAGACTTATAGAAAGCTCATTCAGAGTGTGCCAAAACAAAGGCAAATGGCAAGACTAATGAATGAACAAGATCCTAAATAAATGCAGTAAGTTCTCTTCTAGCAAAATCGCACATACAACTCACATAATAATGGAAGCTGTTGAACACATTTCATATAACTAGAGCATGAGTAAGGGCATTGTATCAGCAAAATGCAACTTAGCTTAGTTTTGAATCTGTGTGCTATCACACAAAATGCACAAATATAGATCTGAGCAGCACCACCGCCACCAGCAGGGGCAGCCACTGCAACAGCACCTCCACCACCAGATGGAACAGAAGCCAACTTCTCCCTTCCAGAGGCAATAAGCTCTGTTATGTCCTTACCCTGAACTTCCTTGAGAAGAAACTGAAGCCTGTCATCATCTGCTTCAGCACCAACTGCGAAAAAGATGAATGTGTTACCACTATGAGCATTAAAACCCGACCCTCTACAGACTTTCTATGTAATTAACTGAACATATGCATAACAATCTTGAGTTACAATTACAATATAGTTATCCCCTCAATTCATTGTGAACAGAAAACCAAAAGCAAGGACTCAAAAATTTTTTTTGAGGAAAAAGATAAATTAAAAACACCTGTACTCATTATAACAGCAATGACATTATGGGTGATATGTCCTTAAAATGCACAGGAACAAGGACAGACTCAGACTCAGCAGTTCTAAAGAAAACTGTTTTAATCCCAAAATAAAATCCTTTTAATCCCAAAATTTAGATGTATACGAAAGTTAACATAAACAGCAATTAGACCCAATTCATGGTGGTGAATTCGTTCAGTGAATTGATCCAACTCAGTACCAAACGCTAACGCTAATCGAACACACTACTGTTAAAGTCTCAAAATTGAAAACCCACATGGTAACGTAGGAATACAGAACATGAATTTAGAAACCAACAACAAAAATCAATCAGAAAGTCACAAACTCAAGGTAAATGTTTAACAACACAATGAGTAAAAAGGTACCAGCGCCAAGGATGCTCTTGATGTCTTCGGCAGTAGGGCTGGTCTTGCCGCCCAACACAGCGAGCAAATAAGCAGCGATCACCTTCATCTCTGTTTTCACGAATTACAAAACTGTTAATATCAATCAGAATCGAACACAGAGAGAGAGAGAGAGAGAGAGAGAGAGAGAGATCTATAGATATAAACAGATACGGAGAGAAACAAAAAGAAAGAGAGGGATAGTACTTGAGAGAGAGAGAGAGAGGCTGTGGATCTGCGGAGTATGGAGCAGGTTGTAAGCAGGCGGGTGCGAAATGAAGCGACGGAGGCCTGATATAAAGCTTTCATGTTGAGCTGCTAGGGTTTTCTTTGCTATTCTAGGGTTTTAATTGGGCTTCGCGGGTTCCGGTTCAAGTCCGGGCAAGGTCAGTAATCTCTTACTATGTTGGCCCATTTTAATTGTAAAAGTGATGGGCAGATTTTTTTCCTTTTCTTTTCATCTTTTTTTTTTTTCCTTCTTTTGCTAGAAGTCTAGAATAGGGTAAAATCCTCAAATGGTACCCAAATGATCACGAAATGCACTTTTTGGTACCCATAAATTTTTAGAGAGTCTAGTGGTACCTGCACTATTTCTCCGTTAGCCCTTATAGTACTTCCGTCCATTATTTCGTTAAAAAAGCCTACGTGGCGGCCATGTGAGACTCATGTGAGTAAAATAACAAGGGTAAAATGGTCTTTTCATTCATATCTAGAATTATGGTATATAGTATATTGAAGGTCTGTAATTAAAAAGTAATTTGACACATAAAAAAATAAAAATAATACCCAATCCGTTCTTCACAATTCTCGGGTTACTTGGGGTAATTAATTTAAGTATTTTGTTTGTGTTTAGTTATTTTTTATAAAAATTTAATATATATTCATTTGGTCAACTAATGAAATAATTTTTTCTCAAACAATTAATAGGATTAACCAGTGGAAGTAGTAAGTAAATGTAGATATTCACTAATTAAATTAAATTCTAGCTCTTTTTTTTTAACCAAGTTTAATTTAGTTTTATAAAAGATTTGTAAAAAAAATATTAAAAATAAGGTTTTTACGATTTTATCCCTACTTTAACGGAATAATTGACAGAAGTACTAAAAGGGCTAACGGAGAGATACTACAGGTACCACTAGACTCCCTGAAAATTTGCAGGTACCAAAAAGTGCATTTCGTGATAATTCGGGTACTATTTAAGGATTTTACTCTCTAGAATATACATACCCCTCTCCTTAGTTTTAAGTATGTGAATTTCATTATCTGGAAATAAAGAATTTGATACATCATTCTTTTTTTCTTTTTTTGAAATAAAGGGCTGGTGTGGCTGTTCTCATGCCTTGATTAATGAAACTCCTGAATACAAGGGGGGGGGGACATTGAGTCTAAACCCCGGATTACAACAAGCATCTTGATTAATGAAATTGGACACGGCTGATTGAAATTGAAAAGTTTGGGGGGTAAAAATTCAAAATTGAAAGTAGAGGGGGTGAAATGATGACACCCTCAAACCTCAGGGGGGTAAACTGAAATTAATAATTTTTTTTATAACAGATTAGTTATATAGTTGGCTAGTTTAATATTTAACTAGCCTTCCTGCACGCGCTATGCGTGTGCGGAAGGGCCGCGCTCGCGCGTGCACATTTTGTTTTTCAAAAACACATTTTGCATGAATGCATTGTCCTTCCTCTCTTACTATCTGTGTCAAAGTTAGTTTGGGAGTGCAATATAATTTTCATGTTGCACATTACCTAACTCTTTCATATGCAAATATTTGCAATATAATATTCATGTTGCACATTACCTAGCTTTTTCATATGCAAATATTATACTTTGCATGCTTCTTTTTCTTCCACTCTTTCAAAATCAGCTCACTGAGATAAGTTGTGTACATTTTTACTGATTGTCCCATCTGCCAACCAGATGAAAACATGGAAACACGTTTCCTAAAGCTTGAGTCTGTTTGGAACTTTTTCTTTTGTTGAGGGCGCCTATTTCGTACCTTTCCTACAAATAAAAAGAATTACACAAAATCGAAGGTTATAATAAATTTAGAAGAAAAAAAATGCAATCAAATATGTATGTTTACAATCTTATTTATGCATCCTTTCAACAAAAAAAAATAATCTTATTTATCAATTGATAAAGAAGTACCTGGAGCTTGTTCAGTTCTGTTGCTTGGGCTAGTTTCCACCATTGGTCGCTTTCCTTGAGTTATTGCACGTCATCATGCCAAATATGCTTGTCGTTGTGAAGAACTCATCGACTCTCGCCGTTGTCGATGCCGAGCACGTGTCCGCTCCATTTGGTCCATGAGTCGTTGGGGTTTGTTTATATAAAAATATTAAATCTCTTTAGCGTTTTTCCTCAAATTTTTTTTTTTTGTATAATAAATTTTTCCAATCTATACATGGCAGCAGATTGTATTTAAGAGTTACTATTTTTTTTTTTCTGTTACCTATCATTCTAGATAGGTACATAACAGAAAAATAAACCTCTATTTCTTACGGGTAAGAAAAGAAATTTAATAGTTAAAAAAAAAAACAATAACAGAAGACTAAAATTCCTGAATCCTTCCCATCAATGGGTAGCAAGACTTTTTTACTTTCCTGCCTTTTGCCTTGTTTCTACTTGTGTTTATCAAGGGGAGATAAAACCTTAAATATAAAGAGTTAAAATGATTGAGCATTAGTGAAAGAATACACCTCAAAGACGCTCTTCCTTCTTGTTCTACATACTCTTTTAAATGAAACAAAATAGTCATCAGCTTTGACTAATAGAGACATATATCCCTGCACCCAATGCATTACTTTTAGTCCAAGTAAATTAGTATCACTAAGTTTTTCTTTTCTACAGGAATAAACAGGAAAGATTCAAACTTGTGTCAATCTAAGTTTGAAAGACAATCGTAAAAGGCAGAGATAGTGCTTTTGTATTCATTTGCTTGGTGTCAGATTCACATAACAGTGTCCAAATATCGTACATTCGCCTCAATAGAGCAATCCTAATTGGAAAAAACTTTGCTGACCAGCCCTGGTCAGCAAGGGCTGCCCATAACCAATCAAAGTTCTACACATAGGCTACCTTTTGGTCCTGCTCTCTTTTATCTCTTCCTTTGCATCATCTCTCAAATCTACTGCAGGTTTACTTCATTTACAATTATGATTAGGGAAACATAGTGGGCCCATATTTGAATTTGTTTGTTCTAATATATTGCAGCTCTATTCATCCTCAATGCTCAAGGTAAACAGTTAAATTATACTATTCAGAATTCCTATCGCTGATAGACTTGAGCTAATTGCTATTTGCACTAATACTAGCAAAGAATTGAAAAAAGAAAGACAAAAGTTGGAAAAATTGAAAAATTTTAGAGATAATCTTGTCAGATAAACTTCCAATTATTGGGATATCATTTATAGACTTCAAACAAGAATCTATAAAGTGGAGCAAGATATAGAAGATCTCTTATATACTCTGCAAGAGGAACAAAAACCTCTTGATTACTTGAGCATTGGTTAGATCCGCACATCATTGGTATCAGAGCTTGTAAAGAGCTTAGCAGGGGAATCCCCAATGGGGACAATATTTGATTTAATAATAGAGAGACTGAATTCTCTATTAAAATGCTCTGATGAAAAATATCAGAACCTGCAGCAAGAATTGACTAGATGTCAAAATCATCTAGCAAAAATACCTGCTATAATCCACCAATTAGAAAAATTGGAAAACAAACTGGATTATATCAAGGAACTTCCAAAAACGGAAGAAGAAAAGCTAACAAGTGTTAGTAGAAAAATCAATGAACAGCAAAAAATGCTGGATTTTATGAAAAATATACTGAAGGACAAGAAAGTGCCTACAGTAAAAAAGAAAGCTAATGGATTCAAACCATTAGAAAAACCAGACAAGAATCATGTTCCAAATATGATTTTTCTGGATCCATCAACTAGTTCTACTATTATTGGTATGAAAATCCGAAAGAAACTCGAGATGTCAAAATGATGAGCATCTTCGGGAAAAAGAAAGGAGTACAACTCCTAAATGCTGAAGAATTCGAATATAACGAAATTGAGCATGAGGTAAAAAACGCCTCAATTCCAAAGCTAGATTTCAGACAAATCTACAAAAGAGCAACGTTTGATCTAATGGATAGCCATCATTTCAAACTACTGGAATTCACAACCCCCTCTACAACAGGAGAAACAGGTCTCTTGATGATAACTCCTGCTGAAGTTACCAGAGCAAGAGCAAAAAATTATCAATTTATGCATATTGGAGCAGTCCAAGTAGGCATAAAACTCTTGGCTTGAGAAGGCATAAACTGTTCAGTTCTATGTGTCCTACAAGACAATAGACTAACAGATTTTCAAGCTAGTCTGCTGGGAACACTTGAAGCATCTTTGTGCAATCAAGTAGCTTATTTCAACTGCTTCCCAAATTTCTCAACCAGCTTGAAGGATGCAGCAAACTGTCTCCGACTAAGAGTCAAGACAGATGGCATATCAATGAAGAATGATATGCAAGAATTGGCGATAGTATACAGAATATACTATAAACTGATGAGCACCACAGTAGAGCCAAAACACGGATATCAAACATTCCCGGTCTCACTACTGGATTCCTCACCGGTCAGAAGAACCATTCTCAACAGATTCACAAGGTTACTTGGAATGAAGTAACTTTTTCTATAGAATGGAAATTATCTGGTCCGAAGCTACCAGCAGAGAGTGCAAAAGCTAAAATTTATGAAAGTATAAAGACTGGAGAAATCAGTCTAAATTTTGACAATCACCGGAAAAGTGATGTCTGTCCTGAAAATATCAGAATAAACAAAACTCTTCTCAGAAGAAGTTACAGCACTAGAGAAGAAGCTAGTGTTAGTGGTACAAAAAACTCTGTAGAACCATCAGAGTCTATCACTAAAGAAGAATTAGAAGCTGATCTAAACAGACCAGTAAATATGCTTAGAACACAAAAGCTCTATGATCTTTATGAAGAAGCTGAGAATTGTGAAAATCCTGAACGATTAGAAAAACTAATCGAAGAAATGAAAAAATGCAATCCAGGAAAGGAAAGAAAACTCATTTCCTACCAGGATATTGAAATGGAAGAAGGAGAAAGCTCCAAAACTTCCATCATTAGAGAAAAGGGAAAACTTAAACTCCCTGTACAGAAGGCCCCTATGGGCAGAAATGGAGAAAGAAATTCTCAAAGATTTGTCGCAGAGGACAAGATACCCAGAGTACCAATTTCCAACTATGGAATTTGGCTAGATCTGGACAAAGCTCTAGACAAGAGAAAAACTCTTGACCAATGGGTAGACAGCCTGATGATGGCATCTGCTCTTACCCTTGGAAAATTTGAAGCTCCTGATCTTCAGATGTACTTTGAAACTACTCTCACCGGAGCAGCAAAAAAGTATTATTTCTCTTTCAAAGAAACAGCCAGAGGAAAAGAATGGCTAGAAGAAATCAAAACTTCGAAATCTCCGTATGATTTTGCAGTACCCCTGTACGATCAGTTCTGTGGAGATCTCTCAAATTTGAGTGAAAAGGCTAAAGAAACGGCCAAATCAAATATCTATGCTCTCAAAATCTGTGACATGAGATATTTTGAAGAATACTTGAATGAATTTCAAGAATATTACTGTACAATTGGTGAACTAGAGAACACTGATCTAGTCAACCTGTTGCACAGGAAACTCCCTGAACCATGGAGAACAGCTGTGAGAGAAAGCATAGCTGAAAAACCAATTGAAAGATTTTCAGTTGGAGGAATTGCTGATAGAATCCGGCAATTACTAAAAGAACAATGCAAAGCCAATCTTAGAGCTAAGATGGCCAAGAAACAACTCAAAAGAGTTGAAAATTTCTGTTACGGAATACTGGATATGCCAACCAACTGGGGATGTCATGAATCCAACAAAAAGAAGAAAGAAAAATATTACTCTAAAAAATTCAGAAAGAGTAACAGAAAGAAAGATTAGAAATTCAAGAAAAGTTCCAATTACAAAAAACAACAGGATGAAGATCCTAAAAAGAAATTCTTCAAGAAAAAGAAGAATACTCATCAGCATAAACAACTAAGCAAGAAAGCTTGTAGATGTTGGTTATGCAAAGCTGAAGGGCACTATGCCACTGAATGCCCGGAAAAGGGTAAAAGATCTACTAAGTCTCTCTTCGAAGAATATGAGCATATAGTAGAATCAGCAAACATGAAAGGCTATGAAATAGTCTATTCTGATGATGAAGAAGATGACAGGTCAATATATTCTGCCTGGTCAGAAGAAGAAGAAGAATCATCTGACTCTGATTCTGAAGTAGAGTACTTTGAATCCAGACAGATGAATGTTCTGAAAGTCAAAAATTGGGAAGAAAGCAAGACAGATGCAATTGTGTCTGCTTATCAGGTGAATCCTGGTACATTTGTTTGTGACTACTGCCTATGTCACGAAAAGGATGGTCTCCCTATGTTTTGTGAAGAGTCAAAAAAGACCTATCACAAAGAATGCTTTATAGCTGAAGCACGAAGAAAAATCAAAAATGGCCTTGTCAGCCAATTGGTTGAACAAGAATATGAAGAATATTTCTCTGAGCAAAAAGAGAAAGAAGTAGAAACTTTGTTCCAAAAAGTTATGGAACCCTCTTCCTCAAAAATAAAGGAAGAAACAACCGATGAAGAGAAAATCGATGAAGATATTGAACTGGTTGAACCACCAGAAATTGTTCCAGAAGAATGCAAACCATTCATCCCAAAAGAAGAAGCTCAGGAAAATGAGCTCCAGCAATCGAATGTCGTCTTTACGAGTAGATACAGCAACTACATAGAGATTGGACTAAAACTCCCTGATCATAAAAAATATCATCTACATGCCTTTGTAGATAATGGATCAGGATTTACTGTTGCAAAGAGATTTGCAATTCCAGAAGAATTCTGGAAAGAAGATAAGAAAAGAACAGCTACTGGTATAACATTTGACCGAAGTCACCTCACCATGAATAAAGTAGCAAAAAATGTTCACATCACCATTAGTGGAGGAACATTTATCATCCATAATGTCTGGCAATCTGAAGGCCAAGGCTCAGATTTCTTGTTGGGAAATGATTTCATTCTCCAATAGAGATTTATTCAGGATGAAGAAGCAATAGGCTTCAGAAAAGGAGAAAAGGTGTACTGGGCAGATAGGCTTACTCAAGCCAATAGTGTTGTAGGTCCAAACTTTACTACTCAATATCAGAGATCGCAACAGAATAGTGGTGATCTTACCCCCTACAAACCCAAATTCGAACCTATACTCCAAATCAAGCAACAAGAAGAATTACTTGTTGAAGAATCTTCTGAAGAAGAAGAAGAAGAAACTAGTGAAGATGAAGAAACTAGTTTTATCCACGAGCATAACCTCAAGCACTTTCAGAATAAGCTTGAGTCTCAGAAAATTCCCACTCTTGATAAAATCAAGAAACTACTCGAACAAAATATCGATGTAGACCCTCAGAAGTTTTGGGAAAAAGACCCCAGTGGTCTGTGAATTGAGATTGCATGACATGAATGCTATCTGTCATGTCAAATCCATTCCTCAGTACAAAGAGGAAGATCAAAAAGAATTCAGAAAAGATATTGAAGATCTCCTGAACAAGAGATTAATTCAACATTCCACTAGCCCTCATCATGCTCTAGCATTCTACGTGAGAAATCATGCAGAAAACCTAAGAGGAAAAGCTAGAATGGTAATTAATTACAGATATGTCAACAAGAAGACTGTCAAAGACGGTTATCAAATTGCTCAAGTAAGAGTATTGATCAACCAGCTCAGAGGAGCCAAAGTCTTTTCAAAATTCGATGCAAAGTCGGGTTTCTGGCAAGTCAAGATGCATCCTGAGTGTACATACATGTACGTTTACTAGCATAATTAGCTATAATGGGCCACGCTCATTGTACCACTAAAGGTACTAATTCCAACCAAAAGAATGACATACAAGTACACCGCCAGGCGGGATACAACCTCAGCATCGGATCACCCCCAGATCACCGTTGACGCGCCGCCACGCTCTGTGCCAAAATGGCATCAGTAGCTCCCAGAGCTGGGAACTGAAACGTTTCAGTCTCACATCGAAAACAAAGAGAAGAACCTCCTCTTCCTCACCTATAAAAGGTTTTCCCCTCTCTCCTCATTAATTACGCATTCAATACTTACCTACTGTTACTTTGTCAACATAAATATATTGACTAACTTAGGCATCGGAGAGTCGAAGACTGCCCAGCGCGGTCTCCCTCTGACGCCCTTTGTATTTTACCTGACAGGCAGTGGAAGCTTTGAGAGCATCATAAACATCGATCCACCCACCGGATCAGCGTTAACGAAGGTTCGGCTACCGCTGAACTTGTAGACATCAACATTGGCGCCGTCTGTGGGAAAAGTAGGCTGGCAGTGAGGTTCCTGCACGGGCAGACGGACGCAACGAGTCAATAAAATTTCTATCCGCCGCGCTGAACGACACTTCAGATCCGGAATCCTCACTTATCGAGATCTCTATGACGTTGGCCATCCCAAAACCCTAAAACCCAAATCAGTTAGCTCACACAAGATCTAACCTATCCCTATATCAGTTAGTGCCCAAGAACATCAACAACACTCAACCCAGAAAATGCCAAAACAAGAGCAAACCCACTAAAACCCAGATTCGACCAGCTAGAAAAGCCCTAACAACCCCAATTGTCAATCACAACCACCCTTCCCTAAACCCACTCACACCCTCACAGTACGTCGACAAAGAACATATAACAGGAAAAAGGTCAGATTACCAACCTTGACAGTAGAGCCCCTGACAGCAGTGTGTACACTACTCTTCGTAGCCGGAGATCGTCTGTTCTTCCACGCACGAACTCGCCGAATATCGCCTCGCCTCCTCTCCGATCTCAGACACAGAACGCTTAAAGACGACGACTCAAGTTTGAAGTTTTCACAAAGTGTCAAAACATGCTAAGGTTCCCCCCCCCCTTTTATGTCAACATCAACGCGTTATAGGCCGTCCGCTCAAAAACGACATCACACACCAGCCGTACACGTGTCGCAAGTCTCCACTTACTCTCCGGATTAACCGAGGCGTCGTCTCGGTTCACGAAATCCATAATTATTATCATTAATGGTGACAGGACGGCCAGGCTTAGGGGACAGGCCTCCGCACGCTAACCCTCTACGGGTTGGACGCTTCTCAACCACTGCCAGACGAAACGTCTGATGGAATTAACCACTAGGGATGAATTCACCAATCGTCCGAAGTCTCCGCTGAGCAAAACCCTGCCAGCGGAACTTCTCCTTTTCCAAGTGACGAAGTCTCTGCTGAGCGAAACCCCGCCAGCGGAACTTCTCCTTTTCCAAGTGACGAAGTCTCCGCTGAGCGAAACCCCGCCAGCGGAACTTCTCCCTTGTCATTTTCCAAAGCGACAAAGTCTCCGTTGAGCGAAACCCCGCCAGCGGAACTTCTCCTTTTCCAAGTGACGAAGTCTCCGCTGAGCGAAACCCTGCCAGCGGAACTTCTCCCTTGTCATTTTCCAAAGTGACGAAGTCTCCGCTGAGCGAAACCCCGCCAGCGGAACTTCTCCTTTTCCAAGTGACGAAGTCTCCGCTGAGCGAAACCCCGCCAGCGGAACTTCTCCCTTGTCATTTTCCAAAGCGACGAAGTCTCCGCTGAGCGAAACCCCGCCAGCGGAACTTCTCCTTTTCCAAGTGACAGAATCCTCTTTTCATCTTGCAAGCTGCGTGCTTTATTCAGCATGACTTCGCTCAATAAAATACCGCCAGGCACGTCTACTGGACGCTGCTTCCTGCTGTAGTCAGTAGGGGGATATCCGCCAGCGGCGGATCCCGAGGCCACGCCTCACTCTGACAACGACCGCCACGCGGCGTTACAGTCAGACAGCCCCTACGGGACATAGGGACTTGTCAACAGTCTACGACGGCCCTGATCAGGCACGTTGACCCCCGTCACTAGGGTAATAAAGATTGGGCTCGCTACCCAACACCCTCTGCTCCGTGCAGCTCCCCCTCAAAGAACAATCCGCCGACCTTCCGGAGGTCTACCTTGGCCGGGGAGTGGGGGACTCCCTGGGGGGCCTAGCAGGGGCCCACCCGAAAGGGTATAAAGCGTTTCAAATCCATGGTTTATGACGCACTGACGCTACTTATGCTCTTACAAGTCTAGCGGAAGAAAACGCTTCAAAACCGCCGGACAACTCCCCAACCAAGATTGCCCTCCTTGACTGGGGACTTGGGGGACTTGTACATACATGTACGTTTACTAGCATAATTAGCTATAATGGGCCACGCTCATTGTACCACTAAAGGTAATAATTCCAACCAAAGGAATGACATACAGGTACACCGCCAGGCGGGATACAACCTCAGCATCGGATCACCCCCAGATAAACGCTGACGCGCCGCCACGCGCCGTGCCAAAATGGCATCAGTAGCTCCCAGAGCTGGGAACTGAAACGTTTCAGTCCCACATCGAAAACAAAGAGAAGAACCTCCTTTTCCTCACCTATAAAAGGTTTTCCCCTCTCTCCTTATTAATTACGCATTCAATACTTACCTACTGTTACTTTGTCAACATAAATACATTGACTAACTTGGGCATCGGAGAGTCGAAGACCGCCCAGCGCGGTCTCCCTCTGACGCCCTTTGTATTTTACTTGACAGGCAGTGGAAGCTTTGAGAGCATCATAAACATCGATCCACCCACCGGATCAGCGTTAACGAAGGTTCGGCTACCGCCGAACTTTTAAACATCAACACTGAGAGTGTGCCTCTCACTGCATTTGGAACACCACAAGGTCATTACAAATGGCTGGTAATGCCTTTTGGTCTAAAGCAAGCTCCCTCAATCTTCCAAAGAAAAATGGACAACATCTTCAAGCATGTTGCGGAGTTCTGCGTTGTCTACATTGATGACATTCTTGTCTTCTCCAAAACCAGAGAAGAACACATGAAACACCTCGATGAGGTTGTAAAGCTGATAGTTCAGCATGGAATTATTCTAGGAGAAAAGAAAATCTTCTTTATCCTCGATGAAGTTGATTTCTTAGGAATAAACATCAAGAATGGAGTAATATAACTCCAACCTCATATCCTTGAGAAGGTCTGGAAATTCCCAGATAAAATCTCTGATGCCAAGAGTCTAGAGAGATTCCTAGGTGTCATAAATTATGGGAGATATTTCATCCCCAAGATCTCGGGATTAACAACAATGTTGTCTCCTAAAACGAGTTCCAAGAGAAAATGGAACTTCACAGAAGATGATGAAAAAATTGTAAAGCAGATAAAAAATCTCTGCAAAAACCTCCCTCCTCTTCAACAACCAGAAGAGAATGATGAAATTATCCTCCAAACATATGCGAGCGATAATTATTGGTCTGGTGTGGTTCTGGCAAAAACCTCTGGAACTAACATTGAAAAGATCTGCAAATTTTGTTGTGGCAAGTTCAGCCATGCAGAACTGAATTATCCCACAGGGGAAAAAGAAATTTTGGCTGTCAAGAAAACAATTTTAAATTCTCCAGCTTTTCTTAGAAAACCCTTTACTGTCCGCACCGATTGTGCTAGAGTAAAGAATTTCAAAAATTTTAAACTTGATAAAGCTGCTGATAGAGGAAGATTAGCAAACTGGCAATTGTTTCTTAACCAATATGATTATATTGTTGAATTAATTGCGGGAAACAAGAACTATCTTCCGGACGCCTTAACCAGAGAACTGGCAATGTTCAGCCAAAGAGATGACGACGAATGTCGCAATCCCAGAAGCAGAAGAACTGGGAAAGAACATGAAACTAATGAGGATCCTACAGAAAAAATCCTCAAAAGGTTCCTGCTAAGTCCGAAAGGCTTGGCTTCAACTGATCAATCCCAGGGTAAAGGATTGACTAGCCCGTCTCAAACGGCAGACAGTAAAGGCTCATCAAGACCGTTGACGGCTACTGCTTTGCCAAAAAGCAAACCAACTCCAACTGGAGTTATAAATGTTTTTAATTATGAATTAAGAACCTTTGATGCTCCTGTGTTCAGAACTGGCAGGAGACTAGCTTAACACCAGAAAGCAATTCTGGATAATCTCCTATTTGCTTTTCAGGAAAGAAGCAGTGGTCTAATGTTCCCAGCACTCTTTGCACTAGCTGAAGAACTTTATGAGAATGCTACACCACAGTTTGAAGAACTTCATACACAGCAGAGTGCTGTAAGAAAAGAGAAAATTCACTTCCTCGAAGATCCAGAAAGTACCAGGGTCCCTGTCATGGCACTCAATGAATCAGACTGGCATGAATTCCATAGTCTGATAGGAAGTCATAATTCTGAGGACCGTATTCCTCCAACTCTCTTCATAATTGCAGGACCATATGATGGAAGATACTTAGTCAATGTTCAGAGTGAACATCCTAAAAAACACAAGCTTTGGCTTGTTAAAAATGGTTTTGTCCATAATCTGTGGACTAAAACAAATGATGATCTCAAAGGCTTGCCCCCTATCATTGTCAACACAGTCAAAAATATTCGGAAAAATGACTGCATGCTTCATCTGAAGTTCAGATCCACTCCTCCAGAATGGATCCATAAGGCAAACGGTGAGGTTGAGTATATATCTCCATATCATTATGTGAGAATTATTCAAAGGAAATATCTTCAACTTGCCTGTGTTGGTTATAATGGCCAGCCAAACTCAAGCATCCCATGGATGAAAGCCATGGCTCTGGAATATATCAAAAAGATCATCTCTGAAGATATCAACAATACCTTCCTGGCAGCAGGAGAAAAAACTATTATCACTGCTTACGATCATCATGACGTAGTCAGCAGTGACCTCTTCCTATCTCTCATAAGAAATGAGATAGATTCGACACTGGCATGCTTACAGTGGGTTGAAAAGCTAGAAACAGACAACCACTACAAAATGTATGTTGATACAGATGTTGAAGATAATGCAACAACTGCTCGTATGGCCCAGGCAGACAACGACTAGTTTGTCCTTGGTCACAATTCAGAAACAGACGAGAACATGTGAAGCAGCAGGTGTAGAAAGCACTGAAAGTACTTTTGGACTTTTCCCAAAAGTTGCTTTTGCTTTTCAAAAAAGATAGGTGAAAAACATTTCACCTAAAAAGAATCTGCTTTTTCCCATCTGACCTCCACCAGCAGGAGCACTCAAGAAAGCAGAAGATCACGGAGTCGTCCTGTACATTTTATGGTTTTCAATTGTAATTTGAGTTCCGCTCCCTATATAAGGAGCTTTAGCTTCTCTTAGAGGATATTCGAAAAAAGCTTAGCAATTCTAGATCATAAAAAATTGAAAAGAATCAGATTCTCTCAAGAAGTAAGAAAGCTATAGTAGTACTGTGCTCTTCCCTTCCAGTTTAAGTGTGAAGCTTGCTTTCTTTACAAGTAAGTAACTGTAATCATTCTTATGGATAGCTAAACAGCTTACTAGCTGTTTACCTGAGAATGAGGCTCTAAATTTCTGTAATCATGTTAAATAAATAAATTCTATATGAAGCCCAATATGTAGTCTGAAAATATTTGTTTAACTTTTGAATCTGTAATTTATATGTTTATCAGTTATAAGCTAAGATTGACTATTAAAAAAAAAGCCTAGAACAGCAGTGATTCCGCCCCGAAAGTAACCGTTTAGACAGGATGTCGTTAGGTGAAATATGGCATGTTGAAGGCTAGATCTATGCTCTTTTGAATTTTACATTGCAGGCTTGATAATTGTGAAAACAGATAAAGGTAGAAAAGGGTTGACAAGAAAAAAAAAAGAAAAAAAAAGAGGGACACGTGTTAGACACTTAGAGGAGTACCCAAAACCTGGTCAGGAGGTGCTAACCACACCTGGTCAGCCAAGTACTATCCATCCTAATACGGTAATCATATTACACTTTCAGACAGCAAACAAAAATGAATGGGGCAATCACTTGCATAAAAACCCGAGGCGTTGGCTGAGTTATTATTGGGCTCTTCTTCTTCTATGATTGAACTAATTTTCCCAATGGTACAGGAATCTGAATCCCATTCCCATCAAAACTCTATCTCTAAACTCCAACAGTCTCCTTCGCCTTCACTTACCTTCTTTTCTGGGTTTTTTTTTTCAGTCACTGCTTACTGCCAAAAAAAAAAAAAAGAGTTCAAGATGAATGACATAGAATCCATACATATGTCAGACACTATCTCACTTTTGTTTAACTAAAGCATGAAGTACAAAACCCACCCACACATATATGACAGTCATATATGAAAGCATGATTCAAAGCAAGTGGAAAAGATGTAGTATATGACACTCTTGTTTACTGCTTAAATTTTAGTTCCTAATTTGGCATAAACAATTTACTGCTTATATCTTAATATTGAACCTGCAAACTTGTCTTCGTGATATTAGATATATTCGACTATTGTTTCAGTCCTTTCGTATTGGTGTCTGCTAATATTAATTAGTGCATCTTTGTCAGAGGCCCTCACTGCCAAAGTTTATACTTGGCCATCTTAATATACCCATACTCATTATGGCCCTCAATATGAAAGATGTACAGAGAACTACATCTTAAGCACAATTAAACAAAAAACCAATAAACTTACCTGGTTTGAACCCATAAAATTGCATTTCAGACCTGAAACTAACCAAAAGAAAAGGAGAGAAAAAAAAGGAGATTGTTAACTACTTTTTAGAAATTGCAATAATAGGATTCAATGAGGTCCATATAAGTTCCTCCAAACCAAAACAAACTTGAATACATCTCTGATTATAACATGTACATGGAATTCGAAATAGAGCCTTACTTAGGCATGAACATTAGCTTGCTAGGTGCAGTGCTATACCTGCTCTTTCAATCACAATCTTGCAAAACACAAGAACTGCCTAGTAGATGAGAGGGAAAAAAAAAAAAAGGGTGAAATTGGGGTACTTGCTTCCCACCGAGGTGGGTACCAATTGATTAGTTGCAGAACAAAAGGAAAACAGGACATCCAAACATATTCACCCTGGACAACATATATACCTCAAAGGCTCAAACATTACTGATTAAAGAACTACAGATAAAGTACTTAAAACCAAGATATCACTTTAGCTTAAGTGAAACCCAGATAAAAGAAAAAGGAAAAGAACAAACAGACATTTGAGAACACTAATAAGCAAAATTTCAAGAGAAGTGAAACAAAATTTCAAGAGAATTCATGAAAGAGAAGTGAAACAAAATTTCAATTGATACATTGAAAAATAAAGCTACATTAAAAAGAGTAAATTTGAATGCTTGAATATTTACTTTTCTAATCTGCAGTTCAATCTTGAGTAGTGTATGATCAAATAACAATTAACTTATATCAATCATGAAGGAGAGAAAGGACCTTTTGTCAGTACATAAGTACCCATAAGACCTACAAAGTACAAACACTCAAGAAAATAAAATTGGCTGAAATTGCTTACCAAACGAATCGCTGAATAGAACCAAGCCTCTTGAAGCAAACCTACAAATCGATCTATCTGCACTCTGCAGGAAGAAGAGAATGAGCAAGACACACCGAGTATGGCCATATCTTTTTAGGGTCAAAAGTATCATAGTACTTCTGAATGCAAAAATAATAATAATAATAAGGCAAGGAAAAAATAATACAGGGAAGCAATATCAACACCAACCCGTTTGTTAGTGCAATGTTTATTTTGTTTGGCATTTCCTAAGCGCAACAACTAAGAGTCATGTTTCTTGTAATAGCTTTCTTCTCTTGGATCCTTGAAAGAATGGAATGCTTCAAGCTTCATGTACCACTCTCATCAATCAAGTATGTCTTGCATACATGTGCATGCTTGTAAAGTGGTTAGGACTGAACTTACCTTTGAATCTTATTATAGGATGCGAAAATCTTTTCAATCCTACTGTACTGATATGAGAATTTTTAGAAGGTTTTATCCAAAGCATTCAAACTTTCTTCATTTGGTTTATGGGCTTTTCCTTTCAAATGTCTGATTTTAATCCATGGATAGAAACCTCTTTTGAAAAGCCTTTCTGTAGTAGAAACCCTAGGAGACCCTAGTTCATTCATATCTTTTATATATATATATATAATATATATATATATATATGATTAAATATTTGTTACTCCTCAAACTTTTGCCTGAAAAACAGTTTAGTCCCTCGCCTTTCAAATTAAACTGGATAGTCCTTATTCTCTCTAATTCTCATATAACAAGTCCAAAATTATCCGAAATGACTATTATGCCCCTCATTTTCTATTTTTATTATTATTTTTATTTTTTCTCTATTTTTTTTAATTATTCTCCCCTTTTTTTATACTCTCTCTCTCTCTCCCTTCCTCCCTCTCTCCTGGCCGCACGGTCTCTCTCTCTCTCCCTCGACCTCTCTTCTTTTTCTCTTCCTCTGCCATCACCAGAGACCACCACTTCCGGCCACCATCTCACCAAAAACCTAAACTCTCCCTTTCTCTCTTCTCAGCCGCGCGTCCTTCTCTCTCTCTCCCCTGACCTCTCGTTCCCTCTCTCTTCGTCTTCTTCCCTCTGCAACCACCGGAAAACACCATCTCCGGCCACCATTTCATTTCTTCTGCCATGTCTAATCTACCAACTCAAAAATGATTTTTTACTTACATTTATCAAAGTACAGATCAAGAATAGGTTTGAGCACCTCCCTGTAACAAGCCAAGCATGAAAGCAAACATTCCGAAACACCAAATTTAGCTAAAATTTATGAAACACCAAACATGAAAGCAAATTGAACCCAAATTTAGCTAAAATTTCAGAAACACCAAACATTCGATTAATCAATTCATAAAACACGAAGATTGCCTAATAGAGGCGGTCTGAAGCTCCCGTAGCCATGAGCGGCGGAGCTAGCTTCTCCCAAGCACCAGCGGCGGCGCATGAAGCGCGTGCGTCGGCTCTGGTCAGAATCGGAGGTCGGGAGTTTGGGGTTTCGAAAGATAGTGTAACTCCGACTTCGTTTATGGAGGTGTTGAAGCTCGATTCTAGCTGGAGACTAGAAATCGAAGGCATGCAGAGCCGAGAGATTCGGTGATGCTCGAACGGCGTCGTCAGGCGTCGGCGGGCAGAGGGGTTTCTGGGATTTGGGTGCTGGATCGATTGGAGGTGGCGGCGTGATGAAATGGTGGCCGGAGATGGTGTTCCCGGTGGTTGCAGAGGGAAGAAGAAGAGAGTTGGAGCGAGAGGTCAGGGGAGAGAGAGAAGGACGCGCGGCTGAGAAGAGAGAAATGGAGAGTTTAGGTTTTTGGTGAGATGGTGGCCGGAAGTGGTGGTCTCCGGTGATGGCAGAGGAAGAGAAGAAGAAGAGAGGTCGAGGGAGAGAGAGAGAGACCGTGCGGCCAGGAAAGAGGGAGAGAGGGAGGGAGGGAGGGAAGGAGAGAGAGAGAGAGAGAGAGAGAGTATAAAAAAAAAGGGGAGAATAATTAAAAAAATAGAGAAAAAAATAAAAATAAAAATAAAAATAGAAAATGAGGGGCATAATAGTCATTTCGGATAATTTTGGACTTGTTATATGAGAATTAGAGAGAATAAGGACTATCCAGTTTAATTTGAAAGGCGAGGGACTAAACTGTTTTTCAGGCAAAAGTTTGAGGAGTAACAAGTATTTAATCCATATATATATGTGTGTGTGTGTGTGTGTGTGTGTGTGTGTGTGTGTGTGTTTTTCACGTTGTTAGGGTGTGTGCACCAGAACAGAAAACATATTACTGCTACGTTTATAAAGAGCTTTCTGATCTTTCATCCTCAGAAAGTATTGAGCCGAAATTGTTGTTGAGAATTCTTCATGAGTTGTTCCTTGTTTAGCTCTTGAAGGATTATCAAATCTCAAACTTTTTCTATCAAAAAGTTTTCTGGTTTTATGCTTCATGTGTGTTGGTAGTTCATGCATGATTTGTGCCTTGAGGTGATTGACAACCGAGGTGAGAGTTGTGCCATCTTAAGATTGACAAAGGAGAACAAGGTCGCTGATTTGGAAGTAGCAAAGACGAGGAGACACCGCTGCCCACTAGATTGGTTCTAGTAGATGAGTTGTGTAAGATCTTTATGTACTTTCATATTCATATAGTGGATTGTTCACATGCATAGTGCCCGCAGTTGTTTACCTCTTTGAAGGGTTTTACTGCGTCAACAGATCTTGTGTTATGTGTGATGAGTTTACTTTGAATGATTTGGCTAATTGAGTAAAGCATAACATTGTTAGACATATTAAGATTGATCTGCAGTTTCGTTTAGGATTCAAGTTGTGTTGCTATCCTGTATTAGGATGCGAACTGGCCTGCACTCCTAAGACTGATTCCTAAGTTGACATATTGATAAGTTGCGTTAGTTGGGAAATACATATCCATTCTGTAATTACACCGTTTATGTACTGCATGCTATATAAGATTTTTATCGGAGGTTTTCTTTACCTGACAACGCAAAGAGCTCTAGTTTCACCAAATATCAATCATCATTATCATCATCATTACTATAGAAGCAACGCAAGACATAATGGTATGTGTCCGTAAATATATTTATCAAACAACATAGGGAAATAAAGAAAGAAAGCAAGGAAATCCCACACGTTGCAGTACCCAATGAACGAATATCAAACAAATATGAAACAAAATCAAATGCAACACAAAAGTGAGAGTCTGAAATGCACAAATTTCATTGAGGGCCATAATGATATTCGAAAACATGAAGAACATATTAGATATATTAATAGAGGTGAGACAGAGACATTACCAATGGCTGATCACTCCTTAAATCAAATTTTCATTAAAACTGAACGTGGTGTTAATCACTCCTGGCTGTTTGAAACAAAAGAAGAAGAAAAATAGAGCATCAAATACGTCTCAATAAAAACAAATGAAAAGAGTAGTTAAAACCCAGAAATGATCTTAAGCTAAATGAAACTTAGATAATAGATGTAGGCATACCTTTGGTCTGAAGAAGTGCGCCACTTCTTGCATCAATGCCAGTATCGTCGTCGCTGTGTACATGCCAGAAAACCATTAACCCCAAGAAAACCAAAACCCCAAAAATTATACACGACCCATTGAAATTTTTTCCCTCTACTCAAGAACATAACATAATAGGCCGTCCCCGCCATTAAACTTAACCAAGAAAACCAAAAACGCAAAAATTATACACACACCCATGAAAACCCAAAAAGTGCATATCAATCGTGTAGTAAGTTTCATGTGCCATGTGAGTTTGGTGTCTATAATAATGCATTTTCTACTAAAGCGAGATAAAAGTTTATAAGTTCTAGGTTTTCTTAAATACTTTACTCTTACTACTATAAGTTCCATGTGTAGTAAGTTACTACACACACCCATCAATCATGTGGGCAAATACACACACCCATCAAAACCCAATCTTAAATGGTGGATTATCCAAGTCTAACTTCAAGTGAATCTGCAAACTTGTTAGCGGACTTGATAAATCTCCTCCTGTTTGATTTTGTTCATCTCCTCTTTCTGTATGAACCGTAAATTGAGTGAGGGGTGAGTACCGATCAACTCTTACGGCGTCTGAATCTTCGTTTGTGTTAAGATCGTGCGCCCGGCAGTTCTCTCTTGTCTGCAGATCGTGTGCGACAGCGTGAAATTCGTTTTTCCTTTTCTTTTCTCTGCCGCACAGTTGTGTAGTTCCGTATTTATATTTTCTTTCATTTTGTTAGTCTTTTACTGTAATAGCCCTCTTTGATATCTTTTATTTCACTGAACTTTTTATCTGTGGTGGACAATTTGGAGACTTTGAAAAATCGGTGAAGCCTTTGACACCAAAATCACGCCTGGCTTTATAGCAGTAGAGATTAGATTAACTGCATGGCCCATGTTAGGGCACCGAGGTTTAAGGGTTTTGGGATTTTCTAGTGTATTCCTAGATTTTGGGTTTACATCATTGAAAAGAAAAGAAAGAAGTGATTTGTGCTCAAGTTTGGGACCCAAAAGTCCATCATAGTCAAATTGGGCAATGGAAGGACCCAAATTCTGCTTTGGACTCGATTCACTCAAAAGCAGAGGGAAAATGGATGGTCATTTCCTCGTATATTTCGACAGAAATTGAGTTTCATAGAACCGTTACAACTTGCAAGGATGTATAATTCAGCTTTGAGGGATATAAATGGAATAATAGCAGTTCAATGACTTAAATCTGTGATGTCGGCAGGAGAGTAAATCATCATAATAAAGCACAATTTCCAGAAAAGAGCTTGGGCCAAAAAAAGTCAGCATCAGTGAGAAATCAACGCATCTTCCAGGAATTCACCGAAAAAAAAAAACGCATCTTCCAGGATGCCACGACTAATTTCATTATCTTTAGCTTCTCAGAAATTACAACGAAAGCTGAAAAAAACTTGCAGGAAAGAGCGTGCAGCTGGAAATATCATATCGACTTCACCCAAGCTTTCTCTGTATATATTCCCGGCCTGCGTGCATGTTGATGCATATATCGATCCAAAACATAAAAAGATCATCATCAGCCAAAATCAACATTACGAGTCTTTTACAGTTTCTACTTGGTCAGCATCCTTAGCTAGACTCAAACAGAGAGAGAGAGAGAGAGAGAGAGAGAGAATGGCGCGTACTGATGGTGAAATCACTGTAGTAGAGCCAAATGGGGAGGAGACAGTGGTGATTAATATTGACCGATCTGTAGCTGCTATGCGATTATGTCTACCGGAAACCACAATCGCCGAAACGAAAATAATGGTAGCGGAAGGTGCATCCTACGGTTCCTACCCTGGCTCAAGAAGCAGAGTTCCTCAAAGCCTCATCAATATCAGCCCAACAGCGATCGCTCCTGAAATGGTCTCCATCGGACCTTTTTACCACGGAAAGGAGTTACTGCTGGAATTTGAAAGCTCCAAATGGTGGTTTCTTAATCGACTCCTTTCTCGAACAAAGAGACATGGCGGGCCTGATCGTCTAAGAGATTTGCTTGAAGCCGTACAAAAATTGGAGAATAGAGCGAGAGCATTCTATGATGAGGACGTCCACATGTCAAGCCCAAAGTTTATCGAAATGATGGTGCTTGATGGATGCTTTATCATTGAGCTGTTTCGACATCTTGGTAGAAATGAAGATGTCTTGGGTTTCGATAATCCCATCTCTACCAAGCCATGGTTGATTCCAATAATCACTAGTGACCTCCTCAAGCTTGAAAACCAACTCCCTTTCTTCGTCCTTAAAGAATTGTTCGAAGTTACTGCCACTGCTGAGGTTGGGGATCCTCTAGCTTTACTTGCCTTGAAGTTCTTCAATCATTCCTTGCCTAGGCATGATGAAGTCCTTAAAAGTCTAGTATTAGATGACTGCGGACACTTGCTTGGCTTGTTTCACTACAGCTTCTGTCCCACTCGATATATAGATAACAAACATCAGCTGTCACATTTCCGGCTGATCCCAGCAGAGCTTCCACGGTTCCTGGCCTTCCCACAGCTCCCTCCGCTCCCAGAACAAAGCGAAGATCACCGAGTCAGTCTACTTAGGTACTGGAGCGTTTCAATCCCCATCTTTTGTTTAAGGTGGAGCTTTTCTACCATTTTTTATTGTTTAGGGTGGAGCATTGCAATTTTAAGACTCCTTTATAGTATCCTTTTCTATTGTTTGCGGTGGAGCGTTTCAATCCTTGCAAGATTTCTTTCCCTAACTCTACCCAACTCTGAAGAGTATCGCCATCCGGTCCTCTCAGTTCAGTCTACCACACAACTGAGACCCTCTGGGGTCAAGTTTAAGCCACACAAAGCAGACAGCTTCTTAGAGATCAATTTCAGAAATAGGGTTCTATACATCCCACCTATTACCATCAATGACCTCACCATTACCGTTTTTATCAACTGCCTAGCCTATGAACACTTGTACCACTTCCGCCGTAACTGCTTCACCCATTATATTGCCTTCTTGAGCTGTCTGATCAATTCACCTAGAGACGTCGCATTCCTTTGTGCTGAAGGGGTTATTGCTAGTTACTCTCACAACGATTATTACATAGCAGGGCTGTTCAACAAATTGGGGGGAAAAGTTTATTTTCACAGAAATACTTGTGGCTACCTTGACGGGGAATTCAGAGCCCTGGAGGCCTATTACAACAGCTATTGGGGTACCTTTATGCGAACTTATTTCAGCACTCCATGGTCCTTCATTTCAGTAGTTTCAGCCGTCATCCTTCTTGTCCTCACCGGAGGCCAAACTGTTCTGGCTGTTTTGAGCTACATCGACCAGAGAGGAAAGCAACTGTGATCAATCCAGATTGGTCATATAGATAGCTTGCACTTTGGGGAACATTTTGTTTGAGTACCTTGTTAGGTGTAGTTTTAAGGCCTAGAGCCTCGTTTTTTTTTTTTTTTTGGATCTTGAATGAAATTTCATTAAACCGAAGAAAATGTTATAAATAGTTTGAATAATACAATCTAGAGTTATAACTGTTGTAGAGAAACTGAATTTGAGAGGAATTTGCTGTGTATTCTCATTGATAATAGGGGCCTCTTTATATAGAGGATTACAATGCATAGAATCTCAATCATACAAGGAAAGTAATTCTACATTGATTAGGATTCTAGATCCTTCTAATTAAATCATATTACCACTAGGTCAAGTAACCTAGAGTTTGGGCTAAACACAACTTAGGTTTTCCTTCAACACTCCCCCTTGTGTTGCCCAAACACGGTGCTTCTCTCGTTGCCTCGTTAAAAACCTTGCCGAGTAACAAAAACCCAGTGGGACAAAAACAACCTCGGTCGAAGGGGAAAAAGAGCACAACACACCCTTCACGATTCGAGACGAACATGTAGACATCTCCCTCTGATGTCTGCACCTCCCCCTGATGACTACGATAATGGGAGTTCAGATAATTTTCGCAAGTCAATTCTTGCCACATGTTTCTCGAACGTGGATTTGGGCAATGACTTAGTAAACAAGTCTGCCACATTGTCCTCAGATCGAACCTAGTTCACTTTGATCTCGAGGAGTGTCTGTTGTTGCTGATTATGCTTGGTGTTGTCGCTTTTGATGTAGCCTTGCCTCATTTGTTCAAAACTAGTAGCATTATCCTAAATGCTCGTAGGCTCATCTGTGGTAGACTTCAAACCACAATTGTTCGAACATGCGTAATTATGGATCCAATCCATATACATTCACGAACCACTTCGTGAAGAGCAATGATCTCTGCATTGTTCGAAGATATAGCGACTACGGTTGTTCTGTAGACCTCCAAGATATCACGGTCTCCCATGGTGAACACTTAACCAGTTTGGGAGCGACCTTTGTGTGGGTCAGAGAGATACCCAACATCAGCAAAACCTTCCAAAACACATGTCGTTTTGGGATGGGGATAGAGAACACAGGCCAGCGTTGGCGGCGTACCTGGTGTGTGATGGGTCCGAATCCATCATCTCTTTGTAGGGATAGAACAAGCCCATATCATTCATACATCTCAAGTATCGAAAGATATCTTTTACACCAATCCAATGGCGTCGCGTTGGCGCAGAGCTATATCTAGCTAACAAGTTCATGGTAAATGAGATGTCCGGTCTTGTGCATTGAGCTAAGTACAATAATGCTCCTATTGTACTTAACTAGGGCATTTCTGCCCCTAGCGCATCTTCGTCATCATCCTTCGAACGAAGAGGATCCTTTTCAGGATCAAGACTCCAGACGATCATGGGGGTGCTTGGAGGCTTGACCTTGTCAAAATGCCTAAGCATCTATCGACACGATGCTCAAGTTCCAAACCGAGACATAATCGTGTTCTCCCAAAATCCTTCATCTCAAACTACAGATTTCAAGTGTTCAGCGGTTTCCCTTAACTCTTTAAAGGCTTCTAATGAAGATCATGTTCAACATGAACCGCGATAGAATCTGAAACTTGTCATAGAAACGCGTGGGCATATCCCTTCCCAATCAAGTAGTCACTTTAGTGAGCGTTTCAACCTAATTGTAAACGCGCTCCGTGGTCTAGAACCTCTTGACTTGGGTAAACGAAGTTCGCCATGAACCTTCATGTATGTTCCGTATCTAGATCCCTATGGAGATACGTAGTGACCACATTTGTAAGCTGCATGTTCAGTTATTCAGAAACTACCAAACTGACAGGGTAGTGGAGTGCAATGACATCCATTACGAGAGAATATGTCTCATCGTAGTCGATTCCAGGGCGTTTTGTGAGAAGCCTAGAGCCATAACGCGAGATTACCATCTCTTTTTCTCATCACGCTTTCTAACGAAGACCCATTAGTCAACAGGTTTTATGTTAGGAGGTGTTGGCATCTCTAGCTCGAAGACCTTCCTCTTCGTTAGAGAATCCATCTTAACCTGGATCGCATCTTTCCATTTAGGCCAAATTTCTCTACGTTGGCATTCATTCATCGACGGAGCGTGGTTCGATATCATCTAACTCAAAAACTCATGCGCAACAAAATACGCAACTACATCATCAATTCTGATGGAGTTTCTATCCCACGTCTCATGTACACTAGTGTAATTTTCATAGAGCTCTATATTCTCAGGAATAGGTTTTGACGTTGAGGCGTCCCCCAACGATAACCATAACCCGGAAGATTCTCATGAGACGGATTTTGAGTCTTGATGATCAAAGGATTGGAATGTGCCAAAGTATCCTTCGAACCCACGGGCCTCTCCACGCATCCTAGCTGGGGCCATGGCCTGTAACGCCAAAGTGCCACTTTCTTTGGCATTGGCGCCATGCTTACCTCCGTGTAGGGTGGCGCTACGTCCTCTCGTAGGGACGTCCTTCCTTGCAGGCATGTTTGCAGCATATTTGTGTGATCTCGTCACTTTAATAGGGATCAAGATGAGACATAGTGGGGACAGACTACGACAATTCCTGTCGTTCATGTTGAACATTCGTGTTCTTATCTCCCCCTAACGACGGGAAGACTGTCTCATCAAAGTGACATCCGCAAATCTAGCAGTAAGAAGATCGCCTAGCAAGGGCATTTAAGTGGCGGACGATTGTTGGAAGCTCAAATCCAACGTAGTTGCCCATTCGTCTGTAAGGACCCATTATAGAGCGCTGTGGCGGCGCAATTGGCACATAAATGGCTCACTCAAATGTGCGTAAGTACAAAATACGTGTATCCAGTCACTAGCTGTAATGCATAGGTACATTGAGTGGCGGTAGGTCGTAGACGAATTAGCATGACTGCATGCGATATCGCATCACCCGAAGCGGATGTAAGAAGATTGGTGCGCATTACCAATGTTCGGACTACCATCGTAGTCGTTTCCGCGAGACCAATTGGGTGTGTACATGGGAATGTGATGTCCAACATCAAACCCATTGCAATATCCATCGAAAGTCTTCGATGTAAACTCACTAGCATAGTCATATCCAATTGACTGAATATGATGATTTGGGGAGTGAGCCCATTGTCATATGATATGTGCTAGGAGTGTAGCGTAGGCAGCAGTTATATGTGGACAATGGCACAACACGTGACCAGCATGTTTGCGTGTCAACCAACATCATAAAATATTTAAGCGTCCGCAAGTTGGTTGAATCAATCCACAAAATCCCTACGGATTCTTTGTAAGAACAGAATGAGTATTGTCATATCCTTTGCATAGGACGGTCTCAGTCCTAATTTCCCTAAGGAACGGGCTTAGTAAAACGAGCGAGAGGCTTTAGAAGCAACCAATGAGAATTTTGGTTAGGCCTGAGAGTCTGAAACGCTATTGTGAAGCAAGTTGGTGATTGCAGCATCACCTAGGGCGCCATCACCATCATGGACGCCATCCATGGAGTCATGGAGAGGGACTACGCCAGCCCTAGGCTGGTGGTGGACGGAGGCGGTGCCCTAGGCAGCAGCGTCGGTCACAGTTAGTCTAAGAATCAACTTTTGATTCATGCTTCATTTCGCTCGAGAGAAAAGATGTCCGTGTGAAGTCTTTTGTAGACGGATCATCATATCATGACTAGGATGATCTATCCTGTCGTGACAAAGCCAATATGTGTCTAAATCCAAGAGATATTCTCTCAAAACTTTATTGGATTTAATAGCTCGAATAGTGACATAAAGTCCACTAGAGAGACACATAAACGTCTCTAAGATGCGTCTTTGTTCGCAATCATTAGAGGTAATGCAAAGGAACTCATTTCCGTTCTCTACATGCATTTTCGCATGGAATTCGTTGGCTATTCATAGGGTACTATTTGCCCTAAGAGCGTAGAGAGTTTCTGTGACAACTGTAATCAAGGTGCCATTTGGCAAGTGGAACTTGGGCTATTCCATGTCCTTGAATTAATATTGATGGCCCAGCCATCATAGTCACAAAGTAATATGCTCAGTATCAAAATTGAGTCATAATGAAAAGCACTCGAAATTTTATTCATAAGCCAACGGAGTACATCATTGTTTCTATGATCAAAGAAAATCTAATCCAATAAAAAGTAATATGGCAATCGCCTACATCTCTTGGAAAATAAAGACTTAAACAGAATTGGCGATCTATTGATCTCATCCAGATTTGTAGTCTTCAACCCTTCACTCTAGATCATCTTCTTGATCTTCTTGTTCCACATAGTGAGCTTCTCTTGCTTCACAATATGCTTTGTAGGCGGTGACAAGTTCTTCACGAGCTCTACAAATGTGTGCCCAATGATTGGATACTCCATATCGAGAACGTACATCTCTTTGCTCAAACTCCATTGATTGAGGCGCTTTGAAAGCGTCATTTAGATGCCTCTTAGTGTTGGTGGCGCCACCAACATGGCCAGAGGCGTTGCCTCCCTCTCTCTTTCCACGTTGACCTCTTCGGTTCCGTGTTCACCTATTTTGGCGGTTACCTTCCCAAGTAGAGCGATTATATGGACCAGAACGTCCAGAAGTATCCCTAAGATTAGGGTTTCGCTCTTGGCGCCCTCTCTTAGAGGTGCGACTATAATTGGATTCTGGAATATGTTCTGTTTCCACGGATCTCGAATTATAGTTCTTCACAAGGATATTGTCATGCTTTTCAGCAACATTCATAGCTCCAATGAGTTCATGAAACCTTGTGATCCGTCTTGCATTTACATCCATTCGATAGTTCTTAGCAACCATCAATGCATAGACGGGGAAGGTAGAGAGAGTCTTCTCAATCAACATCGCATCTGTGATCTTTTTACCACAGAATTCCATTAAGGATTTAATGCGAAGTCACTACTACAAAAAGGTCATCAGACGACGGTGAATTTCTGTTGTCTGATGACCAATCTCACCGTGGTCTAAGTGAGTGTTATGTGATTAAAACATCAGACAACGGTGATTTCACCGTTGTGTGATATCACTTTGCTCAACAGAGTACTAGTTTCCATTGTGTGAATTCTGCGCAGGAATGTGCCTGGCATGGCATGCGCGGGGATGCCGCGGCACAATCAGACAACAGAAAAGGGAATTTACCGTTGTCTGAGATTCATAACACACAACAGATATAACTCATTCTTTGTTGTCTGAGATTCATAACACACAACCGATACAACTCATTCTTTGTTGTCTGAGACTAATAACAGACAACGGATATAACTCATTCTTTGTTGTCTGAGACTAATAACAGACAACGGATATAACTTAATGTTTGTTGTCTGAGGTAAGTAACACACAACTGAAGTAAAATTATCTCCCTTGTCTGTTGATTACTCAGACAACAGAGATGATTTGATTTCTGTTGTGTGATATTAATCTCAGAGAACAGAATTTGTTTTCTTTGTTGTTGGTTGTTAGTTCACACAACAAATTCTTTGTATCAACCATTGTGTGAGCAATGTAAGGTTTGTTGTTTGAGCTTGGTTCTCACAACATTATTTGGAGCTGTTGTTTGTTCATTATGTAATTCATACTTGAAATCTCTTTCCAAAAATAATGCTCCATATTACCATATAAAACCACACTAATCCATATCATTCAAGTAGCATTTTTTAAACATCCAAACATTCAAGTTACTAGATAATATACCAAAAAAGAAAGCATTCCTAGCTACTACCTACACATGAATCAAAAGCATCCCTATCTATTTCTAGCTGCTGGCTAGACCCATGAATCAAACTTGGTAGCTCACATGCTGAAAGGAGGTAATCCACAGTACTTGCTTCTTAAGCTCTAAGATCCTACTCCAACTCATTTATGTTGCTTCTTGAGCTTTGGATTATTACAACAGAGGAGGTATCCTTGGTTATGGTTCTGATATCTTCCATCCCAATACTTACTCTCATATACCAGCATAGTCTTTGTGTCATATGAAAAAGGACTAGGAATAACCCTGCAAGTTGGACAACTCAAATGAGTTATCGAATCAGTAAAAAAAAAAAAAACAAATCAGAGCGAACACAAAGACATAATCAAAGAGAACACAAAGAACCAATAAGTAAATAGAGGTATATAAACTCTCTGTTTTCCCCCAGAATACAGTAAATCACCTTACGTAACTTCAAAGCTCGAATGATGTAGTCAGTCAATCGCTTTAAATACTTTTCATTACAACCTTCAGCTTGCCTTCTGTCTACAGCTAACTTTGCAGTAAGCAGTAGCTTCAGCATTGCTAGAGGAAAAAAAAATGATTTACCAATCAAACCTCCACTGACATATGAAGATGAAGGAGCAAATAAAACCATCTAACTTTATCAGTGAATACTACCTGAAACAGCAGACTTCCTCACATTTTCATGGATATAATATATAAGTGGAACTAACGTTGGGGCAACCTGCAATTAAATGACCCGTTTTAGACTCATATCATTGAAGGCCTGGCAAGAAAAGTTATTATTATACTACGACAGACCTGATCGATCCATGGAAAGAATCCTTCCTTCAGTTCATCAGCATAGCAACACAGCAAATTGCAAGCTGTAACTTTTTCCTCCAATACACTAGTCTTGATTCTAATCCTTTTTTCTCCACGAGTAATTGTTTCAATACTGTAGCACAGACCAACTTTTAGCATGACATCAAGAACCAAAGGGAAGCATGAATATTGCTACATCTTAGTTAGGTCATCTGGCTCCATTTGAGATCCTTGCAAAGACATCAGCACTTCCATGACCTTACAGAAATTAAAGCGGTAAACATCATTTGGTACGTATGTACATTAATTAGCAGATTTGAACAACCCAACAAAACAAAACAGCTGTAGGTTTCTTCGTTAAGTAAAAAATGAGGATGCTCAAATTTTAATTCCTCATCTGGAAAACAGAATATACTATATGCAATAAATATGCATGAAGAAGAAAATTAAATCCGTCCTATCAATAAGCATTGGTAGCAAGATACATATCTCATGTAAATTCCAAAATGGGGAAGCACCGATGCAACGAGTGGTTTCATATAAATGACTTACTTTCTTAGCATCATCCCTGCATTTCTCCTTTCCAACAGCCATACCAACCAAGCTAATACACGCCACGAACTTGGACCAAACCGGGTTATTAGTGGCATCCAACAATATAACTCTCAGGGGAATCATGACATCTTCATAGTATTTTTGGAATTGCTCCTACAGATACCATTACCATCCAATTGAATCATCCATAACACAAACATTCAACTAGAAGAACACATTATAGAGAAAAATACCGGAAATGAACCTTAAATTCATAAAGCAGCCCATATCGTTCATTCCTCCATATCGTTCAGTCCTTAAACTCATACCACAAATTCAAGGCAGTAAAACATAAACTGTGCACTAGCAACCAAATAATTGCAGGCCAAGGGTACCCTCATTACTTGCTGTGCAAAGTATATACAAAAGTAGCATAGTGGATTACTTATTCAGTAATCACTTTTTTAAAAGAATACATGACAAGAGCAAAACAATGAGTCAATTAGGAATCCATGCCCAAATAAACGAATAAATATCCATGCCCATTGAATTAAGCTTCACAATGGAAAAATTTTCCACAAATAGGAAGACAAAAGAAATTAAGTTGCAGACAATATGAAACTGCAAATGAGACTTCAATTAACAATAAGCAAGACTCCTTTTCTAGAATGATGTCAGGGAAGTTTTACTGCATCCATTAATGGCATGCAGTGGACATCAATTAAAAATTCCCGTCATTATTCCCTACAATGCCCTACTCTAAAACAATAAAGAAGAAACAATGAATAAATCTATATAAGAGAACAAAACGTGATCTCTATTGTTCATTTGGGATCCAACTTATTCCTTAATCGAACCTCTGGGCTTAAACTACATACACATACATCAATCACTTAAAATAACAGATCCACGACAAAATTTATCACCTCTGTGCTTATAGTATCACAACCAAGTAACAAATGGACAATTAAAGGTAGCACGAAACATCTAAACACCTGTGCTATATTATGTAGATCAATAATATTACCAACCAGCAAGTGTTCAAAACTTTGGGATAATTAACAAAAAAGATGAGACAACCTCTGCAGTCAACTACAAATGAACACAACATGAACACAAGATGACTCCAATCATCTTGAAATTTTCACAATACTTCAATATCAGGTATCTATAAACTCTAACTGGAAGGCACGGAGACTATAAACTCAATTGGGAAGATAACTCCATACATTTTGACGACTTCCTAAAAATCCAGAACTATTGGTTGATAAACATACTGAAGAAAATCGACCCACAAACTCAAATCATAAACCAAATCCCAAAACCCAGAAAAATCTAACCATTCTCACCTTGATGAATTCCAGGTCAAGGTAAAAAGTACGAGTGCTATGAGAATACCAAAATGCTTGTCCATTGTGAAGAAGAAACAAGCTCGTGCAGTGCAGTCACCCTATCAATGACTCAGAGATACTAAGAAACTGCCAGAATGCAAATGATGATGTCCAACAAAGACAATGAGCTGCTAAGACATTCATAAATCATGCAAAAACAAGGAAATAGTGATAATACATTCATAAATCTGCCAAAGAAATGGAATCGTATCAAAATTCACATGCATCAAAGGAACAAAGCTGGGCTGCTTCAATCTTATCACACCTCCTGTTTACTTGGCCCACACAGCACATTACTTAAAGAGAAACAATCACATTGAAAAATAGATATATATCAAAAGTACTCACTGTAGTTGGAACAGAGTACTTCCCGTCCGAGAGGTTAAGGTCAGGCAGTTGACGGATCCCATTTTTCACTTTCACCGGCATCTTTAAATCTATTACTCGAGTCCTTAGGAAGCAGGATTCCAGACTTAGACTTATCAATATCCTTCACCTCTGCTTGCAGTGTAGAAGCATCTCCATCCAATGCTTTCAACGGAGAAGGATTCATAACTGTTTTAGAATCAGCAGACTTTTTAGTGGGATGAATAACCGGAAGAGTTCAATGGCTGTCCCTGTAACAATCTCGAATATAGTTGGAAGCTCATTTATCATATTAAAAAGGCGTTTCCTGCAAAGCAGAAACCAACATTATATTGGTAGCAGAACTTGAGAAACCAAACATCAAAGAGAAGCACGAAGAAACTAGAAAACACACGAGAAAATAAAGTTCAGGTTATGGCTAGCAGACTCTAGGGAGACCAAAGGAAAGGCCACATTCCCTACTGAAGGGTATACTTCCTATCTAGGAACCCAGAACAGTAACTTTACTAACGACCAAGGATAATGATTATCCTCGTGATATTCACACACTGATGATGATACGGTACAAAGATGCATACCTATCAGTTTTATCAAATTGAAACCTAGCACCGAAGTAAAAGGCCACTGCAAGTAACCATGCATCACTGTGGACAGCAACCAAGGATAACCAGTCTTTTTCTTGCATCCCATCTCAGTTACAAAACAAAATTACCTCAATGTTGTTACCACTGTCCGTCCAGGCCACCGGAATAGTCCCCAAGCTCTGCCCATTCTTATGCCACAACGATATCTTCTTATCATCTCCGGCACTCACCACAACCAAATCTGCAAAATCACAACCCACATTAAACAGAAAATTCACCTAAAAACTATTGATTCATAAAAACAGTTGCAAAGTTTGAAACCAAACGCAAAGAAATCTATAACCGTCTTCGAATTCATCAAAATGAAATCAACAGATGAAGAACAAGAGTGAGAGTGAGAGTGACTAACTGGTGTGCCACAAAAGAAGACCAAACAACTCGAAAATGAACAATAAGAATTTTCTTATCAAACATCCAAAAGAGAGCGACGGAGGAAGAGAGGAGAAGCACCTAGTAGTCAAAATTACGAGCAATACACACTGGGTATATTGCAATTAGGAGCAATACACCCAAAACACCAAACATCATGATTCACAAATCTGGACACCAAACATCATTATCAAACATCATCAGCATGGGTACTGGGTAATCGATGTTTACCTTGAAGGAGTCGCAGAGATATACAGAACTGCAGTGAAGGTGACTCGGTGGCAGAGGAGGTGGCTCAGGCAAACTGAAAGGGGAGGTGGCTCGGTGGCAGATCGAGAGAGAGAAATCGCGAACGGTGTCAAAGTCGGGACCGACAGCAGCAAAGCACGATACCAACAAGCCAGATTGAGAGAGAGAGAGAGAGCTAAGTGTAAGGGATATGCAGTCGAGAGAGAGAGAGAGAAGCCAGATCGAGAGAGAGAGAGAGTTAAGTGTAAGGGATATGCAGTCGAGAGAGAGAGAGAGAGCTGAGTGTCGATGTAGTCGAGAGAGAGCTGAGTTCTTTCTTTCTTTTAGACACGATGTGGGAATCAAAACCTAGCTAAAAATTTTCTTAAGTTATTCACACAACGGAAATATATCTCACTGTCGTCTGAATGTATAAAATGTGAAATCATGGAGGGAAACATGGCGCCTTCAACATTTTTGGTTAAAATGTTACCGCCAGTTGCATGTTCACACAACGGAAAACCTTAAATCTGTTGTATGATTATTGTAGCTTGCACTAGCCCTATCTCGGTGAAGACATTCAAGCAAGCATCCTTCAACTTTGGTGCTTAGTGTTTCAATCACACAACGGCAATAATAAAACCCGTTGTCCTAGTAGCCCAGATTTCAGCTTCGAAGTGGAGGGAAATCTCCCGCTAAATTTTTAAGGCTCAGACGACGGACCATGGTTAATTTCCGTTGTGCAATGTAGTTCCTATAAAAAAGTTATCACTTTGTTGGCATTCACACAACAGAATTCAACTAGCACCGTTGTATGATTAAACTGACTTAAACACACAACAGATTATTTGTGTTCCATTGTGTGATTAGTGTTGTGTGATTAACTTTTTGTACTAGTGAGTGCTTCCGAGTTATAGTCAAGAACTGTCTTGAAATCACAGAAGCGGAGGCTATGCCATCTCACTTCTAGGTCAGGAAGCAAGGTGTCACGGACGTTGCCAAATCTTATTTCGAGTGAGACCCACAACCTTCTGGGGTCTTCTTCATTCATATACTCGTACTGGAGCGAATCATCCATATGACGAGTCATTAGGATGATGGCTTTCGCCTTATTTGCCTATAAGGCTGCTCTATTTGCTTCCAAAGCTTGAGCTTGCTCAACAGTTAGCACGTCCTGGTTAGGCTCGAGAATCGTATCCAGGATTCCATCGGCCTTGAGATGCTGGCAGACATCACGAATCCACCTGTGATATTCAGAGCCAGTTGTTCCCAATGGAGCAAAGTCCAATTTGTTCAGGTTACTCATCCTGAAAGAGAACAAGAAATTAGGGTTAGTTTCGGAGCGAAAATAGCTACCACGAAAACAAATAAAATTTCTGAGCGTAGTCGCTTATAAGAAATTAGGAATTTCCAAGCGTAGTCGCTTCCAAGAAATTCGATTCCAAGAGGGGTTGGATTAGATCGAAACAATGATGTTTGTGGTCGATCGTTTCTTCTCAACAAACTCTAAGTTTGGAGGACTCTACAAGCTCCAAGCTTGGAGTGAGCACGAACCCCCACAGTTCGGCTTAATTAGGTCTCCCCTATGATGAAGAAAGGGGGGTAGAAGAAGGGAGGTTGCAAGTCCCTGAGAAAAAGAAGCGAAAAAGAATAAAAAAACTTCAAAAACGGGAACTTTAAGTAAACCATACCTCTTAGGATTGCAAAGTGTATTTGATCCTCGTTGTAGGATTGCAGAGCATATTCGATCCTTGTTGTAGGATTGCAGACGAGCTTCAGTCCTAGGCGAATCAAACTTGTTGAAATTCGGAGCAGATTCGCTTCTGAACAGCTCCCACTCCGATTGGTGTACAGGTCACAAAACCACTCCGATTGGGCTTAAATTTGGAGGTCATATAGAAGAGACATAGGTGAACAACTTTTATGAAGGAAGAATTTTTATCTGAAGTCCTGAACTAGACGTTTCGGGGCTTGCAAACTGACTGATATGCACAGGACGAGCATGCTGAATAGCTCCCACCTCGAATGATGTACAAGTCTCAAAAAGACTCAAATATGTCTGAAATTTGGAGGTCAGATAGAAGAGACATAGATGAACAACCTTTATGAAGAAAGGATTTTGATCAGAGGTCCCGAACAAGATGTTTCGGGGTGTGCAAGCAGCCTGATCTGCACAGGAACGAGCGTGCTGCTGTGCTGCAGGGGGCAGCAGGCGTGTGGCAATGCTGCAGGGGCAGTAGGCTGCACACGGGTGCGCAAGGGCTGCAGGGGCAGCGTACGGCATGGCTAGCAAGGGCTAGGAGCTTGCAGTAGTTTTGGTGAGAAGAGTTTTGGTTTTTAGGGCTAGGGTTAGGGCTCGTGCTGATAACGTGTTGTAGAGAAACTGAATTTGAGAGGAATTTGCTGTGTATTCTCATTGATAATAGGGGCCTCTTTATATAGAGAATTACAATGCATAGAATCTCAATCATACAAGGAAAGTAATTCTACATTGATTAGGATTCTAGATCATTCTAATTAAATCCTATTACCACTAGGTCAAGTAACCTAGAGTTTGGGCTAAACATAAATTAGGTTTTCCTTCAACAATAACTTATATATCCTCAAAAAAAAAAAAAAAGAGTTATAACTAATATCAAGTCAAACCAATAGGCCTGAGCATATCTTTCAAAAGGAGCTACAAATGTCCAGTACACCACGAGACTAGAAAGGTCATGAAACCACGGAGACCTCAAATCCGACAAAGGGCTAGATTCATCAATGTTGGAGTTACGAACCAGGTAATGCCTCCAATCCATGAAGGAATTACATGTGCTCGGGCCAACTCTGCCTCCTGAGTTGTGAATGCATGTGATAAATTCAGATAAAAACCATCATCACTCATCACCAGTGTCTTGTAATGAACCAACACGGCACGACCCAAAAAGGGTCAGTGTTACGACCACAAAGGGTCGGACTTATGACCAAAACAACAACAAAAAACGAAGTAGAAACAGAATTTAATGTGGTTAAATAATTGTGCTATATAGTATTTTCTTGCTATTTTCTTTTCTTAAACAGTTGTATTAGGTGGTTTAATTTTGGCAACCATAAATAATGGATAGAGATGCAAGGAAAACCGTTGACGTCCAATTTACAGTTGATGTCATGACCCATGAGCTTTGAATTAGATGCAATTAATATGGCAAGCGTCATTCTATGAGCTTGCTTCTTAACAATTGGGTGCTCTAATATTGCAATTGGGTGAATTGTTTGTGCATGTGTCAGTGTGTGAGAGTACGGATCGAGCATAGAGAGTATGATGGTATCACAATGGTAGAGCCAAATGGTAATCAGGATGCACTGGTGATTGATATGGACGGTTCTGTAGCTACTATGCGAAGGTGCCTGGCGGGAAACAAAGCCCTAGTTAGAGGAACGGGTTTAAAGGACAGTCTGTGTATATAGAGTTCCTCACAGCGTCATTGGCATTCACCCATCAGCCATTCAGCCCGAACTGGTCTCCATTTGGACCTCTCCACCACGCTAAAGGGATGTTATTTGATTGTGAAAGCACAGGTGGTGGCTTCTTGATGGACTCCTTTCGCGGGAGTCACATAGATGCGGGCCTGGTCTAAGAGGTTGCTTTGAATTGCATATGATATTAAGAAAGAGGAGTGTGGTTTGTGGAAATGAGAGTGCAAAGGTGGGTTCAAAGAAAAATAAAAAATAAACATTAAAAATATACACGAATGACTGGACTACGAAATTTCACTTTAACTAGAGACCAATGCCAAACAAAACGCAAAACTCACCAAAATTTGTTATGATTTTTTTTTTTTCTCTAATTTGTTTAAGTAAATCCAGAATATGTGTCTGACCTAAACTCTAAGTTACTTGTGCAAGTTGTAATAGGATTTATGTTAGAGATATTCTCGGAGATATTTGTAGATATCTAATCATTGTACGATTACCTTTCCATGTATAACTCTAATTCTATGTTTGTAATCATTTATATAAAGAGGCCCCTATTATCAATGAAAACACGACTTAATTCTCTCACAATTTCAGTTTTCCTAAAATACGTTATCAGCACGAAACCCTAACCCTGAAATCTCAAAAACCAAAAATCCTAAAACCCTAGAACACCACACAGCCGCCACACCACTGCCACAGTGCGCCACAGCGCTGCCACAGAGTGCCACAGCACGCCACACCAGAAACCCTAATTCGAGGTATTTTTTTTTACTAAAAGTTCCTGTTTTTGAGTTTTTTTTGTTTTGTTTTTTTTTTTTTTTTCAATTTCGCTTCCTTTTCTCGGGGACTTGCAACCTCCCTTCTTCTACCCCCATTTCTTCTTCATAGGGGAGACCATAAGCCGAACTATAAGGGTTCATGCTTACTCCAAGCTTGGAGCTTGTAGAGTCTTCCAAACTTAAAGTTTGTTGAGAAATTATGATCGACCACTAACACATAATTGTTTCGATCTAATCCAATACCGCTTGGAATCGAAATTCTTGGGAGAGACTACGCTCAGAAATTTCTATTGTTTTTGTGGTAGCTTTTTCCGCTCCGAAACTAACCATTTTTCTTGTTCACTTTTTAGGATGAGTAACCTGAACAAACCGGACTTTGCTCCATTGGGAACAACTGGCTCTGGATATCACAAGTGGGTCCGTGATGTCTGCCAACATCTCAAGGCCGAGTGAATCCTGGATATGATTCTTGAGCCTAGCCAGGACGTGCTAACTGTTGAGCAAGCTCAAGCTTTGGAGGCAAATAAGGCGAAAGTCATCATCCTAATGACTCGTCATATGGATGACTCGCTCTAGTACGAGTTTATGAATGAAGAAGACTCCAGAACACTGTGGGTCTCACTCGGAGAAATATTTGGCAAAGTCTGTGACTCCCTGCTTCCTAACCTAGAAGTGAGATGGCATAGCCTCCACTTCTGTGATTTCAAGTCAATTCTTGGCTACAACTCGGTAGCACTTCACATTAAATCCTTAATGGAATTCTGTGGAAAAGATGTCACAGATGCGATGATGATTGACAGGACTCTCTCTACCTTCCCCGTCTCTGCTTTGATGGTTGCTAAGAACTATCGAATCGATGTTACTGCAGGACGGATCACAAGGTTTCATGAGCTCATTGGAACTATGAATGTTGCTGAAAAGCATGACAACATCCTTGTGAAGAACTATAATTCGAGACCCGTGGGAATAGAGCATATTCCGGAGTCCAATTATAGTCGCGCCCCTAAGGGAGGGGGCCAAAACTGAAACCCTAAATCTAAGGACATTTATGGACGTTTTGGTCCATATTCTCGCTCTAATGAGGAAGGTAAACGCCAAAGTAGTCGAACACGGAACCGAAGAGGTGAACGTGGAAAGGGAGAAGGAGGCAACGCCTCTGGCCATGTTGGCGCCACCAACATTAAGAGCCATCTAAATGACAGTTTCAAAGCGCCTCAATCAATGGAGTCTGAGCACAGAGATGTAGGTTTCCGATGTGGAGTATTCAGTCATTGGGCACACATTTGTAGAGCTCGTGAAGATATTGTTACCGCCTACAAAGCATATTATGAAGCAAGATAAGCTCACTATGTTAAACAAGAAGATCAAGAAGGTGATCTAGAGTGAAGGGTTGAAGACTTCAAATCCGGCTGGGATTAATAGATAGCCAATTCTGTTTAAGTCTTTATTTTTCAAGAGATGTAATGTGCAATTGCCTTATATTTTGTACTAAATGCCATTTGTTAAGTTTCTCTTCAAACTACGCTCATCCAAAGTGAATATGATATCTAGGAAGGTTTTGAGATAAGTGGTACTTAAGCGAGTTTTGCTCCACCAACATCTCACCTGGTTATATTTATTTTGGAGTTACCAAAAGAAGTTAAACGACTACCATTGTTTTGCAATAGCTAGTACTTAGATTAGATTCTCTTAATGGTTAAGAAACAATGATGTGCTCCGTTGGCTTATGAATAAAATTTTGAGTTCTTTTCATTATGACTCCATTTTGATTCTGAGCATATTACTTTGCGACTATGATGGCTGGGCCATCAGGATTATTTCAAGGATATGGAATAGCCCAAATGCCACTTGCCAAATGGCACCTTGATTACTGTCACATAAACTCTCTACGCTCCTCGGGCTAATCGAACCCTACTGAGCTATTCGAGTCAACGGATTCCTTGTAAAATGCATGAAGAGAACAGAAAATAGTTCCTTTGCACTACCTCTAATCACTGCGAATAAAGACGTATCTTAGAAAAATGTATGTGTCTCTCTAGTGGATTTTATGTCACCACTATTCGAGCTATTAAATCCAATAAAGTTATGAGAGAATATCTCTTAGATTTAGACACATATTGGCTCTGTCATGATATGATAGGTCATGATATGATAGTGGATTTTATGTCACCACTATTCGAGCTATTAAATCCAATAAAGTTATGAGAGAAGATCTCTTGGATTTAGACACATATTGGCTCTGTCATGATATGATGATCCATCTACTAAAGACTTCACACGGACATCCATTCTTTTGAGCGAAACGAAGCAAGAATCAAATATTAATTCTCAGACTAAGTGTGACCGTTGGCCTAGGGCCGCCACCGTCCCTCTAGATGACGCCATAGTAGGCGCCACCCATAGTCATGACGCCATAGTAGGCGCCACCCATGGCCATGACGCCATGGATGCCAATTCCCATGGCCATGACACCATGGATGCCACTTCCCATGATTATGATACCATGATGGGTAATGTAGTCACAACTTTGCTTCAAATAGCGTTTCAGACGCTCATGCCCAACCAAAATCCTCATTTGTTGCTTTTAAGGCCTCTCGCTCTTTTTACAAAGCCCATTCCTTAGGGAAATAAGAACTGACACAGTGCTATGCAAAGGATATGAAAATACTCATTCTCTTACATAGAATCCGTGGGGATTCTGTAGACTGATTCAACCAACTTGCAGACATTTAAATATTTCATAATGTTGGTTGACACGGAAACACGCTGGTCACATGGTGTGCCATTGTCCACCAGTAAATCCTACTTATAATACACTCCTAGCACATATTATATGACAACAGGTTCACTCCTTGGATCATCCTATTCAGTCAATTGGACTTGACAATGCTAGAGAGTTTACATCAAAAACTTTTGATGGTTATTGCAATGGGACTGATGTTGGACATCATATTCTCATGTAAACACGTACCCAAATGGTCTCGCAGAAACGACTATGATGGTAGCCCGAAAATTAATAATGCGCACCAATCTCCTTATATCCGCTTGGGGTGATGCAATATAGCATGCAGCTATGCTAATTCGCCAACAACCCACCGTTACTCAATCTACCTTTGCGTTACAGCTAGTGACTATGTACCAGTATCTCGTACTTACGCATATTTGAGTGTGTCATTTATGTGCGAATTGCGCCGCCACAAGGTGCTATGATGGGTCCTTACAAATGAATGGACAACTAAGTTAGATTTGAGACTCCAACAAATCGTCCGCCACTTAATGCCCATGCTAGGCGATCTCCTTACCGCTAGATTTGCGGATTGTCATTTTGATGAGATAGTCTTCCCGTCGTTAGGGGAAGATAAAAACACAGATGTTCAGCAGGAATGACAAGAATTGTCGTGGTCTGTCCCCACTATGTCTCATCTCGATCCCCACTGTTAATGTCTAAGATTCAGCGGTGGCTAAATCTTGGTTAACGCGGGTCCGATGGGCGGACCGCTACTTGTGGTGTGATCGATATTTCCGCTACCTGTCAAGTGAAATACAAAGAGGCGTCAAAGGGAGACCGCGCAGGGCGGTCTTCTCTTCTCCTCTACCTAAGTTAGCCAATGTATTTATGTTGACAAAATAACAGTAGGTAAGTAGTAAATGCGTGATTAATGAGGAGAGAGGAGATAACATTTTATAGGTGGGAAAGAGGCTGACATCTTCCATGTTTTCGATGTGGGACTGATATGCTTCAGTTCATAGCTTCTGGAGCTTCTGATGCTATCTTGACGCGGAGCGCAGCGGCGCGTCGGCGGTGATCTGGGGGTGAGCCGGGGCTCAGGCGGTAGCTTGCTTGGCTGTGTTTCCATAGGTCACTATGTTGGTGTGAGTTGGTACCGCTGGCGGTAGCATGAGCGTGGCTCATTATAGCTAATTATGCTTGGCAAATGCTCATGTAAGTACACCCACTAAAGTGACGATGTGATAACCCGTATTTTAACTATATTTTAGCAATGTGATAACTATTTATCCAATTAGAGAGCGTAATTCTATTACCGGCAACAAATTTTGTTTTGTCTCAACTTCACCTTATGGGTCAATATATATATATATATATATATATATATATATAAGGGCTAAATACTATTTAGTACCTTGTGGTATGGGCCAAATATAGATTCAGTCTCTCGACTTTCAATTTCATCAAAAACACCCCCGACAATATCATCTTCTTGTCCAATAGGTCTCTCCGACTCAATTTCATTAATTTCAGACGTTAAGTCCTGACATGACATTTCCAACTCATCAAAAGTGGGGCCCACACGGAAGTGAAATTCCCAAACTAACCCTGGGAAACAGAATATGGAAAAATATAAAATTCATTCCCATATGCTTTGGGAGGGGAATTAATTTTGGATTTTTCCATATTCTGTTGCCCAGAGTTAGTTTGGGAATTTCACTTCCTTGTAGGCCTCACTTTTGATGAGTTGGAAATGCCATATCAGCACTTAACGTATGAAATTAACGGAATTGAGTCGGAGAGACCTATTGGACGAGAAGATGATATTATGGGGGTGTTTTTGATGAAATTGAAAGTCGAGGGACTGAATCGATATTTGGCCCATACCACAGGGTACTAAACAGTATTTAGCCCTATAAATAATGTAAATATCTGCATAAATGTGTGTTGAAAGTTCTAAGTGGACACGTGAAGATTATTAGAAATATAAATAAATAAATAAATAATTATTATAGATAACCAAATAGAGGAAGTTAATGAGGTCTAGAAGGATCGGCTCAGACTGACATAACCAAGATATAAAAGAAAAGGTAGTCTAGAAAGAGAGAGAACTCAGAAGAGAGGAGAAAGAAAGGAAAAAAAAGTCTATAATTGTTATATTTTTGAAATTTTTCATTAGATCGCCAAATTTAAAAAGAATTCTCATTGAAACTCCTAGAACTATAATTTAAAATATACATGGCAAGAGTTAAAGAATGAAAAAGACCTCTTAGAGGAATACTGATTGAAGCCCGATAATTAGCTTAGCATTGGATTAATTGAGAAAGACAAGATTTTTTTTTGAATAAAACCGAAATCGGATGACAATATCATTCATCACATGCCAAAATGGTCATTAATTACATACCATTTTGCTGCCTTCAACTAGACAGATCAAGAAGGTGTGGTAGTACCCACGGTGGTACATAGAAATATGTCCACTCATTATACATTAAATTCGTAGAGACTTGCGTAAATCCTCCTTCAAATACTACTCCAGAGGCACTATATACACATAAAGTGCATAGATACCTAAACACGCAGGAAATTATTGAAAGTAAAACTACTAACATAGTATCCCAAAAACAAAGAGAATTTTTATGGGCCTAGGGCCCAGGGTAAAAGCCCTAGCCCAAAGCTTGTGCAGTCCAAGGCAGCCCAAGAGAAGGCCCACTCAAGGACTAGCAGGCCCTGCTTGGCCTAGATGCAGCCTCCACCTCCAGACCACCAAACCATCCCAGCGCCGCTCCGCCATGATGTCGTTGCCCCGAGCCAAGACCAGCACGATCCAAATCACAACGAAACTCTTCCACCACGACCCAAATCAAGACGAACCTTGCCACCACAAGCAACGCCACCACAAACCTACCCCGTTTCAGGCGACTCCGATCCACACCACCCCCGATTTCGAGCCGCACCGTCAACCTAAGCCACCATCAAAACGAGATATGCCACCTCCCAGAGATGTCGCACCCAAACCCGAAGCCAAACACCACCTTCCAGAAGCTTAAGCAACATCAATCACAAGGAAACACTTGAACGGTCGCATTCAATCCTCGTCAGGCAGCAAAACCGCGTGGCGTCGGCGAGGCCAAGGCCAGCCGAGATGCCAGGGCCGCCGCCAGATGAGAATGGTTTCTCAATTTTGGCCGCCGCCGAGTTAGGGTTTCTCGAGAGAGAAACTAGTTTTTCCATTTGGCAAGCATGTTGAGGTTGAGGAAGACAAGATTTTTAAAGCGTGAATGAGAAGAACCACAAAAAATTAAATAAATAAAAATAATTTAAGTTGGTAAGTGCCCAGCTTTTATTTTATTACAGTTCTTTTTTTTCTTTTTACTATGAAAACGCCAGGCTTGTTGATTTGGGAATTTAATTAATTAGACTTTCACTTGACTTGATTTCAAAAGTGGGTGGGCTATGATTCATATAATATAGGTTAGCTTAGCCTAATTAAGTTTATGCATTAAGAATTATGGGCTACAGCCCAGGTTTCCTATCACTATCCTCCGTCCTTGCAAGCGGCCGCGATATACCCGCAAAACAACACCCAAATTTACATGAAAAATTCGGAATTCATCTACAGATACTTTACACGCGCGATTGAATATTTACTCATAATCATGGGCTCTGGCAAGCTTTTACAACAGATTCATTAAAGATAAGTCTGTGTGATGATGAATCTTAACTCATCATCAATCTCCCAAAACTATTGCTATCTTAAGAACTAGAGAAAATCATCTCATATAGAAAGTACAGCACAGAGTCACAGACTAGTCTGTTCCAAACATAAAGTTGAGAGATGAGTCGCCATCGCCATCTTTGGAGACCCAGAAAAATATAAACGAATTGATAGCTCGGGCCCTTTAAATCAACCGTATATTACCTCCACTTTCTTTCTCTGTCTCACTTTTCTTTATATTTCAAATGTCCACTTTCTCTATAAGGTGTAGTGGTTATGAAAATGGCATGCAATAGATTAATCATAGAGCCAAAACGATACTCTTTTTTCCTATGTATGGCTTAGTACGTATGCACGTCGAGGAAATATAATATGTGCCCAAGTGCATGTACACACAGTTTATAGGCCAAGTGCTTCCAAGTCTTATTTTCATACACTTTTCCTCCATCAAATTCTGAGTGATTCATTCAGGCAACCAAGTGACCAACAACCCGCACGAACATGTGACAAATTAGGCTCACCAACTTTTAATCTCTTCAACCAGAAAATTTATATCTTTCCGGGTCTGACGTATCATGATTATTCGATATATACTAATTGGAGCACAACAGCTCCACACCTCTATCCGGTTGTAAATTATTGTGTACCTGCTATACGATATGCCAAGTACAATCATTCAAGAGTGTTATCTATAGAGTTAATTTTTAAATTAACCGTTCTCAATTGTATTTGGTGAATCATGTCGTGTTGGTCTGTATGTACATTGCATCAAGTATCAATTTATTTATAATTTTGTGTAATTAATTTAACTTATTCAATTTTTATCGTGTATACGACAGTTTCATTAATTAAGACGTGAGGGTAGCCGTACCAATCCTTCATTAAAAACAAAAAACAAAAAAAGCAAAAACGTAAAACTTATAGCTTATCAAACTAAATCAAGTAATATGTTAAACATGTAGTCATCTCATAAAAGGCACAATAGTTTGATTATTGATGTACCTAAGTGGATACCTATTGCGCTTTCCACTTCAACAACGTTGCTTTTTGACGCATGGATCATCTCCTACAATAATGAGGGGAATAAAACTACGAAAAATCTCCCAAAAACTTGCGTGTTCTTTTTTGAACAATTCTTAGATTCACCCCTAGGGTGAATGAGCATATTCACCCCCATTGTCGATTAACGCATAATAACTTTATAATTTTGTAATCCAACCGTTCATGTTGTATAACGTAATATAAAGATTAGTTTCGTAAAAAATCAATCAAATTGAAGACCTTTCAGTTATTCATTTCTATGAAATACATGGACGGTTCATCATAATAGTAGTAAGTGTTGTTAGAACCATCCATTTGTTTGATTCAATTAGATAATTAAACGATTTCTGATTCGATTGATTTTTTACAGATATGATCTTTAGAGGCTAATTTAATATATGGACCGTTGGATTATAAATTTATTAAAAAAATATGTTAATCTATAATAGGGGTGAATATGCTCATTCACCCTAAAACTACGAAAAATCTCCCAAAAACTTGCGTGTTCTTTTTTTATGGACATATTTGGAAGGCTGGGAGCAAAGCAAGAACAAACAACATACGTTAGTACAAAGGAAGCACTCGATGTACATGAATGACCAATCCACCATCTTATTATACACAAAACTCAAAAGGATAAAAGCCATAAGTAGATAAGAGTTAGATTCCCTTTCTTTGGAGCCGGATTTCCCATATATTATTTTGTAGCTATATCTATCGGTTTTTAGTTGGGAAATCAATTATTCAAACTCCAAGAATTTTGTTTCTGAAAACTAAAACTCATGAAATATATTCTTTTCTATCTTCTACAAGAATGACAAACTAGTCAATTTCTAGACTAATTTTCGATAAAAGAAAACGAAATAGTGATCGAAAATTCTGGTGGGGACTTGGGACTTGGGAGTGAACCAAAATAAACCTTATATTGGTCTGAGGGCTTTTAAGAGTAGCCTGATAATTAGTAAATGATAAATATATCAAACAAAAGTCAGTGGTTAGACTTTGGGATTTATAAATGAGTGGTGTGACATCTAAGTCGATCCACTTACATAAGCAGAGAGGCACATGGCATTATGGAAAATGACATTTAACCTCAACCATTACACATATATATAGTATGGTAGTACCACTGAAATGAAAATATTCATACCTTTTTAAACTTTAATTTGGACGACACATGCATATCGAATAGTAATACTATATATTATGCGATAACTCCAAATTTCCAGTCCATTTAAGTGGCTAATTCAATTGAGATGCACATGTTATTTTCCACTAAAGGATACTCGGGAAGGTTCTCGGAGATTGTATGTGTTAGATAACTTATATATATATATATATATATATCACTTATATACCTTCATCAAATGGGAGAAAATGATTAAGCTATGTTATTTACATTCAAACTTAAAATTAAGATCGATGGACAAGAAAATGAGCATGTTGATCAAGAATCAAGTTAGGTAACAACATCGAACTGGAAACAAAAATCAACTACGATTAGAGAACATAACTATATAACATTAACTAGCTTGCAACATGCATGCAGGAACCCTGATATTTCCCAGAACTTCAAGTAGTAGTAAGTTGAGGGAGTACTCGAATTCGTCGGATTTTGATACTAATATTGAGCTATTATTCTTTTAAGATAAGGAGGCAAATGGGGAAACAAGTAGATCAACTAGACGTTTTTCTGAGACCTGTGTGTTGCATGCTATATATTTAGTGCAGCATGCACCCAGAAAGAAGCACATTGTTAATTTGACGCGGCATATTGATATTGTCAAAATGTCAAATGGACACGAACTTCATGCTCCAGAACTCGATCCACTACTACTTCCTCTACAATAGCTAGCTGCTAGGTCATTATTATACAATTCTACTCCACCATAACTAGTTATTACATGTGATGCGATCACTTAATATTTTGGTGTCTATGGCTCGGTTTGCATCATGATAGCAATATGATTATCGAACTTTAAGTTTTAACAAGTCATTTTCCAGGCTTTGAAGAAGCACCACTGTAGTGATGTTAACGCCAAACAGGTTTGAAAAGATTGTGAACAGTAACTCTAACCCTAGTTAATTAAACAGATCAACTGATAGCTAGCTTAAAGAGCATTATCTACAACGAGACTGAAAAGCATGCACCGGATAAATTGGAACACTAGCTTGGTTGTAGAAAGAAAGATGATCAAGCTTAGAGGTTGCGTGAGCTCCGTAATTTTGCTTATTTAGGGACTAGCTAGTTGGATTAGATAATATAAAAATATATATATATATATATATATATTTTGATAGATAGATTTGATACTATTTAACTGTGCGTGACTCAACAATACTGTAGTATTTGCATTGTGCGCCTCATAGCATGTTTGAATCTGAAAATCGCGCGTACGAGCTAGGTTGACTAGTGATTTACAACATAATCTCTAGAAAAGTAATCAAATTACAGATTCTTGTTACAAATGGTCTAATTTAGTGTGACTTGGTAACACCATTTATTTTTTACTTTTGTAATTATAGAGATTACCTGGATCTCCAGTTTTCACTTTTGTTAGGTGATGTCTAGAGGAGTTTTGATTTGGTCCTTCTCTTTGTATCACTCCTTTTATTTTTGTTGAATAAACTTCCTTTTTGAAGGTTCACCAAAAATAAAAATTAAGCTCTCATAATAAAAGCCCTCGTCATGTTTGGCAAAAAAAAAAAAAAAAGAATGGGACATGAGTTTAAGAAAAAAAGAATTACACGCCCTTTGAAAAAAAAAAAAAAAATCAAACACAACTTTAGAGTCAACCTCAAACCAAATGTGTTTATCTTCACCAACATTTAGTGACACCCATGTGCATGATTTTCATACCACATGCAAAGACTTCAAGGTTAGAAAAAAAGTCATAGGAACATGACCATAATAATCTCTAATCACTATCAATAACGCGCTCACCTCATACTTAATACATATAATAAAAAGAGATAGAAAAAAAATGAGAACGCGTGTTAACCTTAAATTTTTTGAAGTGTGCGGTTTGTAATAAACACCAAAGCAATTATGATCTGAAAACCAATAAGACCATATACATATATAAATATAAAACAAGAAAATAAAACATATGAAAGCAAATTAAGGTGTTCCTTGGGCATGCAAAAATTAAACTTAATTCCTTTCTCTAAATTCCTTGATTATACAATTTGTGGGGAGGAGACGAAGACGAAGACCAAGACCAAGTAGACTGCATCATTCTCTACAGTCTTGGTCGTCTATGGAGGCACGACCAGCTTATACCAAAGGTCACGTAATTACCAAACCCACCTTTAGATTTGAGCCAAGCTTTGTCCAAAAAAATAATTTGCAGTTGGGTTTGGATACTAAACGACGACGTCAAAGTCATTTGCAAAATATTAAACGACGACGACGACACACGGTACAGATCTTCTGTCCTTGGCCAACTGGCGCGTACCACGAACGCGTAGACGGAGTGGGCCCACATGATGGCAGTGTCAGATGCATTGTCACCTTCACCATCCGAGGCGCACGGAGGCGCGTATAGTCACTCTCTCATTTATCACATCTTTCAGATTAGACTACAGTAACTCAAAAATCAACAAATAAATTAAACCACACAAATATAAAGGGAGAAATTATTAAGAAATCTACAAATATCAGTAGCACTGAGATTCTAGATCGTGTAAATTTGGATTATTCTTCTGATCGAGTCCTGCTAATTAGAGAATAAATTAAAGCTTTTTAAATGGCTGATCATTTTCTTTTTTGAAATGTCATATGTCAAAGAATTTTAGTACCACCTTTGGTGGCTTGAATACATAATATTGATTTCTGAAATCTAATGCATAAATCCAAAGGGTCTGTCATAAACTAGAATGTAGGTATGCACTTGGGATTTGAAGAACAAATTACCAAATCAAAAAATGTCCCAATTCTATTTGCAAGTATGCAAAGTGTCATTTTGTTATTTAAATAAAAAAAACGTACAATTTAACAAGAGTTTGACGAGTTCTTTTTGTCCAATTAAGATAAATAAAGATAGAGAAATTCTTGCGTAGGAGCTACCGCACCACTTGGGCCCTCCAATCAGAAATTTTTTTTTTCTTCTCTTTTCCAAAATTGTTCCTGATTTTTAATGTGAAATATCTAAAATACCCCCTGCTTGGGCACTGATTGGGGTGCTGCACTGCCACGTGGTGCGGGTGCCATACGGAAGTCTCTCTCATAAAGATAACATTTTTTTTTTTTAAATAAAGGGGTGGTGCTGCTGCCCTCAAACCTTAATTTAAAAAACTGTCGAATACAAAAAATGTCCTAGACACTTAGGAGGGTCTATAGGAATATATAGGGTGATTGAGGGACATTGAGCCTAAACCCCTGATTACAATAGGCATCTAGAGAACATCCTAACATAATATCATGACTCTCTACTAAACAATTGTATTCAATTACGCACCAACTAGCAAAGAGCACTCGACATGCGACTCTATTTGCTTTACAGCGGTGACACAACGGAAAGATAACTCGATATGCAACTTGATTACAGCATAGCATAATTTCCATACTCACAGCTTTCCCATCATGTTGTCACTGAAAAATACATCCAGTGACACTTAGTCTCATCCTGCCACTAGGCGGTAGCGACTATTTGACGAAGCAAGGAACTGGTCGCCTACCTAGAGCAGACAAGGCACTTAGAGTGCACATGTAGGCATAAAGCCTGACTAGCCCTACATCACTACAGTAGGAATTTATTTTCAACAGAACAACAACCGTAAACAAACAACTGGAAACAAAACAAACAAAAATTAAAAACCACCAGCAAGGCCCAAAAGTGAAAGCCAGGCCCAACTACCAGCTCCCCCGAGGACCTAATGCAAAAGCCCACCAAGCAGGCAGCCAACGCCATCCGCCACTAGACCGCTCCCAAGGAGCACTACGCCACCGCGCTGCATCCCTGCACCACTGCACCACCGCGACACTGCACAGGCCACCCAACAACCAGATCAGCGCCCGAAACCAGATCCAAAAATGAGCTAAGCCCTCGCCGGACTCATCACTGCCATGAGATCGAGATCTCAGCCGCCGCCTACCCCCCAGATGCGGCAGAGACTCCACAATTCGCCTCTAGTAAGCCGCTCCCCAGAGCCACCCTATGACAGCCCATGCCCACAATCCGAGAGGGACAGATCGACATCGATCCACCCACACCCAAATCGAACCTTCTTTCTCCCACCGTGGACCACGCTTCAACTCAAGAGACCCGCTGCACTCCCAAACCAACATCCCCTCCCGGAGCGGAACGCAGCCACAAGAGCACCGGCGACGTTCGGCCGGGAGAGATCACACTAGAACTTTTCTCTTCTTTCTCGTGTGTGAGGCGCGTTCCTCTTTCTTAGTATTATTATCGGATGCTTATTCAAATGATTGTGAACATTTTTTTGATCAGGTAGTTAGCTGTTAGTAACTCACACACCCATGCAGTGGTATCCCAGCGCAAGGATACCTGCACTGACATTGCGGCGAAAGTCAGGCAAAGCTAGACTAATCTACTGCACCGCAGACACACGAATCCAAATGAACCCTCAAATCTGCTGGCCACAGGATAGAGTTAGGATTCGAACGCTAGACCTGGGGGTTCCAGACTAGGCCGTTCGACCAACACACCACACCACGTGGTTTCATAAAGATAACATAGTTGTATTATTTGATTTTTATTTTATTTTTTATCGAGATCACATAGTTTCTCAAAGGATTCCCAGTCTCATAGACTAATCAGTGCTAAGGGGATCATGTCAGAACGCTTCCTCCCTCTTAGCCACCAAGAATAAATTGGGATTTAACTTCAATTAGCATCGGCGAGATTTGAACCCTGAAGTGGGGGTTCCACACTTGGAGGCTCTTACCAACTATCATGATCAAGTTGATTTGTGTGAGCAATTTTTACGTTAAGATTCTAGCTAGTTTAACATAAAATACCTTAATTTCAAGTAATGTATCACCAATTATCAAATTGGTGATACATTGCATCACAAATTTTTTTTTTCTCTGAGAACAAGAATTATTTATTGAAAATAACCAAAATTACATAATATGGGAATGACCAGTGAGGGACATTAACTCCCTACTCTCCTCCATAAAATCCGAACTAGTAACGGGTCCATCATCAAGATTGACTTTTATGAGCCAAAAAAGCCTAACCCCCTAACAAACTATGTCACTTAACCTCATAAGCTACAAATAATCCCGAGCTAATAGAGCCCAAATTGAACTGTTTCACTTTCACTACAACAATTTGATTTGGTCTGGGTGAAAGTGAAACGGTTCAATTTGATTCATAGGGTATTTTTATCTTTCAGAACCAAGCCGAACTATGAGTTGTATGTGGTGAAGAATCCAATAGAGATAAAATCATTCTATTTTTAGTTTGAAGGTATTTATACTTTCAAAATCAAACCACACTATGAACTATACTTGGTAAAAGGCTTAACTAAGACTAAATCATATTAGTGAAATTGTTCAATTCATAGGATAATGTTAGTGCTGAGACATGTTTGAGAATCACCTTTTCTCTCAAAGACTCCTACTGTGCAAACCATGGAATTTTTTACTTTCAGCTATCGGTAACCAATGAGGCCACATTAGAATGGAATTTGGTCAAAAACTCCCAGAGCTCTTTTACCTGAGTTGTAGCAAGTCTTCTCATTCATTTTGAATGGTACCGAACATCCAAGTGCTTATATAATTACCTCTTTCATCCTTGTAGTACGTAACAAATTCAAGCATCTAAAAAGCCTACTTAAATTAGTCCCGCCCCCCGCTACTACATGTAGACCGAAAATGAATATCAAGTGCAGAGTTCTGTCTGATTTAAGCTCATTTACCCTTGCAAACCGTACTAGCACATATGTAAGCGCTCATTTACAAAAGTCAGGACAACATTAATTTCTGGAAAATAGACAAATAGCAAACAAATTAGACAACGAACTTTATTTCACAAGCTATGTGAATCAACTTGGATTAAACACGAATGTAGGTCGATGTTGATTCATTTTAACACACTCACAAACATAATACAGTATGGTCAATTTTTATCTTTAAAATTTGTACCGGCCATATTTATCAATCCGGTATCCTTTGGCCGTGGATTCGCAAATTTGCAACAGACCCTGATCTAAAGTCTAAACCACGTGAATCACACCCCTCCCTTCTTCCCCACATTCCCTGTATAAATCCATGAGACACATCCCCTGTTTCCTCTCAGTCTTCCACAGACTTCACAGTGACGTGAGAAGCCAATCCGAATCTGTGCACCAAGGCGCGTGCCGCGCACTCTCCCACCCTCCAATATTAAAAACTATTAAAAGCTGACAGGTAGGTTTCCCGGTAAAACCACCCCACAATATTTATACTCAGCAGCTCCTCAACTCTCTCGCACTCCCCAACTCGTCTTCTCTTCTCCTCTCTTCTCCACCGTGGACTTTCTCTCTTCAAAACCCAGAGACCATTTTGAGGCCTAGCAATTCTTCCTCGTCACGAATGGAGGTTCAGGCCCAGAGCCTCTCGGGTTTCGACCATCTCCAGTCGAAGCCATTCTCCTACTCCCCCAACGGCGTCCTCGATTCCCGCGACTTTCGGAGCTCCGAATTGTCCCCGAAATGCGAGGCCGCGAGTCCCAAGGCGAGTGAGGCGGACGCGTCGGCGGTGAAGCTGCAGAAGGTGTACAGGAGTTACCGGACCCGGCGCAGGTTGGCTGACTCCGCCGTCGTGGCTGAAGAGCTCTGGTCAGTGCCCTCTTGAATCATGGTTTTAGCCAATTTTTGATCTTTGGATTTTGATCTTATTTACTGAGAAGTGAGGGGTTTTTACTACAGGTGGCAAGCGATAGACTATGCGAGACTGAACCACAGTACCATTTCTTTCTTTAATTTCTTGAAGCCCGAATCTGCGGCTTCACGCTGGAAACGTTATAGCTTGAATGCTTCTAAGGTCTGGTTTTCTCTCTTGGTCTATTTGATAAAGAACTAATTTTTAATTTCTGGGTTAAATTTTGGATATTTGCTCGTAAATATCTGAAAACACTGTTTGGGAGGTAAAAGTTTTGGTCTTTTTGGCAGGTGGGCAAGGGATTGTCTAAGGACGCCAAAGCTCAGAAACTGGCTTTTCAGCACTGGATTGAAGCTGTAATTATTTTGTCTATTTGTTTCATTTTTATTTTCAGCATCATTTGGTTTTTGTATGTATTTTTCTGAATGAGATTTTGGGTTTTGTAGATTGATCCAAGGCACAGGTATGGGCATAGCTTGCATGTGTATTATGAAGAATGGTGTAAAGCAGATGCTGGCCAGCCATTTTTTTACTGGTAAGCAAAAATTACCATTTCTTTTTTGTTTCTGTCTGTGAGCTAAAGCCAAAGCCCTTGAAGTTGCTTTTCAAAATTATAGGCTATATATAGGCCCTTCTTAATTATTTATTTTGGAAGAAGAAGCTTTTACTTTATGCATAATATCCTTTAGCTGAAGATTTAAAGCACTGAATGAACAAAAAAGTTAAAGACTTCAAATACGTATATAAAGGAAGAAAGTAGTCTATCTTTTTCTTGGATTGTTAATAGTGGCTTGTCATTTAGTCATAGAACTTTAAAGAAGGAAAAGAAATAGGTCGAGGCAATTGCTGAATGTTCCTTCCTTTATTTGCAGGTTGGATATAGGAGATGGCAAAGAGCTTGATCTCAAGAAGTGCCCAAGATCAGAGCTTCGACAGCAATGCATTAGATATCTTGGACCTGTAGGTGCTTCTGTGATCAGTTCATTATAGTTTTTGATTATTGAGTTTTCTATGCAATGCATTTGTTTTCTTTCATGACTTCAAAATTTTACCCCATTTATGCTTCTCCTGCTATGCATGTTTTTCTTTTTTTATTTCTTTATTTGAATTTCCTTTTGTCTGCTTGTGTCTGGTTGTTGAGTTTAGCACGAGAGAATACATTACGAGTATGTTGTTGCTGATGGGCAAATTATTCACTCACAAACTGGAGAGCTACTTGATACAAATGAGGGATCGAAAGCTAAGTGGATCTTTGTTATGAGCACCACTAAGAAACTCTATGCTGGTGAAGTAAGAGTTACATTAGGAATATTTCCTTTTTTTATGAACATATTTAAACAAGTCCTTAGTTTCTTCCAAAACAACTGATACATAATTTATTATTTCCAGAAAAAGAAAGGAGTTTTTCCATCATTCTAGCTTCTTGGCTGGAGGAGCAACAATAGCTGCCGGAAGGCTAGCAGCAACGCATGGAATTCTGAAGGTACAGTATTTCAGCAGCTATCTTCCATCTCTATACAAACAGAAGAAAGTTACCATGCACAAGTAATATTTTGGTCTATAGTATCTGATCCTTGTGGCATTGTATTCGCAGTCCATTTCTGCATATAGTGGACACTATCGACCAACTGATGACCGTCTTGATAGCTTCTTATCCTTTCTCAAGGAAAATGGTGTGAACCTTGATGAAGTTGAGGTAATTGTGAAAATGAGTTGTTCTAAAACCCTTTTCTGCTAATTTTTTAACCTGGGTGAATATGGAGAATGTTGTTTTATTTTTCAGACTCATTAACCTGCATTTGGCTGATGGTATCTTTCAACTTTCTTTTACAAGATACGCAAGGCAAATGAAGATTCAGATAAGTATGATGATGGCAAGTCTATTAAAAGGGGGACTACATTTGAATTTCCAACCAACTCTGAAGCTCCTAGTGAACCTGAGATACCAGAAGAAGTCGAGAAAACCGAAGTCTTAGAATCCACTGAAGTCCCCAAGACAGGCACCAAAACTAATTACCAAAGGACTTTATCTGGCGGTCTTCAGAGTCCAAGAGCTGAAGTGCCTCAGAACAAGATACTGCAGAGGATCAACTCCAAGAAGCAAGCCAAATCATACCAACTTGGGCATCAACTCTCCCTCAAGTGGTCAACGGGAGCTGGACCAAGAATTGGTTGTGTTGCTGATTATCCAGTAGAACTGAGAACGCAGGCCTTGGAGTTCGTCAATCTATCTCCACGATCACCCCAAACACCATCCTATAGGAGGTTTGCTGGTCTTGCTTCACCTACACTGGTCTTGCATCACCTACATCTGGTCTCGCACCTACATCTAGTCCGCACCGCCTACATCCATTTCCACCTCAGATATCAACCATGGTGATTTGACCTCTGGTGATTGAACATATCATCACTAGTTTTATGCACTTTGCCTAATGGATGTTTTAGCGAATGTAGAATAATGATACATCTCATCAGTTTACTGTCAATTTTTAGAATGGTATCTGCGTTATGTTAGTTACATCTTGTCGTCAATATCATGTTTCATGGTCACTACTGGTTCTGGTTCTGTTTTGTCCACTATGGTGAAAAGTCACTTTGGCTTCACAAATGTCAGCGTCGACACCAGTTAAGATGTCATGGGTGTATACATTCTTGTGTCTATCTCTCGTTACATCTCATTCCTAGTCGGTAATGTGAAACAAAAGCGACTAATAAAACTATTCATAAAATTTTGCTGATTGCATGTTAAACATAATGCTCTGCAAAGACGTCGACAGCGCAATCAGTAAATGTTGTGGAAATGATTATTTGGTTAACCGGATGTGTCTTTAATGGTGATATGGTAACTAGGGCTCTAAAGCTTCATCCTGCTCTCCTTGCCTCGACAAAACCATATCTGGGGCAGGAATTATTGGACTCAGGTATTTGGTGTAATGGATGGATACTCTCAAACCATTAAGCTACAAACCTCCATCACCAGCAAGTCTTTTTAAGCAACTACTCATTCAGTCAGATACTCAGATTCCAGAAAAACTTTTAAAAACATGAAATTGGTTTGGTAGTATCACTTGGCCCATTTTAAGAAAAGAAACAAAGAAAAAGAAAAAAAAAGAAGCAAATGTCTCGCATGCATGTCTTTAGAAATTATGCAACCAGTGATCCTGTGAGAGTCGAGACCAATGAATGATTAGATAGTTAGATATGTAAAATGAGATGGATAATCTCATAAAGATGGAGTTGGATAATTAGAAATTAGAAATTATATGTGCCTCATAAAGGAGATAAATAATTAGATATGTAAAAATGTAGTCACATCTCATATGAGATCTTTGCTGAATACATTTAGTCTAATCTAGAAAGAACTCTCACCATTCAGAACAATAGAAAACTTCATCTGGAAAATTGAATACTGGATACAGTCTTCATATATCTTTTGTATATGAAGGCCCTGCTGCACAATTTCCATCGTGTAATACTGGTTTGGATTCAATATCACACATCTTGTTCTCCAGCTGCACCACCCAAAAGTTCAAGAACAAGTCATTAATGCTTTATAGTGTATGTATCTCAAGCAAGAACACCCAACAGAATGCAAGCATTTTATAATTCTGCTTAGCTAAACTTTCGAGAGAAATTGCTACAAGATTAAGGAAATAAATCAATCTTTTCATGCCATTTAGTATAGTGTATTACCTGAATAATGGTCTGCAATTTGTACTGTATTCTCAGGTACTCATGTGTGACTTTCTTCAAGGCCTCCAAGGACCTGTAAGGATACATACCAATCTATTGAAGTAGCACTTATTGTTTATATATGAAAAGGAGAGCACGAAAGTAGAAAAAACATAAATTAAGAAAATTTAGTCCATATTACAAAGGCAGAGAATGAGAAATGCTCATTTCGAGTTCTCACTTTTCCTTGTCCTTTTCATCAACAGCTTTAACAAGGTCAACAGTAGCAAGACGCATTTGATATGCTCCAATGCTGGAGAACCAAATAGAGAAAAATTGAGTAATACTCCTAGAGTTACATAATGCGCTCAAATTTCTAAGAACATTTATACGATATAAAATGGGAAATGGGGTTTAATGTTTAATCTGATATCAGCTCAAAGAACACCAGAGAATCTAGCAATCTCGGGATTTCGTGTAAGAAAATAAAGGATCATAACTTACCTTGAGCTACTTCCTTTTAAAAGATGAATACCGGTATTTAACTTGTCAAATTCAACTTGTTCTTCACATCTGCAAGAAGTTGACAACTGAAACAATGAGCAAAGTTGAAGTTGGATAGGGGACAGAGTTCTGCACAAATGGATAACCATATGAAAAAAATAGCATCTGGAGGTTGAGAGATTACAGAAACTTATTCAAATTAGTTATACTTGTCTCTGCGCCATCACAGAAATCTTTGAGGATTTGGGAAACAAAATTAGGATTGTCTGAAGTTTTCAACTCTTGCACTTGAGCAAACTGCTGTTGAACTAAGATACCCTGCATATAGAATTTGAGAAGTCCCTTATTAAAAGGCTATGTGATTTTTAGTATCTCAGTAGAACCTGCACATGCTCTTTCCTATATATCTAATCTAAATAATCTGTATTGTACTGGTGAACATCAAAACTGAATCAGTGAATACTACTGCAGTAGAGGATCGTGTAGCTATGTATATAAAAATGTACACAACTAATTTATTTCGTTAATGTTAAACCAGTGGAATCAAAATCGAGACCACCAAGCCGTCATGTGCAGCCTCATTTTTTTTTTTTGAATGAAATTCAACATTTCTCATTAATAGTCTCAAGCTAGAGCAATACATTACATACATTTCACTGCCTTGAAAAACAGAGGACAAATAAGAAAACGTGGTATATATATCTAGTACCACTCATTAACGAACATCCATGCTCACTTATTCTAAATAGGCCTATCTTACCATGATCGAAACGATTGCATAGTAAATAAGCATAGTACATAAAAGACTTCAAAGGAAGGCTAAAGAAAAGCCTTATGAGCCCATACCCTCCACCAGGATCCCATAACCGAAACCCTAGTAAGCCGGAGCCTGCCTGTTTGGTCCAAACTTGGCCAAAATCCACAAACTTGACACCCAATCTGTTTTGAGCACCCAAAATGATCCGGGCACCCAAAGCTTCCCAGAATTGGGCTGCAAACTTGACCTAGACCATACAACAGATTTGGGTCGCCCAATCGAATTGGGCCTCGAAACTGATCTTGGCACCCAACCCAGAATGAGCATACCTACTCTTGCTCCGATCACTGTCACGGCCTCCACCTTCGCCGCACATACAAGATGCAGGCCATCTCGTCTCCGACCCGGATCCACAACCGAATTCAGATCTCGCAAAACTCTAATCCAACACCGAGAATCATCAAGACTTTCATCCACCTTGAGACTCCCCCGACGCGGCCGAGACCGACCACCGTCATCAGACTCTTCTTCCTTTACAAGTTTGCTTCGGCGATGAACCGCCGGCCTCACCATTTTCCTCAGATCCCAGAGCTCGATGATGCCAGAACAAGGCCTCCTCAAGTTCAAACCCGAGGGCCAGCCTCCTATCCGCCCCCATCTTGAGGCAAGTCGGAGATCCGATTCATCAGAAACGGCGGATGCAGGAGCACCATACAGCCAATTGCCGCAAACTTTACCCGCTTCTAGGAGCAAGCCACCGTTGCCGCTTGGAGGAAAGTGCACGAGGCTCGTCTTTGGAGGTCTGCCACCGACGCCTTCTTGGTAGTGTCCACCTTTCTCCCCAACGGGTAAAGAGTTGGCATAGATTGAGAAAGTGATTGACGATAAACATCGCCATTGAAGCCTCAGCCTAAGGCGGCTAGGGTGGAGAGCCATTTTATGCTTCCCCTCGACTCCTAATCTTGATTGAGAGAGAATTTTCTTTATGTGCAGCCTCATTGTTCATGTGGAGACATAATATATCATAATATTATTTAATTCAAAATAGCCCAAAAAATTTAAGTCATCACCCGTGGGGAAAATTCTACGGTATCTATCTATATGTCATACACACATTTATAGATATGACGATAAATTACAACAAATTTGTTGTCACTGTGGTAACGTACGTGAGTCATTTTTTTGTGTAGTCTTAGTTCTATTTGAGGTAATTACTTCATTTAGAACATTGTTACAAGTTTGAGAACAATTTATTGTTGAAGTTGGAATTTTGGTTCAATTATATGTATAGAGTGTAAAATAAATGTGGTAACTTTGTCGTCAATGAAGTAATTTTGGTTCAATTAGATTGTAATTTTAGTTCAATTAAATGTAAAACAAATGTACAACAAATATCACAGTACCATAGACAGATGTGAAGACATAAACAAAGATATACTATAAACGATAACTTATGCACTAATTCGAGATTCATAAACTTAATCTCTCATGTGAAAAATTATTTCAGTAAGTAACAGATAGGGAACTCTACCACCGATCTACCTAATTTTATTGTAGAAAATATAAATGATTGAACCATGCAAACTAAGAAAACCTTTTTGTCGATAAAGTCATAAGGAAAGAGGTTACTCGATCCATTTTCCTATCGCCCATCATATATATAATAACCCAAGCACCTATTTCAAATGCCTATCCCATTTTTGCACAGGAGAGTTATGAAAATCCATGAGAAGCGACGGCTATGTACTTCCGGATACTGTATTTGAAGCTGTTCGAATTTCCTACGATCTGCCAGTGAAACAAGTTCATGCTAATGGTAAAAAGGCGCTTTGAATGTGAGGGCTGTTCTTATTTTACCTGAGGTGTTTAAACTAGCCTCATTCTTCTTTAGTTGGGGGAAGAATCTGTACGAATCAGATTTTTGAGGAACATATTGAGAGAGAATTGGTTAGACAATGTGTGGTTGGTAAACAAGGATCGGTTTTTTAGCAAGGTACGGAATGTATCGTCAAATATTCAATATGATTCCACAAGATCTAGTTTTGTTCAAGTAACGGATTCTAGCCAATTGAAAGGATCCTCTGATCAATCCAGAGATCGTTTCGATTCCATTAGTAATGAGGATTCAGAATATCACACATTGATCAATCAAAGAGAGATTCAACAACTAAAAGAAAGATCGATTCTTTGGGATCCTTCTTTTCTTCAAACGGAACGAACAGAGATAGAATCAGACCGATTCCCTAAATGCCTTTCTGGATATTCCTCAATGTCCCGGCTATTCACGGAACGTGAGAAGCAGATGAATAAGCATCTGCTTCCGGAAGAAATCGAAGAATTTCTTGGGAATCCTACAAGATCCCTTCGTTCTTTTTTCTCTGACAGATGGTCAGAACTTCATCTGGGTTCGAATCCTACTGAGAGGTCCACTAGAGATCAGAAATTGTTGAAGAAAGAACAAGATGTTTCTTTTGTCCCTTCCAGGTGATGGGAAAAAAAACCTTAATATATTCAGGATGTTTCCTTGACAAAATACCGTCTCAATTCATCATATTTCATTAGATCCAAGATGTCTCAATTGGCACGTGAAATCATAAACAAAGATATCTTTAAATGATGAGACATACTATCATCAATAATTTATTTCTCCAATCTAAACTCACAAACTTATATCTTACGTTATGCAATCTCATTTTACACGTGTAGACATAATCAGAGACATCTATAAATGACTGAGATTTCATACGAATGATAATCAATTCATTCAAATCTCCACCCAAAAACTTAAATCGTCAATATGATCTCATCATCCAGGTAGAAACATAAACAAAAATGTTTATCAATGATAATCAATAATGATAATTAAGTTAAATTTCTAGATGATGTTGGAGATTTTCAGATAAAGAGTTTTTGAACCCAGAGCTCTCACGATCATATTAGACAACCAAAAACATCTCATGCTTGACAACTGAAAAGTTGACAGTGCTTAAGCAGCTTAATATATATCAAGATTCAAGCTAACAATTCAAATCAATGGCATAGTTCTGGTCAATTACACAGATAAGAATAAGAAGAGTTGTTTACCTCGTTCACCATGGATTCGATTAGTTGCTGGAGCTGCTGCTTAAGTCCAGGTAAAGCCATTGTTAATTATTTCAACTAATCTGACAATTGCAGAGAAGGAAACCAAAATCAAATCCTATAAATTCTATAGATGGAGAAAGGGGCTGTCCAAGAAGACGACCATTAACCTGTTACTTTGTTAAGCATTTCTTACTTTGTCAAGTCCAAGGCAATTCTACTGCCACATATTAATCACCAGGTTGGCCGAGGTTAATAGTGTCAGTGAGTGACAGTACTGTGGTATTGATTGAACCTAATAAATACAGAAAATGAAAAACTTTTACCTAATTCTATGGTTATTAATTTGGTTGGGTACATTGGATTTAATTAAACTAAATCTATTTTTGTATTTTTAATTATTTTTTTAATGATTAAGTCACTTTCTTAATAAAGCATAGTAAACTTAATCTCAATGATAAGTAAGAAAAATTATTAAGAATAGATTGCGAATTATTTGGTGTTTTTAAATTTCATTATTATGATGATAATTATAATGATTGACATTATTAATTTCATTTTTTTTTAGAAGAATGAGAGAATTTTCGTTTAGTTAATTGAAAAGCATACATCGAGCGGAACATAAGATCTATCCCAAAGTAGTTACAGATACCATAAGCCAATGAGCAAACCATACTAATTGCCTCTTTCCACATGCTACTGATAATAGATAATCTCGAGAGTCTTGATAACACCTCATAGATACAAACCAAAAAGATAACTTCCTTTGTTTAATGCATTCTAAAAGTTACGTGATTTACAATATAGAATAAAGGAAAATTTTCAATTTAGCACCCTGTACTTTGCACCCCACATCATGTTAGTCCCTCCCCTTTCAATTTGATCAGCAACACCCCTGTGCTTTCAATTTCAATCAGCCGTGCCCAAATTTTTCTATGGCATCCAATTCAAACGTTAGTTGATGACATGGCAGCGACAAATTCAATGAGTGGGCCTATAGAAAGGGGTAAATTTGACATTTCATTTAATTTTCATCCAAAACTCAGAGAAAAAAAAAAATCAATTTTGGTACCCATATCGCTGGTTAATGGGTTCTCTCCAAAACTAATGAGAACCACAATTCAGATCTCCCAACCATGCCCATCGGCGTTTCCTGCAAACCCTCGATCTCAGAATCCATGGCATAAGCCCCGAATCCCCAAGTCTCTTCCGACGAAGCCTGTCCAATTCCGATAAGGAGGAGCCGATCAACGAGAAAGAGGATAAGGAGGAGCTCGAGGCTGTCGCTCGCTCCGCTGACTCCGACAACGAAGAGGACAAGTCTTAGGTTTGGCAGCCGTGCAAGAGAGAAAGGGGTGTGGATATAGAAATTTGCCGGAGATGGCGACAAGGAGCAGCGGAGCAACTCGATTTGGATTCCTGTCCCGCGGTATGATCTGGGTTGGGCTCTAGGGGAGGCCAATTTTTCCAAGGTCAAGTTTGCTCGGAACATCAAGATTGTTGAGAATTTCGCTATTAAGAGGTTCTGGGTAAAGAGAATTCCTCAAGCACTAGATGATCTGACAGGTCAATTTTCATATATTAATTTAATTTAATTTTTGTTGAATTTTCTGGAAAAATACATTCTTGGCTGAAAGAAGAACAATGGGAAAATGAATATTGTTTTCATTTTTTATTAATTGAGTGAGTGTTAAGGTTTCTGGAAACCTTCAATAATCTGATTTCAGAATTTAAGTGCAAATTATGGGGTATTTTGTTTGCCCTGCAATTTGATAGCATATATGCACTTGCCTATTGGTTTTGCATTTGATTCTATTGCCTTTCTGAGTTTCTTCTATCTTGAAAGCACGGGAGATTTTGTTCTGCCTCTTAAACGTTGAGGATGGATTTGTCATTCTGTTCTTGCAATTTATATATATACTATGAATGTGGTATGAATTTGTCATTCTGTTCTTGCAATTCATGAATCAAGGCTCTAACGTGTGAAATTGGACTTGTTATTGTGCTAGCTATCTCTCTTGTGCAGTTTGTCATTCTGTTATTGCAATTTATTTTGCAGACATCTCATGTTCTTAGGGCTTGACGAATGAAGGTTGAAGGTTTCCAGGAATTAATGACACCGACAACCACCATCTTGCCTCGTCGGGCTTTTTTTTCGATCATCTGGGTGTTCAATCCAGCTTTGTTTTAGTGATGAAATCGAAAGGGGCTTTGTAGAAATCGGGGAAATGGGTAGAGGAATCTGGGTCTGGTTGGGCGGTTGAGGATCGTGGTGAAGGTAATGGGAAAATAAAAAAAAAAAATTTTTGGAAACTGATTTGGGTGGAGGATTTTATGCTTTTGTTCAACTTGTTATTGTTACCTTGTCTATGTGGAGAGTTAAAGAGTGGAAGTGAGGATCTTTGCTATGGCTTCTGCTCTAAATAGATTGTTGCTCTATTCGGATTTCAGAGAGTGTAAGTGAGATTGGGTTTAGAAAAAAATTAGGTTAATAGAAGTTGTAAGAGGGAGGAGTCTGATGGGTACCCATTAGGGTCATAATTGGAATTTAGCCATTTAAATGGGCCCACGGCAGCAGTTGGTCAGTGCCAGCTCAACACTTAACGTCTAATTTGGATGCCTGAGAAAATTTTGGGCACGGTTGATGGAAATTGAAAGCACAGGGGTGTTACTGATTAAATTGAAAGGGCAGGGACTAACATGATATCGAGGCCAAACATCAGGGTAGTAAACTGAAATTTTTCCTAGAATAAATTTAACACATTTATTTCTCAAATAATGTGACACTTGTGAGTTATGATGTATTATTTTCACAAACGATCACAATGTTGCGACGTCACACCAAATACCTAATTCACAATATGAAATGAGAAATTTAACACATTTGAAAGGGCCTAATATAATTTCTCAAATAATGTAACACTTGTTACTTCATGATTTATTATTTTTTCGAATCACAATTGCTTTGGCTCTACTTTTAGGCTCAAACAACAATAAACACTAGGGGTGGGCATTTTGTACCGAAAATGCGGTTACCGACCCGAACCGCACCGAACTAAAACGGTGTCGTTTTATGATCACACCGCACCGAACCGTATAAAAGCTGTTCGGTTGCGGTTTCAGTCATAAACCACTCGATTTAAACTGACCCACACCGAATTTATTTTAATTACATTTTATTTATTTATTATATCTCTATTGATGGAAATATTGGTTTTCAATATATAAGAAATCCATTTTTGATTAGGTTTTCAGTTTGTAATAAGTTGCTATGTTTGCTTGATCATTGATATATATATATATATATATATATATGTGTGTGTGTGTGTGTGTGTGTGTAATAAGTTGCTATGGTATTTCTGTAAGTTGCTTAATATTTGGGTGACATTTGCCGATTTGTGTGAACTTTAAATGCATTCAAAATTTATTTATGCCTTATTGAAATTGTTAGGTAAAAATAAGCCTGATTTTGGCCCTCTCTTTCTAATTGAAATTAATAAATCGCTCCAAACCGATACTGACCCGCTCCGCACCGAAAAATGGTGTAACCGAAATAATCGGTTCAGCCATTTTGTAATGCGGTTGCGGTTTGACATATAGGCCAATCGAAAAAAACGGTTTGGTTGCGGTTTGGGCTTCAAACCGAACCGAACCGCACCGCGCCCACCCCTAATAAACACGAATTCCGAATCACAATATGATTTCTCAAACTAGAAAAGGAGTTGAGATTTACATTTGGGCTTTGACCAGAGTTGGGCAATTGAATCCCCAAATGACTGTTTACCAAAATTGACCAAAGGAAGAAATTTGAGAAAGGTGGTTAAACAAGGACAAAAGTACACGGCAGGCAGAACAGTGATAAAGTACCAAGTGGTAACAGCTGTAACCCTGCTTTCACTTCAGTTGTCAAAGTAACTCCCTGTCCCACCCTTTTTTCACCCCCACAGTAAAAAAAAAACACTCATCCCCCGCTCCACTGCCCTCCACGTATCCACCCAGGCACACCACCCGAAGCCCAAAGTAAACCCAGATCCACCTGGTCAACCCGTGCCTCTCCACGTGTCCTCCGCCTCACCTCCCCTCGCACGCGCGAACCTCCTCGCACGCTCGCAACAGGCTAAGCGAAACGTGGCGAGCGGAGATATAGGGGTTCGATTCCGCGAAGGCGTCGTGGCCTGAGGTGGCTTGACAAGTGTCACGCTCTCACATTCTGTGGGCTTTGCCTGCGAGAGCCAGTAATAAACCCCCTCTTCCTCTCTCTCTCTCTCTCTGCTTCACTTAGCTTACCGCGTCCTGAAGAAACAGCACACAACAACTTCATAGACTCAAAACACTCTCTTATCTTCTTATTCTCTCTCTCTCTCTCTTTTGGTGAAATGGTTTGTTCCGAGGCGACGACGCGGTCTTTTGCGAGCTCTTCTTCTTCCGAGGCCGGAGCGGCGGAGGCGTCGTCGTCATCATCGTCGTCGGTTTCGGCGGGCGGCGGAGGGGAGGCGGATCCGATGATGGTGAAGGAGGAGCTGGAGGCGGCGGAGGCGCTGGCGGATTTGGCGCATTTGGCGATGAGGGAGAATAGCGGCGCCGAATCCGCTGGAAATTGGGGGCTGAAGGGGAAGAGAGCCAAGAAGCGAGTCAAGAGCGAGTCTCCGCCTACGCTGTCCGGTTCGAACCCGGTTCCCGCCTGCCCGGATCTTCCTCAGGTTCGTTTATGTTAAGCTTTCACTTGTTGTTATCCATTATATTATATTGTGTGTATTCGTTTCTAATTTCTATTTCTTTTTTTTTTTTGTTTTAAGAGAAGAAAAGGAAAATGACTGTTTGTCCTGAATTAGTAAATTCCAAGATTTGGAGTAAGTAACTGTACGAAAAGGGAACAACTTTGTTCCTAAATTAAGCTTAGATTTTAGAAAAAAACCCATGGCTGGACAAAAATGGTGAGTATTTGGTCATGCTGACCAATGAGCCTAGAAATCAGACAATAAAATTTTAGCGTTAATATGAACCTACGCCTTTTGAGTGTAATTGATCAGATAAGAGGCCAAAATTTAGTGATATTAGCTCTGGAAATGGAGCCAATGATGTACATTGTATTGGGGTTTTGTCCATTGTCAATTTGGAAACATTCATTTTCACGTATGCGGACTACACCATCATCTGGATTTTCCTACTTTGTGATTAGTCAGTATGATAATGGAATGAAACTATGTGAAAATTGTACTAAAAAATTGTACTACCCGAATCTATATGGCTCTATCACCAAATTGCATTATTTTCTGCAGGACTTGAGAAATATTTTTGTCTATAGCAGGATCAAGCGGTAATAGGTCCAGCGCAATGTGAAAGGGTGTGCACAAATGTGGTTGGAGAACCGGTGAAGACTGAGCTGGTTATGAACAAAAAGATTGCAAAGTTCTGAGCACGATGCAGAATTGACCACTTCAACTCCTATCTGCACTACAAGTTATCCATCATTTAGCTGCACTAAGTCAAGGCGAAATCTCACTGAGGTACGAAACTTTTGATCCTTCATTTCTAGTGAGATTATGTAACTACCTTTTTCTTTTATAGGTTTAATTAATCTTTTCATATGTTCAGGAGGAAAAAGAAGAACGGAGAATACGCAGAATCTTGGCCAACAGAGAGTCAGCTAGGCAGACAATTCGCCGAAGGCAGGTAAGCTGTTGGTACTCTGCTATTTCCGTATCTTAAGTACATCTTTTTGGATCATTTCTGTTCAGACCTCCGAGTAACAAAAGAAAGCTTATAATAAATTAGTTAATATTAAACTTGTTCTGATGATAAAATAACAAGCGACTTTAAAAAAAAAAAAAAAATGGGATATGTTGAAGATGTTCCCAAGTGTAGCCTTGCTGGCAGCTGACATTTGTGTACCAAAATTGTCACCTGTATTCTTATAAATTACAACTGCAGCAATCAACCAAATAGCCATTTGAGTTTAGGTTGAAGTATCTACAGAAGTACGAAGTTGAGGAAACTCTGCGTCATAATTGGTGTCTTTTTTAGTATCCAATATGAGTACTTTGATAATATTTTTTTCATTTTATGCATGGAGAAGTTTAAGAGTATGTAAACCCTTGGTAAGACAGGAGTATAGGTGCTGGACAGATTATATTCTTGATACAAATTTCTGAAGAGTTTTTTTTTAATCTGTCCCTTTGTATGCACTGTTTTTTCAAGTTTAGTGTTCCTCAGTATTTAGGTTCCACAACGTCTGCTACACAGAACTATTAAACTATGAGGTGGCTATGAAGTAAAATCAAAGATACCTGTGGTCCTGTCGTAAGATCTAGCAATTATAATTGGTCTGTTTGGGCTTAGCAATGATAAGTAATTTTCTGTTGGTAAATCCCAAAATGTCGTGGTTTTTCTTCCCTCTGGTTAAACAATCATATATTACAAATAAAAAATACAGGCTGCATTTGTTAGTCTCAGGTACAACTGCATGATATGGATGCATTTATATGTGGCTGTGTTGGAAAGTTTGGATTTCATTGCTGTTCAAGTAATGTTTGTACTAATTGTAATATGACAGTATACCATGTGCCACTTGTCTAAATTAAATGAGTCACAAAAAAACATGTATGTTGTCACTTTTTTTCTTTTCCTTTTTTTGTTGATCAAATTCCGCTATATGTATAAAGCAGATTGCTTTCTTTGCTATTATTGATACTTTTACAAATAATCCATCTTTGCTTGTCCACAGGCTCTATGTGAGGATTTGACTAAAAAAGCTGCAGATTTAGCATTGGAGAATGAAAGTCTAAAAAGGGTATGTCTTGGTCCCACATAACTATATTTATCCTCTCACTACTATTTATAACCACCAGTTACTATCTTCATTTTCCGAATATGATTTTCTTGAGCTTATCTAACATCATGTTACTAACTTTATGCACATTTTTGGTGACTTCTTTTACTGAGAAGAAAAAGGATTTGGCCTTAAAACAATATCAGTCTTTGGAAGAAACAAATAGGCTCTTAAAAGTTCAGGTAAGTATGTCTGACTCGGAAGAGATTTATAAAATTAATAAACTTCACATGCTTGACATGCTCCCATTTGGCAGATGGCTAAGGCGAGAAAAGCAGAGGTTGAGGAAACTCCGGATGAAAATATGTCGGCCTATGTCCAGATACCTTCGTCTTCACCTACGAATCCCCCTTTGTTCTTGTTTAACCGTCCACCATTTACACCTGTTTTCTGGCCTTCTATCATTCAATCTTCAAATTCCATTCAGTTGCAGCAGGTACCACAAAACCCGATGGCCACTCCATCAAACATCTCTTTACCCTGTAATGGTACAGCTGATTCTTCTCATGAACTAGGAAACCCCATAAATGTTAATGGATCAAGAACTCCCTTATATGTATTTCCATGTCCTTGGTTCTTTCCTCATTTTGATAATGGGAATGGACTCCAACCTCAGTCATCATGCCTGGAAAATAAAAAAGAAGGAGCTTTCTTTAATAATCAGTGCAGTGCTAGTTCATCTTCAAGAACTGCAGCACAGTTGGACAACAACCAGTCCACTTTCCCTGTTAGATTAGACACAGAAGCTTCTGGCTCGATGGAAGCTGGACCAAGAACTGATCTGAATGAAAACCCAGCTCAGTTTCCTCTCGATGGAGGTGATCAACATACAGGCTTTCACCCTAAAGAAAATGGATCTAGAGAGATATTTCTTTCTCCTTTGCTGAACCATGGAGGAGTTGCATCCACTATAAAGCATGAGAATGGACTGGAGTCAGATTTCAGTGCAAATACTGAAAAGTCTTCGACAGCGTGCCATCCGTTTTCTTCCTTGCCTGAGAAGAATAGTGAGCCAATCATCTACCCCAGTAGGAAAATAGCGGATGCCATTGCAGCCGCTGAGGCACGAAAGAGGAGGAAGAAACTGACAAAGCTAAAGAACCTTCATGGCCGTCAGTGTCGAATGCAATGTTAAGCTTTAAGACCAGATGTTGGGCAAGTAAAGTCTCCTGATTTTCATGCGAGTCTTTTTATTTTTAAGGGCTCCTTGGAGATGGAGAGCAGATCACGTAACCTTAATTATAGAAAGCTTTTGAGTCTATGGAAGAAAAGATGTTAGCCTGTAACTTGGGTACATCTTTGAGGCTTTTGCTTTTACTTCATATGTTGTTTCAGAGATGTTGAAGAACACTGGAAATTTTGGTAACCCATCCAATATGTATGGGTAACTTTTCATTATCAAATCATTTAGAACCAATCAATAGAGGTAGTTTAATGTTGGCGATTTTTTTTTCAAAGAGGTTTTATTCCCCGGACTTAAGTGAGTGTGCCTTGACAAAGCAGTGCGTTAGTTTGTAAACATAGATTGATCTTGACATGATTGATTACTGTAGTTTTGGAAACTAGGCTTGAATTAAATCCAGGAGCTAAAACTATAGACTGTAACCCATATTAAAAGACACTGGGAAAATCAGCTGGATGTAGTCAGCATGATTGGCCAATCAATAAGGGATTCCACAGGTGAACTGACACTCTCTAAGTCAAAAATTGTGAAATGCTTATTTACAGGATCAAATGGTAAAACTAACCGAAAAATGGCTTAGGCTTGTCTATGAAGTATATCAAATGATTGTACTAGAAGCAAAGGTTATGATGTGGTATGCCTGTAGACTACGATGGGGCTCCTAACCGTATGCCTACCATCATCCCACTCTAGTAGAGCAGACAGACTCTCTATCTTTCCTTTCATCGTGCCACCCTTCACCACAACCGTGAAGGATCGCTTCTGATGCTTCTTAGTGAATGTCAAGGTGCTCGGGGTGACTCTAATGGAAAGGCCCTTTGGCGAAGTCACCTTTGCCTTGTACACCGACTTACCGTACCCTACATGCTTCACCGATCTAAGGAAAACAGCTGAAATGCTAGAATTCGGATTTCGCACCAGGTAGGACATTGAAGGATAGTTGAGGCCATCGGTGCCGGGTGCGGGTTTAAAGTCTGAGCAGTTGTACTTCTTTTTACCACCAATAAGCTTTCCAATGCTGGTGCTGTTGTAGCCTTCCTTGCACAAGAAGCTGATGTAGTCGTTCATGGAAATGTCGTAGACGAGGCCAGGATGCACTGCCTTTATTGGCTGTATTTGTCCTGCTCCGAAGGCTAACTCGCCTTCCAGGGGTTTGATTTTCAATGGTGTGGCTGAAGAAAGGAGTTAAAATACTGGTCAGAGAACTTGGTTACGATAAAATTTACTCAGTTGTCTCATGAAGTGGTTTGGGAATCTAACCGGTTGTCATGAGAGCCGACTTGATGGCAGCCGGGGACCAGTCCGGGTGGAAGGACTTGACATAGGCTGCTGAGGCAGTTGCATGAGGGCAAGACATGGATGTACCTGAGAGTATGTTGAACGAATAGTGGCGCATGTCTTCTAGGCTACCTGTTAAAGATGGCAGCTTCGAATATGCAGCTAGTATGTTTATCCCTGGTGCAGCAAGATCAGGCTGTACATGGAAATTTGTTTTGAAGACTTAATTTTTGAGAAACACCGGGAGAGTTTCGTTACAATCATTTCATACCTTGAGGATGTTGGGGGTTATGAGTTGAGGTCCTCTGGAAGAGAAAGAAGCAATGAAGGGGGCATCCATATGAACAGTTCTTGTCCGCTGTATTACAGCCGTAGGGTTCCTGGAATTGGTTCATCCCAACACATAAAGCTCAGTGCTCAAATATTTAAGAGGAGACAGCATAAAGTACAATTGAGCTGCAAAAAGATGTGAATGATATATATGGAGCCTGAAAATCTTACTTGGTAGTGTTTATATACCGCTCAATCTTAAGTCCATCATTAACAAGCACATAGGTAGCTGGGATGATAGGGGTGTAACCGTAATCAAGCATTTCATCTTCTGTCATTATAGTTCCTGCCCCATTTAAGTCTTGAATAGTTGGATCCTGATTACTTTGCCCTTTGCACAACACAATCCTTCCCTTCACCTTCTGAGGGCTTTAAAGTCCCAGTGTCACAAGCACTGCCATCATTTTGCATATTAGTTCATCATTAGGATCACTGTTGAAATGGCCCTGTTAAAAGAAAACAATTTGTAGAATTCTTAGGTAGTTCAACATGTGTGACTTATCTCTCACAACATGTTTACGGATGTCAGTGCATAAGAGTGAGCCTTACATGCATGTTGTGAGAGAAAAGTTATACATGTCGGGTTCATTAAAATCTTTCTTCCAGAATATCAGACCTCGCATTTCCGTAGAGGTCTGAAGTAACGTTGGAAGCACGGGCTCCACTTGTGAGGGGATACATCTGTTTCTTGGGGGTGAAGGTATTGATTGAATTTCCCTACCGATAAATGAACAATCAATCAATTAGCTCAGAATCCATGGTGCTTCACTTGTCTGTGAGAAATAAGAGAGACTTACAGAAATTTTCTTGCCATTACCCAACTTAACTAGAGTCTTTAACCGCCTATCAAGGCCAGTAGCAGCAACAGTCATTATCCATGGTGCAACATTCTGAACAGAGGATGCATAAGGTCCGTCATTCCCAGCTGAGGCTGAAACCAAAATCCCTCTCTTCATGGCATGAAACGATCCGAGAGCAATGGAATCCTGGAGGAAATTCCGTGAAGGACCGCCAACGGAGATTGATATCAAGTCCACACCATCAGCAATGGCTTCATCAAACGCGGCCAAGATGTTCATGTCACCGCAGCCACCAGTCCAGCATGCTTTGTACGTGGCTATACGTGACGATGGCGCTCCCCCACGAGCAGTCCCTTTTGCAATGCCATATAGGCTGGCGCCTCGGACGGGTACACCACCAACAATGGACGCTGTGTGAGTGCCATGGCCATCAGTGTCAACTGGACTAGCGTTGTCCTCGTAACCAGGGCCAGGCATGTCGTCCACCATGAAGTATTTGGCACCAATTACCTTGCTGCTCAAGTTAGAGATTGTACAGAATAGAAAGATTTGTCAACACATTTCAATGGACTGTTCATTTTGCAACATATTTGGTCAAGAGATATAGACTTCATATTCATTTTTGACTCATTCTTTTAGAGTTACTGGAACACTGACAATCCAACGAGGTCTGTTGTAATGCCGAAGCAGATATCATTAGTGTGAATGCATGCGTGTTAGGTTTTTTCACGGAATCATAGCCAAATATTACTTGTTTGCTAGTGGTCGTCTAATTTAGTATTACGGTATTGTAGATATCAAACTTTTACCCTCAATTTTATATAGTCCAGCTGATTAGGCGAACACGGCTTAGTTTGAGCTTGTAGGGTTCATTGATTGTCTAATAAGGTACAAAATCGAAACTTACAATGAAATGATCTGGTGTGAGAGAGAGAAATATACTTGTTACAGCCGGTGAAGTTACCGCCCTTCATACATTTTCCTTTCCATTTTCTTGGGGGTGGTCCGAAGCCTGAATCGTTCATACTCGGACAAGCCGGCCAAATTCCTAACTCTCAGAATAAATAAATGAAGTTCATACAGCGAAACAAGACTGTCACATAATTTGCGATCTGAAAAGTTATTGCAAGTCTGTGGACCAACCTGTATCTATCACACCCACTACGATCTTGCTCTCTATTGGCAAGATTTCGTTTCTTCGTATTTCCTGGCAATCCTAGGAAATCCCATGACCTTGTTGTATGTAATTTGAGCTTGGTGTTTGGAAACACTGAAACAACCCGATCATCATTTACAAAGGACAGAGAGAGTTTAAAATTATCAGCCTCGAAGTGTTCAGAGTATTATGAACTACTAGCATATATCAGATAGTTCAGTAATATTACACCTGATAGTTTCTTTGCTTCATGCGGCAACAATCTGGCTACGAAGCCGTTGAAGCTCCTTCCATAAGTATAAATTTTGGATACTCTGGCTAAGTCGGCACTGAGATTTTAGAGAAAAGGGTTTGTCAACTACAATAAGATTTGTATCACTGGAATGTACTGTTTGTTAACTGCATTCGCTGAAATATTGATAGATACTGGTAGGAAGAAACTGGTCATTACTCTCCAATTGCTGTCTTGAGCAAGTTATCATGGCCGGCTGTGGTCATGACCATGGTGGAGGATCCGGGTTCCGGCAGTTCTCCCATGTATACAATGTAAGGCTGTAGTTGTACAATGTCATATCACTCTTGTCAATAACAATTAACATAGTGTAAGATGGATAACAACAATCTATTGCAAACTAATCTAACATATTATGTTGTTAGACCGTCAATTAAAACTACCTGAATGTCATATGATCCCAGTCGACAGTCATGACAATAGAACATTATCTTATTTGCACAAAAAGATGGTGAACGAGCGAAAGGAACATAAAATTTATGGTATTGGGCATCGGACGTACCTTCCTAAAGCCAGAACCATCCTCGTTTGTTCCTTGAGCCAATGTAGCTACAACACAAGTACTGGATACCAATACTAGCACTAGATATTGTAAGATCCACATTGTATTGCAATATACAAAAAACAAAAGTGAATGACTTTGTTGCACTGATATAAATAAAGGAAAGAGCTAGCTACGCATATAACCGACAGTGATGATACTTTCTTCGACTGTTTTAAGTCTTTAGTCCAAGTCAAGGCTGAGAGTCTGATGGCCAAGATTTTGGATCTTCCAATCTATTACGCAACTAGTGACCCGTTCATAAATGCTGTCGTGTTTTCAAAATGACTCATAACTTTCAAAATAAATCATAAGTTTTTGTTACTTCAATATCTAAGTTAAATATTGAAATGACTAAAACTTATGATTTGAATGACTAAAACTTATGATTTATGTGTGGGAAGCTTATTTTAAAGACCACAACGTGACATGTTTTTTTGTAATATTGTAGGTCCGAAATAATGTAGTGTTCTCGTTTTTGCTGTAAAAAAAATAAATAAAATTAAGAAAAAAACCCCAAGTTGAATATGTCGGTAGTACTAACTTAGACACAAGAGAAGTCGTGTATTAGAATCGTTTCTTTTATTTCTATTTTGGAAACAAAAAGAAGATCAAAGAGTCATGAAGTGATAAAACTACCTAACCTTTAGTTTCATACCGCCGGTGGTAGGCCTTTGATATCACATGTGGCCGCTAAAATCCTAAAAATGAGCATAGCTTTCCAACAAGACAGAATTACAAATCTACATTCATTTACAGACATGCAGGAAGTTAATATCAACACACAATTCTAATCTATATACATCCCCAATTAACTCTGTCGTCGTGGTGTCATCTCCTTCTGCAAAACAGGCTCAGAAGAATCAAGAAGCTACAGAAAACATGGTTTCTCATTTCTTCCTTGCCCATTTCATATCAATGTCAGACAAAACAATCTCTTGACAACGTACTATTCCAGCTGCCCCTCCATAGCATAACCATCTCTCACTACCCTTGTTCATGTTCCATCAATCCATCTCACTCGGTGCATTGCTACTTGCTTGGAAGGAAAAACTTCATACTCTGTCCCAGTTTTTTTCTCTCTGCGTGTAAATCAGCTCTTCTGTTTGGCTCCAAAACCAGCTGGTGTGCAAACAGTCTCTTTTGAGCGAGTAGTTGCGCAGGCGTGCCAGCACCGCGGGGTGCAGTCGTTGGGGTAGTCCCGTGACCTGACTTCTTCTTCAAGCGCTGTGGACGAGGAGAGCACCAACCTCGTCACAAGGTTCTTTTCTTGCCTTTCGGGAAAGGACCTTTGCCTTACGGATAAGGACTTTGGTTGTGGTTTCTTCGCGTTCACCGAATCGATACTTAGTGTTGTAGACTAAGCAGAGCAATCACTGGGAAGTTGAGAGAAGCACGGGTTCGCTAAAGCGTGACTTTAGCTTCGCTGGGTTGCGAGGGCGTTACCCTTGCTTCGCTGGAAGTAACAGTGGCGGTTGTGCTAGCAGTCGGCTCCTGGGGAGACTGGGACTGGAAGTACGGTCGCCGGGTTGATCTGGTGAGGCTGACAGTCGGCTCGCGAGGAGACTAGGACTGGCGGGCGGTCACCGGGTTTCAACGAGGTTGAAGGTTTGCTCCGGGGAGGCTTTGTAATCGCTGGGATTGATTGATTCGAGAGAGATCCATTATCTCGCTGCCTAACCCTGTATTTATATCCTAGGGTTTTCGACTGCTCCTTGCCCTGGAAGGATTCTTAATTGAAGTTTCCTGTTTAGTCTCTACTACTCGATTTTAATAAGACTTCGTCTCCTTACGAAACACGGGATGAGTGAAACTATAAACCAAACCAGCATAGCCTTATTTTTGGGCCGCAGGTATTGGCCCGCTGGCTCGAACCCACTAAAGGATTTTACCAAAATTACTTTTGGGCTCAAACATTGCCCCCCAGGCCCCGAAATCAGGACCGGTAGAATGTAACTGATTGAAGGGGGCTTAGAAAGACGTGCCGGTCGCTGGAAACGATGCCATTAATGAGGGTCGCGTCCTTTCGTTTGCGAAACGCTTTCTGTCGCATCGTTTCCCTCACAAAATCCCTTATTTAAACTCACAGCTGCAACCTTGTCACATCAGAAGCCCTCCAGTCTCTTAAACCCAGAAAAAACCCATTTCTACCAACATCCTTTCTGCAAACGATCCGGAAATGGCTCCCCCTAAGAAAATCATCATCGATCAGGAAGAAGAATTAAACAAAACGGCTGCTCGGACTTGGGGCACCAGCATCGGTGTTCGCATTCGTCTAGAAACCACTATTCACCGACCCCTACTCCTTCGTTTCTCCGACCACCACACCGGGTTGGGCCCAGCACCGTAAGGTGTTATCCCGGACGAAGCCATCGCCTTATACGGTCTTCCGATCCTATCCGCCGGCCCATTCCAGTCCTCCGAAGGACTCCTGGAGACTTTAGCGGTTGGGGTGCCCAAAACCACCGAGCCAAGATAGGGAATTGGCCATCCTCCATTAGTACACAGGAGATTTCTTGGTATCGCGAGACGCGGGCACGAGATCTAGGTCGCTGGAATGCTGCAGGCATCACCCACACCATTGACTTATGTTTCAATCTTCCTCGCGGTGGTAATCGTTCGCCGCTCGCTGCTTTCCTCTGTTTCTGGAATACCGCCACCAACACATTTGACTTTAGATTTGGTCAAATGAGCATCACTTTGTTGGACATCCTCGCCATCACCGGCCTGCCCATCGATGGCGAACCTTATGTGCATGGTCAATTTGACTCTGTCAACTTTACTTTGACCATGGCCATGCAAGGTCGCAGCGCTCATAGTGGTTTATACCCAAGGTGGTTGGCATATTACAGCCGGGAACATAATGCGACCGGAGGAATTGCTTTCCTTAAGTATTGGCTTTGTAAGTTCATATTCTGCACCTCCTCCTGTAAGCCCACTGGCACCTGGACCTCCTTGGCAACGACCCTCTACAACGGCCGCAACATCGGGCTCGGACAACCGGTATTGGGGGCCCTTTATCGCATGCTGTACCAAGCGACAATGCATCCCTTTGAGACCAACATTTCCGGCCCTTTCTGGATTTTGGATTTCTGGATCCAGACATATTTTCAATTCTTCCGCCGCGAAGACATCCCACTACTTCCACCAGCCGATCAACTGTTAGGTCGATGGTTTTGCAGCGAGGACAAGTACTCATCTCCTCCTTACTCTGAATGCTTTTCTTATCTGTAATTACTGGACGATATGCCGTACTGTGATTTAATTCTGGGAAGAAGATTCCCCTCTGTGCTCGAATACGGTTTTCTTCCTGGCGATCCTCGCTATCCCAACCGCGCTCGCCTGGCTTTTCGCCGCGCAGTCTCCTGTTCAGACATCCGGCTCGCTGCCGAAGAACTCAGCTATGAGCTCTATGCTCCCAATCATTTCGCCCGCCAATTCGGCCTTGTCCAATTGGTACCAGTCCCTCTGTACGATGCCTGGAACTACAACACTTCCTGGCGAAGATTCGGGCCCCCCTCAGGATCCCCGCCGGTATAGAGCATGCTCGCGCTAGTTGATCTCCCTGATTGGGCCCAGAACCTGGACGCTGTAGATGGAACTGAAGAGGGATATGAGATTTGGTGGAAAGAAGTTTCTGTCAATTGCTGGACCCAACCAGATGACGAACTCTTCGCTACCCTCTTTGGCGAGCTTAGGAATCCATATCCTGCCGATATTGAAGTGCTCGCTCGTTTCTCTGAAGACACTGCCGGGCCCCGCCCCCTTCAAGTGGTTCGACCTGCGCGAGCTCCTCGCCCGGCCCAGGCTGGCGTCGTAATTCGTGAACCTCCTCCAGAAGTAAGCACTGTAACTTTAACTTATGCAAACTCTTTCATTGTTTAACCCTTCTAATCATCCTTATTTGTACTAGGGGGTGCGCCGCGCCCTGGCCGCCGCACAACCAATGCTTCTCCGGCCGCCGGACAATCTGGAAAATAGAAAGCAGTGCTCGCTGAATCTGCAGCCGAGGATTCCTCTTCTTCTGATGACGACGATCCACAAACCGTAAGAACCTTCTATCTTCAGGATCATACTCTGTGAATTAAATTCTAATTTCTTGTTTTTTACAGGTCGCAGCCACTATAGCTCGCAAGCGCAGTCGCTCGGACACTCGCGCTGACCCCTGGGAAGGAGATGAACCACTGGCTGACCGACTGGTGAGAAGCAAGGGGCTCATATTAGAAATTGTTTATACCTCTGTCCACACTTCATGACCTTTTCCTTTATAGGTTCGTCGCAGGCCATCTGGACATGCTGGGGAAGGCTCTTCAGCTGCTAGTCAAGGAACAACTACTTCACAAGCGCTAGCATCCGTGGGCCCTGAAAATCTTCCACCTTCTATCAGCACCGTTAGCGATTCAGCCTCTATTCCTGTGCAGATCATAGAGGACAGTTCTCCTGAACTAGAAGAAAATGCACCCCTTCCGGATGCACCACCTGAGGATCCGATCGCTGCTCCACTGTCAGCGCATGTACCGCCTAATCCCACTCCTGGTGAGGCAGTTCAAGAGCCCGCGCCGGTAGGTATCTCAGACGAAGCTCCTATCGCCGAGGTACTCTAAGTCTAAAATTAATGCCTCAGCTCTTGTTCATCTTTGTATATCTGACAATCCTTCTCCATTACAGAGTAACGTCCCTGCTGAGGAGGTCGATGTCGCTGGTCTTGTTGAGCCCGCTGTTGAGGGCATGGTGGTTCAAGAACCTGCCCCCCAGGTTCCAGAAGTAGGCGCTGACATAAATGTAGCACCGGAACCGGCTGCGGCCCCCATTGTCGAGCCTCAGGCAATCCCTGCTGCTGCAGCTGATGATGCTGATGTTATCGCCAACGTTCCTGCTCCCGAGCCTCCTAATAGGCTGGAAAGGCTTGTTCGTGTCCTCGAAGTGGCTCCCCCAGGAGTCACAGATGAAGCGAGGGACAGTCTGCAGCGACTTCTGGGTCCTGACATTTTACTGCCGGGCGCAACTGTCAAAGCTCAGGAATATCTGATGGTGCTTCGCCGCGAACGCACTATCACTGAAGCTGAATTCGTTGAGATATATGAGCTTCTACAAAACCTCCCGGCACGGATTAATGAGAGAACGACCGCGACCGCGCAAGCTAGGCAGGTCCAGGCTCACTATCGCGGCCTTGCACAACAAGCAGAGGCATCTCGCGACTCCTTAGGCGATTGAGCGATTCGTGTCAGGGACCTACGGATCTCGCAGAACCATCTTCGGACCCACATTCAGGATCTCCAAGCCCAACTAGTTGAAGCCAAGGCCCAGTTGGTGGTGGTGACGGCCCAACTTGAACAAGAGGAGCCTCAGATAGAGCAACCCTTGGCAGCCTTCGAAGCGATGTCTCAGGAGTTGGCTCAAGCACGCGAAGCAGTCCGACAAGCAGAACGAGCTGCTGCTGACGCTAGCTTTCGTCTAGATGAACATTTGCTTCGCTTGACCCATGCGGGTCGTAAACTTTAGGCCTCTTACTTCAGGCCCATTTTGCTTTGTATTTTAATATATTTAATATTTAGCCCGCTTTGCTCGGCCCAAATATCATTTAGAGTCTGACAATTAATGAAAGGCAAAACCGCTGAAAAGATAACCCCATTTTGGGCGGTTACTTCCTTGGAGACCGTCCTGCTTCCCACGCGTTTTCAATATCTTCCCTTTCCGAGATTATAGCATTTAACCGCATTGATTCTCTTATTGATGGCGTTGAAAGCGCCTCAACTGCTTATCGCACGGTGTGAGGTTGGCCCTATAAATACCGGTATCCAAAGAAGAGCGATAACCAAACCACCATGTCTCTTCCAAAGATAACCTCGCAAGACCTGTTGCTCTTTCCTCAATTTCTGAAATCTTCCCTCCATGATTTCACACTTAGCCACAAATTCTTAGGCTTCATGGCTTAATCTCAAGACCTGGGTAGGCCTCATGGCCTAATCTCAGGTCCGGCGGCATGTCTTTGGTTTCTGAAAATTTGGATGAACTTGCTAGTTTCAGTTAAACAGAAGAACATGCCGCGCTCCTAGCGCGGCAGAACGACATTTTGAGGAGTCCAACTTTTCAGACTGCCCGCTAGGAGCAAGTGGAGGAAGGGAGGAAGGCCACATTGAGGTCTTCTGCTCTGCCTCCGCGGTCTACCTCTGGGGCCTGGGTACGCACTTTCTGATTTACCCCAGGAGGTAGATGTGGTTGTGGGTCGCGCTCGCCCCAGACTCCAACTCCTGCCCGGAGGAAAGGCCCAAGGAAGGGGTATGAAGGCTCTCTTTCCCTCTTCCTCCGGTACCAATGACAGCAGTGGCGACTTCGATCAGAGGAGGATCTGAGTGTAGAGAGGAAGAATGCTCTGAGGTTGGGTGCCCAGATCCTTCTCCCCGCAACCACAACCAGTTACTTTCAAACTTTCACGCTCTGTCTGAGACACTTTTGTAATTGCATGTGGAATTGTATTGCTCTATTCTGTTGTATGCTTCTGGTCGCAAAGCCACTTTATGAATAAACCTCTTGCTTTAACTAGAAATCTGCAAATTTGTTAGTCTAAAACCAACCAAGCCTCTTGTATAGGCTCTTGCATCTATACTTCACACGCTCTGTCAAGATAGTGAATAAAAACAAAGTAACTGGTATAACTTGGATTATTAATATCAATAAAGCCTCTTGTATAGGCTGTTTACATAATAGAGCCTCAAGAAGGTCTAATCAAGATATGGAGTTGCCCCCCAATGTTCAGCGGGGAGCAAATACAAAAATAATAGGCCACAGAGAGAAGGCCGAATAAGCATAGAGAAATGATGCGAGCCGATGAAGATTAAGGTTGCCCCCCAGTCTGGGTAAGAACAGGATCAGGAGGATCGTCGAACTCCCAGACACTTGGATAATATTTCTTCAGGAAACGGTCGTTAATAGGGTTGCGATGGATGTCGCCATCGACGTTTTTGAGGTGAAAAGCGCCGCGCTCCAATATCCGGTGGATAACAAAGGGTCCCTCCCATCGCGGCGTCCATTTACCGCGACCGGTTAACTTTTCACCCAAGGGTAAAATGGCCTTCTAGACGAGGTCGCCTTCTTTATAACTACGACCACGCATCCACTTATCATAGGCACGAGCGATACGTTTTTTTTCCATCACCAAATTGTCCAAAGCTGCCAAGCGCTGCTCGCTTAAGTCTTCGTGCTCCTGCCACATTGCTTGAACGTAATCCTCGCCAATCAAATGATGCTGCTCTTGCGCACGTAGAGAATGAACATTAATTTCTAATGGTAAGACAGCGTCATGTCCGAACATAAGCGCATACGGCGTCGTGGCGGTGGGGCTGCGTTTAGAAGTGCGATAGGCCCAAAGTGTCTCATACAAAGTGTCATGCCATTGGCGAGGGTTCTCTACCAACATCTTCTTTAGTAAGGTAATGATTGTCTTGTTGCTAGCCTCCGCCTGACCATTAGATTGAGCATAATAGGGAGTACTATGTATGAATTGAATGCCAAAATCAGTGACCAGCTCCTCGACGGGGCCTCCCATGAACACTGCCCCCTGTCCGAAACCAGCACCTCAGGGATACCAAACCTGCAGAGAATATTACGAAAAATAAACTGGTGAATGGTAGCACCGGAGGCCTCCTTTAAAGGCTCTGCTTCAACCCACTTAGTAAAGTAGTCAGTGGCGACGATGATAAACTTGTGCTGCAGGGAAGAATGAGGATGGATCATCCCAATCAAGTCCAGTGCCCAGCCTCGAGCAGGCCAAGGCTTAATTATAGGCTGCATAGGAATGTTAGGAACATGCTGGACCGGACCGTGTGCTTGACAGTCCTCACAACCTTTGGCAAATGCGATACAATCCTTCAAAATGCTGGGCCAATAATAACCATGACGTCGCAGAAGCCATCGCATCTTAGGTCCAGCTTGATGGGATCCACATATCCCCATGTGCGCCTCGCGCATCAATCTCTTAGCTTCGCGACCATAGACACATCGAAAATCTACACTGTGGCGACCCGAATGGGTATACCACAGCGCCGCAATATTAAGCCAATAGGAGCTCGATACGTCGTAGACGTACCGTAGACCTACCAACTTAATACTACAAGGCCTTTTTGAAAACACAATTTTTTTTTTAGAAAAAGGGAGACCAAGAAAACTTTTAAGAAGGAACTTTAAAATCAACAACCCAACATTTAAATCAACAAGTCTGGAAATGCAACAAAATAAAGTGGCAAGTGCACTGTGATGCCTTAGGGCTTACATCATAACCGAAATGAAAGGAGTTCGACAATAACAATAAAACAAGGGGTGAGGCGCGCTCCCAGGTAGGCGGACCTCACAGAGTTCAACATAGAAAGAGAAGCTAGTAAATCGATAGAGTACCAAATGGGAAGAACTTCAAGCAACAGGAACAGCAACACACGGACTCGGCCAACGACCCACCTCTAATCCAAATCGTCCGGAACGACCTCGTTGTAACCTGAAATGTAGGGGTGAGCATTTCGTCCTCGCTAGCCCAATAGGGGCCGACCCAACCTTAGTTAGGTTTGAAATCTAATAGATAAAACATAGCTACTAGAGTATAGGTTGCGCGCATTTGTAAAATCAAGTAAAACAAATGCAAACAAAAACAATCACAGTTGTTTCGTTTCAGGAAATCATATGCAGCATGCTTCACACAATTTGGAGCTCCGAGATACTTACCTACCCTCTTAACCAAAATAAATCGGTGACCGACCTGGTTCGTCCTGAGTTCGAGAACCAGCCAACTACTCTGTAGTCCTTGTGACTACAAGTAGCGAAAGTGTCCATTTCCTGGCTCTGAGTCTCCTATGACTGGTTCACTGTCTATATTTACCTTTCCTTGACAAACATAGGAGCACAGCCCCCTCCGGAGGTTCACGGTTATCGACACCGTGGGATCCCAAGGAATCTACGCGTCTAAGTCCCATTCACTTTCAGGTCACAAACACAACATACAAAAGGGTACAGTATCTCAACATGCAAGTCTAGCCTTGGTTTTCGCAATCAACAATTATCAGTTCTGAAAACACATGTATCACGAGGCATCGACTAATGAACAACCAAAAATACTTGCAGGCAACATAATATCATACTAGAGCATTCCACATATATCGAAAAGCCTCTAACAAGGAAGGGACAGCTCACCCTACCTAGAATATGCCGGCGTATTCCACACTCTGATGCTTCCCGCTTAAACTTCCTTAACGATCGTGTTTCCTAAACCATTACTTAGTAGGTAAGTAATTATCCAAGTAAACATCATGATCAACTTTAAAGTAATCGCGCATACTAATCCTTTTTATTTCAATGAGATCATTAATTATTTCTTTCAACCTTTACCAATTTGGGAAACTAACTTCTTTCCTAAAAAGGAAAAACGTCCTTATCGCTCCGCTAAACTATCGTCAATCCGAGCGACCAAAGTCGAGTCGATCCACACGTTTTATGAGGTCGGTCAACCATGGTCAACTCTCGGAGTTGACTTTTGACTTTTTGACTTTGACCAAGTAATCCTCTATTTACCATTATTTATTATTTATTAAAAATAAATAAGTAAATAATTCTTATTTATTAAAAATAAATAAATAAATAATTACCAATAAAGTTTTACTTTTACTTTTACCCACTTACTTCTCCTTTTTCACCTTTTTACTTTTACCAAGACTTTTACCTCCACACTTTCACTTTTACCTTTTACCTCCTTTTTACCGAATTTACCTTTACTTTCACCTTCTTCACTTTTTACCACTTTACCACAGTAAAAACCTCCTTTTTACTCCTTTATTTTCTTTCAAAAATAAAGCCATTTCCTTTTCTTCATCCTTTTCTTTTTCTTTTGGCCAACATACACAACAACAATTCACCAAAATATTCAACACAAAATTCCAACACTTAGAAAACTAGGCTAATAAAATTCTACTAATTAAATCCTCCTCAAACATCTAATTTTCACAATTTTCCAACAACAACAAAAGCTCAACACAAAACCAAATCAACCAAATAAATTCCAAAAATTCTAGGGTTTGTCCAAAACCCATTCCTTACCGTGCCGAAGACCTTACCACTGAGGTTGGTACCTGGATTTCCCTTTTCTGCCCTTTTGCTTCTGCTAGTTTCTGGGTTTTGTTGTGTTTGTTTTTCTGGGTGTGTTCTGAGGTGTGAAATGGGGTTTTTTGTGGGGGGTTGAATGATGGTTGGCCAATGCGTTTAGTGGTTTAGGATTTGGATAGCGGAGTCTGGGTTGAGTGCGTTTGTTTGTACTTTGGAGTTTTCTGGGTTTTGTTCTTGATTATTTTGGCTATATCTGATGCGAGAATAGGCTAGATCTATGTTTGTGCTAACTGATGTGGGTTTTAGGGTTTTGGGATGGCTAGCGTTATAGAGATTTCGAGCAGTGAGGATTCCGGGTCTGACGTGTCGCTCAGCGCGGCGGATGGGATTTTTATTGATTCGTTGCGTCCGTCTGCCCATGCAGGAACCTCACTGCCAGAACCGCTAGAAGTTGAGCCGCTACAGACCATCCTCTGGGAAGTAACAATGGGTCGTGGTCAGCGTCCGGAGAGTTCCAGGGCGGGTGAGGCTGCTGCCGCCAAAGCTAGGCGCGACGAGCGCTTGGCGAGCAATAGTGCTGCCAGCGGCTCCGCTGGGGAGGAAGAAACAGCGGAGCAGAATGTTGAGTCAGCGTGGTTCCTCCCGGATGGGACAGCTGTTGACGAGGCGGGAGGGGGGATGAGCGGTACTGCTATCACTCGACTGAAGCAGACATTCCGGTTGCCGGGGTCGGTGAAGCTGCGCCCACCGACGGCTGATGAGAAGGCGTCGATTCTCCCGGCGGGGTGTGCGGCCGTGCACGAGGCCATATTCCGCCAAGGAGTGACACTCCCGCTGGTGCCCAATCTCCAAATCCTTGTGTGCGAGTTTGGCCTTGCCTTTGGTCAGATCTGTCCCAACATGTGGCGGTTGATGTTGGCGATGAACTCCTTGTGGCGCTTGTCGGGGTGTGAGGGGCCTACCGTGGCGGAAGTGCTTCACTTCTACGAGTTAGTATATGTGAAGCGCCAAGGCTGCAAAGGGCAAGTAAACTTGAGTCGCCGGCAGGGAGCGCCCAAGCTGATCGAGAATCTGAGGGACTCCATGTCCTATTGGCGGGGGACCTTCTGCGTTGCTACAGACGGTTGGGAGTACCACGCTAGGTCGAATGAAGAAGGGCCGTCATTTAGGATTAAGTCTGAGTTCCAACCTATTCGAGGTTGGTGTCCGGTGTCCGCTGAAAATGTTTGGCGTGCTTACGTGCTTGAACTTGTATTCTTACTAACGACGTGTTGTTTTTTTTGTGCAGCGGGACTTCGGTATACGCTGATGCGCGAAGAAGAGTGCCGCGTGGCGAGGATCAGAGGTTGCTGGCGGAACCGAAACTTGCTTGATTTCCGCCTGCTGACTGGTTGGGAGTTACTGGTCGACCTGCGACTAACACGCTCCATTGGTGAGGAGTCTACCCTGTCGTTTCGTATTATACTTTTGAATTGTGTCTGACTGGTGGCTGTCTTCCTTTTTTTTTTTTTTTTAGAAACTCCGCCGGGCAACAAATCAAGTCGCGACGCATTTGAGAAGGCGATGGATCGGGCGGAGATAGAAAATTTTTTGGAGGCCATGTATGCCGAGGGGCTGGCGGCCCAGCAGACTGTGGTGAACCCGGAGACGTTGGCGTTGAGCCAGTCCGAGGTTCCGGTGGTGATGGCGATGCTGCACCAGTCTCACCTTGGTGAAGATGGTCTGCCTACGGTGCAGGCGGGGACTCAGACCGCCGCCGGGGATCAGAGGGGGAGCGCTGCGGCCGGGCCACAGAAGGAGCGGATGCCTGCCCAAAGGCGTGGTCCTCATAAAGTGGTTCCACCGGCGGAAGGTGTCGTTGTGACAAGGGAGGAACCGCCAGTGAGGGCGACGAGGACCGCCGCTGGGAGCCAGAGGGTGGTGGAGAAAAAATGCCGGACGGCTGAGTCTCCTGACGAGGAAGAGGGAGATGAGGTGGAGGTGGTCGGGGCCCGCCGACAGAAGAAGGCCCGCCAAGCTACTGCAAAAACTGTGGCGGTGGAGGGAGAGGCGCCCGCCGTCAGCGATCTGGACTCCTTCGCCGAGTATGCGCCATTCATGACAGAAGGGGAGCGGGAGTTCCTCTTCCATCTGTGCGAGCGGCTGAGGTTCGGGGGTCTGGCGGGCATATCGCGTCCGACGGCAATTGACCAATCGCCCTTCAGCTCGGCGTTTGGTCAAATATCGGCGAGGTTACACGATATGTTCGTGGCGGCGTCAAAGCAGCCCCGGGTTGAGGAAGAGCTCAAGGGAGAAATCGGAGGTCTCCAGAGGGAGTTGGCGGAGGCCAAGGAGAGACTGGCGGAGATCGAGCGGGGACTGGTCAAGGCGGAGTGTGATTATGCGGACGCCCGCGGCAAGCTTAATGCTGCCATCCGGCGGGATCTGGAGAGGAATGAACACGTCTCCAAGTTGGAGCAGGAGATCGGGCTGCTGCAGGAGCGGATAGCCGCTAAAGACAAGAAGCTCATTATAGTGCAGCGGGAGTCCGCCGAAAGGATGGCCGAAATGAAGCGGCTGGGGGGTGAGGTTACCCGCCTGAGAGCTGAGGGGAGCACCGCTGCGGCCGCTGGTGTTGAAGCATTCAAGCAGTCGGCGGAGTTTAAGAAGACGCTGACCGACGCGGCGAAGTCTGGGGCCCGGGCCAATATAGATATGTTGAAGCGGAAGGGTGCCATTGACTTTGTAAAGGCGTCACAGCCTGACGTGCCGCCGGTCGAAAGTGTCCCGGCGGAGACAGAAGTGCCCGCCCCAGCTGTAGGTACTCATTCGGGCAGCGGGGAAAGTGGCCCGCATCCGACGGAAGGGTCCCAGCAAACTCCCCAGCAGACCCCGTTGGAGGTGTCACGTGCCGGATTTCTGGAGGCACACACCCGGGCCGACGGCACCATAGAGACCCCCAGTCCGACAGCCCGAGGGTCCGATCAAGCGAGCCGATCGGTCGCGCCGCCAGTCGTTGAAGCAGCAGAGGCCGAAGCCAACCGCTGAACCTATCTGAGACCTCCAAAGTTTTTTTTTTTTTTTTTTTTTTTTTTGTAGCCGCTGAGGCACACTAGTTTGTAAAGAATTTTGTGGAATAAAGTAAATTTCTGACTTGGTTTGCCATGATGTGTGTGTAGTATTTTTGAGTTATATTTTCTTTTATCGATCAATGGAACATTAAAGGAATTAAGATTGGTCCAAGTGCACCACGTAGCGGACGGGGTCCGCCGACGATTGCTGGCGTTGCCAGTTGCCCTCAGTGCTAGACTTGGTAACAATGGTCTGAATAATTCCTCGTTTCATTGATGGCTGACTGATCAGCGTACAAAAGTGGGGTAGTACCCGTTGGGTAGCTTCCCTTAGCTAAACATTTGAACAAAAGATTTAGCTAAGTCAAGATGCGCATGGGTAGCGGTTTGACTATTTGTAATAATACCGAAGGTGTTCAGTGTTCCAAGGGCGGGCCGACGTGACGCCGTCCTTGTCCATTAAGTAGAAGGTGCCTGGGCTAACGACTTCCACAATTTTGTACGGGCCCTCCCAAGTTGGGCGGAGTTTTGTCGGTGGCGGAATCACTTCCTTCATGACCGAGTCCCCCAGTTGGAGGTTCCGGGCCCTGACTCTGGCGTTGTAAAAGCGTGATACCCGTTGCTTGTTTTGTAGATTGTGTAAATGGGCCTTGAGTCTTTTCTCTTCTAGGAGGTCCCTGTCCAAGTTGACGCCGGCGCTGTTGGTCTCTGGGCAGTAGCCTTCGACTCTAGCGGTAGGTTGAGTAACTTCAATGGGTAAGACAGCCTCTGTGCCGAACATCATACAAAAAGGAGTTTCTCCGGTGGCGGAGGTTGGAGTTGTTTGGATGGCCCACAAGACCTCTGGGAGCCTTTCCGCCCATAAACCTTTGGCGTCGTCGAGCTTCTTTTTTAACAACTTTTTGATTATCTTGTTTGCCGCTTCGACCTGACCGTTGGTCTGGGGGTGGGCGACAGATGCAAATCTCAACTTGGTGCCTAGGTTGGTGGTGAAGGAGATGAGCTCGTCATTGTTGAACTGTGTGCCGTTGTCTGTGATGATTGTGTGTGGGACACCGTAGCGGCAATAGATATTTTTCCAAAGGAAGCGAATTACCTTGGCGGTAGTTATTGCCGTCAGTGGCTCCGCCTCTATCCACTTGCTGTTGTAATCAATGGCAACAATGATGTATTTTTTGGCAGTTTGGAACTTTCCCATCAGGTCAAGGCCCCACGTGGAATGAATCCATGGGCCCACGATGATTGACAGTGGTTCCGCTGGTGCGTGTGGGAGATCTGCAAACTGTTGGCATTTGTGGCAAGACCTCGAAATCCGCCGGGCGTCATCGCCAAGTGTGGGCTAGAAGTGGCCTTGTCGCATTGTGCGGTTGGTCAGGGATCTGGCGCCCGAGTGGTTTCCGCATTCCCCGCCATGGATTTCAGTTAGGACAACCCTTCCCTCCTCTGGGGTTAGACAGCGGAGGTTAGGATGGGTGAATCCCTGGCGGTAGAGCTTGCCGTGCTGGATGTTGTAGCGGGTTGCTCTTCGCTGGAGCTGTCTTGCCTGGACCTTATCTTCTGGCAACGTTCTGTTGCGCTTATATGCAGATGACTTGGCGGATGAATCCAATGTCTCGTAGTTTGGCGACCTCCTGTCCGATTGCCTGGTACTTTTCCTCATCAAAAGCCCTCCGCTTCTGCTTGATGGGATAAAAGGAAGGTTTTATGGTTAGCTTATGAGTGATTATTTCAGTGGAGATGCCAGGCATGTCCGCATAGGACCATGCAAAGACGGTGGCGTTGTCACGTAGGAACTGAGTGAGTTCTGCCTCCACTTCTGGGTCTAGTGTGGGCGCCTATGCGGACTGTCCTCTCAGGATGCTCGTCTGAGATGCAGACGACCTTCAGCGACGTGTCCGGGTTGACCGGCTCCTTCATTACATATTTCTTCTCCTTATCTCTAGGATCCTCAAAGATATCGGTGGTGGTGGGTCATTGCCCACTGTCAGGATTTCATGGCGGCGCGTCGAACGCGCTACAGTTGTGAATAGCATTCTCGTGCCAGCTGCTGGCTTCCCCTTACACAGCCTGTGCCGTTGGGCGTGGGGAACTTCATGAGAAGCATGTATCCGGCAATGATGCACTTGAGCTTATTAAGCGCTGGTCGACCAATGATGGCGTTTTACGAACTGAAACAGTCGACTATGATGAACTCCGTGTGTACCCGCCCATACAGGGACTAGTGCCAATAACTAGTCGCATGTAGTCCGACCCTAGTGGTTGTGTGATGTCACCGGAGAAGCTGAGCAGTGGCTCGTGATCCTGGAGTAGTTTCCTGTTCCGCTTGAGATGGTCGTAGCAACCGCTGAAGATGACGTTGACAGCGGACCCGCTATCCACCAAGATTCTCCCCACCGAGAATTTGCCAAGAATGGGTCATCATGGGGTAAATGTACTCCGCGCTCCTCCTCCTCTGAAAAGGTAATAGGCTCCCAACCTGATCTCGGTAGTTTGGCCGATCTTTCGTAGCGGATGTTGCAAACTTCCTTCGGGTGGTTGGCGCGCTCATATCGCTTTCTTGCCCTGTGAGACATGTTGGTGATTGGAGCACCGCCATCGATGGTATTGATGCGGCCCAAGGTTTCAACGTTGGCAATCACTGGTGGTGGTTGGCGCACCTTGAACTGCTCTAACTTGCCGTCACGATACAAAGTCTCAATGGCCGTTTTGAGAGCATTGCAGCTGTTTGTATTGTGGCCGCTGTCCGCGTGGTATTTGCACCACTTGCCAGTGTTCCTGGGTTTGCCTGTTTTTGGGTACTTTGGAGGGGGTGGCGGTGGGATCTGATCCTTGCACTGATTATAGATATCTTCATATGAGGCCGTTAGGACCGTGAAGACTGCGTACCGCTGCGAGGATTCCGTCTGTTTGTTGTGGTTATCCCCATGAGTTGGGCGGTTTCCCTTGTAATAATGCTGCCCCTTCTGCCGTTTGGTTTGGTGGTGGCTCTGCTGCCATTCCCTTTTCTTGTCAGTTGGCGGTGCTGAGGGGGGCTTGTCAGCGGTTCCCTGGTGACTGGCAGATGGTTGTGCTGACCTTGCTGCCGTTGCTGGCGGTGGGGTCTCTCCATATGTAATGAATTCCGCCTGGGCGTGAATGACCGCCTCACTCATGACGTGGTCGTACGTTGCATTGGGATGGTTGTAATTGAGGTGATAGAGGAACGGTCCCTTGAGGAGTCCCTTCCTGAAGGCCGCCGATGCCATAGTCTTGTCTAGGTCGCGGCACTGAGATGCTGCCGCGCCGCCCGCCACCTGGTGACAAAGGCCTTCAGTGATTCGTCCTCCCCCTGTTTAACGCCGAAAAGCTGACTTGTATTGTGATGTCCGGCGGACAGTAAGATGAAGCGGGAGAGGAAAGCATGCGACAGTGCATGGAATGAGCCGACAGACCCTGGCGGACATTCGAAAAACCAGTTCATTGCTTCGCCGTCCAATGTTTCGCTGAACAGATGGCATAAGGTGGCGTCGTCGAACCCCTTGTTGTTGGTGACCTTCTTGAAGGTGTCCATGTGGACAAAGGGATCGGTCATTCCGCCGTAAGGTGACATCTTTGGGGTTTTTGCATATGTCGGTCTGACAGCCTGCAGGATCGCGGCGGAAAAGGGGCCGGGTTTGGAAGTGAATAGCGGGTTTCGAGCTGACGCCGGGACGCCTGTTTCCGCCCTGATCAACCTCTGCTCTAGTTGGTGCATCCTATCCAATAGCTGGGCGGTTGCATCACCGGCGGAATCGGCCTGACTGGCCTGCCGAGTTGGCTTGCGCCTAGGTATGGGCGGATCACCCTCAGTCCTTGCCCTGGCATTCGAGCAGTTGGCGTGCGGAAGTGATTCCGCCACCTGCTCTAACACTAGTTGGGGTATGGGCGGCGGTCCCATTCCCGACAACCCTGGTGGGTTAAGCGGTACATGCATTTGTAGGACCGGCCCTGGCGCTATCGTGTCGGTGCTGGGTCGACTACGCCTGGTGCTGCGTGACTGCTCGCTTTGTGCCGGGCGGTTGGTGGCAGCCAAAGTGTTTTTTAGTTCCTCGAAACGTGCCATGAGCGCAGCCATCTGTGCCTGGGCCTCAGCCTTCTCCTTGCGCTCCTCCTCACGCTCCCTGTTTGCCTTATGAAGATCCGCCAGTGCCATCTCGTACATGGTGACGAGATCCTGGCCTGACGGGCGGCTGCTGCCTGGATTTGCCTCACCGCTGGGGTTGTCTGGGGTTGTGAATAGTGCGCGGTTAACGCCGATCGCGGGGTCGGAGGGTTGGGGAATGGCGGGGAGCCCTGCCTGCTCTTCAGCGTTTCCCCCGCTATCGTTAGTCATGGTGATTGTAGCGGGATGACCTTTTGTTCAAAATTCCCACAGACGGCGCCAATGTTAATGTCTAAAAGTCTGGCGGTAGCAGGACCTTAGTTAACGCTGATCCGTTGGGCGGATCGATACTTGTGTTAATGTTGTAGTCCCTGTTACCTGTCAAGTAAAATACAACGGGCGTCAGAGGGAGACCGCGCTGGGCGGTCTTCAACTGTCCGATGCCTAAGTTAGTCAATGTATTTATGTTGACAAAGTAACAGTAGGTAAGTATTGAATGCGTAATTAATGAGGAGAGAGGAGAGAACCTTTTATAGGTGAGGAAGAGACTGATCTTGTCTTTGTTTTCGATGTGGGACTGATATGCTTCAGTTCTCAGTTTCAGAAGCTTCTGATGCCATCTTGGCGCGGCGCGTGGCGGCGCGTCAGTGGCGATCTGGAGGTGGTCCGATGCTGAGGTTGTAGCCTGTCTGGCGGTGTGTCTGCATGTCATTCCTTAGGTTGGCATTAGTACCTTTAGCGGTACAATGAGCATGGCCCATTATAGCTAATTATGCTTGCAAATGTACATGTATGTACACAACCTTTACCAATTTGGGAAACTAACTTCTTTCCTAAAAAGGAAAAACGTCCTTATCGCTCCGCTAAACTATCGTCAATCCGAGCGACTAAAGTCGAGTCGATCCACACGTTTTATGAGGTCGGTCAACCATGGTCAACTCTCGGAGTTGACTTTTGACTTTTTGACTTTGACCAAGTAATCCTCTATTTACCATTATTTATTATTTATTAAAAATAAATAAGTAAATAATTCTTATTTATTAAAAATAAATAAATAATAATTACCAATAAATTTTACTTTTACTTTTACCCACTTACTTCTCCTTTTTCACCTTTTTACTTTTACCAAGACTTTTACCTCCACACTTTCACTTTTACCTTTTACCTCCTTTTTACCGAATTTACCTTTACTTTCACCTTCTTCACTTTTTACCACTTTACCACAGTAAAACCTCCTTTTTACTCTTTCTTCATTTTCTTTATTTCTTTCAAAAATAAAGCCATTTCCTTTTCTTCATCCTTTTCTTTTTCTTTTGGCCAACATACACAACAACAATTCACCAAAATATTCAACACAAAATTCCAACACTTAGAAAACTAGGCTAATAAAATTCTACTAATTAAATCCTCCTCAAACATCTAATTTTCACAATTTTCCAACAACAACAAAAGCTCAACACAAAACCAAATCAACCAAATAAATTCCAAAAATTCTAGGGTTTGTCCAAAACCCATTCCTTACCCTTTCTTCTTCAAAAATCACGTCATATACCTTCTCCTTGGCCTTCAAAAATCCTTGCCAAACCCATAGCCTAGCTTGATGGTTCAAGGAGAAATCGGGTTCATGCAAACAAAATCACAAACCAAAATCAAAAACTCGGATTTAGGAAGAAAGATGTATAGATCGAAGGAATAGAGGCTAGATTAGGATGGAAAATACCTTGATTTGAGCTTGGAAAGAAGAAATCACAAAAGCCCCAATTTTAGCTTCGGGTTCTAGGGTTTTTTGGGGGATTAAATGGCTAAATTTTATGATTTTGGTTGGAGAAATGGAAAGAGGGAAGGAAGAGGAGAAAATCTGGAAATTTTGGTGAGGAGAGGGGTTCCGGCGACGGCGGCGGCGGCGATTTCCGGCGACCGGGTAGAGAGAGAGGCTCTAGGTAGAAAGAGAAAGCTGAAATGAGAAAATGAGAGGGAGGCTAGGGTTTTTGGGGGGTTAAGATGCTTAAATAGCTTCCCCTATTTTAATTGTGAAAAGTCCAATTTGCCCCTCCTTTTGGGCCAATGGGCTTGGGCTGCTCCTATTTCATTTTCCTCTTAATTTCCTCAAGCTCACTCCGAAAATTACCTCTTCAACACCCTTATTTCTCCGATAATTCATCGAATCCTTTCGGGAAAATTTTTCCGAGCTCATCCTAAGCCTCGATACTTTAAAAATACTTTTCTAGACCCAAATTGGATTTTCTCTAAATTTCTTAATCCTTTTAATGGCCTCAAAGTCTTAACCTAAGCGCGAATACTTGTATACCATACGAATACGTAGCTTCATACGTTATTCGACAAATTAAAATAAACAATAAATAAAATAAAAAGAATACGGGGGTCTACATACACCATCCTCTCCACGAAGTCGCAGTTCATCGCCTCGAAGGAAGTAATTCAATGCGAGGAAACGAATCCTCCTGTCAGCTCTGGGGTTCGGTTGTTTGAGGTACACGATCAGCGGAATCCGCCAATCAACATCAATAGGTTCCAGTACCGCGACTACGGGCTCTTCTGGACGATTAGGTCGAGCAAGCCACGAAGGTAGTGTGCGACGCTCAACTTTCAAAATGTGCTCGCGTACGCCATACTTCAGTGTGATACCTGTAGCCAACTGAGCGAGCTCGTTAGCTGCAAAGTTACGCTCGCGTGGTATGTATTCCATATCAGTAAATTGATCCAGAAGCTCGATGGCGCGATTCAGGTATGGTACGAGCAACCAACTCGCACATCGATATTTTTCCTAGAGCTGGTTAATAACAAGCTGAGAATCGCCGCGAATCTGAACGTCCTGTACGGCCATTTCCAGTAAGACTTCGAGCCCAATGATAAGAGCTTCATACTCAGCCTGATTATTAGTACATTGGAATGTTAGCTGGAAAGAATAAGAGAAGCGGTCACCAGCTGGGTTTTCCAAAACAATCCCAGCGCCAGCAAGAGTGTCCGTTCTTGAGCCATCAAAGAATAATACCCAGGGCTGTAGATAGATTGTAGCTTGATACCAAACCGCGTACTCAGGGATGCACGCTTGATCTGGTCGAGTCGTAGTGGTGCAGGCAATCTCTAGCTCCTTCAGTGCAGGTACTTCTAACGTAGGATGATGTGCGAGGAAGTCTGCGATGGCCTGCCCTTTGACAGCTTTCTGGGGTACATATTGGAGCGAAAACTCTGAAAGCGCCAATACCCATTTGCCAATGCAGCCTCTCAAGATAGGCCGGGACAACATGTATTTGACCAAATCGGTTTGAGCGATAATGCAAGTGGTAAAAGATAGCATGTAGTGTCGCAACTTGCACGCTGAAAAGTACAGAGTGAGGCACAGCTTCTCCATAGGGGTGTACCTTGTCTCACAGTCTGTCAATGTGCGGCAGAGATAAAATATAGCATGCTAGACACCTCCCTCATCATCCTGAGCGAGCAGGCTGCCAATGGAAGCTTCGGCTGCTGAAATGTACAGCTTTAATGGGATCCCGGTTCTGGGCGGAATCAAGACTGGTGGGTTTGCCAAATAGGTCTTGATACTATCGAAAGCCTCTTGGTGTTTGGGTTCCCACACAAACTCATTCTGCCCTTGTAATCTCAGCAAAGGTGAGAATGGTTGGATTTTTCCTGCAGAGTTAGAGATGAAACGCCTTAGAAAATTAATCTTACCCAACAGACGCTGTAATTCCTTTTTCGTCCGCGGGGGCGATGCATTAATGACTGCGCTCGCCTTGTCTTCGGGGACCTCAATTCCTCGCTGATGAACGATAAACCCCAGAAAGTCTCCTGCTTGGACCCCAAACACACACTTGGCCGGGTTCATCTTGAGTCTATGCCTGCGCATGCGCTCAAATACTTTCCTGAGATCCGCGATGTGATCCCCTTTCTTCTGCGACTTGACGACTACGTCATCAATGTATACCTCTAAAACCTTTCCCAGTATGTCGTGGAAGATCAAATTCATGGCTCTTTGATACGTCGCACCGACATTCTTCAGGCCAAATGGCATGACCACATATTCAAAAACTCCTGCGAAGCCAGGACAACGGAAAGCAGTCTTGTGTCTATCTTCTTCAGCGACCGGAATCTGGTGATATCCTGCAGTATCGTCCATGAAGGACAGCAACTCATGGCCTGCCACCGCATCTACCAACATATCCGCGACCGACATGGGGTAAACATCTTTAGGTGTAGCAAGATTCAAGTCTCTATAATCCACGCAGACTTTCATTTTGCCATTCTTTTTTCGGACAGACACTATATTAGATAGCCACTGATTATACTTGGCGACCCTTATAATCCCTGACTTGTGCATTTTCTCTACCTCTTCCTTTACAAGAATCTGGGTATCCGAATTCATTCGTCGAGGTTCTTGCTTAACGGGCCTCTTGTCAGGAAGAGTTGGCAGTTGATGACAAACCAAATCTGGCGACAGGCCGGGCATGTCTTCATATTTATCTGCGAAGCAGTCTTTAAACTCTAATAACAAGTCAGTGAGCCGCTGTTTCTCGCTAGGCTCTAGATAAGCGCTGATAGATACCTCTATAAGTTCGTCCGCTGTACCCAGATTAACCTTCTCAATAGGGTATTTAACTTTGGGAGGTGTGTCGTCCAGAGCCGCCGGGGCGAGTTGAATATTGACTTCATCTTCGTCCTCCGGGTCAGAAAGTTCTTCATTAACGACCTCTAAGGTCGCGATGCGAGCATAGGCCTCTTTCTCTACCATGTGTGATGACAGTCGTTCATGTATTGAGTGGAAGGCCTCTATCCCCTCCTCCGAGAGGTCGTAATCCATTAATCGATTAGAGGTTTGGGCACAGCGTGGCCAGGCCTTTCCAAGCCTTCTTTTGCGAGCGTGAGCCCCCACTGTGCCAGTTCAGAGGCCGTCACCTCTGTGAGGAGGCCCTTATCATCGATGCCACTAACCTGCAATGGAGTGATAGGCTCCAGATAGTACCTGGCATCTACATAATTTGCAGAGACTGGGAACGGGCGAGGATCTGCTTGGACCACCTCTGCCGTGTCTGTTTCCCTATTCCACATAACCAGCTCTTGATGCAGTGTCGAGGGCACACAATAACTCCGGTGGATCCAGTCTCTGCCCAAAATGGCACTGTAGGCCGCATAACAATCCGTCACAAAGAAGGCGTAAACCCCTTCTGCTGGTCCGACCTTAATGCGCAGGAACAACAACCCTAAGGTTTTTGTTACAGTGCCCGCGAAATTTTTGAGTGCAAGAGATGTGGACTGGATTTTCTCCCGCTTGATCCCAAGCAATTGCATGGTCCTAGTGGTGACAACATTAACGGCCGCTCCGGTGTCAATCATGATTTTGCTGACTTTGATACCGCCGATGTCTACCGTAATGTATAGCGGTCGCATGTGCTGGACCATGGCTGGCGTTGGCTTGGAGAAGTTCATAAGTGACCCCTTGTTTGGAACTTCTTCAAGTTCCGGAGAGGCCCTGTCTTCTACAGGTGTCGCGGCTGCTGAAGTGACCTGCAATGATTGCACACCCTCTGCTTCTGTCTCCACGCAATCCTGAGCAGCGACTGGCAATGCATATTTCGCGGGGAGTACATAAACCATGTTGCAAGAAACGTCAGCTGTCTCAGTCCCCTCCATGTCGTCATCCAAATCAAGCTTGGGTTCTTCCACCGGGATATCAGTTTGGAGCTGGTGAGCCAAACAATCTACTAACGACCCTTCCGTGAGACCTTTCACTTGGCAATGTTCAAGCCCTTGTGGCTCGAGTTCTTGCTCCACAGCCGGCTTAGAGTTCTCCGGCTCCATGCGCTCCTCTGAGGCAGAGATGACCACACTTTGGATTTTCTTGGGTCGCCATTGCAAAAAGTTACTAACCCTGTCCTTGCCCCCCCAGCTTGTCAAAGACTGAAGCCTTGACCATTGGTGCTTCATGGGAGAGCCTGCGCCTTACATGCGGACGCCGAGTTGGCGAGTTTTCCACTCGGGTAAGAGGTGGTGAGTGCTCTTTAGTAATCCTGCAAAACACACTGGGCTTTGAAGTCCCCGTTAGCGAATCTGTTTGTTTGTTAAGACCACGGGGAGGTCTCAACGGCTTAGCGGTTAGCGCTTCCATTTATTTTTGGTATTGTTCGGGTGATTTGACCAGCTGGGAGGGTTTGATCAGGCCCTGGTCTAAAGCCTCTAAGGCGCGCTTGGCTTCACCGAACCGGCGCCGTAACTTCCTTTTCTGGGACGGGCTAATCTCCACTGCCATCCCCTTTTCCCTGGTGTACCATCTGCCTTCTTTGATAGGATTAGCTGGAGTAGGTGGTATATAGGGCTTGGTCAGAATATCTTTGCAATCGCTTCTGGACCTTTCTTGTTTCGGCTCGCTGGTGACTGCTTTTAATTTCAGGAATAAATTGGAGTCCCTGGGGGATGATGGTGATGCCGTCTTCTCCCGTTCTCTTGGGCTGGTAGGCTGGTAGTTCCGCGATGATGAGGCCCACTTGACTGGTGGTAGGGAACCAAAGTGAAATGTCTGCTCGATTTCCTCATGCGGTATTTGGATACCACATTCCTCTTTACATCGCGAGCACAGAATCACAGGTGAGGCCCGGTTGGTCGCCTCAATTCTACCCTTAATGGATGCTTCATCCGCGGTGGACCTTTGATCCTGTTTACTTGGAACCAAATCCAGCGTTGGCTTCCGTTGCTGCTGCTTGTTCCAATCCACATTGACCATATTGATCCCAGTGTCGGGGAAGGGATCCACGTCAACTAGTGCCGCCGCGGTGACCGGAGCTTCTACTTGCAAACTACCATTATTAAGCCATACCTGAATCTGGTCTTTGAGCTTTACACAGTCCGCGGTGTTGTGGTTCCACAGATTATGGAACTTGCAGTACTTCTTTCCCTTCAACTGCTCTGGTCTCGGAAAAGGGCCAAAATCAGTCTTCACCATCTTCGCAGCGATCATCTCTTCAAGGATTTCGTGAGCCTTATTGGCGTCATAGGTATATGTCGCGAACTCTGGTTTGGTGAAGGCCATTATTTTAAGCTTGACATGCTCCTTTGAAATCTTCAACTGCTTCAAAGACGGGTTCTTCTTCCCGGTCAGTTCATAAGCTGCTATATCATTATCCTCATCCTCTTCATCATCCTGGATCACTTCTCCAGTGTTGTGATGGTAATAAGGATCGTAAGTGGTCGGCTGGTAGCTCAAGGCCGCTACAGTACAGTGTTTACCGGGTACGTACGTCCCTCTGGAAGCATTCTTCCTTGCATCTGTTTCTCTGAGGAGATGCTCAAAACTGCCCACCTCTGTGATGAGCTCTCCCATCGACTGGATCATGCTGCCATGCTGCTTCTTTCTTTGTCGGGGCTCCAAACCTTTGACCGCCAACTTAACCAACTCCTTCTCGGGCAGGATGACATTTAGTTTGGCCTTTTGGATCTGAAAGCGCTGAAGATAAGCGACCGCCGATTCTGTAGGCTGTTGGGCCATCTGAGTGAGAGAGGCCAGGTCTACTTCGGGTTCAATGTTCCCAAATGTCTCACGAAAAAGTAGCTCAATTGCCGGCCAATCCGCCACTGTCCCTGGTCTGAGTTTAGAGAACCATCTGAAGGCAGCGCCGGACAGCGAAGTGTCAAAGATTCTGCACTTGAGGACATCATCATTCTGGTATTGGCCGCATTGCACCCTAAATCTGGCCAAGTGTGTTGCCGCGTCTTCTGTGTCCTCCCCTGAAAAAGTAGAAAAGATGATATTCTTATAACCTCGAGGGAAAGGTTCGAGCATGATATGTGGCGGGAAAGGTCCCTCATATACTCCGTCCTGCTGGGCTCTAGGGTTTGCCAATCTGATCATCTCCTCTACCTCATCACGTCTCACATACTCTGGGCCTGGAGGCGGAGGAGGCATCACCGCAGCTCGCTGAGCAGTCTGCCCAGGGGCTGCCTGGTGCGCTATTGCTGATCCTTCCCCGACATGCACAATGCGGGTAGTAGCTTGTTGCTGGAGAGTTACTGCAGGGGTAACCTCTTCCTTCGACAGAGCGGTTATTTTGACCTGGGCGCCAGTCTGGTCGAGCGCATAATAACTTCCCGGCAACTCTTGATATATCATTTCTGCTCCGTCGCTGTCATACTGGACGAACGTCACAGGTTCTGACGCAGTTCCTGCACCCTTCGAGACTTGGTGTTTCTTGGTAGCCTGTCCACTTGATGAAGCAGTCTTTTCCTTGCTGCCATTAATAACCAAGGCTTGTTCTTTGTTCCTCGATGGAGCAGTAGCAATAGTAGCTGAGGAAGAACCAGCATTTTGGTTGGCCTTCTCGCGCTGATTTGGTGGCACGTACTTGGGATAGCATTAGGATCCCCTAAGGTCTTGTTCATTACATCTCTCGCCTGGTTCAACTCGGCTCTCTGCATAGCCACCTCAGTTGCCAAGTTGGCCCCATCCTTGCGAAGATCTGCCATATTCGACCCAGTTTGCTTGGTATGCTCCGCTATAGCGTTCAGAATTTTCCTATGACGCTGATCCTGTTCGGCAGCGATGGTTACAGCTTGCGCCTTCAAGGCACTCTCTGTTTGCGTAATCTGCTGCCGGGTATTCTCCGTGTGTAGAGTCATACGCTGCTCAATTTCGCGAAGGAGCTTTTCTGATTTCGCGGTTTCTCTAGAAAAATCAGCGTCCATCTTCTTGCGATGATTGTCGACATTCTCCATGAGGATCGCGAGTGTTTCCTCAATGGTTGCTCCCTCCGGGATAGGCTTCGAAACAAAAGCCTCTTCTTCATCACTTTCCACTGCAGTGTTGACAGTGGCGGGAACAACAGGCTCACTGGCCTGATAAATATTGACGCTCTGACCTTCAGTCGCGGTCGAGCGATTCTCCTCTTGTGCCGTCGACATACCGGATGATTGGGGCAGAAGAGAGAATCGTTGCGTCACTTGTTCTTCAGAGAGACCACGACAGTCCGCACGAGAATGCGGTCTGTAACTGGAGGTCTTATGCTTTGAGCAGTTAGCGTAGCCCTTTTGGTAGGGGTTATCGCTAGACTTCCCAATGGTTGCGTTCACAAAGAAATACTAGTTTGTTGTCCTACTGGACGTGCCAAAATGTTTGGTTCCAAAACCAGCTGGTGTGCAAACAGTCTCTTTTGAGCGAGTAGTTGCGCAGGCGTGCCAGCACCGCGGGGTGCAGTCATTGGGGTAGTCCCGTGACCTGACTTCTTCTTCAAGCGCTGTGGACGAGGAGAGCACCAACCTCGTCACAGGGTTCTTTTCTTGCCTTTCGGGAAAGGACCTTTGCCTTACGGATAAGGACTTTGGTTGTGGTTACTTCGCGTTCACCGAATCGATACTTAGTGTTGTAGACTAAGCAGAGCAATCACTGGGAAGTTGAGAGAAGCACGGGTTCGCTAAAGCTTAACTTTAGCTTCGCTGGGTTGCGAGGGCGTTACCCTTGCTTCACTGGAAGTAACAGTAGCGGTTGTGCTAGCAGTCGGCTCCTAGGGAGACTGGGACTGGAAGTACGGTCGCCGGGTTGATCTGGTGAGGCTGACAGTCGGCTCGCGAGGAGACTAGGACTGGCGGGCGGTCACCGGGTTTCAACGAGGTTGAAGGTTTGCTCCGGGGAGGCTTTGTAATCGCTGGGATTGATTGATTCGAGAGAGATCCATTATCTCGCTGCCTAACCCTGTATTTATATCCTAGGGTTTTCGACTGCTCCTTGCCCTGGAAGGATTCTTAATTGAAGTTTCCTGTTTAGTCTCTACTACTCGATTTTAATAAGACTTCGTCTCCTTACGAAACACGGGATGAGCGAAACTATAAACCAAACCCGCATAGCATTATTTTTGGGCCGCAGGTATCGGCCCGCTGGCTCGAACCCACTAAAGGATTTTACCAAAATTACTTTTGGGCTCAAACATCTTCATCTCTGCCTTCCAGTTCTTGTTCATCTTCTGTATTTTTCTTACTAGACTTGGATTTAAGAGATGTACCCTTTTCTCCAATTTCTTCGTCTTGGGTATTAAATGGCTCTTGATCCATGCATACTAATGCTTGGTCATCCCCAGATTTGAGCGTTTTGCTTCTTAGAGATGCTGCTTCTTTCCCAGATTCTAATTCAATACCCGGATCGTCACCATAACAAAGAGCTGCAACAAGAGACAATTTAATAAACATTGTTAAAGAAAGATAAGAAAGAACATATGGCGGCTAAAGGAAATGTCTGGGCTCACGTCACTAACAAAGCCTTACCTAAAACTTGATCTTGTGATGTAGTTGTCATCTTATCATGTTCTCTCTTCACTTTTCTTGGCTTAGCTTTACGAGATGTTTTCAATGGGAAAGGATTATGTGGTACTGGGGTATAGATGGTCACAACAGAGTCCTCTTCAGTTAGTGACACGCACAGAAAATGTGGGGCCCGGTTTCCTGTAGCATCTTTCTCCACAGCATTGGACGTAAGCTGAGCATCAACGCATCAAAATTAAAACATAAACATCATGCAGTTCTTGTGTATCATATCCAAATGGAACCTACCTAGCTATTTGCTAGAGTTTTCTGACTCCTGAAGATTGTAGGGTTTGGCAAGAGGCCAATTAGTTGAGGAGATTTTTAGGTATTCAAAAATAGAACCACTGTTGTGCGGAAGCGTAACAAACACAATATTGATATGGAACTAGATAAGCGACCAAACAACGAAAAAGAAAGCAAACACAAGAACACAAGAATTTATAGTGGTTCACTCAATCAATGTGATTGAGCTACGTCCATTTCGGAGCCGGCGAGAAATTCCACTATAATCAATTTGGAGAGAATACAATTAGAGTTTTAGAATAAACTCTACCCAAAATCCTAATAACCCAATAACCAAGTTAACTCCCTCTATCTCTCTGCAGCGGCAGTAGGCATATATAATATATATATATATATATATCACCTAATCAATCTAGACATATATATATATATATATATATCCTATCCTAATTAACCTAGGGGCCTTGCCCACGTGATCACCATGGGCCATTAATTGGATTTTGCCCACCAATTAAATAAAGCCAATATTCAATAATCTCCACCTTGGCTTTATTTTGATGTAAATTCTCCAAAGCAGAACTTCAAAAAACCAATCGACGCTCCGACATCCCCGTAGGGAATTTCAAATTCTACAAATAGCAATCAAGTTCAAGCAATGCTTGAACTTGCTCAATGGAACTGACTTTGTCAACATATCAGCAGGATTATCTGCGGTTCCAATTTTGAGGAGTTGAACATCACCATCCTCCACCATCTGACGAATCTTGTGAAATTTGACATTGATATGTTTAGTACGAGCATGAGTAACTTGGTTCTCTACTAAATGAATAGCACTTTGACTGTCACAAAAAATATCCACATATTCTTGAATAATTCCCAAGTCCTCAAGTAAACCACGAAGCCAAACTGCTTCTTTTGCACCCTCTGTTACTGCCATATATTCAGCTTCTGTAGTCGACAAAGCAATTGTAGATTGCAAATTCGACTTCCAACTCACCGGTCCACTAGCAAGAGTAAACACATAAGCTGTAGTAGATCGACACTTATCCAAATCACCTGCGAAATCAGAGTCCACATATCCAACAACACATTGACTCGTCTTATCTTGCTGAAAAACCAAACCAACATCCACAGTACCAAGAATATACCGTAGAATCCACTTTACTGCTTGCCAATGACCTTTACCTGGATTATGCATATATCTGCTCACCACACTTAAGGCCTGTGAAATATCCGGTCTATTACACACCATACAATACATCAAGCTACCAACAGCACTAGCATAAGGAACTTTGGCCATATATTTCACATCATTATCTGTGCTAGGAGACATAGTAAACTTAAGCTTAAAGTGAGAGGCAAGAGGTATACTTACAGGTTTAGATTTATCATTCATGCCAAACCGATGCAGTACCTTCTTCAAATATTGCTTCTGTGACAAACAAACTTTGCCTCTTGATTTATCTCTTTCAATTTCCATGCCCAAAATCTTTTTAGCTTCTCCCAAGTCCTTCATCTCAAATTCACCACTCAATTGTGATTTTAATTTATTTATCTCCACCTTGCTCTTAGATGCAATTAACATATCATCAACATATAAGAGCAAATAAATGAAGGTCCCATCCTGTAGCTTGCGAAAATAAACACATGGATCATAAAGACTCCGAGTGTACTTCTGACCGAACATAAATTTATCAAACTGCTTGTACCACTGCCTTGGAGATTGTTTCAAACCATACAATGATTTATGCAGTTTGCAGACCCAATTTTCTTTACCAGCAGTTTTAAATCCTTCTGGCTGAGTCATATATATCTCTTCTTTTAATTCACCATGTAAGAAAGCAGTTTTTACATCAAGTTGTGCTAACTCAAGATCAAACTGTGCAACGAAGGCCAATAAAATATGAATAGAAGAATGCTTAACAACAGGAGAAAATACCTCATTGTTGTCAATTCCTTCTTTTTGTGCGTAGCCTTTAGCTACCAATCTAGCCTTATACCGTGATCCTTCCTTTTTAGCAAACACCCACTTGCAACCAATTTCTCTCTTCCCATGCGGTAACTGAACCAACTCCCATGTTTTATTCTTGTGAAGAGACTTCATCTCCTCACCCATAGCTTTTTCCCATTCTACACAATCTGCATGTATGACAGCTTCTTCATAAGTAGTAGGAATTTCTTCTTCAGTAACTGGAAGTGCATAAGTCACCATATCATTAAGCCAAGCTGGCTTTTGAGCATTCCTTTTTCCCTTTGTAGTTGCAATTGGTCCATCTTGCTGTGTAGGCTCTTGGGTTGGAGCCTCTACTTCAATACTCATGTCCTCAATATTTAAATCATCTGAATCAACATTAGGACTCACTGGATCAAGTGGAGTTTCAACAATTTTTTTCTTTAACTCCACCTGCTGCAAACTCTCTACGGTCATTCTCTACTCATCAGAATTTTTCTGCTTGTTCTGATCAACCATAATAGCCTCATCAAAAGTTTCATCTCTGCTTACAACAACTTTCTTCACATCTGGACACCAAAGCTTAAATCCCTTAACACCCTCATTAAATCCCAAGAATATAGCTTTCTTGGCCCTTGGATCTAGCTTGCTTTCCCTGACATACAAATAAGCAGGACAACCAAAAATATGTAAATAATGATAATCAGTAGCAGGTTTACCAGACCATACCTCCATGGGAGTTTTTCCCTCAAGTGCAGCAGTAGGTAACCTATTAATGAGATGGCTTGCATACACAACTGCCTCGCCCAAAATTCTTTGCCTAATCCAGAATTAGACAACATACACCGAATTTTCTCCAATAAAGTCCGATTCATGCGCTCTGCTACCTCATTATGTTGTGGTGTCTCTCTAACTGTGAAGTGTCTCACAATGCCCTCATCTTGACATAGTTTCAAGAACGGATCAGATTTGTATTCACCACCATTATCTGACCTGAGTCTCAATCATCTTCTTCCACTTCACAAATATATCTAAGACTTCATCTTTATGCTTCATGGTGTACACCCATACTCTTCTAGAGAAGTCATCAACAAAAGAGACATAATAATGCTTACCTCCCAAAGATGCAGTTTTGGTAGGTCCTCATACATCAGTGTGAACATAATCTAGAGTACCTTTAGTGTGATGAACTGCAGTGCCAAATTTAACTCTAGTCTGTTTTCCCAAGACACAATGTTCACAAAATTCTAATTTTCCGGTCTTTACACCTTTCAATAGACCTTGCTTCACTAATCCCTGCATTGCTTTCTCACCAGCATGTCCAAGACGCATATGCCATAATTTTGTATTGTCTGCATCATCATCTATAGTCTCAGATATTGCTGTTTCACCTATCACTGTGCTCCCTTGTAGAAAATATAAATTTTTGAACCTTTCACCTCTCATCATCACAAGTGAACCAGAGACAACTTTAGCAACTCCACTTTTCAACGTAATTGTGTGCCCTTTTGATTCTAAAGTTCCCAAAGAGATAAGATTTTTCTTCAAATTTGGAACATACCGGACATTAGTTCATTCTCTTATTACTCCATCATGCATCTTGAGACGAACTGTACCAATCCCTCTTGTTCTGCAAGGACTGTTGTCTCCCATCAAAACTACTCCACCATTCAACTCCTTGAAAGTAGAGAACCATTCCCTATTAGGGCACATATGACGTGAACAACCTGAATCCATAATCCACTTGTCAGAATAACCAACTGCAGATGAACTAGCCAAAGCAAACTCAATCTCATCTTCTTCAAAATCTTCAAAAGCTGATGAACAACTCAAAGCAAAATCAAAGTCGTCATCTTCATCATCTCTTACAACATTCACTTCAGAATCCTTTTTGTCTCTATTCTTCAACTTAGGACAATCTTTCTTCCAATGACCTTTGTTGTGACAAAAAGCACACTCATCTTTTGCAGGAAATTTACTTCTTGACTTGGAACGAGATTTACCTTTTTCCAGTAGGTTTTCTTCAGTTCTGCCCCTTACTACAAGTGCTTCACCTGAAACATTCTGAAGTTGCTTCTCTTTCTTTCTGCACTCATTATTTATCAATGAATTACACACATCATCAAATTTCATATCATTCTTTCCATGCAACAAAGTTGTAATCAAATGCTCATACTCGTCAGGAAGAAAATTTAGCAAACACAACGCTTTATCCTCATCACTAATTTTCACATCCAAATTAGCCAAATCTGCAAGTATCTTATTGAAATCACTGATGTGTTCAGACACAGAAACACCCTGTCGATAATTAAATCGAAAAAGCCGCCTCTTCAGGTGAAACCGATTTTCAGCACTCTTGATCATATATTGGTCTTCTAATTTCTTCCACAACGCTTTTGCAGAAGTTTCTTTCATGACAAAGAATTTCTGATCTTTAGCAAGGTACATTCTGATAGAACCACAAGCCCACTTGTTAATTCTCGCCCACTCTACATCATCTATGTCTGCAGGTTTATCTTCCAGAGCTATATCCAATTCTTGTTGACACAAGACATCCATCATCTCACACTGCCACATGCCAAAATTGGTGGTGCCATTAAACTTTTCAACTTCAAATTTGGCATTACCAATTGATGGCCTGGAAGTCGACCAACGCGAAGAACCTGAAGACTCAGTCCCTTTCTTTTTCTCGTCAACCATGATTTCCAATCAATGAATCAACTCCCAATTCAGAACCAGAGCTCTGATGCCAGTTTGTTGTGCGGAAGCGTAACAAACACAATATTGATATGGAACTAGATGAGCGACCAAACAACGAAAAAGAAAGTAAACACAAGAACACAAGAATTTATAGTGGTTCACTCAATCAATGTGATTGAGCTAAGTAAGACCTGTTAGTCTTGATACTTGAACACTCCAGATAGCAAAAGGAAAACAACCAAGATTGTGCAGGCCCTGTTGTTTTGTTCCAGCAAAGGGTTTTCCTGTTACAGGGGCATCAGAGGGCAGCATTTGTCAAGCTGAGAAGTCTCATTGTTCCATCATCAAAGGAGAGAAGAAACAAATCTGAAGAAAACACAAACTTTCACTAAGTTGACACTTAACACACACACAGACACACACAAACAAAACCAACAAAGATTTATGCCAACATCACTAAGATCACGGAGTACCTTGGATCTGGAATCCAATCCAGACTATATATGAACCTTGGTATATGATCGATGTCCCACAAGGGACGGAATGGATCACTGCAACACCAAGAGTTATAGTTCTCAGTATGAAATGCAATTTTAATGGTCCATTGTTTGAAAATATCAAAACAAATGAGAAATGCCTTATTTTTATGATGCTTCTCACGAGGGGGAAAAAAAGCACGCGCGTGCGCGCGCGCGCACACACACACACACACTAAGAACCTGAGGTACTTTTCTCTTCTCAACTGTCAATTGAACCCCATTAAGCAGTCTACATAACCTAATGATTCAAGCCTTTTCTTTTGGTAGAAATATTCAGACATTTTAGTGTGGAACTTCTTCCCACTTTAATTATGTGTTTACTCAAACCCTAGTAAGCCAAAAGTAAAGGAGCAGAATGTAGAAAATAATGGAAGCAAAAACAAACCATAATACTTACCGTAGGTCCCAAAATTTTAGGCCTCCATGTCCAGCAGTAGCTATAACATTTGCATTGTCTAAATTGCTTACAGATAGTTGCTTTAAATGGATAAGAAAATTAATAATACCAACGAGAACATCTCAAGTAGTCATATCTTTGACTGCATGATCAATTTGTGCACCAATCTAAAAAACCAGAGTATAATGGGCTGAACAAAGGAAGAAAGACAAATTTGACTATTAACATAGCTAACCTTTGAGCTGGGGCCCAAGAAAGCGCCCTAATAGGATTTGTATCTGCGCTGAAACAAAGTAAAGGCCTTGTATCTGCAGAAAAAGAAAGCTGCCTTCTTTATTTACTTGTTTAACTCCTAGCTGTTGTAGGAGAATTGTAATTGTGTTTATTATTGATAATAGGAGCCCTTTATATAGGAGTTACAAGGTATACAATAGGTAATAGAATCCGAATACAATTGAACACCTAGAACACTTTCCTATTACAACTCTAAACCCTAGTTTGTAGAGGCACATATTATGTCGACATCCTTCAACACTCCCCCATGTGCCGCTCAAACTTGGTGATGACGCTTTGATTGTTGCCTCGTTAAAAACCTTGCAAGGTAACAAAAACCCTGTGGGACAAAAATAACCCTGGTCGAAGGACAAAAAGAGCACAACACGTCATTCACTTTTTGAGATCGAACATGTAGACATCATGCCTCCCCCTGATGTCAATATCTCCCCCTGATTACTATAATCATGGGAGTTCGGATAACTTTCTCAATCCGATGCTCTTCATATGTTTCTCGAAGGTGAATTTTGGTAACGACATAGTAAATAAGTCCGCTACATTATCCTCTGATCGGATTTGGTTCACTTCAATATTTAGAAGTGCTTGTTATCATTTTGATGGAGGGGAGGCTGAGCACGGAAGGTGGCATTTTGCCTTGTGGGGTCCGATCTCATACTTCCGTCATTTCTTTTCTTTCTGTAGGGATAGAACAAGCTCATATCAATCGTACCTCTCAAATATTGAAAGATTGTCTTTATACCAATCTAATGGCGTTGCGTTGGCGCGGGGCTATATCTAGCCAACAAGTTCATAATAATTGAGGTATCCGGTCTTGTATTATGCTAAATACAATAATGCGCCTATTGTACATAAGTAAGCACTTCTGCTATTAACATGTCTTCGTCATCATCCCTGGGACGAAATGAATCCCCTTTTAGGGCCAAGACTACGGATGACCATGGTGCATCTTTGACTTTATAAAAAATGCCTAAGCATCTATTCACACTGTATACAAGTTCTGAATCTAGACAAAACTGTGTTCTCCCAAGGTCATTCCTCTCAAACTCGAATTTCAGGTGTTCAGCGGTTTCCCTTAACTCTCAAGGGTTCCAATTATGTTTATCAACATAAACCGTGAAAATTGCAAATCCGGAATTTGTCATGGAAACGCGTGGGCATAGTACATCATATCCCTTCCCAATCAAGTAGTCATTTTAGTGAGCATTTCAACCTCGTTGCAAATATGCTCCATGGTCTAGAGCCACTTGACTTGGGTAAATGAAGTCCACAAGAACCTTCATTATATTCCGTATCTAGATCCCTATAGAGATACGTAGTGACCACATTCGTAAGCTGCCACTAGGCCAAAAAAGTGAACAGACAACTGACCAAATTCGTTGTGTGATTTGGACGATTTCCGTTGTGTATCGGAGCGTTGTGTGATTAAAAATCACACAACGGTGGAAACCCGTTGTGTGAATAACAAACAGTCAACACTTATTTGGTTAAAGCCGTTGTGCCTTCTCTCGGCAGATGGCAGCCATAGTTGCCGCGCAGTCATGCTGCACATGTCATTGGCATCATTCACACAACGAAAGTTGTTTCCGAGCCGTTGTATGAAAGGAAATCAGACAACTGCATTTTATTTTATCTGTTGTATGAATTATCCTCACACTTCACTTTTGGAAATTTTATTGTTGTGTGTTAGTTTTAGATAACACATTCTAGTTATTACAGTTGTGTGATTGTAAATAAGACAACGTAAGTTTGTTAGAACCGTTGCATGGTTATATAAGGATTCATTGTGTGAACATCCAAATTGTTACTTCAGACAATGTTATTAACATTAGAAATTCTGTTGTATGATCGTCTTTTCTGGATTTTGTGCATTGATAATAATGCTCCATTTTATCCTAATGAATAGTGATTAATTGTAAATAAAAGACACTGGAATCTATGAATAAAGAGTAATCAACTCATACTATTTGAAGAAAAGCATTCAAACGTTAAAAGGGAGGATTTCCCAATCATTCAAGCCAACATTAAAAGAAGAAAGCATTCAAATGCATGCCCATCTACCTGGGACATCAAAAGCTGATACAAATACAAACTATTTGTTACAAAACATGCCACACAGTGCATGAATATTGGACCAGCAGAGAAGCACAAAAATGATGCTTCCTTCAGCAACAACCTAATATGTATGATCAATACAAGCGACTTACGATTCCACAATCTTCATCCAATCTCTTAGCTCAACTAAACAAGCAGGTGACCTGCATATTCCACAGACGCTTCACACACCAAAAAGAAGGAATCACATTGTTCATCCATAATTGAATGACAAGCAAACAAAGCAAAAGTATTCATTGAAGTCGTCATAATTCCGCCACGCTGAAATGCGCAGCTTTCCCATTATTGTTTCTAGCAGCTTCCTACATGCAAGGGTTAAAGCAAAGCAGAAGTTATTCTCAAGATCAAATGGAGTACACATCAGGTAGACTATGTGACAAGATAGCTTTATCAAAAATGAAAGAAGCATCAGAAAGAAGTCACCATATTAGTAATGCCCACAAAGCAACCACTGTTACTCCCTTTCCCACATTGGAGTTATATCAGCCAGACTATGCGACTACTTAACAATAATAAGTGATACCATAATGCCAAAAATACCACCCATGCGTTCAACATTTCAAATCTATAAGTACCGCACAAATAGACACTCCTAATATTTCCAGCAATGTTCAACAGCAAAGAACCACAGAAGTTGAGATATTGAATTGTTACCTCAATGACTTGAAGAGCAACCTAAAAAAGTAAGAGACTTTCTTGTTTCTTCTTTTTCTTTTATTTATTTTGGGTGAAAATGAAAATCATGCTGATTTGATCAAGAAGCCATAAATTCATATAGATCCAGACCAGTCAACTTAAGATAACCAAGGTGTCGTAGAATCTTATGTAATGACACCACTATGATCTCCAGAATCGCACCCATAAAAAAATTATAAATAAATAAAGCAAGATCTAGTAAGCTTTTATCACACCTTTTCAGAGAAGTGTGATCTTGTTCAAGATATAAAAAAACAAGTAAAAGACCAAATAATACCATGAGAAGGCATCCAAGAAAGTTGGCACACTTGAACATTTAATTTATACTTGGACAGAAAATACAACTAGATGCATAAAATGTGCAATCACTAAAAATCAAATGGAGATGCACAGACCGCTGCCAATGTTTCATGCATAGGATAAACAATCTGCTTGAGGAAGGACACAGAATCATTTTCTATTGTGCAGCCAGCAGCAGGAATAGCATCTAACTCCTTCGCCATCTGCAGAACCATAAGTGATGATGTTAAATCTTATGAGTAATGATATGAAAAGTTTGAATAAATGTACTGCTAATATCTCTCAGAAAAGTCTCCGCACAATCAAAAAATACAAACAATTGACAGTAAAGAAGCAACGGTATCATGATGCATATCCAGCAATTTCCCACTTGCCGTAAAAAATCTAAACAAATCATGTAGATATCATCCTCAACAGCGAAATGTTGTTAAATATTGACAAAATAGAGTTTTCTAAGAGTACCATCTTCAGTACAAAGATCATTCCACTATAACTTACAAAATTACTTTGGATATAAACCAAAAATCCTATATTTAAATTTCTTCAATGTTGCAGACAAATGATTTTGTGATGAAGTTGGATTTATGATCCCAGGCATTTGTTAGTATAGTAGAACAATCAAAAATTACAAGGAGCTCGTTTGCACACTACTACAAAAAATTAATCACACAACACTAATCACACAACGGAATATAAATCTTCTGTTGTGTGTTTAAGTAAAATCTATTGTACAACGGTATTATTAATGTTCCGTTGTGTGAATGTCAACAAAGTAAAAACTTTTTTCTCAGAACTACATTGCACAACACAATTAAGTATTGTCCGTTGTCTGAGTCTTAAAAATTTAGCGGCAGATTTCCCTCCACTCTCGAGTCTTGGTTGCCTCTTGAAATCTGAAATTTGGGGTACTTAGTACAACGGTGCTTGACATTGTCCGTTGTGTGATTGAAAACTAGACACCAAATTTTGAGGAAGCTTGCTTGGATATCTTCCACTAGGCAAACCTTGTGCAAGATGTAAAAATCAGACAACAGAAGTTATACTTTTCTGTTGTGTGAAGTGGGAACATAGATGGCAGCATTTTGAGCCAAAATGCAGCAGGCGGCATATTTCCCTCCATGTTTTGACATTTTGATTTTATGTCATACACTCTTACGACAGTGTGTTGTGTTTCTGTTGTGGGATGGACTTCAGAAGTAATATTTGAAGTTCAAATCATTTCTTTTCCTATCATTCTCTCTCTCTCCTCTATGCTAGAACCACTCAACCTGCTGAGCCTAAGCCTATCTCTCAGTCCGAAAGCCAACTATTTCCTCTCTCTTTCTCTCTTCTGTCAAAATACTGAGCCTATGAGTCTCTCTCAGTGTAGCTCCTCGCTTCTATTCTTTCCTCCCCTATATACCGACCCAAATCCTCTATCCGATTTACTCTTTTCCTTGAAACCCTAATTCCCCAGTTGTTCTTAGTCTTCAGCGAGAAATTGGGGCTCGCTCTTCACTTCTCTATGAAACCCTAATTCACCTATGGTTATTGACGTGGCGGCAGAGGAGGAGAAGGACGCTGAGGCTTCGGAGGAGGGGGGATCGTCGCAGTCGGTGAGGCTGTGGAATCTGAGGAAGAGGAAGGCTCCAATTGGCGGTGGTGGAGGCAAGGGGTTGAAAATTGAGGAGAGAAAGGTGAATTACTTGGACCTTCCCCAAGTATAGCAGCAACCAGCAAGGCCCACCTCACCGACCTCGCTTCTCAGCCTCTGTGCTCGTCCATGGCTTCACCTTCAACACTTAAACTATGCTTACCTCTAAGAAAGAAGCCGAGTGCTGTGCTGCTGGGTTGGCCTTGGATTACTTTGATGAAAACCCACAACCACCCCAGCCCAAACGCACCAAGTGTTTCTCTTCCCCGGCTCAGCCGTCTCATATAGCCTCACTTCCTCCACCTTCATCACTAGGTAACAAGGTTTTAGAGGCTCTGGGTCTCTATATTTGAATTTTTATTTTTGGGTCTCTAGTTTCTAGTTTTATGTTCTGTTTCTATAGTTGGGTCTCTCGTAGTTCTGATTTCATGTCTGTGTATCAGGTTCGCTGTATCTCACATACAAGGAGAAAGAGATATGGGTGAGTCTCTGTTTTTTAAGGTTGATATTTCTGATTCTGTTCCTGAAGAAAGGGTAAAAATTTCTGGGTCATGAAGTTGTGAAATTGGAAATGTTTTATCTTTTCATGCTATGTGTTGTTTAAATAGGAAGTTTTGCAATAATGTACATGGCTACTTTGACAAGCATTCCCGGGATACGATAAGGCTTTTTGAAATCTGAAGCTGAAAAGAAGTATCTTGAGAAAGAGGTTGAGCTTCAGAAAACACTGTCTTGATCATTAGGTGCATAGGCATTCGTTGGAGCCGTTACTATTTGCTCCTTGGTTCTGATACTTGTCTTGATTAATTAGCATCTCTGCCTTTGCATAATAACTTTTTGGTTGTTTATTTCTCTAGTGTTCAGAACTTGTTTTGTTGACATGCTAGGAGCTAATGTAGCCTCTCTTTCAGAATGAGACAACTAGCACAGAGGGAAAGAAGGACACTTATGAACTGGAGCTAATGTTGGCAGAAGAGAGAAAGGTTTGCTGTACTTTGTTTTCTTTTACTTGGTAATTTGGTTGGTTGGAGCAATCACATGTGTACATGAAACTTTGAGATTAATTTGTATTTTTCATGATTGGCCAGCTATGGCAGAGAGAAAAGCATCAGCTTTAACTAAAGAACATTGAATTGGAGAATCAGATTGAGGCGAAAAAGAATGAGCTGGAGCACTGCCACAAGGAGCTACAGCATATGGTAATCATGCCATTGCAAATGTTAATATCGATCAACTTAGACTATATTGGAATGTTATAATGATTTTACTACTCACATATATTTTCGGCTTGTATATGATATTCGTTCATACGCACTCTGATTTGTAATATAGTTTGTGGACTATTGTGTGCCTTAATTGGGAATCAAATTTTCAGAGGGAGGAGAGAATGGTAACCAGGAGAAATGATGTGAAAGAATTAAAAACACCAATGAAGTTTCCTCCAACTTTATTCTTGTCCACTTATCTGATATTCGATGAAAATATAATGAAACAGAAAATATTGTTCTAGTAGGATTTAGATTGAGTTAGTGAGAAGGTACCATGGGGTGGTGCAACGTCAACCTCATTTTCAAGTTCCATTTTTAGTAATGCTCTACTTTATTTTCTAGTTTAAGTATATACTTCATTTTTCTTATCTTTTATTTGTTCAGTTCTCTCCTTTGGGTAATCTAAAGGCCACAATATGATTGGCTTATATTCTCGGCATATGTTATTTGATATGAGCTAATACTGTGGTTATTTATGTAAGAATGAGAGAGCAGAATCAGAGCAGAAGAAGGCAGAAAATCTGATAGCGCTGGCAGAAAAGAGAAAGGTTTGTAGTCTATTTTCTTTTCCAAACCTTGAGATTTGGATGAATAAATCTCTGATATTTCTTGCGCTTTATTGTAATTGCAGAGAGAAAATGAGAAGCTTCACTCAGAAATAATTGAATTGAAAGACCAGCTCCAAACCAAACAGGCAGTGAATGAGGATTTTGAGGCCCAGATGAATATTAAAGCACTTGAACAAATGTTAAAGGAGAAGGAGCATGAGCTTACTGATCTATCAGAATTTTACAATTCATTGATTTTCAAGGAGAGGAGCAATAATGATGAGCTGCAGGGGTCCCGTAAAGGGTTAATTGATGTATGTTCATATTCTAAGCATGTTTTCGATATAGTTTATAAACTATTTCCCTACACTAAATATTGGAACTAATGCATGATTAAAATCAGAATGCCTTGAATAAGTTACAGACTCTCGGAAACATTGACTACTGGGAAGTTATCCAAGTCGGAGCATTTTGAAACAGATGAAAAGGTTGTTTTTAGTTAACCAATAATTTCTATATAATTTCAGTATTCTGGTGGTGATTTGAAATCCGAATTTTTTCATTTTATTTAGTTCATACTTCGATGGAGTTTACTCAAATAGTTTAAGATGTTTGTGTTTGTGTAGTTGGCAAGAAGATTTTAGACAGTAATTTATCACTATAGGTTCAATGGCCTGTGCTTGAGTTAGCTATATATAGCTTCATGTATTCATAGTTCGACGGTTCTGATTTCTACTTTTGTTAATTTTAGGTACGAACTATCAGCTTATTTGGGGAAGTTTGAGGCATTAGTCCAGCTACTGCACAAAGGTGGAGAAGATGTTTTGCCTGGAATGAGAATGATAATACTTGAGATAGCTGCTATATGATGTAAAAAAGAATACTAGAGGTAATGAACTAAACTAGTAAAATGAGCCAAAATGAACTTCTTCCTCTAGCTCCTTATTTAGATACAAGTCCTATGTTGTTTAGAAAAGAAAGAAGCAAATATATATATACATATATATATGCTATAGGAAAGGATGTGGATAAATGTCAAATTCATTTGATTCATCTTCCAAATTATTTATCATGAAATATTGCAGTATTAACTTTATTCCAGTATACTGCTTTGTATTCTTATATGAGATACCTACAGGTGGACATTGTATGTGGAGGATCATATAGATGCAGGAAAGCTTCTTGTGGGGATCTAGATATTGTAATTACACATCCTGATGGAAACCGGCATGAAAGCTACCTTTTCTTTGCCTTCTTTCCTTTGCAGTAAGAACTGCCAGCCAAATAAATAGAGTTATTAATGATATTTTGTTGTTAGCGTGATTTTTGTTTTTGTTATCAATGTTTTTCTTTAATCATTGTATCATATCTTACTTTTCGTCACTACTATAGTTGTGTTCTTTCTATTCACCAATCTACATTGTTGTGAATGTTTACAGGTATGGGATTAAGTTGGCAAAAGGAATTTCAGAATTGCATTCACTAGGGCTTCTGGTGCTAAATTTGAAGCCGTCCAACATCCTTGTAGATGAACACGGCCAGGTGGTCCTTGGAGATTTTGGAATCCCATTTCTACTTCTTGGGGCTTCATTGTCTAATCCTAATATGGCTTTTAGACTTGGCACTCCGAACTACATGGCTCCAGAACAGTGGGAACCAGAAGTGAGGGGTCCTATATCTTTAGAAACAGATTCTTGGGGCTTTGGATGTTGCTTTGTAGAGATGTTGACTGGTAGTCAACCCTGGTTTGGGAGTTCAATTAAAGAGATATATCATTCAGTTGTGATCAAGCGAGAAAAGCCACCTGTTCCAAGTGGTTTGCCTCCTGCAGTGGAGAATGTTATCAACGGCTGCTTTGAGTATGATCTCCGTAATAGGCCCTCAATGGAAGATATCATACGTGCATTGGAAAGGTATACCCACTACCATTACCCAATAATGGTAGAGGTTTCAAGGTCCGTCATACTCTAACTTTCTCAGTTTCATCCATTTCATTGTAGCTGGTAGTTATTATGATTATAATGTTATATTAAATTCATTGCTGGCTCAGTGTTAGTGTGCTGCTGCTGCAGGTGAGAGTATCACTAGGTCCTTAGCTATAGAGGAACCTGGAGACCATGGAGAAGCACACTTAGTAGCTCTGGGTGAACTAGAATTACAGATTCAAGGTTTGTATGCTTACCTTTGTAATTAATTTAACTGTAGATTAATGATGGCGCCCACATTTTCTACGGTTCCGAACTTAATTTTTTGTTTGTTGCCTTTGGTTGATGGGCAATGTGCTATATTGTTTGCCCTGCAGATGAGGAGACAAATGGTTACTCGGCACAATATTCGTCAACTGGTTTTACTGATATGGGGAACACAGGTAATGAAGGTATTTACAGACATTTCATCTATTTGCTTTTATTCATGGTGAGTGGTGAATGCATCTATTTGTACTCCTCGAATTGATGGAAAGGAGTTTGGACTTGCATTTTTACAGTGGCTTTGAATTGCATTGTTTTGAATTGCATTGTTTTGTTTTGTACATGCTCACTAATTCTCAGTTCAAGCCTAGACATTCCCTAGCTGACTGCCTTAGCAACTGAAATGTTCTGTTTGATAAATTAGTAATATCGAAAACTTCCTCCCTCTCTTGAGAGCTACTTAAATGACTGAACAGAGAGAATATTGTCAATTTTTATCCCATCAAAATTCCATTTAACTGCAACTGCAACCTGGAAGATTTAGTAATTGTGAAAAAAAAAAACCCTCACAGACTTATATTCCTGTAGCAATATTATCTACCTTCAGCACGAGAACTATCAAGATTGGAGTACGCAAAGCTCCTGTGATACAACATTGTGCCGAAACAATTTCAGGATCAACTACTATTAGGAGCTTTGACCAGCATACTGGTTGTTTATATATGTGCTTCCTCATATATATGCTCAACTCCTTATCAGTTTTAGCCGGCTTTACTCCTTCGGCTTGAATTTCTTCAAGATATAGGTAATTTCACTGTTCTGAGTTTTATGCCAAGTCTCTGGACCCCTTAGAGAAGCTAAGTCGCTTATATACAGAAAATGATGATGATTCACGGCCATGTGAATGGCTGAAAGGATTGCTGGTTTGTAATTTATTGATTATCTTGTGTAATTCATTTTATAGATAAGTCCTCTAATTATATCTATTGTAGATGAGAATCTATTATCTATTTATTGATTATCTATTATCGATTTCCAAGTATAAAGGTCTTTTCCTGTAGGAAGATGAAAGTTATGTTAAGCTGATGTGATTGATTTGCTTCTGTGTGCAGATATTGAAGTTCAAACCAGATGTTGTGATTACGGAAAAGGGGCTCAGTGACCTGGCATGCCATTATCTGAGCAAGGCCAGTGTTACTGCAATTAGGAGGTTGAGAAAAACAGATCATAACAGAATTGCCAAGGCTTGTGGGGCAGTTATTGTCAACAGACCCGATGAACTGCAGAATCTGATATTGGTACTGGGGTTGGATTATTTGAGGTTAAAAAAATTGGAGATGAGTTCTTTACATTCATCGTTGATTGCAAAGATCCCAAGGCATGTACAGTACTCTTAAGAGGTCCGAGTAAGGATATGTTAAACGAAGTGGAAAGAAATTTACAGGTATGTCTGTTTTATTTGTTTCCCTTTTTTCCCCAAATTTGTAGAATAAAACTATAGAATGCTGAAATATCTTATTTAATCATGTTCTGTTCATAGGATGCCATGGCAGTAGCAAGAAATATCCTGAAGAATCCAAAACTTGTTCCTGGTGGTGGTGCTGCAGAGTTAACTGTTTCTGCTACACTAAAGCAAAAGAATCCAAAACTTGTTCCTCGTGAGAGGCCAAATGCCAAGTCTCTTGTGACTGCCCTTGTTCTTCTTCAAAAGGAAACTTCGTTGAAGCGTAAAGATATTATATCAGCTTTTGTTTCATGTATAGGTAGTTAGGAATGATTTCTTGTTTGGTACATTATCTATCTTGAATGTATGGATGTTTGAAAAATGGTGATTGAATGATATGGATTAGAGTACTGTTTATGTGTTAATTACTATCTAATATTCAGTCATGCAACTCTTTAATGCAAAACCATGTGTTGTATGATGATAAAAGAGTTCAAAATTTAGGCTTCTCCTACAACAGTCACTGGTTGGTACCCAATTGATTACAATATTCACACAACGGATAATCAAATATAGTTGTTGTGTGAACTAACAACCAACAACAAAAGAAAACAAAATTCTGTTGTGTGAGATTCATAACACACAACAGAAATAAAATGATCACTGTTGTCTAAGTAATTAACAGACAACGGAGATAATTTTACTTCAGTTGTGTGTTACTTACTTCAGACAACAAATATTAAGTTATATCCGTTGTCTGTTATTAGTCTCAGACAACAAATAATGAGTTATATCCGTTGTGTGTTATGAATCTCAGACAACAAAGAATGAGTTATATCCGTTGTGTGTTATGAATCTCAGACAACAAAAAATAAGTCATACCTGTTGTGTGTTATGAATCTCAGACAACGGCAAAATTTCATCTTCTGTTGTCTGAATGTGCCGAGGCATCACCGCGCATGCCATGCCAAGCACATGCTGCGCAGAACTCACACAACGGAAATAGGCATTTCTGTTGAGAAAACTATTATCACACAACGGTGAAATCACCGTTGTCTGATTTTTCAATCACACAACACTCACTTAGACCACGGTCAGCTTGGTCATCAGACAACAGAAATCCACCGTCGTCTGATGACCTTTTTGTAGTAGTGGCAATTAGCTCAGTTCAGTCTCCATAACAGAAAATGTTAATGAGGCTATTTAGCAGACAAATAAATAACCAGATATTTAAAGCTACTATGAAAAAACTGAACAGATCAAACTGCAAGCAAAGTTAACTAGAAATGTTGGAGCCTTACATGAAATGCACCATTTGATCTAATTATCCAGGACTTTCAGAAATACCTCATTGATTGCCTTCTCGTCTATTTTCTAGGAATGCAAAAATATATAACATATCAGGAGCTTCATAGCTAAATTTCCTTGTCTATGCCAAGAAGGAGTGCATGATGAAACCGTGCAAAGAAAGAATAATGAGCAACATCTTAAAATCACATACATGATGTTACAAGACAAAAGAGAGAATAACAAGCACAACTCACACAGACAGACCAATATGCATGGGAATCCAGCCATTGCAGAGCCTAGAGACTGTTGACCCCATCTGGGAGAGGCTATCTCCCCCTTCAAACCCGGGACCTTCAGGTTGCAATGGAGCAACCTACCAAAGTGCCAAGCTTACACTTCACAATGGTCTGCAAAGGATTAAGCATCTACAACACAAATAGTTGAACCACTTGTTCAATGATATTTTCCTTCATATATGCTTTTATTTTGGTAGCTATCAAAAATGGTTGATCTTAAATTTTCAAATTTCTAGAAGCACAACAAGAAATCTAACAGGTTAATTTTTACTCAAAGACAACAAAGCAAGACAACTTGAATTTTATCAACATTAACTTCATAATAAAAATAGCAAGGTAACATGCTTCAGAAACTCAACAAGTCAACAATGCTTCATGGTTTGAAATGACCTCTTTTTATAAGAAAGGAATACAAAGACCTTGAAAGAGCTACTCTGATCAAGGCAAGTGAGATTAACAAAACCAGTGGCAAAAGAATTGAAAAAGAAGCAATGACCATCAAGGAATTAACATATATGCACACAAACATCACCAAGATGTGATTCCACCTTTGAACATGCAATTGAACCATTGAACTTGATGTTTCTCCTACAAGCTTCAACTGAAAATGCAAGAAGGCAAATACCAGCAGCTCTTTTAAATGGTTAAATGTAAAAGCTAAATCCAGCGACACTATAGATATGCATGTGCTCAAGAAAATGTTAGCAAAAAAATACAAAAGGAATAAATTGAGGCTTTTCTGACCTTAAAGAGATCAAAGAAAGAAAACCTCAAAGCTGCCCTTATGCACCAAATCAAAAAACAATACAGGAAAAAAAAAATAGATTACTGATACAACTACTAGTACCACTGCAATTCACTAGTATCCCTAGAAATAATGAAAAAGATTTACCACTGCATGCTCCTTTGCTTGTTGGGTGCAGTAGAGTTTTAATCCTAATCTCAAATAATACCTACTCTCCTTGATAGTGATGAAAAACAAAAACAAAAACTATGAGATTGAAGCACTTGCTTCCCAATCAAATTTCATACAAATTGATTACTTGAAGACAAAAAGAACAGATGGACCGAATTACTACCTGGAACCAATATTAGTAGACACCAACTTTCACGTATAGCATTCATAAATTTCTCATATTACCTGCAAAAATTGTAAGAAAACCAAACGGAAAATCCAAAACTGCATTAAAACCCAAAATTCCCCAATGAAATCAAGTAATTAAGGAAGTCACTCACCTCAAATCCTAAACGGAATAAAAATAGAATTGAAACAAAGCTCAAGTATTTTTGCCCAGTTCCCAAACTTCTATGAAATTCAGGAATAAGATGGAAAAACTAGCACAATTGAACTAACCCAAATCAATAACATGCTATATTAATCAAAGAATAACCAACAAGAACATAATCTAAAGAAAAACAAACACAATACGGAAAATAGAAGCCACTCACCAAAAAGAAACTGAACCCAACACCATGTTCTTGCCTTTTAACTTCAAACAAACTCGTCTCTCTCCTTCTCTCTCGTTTATGATCTCCTCTCCCTTAGAAAGCAACCCTCCAGAAGATAAACATCTTCTTCTTCCCTCTTCCTATTTCTTCTTCTTTTCTTCTCTATCTTTCTCAACATCCCTCTATTCTCTTCTTTCTCCTCTCTTTCCCGACCCCTTCTTATTTTTTTATTTTCTTTCTTCTGCTCCACCACCAAAAGCTGCAACAAATATATAAAATTTCAAGCTTGTAGATCAAATCAAGCTATCTTTTTCAGAGAAAAAGTAAATCAAATCGAATTATCAAGCAATCTTTTAACAAAAAGGTAAATCAGATCGAATCTGAGAGAGGGACAGACCGAGATTGAGTGACTGACAGACTGACGTTGCGAGAACGAGACGAGGTCGTCGTGCCGCTGCCGTCGATCGTCGCAGAGACTGGGTTGAAGGTTTTAAGGAGGTTTGGGTTTTCAGAAATTAGATGAGACAATCAGACTTGAGAGAATGAAGACGAAGTCATTGGACTATACCTCCGTCTTCCACCTAGCCTCCGTCTTCGCCTAGGCAAAGTGAGCTGAACAGTTAATCGAAAAAACCCTAAATTCCCAATCCAACAAAACTCTCTAAGGCCAAAGTGGGAGTGAGAGATGTTAAGGCTCGGGATTTTGCTCGAAGTGAAGAAAGACTCGGGTTTTGCTCTTAGACTTGAAAACGAAAGTGTGTGTAATGGTGCCCTCGAGTTGTATAGGCACCACGCATTTTTTTTTTTTAATTATTCAGACAACGTATAGAGTTATATATGTTGTCTGAAGTGTAGCAAAGCTGAGGGAATAAAGATGGAAATTTCCCGCCTGTGCAATCAAAATTTCAGTTTTAGCGCTGAGGTTAGACATTTCTCAATCACACAACAAAATAGTTCATTGTGTTGTAGGAACTTGCAAGCATAACAAACCATTGAAGCCAAATTTACTCGTTTTGGGGAGAGAATGAATGTCATTTTGGAGACTTCTCCAAATTTTGCCACTCACTTGCACAACGGCACATTAAAAACCATTGTATGATGATTTGCAAGTACACTCCTACAACATAAGTAACTAAACTGTTGTACAATTTAGTGGCATCTAGGGTACAATTTGGATCCAAATTTGAGTCCATCTAGGAGGGAAATCCGCTGCATTTTTTTTTTTGATTAACACAACAGATTATTCTTGTAACCGTTGTGCAATGACCTTCTAAAAAAAAATTCAGAATTTTAACCACCTTATACAATGTAAGTTTAGTAAACATGTTGTGTGATTCACTTTCCCACATCACACAACAAATTTTTTTTTTTCGTTGTGTAAAAAGTGTTGTATGTTAAGGTTATTGGCCTAGTGTGCATGTTCAGTTATTTGGAAACTACCAAACTGACAAGGCAATGGAGTGCAATGACATCCATTACGAGAGAATATGTCTTCTCGTAGTCTATTCCAGGGCGTTGTGAGAAACCTTGCTCTATAAGGCGAGATTACCATCTTTTTTTCTCATCACGCTATCTAACGAAGACCTATTAATGTCAATAGGTTTTATGTTAGGAGGTGTTGGCATCTCAGGCCCAAAATCCTTCCTCTTCGTTAGTGAATCCAATTCAACCTGGATCTCATCTTTCCATATAGGCCAATTTTCTCTACGTTGGCATTCCTTCAACGGAGTAAGGTTCAATGTTGTAACGCCTCAAGCTGCACCTCACGAGCTTAAGCACGTCACAGCGCCGCGAGTCTCTAAAACATAAACCGAACGCTCGATTTACATCCTAGAGAACCGCTAGGCATTTTTGGTGATAAAATTTTTGTATAAACACAGCGGAAGCTACAAATATTTTTGAGGTGAAAAACTTGAGTTGTTAAAACCTATTTCATTCGTCCAGAACTTGGATAAAAATTAGCATGAGGTACGAATCCCAATGAAAAGAATTCAACTAAAGTTGACACGAGACTAGATTTCAACAAGTCCAGAAACACGAAAATAACGAAGTAGAATTTAGAACGGAAACCAAACAATGATTTACAGAACTTGTTCCACACACCCAGCTCCGTCCGCTATTGTCCCGTCACTAGTGCACAGTACCTGCATCCATACTGTAGAAAGGGTGAGCTTTCGTCCTCGCTGCTCAACAGGGACTTTAACTCGACTAGGTTTGAAAATCAACAGATAAGTAGTTGGAGCGCTCCAGTATGAAAACTTGCTTAAACCAAATATTTAAAAGAACGACAGACTTTATAAGAATGCTTTTTGACTCGAAAATCGATGCATGATACTAAATTGAATATGCGCGCTGAATCTTACCAGATGGCCGGTCCCATAGACCCACTACACGACCTTACCTCAATTTACTTTATCACCAGGTAAGCGTAGCGAGAGCGTCCGCTACCTAGCTAAGCACACGTACCGAGCCCGTCCTTACGATCGGAATACCCGGACGACCAGCGTAACTAACCCTCCGGAGGTTTTGGGGATCGAACCCAAGGAAGTCAGAGCCACCCTTCGCTCTCAAGCCATCACATTTCTCACATGGTTTGGTTAGTATGCATTGCATTTGAACATAACCAAACCATACTAACTAAGTAAAAATATATAAGAAAATCACCAATCGAGAAGAGTCCTGAATCCCTACCTGGATTCTGATGCTTTCTCTCACGTACTCTGAGAGCTGCGAACCTTCTGTTCCTCGGGTAACTGGAGTCCTAGATTCTGACATTTCGATAATTAATACTTTTTGAACAATTATAAGAAATCTCGACGATTAATGAATCGTCCAAACCAACTTTTCCAGTTTTGACTAACCTTTTCTGGTTTGACCAGGATTGACTATTTTGACCACGTTTGACCAAACATATATTGAGTGCATGTACCTGATTACTAAGGCCACCCAATATATACAAATAGTTAATTTCTTTTCTTTACTTAACATTTGTGTCGCATAATAATTCAACGGAATTACTAACGACACCCAATATTTTCCCAACATATTTTCGACTCAATAAGGGTGTATTAAATTTGCTCTGGACACCCATATATTACTTTAGGCCACTTCCACCACATAATCTCAATTCAATACTAATACCAAAACTAGTCTTGAACAGGTCATCAAAAACACCGAACAACCAACAGCCAAAATAGCACGATCAAAATATCAAATTTGATGATCACAAGTCAGTCAACTCAAGGCAAACAACCCATTTAACACAACCCACTATCAAGCTCGTACCCAGGATATTCTGATTTCAACCAAACATTACAGTTCAACAAATCTATCAAGAGTGCCCAGAAGTACAGAACCTCAATTTTACCTTCTGGGGTAGAATTTGCAAACGAAACCTCGATGACGAAGAACACAATTGTCGAAGATAGCCTAGTCAACGCCGTCCTACCTAATTCAAAGCTCGACCGGTAATGGAGTTAGACGTCTGCAACCCAGCAAGTTCGTGGCTTTCTGCTCCAATTGTGGCTAGATTCCTCCTACAGATGCAACCTAGCCAAAATGAAGCCGGGAAGAGCTCAGAAAGCAAGTGTAGCATAATCGGTTGTTGGAAGTTGCAGAGGTAGCAGGAGAAAGCTCAGGGCTTCCCGTCGTTGCTTCTCTGTTCACCGTCAGTGCATGGGCGATCTGAGGATGTAGGGAGGTAGACGACGCGGAGATGAAGCAGACGGTGGTCGTCCGTTAGTGATCGGTGGCCGGGTCACGTTGTCAGGTCGTGCTGCATCTCGGTTCAGAGAGCACCGTGTTCTCTCTCTCTCTCTCTCTCTCGAATGTTCATGTATCTTCCCACCGTTCACAACTTATATAGATGTGTCCAATTAACGATGGAAGGCTACGATCAAGCGGTGGAGACTGTGGATGGCTAGGATTTGCTCCACCTATTTTTTGTTTCTGTAACTAATTTCCAAAATCCCAAAACTTCGGACAGCCACTAAAATAGCTCGGGTATCCTAATAATTCTCCGAAAATTTCCACGAACTCGTTGTGCCGTGTACTTTATTATCCAACTCCTAAATTTAAGATTTCACTTTGTGAAAATCCTCGAAAATTTTCTCGAGCATCACCATGTTTAACGAGATCATTGAATAATTTATCGCACGATCGTCGCTAAGCTCAACACATTTTTCCAGGGCTCACCGATGTCATTGGTCTCAACAATTCCACGACCTCATGTACACTAGTGTAGTTCGTAGAGATCTCTATATTCTCAGGAATTGGTTCTAACATTGAGGCGTCCCCCAATGATGTCTCTTGGACATAACCACAATCCAAAATATTCTCATGAGACGGATTTTGAGTATCAATGATCAATGGATCGAGCTGTGCCAAACTCGCTCTTTTCTTAGGGCGAGAATCCATCGAACCTATGGGTCTCCTACTCTCTCTAGCGGAACCCATGGCCTATGACGCCATTATGCCACCTTTGTGGCGTCACCATACCACCATCCATGGTAGTGGTGCAGTACCCATCTTCTGTGGGTGGCACCATGTCCTCTTGTGGGGACATCAATCCTTGCAGACATGTTTGCAGCAGGTATATGTGATCTCGTCACTTTTAGAGGATCAAGATGAGACATAGTGGGGACAGACCACGATAATTCCTGTCGTTCCTGTTGAACATTGATGTTATAATCTCTCCCTAACGACGGGAAGACTGTCTCATCAAAGTGACAATTCGCAAATCCAGCGAAATAGAGATCGCATGTCAAGGGTTTTACGTAGCGGACTTATAGTTGGAGGCCTATGTCCAACACAAAAAATATATATATATATATATATATATGCATTCATTGCAATGACTCATGTTGGTGCGCTGTGGCGGCGCAATTGGCACATAAACCGCACACTCAAATATGCATAAGTACTGGATATTTAGACTCGAACCCAGTCACTAGCTGTAATGCAAATAAAAGTTGAGTGGATGCTATGAGTCGTAGATGAATGAGCATAGCTGCATGCGATATTATATAACCCAATCGGAAATATTGGTGCGCATTACCAAAGTTCGGGATACCATCGTAGTCTTTTAATGGTGGCTTTTTCGCCAAACCAATTGGGTGTGTATATGGGAATGTGATACTTGATATCAATACCCAATGATATGCAATAGTCATCGAAAATTTTCGATGTAAACTCTATAGCATTATAAAGTCAAATTGACTGAATGGGATGATCTGCGTAGTGAGCCCGTAGCCATATGTTATATGCTAGGAGTATAGTATAAGCAGAATTATGAGTGGATAATGGCACAACACAGGACCAACGTGTTTGCGTATCAACCAACACCATAAAACATCTATACGGTCCGCAAGTTGGTTGATCAAATCCACAGAATTCCCTTAGATTCTTTGTGAGAATGGAATTATTTCCTCAATCTCCTTTGCATAGGATGGTCTCAATCCTAAATAACAGGCTTTACAGAACGAAACATGGGCCTTATAATCAACCAATGAAGGTTTTGGTTAAGCCACAATGTCACAATGGACTTGAGAAGTAGGGAGAGGAGTTGAATTAAGGGTTTATGGCGTCAATGCATGTATTTTCCGTAGGGGGTAGGCGGCGCCGGCCATGTGTGGAGGTCTTTGTACAATCATGGCGCCATGAGGCTCATGTGCAGCTCCTCGAACCAATTCTTAGTTCTTACTTTTCTTCGTTCTGAAAATGGATGTCCGTGTAAACTCTTTAATACACGGATCATCATGCCAAAACCTATATGTGTCAGAATCCCATAAGTTGTCTCTCATGACATGGTTGGATTCAATAACTCGAATAGTGGTTGCATACAACCCACTAGAGCGACACATAAGTTTCTCTAATACTCGTTTATGTCCGTAGTCATTAGAGGTGATGCAAAGGAACTCTGTCCATTCTCTTAATGTGTTTCCACATGAAAACCATCGGCTCTTATATAATAAAGTTAGAATTAAGGTATGTCGAAGACATTCAGTAAAAGAATTGACACTTTATTAATACCCAATGATTACATCAAAGTTTCCAAAATCTAATCCAAAATAAAATCAAACTAAGACACATTGTAGTCACTCTATCCCTTTGGTAACTCCAATCAAATATGACTAGGAAATTAGAGAGAGATGTTGGTGGAGCGAGGCTCTCTTAAGTACCAACAATCTCAATGACTTTCCTAGACATTATATTTTATTGGGTTCGCCACATAAAAAAGAGTTAATACAATTGTCATTTATTGACTAAGACATATTGCCATTATAAAAGTTCTTGGAAAAATAAAAAGGACTATTCTAATCAAAGTCTGCGGCATCCTTGTGCACTTCATCTTCAGCTTTGAAGTCCTCTATGGTGAGATTGACATCTCCACCATCTTCTTCTTCTTCTTCTTCAAGGTATACTTCTTGCTCCCTCAGGTCCTTATATGCCCTGTATCTTGCAGCTAGTTGCTCGCTTGTCTTGCATTGCTTGAACCAATGCTCAATTGATCCACATCGATGACACACATCATTGTAGTTACCTCCCTTTAATTGAGGTGCACGTTGTGCACGTTGCGGGTGTTCCCTAGGAGGATTGGTGCCTCCACCACGACCCATGACGCCATCACCACGAGCTATGGCTCCGCTACCACGGCTAGGGTTGCCACGACCCCCTCTCCCACGTGTGGCATTGCCACCACGTGTATCCGCTCCAAACTTGCAGTTTCCTTCATGATTAGGGCGGTTATATGGACCCATACGTCCCTCATGTCCCTTATTCCTAGGGTTCTGCTCATTCTGCCCTCCTTTGGGTGCATTATAATTCGCCTCATGAACGCTCTTAGTTATAATGGGCCTTGAATTATAATTCCTCATGAGTATGTTATCATGTTTCTTAGCTACAGATATGATATTGATAAGCTGATGAAACCTTGTGATCCGTCCAGCATTGTCTTCAGTACGATATTGCTTTGATACCACAATGGCTGAAACGGGGAAGGTGGAGAGAGTCTTCTCAATTAGCTCTTGATCTGTGACAGGTTGTCCACAGAATCTCAACATGGATTGTAAACGAAGAGCCTCTGAATTATATTCAGCAACAGACTTGAAATCAGCAAAGCGCAGATTGTTCAATTGAACCTTCAAGTTAGGGAGAAGGGAATCTTGGGCATTGCCAAAACGCTCTTCTAGCGCTACCCATAGCTCTCTTGCATCCTTGATCGACATATACTCCAATCTAAGTGCCTTGTCCATATGGCGTAACATCAAGATAACTGCTTGAGAATGCTTTGTAGGTGTTCGCACGAACACAAGATCCGGGTTAGGTACCTGGATTATGGGTAATATTCCCTTTGAAGTGAGATGGTTCTCAACATCAGTTACCCAACTGTGGTAATCTGAGCCTGTTGATTCAAGCATGGGAAAGTCGAGTCTAGGTTCATTCGACATCCTGAAAATAAGAAGAGAAGATATATTAGTTTCAGAGCTAAACTTCCACGAAAACTAAAATAATGGGATTTCCGAGCTATGCTACCATAAATCAATTTCCAAGAATCTCTTTTGGATTAGACCAAACAATGATGTTTTAATATGGTCATATTTGATGCTAACGGACACTCTTAGTCCAAGCATTGTGAACACTCTTAGTTCACACGAACGCTCTTTGTTCGTTTAATTATGAACACTCTTAGTTCATTCGAACACTCTTAGTTCGTTAAGCGTGAATCCCCACAATTCCGCTTTGTTAAATACTCAAAACCATTTGGCAACATATATTCCAATATTCTGCAGAAAATAAAAGGAATTTAAATACACGAAAGCAACAACTTTAATTACAAAAACTTACGTGATGATTTTGGGATTGAGAACACGCGCTTGTTGATGCAGGCGTGTTAGGATTGCAGATACTACTTCAATCCTAAGTTAGGATTGTAGTGGTTGTTCAATCCTAAGTTAGGGACGCAGGCAGCAGAGACGCAAGGGGCAGCAGCAGCAAGCAGGGACGCAGCAGACGTGTTAGGATTGCAAATGTTGTTTCAATCCTAAGTTAGGATAGCAGTGGTTGTTCAATCCTAAGTTAGGGACGCAGGCAGCAGAAGACGCAGCAGACGTTTTAGGATTGCAGATGCTGTTTCAATCCTAAGCTAGGATTGTAGCCTGTTTGCAATCCTGGTCGTGGCAGAGGCCTGGAATGCAGGGCTGCAGTGAGTTGTGGGGCAGCAGGCGCTCGGGTGCGTTGCAGCAGCAAGCGAGCAGGGCAGCGTGGGCTGGCAGGTAGGTTGGCAGGCTGGTGTGCACGAGATGCAGGCTGCAGGTCTCAGGAGGTGTCGGACAGGCAGGGCGCGCGGAGGTAGGCTGGCGGGCTTGCAGGTGCACAGCAGGAGCAGTAGGGGCTGCGGTAGGAGGCTTGCGGCTGGAGGCTTGCAGCTGGAGGTTTTCGGCAGTTTTTGGTGATTAGGGTTTTAGGTTTTTTTCTTTCTTTTTTCTCGGCTAGGGTTAGGGCTCGTGCTGATAACGTGTTGTAGGAGAATTGTAATTGTGTTTATTATTGATAATAGGAGCCCTTTATATAGGGAGTTACAAGGTACACAATAGGTAATAAAATCCGAATACAATTGAATACCTAGAACACTTTTCTATTACAACTCTAAACCTTAGTTTGTAGAGGCACACATTATGTCGACATCCTTCAACACTAGCCATCTATATTATTTTTGTTTTCATATTCAGAAAATAAGAAAGAAAAAAAAAAGGTGCCACGTTTGCATTACCTTGAGATACATTACTAGCATAAAACTTCCACATAGCAACCTGAATTAATGGCAGACTTCTTTAGCTATGATACCACAAATGAAAATAAGGAAATAAAATAATTGGGAAAACAAAAAGAAACAAGAATAATTCTTCCAACTTAATAGGCTGAAGCAGAGACTGCATAGTATAGAAATTTGTTGAACATTGAGTCTATCTTTCTATCAAAACCCTTTATGAATTCAACATAAATCATTATTGGAAACTGTACAAAATCATGTTAAATATTCGAGCAAAACATTAAACAACAATGACAAGGAGCAGGAAGAGTTACAGTTCCATCATGGCATCCGGCAATTAAGTAATCGTGAGGTGGTGAAGCTGACCATTCCACAGTAAGAGGGATGCTGTTCAACAAAACAATGGAATTTTAATTGACCAATGAAAGATATAAAGTACACTACATGGTCAGAAGAGAGACCAGTGCAATGACAATTCAACAAGATTGGCCGCATGAATTCAGCCTACAAATCAAATGAAAAAGATCTCCATTATATTATGCCTCTGGGAACCCCTTTTTATGAGGGGAGTGAAATTCGCACCCCTCATTTACAACCAATACTGCATTTTTTTAGTAACTTAAAATTTTGTGTTTTTGTAAGAACTTTAACCAAAAAAGGAAAGGAATGTGGATTGTAAATTAGGGAGTGAATTTCATTCTCCTATTATGATGTTCAGGAAGCTCTTGTATGATATCAAAAACTTGTAAATGATGCTTTTAATTGCAGGTCAACCCTTTTTTTTTTCCCCATATCAGTATGCTTCCAAATTATTGTCAAAAAGTAGGATATATCCGGTAATCCTGTGTACTGTTGTAGGAGAATGGAATTGTGTATATTATTGATAATATGAGCCCTTTAAATAAGGAGTTACAAGGTACCCAAAAAGGTAATAGAATCTGATTACAATTGAATACCTAGAACACATTTCTATTACAACCTAGTTTGTAGAGGCACACATTATATCGATATCCTTCAACACTCCCCCTTGTGCCGCTCAAACTTGGTGATGACGCTTTGATCGTTGCCTCGTTAAAAACCTTGCTAGGTAACAAAAACCCTGTGGGACAAAAATAACCCTGGTCGAAGGACAAAAAGAGCACAACACGTCCTTCACTCTTCGAGATCGAACATGTAGACATTATGGCTCCCCCTGATGTCAATATCTCCCCCTGATTGCTACAATCATGGGAGTTCGGATAACTTTCTCAATCTGATGCTCTTCACATGTTTCTTGAAGGTGGATTTTGGTAACGACTTAGTAAATAAGTCCGCTACATTATCCTTTTATCGGATTTGGTTCACTTCAGTATTTAGAAGTGCTTGTTGTCATTTTGATGGAGGGAAGGAGGAGCACGGAATGTGGCATTTTGCCTTGTGGGGTCCGATCCCACACTTCCGTCATTTCTTTTCTCTGTAGGGATAGAACAAGCCCATATCAATCGTACCTCTCAAATATCGAAAGATTGTCTTTATACCAATCTAATGGCGTTGCGTTGGCGCAGGGCTATGTCTAGCCAACAAGTTCATAATAATTGAGGTGTCCGGTCTTGTATTGTGCTAAGTACAATAATGCGCCTATTGTACATAAGTAAGCACTTCCGCTATTAACACGTCTTCGTCATCATCCCTAGGACGAAACGGATCCCTTTTAGGGTCAAGACTACTGACGACCATGGGAGTGCATCTTTGACTTTATTAAAATGCAAAGCATTTATTGACACGGTATACAAGTTCTAAATCTAGACAAAACTGTGTTCTCCCAAGGTCCTTCATCTCAAACTCGGATTTCAGGTGTTCAGCGGTTTCCCTTAACTCTCAAGGATTCCAATTATGTTTATCAACATGAACCGCGACAATTGTAAATCCCGAACTTGTCATGAAAACGCAGGGGCATAGTTCATCATATCCCTTCCCAATCAAGTAGTCACTTTAGTAAGCGTTTCACTCTCATTGCAAACGCGCTCCGTGGTCAAGAGCCACTTGATTTGGGTAAATGAAGTACACAAGAACCTTAATTATATTCCGTATCTAGATCCCCATAGAGATACGTAGTGACCACATTCGAAAGCTGCATGTTCAGTTATTTGGAAACTACCAAACTGACAAGGTAGTGGAGTGCAATGACATCCATTATGAGAGAATATGTCTTCTCGTAGTCGATTCCAGGGCGTTGTGAGAAACCTTGCGCCATAAGGCGAGATTACCATCTCTTTTTCTCATCACGCTATCTAACAAAGACCTATTAATGTCAATAGGTTTTATGTTAGGAGGTGTTGGCATCTCAGGCCCGAAATCATTCCTCTTTGTTAGTAAATCCAATTTAACCTGGATCGCATCTTTCCATTTAGGCCAAGTTTCTCTACGTTGGCATTCTTCAACGGAGTAAGGTTCGATTTCATTGGTCTCAATAATTCCACGTCCTCATATACACTAGTGTAGTTCGTAGAGATCTCTATATTATCAGGAATTGGTTCTAACATTGAGGTGTCCCCCAACGATGTCTCTTGGACATAACCACAATCCAAAATATTCTCATGAGACGGATTTTGTGTATCAATGATCAATGGATCAAGTTATGACAAACTCGCTCTCTTCTTAGGGCGAGAATCCATCGAACCTATGGGTCTCCTACTCTCTCTAGCGGAACCCATGGCCTATGACGCCATCATGCCACTTTTGTGGCGTCACCATACCACCATCCATGGTGGTATTTCCGTACCCATCTTCTGGGCTGCACCATGTCCTCTTGTGGGGACATCAATCCTTGCAGGCATGTTTGCAGCAGGTATATGTGATCTCGTCACTTTTAGGAGATCAAGATGAGACATAGTGGGGACAGACCACGACAATTCCTGTCGTTTCTATTGAACATTGACGTTCTAATCTCCCCCTAACGACGGGAAGACTGTCTCATTAAAGTGACAAATAAAGATCGCCTGTCAAGGGTTCTTCATAGCGGACTTATAGTTGGAGACTCATGTCCAACAAATATATATGCATTCGTTGCAATGACTCATGTTGATGCGCTGTGGCGACGCAATTGGCACATGAACCGCACACTCAAATATGCATAAATACGAGATATTAGACTCGAACCTAGTTACTAGCTGTAACGCAAATAAAAGTTGAGTGGCTGCTATGAGTCGTAGATGAATTAGCATAGCTGCCTGCGATATTGCATAACCCAAGCAGAAATAATGGTGCACATTACCAATGTCCGGGCTACCATCGTAGTCGTTTAATGGTGGCTTTTCCGCGAGACCAATTGGGTGTGTACATGGGAATATGATACTTGATATCAATACCCAATGATATGCAATAGTCATCGAAAATTGTCGATGTAAACTCTCTAGCATTATCAAGTCAAATTGACTGGATGAGATGATCTGGGTAGTGAGCCCGTAGCCATATGTTATGTGCTAGGAGTGTAGTATAAGCAGTATTATGAGTGGATAATGGCACAACACGGGACCAGCGTGTTTGCGTATCAACCAACACCATAAAACATCTATACGGTCCGCAAGTTGGTTGATCAAATCCACATAATTCCCTTAGATTCTTTGTGAGAATGGAATTATTTCCTCAATCTCCTTTGCATAGGATGGTCTCAATCCTAAATAACAGGCTTTATAGAACGAAACATGGCCCTTATAATCAACCAATAAAGGTTTTGGTTAAGCCACAATGTCACAATAGACTTGAGAAGTAGAGAGAGGAGTTTATGGCCTCAATGCCATGTATTTGCCGCAGGGGTTAGGCGGCGTCTTTGCACAATCATGGCGCCATGAGGCGCATGTGCAGCTCCTCAAACCAATTCTTGGTTCTTACTTTTATTCGTTCTGAAAATGGATATCTGTGTAAAGTCTTTAATACACGGATCATCATGTCAAAGCCTATATGTGTCAAAATCCCATAAGTCGTCTCTCATGACATGGTTGGATTCAATAACTCGAATAGTGGTTGCATACAACCCACTAGAGTGACACATAAGTTTCTCTAATACTCGTTTATGTCTGTAGTCATTAGAGGTGATGCAAAGGAACTCTGTCCATTCTCATATTGTGTTTCCACATGAAAACCATTGGCTCTTATATAATAAAGTTCGCATTAAGGTATGTCCAAGACATTAAGTAAAAGAATTGACACTTTATTAATACCCAATGATTACATCAAAGTTTCCAAAATCTAATCCAAAATAAATCAAACTAAGACATTGTAGTACTCTATCCGTTTGGTAACTCAATCAAATATGACCAGGAAAGTAGAGAAGATGTTGGTGGAGCGAGGCTCTCTTAAGTACCAATAATCTCAATGACTCTAGACATCACTTTTATTGGGTCCGCCACATAAGAAAGAGTTAATACAATTGTCATTTATTGACTAAGGCATATTGCCATTACAAAAGTTCTTGGAAAATAAAAAGGACTAATCTAATCAAAGTCTGCTGCATACTTGACATCTCCGCCATCTTCTTCTTCTTCTTCTGCAAGGTACACTTCTTGCTCCCTCAGGTCCCTATATGCCCTGTATCTTGTAGCTAGTTCCTCGCTTGCCTTGCATTGCTTGAACCAATGCTCAATTGATCCACATCGATGACACTCATCATTGTGGTTGCCTCCCTTTAATTGAGTTGCACGTTGTGCACGTTGCGGGCGTTCCCTAGGAGGGTTGGTGCCACCACCACGACCCATTGAGCCACCATTACAGCTAGGGATACCACGACCCCCTCTCCCACATGTGGCATTACCACCACGTGTATCCACACTAAACTTGCGGTTTCCTTCCTGGTTAGGGAGGTTATATGGGCCCATACGTCCCTCATGTCCCCCATTCTTAGGGTACCGCTCCTTGCGCCCTCCTTTGGGTGCATTATAATTCTCCTCATGAAGGCTCTTAGTTCCAATGGGCCTTGAATTATAATTCCTCACGAGTATGTTATCATGTTTCTCAGCTACAGATATAACATTGATAAGCTGATGAAACCTCGTGATCCGTCCAGCATTGACTTCAGTACGGTATTGCTTTGATACCACAATGGATGAAACGGGGAAGGTGGAGAGAGTTTTCTCAATTAGCTCTTGCTCTGTGACAGGTTGTCCCCAAAACCTCAACATGGACTGTATACGAAGAGCTTCTGAATTATATTCAGCAACAGACTTGAAATCAGCAAAGCGCAGGTTGTTCCATTGAACCTTCAAGTCAGGGAGGAAGGAATCTTGGACATTTCCAAAGCGCTCTTCTAGCGCTACCATAGCTCTCTTGCATTCTTGATCGACATATACTCCAATCTGAGTGCCTTGTCCATATGGCGTTGCATCAAGATAACTGCTTGAGCATGCTTTGTAGGTGTTCGCACGAACACAAGATCCCGGTTAGGTGCCTGGATTATGGGTAATATTCCCTTTGAAGTGAGATGGTTCTCAACATCGGTTACCCAACTGTGGTAATCCGAGCCTGTTGAGTCAAGCATGGGAAAGTCGAGTCTAGGTTCATTCGACATCCTGAAAATAAGAAGAGAAGTATATTAGTTTCGGAGTTAAACTGCTATGCTACCAAGAAATCAATTTCCAAGAATCTCTTTTGGATTAGACCAAACAATAATGTTTTAATATGGTCACAATTTGATGCTTACGGACGCTCTTAGTCCAAGCATTGTGAACGCTCTTAGTTCACATGAACACTCTTAGTTCGTTTAATTATGAACACTCTTAGTTCATACGAACACTCTTAGTTCGTTAAGCGTGAATCCCCACAATTCCGCTTTGTTAAATATCAAAATCATTTGGCAACATATATTCCAATATTTGCAGAAAATAAAAGGAATTTAAATACAAGAAAGCAGCAACCTTAATTATAAAAACTTACGTGATTGTTCTTGGCTTGAAAACACGCGCGTGTTGATGCAGGCGTGTAGCTAAATTAGGATTGCTGGAATCTGGTCGGAAATTGGCAGTTGGTGGGCTGCCCTTCTCCCTTCCTTTTTTTTTCTTCCTCCTTTTTTTTTTTTGGGCCCAGCCCTTCTCCCTTCCTCTTTTTTTTTTTCTTTCCGGGCCCAGCCCTTCTCTTTTTCCCTTTTTTTTTTTTTCTCTTTCTTTTCCTTTGGTCTTCTTCTTCTTTCTTTCTTTCCTTCGTTCTTCTTCCTGCAGCGATCGACTGCTGCAGATCGGAGGTGCTGGTGCTGGGCTAATAGGACATCGGAGGGAGGCTGCTGCAGATCGCCGGTGGGAGGGAGGCTGCTGCAGATCGCGGCTTGGGCTGCTGGGGGCAGGAACGCAGGGAGCGGCAGGAGGGCTGCAGGTGCTTGGGCTCGGGCAGTTTGTCAAGGTTGCAGGCAGGCTGGCAGGAGCTGCAGGCAAGCTGGGATGTGCAAGGCGCAGGGCTGCTGGGCAGGGCAGATGTGCTGCACGGGCTGGAGGCTGGTATGATCGCAGGTGTGCTGCACGGGCTGCAGGCCGGTGGAGTTGACTGACGGCCGAGAGATAAGTTTTTTTTTCAAAGCTAGGGTTTTTTTTTGTTTTTCTTTTCTTTTAGGTTAGGGTTAGGGCTCGTGCTGATAACGTGTTGTAGGAGAATGAAATTGAGTATATTATTGATAATATGAGCCCTTTAAATAGGGAGTTACAAGGTACCCAAAAAGGTAATAGAATCTGATTACAATTGAATACCTAGAACACATTCCTATTACAACTCTAAACCCTAGTTTGTAGAGGCACACATTATGTCGATATCCTTCAACATGTACCTTTTTTTGAGCATCTAAATACTGGTGCCAATTTTACAAAACGAGGATCAGTGCCCTCTCCAGATGAAGAAGAATAAATAACTTCAATTGCACGAGGAACATGAACCTCCCACCTGCAGTTGATCAGTTCAAGATAAGTATCACCAGATAGTAGAACACAAAAACAATTGTCAGTATAGCAGCTTAAAGTGTGAACCCCATAAACGATGAATATCAACCACATTTTATACTACATATGTATAGCATACTTCATCCTGCAAGTAGATTTATAAAAGTGCTCCAGATTTACTATATCTTGATAACAAGTACTATAGCTCATATTGCCCAATTTGCCTGCTCCTTATCACAATCCACTATTTAAATGTCTCATTCATACTACTGTAACTCGGTGTTCATCTATTTCAGCATTTTCTTTTTCAAATAGAAAAAGAAGGAATGTCGATAAGTATGTTTCACACATTAACCATATATATTATTGGCTCTCACTTTGAAGAGTTGATTGTAAAAGAAACTTGAAACTTGGCTTAGTACCCCAGATGCTTACCTAATCCCTTCCATGTCAATCACATAATACACTTACCAAACACATCATTAATCACAACTCATTTGAAGAAGCAAGAAAATCGTGTCCATAATGCATTTTCAAGCATTTAAACCCATATTACCAACTCAAATTTTCTCTAAGAAAAGAAATGAACTGCAAAATCATCTGAGAAGAGAATCTGATAAACATAGGCCAAAGGGTCTAAAGAGAGAGTAGATAAAGGAACCTAAGGTCTGGAAAACAAAGGAAATCATGTCTGAAGAAGTAATAATTTGTCTTACACTTCCAGAGACCCGTTCCCCAACAGAACAGCAAGATAGCCCATTCGATGCTTGCATCTGGAATGATGTTCATTAAGAGGACTCCATTTCACATCCCAAGCAACCTTTCCATGGTGAGCTAGGCAGAATATGATTCTTGGCAATGCTACATCCTTTGGAACTGAACACCTAATTGAGCCAATTTCAGCATAACCATTATTTGAAACATTATTATTTGTTTGAGGACCCGGTCCGGAACTTTCAAGTTTTTCATTAAGAGCTTCTTGTACATCATGCGCCTGAGTAAATGCAGGAACACAATCCATAGCATGCAACTCTGATGTTTCCTTGAGATATTGGACTCCAAGAGCCTCCGCATAATGGCTGCTCCCATGCAAGTTATCAACATAATATTCTACTAGCTTCTCACCAGGTTTTTCTCTAGGAATCTTTGCTCGAGTCTTTCTGTATCTCCAATAATTCCTTTGGATATTGATCATCAAGATCCTCACCCGTATTGCTGCTGTCATCCAAGTTTTCAACAGATTCTTCTATTGGCTTCTTTCCATGTATTCCTCTAGGCCTCTTTGATCGAGTCTGCTTGTAACTTGTTTCTTCTTGTACAGCGTCCACTTGAGTATTTGCAAGAAGACAATCCGTAGAAGGCAACTACAGTGATTCCTTTTGGTATTCAATTGCAAGAACTTCAAAATTATTGTTGCTGCCCCCATCTAAATTGTCAACAGGCTCTTTTATTGGCTTCTTTCTGGGTCTTCCTCTAGGCTTCTTTGGTTGACTCTGCCCATAACTTGGTTGCATTTTGTCATGATCTTCTTGTACAAAATTTCCTTGAGTATTTGCAGGAAGACAATCCATAGAATGCAACTCAGATGATTCCTTTGGATAATCAATAGCAAGAACCTCATCACAATTGGTTCTCCCATCCAAGTTGTCAACAGATTCTTCTATTGATTTATTTCTGGGTCTTCCTCTAGGCTCTTTGGTTGAGTTGATTTCTCTTCTTTGGCCTCTTTATCAATAGATTCTTCTATTGGCTTCTTTCTAGGTCTTCCTCTAGGCCTTTTTGGCTCAGGCAGTTTTTCTTCTGTGGCCTCTTTGCCAACAGATTCTTCTAATGGCTTCTTTCTGGGTCTTCCCCTTTTTTGTTCAGTGCATTTTTCTGTGGCTCCACTCCTTTTATTTCCTCTTGGTTTGTCTCCTATAGGAACATCTTCATCATTTACACTAGCATTTAGAAGACACCATATCTGAATGGCACCTCTGCCAGTAAGTGGCTCACCTAACTTGTGATAAGAAGATCTAGGGGGATGAGCAGCAATGGCAATAAACTGAAAAGTAGGAGGCAGATAATCTGGTCATAAAACGATGAAATAATTGTAATATGGAAAACTTCTCAAACTAGTACCCACAGCACAAATTTCACAGATCTTACTCAAAATAACAAAAACAATCACTGAAACTTTCAACTATATTGATAAAAGCAAATGCCTCATGTATTATGAAGAGCAAAAAACAAAGGTCTGCTTATTAACATAGAACATATAGTTTCTAGATATGTATGTGATTAGTGAAAATCAACAGTAATCTGTGAAAGTTGCACTCCTCAAATTACATTCTACACTCCCTCCTCTTTTTTTGATAATTTCTTTTGTTCTCCTTAAATTTCTTTCCCACATTACCCTTAGAATCATAACTTCTGACTCCTTCCATCTCTCTCCTCATCATCTTCTTGTTTCTCTTGTAACACAATCATCTCTTTCATTTGGCTTCTATGATTTTTGTTGCCTGATCTGAGAATTCTATCTTTTACGTCACTGTCATTTTATTGTCAATTTTTCTTAAATCTGATTTGTCTCGTGATGTACAACTTTTCTCTCCTCTGCTCTGAAAATCTCAATTTGTTTCTCAATGAAATGGATTTGCTGTTGGTTTGACTGTGATTGAAATTCAAAGATCAAAAAGCAACAACCCAGAAAGCAAAATAATTTTTTTTGAAAATTGAAGTCTGAAATGTGGGTACAAATCTGGGCATGAATTTATGTTTCTATAACCAACTAATTTTGAGTTTGAAGAATATAGGCTGGTATGATTTCATTTCCTACTTCTAATACATTGGGTAATCTAATAAGAAAGAGAACTCGTTGTTCTTGTCTTCTGATGGTGCTACAACTACTGTAAATTCTTGCCCTTCCTTCTATAATCAGCCCAAGTATTATAAGCTTAAAATTATATAGCAACCAAAACGTTAAAATTATACACCAACCAAAATGGTACGCCTCTAAAAGTCATGATATGTTGTTCCTCATCAGAAACTTTGATTGAGACTAGTTAAAAGCAAACCCAGAACTTGATATGTAACTCATGAGAAACATTCTAAATGTCCAATCTTGCACCCAATACCCATGAAGCTAGAATAGCCAAACTTTATAGATTTCGTCGCCACGACCAACATTAGAAACGAAGCAATATTAGAGGAATTAGGTGAATCAATGTTGTGAACACAGTTTTTTGGCCTTGGCGCTGATCTATTTGTGGTTCTGATCAATCGAGTTGCAGAGAGATGAGAACAAGAGATAAAGAAACTGAACAGGGGTATTTTTGGAAGGGAGAAAAACATCAGTAAACCAAAACTAATAAAATATGAAGAGGGTAATTTGTAAAAAGTGGTGTGCAAATATATATATATATATATATATATATATATACAGGTCTTCTTGGGTGCGGACGTCCGCACCTTTTGCTTCGGTGCGGATTTCCAGTTTTTCTCTACTTTCCGATCATATTTTCACATCTTAACTGTTCAATGTTTAGTTCCTAATGTATAGATCATCTCTACAAAATTTCAGCCAATTTGGTGATCGTTAAGGTATCCAAAACTGCAATTTACACGAACGGACCGAATCTGTCGAACCGGAACCGTTCGTATTTATAATGGTAAATTGCAGTTTTGGAAGACTTAACGATCACCAAATTGGCTGAAATTTTGCAGAGATGATCTATACATTAGGACCTAAAAACTGAACGGCTAAGATGTGAAAATATAATCGTAAAGTGGGAAAAAATGGCAAATCCGTATCTTTTTGCTTCGGTGCGGATATCCGCACCTGAGCAAAGTTCTATATATATATATATACTGGCATTGGGCCTCTAACCAAGTAGGAAAATATGTGAATCTAGCGAAGCAAAATAAGATATTGAACTGACAAAAGCCACTTGATAAGAAACCATACTAAGATTCATCTTATAATCTTCTCATCCTACAAGAGTAATATTGCCAAGGGAAGCTGCGTGATAACATCAATATATTACTGAAAACCAAAATGCAAAAGGCCAATAAAACGAGGCACCGAACATTCTCAAGGAATCTGTTATATGTCTCAATTGTGGAAAATTTCATGGAGGACATATATAGAGAATTACTATTTGGAATATGACTCATGATCAAGTATTTTAATGTCATACATAACCTCGTAAACAAGCAAAGCCTATTGAATAAGACTTCCTTTGGTGACAAGTAAACAAAATTAAAAGACATAGCTACTAGCAAAAAAAGGAAGAAGATGTTGAAGGAATATCGATTTAGTGTGCCTTATCAAACTAGGAGTAGCAATAGGAGAGAAGGTTCTAGATTTCCCAATCCTACACGGATTGGTATTCCTTGTAATATTAGAACTAGTACTTTGTAATCCCTATATATAGGGCTCCTATTCTCAATAATATGACACACAATTCTCTCTACAAATTCTCTCGAATCTCTTTTTCCTTAAACACGTTATCAGCACGACTCTAACCACAAAACAGAAAACCAAAACTCATTCACAAAGCAGCCCCTAGCCTGAGCTAGCCGAGCCTTCGCTGCAGCCCGAGCGCCCATGTGCTTGCAACCTTGCACAGCAGCCCCTGCTGCCCCCTTCCTGCAGCCCTGCGTTCCAGCCTGCTGCCACCGAAGCATCCCTGCTGCGCAAACAAGCCAACGCACACCCACTGCATCTTTTTTCCGTTCCTGTGCACATCCGTCTTCTTGCAAGCCTCGAAACGTCTAGTTCGGAAGCTCAGATCGAAAAACTTTCTTCATCAAAGTTGTTCGTCTCTGTCTCTTCCATCTAACCTCCGAATTTCAGCCTTATCGGAGTCATATTGAAATCTGTACACCAATCGAGGTACAAGCTATTCAGAACAGAATTTGCTCCGAATTTTCACCAAGTAAGTATTCAAAAGAGTAAGTTTTGAAGTTCCTATAATTCGGAATTTATATTTCTTCTTCTTTTCTCGGGGACTTGAAAACCTCCCTTCTTCTACATCCCACCTTTCTTATAACGTGGGTTCGATCATTGAAAAGCGGAATCGTGGGGATTCACGCAATTAACGAACTAAGAGCGTTCGTAAGACTTTGGACTAAGAGCGTCCGTAAGCATCGATTTAACGAACTAAGAGCGTTCGTAAACTACGGACTAAGAGCGTTCGTGAGCATAGATTTTGACCATTTAAACATCATTGTTTCGGTCTAATCCAAATTTCTTGGAAATCGATTTCTTGGTAGCATTACTGCTCAGAAATCTCTTATTAGTTTTCGTGGAAGCATTGACTCCGAAACTAATAAGTTCTTGCTTTCCTTTTTAGGATGTAAGACTTGAACGAGCTCGATTTTACTCCATTGGATTCTACGGGCATGGAATTTTCATGTGGACTCAAAATGTTGAGCTCCACCTAATTGCCCTTGCTTTATTGCCTACAATCCAGGAGTCTTGTTCTAAAAGAACCACTCAAGGCCTTCAAACTGAGATAGATAATTCCAGGGCATTTACCCTGATGAAGCGCCACATGAAGATGGCCCTCCAGTTTGAGTACATGAATGAGGATAACACTAACAACCTTTGGGTTGCGCCTCGTGAACGTTTTAGTAACATTCACAATTTTCCGGACTTAGAAGCATAATGGAATAATATCCGCTTCTCTAAACTTTGAAAAAGTTATGAAATATTGTTCGGAGGCTCTCTACATCATATTAATTGATGCATGATTGTGAAAAACACAAAAGAACAAATTGATTGAGAAGACCCTAACATGACCATAGGAGTCATGACATTGAGGGTATAGGGTTGGACACCATGGCGCCACTTTTGGCCATGGTTGCACTATTCCAACGCCATTGGTCCTAGGGACCATATGTATTGTGTCAATACATCTCAATCAAGAGAGCATCCTCTTCATGGTATTTTATGAAGTACCTGATCAATGGTAATCAAGATATCGAGCTATAAAAGACTTTAAATCTGGCGATGAAAATAGAATGCCGCAGATCTTTATTTAGAATAGTCTTTTAATTTCCAAGAATTATGCCTTAATCAATAAAATGACTTATTGTATTATCTCTTTTCCTCTAGGCGTACTCAATTAAGTATGATGTCTAGGAAAGTAATTGAGATTAGTGGTACTTAAGAGAGCTTCGCTCCACCGACATCTCTCTCTACTTCCTTGGTCATATTTAATTGGAATTACCGAACGAATTGAGTGACTACAATTTGTCTAATGTTTGATTTTACTTTGGATTAGATTATGGTCACGAAACTTTGATGTAATCATTGGCTATTATTAATAAAGTATCGATTACTTAAAAGATATAAGAGCCAATGGTTTTCATGCGGAAACGCATTGTGAGAATGGACAAGAGTTCCTTTGCATCACCTCTAATGACTACGGAAATAAAAGAGTCTTAGAGAAACTTATGTGTCGATCTAGTGGGTTGTATGCAACCACTATTCACATAATTGAATCCAATCATGTTATGAGAGATGATTTATGGGATTCTGACACATATAGGCTTTGGCACGACCGTTTGGGACATCCAGGTCGTGATATGATGATCCGTATATTAAAGACTTCACACGGACATCCATTATTCAGAACGAAAAGAAGTAAAACTCGACATTTTGATCAAGGAGGAGCACATGCGCCTCATGGTGCCTTTCCCCTTCAAGTTCGGCCATCACAAGCCGACGCCGCCATCCCCCTGCGGCCCAAGGGTGGCTTTGACGCCACATCTACTCCCCTGACTCCAATTTCTACTTCTCAAGTCCATTGTGACCTCGTGGCTCAACCAAAATCCTCATTGGTTGTTTCTAAAGCCCATTATTCGTTCTGCAAAGCCTGCTCTTTAGCAAAATTAGGATCGAGACCATCCTATGCAAAGGACACTAAAGAAAATATACCATTCTTGCAAAGAATCCAAGGTGATATTTGTGGACCTATTCAACCACCATGCGGACCATTTAGATATTTTATGGTGTTGGTTGATGCATCGACACGCTGGTCACATGTCATGCTATTGTCCACTAGGAACGCTGCATTTGCTAAACTCCTAGCACAGATTATTAAGTTGAGGGCTCACCACCCTGATCATCCTATTAAGTCTATAAGATTAGACAATGCTGGAGAGTTTACATCAAAAAAAACTTTTGATGATTATTGCATGTCCATTGGGATTGAGGTTGAACATCAAGTTCCTCATGTTCACACCCAAAATGGTCTCGCAGAAGCCGCCATTAAACGACTACAAATGGTCGCTAGGGCATTGGTAATGCGCACCAATCTCCCTATTTCTGCTTGGGGCTATGCAATTCTGCATGCAGATGTGCTTATTCGTCTGAGGCCCACTGCCACTCAACCCTTTTCTGCGTCCCAGATGATGACTGGATATGAGCCTAATGTCTCACACTTACGCATATTTGGGTGTGCAGTATATGTGCCTATTGCGCCGCCACAGTGCACCAAAATGGGTCCTCAACGACGAGTAGACATTTATGTTGGATATGATTCTCCAACTATTGTCCGCTATTTAGAACCCTTGAAAGGCGATCTCTTTACCGCAAGATTTGCGGATTGTCACTTCGATGAGACAGTCTTCCCGTCGTTAGGGGGAGATAAGAACATAAATGTTCAACAGGAACGACGGAATTGTCGTGGTCTGTCCCCACTTTGTCTCATCTTGATCCCGAACCGCACAGTCCGAAATTGAAGTGCGGAGAATTCTCGATCTTCAGAACGTAGCAGAATCGATGCCTGATGCGTTTTCTGATATCGCTAAGTGACGAGATCACACATACCTGCTGCAAATGTGCCTGCAAGGATTGATGTCCCTAAAATTAGAGGACATGACGCCACCTCAAGGGCACTTGAGCATGGCGCCAACGTCCACAGTGGTAGTGACGTTGTGGCTAGGCCCACGGCTCCTGCCAGGAAGCGCGGGAGGCCAATAGGTTCGATGGATTCTCGCCCAAGAAGAAAGCGAGTTGGCACAAAATAATCCATTAATCATCGATGTAAATAATCCATCTCATGAGAACATTCCGGATTATGGTTATGTCCAAGAGACATCATTGGGGGACGCTCCAATGTCAGAACCAACTCCAGAGAATAGAGAGATCTCCATGAATTACACTAGTGTACATGAGATGATGGATAGAAAATTCTATGGCAATTGATGATGCGTTTGCATATCATGTTGCAAAAGGAATCATAGAATATGATGATATCGAACCTCGCTCTATCGAAGAATGTCAACGAAGAGCGGATTGGCCTAAATGGAAAGATGCGATCCAGGCTAAATTGGATTCACTAGCAAAGAGACAGGTATTTGGGCCTATAACGCAGACACCCCCAAATGTAAAACCTGTTGGCCATAAATGGGTCTTTGTTAGAAAGCGTAATGAGAAAATGAGGTGGTTAGATATAAAGCTCGCCTCGTGGCGCAAGGTTTCTCACAACGCCCTGGAATCGACTACGAGGAGACATATTCTCCCGTAATGGACGTTATAACGTTCCGCTACCTTGTCAGTTTGGTAGTTTCCGAAAAACTTGACATGAACTTATGGATGTGGTTACAGCATATCTCTATGGGGATCTAGATTCAGAGATATATATGAAGGTTCCAGATGGACTTCAATTACCCAAATCAAGTGGCTCTAAACCACGGAGCGCATTTTCAATAAGATTAAAACGCTCACTATATGGATTAAAACAATCCGGACGGATGTGGTATAACCGTCTAAGTGACTACTTGATTGGAAAGGGATATATTATTAATGAAATATGCCCATGCGTGTTCATTAAAAGAACAGTTCCGGATTTGCAATCGTAGCAGTTTATGTCGATGACATGAACCTAATTGGAACTCTAGATGAGTTGAAGGAAACTGCTAATACTTGAAATCCGAATTTGAGATGAAAGATCTTGGGAAAACACGGTTTTGTCTCGGTTTAGAACTCGAGCACCGTAGTGATGGATTTTGATCCATCAGTCTGCATATACTCAGAAAATCCTAAGGCGCTTTAATGAAGATAAAGCAAAGCCTGTGAGTACTCCCATGATCGGTCGTAGTCTTGAACCAGGAAAAGATCCGTTTCGTCCAAAGGATGAGGACGAAGAGCTATTAGAGGCAGAAGTGCCCTATTTAAGTGCAATAGGCGCATTATTGTACTTAGCTCAATGCACAAGACCGGACATCTCATTCGCAGTGAACTTGTTAGCTAGACATAGCTCTGCGCCAACACGTCGCCATTAGATTAGTGTAAAGACAATCTTTCGATACCTAAGAGGTACGATTGATATGGGCCTATTTTATCCCTACAGAGAGAAAAGGAATGACGGAAGAATGGGATCGGACCCCATTAGGCATGGAGCCACCGTCCACCATGACAAGGTGGCCGGCCATGTTACCGCCAATGCCGTCACCACCACAAGGGGTGGCCGGCCTCACCCTTTCCCCCTTCATCAAAACGACAATGATGTCTTGATAGGTTTTGCTGATGCAGGGTACCTCTCTGACCCTCACAAAGGTCGCTCCCAAACGGGTTATGTCTTTACCATGGGAAGCACTGCGATATCTTGGAGGTCTACGAAACAGACCCTTGTTGCTACTTCCTCAAATCATGCAGAGATTATTGCTCTACATGAAGCCGTGCGTGAATGCATATGGCTAAGGTTTGTAATTAGACATATTCAAGGAAGTTGTGGTTTGAAGTCTACCACAGATGAACCTACATGCATTTATGAGGATAATGCAGCTTGTATTGAGCAAATGAAGTTAGATTTCATCAAGGGTGACAACACCAAGCATATCTCGCCTAAATTCTTTTATAATTAGCAACAACAAGCACTTCTAAAGATTGAAGTGAATCAAATCCGATCAGAGGATAATGTAGCGGACTTATTCACTAAGTCGTTACCTAAATCCACCTTCGAGAAACATGTGAAGAGCATCGGATTGAGAAAGTTATCCGAACTGCCATGATTGTAGCAATCAGGGGGAGATATCGACATCAGGGGGAGTTATGATGTCTACATGTTCGATCTCGAAGAGTGAAGGACGTGTTGTGCTCTTTTTGTCCTTCGACCAGGGTTATTTTTGTCCCACAGGGTTTTTGTTACCTGGCAAGGTTTTTAACGAGGCAACGGATGAAGCGTCACCACCAAGTTTGAGCGGCACAAGGGGGAGTGTTGAAGGAATATCGATTTAGTGTGCCTTATCAAACTAGGAGTAGCAATAGGAGAGAAGGTTCTAGATTTCCCAATCCTACACGGATTGGTATTCCTTGTAATATTAGAACTAGTACTTTGTAATCCCTATATATAGGGCTCCTATTCTCAATAATATGACACACAATTCTCTCTACAAATTCTCTCGAATCTCTTTTTCCTTAAACAGAAGATTGAAAATCACATACCTCGCACTTTGCATGATGGTCGTGACTTTCATGAACTCTAGGACACCAATCCAATGCCCAAACAGGCCCTCTAACATACATCACATAGTCTTGGCTGCAGGAAAGCACAGAATAAACATTTCAAGCCACGTATCACCATATTTTTAGGTAATACTGAAAGAAAAAAATGTATACAAGACTAACAGAGCAACCATCTCCCGAACAGAAAAAATAAACTGAAACATAGAAACATATAAACTATCCCCATATGCAATTCATTGTCTCCCTATATCATAATATTAATGATGCCACAAATTACAAGTTAGAATATATCTTTCAAGAAACTACAGGTAAGATGACAAATATTAACGAGTGCCAAATCCACAATCAAAAATTTCTTTGCACAGTCGAGTACCAACATGCAAAAGAATGAATACAATTGAGAAAGCCCTGGATATCAGGAGCATAAATAAACTGAAACCTTGCCAAAAAAAAAAGGGCAAAAACATACTAGGACAGTGAAAATTGGAGGGAATATCAAATAAGTACCAAAATAAGAAATGCGAGCAAATTTGGAGAAAGGACGAAGGTCATACAAGTTTTCTAAATGCTTCATCATCCTAGCACTGCTTAAGTTAGCAATTTTGCTGTTCATTTTAACACTGAAGTTTCCTCCTAGTTGGGTACAAAATTTTTAATGAGGAACTATAAAGAGCATGTTTACAGACCGACTCATGAACCTGGAACATCCCAGATCTAAGCGGGAAATGAGTTGATCAAACATACACTACTAAAGACAATCATTGTCTGCTCTTCGAACCTCCCTCAACTCTGTTTAATTGAGTCACATGAATATACCATCACCCTGACAAATAAGTTCACCTTAAGAATTTATAAGAACACCCAGGATGCAATGTCAGAAACATCTCATAAAACCTTTTTTTTTTTTTCCAGTAAGTGTAAAGTCTTGTGATTTCTTTGCATAAGATAATATTATCAGTAAAATTTGCAGTCTTCAATAGGATTTTTCTAGGATAACTACCATTTGGACTATGTCATATTATATTCTTCCTACATAATATATCACACCACTCAACATCCAAGCCATACAGAACATGTTCAATGCATAAATTCTCAACCAAAGCATAAGTTTGAGGTATCCCTATAAATGTAATGCAGCACAAATACCCACATAAAAAAATCAAAGAAAAAAAAAATTGAACTTCAATGCTAAGCTCAATCAAGTACCTCAACTCTGGAGAGGATGTGTCCCCCGCCTCATCCTGCATTAATATGTGAACCAATTAGTTAGATCAAAAGAGCCATTCCAACACTTCATTCTAAAATTGCGAATAGTCCAATATACAGAGTCACCAAATTAAGATGTAACCTGTGAAAGAGTTGCAGAAGAAAACTGCGGCAAGTTTATGCTACTGACAACATCCTCCCCATCAAAGCTTTCTGCTACGCAAGCGAATCGAACATCTCTAGGTTCATACTTAAAATCTGCTCATTCCCTTCAACAATCACACTCAATTTCATAAGCTCTATTTCCACACGCATTAGCAACATAACAAATTCAACGTTTCTTCACAATGGGATCACAAAAATTCACCAAAAAACGAAGAAAGTCTGTTCTCGAGGTTGCAAACGGGCCACTAAGCACGAGCATGGCACGGGCCCGGCACGTTTAAAAGCGGCCTGGCACGACCCGAGCACGTTAGAATAACGGGTCAAGCTGGGCCTAAGAATATTGGCCCATTGGCCCGGCCCGGCCCGAGTTTGTAATGGGCCCGGCACGGCCCGAGCAAGATATATTGTGGGCCGGCCCGTTACAAACACAAAATTTCATTTTGTTTTTAAAAATAATAAAAAACTACAATGATGAGATTTGAATATGAGACATTTTTATTTAAAATCTCATGACAATTCCACCAATATTTTCTTTTATATTGTCAAAATAATGAAACAAAACATTATATCCTTATTTTGACATAAGTATTTTTTTCTAAATATTAAATATATGTTTATTAATAAAGACTAATCTCATAATAATACAACTATAGAATGAAGGAAAGAATAATAGATATTAAATCTTCATTATATTAATAAAGATTAATCTCACAATAATATACTAAAAATAATATATTTTGAGTTTTTTTTTTCTTTCTTTCTTATAGTGGAATACAAAAAATTATTAGAAATCTAATCTTCAAAAGCTAAGATTAAGAAAAACATTGTAGAACTTAATTTATTTTAATTTTCTAAATAGTTAAATAAAATTAATTTTTATTTGTTCAAATTAAGATCTTCAAATCGTGTTTTATAGTGGGTAGGCACGAGTACGGCCCGTTATTAACCCGGCACGAGCACGGCCCGGCACGATATGGGCTCGGGTCATGGGCCGGGCCGGGCTTAATGTTTATGTAAATGGGCCGGCACGAGCCCGACACTATAATAAATGGGCCGGCCCAAGTATGGCACGAAACAGCCCGGCCCGTTTGCCACCTCTAGTCTGTTCTTCTAGTTTACCTCAGGAAAGTGGTTGAGGACGATAAGTGTTTAATGCCGCTCTCCGGGAGTGGCTCATCTTCGGCGTCGCCACAGAGCTCGGAAATCGCATGCATGACTCTGAAGTGATTCTCCACCGAGTCATCGAACATCGAAACACTAACCAGTGGCGGATCCAGGATTCAAACCTTGGGTTTCTTAATTTTTTTTTTTTTTTTGGGTAAATACACCAATTCAAAAAAGGATTCAACAACCAAACTATAATTAAATGAAAAAAATATTTACCAGTTCACACCAGCAATGTTGTTAAACAAATTAATAAAACTATAATTGAGCAAACATTATACACAATTGCATCACTGAAGTGTCCCAATACTATAAAATCTACATACTAAAACACCAACTAGTATTTATCAGATGCCATCAATAACATTCTTCGAATTACTACTAAATAGTGACATGAGAGGTCCTCCGTGGATCCTCCCCTCCAGAATTTTAAAGTCAAAGCTCTTTATCCCATCATTGCTCCCAAAACCAGCTCCATACATGTTTCTCTCTTCCTCGATCAGGCTTCTCAGAACTCAATAACTAACTCCATTTAATTAGACCAAGGTTAGACATCTTCTAATCTAATAAATCAAACTATAATCAATTAATCAAAGTATCAAACCAACTAACTAAGCTCGGACCCTCAGTCATCTTCTAATCAAAAGAACAACACAGCGCCACAAAAAAAAAAAATCACGACCAATCCAATACCAACTCCAATGCAGTTTCTTATCAATGAATCAAAGTATCTAAGTATCAAACCAAGTAACACAAGAAAAAACGCAGCAGAACTGCAGAACCTGAGGAAGAGAGAAAAGAGAAAAAGAGGAGTTTACCTCTTTAGCACGAATCATGACTCTATGAAGGCAAATGATATGCCATTGAAGAAACGATTATGATTTGTCTGTGCCCAAGGCTTGGCTCATGTGACTGAGATTTTCCCCAAATTGAATTCGACATCAATCCTTAATCCTAAAATTTGTCTCAAATTCAATTTTGATTAATTGAACACATACTTACAATTTCAAGAATTAAAAGTGTTTACCGATTGTATTTGAGTCTGGAATTGAGGCCTTTTTAGAAGAAGAACAGTAGAAGACCCCGTGATAGTTTTTTTTTTAAGGCCTTTTTTTTTTCAGGAGTTTCAAGTTTTAGGACATGAGCCCACCGGGATATGTTTTTTTTTTAAGCCCAAAATTTCCCGGTAGGCTTGAGTCCCCCATCCATGTACCTGGGTCCGCCCCTGACACTAACCCTAGCGCCATTCCTTGAGTTCTCTGGCTCAACTACAACTGGCTCCAGCTCAATTTGAACTGGCTCCGCATCGATTGGGACGAGCTCTGGTTCGATTTGAAGTGACTCTGTGCTGTGCGGTGTTGCTTGGCTTTCTCTCTTGGCGGACTTCGTTTTCCCGCGATTTTGACCCAATAGAACCCCGAGTGGAGGTTCCGCTTCCTCTTCATTCATATATCTCTCTCTCTTCTTCTTTGACGCAGAGTTTAGCTTTTACTCTTTGTTTCAGAGGATCAGGGTTCGAACCCTAGACCAGTTTGATTACGGGATCAATTTGTACCTTGGGTGAAAGACCATGGACCCGTAGGATAGAGAAAATATCATAAATGATTACGTAACTTTTACATGTTCGATACTTGGTTACTCACTTTTTTAAATATATCACTTTAGTCACTCAACTTTAACTCTGTTATTCACTTTAGTCACTTCGTTAATTTTTTTCATTAAAAAAAAATATTTGCCATAATATCAAGGATATTTTCGACCAACCAATTGTAAAAAGTTGAGAAATCTGAATTGGAATAGATGGGAGAAGTGACTAAAGTGAGACAAAATGCACATTCGGTGACTAAAGTAATTAACAGAGTAATAGTTGAGTGACTAAAGTGATATATTTGAAAATTGAGTGACCCAAGTGTCGAATGATTCATAGTTGAGTGGCCATTTGTAAAATTCTCCCCGTAGGATATAGCATTTTTTTTTTTTCTTTTTTACAGAAATAAATTTTATTTGGGTGGATTTTATTATTATTATTTTTTTTTATCGTTCTATTCAGACCTCCCTTAATTTTTGTAAAATTTTATTTCCTACAACCCTTTTTAAAAAACCATGCTTCTCCTCTCTCTCTCTCAATTTTTCAGAATTGCAGACATCATGAGAAAATCTCTTTCCACTTAACTACAAACCAAAAAGATTCATCAACAAGAGTTCAACCTAAGCTCTGAATGACCAACAATGCTAGCTTCCTTAAAAATTGAAACCTGTTCTCATCTCTGAGATTGAATTATGACCCCAACAGCTCAAGTAATTGGCTAGGCTAATGTTCATATGGAAGGAAAACATGAAAAATGGTTGGGTTGAGATCCAAATTAAAGGGCTTGCCAGAAATAAAAGAAAAAAAAATATTAGTACTTCCAGAGAAAACCGCCATGACATCTTGGGATGATTGTTTCTTTCATATACAAAAGTATAATTACAAAACGAGATGAAGGGTGGAAGTTTTCTTTGACATCATTACACTCTGGGCAAACTCGATTGATCAAGTAATTTTGAACTCATTACATCTTAAAATTTGCAAATCCCATGATGTAAGTACAGTTTGAATTGGCCATAATTCATGTTTTAATCGAAGAACAAAAGATATAGTCATCAAGAGTAATGTGGGAGTGGATGTACAGTTGATATGATAAGAGTGTGGGTCTGTAGTTGATGTGAGAAGAGTTGAAGGATATATATATGTATATATGTATGTATGTATGTGTGTGTGTGTGTGTGTATATATATATATATATATTCTATCCAGAGTGGAGATCTGCTTTGAAATTAACGTGTGAAGTTCGAGTTTTGGGTCACTTTTCGGTCGCACATCCACATCTCAACTTTTAGGTACTAGTGTATATATCATCTATGCAAAATTTCAGCCCAAATGGTGATCGTTAAGGCATTGATAACTCCCTTAAAGCTTGTACGGTTCAGGTTGACAGATTCAGTCCGTCCATTGGTTTAAGCGAGTTAGATACCTTAATGATGATCAATTTGGCTGAAAATTTGCAGAGATGATCTATACACTAGTACCTAAAAATTGAATGGTCGAGATATGGATATACGACCGAAAAGTGACCCAAAACTCGAACTTCACACGTTAATTTCAAAGCGGAGCTCCGCACTGGATAAGATATGTGTGTATGTATGTATATATATATATATATAGGATTTTTCTCAGGTGCGGACGTCCGTACCGAAATTTTGGTACTGATTTTTGGTTTTCATCCACTTTCCGATCACATATTTTGATCTTAACCGTTTAGTTTTTAGGTCCTAATGTATAGATCATCTCTACAAAGTTTCAACCAATTTGGTGATCGTTAAGGTATCCAAAACTGCAATTTACACGAATGAACCGAATCTGTCGAACCGGAACCGTTCGTGTACATTGTTGTAATTTGCAGTTTTGGATGCCTTAACGATCACCAAATTGGTTGAATTTTGCAGAGGTGATCTATACTTTAGGACCTAAAAACTGAACAGTTAAGATGTGAAAATGTGATTGGAAAGTGGGGGAAAACTGGAAATCCGTACCATCCGCACTGTACGGACGTTCGTACCATAGCCGGACTGTATATATATATTTAAAAAAAATTTCGGCAACCTTAGTTTTTAGCCTTGAAATGAGTTGAAGTTTTCTTTGACGTCTTGCACTCTGGGCACCAATTAGGTCCTAGTTAGTTCCTTATTGAGTTATGTATTTACTGGGTGTACCTACATGTGCCAGAACGAGCATAATTAGGTATAATGAGCCACGCTCATGGTACCGCCAGAGGTATCGACTCCCACCAAGGGGGTAACTTGTGAAGGCACGGCCAGGCGGGCTACCGTTCGAACCCTGGACTGCCCCCAGATCACCGCTGACGCACCGCCACGCGCCGCATCAAGATGGCATCAGAAGCTCCAGACGTTGGAAATCGAAGCACATCAGTCCCACATCGGAAACAAGAAGAAGATCAACCTCTTCCTCACCTATAAAAGGTTCTCTCCTCTCTCCTCATTAATTACGCAATTACTACTCATTTATGGTAATGCTGCTTGTATACAGTGACTGACTTAGGCTTCGGAGAAGTGAAGACCGCCCAACGCGGTCTCCCTCTGACGCCCTGTCTCTCATGTTGCAGCGCCTGAAATGAGTTGAAGTTTTCTTTGACGTCTTGCGCTCTGGGCACCAATTAGGTCCTAGTTAGTTCCTTACTGAGTTATGTATTTACTGGGTTTTGTAGTGTTGAATCTTTTGATGTCTTTGTTGGTTACTTTGCTGTTGAAGTAAAATTTGGGTACTTCAATACGTTGCTGGCTTCTTGTTGTTCTTTCAGGTTTCGTAACCAAAATATATAGCATTAGTGTGGGTAAAGTAAAACTAAAGGTTCAGAAATGGAGGTCTCATCCGCTGTGCTGCTAAACAATTGTATCGTTTCTTTTTCTCAATAGAGGGGTAAACCAGGAAATAAATTTTTACAAAAATTAATAAAGGTCTAAATAGCAAATTGGGAGGTCTGACTAGAACCACCCATTTTATTTCAATAAACTATAACTATAAATTGATCGCAATCACAACATTTATTAAGAGATTATAACGCATCAATACGATAAAGTTAATATGAGAGAATGTCATGTTAATTAATTTAACCACGAGAACAATTTTGAGTTGCTTAGCTAAATTGACCAAAATAGTCAACAGTAACTAGAACAGGTGACCACAATAGAGAACTATTGGATGAGCTATTCTTAGGATCTCCCGATCACATCAATGCAGACTAGTAATGAAACACGCGGCTTAAGTCAATAGGAAACTGGATCCTATTAACGATTGATTAGTTCCTGTTGAGGGAGAATTAGTAACATCCACTGAAGAGCAGCCGGCATAATCTGATCTAGGACTAGGACCTGGCCCTGCGTGTGCATTTAGTAGAATATTTCCTAGCGCTTTTTTCGGATCTCTAGAAACATACAGATTTTAGGATCTTCTATATCATATAGGTTGAACCGAGTCGGAGACTTAGCCTGATATTGCCAACCACTTCAGCACGAATGAGATGCTGTAGATGCTGGTTTAGCCTTATACTTAGAACCACCAGAAGCTAATTTAGCAGGGCCCCTAGCAACCTTAGAGGAACTTGCCAAATTAGTGGGGATTGGGGATGTCCTTCAGAGATTTCCTCACATTCTTAGCTTTATCCTTGTCAGAATTAACTGATTGCTTCACCTTCTCAACAGGCTTGCTAATCTCAGGCTCAATTTAAGCTTCAGAGTGAGTAGGAGCCTCAGTAATTACATCATCATTTGACAAGACATTGAAATGAGACCCTGAGACACCAGATTTGTTTTCAAATCCATTCATTACCTGTCTTTACTTCGTAACCTCCATGGCCCCTACCCACCTACCGAAATTCATGATGACAACCTTAAATCGAAAAACTATTGACTTATTTAAGATACAAACACAGATTTGAAAATCTCAAACAAACGATAACTATAAACTAAAAAGAAGACACCAACTTTTATGTTTGCCACCAGATTAGAACAAGCTGCCCACAACAATATATATGTAGATTCAATCACTCATTACCACGCCGATCTACCCCGCATGGATCACAATCTACACCGCATGGATCATAATCTACACTTATCGATCCACCGATCACCACAGATTGATCAAACTACTTCATATAGATTCCAAACTCTACTTGTAGATCCACTTATCTCAACAATTCCCTCTCTGACATCCCACTTTTCATTTGCAAATCACCTCCAACTTCTACCGCCCCGCCCCCCCCCCCCCATCTCTGACGCAAAGTTTCGCTTTTATTCTTTGTTTTCAGGTATCGGGATCCGAACCCTAGACCAGTTTGGTTAAGGGGATCAATTAGGAACTTACGATATAGTAGATGAAATGATCATGTCTCTCTCTCTCTGTGACGCCAAGTTTCGCTTTTATTCTTTGGTTCAGGGATCAGGATTCGAACCCTAGACCAGTTTGGTTACGAGGATTAATTAGGAACTTACGATATAGTAGATGAAAGGATTGGACCATGTATTTATATCGAAGGATAAAAAGTACTTACACAAATAAAATCATTCAAACTTCTCCTTTGTTATTTGAATATGTATTTTGAATGAAAATACCTAGCGAGCTTGCTCTGCTAGGGTTGGGAGAGCACCGCCTCTAGCCTCTCTGTATCTTCCTCCATCATCGATGGAGTACTATTCCGGTACCTTCTTCGGTGTCCGTTTTGTGACGCTGTATTAGGTCGTTGTTCGCTCCTTGGCCTGCGGCAACCTCTTTCATTATGAGAAACCTATATGGTCATGGCTCCTCTATTCAATGGGGAGAAGAAGATGTTGCGCTGTCCTCCTGGTCCAGGACGACACCGAGAATCCAGGTGCGACTAAAGTGGTTTTTGACAAAGAGTGGTTTTCTGGCAGTAAGGCTGTGGGAGGGGCTTGAGATGGGCAGGTTTTCGACCCAGAATTCTAGCATAGTGCAGTGGTTAGAATGGTGGCGGGAGTCGGGATTTCCTTCTGGTTTCTGGTTCCCAGATCAGATCAGAGGGAGTTCGCGGTAGGAGATTTCACGTTAGAGACTGACGAATAGGCCCGGGCGTCTGGACTCGAAAGACCGAAAGCCCGACCCTGACCGAGCAAAAAAGCCCGATTCGGTTCAGTTTTGATATGAAAATTCTCAGTTCAGTTCGAAGCCCGACCCAAAGGCATTATATCGGTTCGGTCTCGGTCCTCACATACTATAGACCAAAAGCCCGAACCGGCCCGATTTTCCCATGATTTGCCACTTGTCCCTCTATTATTGGGTGATATTAATATACTAAATAATCACATCATCTTTCTTCGTGCTTCAACTAGCTAGATCCCTAAATGTCGGGGGTTGACATTTCTATTGCCATCTAAATTGCCATATTACTTAATTTACCTATGCTCCGTTATATGTAGATGGAGGGAGATCGGGCTTCTAAATCTAAAATGGGTTTTCAGTTTTCTTCTTCGGTTCTTCCCCATTTTCTGAAAACAATCTCAGCCTGATCTCGAAACCATCTCCAAATTTCAACCCCATTTCAGACTAACACTCGTGTTCTTCCCCATTTTCTGAAAACCCAGTCTCTGAAAAGTGAAAACCATCTCAACCCAATCTCGAAACCATCTCCAAATTTCAACCCCATTTCAGATTAACACTCGTGTTCTTCCCCATTTTCTGAAAACCCAGTCTCTGAAAAGTGAAAACCAACTCAGCCCAATCTCGAAACCATCTCCAAATTTCAACCCCGTTCATCTCAGCCTCTCTCACTCTCCTCCCAAGCCAGCTCCTCCTCCTCCTAAACCTTTCCCCTCCATATGCAAACCTAAATACTCCGACGACCCGAGACAGCAGCCCATCAACCATAGACGGTGGGTAAAAGAAGGTGATGGGTGGGTGAAAAATCTGGAAAATGAAAAGAAAAATCTGGGCAACAACCACAGATGGCCATGGTACCAATTTGAAAAGGAAAAGGAAAATCTGGGCAACAAGATATGGAGATGAGAGATGGTGGGTAAAAGAAGGTGATGGGTGGTGAGGAATGGGTTAGAGAAAATTTGGGGCTAAGGTTCAAAAAGAAAATTAGGGCAAGATGGAAAGAGAAACTGGAAAGAGAAACTGAGAAAGGAACGAGACGAATGGGGAAAACAGAGATGAACCAAGAGGCAAAAGCCTCAGATCTGGGTTCTGTTTTAGTGTTTTGTAAGTTTTGTTTTGCCTAGGACGAGAATAAATATAAACTTTGGAGATATTATGACAAGATTGTCTCGTGATGCAGTGGTTGGGAGCAAAGCTTTCGTGTAAGAGGTCGGGGGCTCAAACCTCGCCTCACCGAATTTTGTGTGTATTTTGCATCAGAGATGGGAAACTTGATTTTGGGCCCGAAAAGCCTGAAGACCGAATCGGCCCGTTTTCGACCCAGCATTCTGGCGTAGTGTAGTGGTTAGAATGGTGGAGGGAGTCAGGATTTCCTTCTGGTTTCTGGTTCCCAGATCATATCAGAGGGAGTTCGCGGTAGGAGATTTCATGTTAGAGACTGACGGAGGCGTAGCAGTTAGTGGGTGATGGTGGCGTGACTTTCGAGCTCAAGCTTGGGACGGAGGTGAGGCAGTCAGATGCTGGCGTGGGGCTCCAAGGGTGGAAAGACCTCGGATGGAGCTACAAGACTGGTGGCCTGGGTGGTGGCGCTTGGAGTCGTGTGGACCGAACTAGGACAGGTGTTTTCCGGCGTGGGAAGGCAAAGCATTGGTTGGGGTCTAGGTCAGGCAGGTCTGGGTGCCCAGAGAGTCTTTGGGTACCCAACTGTGGACCTGGGCTTTCTTTTGTTTGGACTACTTAAGATGGGCCTTTGTTTGGGTCTTGTGTTCTGTTTGGATTCGCATCTAGGATCCAGGAGACTTTTTTTGGGCTCTTTCTTTTGCTACACTTTGGAATTGGAATGTCGACTACTTAGGTAGAAGATTGCTCTCTACTCGACATATTATTTTGCTTGGAGTGGGTAAGGTCGGTCATATTACTGCCTGTTACCTTGATAGAAAGTTACCACCCTCAATTCAACGCATTTTTTTGCGTGGAAGTATGGTTGAACATACTATTAGTACCGTTTCACATAGCCCGAGGTCTGCCCGGTGCTTCATCAAATGCTTTTTAGCATCTCTTACTGTCCTCATCAGGTTTTATTTCCGATGCCTTGTTGCATCTAGTTTTGTTTTTGTTATTTTTCATTTTGGTGTAGTCTCTACATCTATAAGTTGTAATCTTTCTTATTATTATTATTATTATTATTATTATTATTATTATCAATAATAAAGTGGTTGACTATTACTCTAAAAAAAAAAACTTCTCCATTGTTGGAGTTAAGTACAACAAAGTTGTGTAACCTGTTGAGAATATATACATCCCACATGGGAAAAATGGGACCTTGCTTATGAGTTTATAAGGATTTGGGCCACTCCATCCATTGCCAATTGGTTTTGGATGTGAAACCTAGATTACTTTATCATGGTTTCAGAGCGGGTTACCCACGTGTGCATGCCTAATGGCCACACGGACTCCACATCACCCAAGTTGTCCACGTGTATGGCTTGGCGTGCGGGGGCGTGTTAAGAATATATACATCCCACATGGGAAAAATGGGACTTTCCTCATGAGTTTATAAGGGTTTGGGCCACTCCATCCATTGCCAATTAGTTTTGGATGTGAAACCCAGATTACTTTATCATAACCAAGTATAGAATTAATTAAATAGGAGAACAACAACATTATTTATTTTAGTTTTTTTTTTTTTGGAACATCTATTAAATTGATAAGTATAAAAAATACAGGTAGAAGAGAGCTAATAAAGAATGACTTACCCAAAACCTAAGGCGAAAGTGATAACAAAAGTGAATTTCTACTAATTAGGTCTGATGCATGTAACTATCGTTGAAAAGAACAAACTAATAATCAAGTAAAAAGAAGTAGAAAATATCACTTCTGTACAAAAATAAACATAAACTCTACGGGTCCAAACACATCAATTTATGCAAAACTATAAAAACACGTCCATTAATTTTTAGAATTTGGCACAGTGCACTGTCAATCTAACACTTCAGATCTATTCACAGTACTTACTACTTTGGATCCCAATAATAAATGATGAATTAAATTCTAGACCACAACCATACGTAGATTTTTGCATCGCGGGCTGAATTTTCTATAACCACCATAAAACATTACAATCTCTCCATCGAGCGGTTGGTTTCTCCGAATTCATTTCCACTTTAGGGTTGCTTTAGAATGAACCTCAACAATTTAAATGTAATGTATAAGTCATACAACTTTAGAAGGAAAATTGGTATAGGCCAATGTGTTTGTAATTAATTTTTTTTTTTTATCTGATGTCCACACACATCCATCGATAGAATATTTACAAACGTGATGTGAAAAAATAAGCACGTTTTGCCGTCGTCATGCCATCGGTCAACCAAGAAAACATATAAGTGACGACGGTTGACCAATTAGATCAGATTCGAAAATATGGTGAAATTGGCTAAATTTTTTTACCACATTCATAATTTATTGTAATAATGTCATCAAACGGTCCATTTTTCCATTTTGTTTGAATTGATAGGGGTTGCTCTTTGGAGTGTATGATATATAGATATAGGTTTATAAGAGTAACTAAATTTGACCTAGTTGATCGAATTCGAAACGAGAATCAAATTAGCTGAATTTTTACAATCACCATAAAACATTACAATCTCTCATCGAGCGGTTGATTTCTCTAAATTCATTTTCCACTTCATGGTTTTCTTTAGAATGAACCTCAACAATTTAAATGCAATATACAAGTCATACAACTTTAGGGGAAAATTAATATAGGCCAACATCTTTGTAATTAAATTGAAATTTTTTCTTATGTCCACGCACATCCATCGATGAAATATTTACAGATGTGATGTGAAAAAATAAGCACGTTTCGCGGTCGTCATGCCATCGGTCAACCAAGAAAACATACAAGTGACAACGGTTGACCAATTTGATCAGATTCGAAAATATGGTGAAATTGGCTAAATTTTTTACCACACTCATAATTTATTGTAATAATCTCATCTAACGGTCCATTTTTCCATTTTGTTTGAATTGATAGGGGTTGCTCTTTGGAGTAAATGATATATAGATATAGGTTTATAAGAGTAACTAAATTTGACCTAATTGATCGAATTCGAAACGAGAATCAAATTAGCTGAATTTTTTACAATCACCATAAAACATTACAATCTCTCAATCGAGCTGTTGATTTCTCTAAATTCATTTTCCACTTCATGGTTGCTTTAGAATGAACCTCAACAATTTAAATGCAATACACAAGTCATACGACTTTAGGAGGCAAATTGATATAGGCCAACATCTTTGCAATTAAAATTGAAATTTTTATCTTATGTCCACGCACAACCATCGATGGAATGTTTACAGATATGATGTGAAAAAATAAGCACATTTCGCGGTCGTCATGCCATCGGTCAACCAAGAAAACATACAAGTAACGACGGTTGACCATTTCGATCGGATTCGAAAATATGGTGAAATTGGCTAAATTTTTTACCACACTCATAATTTATTATAATAATCTCATCCAACGGTCGGTTTTTCCATTTTATTTAAGTTGATAGAGGTTTCTCTTTAGAGTGTATGATATATAAATATAAGTTAATAAAAAATATTATCTTTAAAGATTTATTTGTAAATAAAGCCGGCAAGGCCCACCCCGAAAAAGCCTGCAAGCTTAGCCTGGCCCTGCCAGAAAAAGCCCACGAGGCCCGCATTAAATGGATGAGCTTGGATCCTTCAATTTACAATAAAGCCTGGCCCGACCCGGCCCGCTACTATTTAAAAATGGAGTAAGGCCAGGCCCAAACCCGCTACCAATGGGCCTGGCCCGGCCCGGCCTGGCCCGTTGATGAGGCCCAGATCACTGGATCAGGTAACACCCAGATTTGTTTTGTAATTTTCTTTGTGTCATCAAAAACTGCTCATATACTTTATATGACAAAGCAACTTCCAAGTGCCGGCCGAACAGGCAACATAATAGAAATGGTTCACCATATATAAGCACTAATGGATGTGAATGGACACCATGGAATACTACTGCCATTGAACCAAGTCATGTTGGTCTTAATCATCCATGAGACGAAAACTTGATTGTGGGTTAGGTTGCGCACTAATGGTATGGACATGATTGAGTATTGAGAAATAGCAAACATGGGAATTCTTTCTCCAGATTGTCATGCATTCAATTAAGGTGCAGTACTTGGAGAATTGTTTTTTAAGTGCCGACACTGAATTTTAGTGAACGGAATTTGGGCCATTTTGGCATAATCGAAATGCAAAGAACCACATGAAAATGATGTATGAAATTGAAGTGGAGAGGACTGGAGGAGGTAGTACGCACAATACACTACTGGTTATTGATTGTGTGGTATCCAGTGTGCCTTGAAATGAACACAAGAAACTGGGGGCCCACGTCGTGGTACAACTAGAAACCAAGACACATGCTGCTGTGGGAGCCATGGTTACGATACAAACGCGTGAAAATAGAAACCGCACTGAGGTGGGCAGGGGTTGGGAATTAAAATATCATCATCGTATCCAAAATCATTTTCTAGCCTCATCCTCGCCGCAATTCCGGTCAAAATATAGGGTCTTTGACTCATAAGGACTAAATAGAAAAATGTGTTCCTCATCTTTATGCAAAAAGAAAAACATCTCCATCATATCATTTTAATTGAAATACAGAGCTTTTGTCATACATATCTATTCAATTTATTTCAAAATAAATATACATTTGCGGCTGATCATTTTAGAGCACTTTTAACAATGCTAACTATTTTTTAGTCAAATTTTAACTAAAGTAGCTAAAAAGTCATTTTAGCTCGCCACTTTAGAATTACATCTGCATCAATGTTCTCTATTTTAGCTACTTTTGAATTTATATTGATGCAGATGTAATTCTAAAGTGGCTAGCTAAAATGATTTTTTAGCTACTTTAGTTAAAATTTGACTTAAAAATGGCTAGCATTGCTAAAAATGCTCTTAGGAATTTGATGCAGCTGCTAAAATAGATAAAAAGCTAAACATGTTCTCTAAATAGCTAAGGAGCCAAAATAGAGAGTCTGCTAAAGATGCTCTTATATCGACCACTAGCATCACCATCACCGTGAGCATCTTCGTACTCATCTCTGCCATCATGCTCGCCTCTTACAGAGCCCACAATGGTTATGACAATAGTGACTGCAATGAGTCCCGTCGCTCCTCCACCATCACCAACAACTATTCCTTCGAGCTTATGAAAGTCGTGAATTATTGCTAAACATTATGGATGGAGATTTGTTAAAGAACTACAACGGATAGAGGAGGATTTATTAAATCACATAGTTTGGGCTCCTAGAATATGGCGCCCTTGGGGCTTTCTATTTGATTGTATCGAAAGGCCCAATGAATTGAGATTTCCCTATTGGGTCAGGTCATTTCAGGGCAAGCGTATTCTTTATGATGAAAAGGATGGGCTTCAAGAGAATGATTTGGAGTTCTTGCAGAGTCAGTATCAGACACGAGATAGATCTTCTAAAGAACAAGGCTTCTTTCAAATAAGCCAATTCGTTTGGGACCCTGCGGATCCACTCTTTTTCCTATTCAAAGATCCGCCTTTTATCTTTGTGTTTTCACATCGAGAATTCTTTACAGATGAAGAGATGCCAATGGGGCTTCTTACTTCCCAAACAAATCTTCCTACAACTCTATATAAACGTTGGTTTACCAAGAATACTCAAGAAAGGCACTTCGAATTGTTGATTCATCGCCAGAGATGGCTTAGAACCAACAGTTCATTATCTAATGGATTTTTCCGTTCTAATACTCCATCCGAGAGAATAGAGTGTGGCTGTGTGTGTGTTCATGAGGAGAGAGATGAAAGATAAGAGATAAGAACTTGAGGAACTCCTTGTGGTCTGCATGATTGTGGTGTTTGTTTTTTTTTTTTTTTTTTAAATAGGAGTTCATAACAATAGATCAACAGCCAAATCTCAGTAACTAACAAAACTTGAACTAGAGCAATTGTGGGGAAACAACCAACTCTTTACCCAAGCATTGCAGCTCATTACAAACCACGAACGCTCACATGAATGCAAGCATAGTACAGACAAAAATAGCCTCGCCTCCCAAGGAAAAATCGATTATCTACATCTCATCTGCCTGCACTCAATTATGGTACAAATGAAGAATAGAAACATCTCATAAAGCTTCTAGAAACTATCTCTACGCACACTAGACTTGAGATACCTAGTCCACGTGGTGCTTTGTTAATAAATGAATGTTGCAGACACGTGTGTGGCATAATTGAATTTTGCAAAAGCACAATTAAACGATGGACGTTTGGTTACAATCATATACAATAATATATTATTTATTGCAGGATAGTGTTATTGGCGGTTAGTAATAAATTTTATTGAGGGTAAATAAAATTTCTATTGAGGATCATAATTGATTTGACTGTATTATTGAGAGTCAGTAATAAAACCCCGCATACCAATGACCTCTACTCCATTTACCAAATGCAAAATATCATCATCACTACCGGCCACAACCTTTTCTGCTAGTTCCTCCATTCTCAAACTGCTCAAACTGAATGCTTAATCAAACATAGCGATTAAGTCCACTCAAAAATGGACTCGTTATCTTCATCTTCTAGCTCTCAACCTCTGCTCTGAATCTAGCCATGAAGGCCTTATTAGGCGCCTAGCTCCCTCATGGTTGTCTCCGCCTTCTACATTCATAAACTCAACGTCGACCAATTCATCAACCACCTCATACGAATCATGAATATATAACTAAATTTCATAGAAAAAGAAAATCAAAACTAAAGCAACATAAGTTTGATTGGACATTGATTTCAAAGTAGAAATCAAAGCTCAGTGGTTAGAGCACCCACTACCTAAGATCAAGATCCTGGGTTCGAGTCACCATGGGGTAAGAGTGAAATTCTTTGATCCTCTTTAAGTAAGTAAGAAGAAGAAGTTTGATTCGATTTCAAAGTAGAAATCAAAGCTCAAAATCAATGTCAAGAAGAATGACCTCAATTTGAATCAAGCACACAAATGTGAAATCAAGAATAAATTCAGAATCAAAATTGAAGCTCACTTAATCCTCTTTCTTCGTGCTGAGACCTCTAAGAAGAAGAAGAAAAAGAAGAGACACAGGTTGCGGATCGGAATACAAAAAGAATGGGGGCAAAATAATCGAGAACAAATTGGCAAAAAACTCTAAAACAGAAAAAAAAAATACATTTGGGTATAAAAAAGAAAAATATAGACTCATTGGAAAAATCCTATTACTGAAACTTAGGATAAATAATTGTGGTCAAAATTTTGGAGATATTATCCGACAAATATATTGGGAATTCCCCATTCCTCCATACCCGTACTTGTTGGGAATTAAGTCCATGTACCAGCCCCGAAGTTGGAAAAATCCTATTACTGAAACTTAGGATAAATAGTTGTCGTCAAAATTTTGGAGATACTATCCTACAAATATATTGGGAATTCCCCATTCCTCCATACCCGTACTTGTTGGGAATTAAGCCCATGTACTAGCCCCGAATTCCCGTTAACATATATTCTTAATTAATTCTGTTCTTTTTTAATTAACCCCACCCCATCCCACCATTGATAGGGCTCGAACACATGACTTGTCACTGTCTTACCACCCCTTTTGGGTGTTCAGCCCATTGAAATTCCAAGCAGGTGATCGCCCAGCTCGGTCTTTATTGGACTGGATATTTGATATGATGGATGTGCTTCATGGTGAACAATGTGATTTTTTCTTCTTGGGTTTGTGGACAATTTAGATTGAAAGGAATAATTTGTTGCGAGAAAAAAAGGGTTTCAACCTATGCATATGATTCAGTGGACTATCAAGCAGATGGAGGGGTATCATAGTATTCATCCCAAGTTGGGTAGAAAGAAGAAAAGAGAGGTGACGAAATGGCTGAACCCTTCAACTGGTAGGTTGAAAATTAATTTTGATGGTGCTTTTAAGGTGGAAAGTAGGTGTGGTGGTATTGGTGTAGTAGTTATAGATAGCATGGGGAGGAGTGTCGTAGCAATGGCTAGACCTGTTGTACATGCACATTCAGCTCTAGATATGGAGGCTGAAGCGTGTAGAGTTGGTCTTCTTCTTGGTATTTACCATGGTTGGATGAAATTAGATATTGAGAGTGACTTTGTCCTTTTGATTACTGCACTTCAGAGTGAGGAGAAAAATTTCTTGGAGGTAAGTCGGGTTTTAGATGTTTGTAAGGAATATTTGTCTGCTTTTCAGTCAGTTAGAATTCGACATATTTACCATGGAGCCAATGGTATAGTAGACAGGCTTGCTCACCTTGTTAGGTTGTTTCTTTTGGATGATATTTGGTAAGATAAGATTCCTACAATTATTCAGAATGTTCTCTAAAAGAATTATTGTGATTGTTCTATTGTAGCACAGGGTTCGGGTTTTATGGTTTCCATTGCAAAATTCTACTATTAATATAATAAACATTATACAATAATCAAATTATAAATATATGAAATTAGAAGTAAAACATTATAAGATATTTCTTTAGTCAAATATATTGATAGAGTTATGTCTAATAGTAGTTATCAACATATTTAAAAAAAACATTTAAAAATTAAAAATTAAATATACCATATAATTTTGTAAAAAAAATTATATTTACTATAAGGTGGGGATGGGGATGAAGATTGCAATATATATCATCCCCGCCCCATATCTGATTTGAGAAATAGAATATTTGAGATCTTGTCCCCAATACCAATTAGCCTTGAATTGCTCCCTCATTGAGGTTGGATGTACCCGATGGGTACCCTACCCACTAGGAAGTTTTGCCATTCTACATGAAGACCTCTTGCATGCTCTTTGTGGTGAAACCATTTCTTACCATTGTTTTCTTATATTGTAGATCGGCTTCTGCAATGGTGGTCGATTAAATCACAATGGTAGAATGTGATCCGTAAAGGTAAACGAGAACTGAAAAAAATAAAACACTATAAATAAACACTCGTGGTTCAAAGTACAATCTCGAGTATAGTCGTACAATGAATTTGCATGCTTAGAGTAGTTTGGTATTCACTGGATATTTATTAGAATGCAAGAAGTTATGGAGCCAAAAAATTTCAGTTTCTCCACAGTGGATTTGTCAATAATTGCCCATTAATTTAATCATGTTGTAGAGAAACTGAATTTGAGAGGAATTTGCTGTGTATTCTCATTGATAATAGGGGCCTCTTTATATAGAGGATTACAATGCATAGAATCTCAATCATACAAGGAAAGTAATTCTACATTGATTAGGATTCTAGATCATTCTAATTAAATCCTATTACCACTAGGTCAAGTAACCTAGAGTTTGGGCTAAACACAAATTAGGTTTTCCTTCAACACTCCCCCTTGTGTTGCCCAAACGCGGTGCTTCTCTCGTTGCCTCGTTAAAAACCTTGCCGAGTAACAAAAACCCAGTGGGACAAAAATAACCTCGGTCGAAGGGGAAAAAGAGCACAACACACCCTTCACGATTCGAGACGAACATGTAGACATCTCCCCCTGATGTCTGCACCTCCCCCTGATGACTACGATCATGGGAGTTCAGATAATTTCCGCAAGTCAATTCTTGCCACATGTTTCTCGAACGTGGATTTGGGCAATGACTTAGTAAACAAGTCTGCCACATTGTCCTCAGATCGAACCTAGTTCACTTTGATCTCGAGGAGTGTCTGTTGTTGCTGATTATGCTTGGTGTTGTCGCTTTTGATGTAGCCTTGCCTCATTTGTTCAAAACAAGTAGCATTATCCTAAATGCTCGTAGGCTCATCTGTGGTAGACTTCAAACCACAATTGTTCGAACATGCGTAATTATGGATCCAATCCATATACATTCACGAACCACTTCGTGAAGAGAAATGATCTCTGCATTGTTCGAAGATATAGCGACTAGGGTCTAATATGTAGACCTCCAAGATGTCACTGTCTTTTCCCATGGTGAACACTTAACCGGATTGGGAATGACCATTGTGTGGGTCAGACAGATACCCAATATCAGCAAAACCTTCCAAAACACATGTCGTTTTGGGATGGGGATAGAGAACGCAGGCCAGCGTTGGCGGCGTACTTGGTGTGTGATGGGTCTGAATCCATCATCTCTTTGTAGGGATAGAACAAGCCCATATCAATCGTACATCTCAAACATCGAAAGATATCTTTTACTCTTTTACACCAATCTAATGGGCGCGTTGCGCGCGCAGAGCTATATCTATCTAACAAGTTCTCAACATATGAGATGTCCGGTCTTGTGCATTGAGATAAGTACAATAATGCGCCTATTGTACTTAACTAGGGCATTTCTGCCCCTAGCGCATCTTCGTCATCATCCTTAGAACGAAGAGGATCCTTTTCAGAATCAAGACTACGAACGATCATGGGGGTGCTTGAAGGCTTGACCTTGTCAAAATGCCTAAGCATCTATCGACACGATGCTCAAGTTCCAAACCGAGATATAATCGTGTTTTCCCAAAATCCTTCATCTCAAACTTAGATTTCAAGTGTTCAGCGTTTCCCTTAACTCTTTAAGGGCTTCTAATGAAGATCATGTCCAACATGAACCGCGATGGAATCCGAAACTTGTTATAGAAACGCGTGGGCATATCCCTTCCCAATCAAGTAGTCACTTTAGTGAACGCTTCAACCTCTTTGTAAACGCGCTCCATGGTCTAGAGCCACTTGACTTGGGTAAATGAAGTTCACCATGAATCTTCATGTATATTCCGTATCTAGATCCCTATAGTAGTGTGACCACATTTGTAAGCTGCATGTTCAGTTATTCGGAAACTACCCAAACTGATAGGGTAGTGGAGTGCAATGACATCCCATTCGGAGAATATGTCTCATCGTAGTCGATTCCAGGGCGTTTTTGTGAGAAGCCTTGCGCCATAAGGCGAGATTACCATCTCTTTTTCTCATCACGCTTTCTAACGAAGACCCATTAGTCAACAGGTTTATGTTAAGGGTGTCGGCTCTCTAGCTTGAAAACCTTCCTCTTCGTTAGAGAATCCATCTTAACCTGGATCGCATCTTTCCATTTAGGCCAAATTCTCTACGTTGGCATTCATTCATCAACGGAGCGTGGTTCGACATCATCGGACTCAGCAAACTCATGCGCAACAAAATGCGTAACTACATCATCAATTATAATGGAGTTTCTATCCCACGTCTCATGTACACTAGTGTAAGTTTCATAGAGCTCTATATTCTCAGGAATAGGGTTTGACGTTGAGGCGTCCCCCAACGATAACCATAACCGGAAGATACTCATGAGACGGATTTTGAGTCATGATGATTAAAGGATTGGAATGTGCCAAAGTATCCTTCGAACCCACGGGCCTCCACGCATCCTAGCTGGGGCCATGGCCTGTAACGCCAGAGTGCCACTTTCTTTGGCATTGGCGCCATGCCTACCTCCGTGTAGTGGGTGGCGCTACGTCCTATCGTAGGGACGTCCTTCCTTGCAGACATGTTTGCAGCATATTTGTGTGATCTCGTCACTTTAATAGGGATCAAGATGAGACATAGTGGGGACAGACCACGACAATTCATTCGTGTTCTTATCTCCCCCTAACGACAGGAAGATGTCCATCAAAGTGACATCCGCAAATCTAGCGGTAAGGAGATCGCCTAGCAAGGGCATTTAAGTGGCGGACGATTGTTGGAAGCGCAAATCCAACGTAGGTGCCCATTCGTCTGTAAGGACCCATCATAGAGCGCTGTGGCGGCGCAAGTGGCACATAAATGGCTCACTCAAATGTGCGTAAGTACAAAATACGTGTACCCAGTCACTAGCTGTAACGCATAGGTACATTGAGTGGCGGTAGGTCGTAGACGAATTAGCATGGCTGCATGCGATATCGCATCACCCCAAGCGGATGTAAGAAGAGGTGTGCGCATTACCAATGTTCGGACTACCATCGTAGTCGTTTCCGCGAGACCTATTGGGTGTGCACATGGGAATGTGATGTCCAACATCAAACCCATTGCAATATCCATCGAAAGTCTTTCGATGTAAACTCTCTAGCATAGTCAAATCCAATGACTGAATAGGATGATTCGGGGAGTGAGCCCGTTGTCACATGATATGTGCTAGGAGGTGTAGCATAAGCATTTATAGGTGGACAATGCACAACACGTGACCGGCGTTTTGCGTGTCAACCAACATCTGAAATATTTAAGCGTCCGCAAGTTGGTTGAATCAATCCACAAAATCCCTACGATTCTTTGTAAGAACAGAATGAGTATTGTCATATCCTTTGCATAGGACGTCTCAGTCCTAATTTCCATAAGGAATGGGCTTTGTAAAAAGAGCGAGAGGCCTTAGAAGCAACCAATGAGGAGTTTGGTTAGGCCTAAGCGTCTGTAGCGCTATTAGAAGCAAAATATGTGACTACATCTCCCATCATGGGTGGAGCCATTGAAATTAGCATGTATGGCGTCATGGCCACAAGGAGGACAACCATGGCGTTATGCCCATGGTTGGCGCCTTGTATGGCGGCATCTTGCTTCATTTTGCTCAAAAGAAATGATGTCCTTGTGAAGTCTTTTGTAGACGGATCATCATATCATGACTAGGATGATCTATCCTGTCGTGACAAAGCCAATATGTGTCTAAATCCAAGAGATCTCTCTCATAAGTTTATTGGATTTAATAGCTCGAATAGTGACATAAAGTCCACTAGAGACACATAAACGTCTCTAAGATGCGTCTTTGTTCGCAATCATTAGAGGTAATGCAAAGGAACTCATTTCCGTTCTCTACATGCATTTTCGCATGGAATTCGTTGGCTATTCATAGGGTACTATTTGCCCTAAGAGCGTAGAGAGTTTTCTGTGACAACTGTATCAAGGTGCCATTTGGCAAGTGGAACTTGGGCTATTCCATGTCCTTAAATTAATACTGATGGTCTAGCCATCGTAGTCACAAGTCATATGCTCAGAATCAAAATTGAGTCATAATGAAAAGAACTCGAAATTTTATTCATAAGCCAACGAAATACATCATTGTTTCTATGATCAAAGAAAATCTAATCCAATAAAAAGGATATGGCAATCGCCTACATCTCTCGGAAAATAAAAAAACTTAATCAAAATCGCCAGTTTCTGGTCTTGATCCTTGTAGTCTTCCACCCTTAGATCTAGATCACCATCTTGATCTTCTTGTGCCATGTAATTTGCTTCCCTTGCTTCACGATACGTCTTGTATGCGTTTGCAACATTCTGGGGTGCGGTACATGTTTGGCCCAATGTTCAGTTGATCCACATCGAACAAACATCATCATGGTCAGGCTCCCTTGATCGAGGCGCCATTGGGGCGCGATTTGAACGACCTATCCTTTGGTGGCGTTACCACCATGGTCGGAGGCTCCGCCTCTCTCTCTTCACACGTTGACCTCCACGGTTCCGTGCACGCCTCTCTTGGCGATTTCCTTCCTCTTTAGGGCGAATATATGGACCAGAACGTCCAGAATAGTCCCTATCCTTAGGGTTTCGCTCCTTGCGTCCTCCATTGGGGCGCGACTATAGTTAGACTCCGGAATAGGCTTAGTTCCCACGGGTCTAGCATATAGTTCTTCACAAGGATATTATCGTGCTTTTCAGCTACGTTCATGGCGCCAATGAGCTCATGAAACCTTGTGATACGTCCTGCATTTACATCAATCCGATAATTCTTTGAAATCATCAATGCAGAGACGGGGAAGGTAGAGAGTCTTCTCGATCAACATCGTATCAGTTATGGCTTGGCCACAATACTCCATCAGAGACTTGATACGAAGAGCTTCCGAATTATAATCAAGCACAGACTTGAAATCACAAAACGGAGGCTATGCCATCGCACTTCTAAATCAGGAAGCAGGGAGTCACGAACGTTGCCAAATCGCTGCTCTAGTTCTACCCATAGCTTTCTTGGGTCTTCCTCATTGAGGTATTCATTTTGGAGCGCGTCATTCATGTGCCTTGTCATGAGAATTATGGCCTTAGCTTGTTTTGCTTCAAAAGCAGTAGCTTGCTCGATTGAGAGCACGTTCTGACCAGGCTCTTGGATGGTTTCCAGAATTCCATCAGCCTTAAGATGTTGGCGCACATCTCGGACCCACCTATGGTATCCTGTGCCAGTTGTCTCGAGTGGGACAAAGCTCAACTTGTTCAGGTAACTCATCCTGAAAAACAACACAAGATTAGGGTTAGTTTCGGAGCGAAAAAGGCTACCACCGAAAAACTATTAATTTCTGAGCGTAGGCGCTTCCAAGAAATTAGGAATTTTCTGAGCGTAGTCGCTTCCAAGAAAATCGAATTCCAAGAGGGGTTTTGGATTAGATCGAAACGACGATGTATATGGTCGATCGTTTTCTTCTCAACAAACTCTAAGTTTGGAGGACTCTACAAGCTCTAAGCTTGGAGTGAGCGCGAACCCCCACAGTTCGGCTTTTTGGTCTCCCCTATGTAGAGAAGGGGGGTAGAAGAAGGATTTTGGAAGTCCCCGAGAAAAGAAGAAGAAATTGAAAAAGAACTTCAAAAAACGGGAACTTTTAGAAAAAATTACCTTAAAAGATGGTCGAAAAAGGCGTCGCCGGAAAGTTACTGTAGCGGCCTGAAAGTACTGTAGCTGCCGGAGTTACTATAGCTGACCGGAAAAAGTCGCCGGAAAGTGGCAGGAAAAGTCGCCGAAAAGTGGCTGGAAAAGTCGCCGAAAAGTGGCCGGAAAAGTGTTGACCGGCGTTGACCGATCGTTGACCGGTGTTGACTTTCGTTGACCGGATGTGCTGAGGTGGCACGTTGCTGACGTGGCAGATTGGTTTGGCTTGGCTTGGTGGCTTGGCTTGGCGGCTTGACTTGGCGGCTTGGCTTGGCTTGCTGCACGTGGGCCTGCGGCAAGTGGGCTCAACCTTTGGCTTGGGCCTGCAGCAGGTGGGCTGCACAGGATCTCCTCCCCCTCCTTTTTTTTTTTTTTTTTTTTTCTTCTTCTGCCGGTTCAGGTTAGGAGGATTCCGGTGGCCGGTTCGGTGGAATTTTGGCCGGTTCTGGTGATGAAATTTCCGGTTCCGGGTGTCTGGGGTGGAGGCGCTGCAGGTGGTGAGTATGGCTGCAGGAGGTGGTGAGGAAAGCTTTGAACCGGGCAGGGGAACCTTTGCTTTTTCCGGTGGCCGGTTCGGTGGTTTGCCGGCCGGTTCTGGGGGTGGGCCGCCGGTTCTGGACTCCTGGAGTTGGGATCTTCAAGGTGGGCGGCGGTGGTTTCTGGGATTTGAAGGCTACGAATTTAGGATTTCAGGGTTAGGGCTTCGTGCTGATAACGTGTTGTAGAGAAACTGAATTTGAGAGGAATTGCTGTGTATTCTCATTGATAATAGGGGCCTCTTTATATAGAGGATTACAATGCATAGAATCTCAATCATACAAGGAAAGTAATTCTACATTGATTAGGATTCTAGATCCTTCTAATTAAATCCTATTACCACTAGGTCAAGTAACCTAGAGTTTGGGCTAAACACAAATTAGGTTTTCCTTCAACAAATCAAAGAATATGAAACAAAGTAAAATTGACGAAAATTTATCATGTACGTCTTTATATGAAAAACGTTTAATTGATCAATACCATATAGGAATTTGTATTGAAGGTATCGTAAATCATAAAAGAGAATATCAGAGGCTAGGGTTTCCTCTACACGTCATTCTCAACACCCACGACTATCCACCATGGTTGACGAAGATTCAGCCCGTTTGGGGGCTACACCTGCCATCTCCGAGAAGGGGAAAACGTCTTTTGGTCCTGCCGGCGGCGCTGCCATTTCCAATCACCACTACGCGCACAGTCGGTCGTCTTCTCATGGCAACATGGAGGAAGAGAGTGGATCCCAAATCCTTTATGGGTACCTTGGCCTCTGTTTGGGAAGTCAGGAATCGGTTTACCATAAGAGAACAGAATGGGACGTTTGTCTTCCAGTTTACGGTGGAGGAAGATGAAAGTGGTCGACGACAGACCTTGGTTCTGCCTTGACTGTTTCGAATTATGCTAGTTACTCGGAGCTTTTAATTTTAGGATAACGTTATGTTGGATTATTTTAGAATTTTATAGTCATGTTTCAATCTTATCGTAGCCCAAGTGTGGGTGAGTAATTGCATAACGTTATCTACATTTATTTTTTAATTTTTTAATAGATTCACACCAACAATCTTTCACAAAAAAAAAAAATATATATATATATCAACCAAACACAGTAGGTCAAAAATCACCAGCAACATTGCATCATTTTGTACACCAAGAATATAAATTATCTTACAGTACCCGACACAAACTGCAGACATTCTGGTTATATGTTATATATTATATGGTGCACATTCAATTCAGACGAGGTAGGCACATCACTTTCATCTTTGTCACGCAGCACATCTCCCGACATTTGATTGGTTGGCAACACTAACATGGTAACATCCATATTTATGTGTGGCCTGTATATAGCTAAGCAGATGTGACTTATGAGGATGGTAGTGTTTTCCTTTCTCTCACCCGCACACGAAGGCCACCACGGAAAGTGGCTGTGAGTCCCGGTGAGAATCGCGGCACATCAAACTGTGTCGTTGTCTGGATGTCGAAGCTTCTAAGCAAAGAAAGAGCCACAACTTTGAGCTCCATTAGGGCCATCTCCTTTCCCAAGCAAACCCTATGTCCCGGTTGGAAAACCGGGTATTTAAATGCATTTTCCGTGAAGAAAACACCTTCCTTCAACCATCTTTCCGGCTTGAATTCCATGTAGTCTGGTCCCCAATTCTCTGGGATCCGACCCATCGCGTAGGGATGGTAAGTAACCCTAGTCCCTTTCTTCACAAACATCCCGTCCGGCAAAACATCGTCTTGGTCACAAAACTTCGAATCAAATTGGACAGGAGGGTAAAGTCTCATGCTCTCATAAATTGCCGCTTGTAAATAATGAAGCTCTTGCATATGTTCGAAGCTTTTCAGGCTCCCATTGCGGCCTAGTACTCTGTCTGCCTCGGCTCGAATTGCTGACTCGACCACCTTGTGGGTCGTCATGAGCCAGAAGAAGCTGGTCAGTGCTGACGCAACTGTGTCGCGACCAGCTAATAGAAAGCTAATGACAATGTCTCTCAAGTACGTTTCATCATCTACGCTCCGCATGAAGCGTGACAAGAGATCCCTCTGAGTAGAAAATCCCATCTGCCGCTTTGTCACGATAACCTCTCTCGCCAACACATCGATCATGTTAATGGCTTCTTTTAATTGCTTCTCGCTCCCCAAATTCAGCATCCTCTTGATCTTCCAGATGAGAGGAGACGCCGTCATGGCTCTCTCCGCTGACAACCTCGACGCCAGATCAAAAGAAACCGCAAACTCCGATAAGGGCAGGGACAAATCCAAACACATAGGGTCCAACCCAAAAGAGAACTTGCATATGCTATCAAAAGAGAATCTCTTGAACACGTCTTGCAAATCCAAGACATCTTTCGTCTCCGAAAAGGACGATAAAAGCGGGATGAGCCGGTGTTCAGTCTCGTGATTGACAATCTCAAAAGCATAAGATCTCACCGAGTGCTTATCCAGCTCCAGACTCGCCATCTTCCTCTGAAACCTCCATGGATGACCATCCACGTTGAAAATACCTTGACCCAGAAAGTCACCCAAGATTGTAAAGAAAGGTTTGCCTTTCGGGAAGTTTTCGAAATTTGTTTTGAGCATGTACTGAACGTTTTCTGGGTTTGCTGTGATGGTGTTTCTGAGAACATGTATGTGGATGGTTTTGGTAGGTGACTCTCTCAAAAGATGTGCATACCAATCACAAAGATTGTGAAATTTTAGAGACCAAGAAGAGGTGAGATAAGTGCTACAGATTTCACAGTTGCACCATAGCCTTGATCTCAGTAGGTACAAGCTGATCAAAGAGAGCAAAATGAAGGAAATGGGGGTGAAAAGGAACTGAGAGAACCAAGAAACTTCAAGCTCCATTGATTATTGATAAAGAAAAAGAGAAAACCTAAAATCGAGAAGATATTCGACTCAGAATTTAGAGAATGATGAGAGAGGCCATGAAAGGCATGTTGAAGGGGTATATATGGGGTTGGCGTAAGTGTTTTATGTATTGTGTTGTACAATCATTTAGAATTAGATGGTTTTCTTTGTTTCCACTTGCAAAGAGAAATTGACAATTCAATATTAGGAGAGAGATAATATAAGAGCATGAAGAAACCGTGCGTCTGGTGAGGCATATATCTGGGCAGCGTCCACAGCTGTACTACATGAAAAAATCGAAAACTCTTCTATACTCGGCGGTGCAAGTCCACATACATTAATTATACAAATCTCAACCGCCTATATGTGAAGTCTGTTATTTACCATTCAAAATCGTTCAATCTTAACGGTGTGTGTATCTTCACGTCATGTACCTAAAACCCTCCATTAAAAAGGACACAATAAAAAATGTTGATATTCACCCACGTGCTTATATTCTTATTTGCACAAACTGGTGTTTTCTTTTGTTTATGAGAAGCTAACTGACAATTATATTTTATATTGGGTGGATAAAATGCAAGCAGTGGTCAAAAAAGGAGGAATAGTTTAGAGATTTTATAGCTCTAGTGTACGTACTGTAGACAATGACCAACATGTTAGGGTGGGTGGAGTGAAACTACAGATTTATCCACGGATACAAAGACAAAATTTTGATGCAATATATTGAAATGAGTTGCTTTTAATTTTGGTAACTGTTAAAATCGAAAATTTTGATTAAAGATCAATGTATTATGAAAACTTTATATCCGTAGTTTTGACTACCATGTTAGAGTGGGCAATGGCTCAACATTACGTTTAAAAATAGTGGCTAAGATGATTCGTTTATCTTTTTCATTATGTAGCAAGTCATGTTATGAAACATCAAGATGGTAATTGCATGCGTTTATTTCTTTCATTGCACAGTGGTATATAATTTATAATAAAGATCAATTACTCTAGTAATGGAGCTAGGAAATATCGTAGGGCCCTGCACATTTTTTAGTTGATATGTCCTTCTACGGTTATTATTTAGAGACATCAAACTATATATACAATCCAACATTTAGAAGTACCGTAAGAATTTCATACAACCCATGCATATATATATTTTATCCAGAGCGGAGCTCCACTTTGAATTTTTTTTTGATCAAGAAGAACTTTATTAATAATAAACTGCTTACAACGAGTTTGAGCAACATCTCTAACACAGAAATGGCCACTAGACTTCACACTGGAACTCTATAATGACAGACTCAAAACTTGCACTATAGCTATATGGCAAAGACAACAAGCGTAGGAGCAGTGAATCTTTGACATCTCACCTCTCATCTAGCCAAAAAGAACCCTGAAACTAGACAACTCACTTGTGTCGACACAAACTTGGCACCCAGAGTCCACCTGACCAGCTTTTGATCGACCAAGGCAACACTCATTGTGACCTAAACCCAACCAAAAGGATTGCCAGACATGCAGACCTGGGACTAAAGTGAACCCAACACCGTCACCACCCGATTATCAACACCGTCAATTCACCACTACTCCAAAAAGCCATCGCCTCCGACCCAAAACCAGAAAGGACTGTTCCACTAGAAGGCTGAAGGGAAGATTGTCACTGCCACATCCTGTAGTGTCTTATTACCAACAAAACAAAAACAAAAAACCAAGTCCTAAAATATTAATAACAGCGGCCCACCAACACAACCCCATCCCAACAAGCAACAGAACGACGCCCAATCCACAGCCCAAATTTTCGGTGCTTCATTTGACATCGATCATCGCTGGCAAGGACCACTCCATCGCTGCGCCTCACCTACGTTCACCCAGTATCACTGATCGATATCGATATGCCCACCCCGAATTCCAATAGCCAATAGCAACCATTATCCTTGACAGATTGCCGCCATCATTAGGCCATCCTTCCATCCGAACCATGGAACCACGCCAGCCCATCCGAACAAACCGATTCCTAGATCAGATAGAAGAGACCCAATCCAGATCGGACTGATCTGGACAGAGCAGATCCGCTCCGCCGTAACAACGATCCCCCAACATCATCCTACCATGCTTGCCTTGCCATGGAAACGTACGATCAACAAAGAGCCCCTCCCGGACAGAGAAACAGCGACAGGTTAGCCGGCTACGGCCAGCCGGGAGAGCCAACGACGAGATCTGATTTTCTTTTCCTTGGCGCGTGAGGCGCGTTCTAACCCTGAGAGTTTAGCTCCACTTTGAAATTAACTTGTGAAGTTCGAGTTTTGGGTCAATTTTCGATCGCATATCCACTCTTGACCGTTCAGTTTTAAGGTACTAGTGTATAGATCATCTCTGTAAATTTTCAGCCAAATTGATAATCGTTAAAGTATCTAACTCGCTTAAACCAATTGACGGATTGAATCTGTCAACCTGAACCGTACTAGCTTTAAGGCAATTATCAATGCTTTAACGATTATCATTTTGACTGAAAATTTGTATAGATGATCTATACACCAGTACCTAAAAATTGAACGGTCGAGATGTGGATATGCGACCGAAAAGTGACACAAAACTCGAACTTCACAAGCTAATTTTCAAAGAGGAGCTCCGCTCTAGATAGGATCTGTATATATATTTAAATTGATGAACGAGATTGCTGATTAGGACCTAATGCTCTTTTCTCATATTTGGTATGTTCCGGTTATATTTCTTTGTCAGGTGAACTTTAGATGTGTGTAACATGTGTTCATCGATCAACACGACACCACACTAGTGGAAAATACCATAAAATCATTGCACAAATAATGTGCTAGTGACGTTGATTGTCATACCGTATGACTCATACGTGTGCAGCATGAGGTTTAATTAAGTTGCATTAAATTTGCAGTCAATTCAAGAGGTTTAGTGGAAAAATTTAAATGGTACCCCTTTAGTTAGAATTTACATTTATATTAAAAGAAATTGTTTTAAAAATAATATCAATTTATTAATTTATCAAAGAAATTACATATAACTACCCACTCCAATGGGGTTATCAAAATAGTCATTACATAAGTAAATTAACTTTTAAATTAGGCAACGAAGTAGGATGAAACTGCTTCACATAACTAAAGAGAAATTCAGAAAGAGGAGCATAAAATGCGGGCATTCTAGGTGAGATCCCTCAAAAGTGAGTAACTCTGGCATGTTTACTTACTTGAAAGGAAAGGGAATGATTACGGGGTAAAAACATTCTTGCGTTTACTAACACATAAGGGAATCAGAATGATTCCGGGTAAAAGAATTCCTGTGTTTACTAACACATAAAGGAATCAGAATAGATGTAGGTCCCATCTCCTTATCAGGAATCGATTCCTGAATACTCGGGAATTCGATTACGAAGGGGGGAGATGAGTTTAGGAATCATTCCTCCGGAATCAATACCGATTCCTTTCTTCTCTCATTCCACTTGTCTCCGATTCATGATTATTTTCCATTCCAAGTAAGTAAACGTGCCATAAGCTCATAAGAAGTTCTTTCCCTTTCAAAAAAAAAAAAAAGAAGTTCTTTCAAAATAAAAATAAAAAAGACAGCTCAAAGCCGAAAACCCGGTTGCAGAAAAATTAAGCTCATCCACCAAGAAACCCTCGGGCATCTTGAAACACCTAATTTGCAACCACAACCATACCATTTGACCTCCACTTTCCCCACCCAATGCCAACACTAGAGCAACCCATGCCGAAACCATAAGACCACTATTGCAATTGATAAGAAAGGCCATATGCATCTGCCTCCTTAGCTGCAAAGCATATCGACTATAATCCAACCCCAGCACTGGCAACAACACCAGCAATAGCAAAGGCGTCACCGACTTTGATCATTTATGCAAATTTTCAATCAAATTGAAAGCAGTTAAGGCATTCATGATCGTGGTTTACCATTATGAACATGAATAATTCATGTTGGAGAAATTTTTTTGTCCATTGCCTTAAGGGATCCTTCCACTAGGGGATCATATTTTTGGCAATTTTAAGGGATAGCTTGTAGGACCTACTTTTTTATCACATTTTGGCATATTGATTGTTCAGTTTTTTGGTCTCCATAAGTAAATCAATTCTGCAAATTTTTTTCTGCGAATTAAAAAGCATTGACTCATTCATGATAGTGATTTACCATTATGAACATGAAAACTTCAAAACAAACAAGATTTGGTTTGTCCATTGATTAATTTGAGCTAATTCGATACCTTAACGATTATCAGTTTACTTGAATATTTGCATAGAGAGTTTCTATTGGGACCTCCAAATTTGCTCACTTAACCTCACTCTATTATGAATAATTAAATGACATATATAACCTACTATAAAATGACTATTAAAGACAATAATTATACCCAAAAAAATATTATATTTATTTTATGTAGACTTTCCAATTCAATAATATTAGATTGTAATCCTTATTATTTTCCTTATCTATTTTCATTTTCCAATTTCACTACATACTCATTAAGGGGGGTGTATTGTATTTGGATTTGTGCAGACTTTTTTTAAATGACAGACTTTTTGAAAAGTCCACAGACTATTTAAAAAGTTGATAGACTATTATGGATTTCTTAAAACCATTGATTTTAGCAACAGACTTTTATTGATTCATGAAAATCTATATACTTTATTATGAATGACTTCTACAGATTTCCTAGGATGTACAAAAAATATATATAAAAAATAAAAATAAAAATAAAACAAATGCAGCCCAAACACAAAACAAAATAATAACTTGTTGTCTCTTCAATGCTCCAGTATCTTCTATAGAAATTTACTCAAATAAATGATTGTAGTCTGTTTAGCGAGTTTGTTCTCATTGCTAATCTCCCAACAAAATAAATATACAATATAGATCACTTGATGTTTATGGTTAATTATTCTCATCAATTTTGTCGCCGAACATATATTATAGCAATATTGGTCAATGTCTTGATCTATAATCAATCAATTGAAATTCAATTGTTCAACCTTTTTTTGAACCATAATATAAATTCAAATTAATGAGAATAATTAATTAATAAGATAAAATTTAGTATGGTTCAAGGTCTTAGGGTTAGACCACAATATTTGAGTTTTAAGGTTTCATAAATAATTTTTATTGCTATTAGGGTTCGAAGTATCACAATTGAAAAAAAAAAAAAAAAATCACATTCAACAACTACAATGAATATGTTGGGTATCAAAAAAAGTTGATATCATAAAAAATTAGAGAAAAGACAAAAAAATTGAGAAAGAGAGATTATGAAGGACAAACTTCTTCGTGCATAGAGAGAATAACTTTGATAGATTTTTTTTTTTTGTTGAAGAGGAAACTTTGATAGACTTTTTGAAATCTTTGGTCTGGAGGCTGGAAAATTATTGGACTTTGGTATGTATAGTTAACACTATAAAGTCCATGATTATTCATGATTTTCTAATTCCATAAGTATGAATGATATTTTGAATACCTCTGTACTTTTATTCATTTTTAAAAGTCCTAATTGAATACCCTTAGATTTTGATGGAATTCATGAAGTCTTTAAATATCCTAATTGAATACCTCAAAACTTTTAGGACTATTAAAAGTCTATATTGAATACACCCAGACTTTTAAATTCCATAGATTTCTTTAAAAGTTCCACTAATTCCATATACAATACACCCCCTAAAACATTCATATATATTTAATAAGAATTAAAAATATGATTAAGATAATGTGACGTAAAAATAAATGATATATATGTTGAACGCATATTGATGAGGGAAAACAAAATAACTCTCTTATGATTTATGACATGAATCTAAGTCAATCGATTATATTTGCAAAAAAAAAAAAAAAAACTAAAAATATTTAAATAATTAATCATGTGGTACAAAAAATACAGAAAAAAAAAAACATTAAAAAACGAATGATTTTTTTTTTTGAGAATAAAAATAAATGATTTCTTCATTTCTTATTGATTAGACATTAATTTTTGAAAGTCAAGTTTGATTAAGAAATGTATATTTAGTTAAAATTTATAAAGTGATAAAATCATTGAAATGACTAAATTTTTTTTTTAGAATTAAAAAGCATTGACTCATTCATGATCGTGATTTACCATTATGAACATGAAAACTTCAAAACAAACAAGATTTGGTTTGTCCATTGATTAATTTGAGCTAATTCGATACCTTAACAATTATCAGTTTACCTGAATATTTGCATAAGTGATATACTCTTAGACCTAATAATTGAAGAGTGTTGCTATTGGGACCTCCAAATCTGCTCACTTAACCTCACTCTATTATGAATTATTAAATGACATATATAATTTACTATAAAATGACTATTAAGGACAATAATTATACCCAAAAAATATTACATTGATTTTCTATAGACTTTCCAATTCAATAATATTAGATTGCATTATTTATTATTTTCCTTATCTATTTTAATTTTCCAATTTCACTACATACTCATTAAAGCATTCATATATATTTAATAAGAATTAAACCTATGATTATGTGACATAAAAATGTATGTGTTGAACGCGTATTGGTGAGGGAAAACAAAACAAATCATATTATGATCTAAATCTAAGTCTATCCATTATATTTGCCAAAAAAAAAAACAAAAAATGAGCTAGCAATTAAAAAAACTAATTAAATATTTAAATAATTAATCATGAGGTACATAAAATAAACATTATGAAAAAATGATTAATCTTTATTTTTTTTCAGAGCTAAAACAGGAAAAAAAAAAGTTAAAAAAAAAGCCTGCAAAATAGTTCAGGTTATTTTCTTGTTGATTAGAAATTAATTTTTAAAACTCAATACCTTGTGTTTAATTTTTTTTTATTAAAAAAATATTTATGTTGTCTGATTAAGGAATGGATATGTAATTAAGATTTATAGAGTAATTAATTCATTAAATTAACTAAGTTTTTTGTTTTAAAAATAAGAGTTTGTTTGCAAATTATATGAGTGAGGTTATTTGAGGAAATTCAGTGAGGTTTAGTAAGTAAATTTAGTATTTGAAAATTTGATAGGAGGTGTAAAAAGCATAGGAGGTCTAGTGAGTAAATTTGGAGGTTCCAATAGAAAATCTCATAATTGAATGATCGAGACAATATGTGATCAAAAGTAGGTTCTACAAGAGACCCATTAAAATAGAACTACAATAAAAAAAATAAAATCCTTGAACCCTCTCTATATATGTATATTTGCTGGAATGAAGCTCTAATGAAGACTTTTAAAATGAGGATTTTTTTATAAACGATTATGAGACCTACTTTTCGATCACATTTAAGCAAATTGACTGTTAGATGTGTAGATTTTCATGAGTTGATCATTTCTACAAATTTTCAACCAAATTGAAAATTGTTAAGGCATTCACAATCTTGATTTATTATTTATGAACATAGAAGGTTCAGGTTAGACAAATTTGGTTCATCCATTGATTTGATCTAGTTTGGTACATTTTTTTTAAATATTGGCAAAGTCACTCACTAGGTTGGAGTTGTGTCACTCCCACCTATATTAATTATTATTATTCATAGAGGGATAGTACAACGAGGGGGACATAGAGCCTAAACCTCGTGAAACATTACAATCATCTTCAATAAGCACATTTTGAATAATATCAGGGGTTTCATTCTCCCAAAACACATCCAACAAGGATGACCTAACAAGGTAGGCAAGCCTATTTATGATACCATTTGCTTCACTAAAAATATGTCTAAAAAGAATAAAATGAAATGCCTGTAGATAATAACGGCAATCATTTAGAATGTTACTAACCTCAGACACATCTTGCTTCTCATTAGCCTAGGCATTCAGTACTATGGCACAATTGCTTTCAACTTCAGTCCAACCTTGATCAATGGCAATAAGCTAGCAAACTGGCACATAATGTCTCTGCCTCCATGTGCAAAGCACATTGTGCATAAGGCAAATGGCGAGAAAATGCAGCCACACAACCTTCATTCTCATTCCTAGCTATCACACCAACACCACCCATCCCAGATTCCACCAAGAACGCCCCATCTACATTGAGCTTGAGCCCTCCACTAGGCTGACAGAACCATTTAGCCTTTCCTAGTTTGGTACCTTAACTTTTAGAAGTGATATATATACTCATGGAGAACTGAACATCTAATGGTTGACTTGCCGAGATGTGATTGAAAAGTGAGTTTGACAACCATTGATTTAAAAGTCTCCATAGAGTCCTGATTTTAAAGATTCTGCTTAGGGCCTCTTTCACATATTTACTGTATTGTAATTGACAAATGATGAAATTAATCAGCTGCTAAATAACTAACTACAGTATTCACTATTGTTCTATATCGATCAGTGTTCTACTCTAATCTAGAAACCAACTGATTGAATTTTGTTGGTAGTCGTTTTCCACGATCACATTGAGTTGGACTTGTCGTCCTTGCCAATTTAAACTTATCAAAACATGGGTTCCATATATATATGAAAACTTTTGACCTTTCCATACACCGTAATTCCACACTTCCAGACAAAGTTAATTCTATTATTGCATCCATGATCCATCCATAGTATTCCTTAGTGCGTTTTCTCTATATAAAATTGTAATCATTAACCCATTGATTTGTCTATTTTTTAGGGTTAGGATTTAGCATAAATCATTTTAATCTTCCTCTAGTGTTGCTATATATGGAAGATCTGATAGCTATCAATATTTGTGGATCAAATAGATCTGGTATAATGTACTGCGTTAGTACATCATGTACTACAGGATGAACTGGTGTTTTTGATATCAGCACAGCAGTAAACCATATGGATATGATAATTCTTATCAGTAAGGACAAACTAAGCTAAGCTGATGGAGATGAAAGTAACTTTTAAGCTGTAAGCTATTGGCGTCAATATTAGAAACTTCAATTATATACTGATGGCCGGAAGGGTTAGTGTTGAGAATATATACATCCCACATGGGAAAAATGGGACATTGCCTATGGGTTTATAAGGGTTTGGACCACTCCATCCATTGCCAATTGGTTTTGGATGTGAACCCCAGATTACTTTATCATGGTATCAGAGCGGGTTACCCACGTGTGCATGCCTAACGGCCACACGGGCTCCACGTCACCCAAGTTGTCCACGTGTATGGCTTGAAAATTCGCCACACGTGCGGGGGCGTGTTGAGAATATATACATCCCACATGGGAAAAATGGGACCTTGCCTATGGGTTTATAAGGGTTTGGACCACTCCATCCATTGCCAATTGGTTTTGGATGTGAACCCCAGATTACTTTATCAGTTAGGGCACGAAGAAGGGACGCAGAAGCAGTACTGCACCTAATCCCTGAAGTTTAATTGGCCTGGGAAGGAGTTGCAGGATATAATGTGATTGAACAACTAAAGTAACAGCAACTGCAGCCATAAAAATAAAATCAAACACGTAAGACTCTGTGCTTGTGCTACATTTAGGTTGTATTATATTAACGCCCAAGTCATCATCAATTATATATCTAATGAAGAAGCTTCAGTTGGTGGAGTTAATATATATATATACACACACACACACACACACATTTTATCCAGAGCGGAGTTCCGCTTTGAAATTAAAGTGTGAACTTCGAGTTTTTGGTCACTTTTGGGTTGCATATCCATATCTCGACCATTCAGTTTTTAGGTACTAGTGTATAGATCATCTCTGCTAATTTTCAGCCAAATTGATGATCGTTAAGGCATTGATTACTGCCTTAAAGCTAGTACGGTTCAGGTTGACAGATTCAGTCCGTCGATTGGTTTAAGCGAGTTAGATACATTAACTATCATCAATTTGGCTGAAAATTTTCAGAGATGATCAATACACTAGTACCTAAAAACTGAACGGTCGAGATGTGGATATGCGACTGAAAAGCGACCCAAAATTGGAAGTTCACACTTTAATTTCAAAGCGGAACTCCGCTCTGGATAAGATCTGTATATATATATAAATGCCTGCTCACCTAAGGGACAGTTTTTAAGGGACTGTGAGGAATAAGTGAATTTGACGGCTGAAAATAAATACACAGTTTAAGGTATTATAATTTATGCTTTTATATTTAATACATGTGGTTGAGATGCATCTATCCCTCACAGTCCCTTAAAACTGTCCCTTAGGTGAACATACCTGTATATATATATAAAATATATTTATATGGAAGTAGCTAGAATCAAAGAGATGGCACCAATTGGATGCTCCATAAATATGAAGTATATCCAGAATAGCGACCCCCGGCCCATCCCCTTTTGCTTTCACTCACTGTGAGACTAATCAGTTGTCACTTATCATCATTAGAGGTGATAAGAGACTCCAATACGGCTCTTGTTGGAGGGACATATATCACTATAAAATTTCAGAAGTAATTATAGTCAAATTTTTAATTTTTTTTATTTTTATGAAGAAATACATTATAAGGATAGGATCTTAAGATACAAAGTATCGATCAAATAACAGAACTCCAGAGATATAAGGAGAAAAATTATTCATTCAAATACTATAGGAACCGATGAAACTAGTTGACTCGTTTGTCAGCCATGATATATATGCTCCTTGGAAAACATGAGTAAAGGTGACTTGTATAAAATTTAAAGCGAGATACTTGATCTCATGCAACCAAAAGATTCCTCGAACATTGTGGGGGTGGTCAATAAATTTGACCCTGCAATCAAGGCAATTAAAGAGAAGTGATGGCAACAGTAAATGCAACGGTTAATGTAGCTGTAAATGCGACGACAAATGCGATATTTAGTATGACAATCATGGCCGCCAATAAGTGACGGTTATTGCAGGAGTAAATATGGCCTTAATGGTGGCGTGCCGCTCAAGTCACTACGGCTTGCTGTGCAAGTTTACTTGCAGCCCACGCCGAGGTACACCTATAAATAGGCTGCTTGACGTCAAGGTAATCCATCTCATTCCGATTATTTCAACTCCACTACTAAGAAACATACTGACTTAGGCATCGGAGGGTTTTCTGCAGGTACCCCCCTCCTCCTCGAGCCGACGGTCAAACTCCAAGTCAACGCTCGAGGGAAGCTTCTCGATTGTTCCCAGGTCAGCTCCCGCTCCAGTTCGCATTAATTGTTGGGTCAAACTCCTCTACGGAATTTTTCACCTCCAACAAGTGGCGCCGTCTGTGGGAAACACTTTTCCCTAAAAAGTGATGGCGGGAGCTGCCCCTGACGGGATTCCATTTCTGTCACTGAGGACTGGTAGTGACGAAATTCCTCCCCACCAGCCTCCGAACGGGTCCATCCCGAGTCCCATCGGTGACCTGAACTTGCCCCCGGCTGACGAAATGCAAAGGCTAAGGCAGAAACTCGAGCAATTGCGGAGGGAAAAACAGGACCACGAGGCTCGTCGACGACGAAAACTTGAAAGGTTCCTACAACTTGATAGTGATTCGTCAGACGACGACGCCGTCGGCAACCTCCATCTAACTAACAACGGAGTGGCAAACGCAGGCGCCAGCGGCGTTATGGGAGGAATCTCTGGTGGACCCCTCGTCGAGGGGGTGGGAGGCACGGCAAATGGGGGGCAGAACGGAGCTGGAGTAGGCCAATCCAAAAGGGCGCGCAATGAATCATGGCGCGAAAAGATGGAAAAAATGATTGATGCATGCAAAGTGCTGGCCCTCGAGAGCTGGCGGCAGAAATCGCAAGAGACGTTGGTAAATCGCCATTTACCGACGACATTTTAAACGCGGCAAAACCGCGCCGGTTTACCACGCCGTTATTCCACAAATACGACGGAACCACTGACCCAGTGGACCATATCAAGGGCTACAAGCAACAGATGTCCATCGAAACAACCGACGAGAAATTGATGTGCGAAATCTTCCCTTCCAGTCTCACGGGGCCGGCCTCGACATGGTTCCAAGATCTCAAGCCTCATTCTATACCGGATTTCGACACACTGAGCCGCGCTTTCATTTCGCAATACTTCTGCAATCGCAAGCAAAAGAAGGATATGGCGACTCTGTTTAGTACAAAGCAGAAGCCGGGAGAAAAAGTAGGAAATTTTTTGAAAGGTTTAAAGCCGAAATGCGCCATGTTAACTGTGATCCCCAATTTGCATGCAATCGCCTTTCGAGAGGGGTTGCTTTTGGGGACACCATTATATGACAGTTTATTGCGGGATCCGCCGAAAGATATGGACGACATTATCACAAGGGTTGAGGGAGAGATCAGAATTGAAAGGGCCAAAGGGCACGCGAGGCTCGTTACACAGCGTTGTTGCCTCCGGCGATGAAAGAAGGCAAAATCGAGGCAACCACCCCGGCGTAAGGACAGACAACCGACACCATTACGAGGCAAAGCCTCGAACTCGCCTACCGAAGGAATGGTTCACCTTAAGCCCTACGGCCATATTTAGGAAACACCAACATGAAGGGCTCTTCACTAAACCCTCACCTCAACCAGAGTCAAGAGATGCATTCGAACGGACCAAGTATTGCCCTCTCCACGAGGCGTTCGGGCACGGATTATCCAAGTGTGAAGCACTGCGGCCAGCCATCTCAGAGNTTGGGAAACCAAAATTAGTTAAATGGGAATGGGAAAGGAAATAGCAGAGAGCAACGATTACCAGGAACCAAAAAAATTAGTTGTTTGTTCAGATACCTTCAAAATATAGAGAAAAAAACCCTATCAAATTGGGGATCATAACTGAAACAAAGGCAAAAAAAGGGAAAACCACATATACCTGAGCATCATTCCATCATCAGTCTTCGAAAAACAACGAAATCATCCCCAATCTTACTGCAATTAGGCTTCAAATTGAAGGCCTGCTCTAAAGCCTAGTTGATTCTGCCAGTCTGCCTCCTATGCCAACAACACAACCTGCCTCGTCTCTTGTTGCTTCTTTAGGACTTCAACCCAACCAAAAATTGTCATTTCCAGAATTCATTTCTTTACTCAAATCATGAAGCATAACTGAAAATACCAAATTTCTTTCTCCAAATGTTCTTGTAACCCTACAAGCAAGTAAAATTGCAACAAGAACTATCACACTACGCCCATATTAAACAAACCTAAAATCATCCAACCAAAATCTATATCTAGTACACTGAGAGTTGAGCAGAGAGAAAGACATAAAATAGAGAGCTACCTGATAAGCAACACGAAGACAAAAGCCCTCAAAAACTGAATTGGAAGCGAAAGTCGAAGACAAAGGTCCCGAATCAACGAATCCGAATTAAAAATGAACTCAAATTTCAATAAATTTACAGAACAAGGATCTGAATCAGAGAAAAGGATTGGTTACTTGGAAGAGTATACAAAGTTACTGCGACTTCAAAGGTGAGGTAAATAGAAAAATGATATTGAGTCATGGTCCAGCCAAAGTAAAATTCAACCATTAACCCCTCCCTATAATAAAGATGCACTCAAGTTGATTCACCAAAACAATAACCATCCTTTTCTTTGCATTTGCCATTCCAGATATGAAAATAATAACACCTTGCTTCTAAAAACAAGCACAAAGTATACCTCTGGAGCTTGGGCTCTCACATTATCATTTAAAAATCCACAACATTAGTTGAAACCATAGAAATCTAACTCATAATCCTAGCAGAGAAGAGGGGCCTGGGCCATCTTATCTGCTATCAAATAATCAATAAACCCAGAGTTTTCTTCTAAATGTAAAATTCAAAAAAAAAAATGTTGCATTTTCTTTTGCTATATTGATAGGACACTAACAGAAATTCATGCATATAAACAGACATCATGAGCCTTTCCACTAAATTCTGGTAACATATACAAGAATAGTGTTGCTTCCCATTTTGACCATAATATGTAGTGTTTATGCTTCATGGCCATTACACAATCACACAGAGGAAAGCATATTGAGTTTTCCCCCTATAGTTAGTAGCACATATATTTCTGCAATTGTTGATAGCAAACAGAATATCGATGCATATGTTTATGCAGAATAACTGTACAAATTGAAAGAATTCATAGTTTGGTCAATCGAAAAATAAGAGCACAATTGACTATAGCTGTCAAGGTTCCAAATGTATAAAAAGTTTAACAATCTAGCAACAGTAGCTTCAGTAGTGTTCGTGGTGGGATCATTCAAATAGCAGAGAAAGAATCTGCCAATCAAACCCAAAATGAACAAACTACCCATAAACAAAGTTTCCTCAATTCACAAAGTTACCTCAATCTACTTCTTTACTTCAAACATTACCCATAAACATGCAAGAAAACAAATAACCCACACCTAAAACACAAATCTTCTGAGAAAAAAATCACTTGAATACAAAAATCATAAACAGCTTTAATCAGAAAATTTGAGGAGATTAAAAAAAAATATCGTCCACTTGTTTTCTCCTGAGCAAGCAAGAGTTTCTAATCTCTCTTCTTCTTCTTCTTCTTCTTTTCCTCCTTCCCCAGTTCTCATATCCCTCTCTTTATCTATGTGCTCAATGAACAACAAAATCCCAAAAGGAAAAAGATTTTGTCAGGTCTAATGGGAAATAGAAACCCACAAGAGACCCAAACTCTGTCAAGCTTTCATCAATAACCATACCTGATAATATCAAAGAGGTAACGGAATCAAGAAGAACCAAACTCTATCAAGATTTGATCAATCACCGAACCAACTAATTTGGAGGAGTGAACGTTATCAAACTCTGAAAGTTTTGATTGACAACTGAACCCAATAACCAGAGACAGCGAATTTCGGTATATATAGAGGCTTCCAGATTTGTAGATAGATGATTTTGTTGGTGTGAACAGAGCTGGCTACAGATGATGATGAAGAAGCTACGGTCACCGAGCTCGCCGACAGCGTCTTTAATCGTCCTCTAGCAAACGATTGTGAGTGAGAGCTGAGCCTTAACTCATCAAATCAAGGCTAAGAGCGAGAGATTTATGCTGGAATGGAATTAAAGGGAAAGGTTGAGAGCGAAGAAGGTTTGTGCGGGAATGGAATTAGGGCTCAGAGCGAGGGAGTTCTGTACGGCGGGAATGGAAAGAGTTTGTGCGGGACTGACCTAAAACAAAGCCAACTAGCCCAGGCATTTGAGAGTGTGTTTTGGTTTCGAACAATTTAAAATAAATGAAAATAAATTTTTTTTTTTTTTTTTGGGCTTCTCAGACAACAGATGTTGTTGTTGCTGTTGTCCGGAATTTGGCAATTTCATTAAAAAGATGGAATCTGACCATGTGTTGGCTAAGAAGCGAACAAACGACTGGTTTAACAAATCTGTCGTCTAACTAACTCAGACGACAGAAAAAACGCATGTGTCGTGTGATTAACTTATTCTTGTAGTGTATGATAAAGTTGACCAATTTCATGAAATTTGCAGTGAAAACAGACACAGCCTCAATGCTTCATGAAGCGATGAGATACATCAAGTTCCTGTATGAGCAGGTTCAGGTTTTGCGCTCGCCATACCGTCTTGCCATTATTGCTCACAATTAATATTGAACAACCCACCAAACTAAACCCAGCCAAACCCGGCAATGATCTCAAAGGAGGAAACCACCATAATAGGTTTTGGGGTTTTTGGTGAAATCAGGGGTGTGAGAGAGCTAGGGTTAATTTGGGGATTTTCCTTTGCATGTAGGCCCCACAAGAGTTGAGTTGACATGCCACATCAACTAGTTAACATCTCCAACTCACAAACTACTAACAGAAGGATTAGTTGGATGAGAAATAATAGAATGAGGGTGTTTTTGATGAAATCAGAAGGTTAGAGACTGAATTGATTTTAGATCTAAAGTACAAGATAGTAACCAGTATTTAGCCCATAAATTTTCAAATGAGATTATTCCCCTCACTCCAACAGGCAAGGGGACTCTTAAGCTCCTGCCTTGCAAGTTGTCAATTAAATAAAGAGTGGGGCTATTGTCATCCTATCATTTACTTTGTTCACCCTACTCGCTCATCATACGATACATTTTAATTTCAGTTATTGAATTTACTTATCTAACTCTTCTCTTTCCAAGAATATCCTTATATAACATATCCAATTAAAAAATAAATACTTTTAAAGAAAATATCTCATTTAATTTATACAGATAAAAAATTCTTTACTAGATCTTAAGCTTCTCCTTGGGTAATCAAGTTGGATTGAAGTGTGTAAGAGATGGCTCCCTAGGGTTTCTCTCTGCAAACCCTGGTGCTGCGTGCTAGGTGGAGGCAACGACAAGATTAGAGCTTGTTGATTGTGCAGGGTGGGTGAATAACTTGCTACTCGAGTTGCTTCTACTTTGGTGGTACGGCTTGGGGATTGGAGGTTCAAGGCGGAGTAGCGGTGCTTGAGCCCTGTTTCATGCTCAGATCTTGGGTGTAGATTTGTAGGTGGAGGTCCTTTAATTATTTTAGGTCACAACACGGGTTCTGTGATAGAGGACTCGATGCTGGTGGTGTGGGGCTATTGTCTCGGTGGCAAGCTATTGATCAGGTTGCTGGAGGAGGTGCTTGAAGGCGAGGTGCTTTGTCTGTCGTCAGTGGATCTGGTTAGGCATTAGGGTTCCTCCGACAATAGTTGAGGTTATCTTCCAGGTTAGACCCAAGGCAAGGTTTCTTCCACCTTGTTCTGATAGTGGAGAGCCGTTGGCTGCCACCAGAGCGGTGAAGGGTGGGGGCTGCTTCCCTGAAGGATCAGACCTGGCCAATCTAGGTGTTGGGGATATAGGGTTTGGGCAGTGGGCTTTGGGCTCTTGCCTTTCTGGGCTCCGGAGATGCAGACCAGTGAACTGGGCCTAGGATAGTCCAGTTCTCATTTTTTCTCTCACTTTGGTTGGGTATGGTCTGGGCCTCTTAGGAGATGGCATGTCCTGCTCTTAGTCCTACATCTATTCCTAACATGTTGCTATGGCTGTGTTGACTATTGTGACGTAAACCAAAAGGGTCTTAGGTGTCAAGATGCTCAAGATAGTGGTTCCATGTAGGGCAATGTAGGGTTAGGGAGTTTTTTTTCAAATTCTGTATTTTGTTTTCTACAGTTCCTTTAGGATTTTATTCTTTTTGGAGTTTCCATTTTGGATTTTTGTCGTTTTACTTGAGCATCGATTTGTAATATGAGTGGTCTTCGGACCTCTCAAGCTTGACCGAGTAGGGTCATATGATTTTATATTAATGGATTAGTTTTTCGTTGTCCTCAAAAAATTTATACTGATAAAAAATTAAAATATATTATAGTTTCTAATAAAATCTGATTTACTTCAATTTTTTTAAATTTTTTCTTTCAATATTAATGTTCTCTATTTCAATCCATGTAAAAAGATTAGTAAATTTACAACTATGAGCAATGAAGAAGAGATTGATTCTTTTTTTTGTTCTGTGTTTTAAATTTTTACATTCGGTGTTCACAAAGGGTATTGCAAAGATTTTGATGAAGTTAACATTAATGATTTTCTGAATTGAATAACAATTTTTTTTTTGAAGAATAGATAATTTCATTACTTATCCATGGCAATAAGGCACATACATCAGATGCTGTCTCATACCAAAATTATAAATGGCACAAGCTGCCAAACAAAAGACAGATGACCCTCACTGGTAACACATATGCTCACTTATTGAGCCTAACAACAAAGAAACAAAATCCTCACTACTGGCCTCCATTTGAACAGTAATCTAGTCACCTATAGACATTAATTGGTGTCAACTAGAGAAACTAAGAATGAAAGTAAAAGACAATACTTCTAGTATTAGGCAAGAAGACCAAGAAAGTTTAAAACTTTCCTTTGCCCTTGTCTCTAGGGCTAGAAACAGTACCAATAGTTGCAGGATCTTCATGAAGAGGTTTGACGCCATCATACTCTTCAAAGCAAACCAGGGCTCGATCAAAACACCAACCTCCACCTCGGAGTACGTGAGATGAGTCAAGGATTGACATTTTCTTTTGGTTTGAGACTGAGAGTGAAGTGAGTTAGCGAGACATGGTCATTCTCTTGAGAGTGAAATAGTAAGGAGTAATTTTAAAATAATAACAAATAAAATGAGGACCCCTTTTGGGTGATGGAGGAGTGAACATTAATGATTTGAGCTCTCTCTCTCTCTCTCTCTCTCTCTCTCTCTCTCTCTCTCTCTCTCTCTCTCTCTCTTACAGGGAAGCCCCAAGTTGAAAAGGAAAACACCTAAACCAAAACTGATCTATTAGCTTAGTAAGTCAGCTTCACAAAATCGAACAACATTGGTGGGAGGAATACTGTAAAATCTGCCGACCATGCTCGTGTTGCTGGCCTAAATTTGCTAATCAGTCAGCTACCGAATTTCACTCTGCCACTTTTTGTAGACATGATACACGGCCCAATCTCTGTCCAGAAGCTCCTGCATGACAATAATTTGCCAATACTGAATAGGGGATAAGTTGATCAATACAAGAGCCAACCAATACAATTTGGCTTCAATAAGTTCTCAAACTCTTTGCTTCCTGCTCAAGTGTTTCCCATTAAGTAAATGTTACAAGAATAAGTGATGTACACTTTGTAACATTTAGAATCTTGAGTAAATGTGTGTGGCCTAATTTAAAATTCAGAGATGAAGAGAAAATTTCTCATAATATTGTTGAAGTTCGAGAGTTATCGGTTACCTTGATGTTCACCTTTTTTCTGCAACACTGCACAAATAAGGCATAAAGATCGAGAATTGTAGAAGACTTGTAGTTCCGGTGTTCAACTTCGCCACACCTTGCTGCTACAAGGAATGGTGATTAGCATGCTGGTTCACTTCTATTGAGTTATGGTATGATGAATTACGAGTGTTCCCAGGCTAACATCACATTGGTATCAAAGATGTGACAGATACTTTTTCACTTCCGAGTCATAGACATGCTTCAAGTTCATAGTTAAATTAATTTACTATTTTTGTCATGAATGTTGGAATATTTAGAAATACTATATAAGAAACAGAAACAAAGAAGTGTTGGCTAGTATTTCTCAGTGAAAGCGATCTTCTAGATTGAGTAATGTATTGATAGTGTTGATGTCATAATTTGGTTCGACAAATACTTTTAACTTTTCAATCCATTCCATGTAAGACACGTTGAAATGTCAAAGAGTCCATGTAAGACTCTGACCTTTCAAAGCATTTAAACCTTCCATCGAGAAAAGAAAGAGAACACTAAGATGGGAATAATCATGACTAGTGAGATGCCTACTCCAAGTCTTTAACCTTAGACCTCTACCTCTTAGGTCTTGAACAATCACCATGTTATTGATCGACTTGTCATTTTGGATCGCAAGTTCAGAGCATATCGTGATCTCACTATAAGAAAAGCATAGTCCAAAGGGATCGAGAGCCTTAAACCACTATGCCAAGAGTTCAACCGCGGGGCTTAGAAGCTTTGATCTCTAAGGATCATAACCACAATCTCCAAGGCTAAGGCCCCAACCCCTAAGACCAAGAATTCGACCCCTAGGCTAAAGCCTTGACTATCAATTAAGCTCACTCTTAGATAAAATCATTGAAAGGAGACATAGTTAGCAGGAATCAAGGGCCAACTCTCACCTAGCTACTAGGCCATGTGTCATGCTCTGAGGACAAGTATGGTCCATGACTCCATGAGCATGGCCTAAGAGTGACGTGAGGGGAAGAGACCACATGGTAGTGACACCTGTCACTAACTCTACCAAACCCATCTCTTGGAGTGTCAGTGAACAGAAACTAGGGGCTGACACCCCAATTTGAGTAATGCTAGGTGAGCCACCTTTTGGAGAACCACTTAGAGCTCACCTTCGGTGGCTTGGTCACATCATCAAATCATAATTTTTTATTCTTTTATTATTTTATTTTTCTTAATTACAAAAATTCCTTTTTCTTTTTTCATTTTCTTGATTTTATCTTTTAAACCCTTTTTTTTCTCTTTCTGATCTAATCATCTGCGTGACAAATTCATTAAACATTGTTCTCTTCCTTCCTTCTCTCACCTCCTCTTCAATTGATCATCGCCTTCTCAATCTGATTTCGACTCTCAAAGTAATAAAGATAACCCATGTCCTACGGGGGATTGACGGAGCCCCAACCTTAGTATCATTGAAAATAAGCTACGAGGTCAAATCTAACTTTAGAGTTTAAACCCAAGTGTTTGGTACGGATTGTTTAGTCTAATATAGTCGAATTAACCAAAGTTATGCCCACGGAAATGAACCATTCCATGATTAATTCTTTCAAAGAAACCTCATACTATTTTGACAGGACTCTGATTCCGTTAGTGGATTAGAAGTATCCTCATAAAGCTTGTCAAAGTAATTTATCCCCAGTTGAGGACTTGATCAATCCCAGATCAACTTCTCTTATCAAGATAATACTAAAAGGACATGCAAGATTACCATCATTTCCTCAATTAATCTCCCCTTTTCATTATCTCAGTACTGTAATGTCCAACAAGTTGATATTGCAATGGTCAGAGTTCCAATGTGTGGTCGGTCGAAGAGAACAAGAAGTTGTCAAGTAGATGATTAGATCAGAAAGACAAAAAAAAAAAGGGTTTAAAAGATAAATTAAGAAAGTGAAAAAAGAAAAAGAAATTTTTGTTATTAAGAAAAAATAAAAAATAAAGAATAAAAAATTTATGCTTTCATGATGTGGCTATGCCACCTAAGATAGGCTCTAGATGGTTCTTCAAATGGTGATTCACCAGACATTACTCCCCCAATTTTGGGGAAAAGCCCATACCTTCCCTTTCCATCTCAACCACTCTTTCTTCTATAAATACTCAGTCTTCACAAGGCTGAAGGCTAGGGTTGTCTCCTAACACTATGCCAAATGCATAGTCTCTGCTCTCTCTTTCTCTATTGACACATCAACTTCATTCTTATGTCAAAATGCTTAAGCACCGGTGTTTCTTCTCCAATCTCCATAAATGTTCAGACACACTTATCGAACTTAGGCATTGGAGAGTGTTTGACCGGCCTTAGGCTAGTTCAATTTAGTGGCTCGATCTGCTAGAAAGTTTAGATTTGAAAAGTTATAATTGTTGACGTACTCTAAAATTACAAAGATAATACAACAGTGCTTGACATGTAATTGGTGTGGAGGAATAAACTAGGCTTTCAAATTTCAACTAACTAACAAAACACGGCTCATTGAAAATGATTTCATTTTATCTTTAATGAAAATTGTTCATGAATCAACATCATTGGTTGTTATTGGCAAATTTTTATTGCTCTTCGTCTTATAATAATCTCTCTTTTTTTTTAACTTTGTGGCAGCCCTTCACAGTGGGCCATGCCAGATGGAAGAATGATTGAATTCTCAACTGCTAATTAAGAGTAATAGACTCTCAAATCCGTTCTGTACATATCAGAATTCAAATTCGCTGAAATTCAAGTTTTGATTATTTTGGAATATTAGGTCAGTTTTCATTGATGTCTTTTTTTTTGAGTTAATTACTGGTTACTCCCTATACTTATAGGGTTTCGTCGTTTCAGTCCTTGACCTTCGAATTTCACCTAAAAAGTCCCTGAACTCTCAATTTCCTCCCATTTCATCCCTGCCATCAGACTCCGTCCAAATTAACCGTTAAATTGCTGACTTAGCATCTATTTCACACCAAAATGTCTATTTTACTCTCAATTACCTTTTTTTTTGCTTACCCTTTTTCCTTTTTTACCTCTTCTTCTTCCAGGCTCTCTCTTTCTCCTCTCTTCGCGCTCTCTCTCTCTTCCCTAAACTAATGTTAACGACCTCCCATGTGGGTAGTCCTCAGCGGCAGCGGCGCGACGCTGTTTTGGTGGATCTGAAGTGCTTCTGAAGTACTCGGTTCCATTCCAATCAGTACAACAGTACATCAACTATGCTTCTCAAATCATAACAACTCAATTTCTCAATTCTGCATGTTATAACTAGTTATCCAAGATTGAAACCAAGTCCAATTCCTCAATCTCATAACACGAATTACAGTAAGCATCAACATGAACAACCAGAATTTCAAACACTCTCATGATCCTCAAAATTTCCAAACATAACCCAACTAACCTTAATACTAAATGAAAGCCAAGCAGTACTTCAATTTACCTTCGATTTGAAACACAAACTCCGAGCAGAAGCATCCTAACCAGAAATCAAAAACTCGGCTACTCTTCCACTACCCAAATCGTGAGATTGACTGGACCAAGCACTGATTAGTGTTCTAGGACGAGAACCATCATCAAAAACAAAGCCCAGACGTTCCAGAATTCTCCGCCCTGCACGGCAACCCCAACGAGGCTGAAGACACCCAAAACATCAGTCCATCAAACCCAACTAAAATAGAAAATTAATTATACACAGACGCAGAAATCGTCGAGAGGATTTCATTTCGTACCTCAGACAACCCAAACGGTGGCCGGAGTTGCCGGAAAGTCAGAAATTGCCGGAAGAGCTTCGTACCTTCTGAGCTTCGAATCTCCCTTCACGAACTGTGCATGGATGATCCATCACCATAGGCACATCGGCGATGAAGAGACGAGAAGAATGTCGGTGGTCCAGCATGGAGAGGTGGCCGGACGGAGGAGTTTGGTCCGGGTCGTGGCTTCGGGTCGTCGAGGAGCAGAAACGGGTCGAGAGCTCTTATTGTTTCTGGAATGGGTAGTCCGCCACGGCGGGAATGGGTCGGGATTGGTTTTGAGGCAGGACAGCACCAGGAGTTCTCGGGAGAGACAATCGTCGGCGAGTCGAGCTTTGGGGTCAGGTTGTTGTTGTTGTTGTTGCAGCGTCTGGGTTTGGTGGTTGGCTGTTGATGGGGGTGAGCTTTGAGAGCAGTAGTAGTAGATGTGGTTGTTGCCATGAAATTGAATAAATTAACACGAGAAAAACAGAGTGAAATCCGGCAATGTTTGTTAGGCATATTCATCTCCAAAGAAGAAGAGATAGAGAGAGAAAGAGAGAGCTGGGTTTGGGTTTGCTTTTAGAAGAAGAAGATGGAGATAAACAGAGGAGGAAAGATAGCCTGGAGGAAGAAGAAGAGGTAAAAAGGAAAGAGAGAGAGAGTTAAAAAAAAAATTGAGGGTAAAATAGTTATTTTGAAGTGAAATGGATGCCACGTCAGCAATTTAACGGTTAATTTGGACGGAGCTTGACGGCAGGGACTAATTGTGAGGAAATTGAGAGTTTGAGGAGTTTTTAGGTTAAATTCGAACGTCAGGGACTGAAACGACAAAACCCTACAAGTATAGAGAGTAACTTGCTTATAAACCTGTGTCAAAATTTTTAGAAGTGAATTAGCTATTTTATAAAACCACACTTTTAGTTTCGATTCGATTCATCTAAAAACAGAAAAGAAAAGAAAAAATCGATTTATTATGTATTGCCCTGAATGGGGAGTCGGGAGCATAAGAGGATTGAAAGACAATTAGTTGTGCATTCTCGGCGATTATATTGTTGTTTTTAATTCTCAACTTAAAAAAAAAAAAAAAAAAAAAAAAAAAGCACGTATAAGAACTTCGCGAGCCAATTTTTTTTTTCCCCATCATGTGGGGATCCTGAAATCTCAAAGCACATGGACATTGTTCCACTCAAGGTTTTAAATTTTGGTTTCAATGGAAATTTTGTTGTAAAAAATATGGGACGGAATTCCTGTAAAATTAAATTTTAGAGACTCATGATAGTATTTCAGGATGTTCTCTAGTTGCGTATTGTAATCAGAGGTTTTGGTTCATTGTCCCCCCCCCCCCCCCCCCCCCCCCCCCCCCCCCTTGTATTCGACAGTTTCAGTAATGAAAGCTTGAGGGCAGCCGCACCACCCTTTATTCAAAAAAATATGAGACGAAATTCCTGTAAAATTAAAATACAAATAATATGGCAATATCTTGGGAAATAGGACTAAAAATATAGATAGGGAAATGAAATAAAGTAAGAAAAAAAAATATAATATATAGATTTTTATATAGGAAAACTTATCGAGTCGAGGCTGTCATAAGAGAAGATTCGTCCCCTATTGCACAGGGTTGAATGACGAACTTTTCTTAAGATACAACAACTCTTCGAGCTCCGTCGTACAACTAAGAAGTCCTATTGAACCTTAATCACCCATGTACTCAAAATGATATAATACTTAAAATAGATATATCATATAATATACATAAGATCAAGGACTTTAGGTGGATAGGGTCATGTGTTATATCCTCGTTATCTGACAATTTCAGGTGGAGATAGAAATTTCAATATATTTTGGTTAATATTGGTATCACAAAACTAATTTTGAATGCATTTTTGATATCGCTCAAATATCGGTAAACTCAAATTATGAAAATTTCTCAAAAATTTCAAAGAAATTTAAACCCTTCTATTTTGTTAAGAGTAGCCATTTGATACTAAGATTCTTTTGGGGTTCAAGAATCTACATAAATATCATACCCATTTCTTCAAACTACCTCATGGAATTTTCTTAAGTACCCGAGTGTAAGTGTTTGCCATACACTTATTTTGTTAAATATTTTGGACCATTGGATTAGTAATATATCCAATGATCCAAAATATTTAAAATTTAGTAACTTGTTTACCCCTTAGCCAATTATTGTTTGATTAAGGTTCAAACCCCGAAGCTGTCAAAGTAGTCAGACACTGTGCTACAATGCATAATTGAAGCATTTCACATGCGCCGAAGGGGTTTATTTTGGGCCTAGGAAGCCTTTGGGTTCCCCTTGACAAAGTCAAAATTATTGTTTGATTAAGGGGGGTGTATTGTATTTGGATTTGTGTAGACTTTTTTTAAATGACAGACTTTTTGAAAAGTCCACAGACTCTTTAAAATGTTGATAGACTGTTATGGATTTCTTAAAACCATTGATTTTAGCAACAGACTTTTATTGATTCATGAAAATCTATATACTTTATTATGAATGACTTCTACAGATTTCCTAGGATGTACAAAATATAAAAAACAAAAAACAAAAAATAAATAAAACAAATGCAGCCCAACACACAAAACAAAATAATAACTTGTTGTCTCTTCAATACTCCAGTATCTTCTAATAGAAATTGACTCAAATAAATGATTGTTAGTCTGTCTAGCGAGTTTGTTTTCATCCCTAATCTCCCAACAACATAAATATACAATATAAATCACTTGATGTTTATGGTTAATTATTCTCATCAATTTTGTTTTCGCTGATTAACATATATTGTAGCAATATTGGTCAATGTCTTGATCTATAATCAATCAATTAAAATTCAATTGTTCAACCTTTTTTTGAACCATAATATAAATTTAAATTAATGAGAATAATTAATTAATAAGATAAAATTTAGTATGGTTCAAGGTCTTAGAGTTAGACCACAATATTTGAGTTTTAGGGTTTCATAAATCATTTTTATTGCTATTAGGGTTCGAAGTATCACAATTGAAAAAAAAAAACAAAACAAAACAAAAATCACATTCAACAACTACAATGAACATGTTGGGTATTAAAAAAAGTTAATATCATAAAAGATTAGAGAAAAGACAAAAAATTAAGAAAGAGAGATGATGAAGGACAAACTTCTTCGTGCGTAGAGAGAATAACTTTGATAGACTTTTTTTTTTTTTTTTGAAGAGGAAACTTTGATAGACTTTTTGAAATCTTTGGTCTGGAGGCTGGAAAATTATTGGAGTTTGGTATGTATATTTAACACTACAAAGTCCATGATTATCCATAATTTTCTAATTCCATAAGTATGAATGATATTTTGAATACCTCTGTACTTTTATTCATTTTTAAAAGTCCTAATTAAATACCCCTAGATTTTGATGGAATTCATGAAGTCTTTAAAAATCCTAATTGAATACCTCAAGACTTTCATGGACTGTTAAAAGTCTATATTGAATACACCCAGACTTTTAAATTCCATAGGTTTCTTTAAAAGTTCCACTAATTCCATATACAATACACCCCCCTAAAACTAGTTCGATAAATACACAGATGGAGAACGAGATTAAATTGTCTCAAAACCTTAGCGCCACTGCCTCCAGTGTGCGGCTATCATGGAGGCTCTCAGCACCTTCGCTCTTTCTTTTGCCTCGGTGTACGTGTCTCATTGCTGATCGATTTCCTTCTCGACGTGAGGGGTAGCGTGGCTGGTGGTGGTTGATAGGGTTCTCTGGACCACGACCTTGCCGTGGACTGCTCCGTGATCGCTATTTGCAACTAAGGGAGGAGATTTGCACTGTGGATCGGGTGGCATCATTGGTTGTGGATGGGGGAACTAGGCCATTGGTTCTCTGGTGGATTGTTGTGTTTCAGTCGACGTTGACGTTGCTGGTGTGGACAGAGATGGTGGCGGGCATGGTTTTGGTGGAGATGTGTCTGGGCAGAGGCGGGTTTCTAGTTTGGTCGTGGCTCCACCGCGAGCTTTGCTGGGTTGGAATTAATCGGCTGCCAGAGATGCCGGAACTGTAGAACTGGCTGCTGGGGGTGTGCCCAAAGATAGTTGGGTGTCCAGATCAAATCTGGCCAGTTTGTAGGCTACCTTTTGGCCCAATTCAGGGCCTATCTTTCGGCTTGGTTTCTCAAAGGGGTTGAATGGGCCTCTGACTGGGCCTTAAGTCCTGAAGTTAGTTTCTGGGCCGGAGTTTGGGCCTAGAATCCTTATAGTTTATGAAACAGAGGCATACCATTGGTATGTACTCTTTACTTCAAAAAAAAATATTATTGTTGTTGTAGAGAAACTGAATTTGAGAGGAATTTGCTGTGTATTCTCATTGATAATAGGGGCCTCTTTATATAGAGGATTACAATGCATAGAATCTCAATCATACAAGGAAAGTAATTCTACATTGATTAGGATTCTAGATTCTTCTAATTAAATCCTATTACCACTAGGTCAAGTAACCTAGAATTTGGGCTAAACACAAATTAGGTTTTCCTTCAACACTCCCCCTTGTGTTGCCCAAACGCAGTGCTTCTCTCGTTGCCTCATTAAAAACCTTGCCGAGTAACAAAAACCCAGTGGGACAAAAATAACCTCGGTCGAAGGGGAAAAAGAGCACAACACACCCTTCACGATTCGAGACGAACATGTAGACATCTCCCCCTGATGTGTGCACCCCCCCTGATGACTACGATCATGGGAGTTCAGATAATTTCCGCAAGTCAATTCTTGCCACATGTTTCTCGAACGTGGTATTGGGCAATGACTTAGTAAACAAGTCTGCCTCACTGTCCTCAGATCGAACCTAGTTCACTTTGATCTCGAGGAGTGTCTGTTGTTGCTGATTATGCTTGGTGTTGTCGCTTTTGATGTAGCCTTGCCTCATTTGTTCAAAACAAGTAGCATTATCCTAAATGCTCGTAGGCACATCTGTGGTAGACTTCAAACCACAATTGTTCGAACATGCGTAATTATGGATCCAATCCATATACATTCACGAACCACTTCGTGAAGAGCAATGATCTCTGCATTGTTCGAATATAGCGACTAGGGTCTAATATGTAGACCTCCAAGAGTCACGGTCTTTTCCCATGGTGAACACTTAACCGGATTGGGAATGACCATTGTGTGGGTCAGACAGATACCATATCAGCAAAACCTTCCAAAACACATGTCGTTTTGGATGGGGATAGAGAACGCAGGCCAGCGTTGGCGGCCGTTTGGTGTGTGATGGGTCCGAATCCATCATCTCTTTGTAGGGATAGAACAAGCCCATATCATTCATACATCTCAAGTATCGAAAGATATCTTTTACACCAATCCAATGGCGTCGCGTTGGCGCAGAGCTATATCTAGCTAACAAGTTCACAACATATGAGATGTCCGGTCTTGTGCATTGAGATAAGTACAATAATGCGCCTATTGTACTAAGTAAGGCACTTTGCCTCTAGCACATCTTCGTCATCATCCTTTCGACGAAGAGATCCTTTTCAGGATCAAGACTACGGACGATCATGGGGGTGCTTGAAGGCTTGACCTTGTCAAAATGCCTAAGCATCTATCGACACGATGCTCAAGTTCCAAACCGAGACATAATCGTGTTCTCCCAAAATCCTTCATCTCAAACTCAGATTTCAAGTGTTCAGCGGTTTCCCTTAACTCTTTAAGGGCTTCTAATGAAGATCATGTCCAACATGAACCGCGATAGAATCTGAAACTTGTCATAGAAACGCGTGGGCATATCCCTTCCCAATCAAGTAGTCACTTTAGTGAGCGTTTCAACCTCTTTGTAAACGCGCTCCATGGTCTAGAGCCACTTGACTTGGGTAAATGAAGTTCGCCATGAACCTTCATGTATATTCCGTATCTAGATCCCTATAGAGATACGTAGTGACCACATTTGTAAGCTGCATGTTCAGTTATTCGGAAACTACCAAACTGACAGGGTAGTGGAGTGCAATGACATCCATTACGAGAGAATATGTCTCATCGTAGTCGATTCCAGGGCGTTTTGTGAGAAGCCTTGCGCCATAAGGCGAGATTACCATCTCTTTTTCTCATCACGCTTTCTAACGAAGACCCATTAGTCAACAGGTTTATGTTAGGAGGTGTTGGCATCTCTAGCTCGAAAACCTTCCTCTTCGTTAGAGAATCCATCTTAACCGGATCGCATCTTTCCATTTAGGCCAAAATCTCTACGTTGGCATTCATTCATCAACGGAGCGTGGTTCGATATCATCGGACTCAACAAACTCATCACAACAAAATGCGTAACTACATCATCAATTATGATGGAGTTTCTATCCCACGTCTCATGTACACTAGTGTAAGTTTCATAGAGCTCTATATTCTCAGGAATAGGGTTTGACGTTGAGGCGTCCCCCAACGATAACCATAACCCGGAAGATACTCATGAGACGGATTTTGAGTCATGATGATTAAAGGATTGGAATGTGCCAAAGTATCCTTCGAACCCACGGGCCTCCCACGCATCCTAGCTGGGGCCATGGCCTGTAACGCCAGAGTGCCACTCTCTTTGGCATTGGCGCCATGCCTACCTCCGTGTAGGGTGGCGCTACGTCCTCTCGTAGGACGTCTTCCTTGCAGGCATGTTTGCAGCATAATTTGTGTGATCTCGTCACTTTAACAGGGATCAGATGAGACATAGTGGGGACAGACCACGACAATTCCTGTCGTTCCTGTTGAACATCTTGTTCTTATCTCCCCCTAACGACGGGAAGACTGTCTCATCAAAGTGACATCCGCAAATCTAGCGGTAAGGAGATCGCCTAGCAAGGGCATTTAAGTGGCGGACGATTGTTGGAAGCTCAAATCCAACGTAGTTGCCCATTCGTCTGTAAGGACCCATCATAGAGCGCTGTGTGCGCGCAATTGGCACATAAATGGCTCACTCAAATGTGCGTAAGTACAAAATACGTGTACCCAGTCACTAGCTGTAACGCAGAGGTACATTGAGTGGCGGTAGGTCGTAGACGAATTAGCATAGCTGCATGCGATATTGCATCACCCCAAGCGGATGTAAGAAGATTGGTGCGCATTACCAATGTTCGGACTACCATCGTAGTCGTTTCCGCGAGACCAATTGGTGTGTACATGGGAATGTGATGTCCAACATCAAACCCATTGCAATATCCATCGAAAGTCTTTCGATGTAAACTCTCTAGCATAGTCAAATCCAATTGACTGAATAGGATGATTCGGGGAGTGAGCCCGTTGTCACATGATATGTGCTAGGAGTGTAGCATAAGTAGCATTTATAGGTGGACAATGGCACAACACGTGACCGGCGTGTTTGCGTGTCAACCAACATCATGAAATATTTAAGCGTCCGCAAGTTGGTTGAATCAATCCACAAATCCCTACGGATTCTTTGTAAGAACAGAATGAGTATTGTCATATCCTTTGCATAGGACGGTCTCAGTCCTAATTTCCATAAGGAATGGGCTTTGTAAAACGAGCGAGAGGCCTTTGAAGCAACCAATGAGGATTTTGGTTAGGCCTAGCGTCTGTAGCGCTATTGAAGCAAGTTGGTGATTGCACATCACCTAGGGCGCCATCACCATGATGGACGCCATCCATGGAGTCATGGATAGGGACTACGCCAGCCCTAGGCTGGTGGTGGACGGAGGCGGTGCCCTAGGCAGCAGCGTCGGTCACAGTTAGTCTAAGAATCAACTTTTGATTCATGCTTCATTTCGCTCGAGAGAAAAGATGTCCGTGTGAAGTCTTTTGTAGACGGATCATCATATCATGACTAGGATGATCTATCCTGTCGTGACAAAGCCAATATGTGTCTAAATCCAAGAGATCTTCTCTCATAAGTTTATTGGATTTAATAGCTCGAATAGTGACATAAAGTCCACTAGAGAGACACATAAACGTCTCTAAGATGCGTCTTTGTTCGCAATCATTAGAGGTAATGCAAAGGAACTCATTTCCGTTCTCTACATGCATTTTCGCATGGAATTCGTTGGCTATTCATAGGGTACTATTTGCCCTAAGAGCGTAGAGAGTTTCTGTGACAACTGTAATCAAGGTGCCATTTGGCAAATGGAACTTGGGCTATTCCATGTCCTTGAATTAATACTGATGGTCTAGCCATCGTAGTCACAAAGTCATATGCTCAGAATCAAAATTGAGTCATAATGAAAAGAACTCGAAATTGTATTCATAAGCCAACGAAATACATCATTGTTTCTATGATCAAAGAAAATCTAATCCAATAAAAAGGAATATGGCAATCGCCTACATCTCTTGAAAATAAAGACTTAAACAGAATTGGCGATCTATTGATCCCAGCCAGATTTGTAGTCTTCAACCCTTCACTCTAGATCATCTTCTTGATCTTCTTGTTCCACATAGTGAGCTTCTCTTGCTTCACAATATGCTTTGTAGGCGGTGACCAGTTCTTCACGAGCTCTACAAATGTGTGCCCAATACTCAGACACTCCACATCGAGAACATACATCTCTTTGCTCGAACTCCATTATTGAGGCGCTTTGAAAGCGTCATTTAGATGGCTCTTAGTGTTGGTGGCGCCACCAACATGGCCAGAGGCATTGCCTCCCTCTCTCTTTCCACGTTTACCTCTTCGGTTCCGTGTTCGCCTATTTTGGCGGTTACCTTCCCAAGTAGAGCAATTATATGGATCAGAATGTCCAGAAGTATACCTAAGATTAGGGTTTTGCTCTTCGCCCTTCTTAGAGGTGCGACTATAATTGGATTCCGGAATATGCTCTGTTTCCACGGATCTCGAATTATAGTTCTTCACAAGGATATTGTCATGCTTTTCAGCGACATTATAGCTCCAATGAGCTCATGAAACCTTGTGATCCGTCTTGCATTTACATCGATTCGATAGTTCTTAGCAACCATCAATGCAGAGACGGGGAAGGTAGAGAGAGTCTTCTCAATCAACATCGCATCTGTGATCTCTTTACCACAGAATTCCATTAAGGATTTAATGCGAAGTGCTTCCGAGTTATAGTCAAGAACTCACTTGAAATCACAAAGCGGAGGCTATGCCATCTCACTTCTAGGTCAGGAAGCAAGGAGTCACGGACGTTGCCAAATCTTTCTTCGAGTGAGACCCACAGCCTTCTGGGGTCTTCTTCATTCATATACTCGTACTGGAGCGAATCATCCATATGACGAGTCATTAGGATGATGGCTTTCGCCTTATTTGCCTCTAAGGCTGCTCTATTTGCTTCCAAAGCTTGAGCTTGCTCAACAGAGCACGTCCTGGCTAGGCTCGAGAATCATATCCAGGATTCTATCAGCCTTGAGATGCTGGCGGATATCACGAACCCACCTGTGATATCCAGAGCCAGTTGTTCCCAATGGAGCAAAGTCCAATTTGTTCAGGTTACTCATCCTGAAAGAAAAAGAAATTAGGGTTAGTTTCGGAGCGAAATAGGCTACCACGAAAACATATGAAATTTCTGAGCGTAATCGCTTCCAAGAAATTAGATTCCAAGAGATATTGGATTAGATCGAAAACAATGATGTGTTTGTGGTCGATCATAACTTCTCAACAAACTCTAAGTTTGGAGGACTCTACAAGCTCCAAGCTTGGAGTGAGCGCGAACCCCCACAGTTCGGCTTTTGGTCTCCCCTATGTAGAGAAAAGGGGGGTAGAAGAAAGGATTTTGGAAGTCCCCGAGAAAAGAAGAAGAAATTAAAGGAAAAACTTCAAAAACGGGAACTTTTAGAAAAGTTTACCTTAAAAGATGGCCGGGGAAAAATGTCACCGAAAAGTACTGTAGCAAGCACTGTAGCAGTGGTACTGTAGCTGCCGGAAGTTACTGTAGCTGACCGAAAAGTTGTCCCGAAAAGTCGCCGGAAGTCGGCCGAAAAGTTGTCCAGAAAAGTATAGGAAGTACTGTAGCAGCGACTGTAGCAGCCGGAAGTACTGTAGCACGTTACTGTAGCTGCGGAGGTTTCTGGGATTTGAAGGCTACGATTATAGGGTTTCAGGGTTAGGGCTCGTGCTGATAACGTGTTGTAGAGAAACTGAATTTGAGAGGAATTTGCTGTGTATTCTCATTGATAAGGGGCCTCTTTATAGAGGATTACAATGCATAGAATCTCAATCATACAAGGAAAGTAATTCTACATTGATTAGGATTCTAGATTCTTCTAATTAAATCCTATTACCACTAGGTCAAGTAACCTAGAGTTTGGGCTAAACACAAATTAGGTTTTCCTTCAACAATTGTTTGATTATCAATTGAAAATTGACAATTATGTTTTTTTTTTCTTTAAAAAAAAAATAAAAAAACCTTCTAATCTAGGCTCACCGAATTACTATTTGTTAAATATTCTTTATTACTCAATAATTTTATCATTAGCCAATTATTGTTTCATTAATGCTTGATTATCAATTGAGAATTACACAATTGACAATTACATTTTTTCCTTATTAAAAACAAAAACCTTCTAACCTACGCTCATGGAATTAGTATTAGTTAGATAGTCTTTATTACTAATTAATTATATCATTAGTAGTTTCCTTAACCAAATATAATTCTTTTTACATGCATTTTACGACAACCACAACAATTAATGTAAAAATAAATAATATTTGTTTTAGATGTAGTACCTATTTCATGTATAGCTTGTTATTACTGTTTTTTGAACTAATTTACAAATGTTACCACAATATGTTATCATATAGGTAAACCATTATCTTTTGACTAAAACCACGTGGTGGAATGAAGTTCTCCCTTACATAACTAAAGTAATATACCATGTAATTTCCATCGCCAAAGTCGTAATTACTTTTAATCGACATAATTTACCCCAAACTATAACAATTGATATAAAAACGATAATTTTTGTTCTAATTGTAGTAATTACTCCATCTACAACCTATGTACTAGTTTATGGACAATTTAACATGGGTGACAACCAACTTGTTTTCGAAGTGGTATATCTTTATGTTTCTATCATTAATGAAATGATTACTTCAATGACCATGCATTTTACCACAATCCACGTCAATTGATGTAAAAACGGTAATTTTTGTTCTATTTGTAGTAATTACTCCACCTAAACTAATGTACTAGTTTATGGACAATTTAACAAGTGTGACAACAAATTTATTGTCAGAGTGGTAAATCTTTATGTTTTTATCATTAATGAAATGATTACTACCTTGACTGCACATTTTTTCACACCCTCAACAATTGATGTAAAAGTGATAACTTTTATTCTATTTGTAGTAATTACTTCAAAGACTATATCATTTACAAGATTATTAATCATTTTATAATTCCGATAACATTTGTGTTGTGAATATGGTAAAATTAATATAGACCAAAAGAAATGTAAGTACTCAGTATTGTAAGGAGGTTCTCCATTTGATAATCAATGTTCTCAATTTGATAAAAGTTGTCCAACTATGATATTTACACATTTCATTACTCAATTACCATAACCACAACAAGTGTGGTCATAAGTCGTAATTTTAGTTCTACTAAGTGTAATTTATTATTTTGACAATATTTACTACGTGTTTCTGAACAATATTACATATCAAGATAGAATGTGTTGTTAATATGATAAATTTTATTTTTAAAAATGACATATGTCAATATTTAAGTGGATAACCAATTCAATAGATTGCACTACATTAATTTATTACACAAAAAAAAATAAAAAATAAAATAAGGATATGAGATAGATCAAAAGACGCTAGACGACTCCACTATCTCACACTACAACAAAAGTGGGCTTTAGCCACGTCTTGGTTTGGCACATTTCTTTGTTGTGCGGGTATAGAACAATTAGTAGACATGTGTATACATAGTCTATGTTATGATCCCACGATTGGCTTGAATATGTGGCTGGCAAATATAAAATCAATATAGTTCTCACATCAAAAATTGCTGTGTCCCATTGCTTTTGACTTTGTTTAAGTGCGTTTCTAATATATGATATTACCCACAAATTTTTATTTTTACTCACAATTATCTACACTTTTATATGATATAATTATTATAGTTCACTATCCTTATCTAAATAGAAGTTGCAGTTTACAAGAACCTCTCTCTCTCTCTCTCTCTCTCTCTCTCTCTCACTGAATGCTTTTTCCAGGCTCATGAAGAGTTGTTTCTTTTGTATGTTAAACTTCAAGAGTTGATCATTTCTCTAACAAATTTTCTGTTCTTTTTTTCTCTAGCAGAAAAACCAACGAGCACAGACTAATATTAGGGCTGGGTTCGGTACGGTACCGAACCTTCAAGTCCAAAACCACCTACCGTATCAGAACTTATTGGTACACAAAATGAAGTACCACTACCGGCCACAAAAGTCGGTATACCGACTTCTCGGTACCGGTTGGTATCGGTTGGTTGGGCCTCCAACCGAGTTTAAGATTAGGCCAGCTTTCAGCTATGGCCCAAATAAAAATTTTAAATCCCTAACCTGTCAACAACTGAAAAACTGAAAGCAAATGAAAAACAATCAAATAACTTTTATGAATTTAAAGGCCCAGACCATACACAAATGTAAAACAATCAAAAAACTTATAACTCTCAGTCTCTCATTCTCTCACATCAACTTCAGTACATCACTTCATAATTCATATCATCACTTACAGTTCATCTCATCATCACTTACAGTTCACACAAATGAATGAATCATACAATAACAAAGCGGACAATAGTTTAAAACAAAGTATTCAAAGACTCAAATTTTATCTGATCGTCACTTCATATTTGCTTGTTGTGCTCCCTGCCTCACTCAAAGACTCAAAGTTTCTGCAAATCAATTTTAGTTTAAACGAATAAGAATGCTGGCAGTTCTGCAAATTCAATCAATGAAGAAGAAACTGACATGTAGGTCCAAACCGACCAACTGCAGTGCTCCTACGTTGCTCCAGTTCTAACTTCTAAGCCTTGATTGTAAGATTTCTTGAATTGTTGAGAACTCGAGATTAGAACACCTGAAAAAGTAAAATTGTAAATGAGTCTTGGGTTGCCATCTTCAAACAAGTAAAAAGGAAAAAGATAATATGTTTATATCACTTTTTTGAGAAAGATATGTATAATATCACTTCTACTAATGCAATGAACTATGCATCATCATATTGCCATAATAAAAATGCCAGAGGAATGGACTAAAGGAAAATAACAGAAATTCAGAATGTCTGAACCAAGTTGTGTAGATCCTCACCAGCCCAGATGGGATATATCAATATATTTACTCCCAAACCAACATCATCAAAACAGACAAAAGAAGATTGAGTATTTAACAATTCCAGGGGAATGGACTAATGGAAAAGAATAGAAATTCAGAATGTCTGAACCAAGTTGTGTAGATCCTCACCAGCCCAGATGGGATATATCAATATATTTACTCGCAAACCAACACCAGCACCTAATGCAATGAGCAAGAATCGTGACACAGCCGTATGAACAAATTCCCTCGTCCCATACAAAAGAAAAACCATTAAAAGTTTAAAACCCATAACAAATTGGTAAATCTCAAGATAATATATAACAAATTGGGTAGATCGAAGTCTCGAACCTCAACTCAACAATCCAAAACAATTGAAGCTCTGAGCTCGTACTCACCAGCAGTACTGCAACAATTGATCGACTAATGTGAATCGAATCACTTTGACGTGAAATGAAATCGAATGGGTCGAGCGATTCGATTCTTCGAACTGAGGCTCAGAAGTCAGAACCTCGCTCGAGTTCGAGAGAGAGAGAGACTGAGGAAGTGGTCGAGAGACAGAGGCTTAGGTCAATTTTCAATCGGGTTCGAGAGAGAGAGAGAGTGAGAGACGAGGTGAGTCGTCCATACTGGAGAGAGGCAGAGACTGAGAGAGGGATTGAGGTATTTGGGATTAGGGTTTGGCAAGTTTAATCTAACGGTTGTTAGTTAATATGGAATAAAATAGAAAAAAATCAACGGCTATGATTGATTATGTAATAAATATTTAAAATAATTAAATATTATATTAAATATATGGTATGGTATGGTATACCATATTTTGTTAATATTCAATACCGATACCGTACCAATTACAGTATCTCGGTACGGTTGTACCATACCACAATGTCGGTAACCGATATGGATGGTAACCGAATCCCTTGGTTCGGGACGGACTCGGTTGGCTGGTTTGGATCGGTTGGATTTGCCAGCCCTAACTAATATAGATCATGATGCCAAATAGCTAATTTTCTGCGGGTAGGCATAGTTTTCAATTTTTCACTTTGATTGTGATTTTTGGGAAAAGTTTTCAATTTGCCCCTTTGCTATTTCTTTCTTGTGTGATTAAATTGTGTGAGCCTTGATAACATCTGTTTAATTTGGGTTGCAGAAGTTTAGCTTTCAAGTGAAGACATATAAGGACACGGTAGTACCTTGAATATACTTGTGCTAATCAACATTAGAGTTAATCCTTCATTGATTCCAGATCTACAAGTAAATGCATCATTTTGAATTCATATTACTTGCTAATCACTTATAATTGTTTGTTTTCTTAACTCCTTTTATGTCCTCAACTTTACTTGCTTATAACTCCTTGTAGGAATTGATGCAAGATCTGTACATATCTACTGGGAATAATCTCCTTGAAGAACCATGAAGAACAAATATAAATGTGTTGAAGGAAAACCTAATTTGTGTTTAGCCCAATCTCTAGGTTACTTGACCTAGTGGTAATAGGATTTAATTAGAAGGATCTAGAATCCTAATCAATGTAGAATTACTTACTTTCCTTGTATGATTGAGATTCTATGCATTGTAATCCTCTATATAAAGAGGCCCCTATTATCAATGAGAATACACAGCAAATTCCTCTCAAATTCAGTTTCTCTACAACACGTTATCAGCACGAGCCCTAACCCTGAAACCCTAAATTCGTAGCCTTCAAATCCCAGACACCACCGCCCCCACCTTGAAGATCCAACTCCAGGAGTCCAGAACCGGCGGCCTCACCCCCAGAACCGGCCGGCAAACCACCGAACCGGCCACCGGAAAAAGCAAAGGTTCCCTGCCCGGTTCAAAGCTTTTCTCACCACCTCCTGCAGCCACACTCGACCACCTGCAGCGACTCCACCCCAGAAACCCGGAACCGGAAATTTCATCACCAGAACCGGCCAAAATTCCACCGAACCGGCCACCGGAATCCTCCTAACCTGAACCGGCAGAAGAAGAAAAAAAAAAAAAAAAAAGGGAGGACCTGTGCAGCCCACCTGCTGCAGGCCCAAACCCACAGATTGAGCCCACGTGCAGCAGGCCCCAACCCAAGCTGCCAAGCCGCCAAGCCAAGCCGCCAAGCCACCAAGCCGCCAACCCTTCTGCCACGTCAGCACCAGACCTACCACGTCAGCACCCGGTCAACGACCGGTCAACGCCGGTCAACACTTTCCGGCCACTTTCCGGCGACTTCCGACCACTTTTCCGGCGACTTCCGGCCACCTTTCCGGCCACTTTCCGGCGACTTCCGGCGACTTTTCCGGTCAGCTACAGTACTTCCGGCCGCTACAGTAACTTCCGGCGACGACTTTTCCGACCATCTTTTAAGGTAATTTTTTCTAAAAGTTCCCGTTTTTGAAGTTCTTTTTCAATTTCTTCGTCTTTTCTCGGGGACTTCCAAAATCCCTTCTTCTACCCCCCTTTTCTCTACATAGGGGAGACCAAAAGCCGAACTGTGGGGGTTCGCGCTCACTCCAAGCTTAGAGCTTGTAGAGTCCTCCAAACTTAGAGTTTGTTGAGAAGAAAACGATCGACCATATACATCGTCGTTTCGATCTAATCCAAAACCCCTCTTGGAATTCGATTTTCTTGGAAGCGACTACGCTCAGAAAATCCCTAATTTCTTGGAAGCGACTACGCTCAGAAATTTAATAGTTTTTCGTGGTAGCCTTTTTGCTCCGAAACTAACCCTAATCTTGTGTTGTTTTTCAGGATGAGTTACCTGAACAAGTTGAGCTTTGTCCCACTCGAGACAACTGGCGCAGGATACCATAGGTGGGTCCGAGATGTGCGCCAACATCTTAAGGCTGATGGAATTCTGGAAACCATCCAAGAGCCTGTCAGAACGTGCTCTCAATTGAGCAAGCTACTGCTTTTGAAGCAAAACAAGCTAAGCCATAATTCTCATGACAAGGCACATGAATGACGCGCTCCAAAATGAATACCTCAATGAGGAAGACCCAAGAAAGCTATGGGTAGAACTAGAGCAGCGATTTGGCAACGTTCGTGACTCCCTGCTTCCTGATTTAGAAGTGCGATGGCATAGCCTCCGCTTTTGTGATTTCAAGTCTGTGCTTGATTATAACTCGGAAGCTCTTCGTATCAAGTCTCTGATGGAGTATTGTGGCCAAGCCATAACTGATACGATGTTGATCGAGAAGACTCTCTCTACCTTCCCCGTCTCTGCATTGATGATTTCAAAGAATTATCGGATTGATGTAAATGCAGGACGTATCACAAGGTTTCATGAGCTCATTGGCGCCATGAACGTAGCTGAAAAGCACGATAATATCCTTGTGAAGAACTATAATGCTAGACCCGTGGGAACTAAGCCTATTCCGGAGTCTAACTATAGTCGCGCCCCCAATGGAGGACGCAAGGAGCGAAACCCTAAGGATAGGGACTTTCTGGACGTTCTGGTCCATATATTCGCCCTAAAGAGGAAGGAAATCGCCAAGAGAGGCGTGCACGGAACCGTAGAGGTCAACGTGTGAAGGAGAGAGAGGCGGAGCCTCCGACCATGGTGGTAACGCCACCAAGGATAGGTCGTTCAAATCGCGCCCCAATGGCGCCTCGATCAAGGGAGCCTGACCATGATGATGTTTGTTTTCGATGTGGATCAACTGAACATTGGGCTAAAACATGTACCGCACCCCAGAATGTTGCAAACGCATACAAGACGTATCGTGAAGCAAGGGAAGCAAATTACATGGCACAAGAAGATCAAGATGGTGATCTAGATCTAAGGGTGGAAGACTACAAGGATCAAGACCCAGAAATTGGCGATTTTGATTAAGTCTTTTTATTTTCCAAGAGATGTAGGCGATTGCCATATTCCTTTTTATTGGATTAGATTTTCTTTGATCATAGAAACAATGATGTATTTCGTTGGCTTATGAATAAAATTTCGAGTTCTTTTCATTATGACTCAATTTTGATTCTGAGCATATGACTTTGTGACTACGATGGCTAGACCATCAGTATTAATTTAAGGACATGGAATAGCCCAAGTTCCACTTGCCAAATGGCACCTTGATTACAGTTGTCACAGAAACTCTCTACGCTCTTAGGGCAAATAGTACCCTATGAATAGCCAACGAATTCCATGCGAAAATGCATGTAGAGAACGGAAATGAGTTCCTTTGCATTACCTCTAATGATTGCGAACAAAGACGCATCTTAGAGACGTTTATGTGTCTCTCTAGTGGACTTTATGTCACTATTCGAGCTATTAAATCCAATAAAGTTTGAGAGAAGATCTCTTGGATTTAGACACATATTGGCTTTGTCACGACAGGATAGATCATCCTAGTCATGATATGATGATCCGTCTACAAAAGACTTCACATGGACATCATTTCTTTTGAGCAAAATGAAGCAAGATGCCGCCATAAAAGGCGCCAACCATGGGCATAACGCCATGGTTGTTCCTCCTTGTGGCCATGACGCCATACATGCTAATTTCCATGGCTCCCACGCCATGATGGGAGATGTAGTCACATATTTTGCTTCTAATAGCGCTACAGACGCTTAGGCCTAACCAAACTCCTCATTGGTTGCTTCTAAGGCCTCTCGCTCGTTTTACAAAGCCCATTCCTTAGGGAAATTAGGACTGAGACCGTCCTATGCAAAGGATATGACAATACTCATTCTGTTCTTACAAAGAATCCGTAGGGATTTGTGGATTGATTCAACCAACTTGCGGACGCTTAAATATTTCATGATGTTGGTTGACACGCAAACACGCCGGTCACGTGTTGTGCCATTGTCCACCTATAAATGCTACTTATGCTACACTCCTAGCACATATCATGTGACAACGGGCTCACTCCCCGAATCATCCTATTCAGTCAATTGGATTTGACTATGCTAGAGAGTTTACATCGAAAGACTTTCGATGGATATTGCAATGGGTTTGATGTTGGACATCACATTCCCATGTACACACCCAATTGGTCTCGCGGAAACGACTACGATGGTAGTCCGAACATTGGTAATGCGCACCAATCTTCTTACATCCGCTTGGGGTGATGCGAATCGCATGCAGCCATGCTAATTCGTCTACGACCTACCGCCACTCAATGTACCTATGCGTTACAGCTAGTGACTGGGTACACGTATTTTGTACTTACGCACATTTGAGTGAGCCATTTATGTGCCAATTGCGCCGCCACAGCGCTCTATGATGGGTCCTTACAGACGAATGGGCAACTACGTTGGATTTGCGCTTCCAACAATCGTCCGCCACTTAAATGCCCTTGCTAGGCGATCTCCTTACCGCTAGATTTGCGGATGTCACTTTGATGAGACAGTCTTCCCGTCGTTAGGGGGAGATAAGAACAATGTTCAACAGGAACGACAGGAATTGTCGTTCTGTCCCCACTATGTCTCATCTTGATCCCTGTTAAAGTGACGAGATCACACAATATGCTGCAAACATGCCTGCAAGGAAGGACGTCCCTACGAGAGGACGTAGCGCCACCCTACACGGAGGTAGGCATGGCGCCAATGCCAAAGAAGTGGCACTCTGGCGTTACAGGCCATGGCCCCAGCTAGGATGCGTGGGAGGCCCGTGGGTTCGAAGGATACTTTGGCACATTCCAATCCTTTAATCATCAAGACTCAAAATCCGTCTCATGAGTATCTTCCGGGTTATGGTTATCGTTGGGGGACGCCTCAACGTCAAACCTATTCCTGAGAATATAGAGCTCTATGAAACTTACACTAGTGTACATGAGACGTGGGATAGAAACTCCATCATAATTGATGATGTAGTTACGCATTTTGTTGCGCATGAGTTTGCTGAGTCCGATGATATCGAACCACGCTCCGTTGATGAATGAATGCCAACGTAGAGAGTTTTTGGCCTAAATGGAAAGATGCGATCCAGGTTAAGATGGATTCTCTAACGAAGAGGAAGGTTTTCGAGCTAGAGATGCCAACACCTCCTAACATAAAACCTGTTGACTAATGGGTCTTCGTTAGAAAGCGTGATGAGAAAAAGAGATGGTAATCTCGCCTTATGGCGCAAGGCTTCTCACAAAACGCCCTGGAATCGACTACGATGAGACATATTCTCTCGTAATGGATGTCATTGCACTCCACTACCCTGTCAGTTTGGTAGTTTCCGAATAACTGAACATGCAGCTTACAAATGGGTCACTACGTATCTCTATAGGGATCTAGATACGGAATATACATGAAGGTTCATGGCGAACTTCATTTACCCAAGTCAAGTGGCTCTAGACCATGGAGCGCGTTTACAAAAGGTTGAAACGCTCACTAAAGTGACTACTTGATTGGGAAGGGATATGCCCACGCGTTTCTATCGCGGTTCATGTTGGACATGATCTTCATTAGAAGCCCTTAAAGAGTTAAGGGAAACCGCTGAACACTTGAAATCTGAGTTTGAGATGAAGGATTTTGGGAGAACACGATTATGTCTCGGTTTGGAACTTGAGCATCGTGTCGATAGATGCTTAGGCATTTTGACAAGGTCAAGCCTTCAAGCACCCCCATGATCGTCCGTAGTCTTGATCCTGAAAAGGATCCTCTTCGTCGAAAGGATGATGACGAAGATGTGCTAGAGGCAAAATGCCTACTTAGTACAATAGGCGCATTATTGTACTTATCTCAATGCACAAGACCGGACATCTCATATGTTGTGAACTTGTTAGCTAGATATAGCTCTGCGCCAACGCGACGCCATTGGATTGGTGTAAAGATATCTTTCGATACTTGAGATGTATGATTGATATGGGCTTGTTCTATCCCTACAAAGAGATGATGGATTCGGACCCATCACACACCAGAAACGCCGCCAACGCTGGCCTGCGTTCTCTATCCCCATCCCAAAACGACATGTGTTTTGGAAGGTTTTGCTGATGTTGGGTATCTCTGACCCACACAATGGTCATTCCCAATCCGGTTAAGTGTTCACCATGGGAAAAGACCGTGACATCTTGGAGGTCTACATAATAGACCCTAGTCGCTATATCTTCGAACAATGCAGAGATCATTGCTCTTCACGAAGTGGTTCGTGAATGTATATGGATTGGATCCATAATTACGCATGTTCGAACAATTGTGGTTTGAAGTCTACCACAGATGAGCCTACGAGCATTTAGGATAATGCTACTTGTTTTGAACAAATGAGGCAAGGCTACATCAAAAGCGACAACACCAAGCATAATCAGCAACAACAGACACTCCTCGAGATCAAAGTGAACTAGGTTCGATCTGAGGACAGTGAGGCAGACTTGTTTACTAAGTCATTGCCCAATACCACGTTCGAGAAACATGTGGCAAGAATTGACTTGCGGAAATTATCTGAACTCCCATGATCGTAGTCATCAGGGGGAGGTGCAGACATCAGGGGGAGATGTCTACATGTTCGTCTCGAATCGTGAAGGGTGTGTTGTGCTCTTTTTCCCCTTCGACCGAGGTTATTTTTGTCCCACTGGGTTTTTGTTACTCGGCAAGGTTTTTAACGAGGCAACGAGAGAAGCACCGCGTTTGGGCAACACAAGGGGGAGTGTTGAAGGAAAACCTAATTTGTGTTTAGCCCAATCTCTAGGTTACTTGACCTAGTGGTAATAGGATTTAATTAGAAGGATCTAGAATCCTAATCAATGTAGAATTACTTTCCTTGTATGATTGAGATTCTATGCATTGTAATCCTCTATATAAAGAGGCCCCTATTATCAATGAGAATACACAGCAAATTCCTCTCAAATTCAGTTTCTCTATAACAAAATGGACATAATTTTTTTTTTTTTTTTGTGAAAGGAAATGGACATAATTAATTGTGGAGGAATTCAAATTATAAATACTTTCTTAAGAAGAAAAAAGAATACATAAATATTGAAAATAAATTTACGATGTCGAAATTACAGGTGGTGGGACCCAAAGTTGTCAGAAGTCTGTATAACCCACATTCTGATAAAACATGGCTTTTCTAGAGATAGCCACGCCTCCACAAAACGTGATTGCAACGTAGCTATGGGGCTTGGACACCAACATATGCCACATTTGGCCCAATTTTGCCACAGATGTTGTCTGTGGCTATTACCCATAAATGTAGTAGTGTCATAATCACAGACACAGGGTACTGCTATCTCAAAGTAATCAGGCATGAAGCTACCTTAAATACCCATTTAAGCAACGTACAAGCCGATGATGGGATCTCTAAAGCTTTTACATGTCTAGCTAATTTTGACTGTATAACAACACATACAAAAGTATAAGCGCATCAAAGGTAACTTCTCGTCGAAAATCAAATTGTATAAGCGCGCTTGCTTCCTTAGTTACAACAAATTAAAAGGAGAAACTCTTGCATATATAATATCTACCTTTATTTGTATGAAGTAATCTTAATGACCAAGCCAGGGAAAACATCATCAGGGTCATGAATGTGTGGATTCTCTTCAACAATGTAAGGATCTTGACATTTTTCACTAATCGTTTGCAGTGTCTCGCCTTCATGAACCACGTAAATTTCATCACACGGCTTGTTCAAACGACTCCTTTGGACTTGTAGCATTCTCGAATTGAATTCGCTTTCGCTTGATTGACAGCAGCTTAAAACCAGCATCAGGGCCAAGAACAAAGCACAATACCAAGAAATCTTCTCAGCCATTGCAGTTGTGGAAGCAGACACCATGTTGATCGATCTTTTCGGTCAACTTGAGGCTTTTTCGAGTCTGTGGTTGTGGGTTTGATTTTCTGTAAGGATTACTTATGTGGTATTTAAGAGAAGGTGTTGTTTTCAGGGGTAGTTGGAGTGGGTGTTATTTTTGGTCGAATCGAGTTGAGAGGGTTCTATCGATCTCATTGTGGTAGGTAATGTCAGCAGAAAATACTTGGAATAAGTAACCTAAACAAGATTAATTAAAGAAGAGGGAAATAGTTGGTTAAACTGCTTTATAAAATGGATTTGGTCTTGGGTTTTTGACACCTCTTTCTAATTCGTTATGTTTTTCTTTAGGCTTCTTAGAGCTGCCTTCCCTAGTTAAGGCTTTAAAGACTCGTTAACACAAGGTGGTGTAGAGGATTAAGTCAAAAGAAATTATTGAACTCGTGTACTTTCTGGCGTTGAATAAGATTTTTGTTCGTCAAATAATTTCCGATAAAACTATAACATTATCCCTTGCTACCTGTTCTTTATAGATTAATAATTAGTTAAATAACGTTCGAGTATGAAACTATGAATAGTTGGTTTCAAAAACTATTCATGCAAGACAAAAGAAGAAGAGAGAAATGGTTGGTTAAACTGCTTTATAAAATGTATTTGGCCTTGGGTTTTTGACACCTGTTTCTAATTTGTTTTGTTTTTCTTTAGGCTTCTTAGAGCTTCCTTCCCTAGTTAAGGCTTTAAAGACTTATTAACAGAAGGTGGCGCAGAGGGTTAAGTCAAAAAATATTATTGAACTTTTGTACTTTCTTGACTTGAATAAGATTTTTGTTCATCAAATAATTTCCGATAAAACTATAACATTTTTGTTCTTGATGGATTAATAATTAGCTAAATAACGATCAAGTATGAAACTATGAATAGGTGGTTTCAAAAATTATTCATGCAAGATAAAAGGATGGCCATTTGCTTTGGTAGCTCATACTTCTAATAATCTTTCTATCTGGTTTTTTTGTTACTCTTTTTAGTGTCTCAAGCGTTTCAGTTGGATCAGCTGGGAGAAGGTGTTTGTAGTTGTTCATTTTTTATATTATAAAAAAAAATTATTCATGCAAGACAAAAGAATGGCTGTTATTTCAAACTGTCAATGGGAATGGTACGTCCACATCATATAGCATGAGATATCTACTACAGCTTCATTGAGATTTACGTTTACCCCATCCCTTCGATTCTCTTGACATTCGAAATCAAGGATTCCCTCACCTCTGGTCGAGCTACTTTGTTTCCTCTCCTAGGTTATTTACAAGGTGACTACATCAAACAAAAACAGAGTTTAATAATGGAAAAGGAATAGAGTACGTGAATTACATTTTAGTACTCCAAAATCAAAATTTTATTAACTAATTGTAATTGAAGATATATCTAACTTGTTTCTCTTTTTTATGGTTTCTGAATTGAGATTTGGATTTAAGACCACCTGAGAGTTGATTATATGTACACAGCACCATATACGTTGACATCTTGATTGTAGACTGTCATGCAAGTATGATTGCTTCTAGTACTCGCTATATACATCAGATCAATAAAACTCTTAATTATATCAAATCAATCATTCAGCGAGCATATCATATCTTCACGGCTCATCGATCTTACATATTTTTTGTCGTTTGATCAAATCAGTCTTTTATCCAGAGAGCAGTGTGGCATTGGGAGTTTCTTATAATAATGTAATGTATATATATTGTTTGTTGGAATACTTATACAGCATGTCCGTAATTGCTAAGATGCCAATCCCACTAGATGAAAATTGAAACAGCGTGCACATGTGATTATATAAGAGTTAATAATGCAAATGTTCTGTAACTGAGGGTTTGTTCTCTTCTCGGGATAACGCGTGAGCAAAAGAGATATCCATGAGCGTAGCATGTTATAAGAAAATTTCAATAATACTCCAAAAGTTGATTTATACTTTTGATTTATTGAAATTAGTGAGATGTTCGTTTGTATGTTTACCCTTGTTGGTATCCTTTTCTGAAATTGTCGGTGAAGTGAATAAATTTCAGACGATTATTTTCTCAAAAAAGTTTTATTTTCGAATGGGTCGAGAGTCATTTTTATTCGTTGATTTTATAGGAAAACTTTCTTCACGAATGTCGTAGAACACGTCGATACGATTTAGTAGACACGTGGCAAGCATTTTTCCGAGATCGTATGAAAAAGTTATAATCAGCGGAAGATTTCTATTTTCGAAAATTTTCCTATAAATAGAAGATTTTTCGAAATTTTCCAAAATTTCCAAACTTGCTATTTCCTGAAAGTTTTGTCTCTTTTCTCTCTCTCCAAAAACCCTAACCCGACCCAACTCCATCTCCTCCGTCGGGCAACGACAGGTGGTGCAACAGACCCAGATCGACTCGCTGCTATCTTATCTTCCTCCCCCAGCCATGCACGTTCACCGGTTTGCACTATGCACAATGGATCAAAGGCTGAAACTCAAGGCAGAGTCGACTCGATTCGATCTCTGTTTTCCGACAATGTCACGGCTTGAAACCGGTTGGGTTTTTAAGATCTTCGCTTTCTCTTCGATCTATCTAAACCTGAAGACTGATTCAAAGTGGAGCTCGGAACTTGGATTTGAAGTTTCAGCCACCCAAAACTTTGGAACTTGATCTAGCTCGATCCAAACCGAATTGGACTTGGTGTTAGGTATGAAAGTTTTTCCTCTTGTTGTGCTCTACAAGTTGGTCAGAGCTGATCTTGCACAAATGGTGCGTCCAGCCACCGTTGGAGCATCTAGTTGCTCCATTAACCTCTGTTTGTCAATACGAACGTGTAGGTATGTTTAGGTTTTGTCATTGCTCGATCTTTTGAACAAGTTAAGTTAATTTCGGTTTCGGTTCATCTGTTTTTGATCAGTGATAATTAACCGTTGGATCGTCCTTTCGTTTTGTCATTTTGTTCCTAAAAGTGTTTATGAGACTCTCAGATGAAGTTTTGTCTCGACTGACTGAACATTCTGTTTTTAGTTCAAGTACATGTTTCGGATTTTAAACACTTTGGTGCTTTGTTTTTGTTGAGTTGGGACCTTGTTTCTTAGGTACTTGACAAGATCATTTTCATAAGAGTTTTTGTGGTCTATGCTTATCTCATATTGTGTGAAAAAGCATAGGAATTTTGAAGTGAGTAAATCTCATGTTGTTCTGGGTCATGATTGAGTCTATTTTACTGTTTTATTAGGATTGATTGTTAGATGTAAAATCATATTTATCAAAATAAATATTTGTTTTGAAATATATGAACTTGCTTGTCAACAGTTCATGGGCAAGTGAAAACGAAATTTTGATTTAAAATGATTTTTTAGTTATTTATATTTGTAAATTATTGTTTGAATAAATTAGTAGCATCCCTGAGAGGATGACTACGTGTGTGTGTGTGTGTGGGTACACTTGAGTTTTGTTGTGAAAATAATATTTTTTGTGATTATGATCACTATTGTTTTGCAACTTGATATTTGAGGAAAACAAATGAGTTACAAAAAGAATTTACGAAATTATTGACTTTTTAAATTGATTGAAAAAAATGTACTATTCTTGTGAGTTTTTGAGCTGTGATTGTGGAGTTATGTTTTGATGAGTTACCTCATTAACTGTTTAGTTTAAGATGTGATTGAGTTGTATGTTGTGGTTCTACCAATGGGGTGGCTGATGTGGCAGGATCAATGTGGTGTCTGGTGTAGTGGAACCAATGTAGTGACTTGTAGTGGATAACATGTGTGGTGATTAGTGTAAGTAATTTCAGTGCAAAATGTGTCGATTTGTTGTGAGATAACAATGATTGTAATTGCTGCTGTAGTAATTTGTGCTTTTCTCATAGTTGAATGCATATTGATTTTGAGATTATTGATTGTTAATGGCTTTACACTATGGATCTTAAGATGTTTGATTTTGATGTTAAGCTCCTAAACTAAATTATATGCAAATTACTGTATTTTGAATTATTTGATTTATTGTAATCACCTGAACTAATCTTTACTCAAGGATTACTATATTTTACAGTTGTTTGATTTGATTATAATCATATGAACCAATCAAGCTATACGCAACCATGGATAATGTGACGGCCTCCTTTGCGGCCTTCCTTGCCCAAGCCACAAACGAGGTCATGGACCTATCTCGATCTGCTAACTCGGCTGCACGATGAGGGTTGCAGTCATATCTGTTGGCCCAGCCACTTGCAGCCAAACCTGCTCCACTACAGGACCTTCAACGTTTCTTTCATTGTGTTTGGGTTCTTGAAATGCACTTCAAAATTCAAGAGAGGCCGAAGAACAGGTTTGTCATTGCGTTTCATCTCAAAAGAGACTGAACAAAGTGTTACGAGGAGGGCCGTGGCGCTTCAATCAAGCCCTGGTTATGTTGCAAGAGTACGATGAGATTGCGCCGCCGTACTCGGAGGCAATGAATGCTCTGTTTTTCTGGGTGCATATCACTAATATACCACCTATCTTTGAAGACAAGGACACCATTAGAGACATTGCTGCAATATCTGGGAAGGTCATCGAATTGGATGACAAGCACTTTGACAACACGGGCAAAATTGGGGTTAGGGTTTCACACGGCCTCTCCAAACCCTTCTTTCTAAAGAGGAGAGTAAAGCTAGCCCTGGGTGTTAAAGAAGAGATTGGCTTCTTCTTTGAGAACCTTATTGGTAAGTGCAACTATTGTGATTTAATTTATATGAGACTGGTGTTTGTCCTGCAACAGATGGAAGGGCTCTTCCAAGGATGGGAATGAATCCGGTGCAAAGAAAATTAAAGATCACAGGTCCATCTTTGAGTTTTGAGCAATGTCAGTTTGCCAATGGTATTTTCAAATTCCAGAGACTTCAAGCTCCTGTCTTGCCTTCAGCAACACGGTCTCTTTTTCACCCGAAGGACCATAGTGGTTGTAGGCCAGTGATCTTACAGGGCTTGGATAGCAGATCATCTTCCAGCAAAGATGAGGAAGATACCACCTTGGCTTTGGTCCCAATTGAAGCAGCTAAGCCTCCCATGCGTAACCGATAACCTTCTGATTATCAGACCCCAAAAGAGCTAAAGGTGTTGCTACTTGAGTTGTTTGCTCAATCGGGGAGCACTGAAACTCCCACAAAGAAGCTGAAATGCCGGAGTTTAGCTCCAAATTTAATGCTTGATCGTTGGGATTGATTAAGGCTCCAGGAAGTATCCTAGTATCTAAAGCTAAGGTAGTTGGGAGTACTGAAACTAAGAAGAAGCAAGGTAGACCTCTTGAAGCAAAGAACAAGAACCCACCAAAGCAAAAGAAAATTGCTACTGCACAGGAAGCTTGCATGGCTTTCTTAACAAAACCTCCTAGCCCTAGTGTCAAGGGCAAGGAGAAAATTTAGAGTTTGTATTTTGAAACACATCCTATTTTCTATGTTTTAATTTCATAGTTTTAGGCTTACTTTTTAATAAGTGAGTATGGGTGTTCGTTAATGAGTGGTACTAGATATGTATACCACGTTTTCTTATTTGCCCTCTGTTTTTCAAGGCAATGAAAATGTATGTAATGTATTGCTCTACCTTGAGACTATAATGAGAAATTGTCGTTTTGATTCAAAAATCTAGCTATACGCATGGATTATTATATGTTTACAATTGTTTGTTTATATTTTAATCACCTGAACTAAATTGTATGCAGGATTTATTAATTATTTGTTGAATTGTTTGACTTTACAATTCTTATCTTCTATTTTGACTGTTGGAGTTTACTTATCCGAGCTTAAAAAGCTTACCGGGTTTATTTCTTGCAACCCGATACACTATTCAATGATGTAGGGATTAATCCTGCATGTCAAGGTAATCGTGGCTGATCGAATTCGAAGCTTTGTGTTGCAGTCGTAGGTGTTGGAAGCTAATTTTGTTGCTTTGCTTTTATTAGACCTTCCTTTATGTAGTAAGGTTTGAGAGAGCATTTACTTATTAAGTTGTTAACGTAACTTTATTTGTAAACTTTGTGCAATTTAATTTAGGGAAAAATTCACCAACGGTGTCTGGACACTTAGGAGACTTTCATAATGATACATAAACTTACAAAGTTATCAATGTGATACCTGGACTCATTTTTCCGTATCAATATCGTACCTACAACCAATTTCCGTCACGGAGCCGTTAAATTTTGCACTTGCGATGCACGTGAGTCACTTAATGAGGACAAAAAGACCGATTTACTCTCAAAAGTTTATTTGAAAAATTCACCAACGGTGTCTGGACACTTAGAGGACTTTCAAAATGATACCTGAACTTACAAAGTTATCAATGTGATACCTGGACTCATTTTTTCGAATCAACGTCGTACATACGATCATTTTCCTTTTGCACGTACGATGCACGTGAGTCACTTAATGAAGACAAAAAGATCGATTTACCCTCAAAAAGCTTTTTTTTTTTCCTTTTCTTTTCTTTTCTTTCTTTCTTTATTTATTCTTCTTCTTTCTTTCTTTCTTTCTTCTTCTTTTTCGGTCTCTTTATTCTCTCCTTCTCTCCTTGCCAAAACCACCGCTTTGGGAGAACCCACCATCGAATATGCAGGAAGAAAAATGGGGGAGAGCCACAACAACCTCCACCACAGCGCAACGACGTCGTCCTCCGCTGCTTCTCGATTGGGTATGGGGATAAGGACTGCTTCTTCCTCCACCGCCAGCGAAATCGTGGAGGTTGATTTTTATTCTCTCCTTCTCTCCTTGCCAACACCACCGCTTTCGGAGAACCCACCATCGAATATGCACGAAGAAAAATGGGGGAGAGCCACATGCAACAACCTCCACCACCGCGCAACGACGTTGTCCTCCGCTGCTTCTTGATTGGGTTTGGGGATAAAGACTGCTTCTTCCTCCACTGCCAGTGAAATCGTAGAGGTTGATTAACAAGAAACCAAAAAAAAGAAAGAAAGAAAAGATTAAAGAAAGAAAAGAAAAGGGAGGAAAAAAAAATTTGAGGGTAAATCGGTCCTTTTGTCTTCATTAAGTGACTCACGTGCATCGCACGTGCAAAATTTAGCAGCTCCGTGACGGAAATTGGTCGTAGGTACGACGTTGATACGAAAAAATGAGTCCAGGTATCACATTGATAACTTTGTAAGTTCAGGTATCATTTTGAAAGTCTCATAAGTGTCCAGACACCGTTGGTGAATTTTTCAAATAAAATTTTGAGGGTAAATCGGTCTTTTTGTCTTCATTAAGTGACACACTTGCATCGCACGTGCAAAATTTAACGTCTCCTTGACGGAAAATTGGTCGTAGATACGACGTTGATATGAAAAAATGAGTCCAGGTATCACATTGATAACTTTGTAAGTTCAGATATCATTCTGAATAACTTTGTAAGTTCAGATATCATTCTGAAAGTCCCCTAAGTGTCCAGACACTGTTGGTGAATTTTTCCCTTTAATTTATGACTCTAAGAACGAAACTGTATTGATATTGTAACTTCAAGATTTGTCGCACACTTGTTTTAAAAGAAAAAAATATATTTTCTGGTATTTACGGTCAATGTCTGAATCATCACTCGTGGTGTACTTTATCATTATTTGTTTTGTTTGTTAATTGTGTTCGAAAATCGGAGCCTGACAATTTCACATTTTTTATGAGTGATGTCGTAAATTTTATTATTTTTAACGCGTGAGCAAGAAAGATAACCATAAGAGTAGAACGTTGCGAGGAAATTTCTCCGTTTTTATGGGTGATGTTGTAATTTTTATTATTTTTATAAATTAATGTAATATTGTATTCTGATTTATACATTTTTTTCTAATACAACATATTATCATGTGAGGGCATTTAGTACTCGAGGTGAAGGTTATATGTCTCCCTCAGTGTACAATCATTCTTCTATTATCAATAATATTCGGGCGTGGGGCTGAGCCTCCCAGTAAGGCAAGGTTCCAAACCCCTTCAAAAAAAAAAAAAAAAAAAATCATCTGAGGGCATTTAGGGATTGGCTTAATATAATAGATATAAGCCTTAAAAAGACATTTGTAAGTAATTGTCTATAATTAGATTTATGGTTAATCAACATACCTTTTCGAAAAATGCCAATAGCTTTTCTAAAGATTATCATGAAAAATAGTAGTTTTTTTTTTTAGAATGATAGTAACATTTCAGTTGGTCAGCGATAACTTTTCGGTCTGGATAGTAGCTTTTTGAATAATGGTTGTGACTTTTCCAATGAATGACAGTAACTTTTATGAAAAATATTAAAATAGCTTTTCGCTTAGTTGAGAGTAGTTTCTTGGTTCGTCAGTGATAGTTTTTTTGTTTGTCGGTAATCACTTTTTAATTAATGGCAATTTGTTTATATGAAGTGACATTTTCATAAATAACAAAAATAATAACGTGGTGAAATTTTTTTAATATTGATATTTCTTTTTTTTTTTAATGGCTTTATGAGGGGTAAAAAATTAAAAATATATCGTGGAACCCTATAAAACTGAAGTGAGAGCATCTCTCTCTAAAACCTAGAGAGAGAAACTAGATTTGAAACCCAACTCTCCCCCTCCCCCTCCTCTCTCACCTAGATCTTGATCCTTCTGATCTAGATCGACTGTGGAAGAGCTGGGGGAGGCCATACCAGATTACCAGCTCTGACTTTGACCCAATCTCTCTTCTTCCCCACTGCTCATCTCCTTCATCAAGGTTTTTCAGCTCCTTTCTCACCCTTGTGGTGATTTTGTCACCCTTTGTGGTGTTCCTCTGGTGATGTCCAGCATAGGGGACTTTGTTCCTCGGTTTTTCTACTCTGTTCTTCTCACTGTCAAACAATCTCATACGTTTTCAGGTCAAATTCAATCAACCACACTACACATCTCCTCTCTTTACTAAGAACCTCCAAGAGGGTCCTTATGGCTGACATTACAAAGTGCTTGTCACTTATCTAGGCGAGTATGGGTGCTCACGCATGGATTTTTCACCCCCCCCCCATTCTCCATTGTTATTGGTTTGTTTCTTGTTCTGGTTCTATGCCCTGGATCTCGGATCCTTGTCGGCTGCCATGGTTTTTTTTTGGTCTTGTTGGTGGAGAGAATGATGCTTGTGTGAGAGATCTCATCCCATTGGTTGTTGTTTCTCTCTTGATCTGTATTTTGGAATTTGTTTGGCATCGGTTTATCACGACAGAATTTTTAGGTGTTTTGTTTCAGGCGGCTCCTCGGCGAGGCACAATCTGGACAACAACAACTAGGGTTTCAGTAGTGGGCTGGGTCTTTTATCAGGCCTATGTTTTATTTTTTATTATTTTAAGGATTAATTTTCTAATACAGGATTTCTTGAAGCCTAGGAGAAAATTAATTTTTGTTTTAAGTATTTGTCTGTATGGGCATGTCCATCAGACTGGTTTGGTGTATTCCTTTCACAGCCCATTAGGCTAGCTTGAGGCAGCTTAATTGATCCTCACTTCTCCAATATATATATACAGGCCTTCTCCACTGCGGACGTCCGCAGTTTTTCATTGGTGCGGATTTCCAGTTTTGACCCACTTTCCGATCATATTTTCACATCTTAACCGTTCAGTTTTTAGGTCCTAATGTATAGATCACCTCTACAAAATTTCAGCCAAATTGGTGATCGTTAAGGCATCCAAAACTACAATTTACAACAATGTACACGAACGGTTCCGGTTAGGCAGATTCGGTCCGTTCGTGTAAATTGCAGTTTTGGATGCCTTAACGATCACCAATTTTGCTGAAATTTTGTAGAGATGATCTATACATTAGGACTTAAAAACTGAACGGCTAAGATGTGAAAATGTGATCGGAAAGTGAGGAAAAAATGGAAATCCGCACCTTTTTTCTTAGGTGCGGATATCCGCACCTGAGAATGATTATATATATATATATATATATATATATATAAGTCTAAAAAAAAACACTTATCTATAATTTGTTGTAAAAAAAAATGTCAATGATTTAAGTCTTCTAGAATAATGTTGCAGGGGTCGGTATCTAAATATCCCAAATGATGTGTTCTATTTGTGCAATGGGAGTAAAGATGATCCAAGGATCATCCAAGCTCAGAAATTAACATCAGATGGTTCCCTAATCCGGAGAACTTCACCAAACTCAATTTTAACGGCTCGGTTAACCACAATAGAAGCGTTGCAACTAACTTTGTTATAAGGAATCATGATGGCTCTCCTATCGTTGCTGGCACCAGAAATATTGGTGACTCCTCTGTTCTCGTAGCTGAATGCAGTACTCTTAAAGATGGCCTTCTCAAGGCAGTCCAGTACAACTGCTCCAGAATTATTATAAAAGGTGACTCCAAACTGGTTATTCATTATTGATTGCATTAACAAAATTTGTGACCCTCGGCAAATCCGTTTGTTAAACAGAGACATCCAGAGTTCCAGACTATTGCTACACTCTTTGAAGAAATCTCTTTTCGGCATGTTTAGAAATCTGTGGCATGTTCACCGGGAGACATCCAGAGTAAGATGCCGAGAAACAAGAAAGATCTACGACTACAGCAAGAAGCCTAGCCTATCGGGCTAGCTACCTCAGACGTCAATTGGCATGACAAGGATCGTAATGCCCAGAATTTCATCAAATTAACATTTGATATCCCGGCTCCAAGGAAATACTGAATTTAGCAAGGCTGTTATCTAGGATATGTTCTTCTTTATGTAGATATGGTCTGACGATTCCTCAAAAGAGAGAACAAATTTTCAGATGCTAATCAATTCTTCCAAGAGGATGTACAAAAATTAAATACATAAAAAGTGCCATTTAAAAAACAAACAACTAGCTGGTGCGACACAACACATATAGTTGATTGGAAGTAGTAGTCCTAGTATAGTTGTTCAAGTGTGGCTTATTGGTTTGAATACACAGCGGACAAGCCTTTGCTAAGTAGGGTGAGTATCGTGCCAAAAGAATGCGGAATTACCCTCGCAGATTGTGTACCTAGGTTCTCCGGTCATATCATCCTGATTCCCAAATGAATATCCATTACTTACACCAATACAACACTGGCTCAATGGGTTGTCAAACTTTATCCGTCCTGCCCAAGAAAAGCATATTCACATAAAGTAGGCCTGGCAACGGGCGGGTATAGTGCGGGTACGGGTCGGGTTTTTAACGGGACGGGTTTTTAACGGGCCGACCCAGTAAAAACCCGTTAAGTTAACGGGTTTCGCGGGCTAAACCCGACGGGTTTGCGAGTTTTCTGTTGGAACCCGTTAAGAACCCGTTAACAATTTTTTTTTTTTAATTAAAAATTTTTTTTATTTAAAAAATTTTAAAATTTAAAAAAAAAAAAAATCCGTTAAGACTTATGTAATTTTTGATTCATTTTTTGATCAACTATTAGAGAAATATATTCAGATCAATTAATATATACATATGTTGGTTGAGCTAAGCTAGTAGATATAATTAAATATTTCAATAGGTTCGAAATACATTTTTAATGTACTAAATAAAATACGTCTAAGTCATCTTAATTGTGGCTTTCTCCTTCTCCAGATCTATCTTGCAATGTCAAATCAAATACGTCTTCAGTAAGATCCTCCAATTCAGCGCGTTCTTTTTCTAGTTGATTGATTGTTCTGTGATGGTAAAATTCTTACAAGCTATTCATTATTTTATTTATTTTTCTATTTGCTGTTGAATGAATCATCAGCTGAGCAAGCTCAGCGTGTTATCTATAGTGATTTTAGATGTTACTTGAGCAAACTGATTTTGGGTAAGCTTCTCATCCATTCGAGTCTGCACAACAGTAGATAGATAAAGCATAAAGAGTGAAAGACAGAGAAGAGGGCAAGGTGTGCGACCTACAGAGCAGGCACCATGGGTATATGATATTGAAAGACAATGAGCTCATCTGTAAGACACTGACCACATCAGCATATATATGGACACATTTGGAAGAACGATTATTGGATGGAATTGTCGGAATGATCCAGTGTTGGAACACGAAGAATAGGCTCGTGGAAAATAGTTGTACATGCACAGGAGACCATTTGACTTAACCAAGTGAAGTCTTCTATTCTATGCCTGTAATGCCGTCAACAATTTTAGTTTCCTTTGTGTTTGTCAAATGGTCAATCAATCAACTTCCATTTGCTGGTAACTATTTGGATTGTTGACAGGGTGACTTTGTGAAATTTTTGCACGGACCTGTGCAAATTTGCCGCATTGATTCATCCAAAGCTATCTTTTTGTAATTATAAACCACAACAATGAAGACGAGCAAAATATAACTGAATTGTGGAAACCTCAAGAGTGGTACAAGAGTTGAGAAGAAAAAGGAACTGCCATAATTCAAACCTTTTTGAATGGTGCAACCATGCAAAAATAGTCTGTACATATATATACCGGGGAAGTGTAAATACACAAAATATAACTAAAATTTTGGTTCGGCTAGAAACTATAGTGAGGAAGTGTAAATACACAAAATTCAGTGTTATGCAGCAACTCCGACCTTGTTTTGATGACAGCAGTATAAGCAAGCAGTACATTAGTTTTCCTTTGGACTCACAACCACGACAGCCTTCGTAAATCTCCTTACTCAAGTGTGATGCCTGGCACTATCCTTTTCAAGGACAGAGAACATGGATCAAGAATTTATGAATCCTAGCAACTGTATCTAGTTTTGTTTGCTTTGCTTTGCTTTCAGGTCCGGTTCTGGCGTTGTCTAGCAGAAAGCTTTCTGGGTTATCTCTGGCGTCTGTTACAGGAAAAAGACTGTTCATATGACCAAATCCAGAAATTGAAGCAAACCCAGATCATCATTTACACAGATACAAAGACTGCAAGGAATCAAAGAAAACCCAAAGCAAAAGACAGATCCATGCAATACCTTGACAAATTTGGCGCGCAGAGAGAGATGAGAGATATATATAGAGAGAGAGAGAGAGAGAGAGAGTTGGGATTTGGGTGACGGAAATGAATGGGAGGTTGCTGTGCTCAGATTGGGTTGAGTTCCAGAGAGAGAGAGTTGCGTTCTGGTGAATGACGGAAAGGGTCGAAGACTCGAAGTAGGTTTGTTTGGAAGTAAACGGGTTCCATAGGTTCCAGTGGGTTTTGCACGCAAGGCTCGTTAATTTACGGGCTTTTTGCGTGCGGGCTTTTTTAGCACGAATTTAATAAATGGACGGGTTCGTGCGGGTTTCGGGCGGGTTTAGGGGTCACGGGCTCAGATGCCAGGCCTAACATAAAGTGTGGTGGAGCTAGCTGGTATGCAAGCCAACGTATCCCACTATATATCATGATAACCGCCATTCGTAGTTAGAATTAATTTAGGACTAGCTAGTTTTGATATATGCAGCATTACAATGTATAACAGAAAAGTAAAAGAATTAGTCACCTAAAGGGTCTGCGCTGTTCTTAAAGACTGACATAAATGAGCATTACTAGCAAAGCAGCAATTATCCACAGATTTAATCTCTGTGAAATAAGTAGTTTTTCTCACATGGACGCCATAAACGAAGAACTCTTGGTTTGGTTGTTCAGTTTGGCCAAAGCATGCTTCAAGAAGAGGTTATGGGACCTGGACTCTTTTGAGGAGAGTGAAAGTCACACTTTCTATTTTAAAGTTCCCACTTCATATTCTTTTCTTTTTTAATCAACAAATTAAATTCTCATTCAACTCAAGCCACAGTGGATACATACCTTCCACTGCCAACAATATGGGCAAATAAGAAAAATGACATGCTAGCACCACTCATTAGACAACCAACGCTTACTTATTAAAAGTGAGCCTATAAAACTATGAAAACAAATATAATACATAGACACACCCCAAAACGTAAAGAACAGATGGATTATTAGATGAGACAATCCTCCTGGATCCCAAATGCGAAACCCCATAAAGGTAGAGCCCATGAGTTGGTCCATGAAAGAGTCCAAGTCCCAAAAACACTCATATTAGTTGTGGACACCCAAAGCCCTTTTGACTTCAGCACCCACATCGATTTAAGCCACCAATTTGAGTTGAGCCTCCAAAATGTTTAGGCACCTCACCATAGGCAACCCTCAAATTTGCTTTGGACACACAAGATCTAGGCACCCACTTATACCAAGCAACACCATCCACGACAGCCCATTCATCTATCACCAAGCAACACCATCCATGTCAGCCTATTCTTCGTTGATAGACGCCATCCTAGTTGCCGCACTTGGACACACCAAATAAGAAATTTCCTCTTCTGCTCCAATCATCACCACGGTCGATAGTGTAGCTGCACATAGCTTGCTTCCTGTTTCTCATCTTCGCAACTTCAAGCGGATAGTCTCTCTCGCAGGTTGGAGCACCCAAAGTGCCCCGGCCATCTCTTCTTAGAATATGCAGCTTATGTTGCCGTCATCGCTATCTCCCACTGGGTACTGAAACCTCGTCCATGCCATGATCGGACCATTTGCATCTGCACCAGTCCCCTTTCAAAAAAATAAAAAATAAATATTGAAAAATTCTAGATCAGTGGAATTAAAAAGTTCAGAATTTATTTATGTTGGAAAGAGTGGTCTATTACCTAGATCGTCTCCTTTTTTTTTTTTTTTGAAAGAAGAGAATTCATTGAATTAGCGATAGAAATCGCTCAAGGGGGCATCCCACATGAGATTGGGAGAGCATACAAATGCCAAATTCGGCTTGACCATAGAGCTAAATGAGAACAAATAAGTAGGTGTACTACACCAACAATTTGTCCTTTTACAATAAAACATTGCTCTAAAGCACTAATAGAGAACTTACCAAAAACTTAAGATAAAATCTCAGCCTCCTCAAGATAATTACCAACAATAACACCATTGTCATGACCTTGAGATTTGTGGAGCAAATCATCAATATCTGCAATTCGGGTATGCAAGGAATTGGTAGACCAATCAAAACTAAATCCATCCCAGCCTAAAACACATTGTTTGGCTCCAGTTTTTCTTGAGAATTAATCTGGAAAGTTTTAGCTCATTTGGATTTCATTTGGTTAGTCTGTCCCCCCCTAACTTGTTTAGCTCGATTTCTCCTCGTCGAAGTAAGGAAATGTGCTAAAGTTGACTTTTCATTTCCATGCTTCCATCATTTCCTTTTCTTGCAACTCACATAATCTTCCATAGTTCTAAATAATATATTTCTAACTTGTCTTTGGCTCAATTTCTCCAAGACACGCCTTGTCAGGCCAAAATGCTCATTTTGGGTCCAAACACACACTGCTCGCCAAGGCACTCAATTGTGGTACTCATAGCATGATTGTACTGAGACTCTTCATAGAATATAGCAATGATCAATTTACCAAAGAGTAAGAGCAGCACACCCAAAATATTACAAGTAGTAAAACTTAACCAGCAACCAGATAGAAGGTCTCCTGGGTCCCAAATCCAAACCCATAGAAAATGCAGGCCCAACTGCTGTGCTCAGATTTTGGCCCAAACCCTTATTGATTTGGACACCATGAACAGGGTACCCCAATGCAGATCTCCACCGTCTCCGGCGGCCTCTTCAACTTCGTCAACTACAGCACGCCTTGGCTGATGAACCACCGAATAACCTTCGACCATCCCAATGAGACCTCTGGTGTCTGCAGAACCAGAGCGCCTGCAAATCCTACCCTGATCCAAAATTTCCACCCCAGAAGACAGGATTGGCCACGAAGCCTTCCCGGTCATGGTCGAGGCAACCAGCTGCGCAAACCTACCAACGCAGCCAAGGCTGCCAAGCGACGCACAATCCACCATCCCTCACAAGGAGAATGGACGCGATCTGAATGGCACGTCCGTCAAGACGAGCAATGATGTGGAGGGGATGAGGATCTCCCTGAAAGCACCCTAGAGAAGGCGGTGGGCGCCGTGAAAGCGTCGATGGAGACCATAGGGCTGAGGGATGAAGAGATAATTAAAGGGGTGCGAATGAGAGGAGACTAGGCAAAAGGCGTGGCGCCGTCGAAGTTGGGTGAGAAAGAAGTCGCTCTCCTAGGGTGTTTTTTTGCACCTAGATGATCTCCTTTGTTCTTGAAAACTAACATAAACAAGGCATAATGGTCGAGAACGATGAAGGAAGAATTCTCGGTTTCAGTGTTCAACTTGGCCACAGCTTGCTGCAATAAGAGGTTTTGGGACTTGACTAAAGAGTTGAGGGTTTCATTGCAATATTTGAATGAGGATACAGAAGTTATCCTAGGAAGGCATCCCATAGGTGCCAAATTTGTCACAAGTAATTTCTTCACTCCAAAGTCATAAATAAGTTTCAAATCCTGTAATGCATAGATAACAGATATAGTTAGAGTTTGATTGATGCTGACATATCGAAGGTGCTAATAAAAGATATGCATATTGAAGAGAAATTGAAATTGATTGATTGAAGATTGATTACAGTAGGATGCTATTTATACAACAAGTCAACAACTGATAAAGACCTAGCTACTACTAGACAATGGCTCACATGTGCTTTCTGAAGGAGTGGTCTGGTGTACAATTGAAGTGAGTGGTTTGGGTGAAGTCTGAAGCTGACATATAACAACAAAGAACTGGTTTCTTGTACTATTAAGACAGTGCACGAGTTGTCTCCTCTTGTGGGGAAGAATTCCAGATAGTTCCTTTGGGTAAGGATTGCCCATGTGCATCCTCATTGCTTGGGCTGCTATGGTGATCATCTTGATGTGAGAATATAGTGTTATTACACCCCCCACAAGCTGATGAGCGGGATGCGTACAATAAGCTTGGAACTGAGATCAAAGAACCGATGTGTAGGAAGACTCTTAGTGAAGATATCCACAACGTTTGCAGCTGATGAAATGTGGTGAAGTGGCATTGATTTGTTAGCTCGAGGTTCTCTGATGAAGTGATAATCCACATCTACATGCTTCGTTCGAGGTTTAGGGAGAGAACTGGGAAAGGGAGACAGCTTGTTATAGCAAGCAAGTTGGTTGAAGGAAATGGTAACAACAATAAAGGAAAGATGTAGCGAGAAGAAAGAAGATTAGAATGGCTGTTGATTGATGTTGGAGAAGAAGATGGTTATCAAACGCCAAGAGGAGGAGAAGCATTTTTTTTTTCTCCCAAGTTGAAGGAAACATAATCTGTGTACCAAACTGAAACGGAAAAAGGGAAGAATAGAGAAATAAAGAGATTTGAGTTTGTTTAAGGAGGAAAGACAAGAGACATTTAGTCACACATGCACAGAGGGGAAGAAATAGATCTGAAGTAAAGCAAACCCACAAGAGATTACAGAAAGACGGAGACACTTAAACATAGCCAAAGCAAAAGCAAAAACAAGGAAGAGAGACTTAAACAAGTAAACGTAAGAGAATATAATATGATGCATGGTGCTGTCAAGTAAGGAAGAGAGTATGCAAGCATATGAGAGGAAATTAAAGAGAGAAAATTTGAGGAATTGAGGTAGAGTATTGTTTAAGGATTGTTGGGCTTGTGTAACAGCCATTGTGATTTAGAGAGAGATGAAAAAATGATAATCAATGAAAAGAAACGAAGGAATGATTACTGGGTCAGAACAAAGGGGATTGAAGAAGTGAATAAAAACAGTTTGAAACTTTGTGAATTTGAAAGAAGATCAAGTAAAGAGTGAGGAAGAGAAGGTAAGAGGGTAAATGAACTAGAATAGCTGTGGATCAGAGTGCCGAAAGATAGAGGCTTTAAAGGAATATGATTTCTTTTACAGAGAAATGAAAAAAAAAGATAGTGAGACAGGAGAGTCTGAACAGAGGAGAAGGAGAATGAGAAGAAGATTTTAAAGAGAAATATAAGAAAATATATATGAAATTGTTGAACAAGGATTGATAAGGGAAACTCAAAACTAATTGAAGAGGAAACAGAGAAGAACTAGATACGAAGTAGAGGAGAGATGCCATTGCAGAATAGACGCCAATGAAGAAGAGAGATGAAGCAACACTGATGCAGAGGAGAGAACTGTTATGCAATCAGAAAGTGTAAGGAGATGCAGCTGCTATTCTCCAAAAATAAAATCAAAGTTGAATCGCAAGGAAGCTATGGAGGAGAAGGGTTGGAACCCTTTTTTTTTTTTTTTGGAATTGAAAGGTGCTTTTGCCATGATAATTGAGAATGAAAAACTGATGTGAAAGATGAAAGATCTTGGCTTGAGAACATAACATGAATTCAAAGAAGAAAATTAGCAGAGTAGAAATGAAAACTGAACTAAAAAGGATTGAGAGATGGTGCTATTGGTTTCAGACCCGTGGGTGTATGGAGAAAATTACTCCATAAACCCAGGGAAGGTTTTGGAGTTCACAGGATCAAAAGTTGTTAAGCAGATGCTCTGATACCATGAAGAGAAATTGAAATTGATTGATTGAAGATTGATTACAGTAGGATGCTATTTATACAACAAGTCAACAACTGATAAAGACCTAGCTACTACTAGACAATGGCTCACATGTGCTTTCTGAAGGAGTGGTCTGGTGTACAATTGAAGTGTGTGGTTTGGGTGAAGTCTGAAGCTGACATACAACAACAAAGAACTGGTTTCTTGTACTATTAAGACAGTGCACGAGTTGTCTCCTCTTGTGGAGACGAATTCCAGATAGTTCCTTTGGGTAAGGATTGCCCATGTGCATCCTCATTGCTTGGGCTGCTGTGGTAATCATCTTGATGTGAGAGTATAGTGTTATTACATATATAGTAGAACATTGACATTTTCACACTGATTGATTCATATTGACTATTGTCAGATATTTTATATATATATTAGGACTAAATTTAGTTTAGTCCCTTGAACTTTAGGGCCAAAATCACTTTGGTCTCTGACTTTTTTTTTTTAATCACGATGGTCCCTGCACTTCCAAATTACATTAACCTAGTCCAAAATCTGACTTTGATTTGAAGAGGAGGTCATGTGCTGAGTTGGAGCCGACATAGGGGCTCACTTTTCAAATTTTAAACACCCAAAGAAAGGCAAAATGGACATTTCAAATTTAATCTAATTTCTATTTTATTTTTTTATTCTCTCTCTCTCTCTCTCTCTCTTCCTTTCTGTAACGTCCCAAGCTGCACCTCACTAACTTAAGCTCGTTACTGTGCTGCCAGTCTCTAAAACATAAACCGAACGCTCAGCTTACATCCTAGATAACCGCCAGGCATTTTATTTGAAATTTTTTTTGTATAAACACAGCAAATGCTACAAATATTTTTGAGGAGAAAATCTTTGAATTACTGAAATTTATTTCATTCGTCCAGAACTTGAATGAAGACTCACACGAGATATACGAATCTCAAGAAATGAGAATTCAAGTAAATTTGACACAAGGCTATCAACAAGTCCCGAAATACGAAGTTCGAGAAAAAGAATTTAGAATAAAGTTTGAACGATGGTTTTCCAAACTTGTTCCTCACACCCAGCTCTGTCCGCTCTTGTCCCGTCACTAGTGCACAATACATGCATCCATACTATTGTAGGGGTGAACTTTCGTCCTCGCTGCTCAATAGGAACTCTATCTCGACTAGATTTGAAAATCGTTAAATAAATTATTGAGGCCTCAGTATGAAAACATGTTTAAACCAAGTATTTAAAGGAACGACAAACTTTAATGTTTTTCAACTTGAAAACTGATGCATGATGCTTAAATAAATACGGCGCCAAATCCAAGTATTACCTGATGGCCGGTCCCATAGACCCACTACACGACCTTACCTCAAATTAATTTATAACCAGGTGAGCGTAGCGAGAGCGTCCGCTACCTAGCTACACGCACGTACCGAGTCCATGATTGCGAATACTCGGACGACCGACATAACTAACCCTCCGAAGGTTTAGGGAATCGAACCCAAGGAAGTCAGTGCCCCTTTCGCTCTCAAGCCATCACGTTTCTCAAGATTTGGTTAGTATGCATTGCATTTTAACATAACCAAACCACATAAACTTAACATGCATCATTTAATAAAAAGCGTAATATAATAAAACCACTAATCGAGGAGAGTCCCGAATCCCCTACCTGGATTCGATGCTCTTCTTCACGTACTTCAAGAGTCACAAACCTTCTGTTCTTCGGGAAACTGGAGTCCTAAATTCCGACACGGTTCCATATCAATAATACTTTCTTAGGGAAATAATTATGTAAGCCTCAACAAATTAAATTGTCCAACCATTCCCTAGTTTGACCAGGATTGACCCTTGTTTGACCAACCAATTGCAAGCTCGATAATTAACCCAAACTACCGAACATTTACTTGAAATTTTTTTTTGACTTTGTCAAGAGGAACCGAAAGGCTTCCTCGGCTCAAGATAAACCCTTTCGACGCACGTGAAATGCTCCAACTGTGCATTGCAGCACAGTGCCTGGCCACATTGATAGCTTCGGGGTTCGAACCTAGGTTGGGGAGCACACCCAACTAGGCAAGAACCACTAGACCACTTGGAGTGGTTATTTACTTAAAATTATTATATCAACCAAATATATTAGGTGCACCCAAAATTTACTAAGGTCACCCAATATATTAATTCCTTTTCTTTACTTGTTATCATTTCACATCATGCTTATGCCAACCAATGTCATAACAATTCCCAATTTCGTCAATAATTAAGTTGGAGTATACTTAGCAATTTCGTCACATAGTAATCGGAATTATTATGGACACCCAACCAACCTCGTTCCATTCTCAACTAAGGTGTGCCCCAAAATACTAAGGACACCCCAGGTCACACTTGAACATTTTCACTCTTCACAACCATTTCATTAATCATAACAAAACTCAGTCCATAATTGCAATAGCAGCAACAACAGATTCAACAACTTATTCAAACTTACTTCCTAATTCAAACATAAACTCCAAACACCCAGATTAGGACAAACTGACCAACTCGATAAACCAGAGGAACTCCAATTTCAACCGAGTTAAACCAAACTCATTTCAATAACTTCTGATCACACAACAAGACCAAAGCTCTGATTCAAGGTTCATAATTACCTTCGAAAACGATTCCAGCCACACTCAGTTTCTGTTAGAGACGTTGGAGTTTCAAAATGGATGGTTTGTTAGGGTTGTTTTAATTCAGTTGTTAATAACTCCTATTTGTGAGGAGCACATTTTATTCGGCTAGATTTTTGACTTTGTCTTCAACTAATTAACCATGATCTTAGGGCTGTTACAGATGTGGATTGTTATTTGTTTTCTGTTGCTTGTAACGGATTTATAAGCCAACGTACTTACATTCAATAAAGTGTGTGTGATCATCCATCAGATTAGAGAGTTTGTGTTTGCTTGGAACTGGTTTCCAACAATTTGGTATCAGAGCCCCACACGGGGCCTGATTGTGAGAGATAGAGAGATTGAAGAAAAGAGAAGGAGAGATGGCTACAGAAGCAAACTTTGTTCAACCAGCGATTCCAAAGTTTGATGGTTATTATGACCATTGGTCGATGTTGATGGAAAACTTCCTTCGTTCGAAGGAATATTGGAGTTTAGTAGAGACAGGAATTGCTATGCCTCCTAGTGGGTCAGAACCAACAGATGTTCAACGTAAGCAGATCGAGGATCAGAAGCTGAAAGACCTCAAGGTCAAGAACTACTTATTCCAGTCTATAGATCGAGCAATAATGGAGACAATTCTTGTCAAAGATACAGCAAAACAGATATGGGACTCGATGAAATTGAAGTACCAAGGGTCAACCAGAGTGAAGAGAGCTCAACTACAAGCCCTAAGAAGAGAGTTCGAGGTTTTACAAATGAAGGAAGGAGAAGGAGTTAACGAGTATTTTGCTCGCACTCTAACAATTGCCAACAAAATGAAGATTCACGGAGAGAGGATGGAGCAAGTGGTTATAATTGAGAAGATCTTACGGTCTATGACTGCTCGCTTTGACTATGTCGTTTGCTCAGTGGAAGAATCTAATGATTTGGACACTTTGACAATCGATGAACTACAGAGTAGCTTGCTGGTACACGAACAAAGAATGAAGGGCCATGGAGGTGAGGAACAAGTACTCAAGGTCTCGTTTGAGGACAAGTTTGGAAGTAGAGGAAGGGGACGAGGAGCATTCAGGGCAAGAGGCCGAGGTAGAGGCAGACTAGGGTTCAACAAAGCAGTGATTGAGTGTTATAAATGCCACAAACTAGGGCATTTTCAATACGAATGCCCTAGTTGGGAGAAGGCTGCAAACTATGCTGAGTTAGATGAGGATGAGGAGCTTCTTCTGATGTCCTACGTTGAACTCAACAATTCGAAAAGGGAAGTCGTGTGGTTTCTCGATTCAGGTTGTTCTAACCACATGACCGGGAACAAGAAATGGTTTGAAGATTTGGATGAACAATTCAGACATTCAGTGAAGCTAGGGAATGACTCAAGAATGCCGGTGATGGGAAAAGGTAGAATCAAGCTCGAGGTTGGAGGAGTAACTCAGGTAGTAACTGATGTTTTCTACATTCCTGATTTGAAAAACAATCTTTTAAGCATTGGTCAGCTACAAGAGAAGGGGTTAGCAATTTTAATACAAGATGGAGCATGTAGGATCTATCATCCTAGAAGAGGGCTCATTATGCAGACACAAATGTCTGCGAACAGGATGTTCGTGTTATTAGCAAACTTGACACCTCAGCTACCTACATGCCTCAACATAGCTTCTGAAGATACCTCCGATCTTTGGCATCGAAGATTTGGTCACTTGAGTCACAAGAATCTCAGAAGATTGCAGTACAAGAAACTAGTAAAAGGGCTACCTCAGTTCAAAGCTTCAGGCAAGATATGTGAGAGTTGCATGGTTGGGAAGCAGCACCGATAAGCTATGCCTAGAAAGAGTCAATGGAGAGCATCCCAACAACTCCAGTTGATACATGCTGATATATGTGGTCCAGTAACTCCTACTTCAAACAGCAACAAAAGGTATCTCTTGACTTTTATCGATGACTATAGTAGAAAAACGTGGGTATACTTTCTTGCTGAAAAATGTGAGGCCTTTACAATCTTCAAGCATTACAAAAATCTTGTGGAAAAAGAAATAGGAATGTCTGTATGTTGCTTGAGAACAGATCGGGGTGGAGAATTCACATCGAAGGAGTTCAATGATTTTTGCAAGACTCATGGTATTAGGCGTCAGCTCACTACAGCCTATACACCCCAACAAAATGGGGTTGCAGAGCGCAAAAATCGTACCATCATGAACATGGTTTGATGTTTGCTATCTGAGAAGGAAATGCCAAAGTCTTTCTGGCCTGAAGCTGTTAGGTGGACTGTCCATGTACTTAACCGGAGTCCTACTTTGGCGATGAAGGATAAGACACCTGAAGAATGTTGGAGTGAAGACAAACCAAGCGTGGAGTATTTCAGAGTGTTTGGTTGCATAGGACATGTGCATGTACCAGATGCAAAAAGACTGAAGCTGGATGACAAAAGCCACAAGTGTGTGTTGCTCGGTTTGAGTGAGGAGTCAAAGGGCTACAAGTTATTTGATCCTACAACTAAGAAAGTTGTGATTAGTCGAGATGTGGTGTTTGATGAAAATGAGAGCTGGAACTGGGGGAGAAATGAAGAAGAAGTTCGTCTTGCTGTTCTTGAGTGGGGAGATAGTGATGTTAGTGATGAAGAAATGAGTAACTCTGAATGTAGTGAAGTTGACACAGAAGAGGAGCAGCAGAATGTGGAATCTAGTTCAAATGAGTCTCCTGAAACAAGTGTGCCAAGTTCACCTATAGGAGATACACTGAATTCACCAGAAGTAAGGAATCGGAGGGTGCCTGTGTGGATGCAGGATTATACAAGTGGAGAAGGCCTATCCGAGGAGGAAGACGTGCACAACTTGGCTATGTTTATCTCTCATGAAGATCCAACAAGGTACGAAGAAGCCGTAAGAAGTGAGAAGTGGAGAATGGCAATGGATTTGGAGATTGAGGCCATAGTTAAAAATGATACTTGGGAGCTGGTACAACTACCAAAAGGAGTTAAGAAGATCGGGGTAAAATGGGTGTACAAGACAAAGCAAAATGAGAATGGAGAAATTGATAAATGTAAAGCTCGCTTAGTTGCAAAGGGTTATGCGCAAGAACATGGAGTGGATTATAACGAAGTGTTTGCTCCGGTGGCATGTTGGGATACTATACTAATGGTTTTGGCTTTGGCTGCTCAAAAGGGTTGGTTGGTATTTCAGCTAGATGTCAAAAGTGCTTTCTTGCACGGGGAGTTAAAGGAAGCTGTGTTCATTGAACAGCCACAAGGTTATGAGCAAAAAGGTGAAGAAGAGAAGGTGTACAAACTCAAGAAGGCCTTATATGGTCTAAAGCAGGCACCGAGGGCTTGGTACAGTAAGATAGAGGGTTATTTCCTCAAAGAAGGCTTTGAAAAATGCAGCTATGAGCCTACCTTGTTTGTCAAAGTGGAAGATGGAGGGAAAATTCTGATTGTAAGTCTTTATGTTGACGATTTAATTTTTACTGGTAATGATGCTTGCTTGATCGAGAAGTTTAAATGTTCCATGAAGTCGGAGTTCGAAATGACAGACCTAGGAAAAATGAAATATTTCCTAGGAGTTGAGGTTCAGCAAAGTTCGAAAGGTATTCACTTGTGTCAGAAGAAGTATGCTCGAGAAATCCTTGAGAGATTTGGTATGGGAAATTGCAACTCAATTAAAAATCCCATAGTTCCTGGTACAAGATTGACAAAGGATGGTGAAGGAGGCAGTGTGGATGGAACGTTGTACAAACAGATGATCGGTAGCCTCGATCATGTACTTGACGGCTACCTGACCGGATTTAATGTACAGTGTTTGTCTTATCAGCAGGTTCATGGCTAATCTAACCGAGATACATTTGTTTGCTGCAAAAAGAGTGCTTAGGTATCTACAAGGAACCACTGAACTAGGAATGTTCTATGAGAGAGGAACTGCAGATGAACTGATGACTTATACGGACAGTGATTATGCCGGTGATCGTGATGATAGCAAAAGCACCTCAGGCTATGTGTTTATGCTGAGTGGAGGTGCTGTGGCTTGGTCTTTGAAGAAGCAGCCAATTGTAACTCTTTCTACTACGGAGGCGGAATATGTGGCAGCAGCGGCATGTGCTTGTCAGAGTATTTGGATGAAGAGAGTGCTCAATCAGTTCAGTCCTTGTCAAAGTAAGTGTATTACTGTGTTTTGTGATAACTCATCTACCATTAAGTTGTCAAGAAATCCAGTTTTTCATGGGAGAAGCAAACATATAGATGTGAGGTTTCACTTTCTACGTGATCTCACAAAGAATGGTGTTGTTGAATTGAAGTTTTGTGGTACGGGTGAGCAGCTTGCAGACATTATGACAAAGCCTCTTGAATGAGTTAAACTGATTGCTTTCAGCAATTTCAGTTTAGGGGAGAAAATGTTGGAGACGTTGGAGTTTCAAAATGGATGGTTTGTTAGGGTTGTTTTAATTCAGTTGTTAATAACTCCTATTTGTGAGGAGCACGTTTTATTCAGCTAGATTTTTGACTTTGTCTTCAACTAATTAACCACGATCTTAGGGTTGTTACAGATGTGGATTGTTATTTGTTTTCTGTTGCTTGTAATGGCTTTATAAGCCAACGTACTTACATTCAATAAAGTGTGTGTGATCATCCATCAGATTAGAGAGTTTGTGTTTGCTTGGAACTGGTTTCCAACAGTTTCCCAAAATACAGCCGAAACTGGTTTGAGGGTGAACTGATAGAGTTTGGTGTCCACAACCCAACAACCTTTATGATTTTTGGTCTGTAAGTGCAGTCGAGCCGGAAACAAAGCCCAGCAATGCCGGAAAAGCTACCGGCGTCAAAGAACAAGGCGGAGGCGATGACAACCCAGAAACGCAAATTGTCAAAACTCAGTCGAATTGAAAAGCTAATTATACTAGGGTGTAAAGCAAGAAGAGGATGTGAGGTTTCAACCACAGGAGGTCCAAACGGTGGCCCGAGTCGCCGAGAACTGCAGAACTCGCCGGAGAAGCCTCGGAGATTCCAGGCGTCGAGTCTCCTTCTCCGTTCAGTGCATGGATGATCTAAAGAGACAGGAACGTAGGCAACGCGGAGAAGAAGGAAATGGAGCTCTCTCGGAGGCCTGAGGTGGCCGGACGGTGGAACGCCGGCCGGGTCCTCCTTGCAGGTTTCGGGTCAGACGCAGAGAACTCCCAGCTCGCTTTCTCTCTCTCTCTCGGTTTCTGGAATTGATCCCGATCCTTGATCTCATCAAGGAATATAAATACTCTAACTTAAATTGTAATCAAGGGCTCAGATGAAGCGGTGGATAGATCAACGGTTAGGATTGCACCACAATAGTTTCTTTTAAATAAATGAATTTCCATAATTTCCAAACTTCGGAAATTCATTATAAATACTTCGAGTGTTTGAAAAATTCTCTGAAAATTCCTACCAACTCATCATGTCGTGTGCTTTATTACCCAACTCTTAAATTGAGGATTTCACTTTAAGAAAATTTCTGAAAATTTGCTCGAGTACTTTGACATTTATTGAGATTGGAAAATTATTTCTGGTACAATCTCCACTAGCTCGAGACATTCTTCCGGGGCTCACACTCTCTGCAATTTCATCTGAAACAAAAGTAACTCCCTTCTGCGAATTTTGAACTCCCATTGGGTGCCACCAATAGTTGTACACCAACATTACTGCTTTTACATTTCTCCAGATAACTCACTTTTGCAGCATTTTGAGCTTTGAGAAGAAAATGTTCTGCTTGGACTGCGGTGGAGATGCATTTTGCTTCTACTATCGCTCTTCCAGACACAAAGACCACCAAGTGATCCAGGTCTGGTCAACTAAATTTCCACCAAGGAGGTCCTTGAGCAGGTTGGGGACGAAGCCAGTAACTAAGGCCAGTATACTAAGCAAGGTCAGAAATCAACTCTGACAACTACCGCCACCACTGTGCACAGTAACTATACAGTGGTTAGCCACTGTTCAAAACCTAACTTTCTTCAAATCTTATCCAAACTCAAATTCAAGTATACAGAGAGGTAAAGCTCGAAGAATTGATCAACTTTCATACATGAGTTGAAACCAAAAGTAGTCGGAAAAGGAAGGAAACCCACCATGAAACCCCTACACCATCTCCTTCGATTCTCACTCACGCTTCGTTTTTGGGACAATCCGACACCATAGGGACTTCCATGACGTCGAGAGGAAGCTTCGGCTATCGGTGTGACGTCACAAATTGGCCGGAATCAGAAAATTTGTTGGCGAACCTGAGAAGCTTTTGGGCTTTGATTCTCTTTCGCTGGAGCTCTTCTATGAAAACCAAAGTGGGATGATAGTGGTGTCGAGAGGAAGTTGTGGCCACCGGTATGTCGTCGGCGGGGATGGTGGTGATTACCTCAGAGATGAGGGGGTTGGAGAGGGAAACATCGTCTTTTTGGGAGATGGGGGTTTGGTAGCGGTAGTTGAAGTGGTGGGAATAGGAGTAGGAGAGGCGGGTGTAGAGGAAAGGAGGAGGAGGAGGAGGGCGGAGATCACGGCGCAGATCGAGTTCAAAATTCATAGAAGGGAGTTACTTTTGTTTCAGATGAAATTGCCGAGAGGAAGAGAGAGTCAGAGAGAGAAAATGAAGAGAAAAAATAAAAAATAAATTAGAAATTAGATTGAATTTGAAATGTCCATTTTGCCCTTCTTTGGGTGTTAAAAATCTAAAAAGTGGGCCTATTTCTTCTCCAACTCAGCACATGACGTCATCTTTCGAGTCAAAGTCAAATTTTGGACTAGGTTGATGTAATTTAGAAGTGAAGAGACCATCGTGATTAAAAAAAAAAAGTCTGGGACTAAAGTGATTTTAACCCTAAAGTTCAAGGGACTAAACTGAATTTAGTCCTATATATTATGTTCAAGCGAATTTTTTTTAAATCGATCAAATATAAATTATTTAATCTGCAGTGCTCTATGATAATATTGTATTCAAACTATGTGATTGTTTAATCTAATATGTTATCGATTAGTGGAGGAGATATTTGCAATGTGACCTAAAACGACGATTGGGAATTTGGGATCATTAGGATCGCACTGACCATTGAGGGATAATCTCATGTGCAAGTGTTTTGTTATTTATATATACTAGCCTAAACAAATGCCTCGTTGAAAAAGAAATAATTGTTGTCATCGCCGGACAGTGACAAGGGCTACAGAGGAAAAGAGGTCTGTAGTGTTGTATACAGAGCTTTTGATGAGCCGGTGAAAGTAGTTAATTTGGGTAGTCCTGCCTGGGTATCTATAAAGATCTTCATTCCCCGAACTGCCTCCAGATCTTCAAACCCCGAACTGCCTCCATATGCGAAATTCATCCCATATTTCAAATAGTTGCCTGCAGCACTACTAAATTTGTGTGCCAGTGGAGACTTCACTGCTATTTACTTAGCTGTAAAGCGTGCATGGCATTAGCAAATCATACACCGCAGGAATCATATATATGGGCCGGGCCACTCTGACAACTCAACATATTTACATCAGTGACGCTTGCGTACCAATGAAATCAGTGAGGACACGACCATCGGAGAAACGGCCAGTGGGTTTGCCGGGAAAGGTATCTCCATAAGGAGATATCCAACAGCGGTCAGAATCAACGCCAAGGCTCGCGACATTGTTGCCGGTGGCGGCGTAGGAGTCTCCGAAAACAAAGAGCTTTGTTGGACGCCAGGGGTGGGGAACAGCTCCAACTAGCGAGTAGCGGCGCCTTTCCTTCTATAAGAGCTGAATAGCATACATGGACACATGCACATTTACAAAGAAAAAGTTAATAATCCATTAGCATATAGCAATGAAAATTGATCTAAAAGGAAAGAGAGGCATAATATGCAGATCCATAGAGGTAAAATTAGTACCTGAGACGCAGTAAAAGACGAAGAGAATAAGGAATAATATTCTTCCATCTAATTCCATTGATATCCTACTGAAGACTAAATCGAGGAAATTGAAAAGAAAAGCCGATCGATTATATTCGTTGCACGAAACTAAGAAAACCTTGAGAGCTACAAGCATATATAAGGGCTAGATATTGGAGATGGACTTGGTTGCTCATCGCTGAAGATGAAGAGAGCTTATATTTATAGTACTGAAGGAATGTACATATGTACGTTCATATAAACCCATGACACGCATCACCGGTGGTGACCTAAACATGTTTAACCATTAATGCTGCTGCATGTTAGATTGTGTAAATATTTAAACATTTAATTAATAAGAACTCCATCTAATTAATCTCATGGCCATATAAGGCATTTTTTTCTGTTAATTTTACTGAACTGCAAGGGACAGTGAGCTCGAACGTGCCTAGCTAATAGTAAGGAACACATGGAAATCTAACCAAGTCAATGTTATAGAGTATTATTCAAGGGTCATGTACGTGATGTGAAGACCTCCATAAACTAAAATACTTGAACACGACTTCATACAATGATTAAGATCGAACCCAAGAATCACATGCATGTGAAGTATTGGTCTTTTTTTTTTCCTTCAACTTGATCCACACGTCAATTAGTCAAATCATCATCCTTCTTTGATCATTATCTTTATGCATCATGTTGCATTTAGTTCTGTTTCTTTTATATCATTATGGCTAACTTAAATATAGTTATATTTTGACGTGGTTCAGTAATTTGTATTGAGAAATTCTACAATATATTATGTTGAGAATGTGATATCCACGTGGAGAAATGAAGACCATATAAATGTGTTTATAAGAATTTGGGTCTTTCTTTAACTATTGTTAATTGGTATCAGTCGTGAAGTTCATATTATTTTATCATAGTATCAAGATGCCACACAGACTCCACCTCACCCAATATAAGCTGTCTATATCTATAGCTTGATAATTTCCCACACATGCGAAGGCCGATTTAGGCTCTCAAACGCCAATTGATTTCAGTAGTGTAAATGCTTTGCGCCACACACAGTGGCGGATCTAGAAAAGTTTCTTAGGTAAGGCAAGATTCAAGGCAAACAAGAAAAACTCAGCCCAGGTAAGGCAAGATTCATCTAGTTTTGCCTTTTTCTGCTATGTTTTAGGTAGTTTCCTTCAGCCAACATATATAAATCAAGGTAGACAAGAAAAACTCAGTCTAGACAAGTGCCCAAACTGGCCTATATGTGGCTCCGCCCCTGGCCACACATATTTCACGTCACCCAATATAAGCTGTCCATGTATATAGCTTGAAAATTCGGAGAACAAATTTTTTTTAAAAAATTTCATACGTACGTGAATAATTCGCTAATTAACTACAGTCAGTCGGGTCAGTCGGTAGTATTATAAAATGGGCAGCCTCATCAACTTAAAACATGCAATCACGTCTTTCTTGTTTGTTGGTCTGTGTATTGAATCACATGTCGAACTCTTTCAGTTTTGGATCCACTTGTACGTCAACTTGAACCGGTTTTGTCAACACCAAAGAAAAATGATCAAACTGGCCGAGTGCAAACCAAACCAGTGGATGTTGTATTCAAGAATTTTTTATCCCATATCTCTTGAAAATGCACTGGTCCAGCTGTGAAGCTCGTCACTCTTCCGCAGTGGTTATCATAATGAAAAACGAAGAGTATATAACGGTGACGAACTACATTAGCAGTGTGTGCTTTACGTGCCAATAATTAAAAAGCTTGGATTATCAAGTTTCTTGGAATGTGAAGTCGCCCTAGTTAAGGATATCCACTCTTTATAAAAAGAGCAACTGTTAAGAGGGATCAGATTTATTATTACATAATATAAGGGAAAATACTAATCACATCAATTAGTTGATCACAGCAATCAATAATACATGCATGCATTGTTAAGGGCTATATTCTCTAAGGATACATGGAACATAAAGATCAAATGCAAAACGAACAGCTAGCTAGCTATTCAATGTGCGCACAGAAAGTTTTCGGGTACCACAGTGAGACGGATATCCCTACGCTAGCAAAACCCATATGCATGGGTTTCCAGGGTGAGGTAGGAATCATTGATTTTGGTAGAGCTTCTTAAGTGTAGCTTTGAGGTTTGAATACACAGAAAACCATCCTTGTTGTGTAGGGTGAGCATAGTCCCAAAAGAATGCAGCAGCTACACTCTCGCAAATGGTATACGTATCTTCCCCCGGAATATCACTCATAGTGCCACACCCATATGGATATCCGGGTGTTACACTAGCACAACATGGCTTTAATCTGTCCTTAAACTTTATGCTTCCTGTCCAGGCACAAGATTCATATACTTCAAGCATGACTACACAATTAATCTTAGCTGTAATTAGAATAAATGACATTCAATGTTACATTACCTTTGTTTTTGAATGCGGACATGAAGGACGTATAGAGATCAAGAATGACAAAGGACGAACTCTTGGTTTGGTTGTTCAACTTGGCCACGGCTTCCTGCAAGAGGAGGTTGTGAGACCTGGAAAGTGAGTTCCGGGTTTCATTGCACTTTTTGTATGAGAATACGGCCGTACCAGTAGGGCGACATCCCATAGGTTCCAGGGCAGTCACGAGTATTTTCTTCACTCCCAAGTCATGGATACGTTTTAAACTAGTAGTTACCTGATTTACTATTGATGTGCTAAAGGATTTCCAACTCTGTAATCGATGGGCCTGAAAGACAGAAGGAGTTCACTGATGAAACATGTGTGTATAAAATTCAGGTTTGAGTTTAAGATAGGGCATGTGTAAAGTTTTGAGCAGTTTTGGTTTAGGTCATCTCTGAAAAATCATCAATTCAAACAGCTAAATTGGACATCGTTAAGTTATCTAGGTGCTGGAATCAAACATATATTAAAATATAATGATAATCAAAATAACTAGATGTTTTCCAGTTTTGCTGATTCTTGCTGTTCAAGTAATAATGTTTTGAGTCAAGACTCGAGCAATGAATAACTCAGATAGTTAATTAAAACACTTGGCAAGAAGGACCTCACCGGAGTCTGACCCTCCATGCTGAAAATGTAAGACTCATAGTCATCACCGGAAACGGTAACCAGGGCCACAGAGGAGTGGAGGTCTGTGGTGTTGTATACAGAACTTGCTCCCTCGATAATCCGCTGAAAGTAGTCTATTTGGGTGGTCAAGTTTGGGTAAAAGTATGAGAGACTGGTCACACCCGTGTCTGCATATGCGAAATTCATCCCGTATTTCAAATAATCGCCTGCAACTTTATTTTTTAATTTGTATGAGATCGGAGACTTCACTCCTATGAACTTGGCTGCAAAACAGACATGTACAGACAAAAACATTCACATGGTTAAGGGACACAAACATATGTGAATTGTGTGCTTTAATTTACATTGTTGATAATTTGATATATAACTATGGAATCCCCAAAACCTAACTGCTCCTTGTTGTTAACATATTAGACAATCAATTAGATCCCAAATAAAGCAAATTACCAATGAAATCAGTGAGAACACGACCATCGGAGTAACGGCCAGTTGCTTTTCCTGGAAAGGTCTTTCCATAAGGATAATTCCAAGGGATGTTCAAAAAGTCATTGTCATTGTTGCCTGTGGCAGCAAAGGAGTCTCCGAAAACAAATAGCTTTGTTGGCCGCCAATTGCTCTGGACAGTAGCTGAAACTAGCTGCCGTGCCCCTCCTTCTCCTACACAAAGCATCAAGTTAAAGATAATCAGCAAAAGCTTATCTGGGATTTATGAGAGAGACATACTGCAGAGGTAGAGAATTTGGACCTGAAATGAAACAAAAGATCAGAAAGTGAGGAAGGAAGAGCCTTTGAGCTGACTTAGCTAGTTCCATGGTACAGAGACTACAGACCTTTAGATGATGAAAGAAGATGCGAACTGTATAGTGTTTAAGAAAAGTAAGAAAGAGTAATTATATGACATGCTATCTTTCTTCGATCGTTTCTTTCGGTGATTAATTAGTGACGTGAAGGTCTTGGTTGGCTTTCGCTTTCCACTTCAAACGTATAAATGCAAGGTCAACTTCCGATCCCAAGGTCAATCTTTACAAGTCGAGTATAGATTAAGATTACTAACAAAAAGTGTAGTGGTTTGACCCATAACATTCACTGATCGGCAAGTGATGAGTTGGGAACTTATGATAATGTTTACAGCGTCAGACATCGATGTGGAAGCATTGGAGGCTATCCAATCTTGTGTCTCTCAAGTTATGAATGAGCAATTATGTGTATAATATTCTCAGGATGAAGTTAGGTGTGCCTTATTTTAAATATACCCTACTAAATCCCAACGGGGATGCCCCCATTATTTTTCCAACACTACTGGGAATTTGATTGGGGATGAGGTAACTTAGGCAGTTCAGAGTTTTCTTCATTCAGGTCAGCATCTACGACAAATTAATTTCACACATATTTGTCTTATCCCAAAGGTGAATAATCCGGAGCACATGTCAGATTTAAGGCCTATAGCGTTGTGCAATGTGATCTACAAGATTTGTTCGAAAGTTATAGCCAACAGGCTTAAATTGATTTTACCGGAGTTGATTTCACCATATCAGAGTGCTTTTGTTCCTGAAAGGTTGATTACTGATAACATTCTTGTGGCTAATGAGCTTGCTCACTTTGTTCATAATAAAAGGGAGGGTGGTGACGGTTACATGGCTCTAAAATTAGATTTGAGCAAAGCTTATGATAGGATGGAATGGACCTTCCTTCAAAAAGTTATGGAGAGGTTTGGTTTGCTTCTATTTGGATAGAGATGGTGATGCAATGTGTTTGCTCTGTCAGATGCTCATTCTTGGTAAGAGGTAAGCCTCATGGCCATGTGACTCCAAGTAGGGGATTACGGCAAGGCGACCCTTTGTCTCCATACCTATTATTTGCCGACGACAGCATGCTTTATGCTAAAGCTTCATTGTAGGATTGTTATCAAATACATGATGTTATTGAAACATATGGCAGGGCCTCAGGTCAGTTGGTCAACTTTGATAAAAGTTCTGTTGTATTTAGCAAAAATATTTTTGATAATATGAAGGAGGAGGTGTTTTGTTTGTTGGGAGTTGAGGTTATTGAGTCCCATGAAAAATCTCCCAACCTATGTAGGGAGTAAGAAGACAGCTACCTTTCAATATATCAAAGAAAATTTGGCCAATAAGGTTTCTAATTGGCAAGGTAAGTTGTTGAGTGGTGCAAGAAGAGACATTCTTATCAAAGTAGTGGAGCAAGCTTTCCCTACTTTTTTTTTTTTAGCCGATAAATACTTATTGCATGAATAGTCATTATCATTTACAACACTCCCCCTTGGATATTTCATGTCAATAGTGTTGCATCTGCTATGCTCTTCTAAATTGCCTCGTCAAAAACCTTGCCAAGTAATAAAAACTCTGTGGGAAAAAACAACCTTGGTCGAAGGAGAAAAAGAGCACAACGCGCGTGAATGTGGAGTAGTCGACATCCTTCAACACTCCCCCTTGTACCGCTCAAACTCGGTGATGACGCTTTGATCGTTGCCTCACTAAAAACCTTGCCAGGTAATAAAAACCCTGTGGGACAAAAATAACCCCGGTCGAAGGGCAAAAAGAGCACAACACATCCTTCACTCTTCGAGATCGAACATGTAGACATCATACCTCCCCCTGATTTCTACAATTATGGGAGTTCGGATAACTTTCTTAATCCACTGCTCTTCACATGTTTCTCGAATGTGGATTTAGGTAACGACTTGGTAAACAAGTCCGCTACATTATCCTCTTAACCGATTTGATTCACTTCAATATTTAGAAGTGTTTGTTGTTGCTGATTGTAAAAGAACTTAGGCGATATATGCTTAGTGTTGTCGCCCTTGATGAAACCTAACTTCATTTGCTCAACACAAGCTGCATTATCTTCATAAATGCATGTAGTTTCATCTGTGGTAGACTTCAAACCACAAGATGCTCGAATGTGTCTAACTATATACCTTAGCCATATGCATTCTCGCACAGCTTCATGTAGAGCGATAATCTCTGCATGATTTGAGGAAGTAGCAACAAGGGTCTGCTTTGTAGACCTTCAAGATATCGCAGTGCTTCCCATAGTAAAGACATAACCCGTTTGGGAGAGACCTTTGTGAGGATCAGAGAGATATCCTGCATCAGCAAAACCCATCAAGACATCGTTGTCATTTTGATGGAAGGGATGAGGAGCACGAAAGGTGGAGCTTTGCCTTGTGGAGTCCGATCCCACACTTCCGTTATTTCTTTTCTCTTTGTAGGGATAGAATAAGCACATATCAATCATACTCTCAAGTATCGAAAGATTGTGTTTATGCCAATCCAATGGCGGCATCTTGGCGCAGAACTGTGTCGAGCTAACAAGTTCACTGCGAATGAGATGTCCGGTCTTGTGCATTGAGCTAAGTACAATAATGCGCCTATTGCACTTAAATAGGGCGCTTCAGCCTCTAATAAGCCTTCGTCCTCATCCCTTGGACAAAACAGATCTTTTTCAGGCTCAAGACTACGACCGATCATGGGAGTACTCACAGGCTTTGCTTTATCTTCATTAAAGCGCCTTATAATTTTTGAGTATATGCTGACTGATGGATCATAATCCCATCACTACGGTGCTCGAGTTCTAGTCCAAGGCAAAACCGTGTTTTCCCAAGATCTTTCATCTCAAATTCGGATTTCAAGTACTTAGCAGTTTCCTTTAACTCATCTAGAGTTCCAATTAGGTTCATATCATCAACATAAACTGCTACAATTGCAAATCCGGAACTTGTCCTTTTTATAAACACGCATGGGCATATTTCATTATTCTCATATCCCTTCCCAATCAAGCAGTCACTTAGACGGTTATACCACATCCGTCCGAATTGTTTCAATCTATATAGTGAGCGTCTCAATCTTATTAAAAAGGCGCTCCGTGGTTTAGAGGCACTTGACTTGGGTAATTGGAGTCCATTTGGAACCTTCATATATATCTCTGAATCTAGATCCCCATAGAGATATGCTGTAACCACATCTATAAGCTGCATGTCAAGTTTTTCGGAAACTACCAAACTGACAAGGTAGCGGAATGTTATAACGTCCATTACGGGAGAATATGTCTCCTCGTAGTCGATTCCAGGGCGTTGTGAGAAACCTTAAGCCACAAGGCGGGCTTTGTATCTAACAACCTCATTTTCCTCATTACGCTTTCTAACAAAGACCCATTTATGGCCAACAGGCTTTATACTTGGGGGTGTCAGCGTTATAGGCCCAAATACCTATCTCTTTGTTAGTGAATCCAATTCAACCTGGATCGCATCTTTCCATTTAGGCCAGTCTGCTCTTCGTTGACATTCTTCAATGGAGCGAGGTTCGATATCATCGTGTTCTATAATTCCTTGAGCAAGAGAATATGCAAATACATCATCAAGGATAATAGAATCTTGATTCAACATCTCATGTACACTAGTGTAATTCATGGAGATCTCCCTATTCCCTGGAATTAGTTCTAACATTGGAGCGTCCCCCAATGATGTCTCTTGGGCATAACTATAATCCGGAATATCAGATGGGTTATTTATGTCGATGATTAATGGATCTTTCTATTCCAAACTCGCTTTCTTTCTCGGGCGAGAATCCATCTAACCTTTGGGCCTCCCACGTTTCCTTGCTAGGAGCCTGGCCTAAGCCACATTGCCATCACTATTAGTGGTGGCGGCGCATGCCCAATACCCCTAGGGGTGGCGCCATGTCCATGATTTTTAGGGACATCAATCCTTGCAGGCACGTTTGCAGCAGGTATATGTGATCTTGTCACTTTAACGATATCAGAAAATGCATCAGGCATAGAGTCTGCTACGTTCTGAAGATCGAGAATTCTCCTCACTTCAATTTCAGACTGTGCGGTTCGGGGGTCAAGATGAGACAAAGTGGGGATAAACCACGACAATTCATGTCGTTCCTGTTGAACATTATTGTTCCTATTTCCCCCTAACGACGGGAAGACTGTCTCATCAAAGTGACAATCCGCAAATCTAGCGGTAAATAGATCGCCTGTCAAGGGTTCTAAGTAGTAGATAATGGTTGGAGAGTCATATCCAACATAAATGCCTAATCGTCTTTGAGGACCCATTTTGGTGCGCTGTGGTGGCGCAATTGACACATAAACTATACACCCAAATATGCGTAAGTGTGAGACATCAGGCTCATATCCAGTAACCATCTGGGACGCAGAAAAGGGTTGAGTGGTAGTAGGCCTCAGACGAATGAGCACAGCTGCATGCAATATTGCATAGCCCCAAGCAGAAATAGGGAGATTGGTGTGCATAACCAATGCTCTAGCGACTATTTGAAGTCTTTTAATGGCAGCTTCTGCGAGACCATTTTGGGTGTGAACATGAGAAACATGGTGTTCAACCTCAATCCCAATGGACATGCAATAGTCATCAAATGTTTTTGATGTAAACTCTCCAACATTGTCAAGACGAATTGACTTAATGGGATGATCAGGGTGGTGAGCCCTTAATTTAATGATTTGAGCTAGGAGTTTAGCAAATGCAGCATTTCTTGTGGACAATAGCATGACATGTGACCATCGTGTCGATGCATCAACCAACACCATAAAATATCTAAATGGTCCGCAAGTTGGTTGAATAGGTCCACAAATATCACTTTCGATTCTTTGTAAGAATGGAATATTTTCCTTAGTGTCCTTTGCATAGGATGGTCTCGATCCTAATTTTGCTACAGAGCAGGCTTTCCAAAACGAAAGATGGGCTTTAGAAGCAACCATGGAAGTATCCGGTTGAGCCACGAAGTCACAATTGACTTTAGAAGTAGAAAAAAAAAAAACCAAGGAGGTATTGGTGGCGTCAATACCACTTTTGGACCGCAGGGGGTAGGCGGCGCCAGCCCTACCTTGGATCAAATTTTGGTTCTGACTTCTTTTCATTTTGAAAAATGGATGTCTGTGTGAAGTCTTTAATATACGGATCATCATATCACGACCTGAGTGTCCCAAACGGTCATGCCAAAGCCTATATGAATCAGAATCCCATAAGTCATCTCTCATGATATGGTTGGATTCAATAACTCGAATAGTGGTTGCATACAACCCACTAGATCGATACATAAGTTTCTCTAATACTCGTTTATGTCCGTAGTCATTAGAGGTGATGCAAAGGAACTCTTGTCCATTCTCACAATGTGTTTCCACATTAAAACCATTGGCTCTTATATCTTTAAAACTCAATAGGGTTCTTCCAGCCCTAGGAGCATATAGAGCTTCGGTGACATTAATACTTGTGCCATTTGGCAACATAAATTGAGCTGGTCCTCGACCATAAATCAATTGTGATGGTCCAGCCATCGTAGTCACAGAAGATAGACTAGGCGTCATCCATAGAAATAGTTGCCTATGTCGCAATATAGTATGTGTGGTGCCACTATCAACAAGGCATTCCAACTCTCCAGGAAACATACTGAAAAATAATAAGGTTTGGAATTAAAACATATCCATGACATCGAATAATAATACGATACTTTATTAATAAAGATAGCCAATGATTACATCAAAGGTCCCAAAAAGTCTAATCCAAAATAAAATCAAACTAAGACACATTGTAGTCACTCTATCCGTTTGGTAACTCCAATCAAATATGACCAGGAAAGTAGAGAGATATTGGTGGAGCGAGGCTCTCTTAAGTACCATTAATTTCAATGACTTTACTACACATCATATTTCATTGGGTGCACCACATAAGAAAGAGTTTAACACAATTGTCATTTATTGACTAAGGCATATTGCCATTACAAAAATTCTTGGAAAATAAAAAGACTAATCTAATCAAAGTCTGCGGCATCCTTGTGCACTTCATCATCAGCTTTGAAGTCCTCTATGGTGAGATGGACGTCTCCACCATTTTCTTCTTCTTCTGCAAGGTACACTTCTTGCTCCCTCAGGTCCCTATATGCCCTGTATCTTGAAGCTAGTTACTCGCTTGCCTTGCATTGCTTGAACCAATGCTTACTTGATCCACATTGATAACACATGTCATTGTGGTTGCCTCCCTTTAATTGAGGTGCACGTTGTGGGCGTTCTCTAGGAGGGTTGGTGCCACCACCACGACCCATGGCGCCTCCACCACTAGCCATGGCACCGCCACCACGACCACCTCTCCCATGTGTGGCATTGCCACAACGTGTATCCTCACCAAACCTACGGTTTCCTTCCTTGTTAGGGCTGTTATATGGACCCATATGTCCCTCATATCCCTTATTCTTAGGGTTCCGCTCCTTGCGCCCTCTTTTGGGTGCAGTATAATTCGCCTCATGTAAGCTCTTAGTTCCAATGGGCCTTGAATTATAATTCGTCACGAGTATGTTATCATGTTTCTTAGCTACATATATGAGATTGATAAGCTGATGAAACCTCGTGATCCGTCCAGCATTGACTTCAGTGCAGTATTGCTTTGATACCACAATGGCTTGAAACGGGGAAGGTGGAGAGAGTTTTCTCAATTAGCTCTTGCTCTGTGACAAGTTGTCCACAAAACCTCAACATGGACCGTAGGAGAAGAGCTTCTGAATTATATTTTTCAACAGACTTGAAATCAGCAAAGCGCAGATTGTTCCATTGAACCTTCAAGTCAGGGAGGAGGGAATCTTGGACATTGCCAAAGCGCTCTTCTAGCGCTACCCATAGCTCTCTTGCATCCTTGATCGACATATACTCCAATCTGAGTGCCTTGTCCATATGGAGTTGCATCAAGATAACTGCTTGAGCATGCTTTGTAGGTGTTCGCACGAACACACGATTCGGGTTAGGTGCCTGGATTATGGATAATATTCCTTTTGAAGTGAGGTGGTTCACAACATCGGTTACCCAACTGTGGTAATCCGAGCTTGTTGAGTCAAGCATGGGAAAGTCGAGTCTAGGTTCATTCGACATCCTGAAAATAAGAAGAAAAAATATATTAGTTTCGGAGCTAAACTTCCACGAAAACTAAAATAATAAGATTTCCGAGCTATGCTACCAAGAAAACAATTTCCAAGAATATCTTTTGGATGAGACCAAACAATAATGCTTTAATATGGTCACAATTTGATGCTTATGGACGCTCTTAGTCCGAGCATTATAAACACTCTTAGTTCATACGAACACTCTTAGTTCGTTAAGCGTGAATCCTCACAATTTCGCTTTGTTAAATAATCGAACCCATGTTCATATATTGAAAATCCTACAGAAAATAAAGGAATTTAAAAGACAAGAAAGTAGGAACTTTAATATTTAAAACTTGTTGAAATTCGGAGCAGATTAGCTTCTGAACAGCTCCCACTTCGAATGGTGTACAGATCTCAAAATGACTCCAATAGGGCTGAAATTTGGAGGTCAGATAGAATAGACAGAGACGAACAACTTTGATGAAGGAAGGATATTGATTTGAGGTCCTGATCAAGACGTTTCGGGGCATGAAAACAGGCTTATCTGCATAGGAACGAGCGTGCTGCTGTGCTGCAGGGGCAGCAGGCGTGCGATGATGCTGCAGGGGCAATAGGAGGCACATGGATGCTCAAGGGCTGTAAGAGCAGCTCACTGTATGGCTAGCAAGGGCTAGGAGCTTGTGGTAGTTTTTGGTGAAAGAAATTTCGGGTGTTAGGATTTTTTTTTCTTGGCTAGGGCTTGGGTTAGAATATCGTGCTGATAATGTGTTGTAGAGAATTGAAAAATTTGTATTGTATTGTATTCATCTCACCATGAGGTTTATATAGGGTTACATTATGTATACAAAAGGCAATACATAATAGCTATACTAATCAATCGCACATTACAAGTATGTCAATCGCATACATTACGAGTCTGTCAATCACATACATTAAGCATTACTTATTGCATGAATAGTCATTATCATTTACAACAGGGACAAAAATGTACCCCCCAATACAATGCAGAAAAATGAAAGATGGAAAAACTGAATTCCATCTGCTACTCTAAAAAGGTTACAACATAACCATAAACATGTGGTGCTATAGTAAATCCTTGCTTCAATGGAACCATGAGCCCACCAACTTTTAGGTATCACGCTAATAGGGAAAACCCAAGTCATCCATTCGAAGAAAAAGAGAGAGAGCAGGCGGTAGAACCTTATACCATACCAACGAAGAAGAACCCAAACCCAAGTTCGCCAATCTGTCTGCAACAGTATTCCCTTCATGAAGAACATGAGTGCAATAAAAGGACATTGATCGGATGCGTGATAAGCAATTTAACCATTCAATACGAAGAGACCATGGTGGAGAGAAGGAAGAAGAGGTAATGCATGCAAGAACGCTAGTTGAATCACTCTCAAGCCAAATATAGCGCCAACCAAACTTAAAAGCATTGTCAATCCCAAGAATAACTCCCATTAATTCGGCGAAGAATGCAGTTTGGTTACCTAGCCCACGACATAAACCACCAATGTAATGACCATTACTATCTCTAAACACACCACCACAAGCTACAGGCCCAGGATTACCCTTAGCCAAGCCATCAATATTAAGTTTAACCCATGGAGAGATTGGGGGATAGAACCAATCTTGAAGCAGTGTGAGACCTTGAGGTAGGCTGAATACCCAACCCAATCAATAAATTATTATCTAAAATACCACTTGAGTGACCGGGCATGTGGGGAGCAGCGAAACGAAGCCAAGCTTTAGTGGACGGGAAAACTCTCATAAGAGAATGAGGTTTATCATCAAATCGCAGCCTATTGCGTGTCTTCCTTATAGCCATTAAAACATAAAGACAGCCACCAATCCAAAAAAATTTCAGTTTAGGAGAAAAAGGCTTACGTGTGATTGAGTTTAGAAAATCACCAATAGAACCATTAGAAGGCAATGAAGTCCCAAAGCAACATGCTAACCATTGCTAAACATGTTGAGCAAAGGTGCATGAGACAAATAAGTGATCTGAGTCCTCCAAATAGCCAAAATAACAGAGCTGACAAACAGATACCATAGGAATGCCACGTCTTTGAAGTTGATCATCAGTTTACAACTTACTATGCAAGAGATGCCACGCTAGCATAGAGTAACGTGGAGGAATGAAATGCCACCATATCTTTGTTGCCCAATCAGCCGATGCTAGGTGCTGGCGAATAAGCTCATAACCCTTTGAAAAAGAAAAATGCCCAGAGCTAGAAGTTTCCCAAAATAAGAGATTAGGTGTTGAATCAATGGGAAGAGATGTATGAAGAATTTCAGCAGCCAAAGTAGGAAAAGAAGTAATAAAGCTATTTGGGAAGACCCATTGCTGACCAAATACAAAAGACTCCACTTTAGTCAATAACAGTGCAGGAAAGTGTTGAGCTTGAAGCTTGTCAAGTAGAGGAGTATCGAGCCGACGATCTGACCAAAACATGACAGATTTACCATCCCCTACAAGCCATCTGGAATTCTGAAAAATTAGTGGAAGAATAGCCTTTAAACCATGCCAAATTGAAGAACCAAAATATCTATACTTCATTTGACAACAAATAGAGAAACGAGTGCATGCAAAAGAGCTCCATAAGGATACAGATGTGAGAACATTCCGGCCTAAACTTAGAAGAGCAGTAGTGTTATTGGATTTAAGATCACGTAAACCAAGACTAGCTTCTTCCTTAGGAGCACAGACTTGCCACCAAGAAAAGGTGACAATCTTTGTAATAGCCAAGTTCCCAGACCAAATAAAATTACTAGCACAAGGAGACAAGTGTTTCAAGAGAGATGAGGGCCAAAGGTAGACATAGCAGCTATGAAGAAGTACTCTCTGAAAAACATCATGTACCAATTGCACCCGGCCCGCCATGGATAAAAGTTTTCCTTACCACCCAAAAAGACGAGCCTTTGCTTTATCTGCAATACCTTGAAGATGAATTCGACGTGGCTTACCCTTAAATATAGGTACACCCAAATAAGTGAAAGGGGTAGCTCCGAATTTAAAACCAAGAATCTGTTTCACACATTTACGTCTATGGGAATAAGACTTCCCCATATAGAAAGTACTTTTATCCTTATTCACCATTTGCCCCAAAGTAGCACCATAATTTACTAGAAATTTCCGTAATCGTTTGAGAGAATTGGCATCCCCACGACAATAAATAAACAGATCATTAGCATAGAGCACATGTGTGAGTGCACAAGCTCTTGGCTTTGAAATAGGCTTAACACGTCGAGAAGAAAAAAGCAAAGAGAGTCCCTGACTTAGTGCTTCTTCTACAAGGCAAAATAAGAGAGGGGAGAGAGGATCCCCTTGTCTTACCTCCCATGCACAACTGAAGAAACCATGAGGAGAACCATTTATTAAAACAGAAAGCTTTGCTGACTTTAGGATGGTAGCAACCAAGTCTATGAATCCAGTAGAAAATCCAAATTGTGTCAAAACCTGAAAGAGAAATTGCCAATTTAAAGTATCAACAGCTTTAGCAATATCAACTTCAATTCCCACATTACCTCCTGAGATTTTTCGATCCAATAAATTAAATCCTTCCGAAACAAGTGAAATGCAATCAGAAATCCTCCGGCCATTTAGAAAAGCTGTTTGCTGAGGAGAGATAATCCGAGATGCAATAGGGCCCAATCTGCTGGCTATGATCTTTGGAATAATTTTAAATAGAAAATTAGCAAGTGCAATGGGACGATACTATGAGATAGCACTTGCTCCCTCAACTTTTGGCACCAGCACAATGAAATTAGAGTTTGCATTGGGGTATAACCAGTTTTGTTGGAAAAAGAATTGAACAAAGCAATCACATCTTGACCCACAATATCCCAGCAAGTTTGATAAAAAGAACCTGGAAAGCCATCCGGACCAGGAGTGCTAGAAGGATCCATAGAGAAAACTGCACTCTGAATCTTATCCGCGAAAGGAACGGAAACCAGAGTAGAGTTTTCATCGGCAGAGACTAAGCTAGGAATAACTTGACAAAATTCATCAACACCTTGTGGACCACATGATCAGCAATACTTTGTGGCTCAGAGAGTAGAGCCTCCCCATCTTGTAGACAATTAATTGTTGCTCTTGCATATTTATTCCGAGCGTAAGCATGAAAAAAAAAAGAGCATTTATCACCTTCTCTAAACCATTTAACTCGTGCCTTATCTCTCCAAAATGCCACCTGTTGGCGAATAGCCTCAAGAACTGCAATCTTAGCACTTATTTCTGCCTCAAAATTACTTTCACAAGACCCATCAGAAGCTATATTTTGTTGAATGGTTGCCAAATTGGCACGTGCAACCTCCAAATTTCTATGAACATTTCCAAAGACAGTGTTATTCCAATTTTTCATGCTAGTTTTCAAGGCTCTCAACTTTTGCAAACTGACATACATAGGGAAACCCACAGGCGTGGTAGTAGACCAACAATTCTCCACCAACTGCTTAAAAGATGAATGAAGTAGCCATATAGACCGGTTACCTCGATTATTTACAGTAATTAGCTACAAATTTAAAGAAGCCCAAAAAGAAGCGGGTACAGAATCAATGGAAACCATTGGCTCTGAAATGCATACCAAAGCGGGCGGTGCTGACAACATATATTTGATAATTCGGCACGAGAATCTGAATTACCAATACCATAGAGACTTACGCTTAACCATAGAGGTTGCAGCAAGCTCTCCCCACTTATGCTATGAGTGTTTTCCAATTGACAAAAAAATTCTATGAAGATCTTGAGCAATTATGTGCAAAGTTTTGGTGGGGAAGTACGCTAGATAAAAGGAAAATTCATTGGAACTTTGGAAGGCATTGTGTAACCCTAAAGAGAAAGAAGGCCTAGGATTTTGTAGTTTGGCAGAGTTTAATTCAGCAATGTTAGCAAAACAAGCTTGGCAAGTGGTCAATAACCCTCAATCTTTGATTACTCGATTGTTTAAAGCTAAATACTTTTCGGATGATTCATTTTGGACTGCTTCTTCTCATGCTTCTTCTTCTTATTCTTAGTATTTTCTCCACAAGGGACTTATTAAGACAAAGGATGTTTTGGCAGATTTGTGATGGTGCAATGGTGAATATATGGGCAGATTCATGGATTCCTGGGGTGCCGGATTGTCTCCCTTGTGATGGTAATTTGGCTGCAAATGATCTCAATTTGGTGAGTGATTGGATCTGCCATACAGGGAATTGGAATGTTGGTCTAATTAAAAGGGTGTTTCTGGTGCATGAGGCTGAAGCTAATTTATCTATTCCTTTATTGTCAAGGGAGGTTAATGATAGGGTGGTTTGGCGTCTTGCAAAGAATGGAAAATTCACGGTTAAGATTGCTTGTCGGTTCTCCTTTTCTACTTCTCCTTCTCGTTGTCCTTTTGAATTGTCTGTTGGTGTAAGCTTTTGGAAAAAGCTATGGAAGTGTGTCACAATATACTCCCATCTTTGGAGAGACTTGCTTCGAAAAGGGTTGTGTTGGAGTCTATGGCATGTCCTCTGTGTATGATGGAGATTGAGACAACAATTCATTTGTGTCGTGATTATTCTTTCACAAAACAGGTTCTGCAAACAAATGGGGTTTTTGCTCAGGTGTGTTACAATCCTTACTTTGTTCATTTTGATCTTTTCGAATAGCTTAGTTCTTTTGCTACTGAACTGTCATTGGAGTTACTAGGTATATCAGTGTACCTTCTATGGGGTGTTTGGAAGGAAAGGAACTGGTACTGTTGACGAAGTAGTTTTGAAGGCCATGTCTAGATTGCATGATTTTCGTTTCTTGAACGTGAAAACTGTGAGTAGTACAAGAACAGTTCGATGGATTGCTCCTCCTTTGGGATATTTTAAAGTTAATATTGATGGGTCTTTTCATCAAGCAACGAAGAAAGGCGGCATTGGTTTTGTAATCAGGATAGGCAAGGTACTTTCTTGGCAGGAGGAGGTATATCATTATCTATTCTATTGTCTCCTGAACATGTGGAGGCTTTGGCATGTAAACAAGCTCTTGAGTTTGTAGTTGCAAATCAGTTTCTTCCGGCTACTGTGGAAACTGATTTTCAATTGGTTCATAGTCAGTTGGTTAGTAAAGGGAGCTGCAATTTGTCCTTTTTGGGACGTATTTATGATGACCTAGAGACAATTTTGGAGAACCATGCAAATTTGCGTGTAACTCATACTAAGAGAAGTGCAAACCGGGTTGCAGATCTTATGGCCGCTCATGCTAACTCTTGCATGGTGGAGACATTTTATTTTTCTTCTACTCCTTTTTTACAAGCTGCCTTAGCAGCTGAAGTTTGTAATCTGTAAGCATTCGTTCGATCAATAAAGTCTGACCTCGTTTTTCTCAAAAAAAGGTCAAAGGCTATTCAAAAACTATAATTTGCAGTTAGAGCTGAAATATGTGGTATCAAAGTAAGAAGGATAGAAACAAATGGCTGGAGGATCGGTTGCACAACACTTTCAGAGGAATTTTCACTACTTTTTGAAACTTCATATAACAGCTAATTGCATGTCATAATGTTTTACAAGTTCACTAAATGTAAGGTTGATCTAGCTCGTCCTCCACAGAGTTCAGTATCTCTAAGAATGAGGAAAAGCCATGAAGAGATTTTCAGGGGTAACATGAGGCGACCCTTTCAACATTTAATTCTTTTTTTTTATTGACACAATTTCGATTGAAGTCACCTAATCCCATAGCTTTCACGATGTCATCAGTCGATCTCTTATATAATCAAGGACTCCATCCACGTTCACTGTCCAAGCAACTTCAACAGGGGAATAGCCTGTCCATGGATTGTTTGAATTCCAACTGTAACAAGTTCAACTTAGTTTAAGGAAACAGTTGCATAGAGTAGAATTTAATTCAAGAAAAAAACTGATGTGCACATACTTCTTTAGTCCTTGATCCATCAGTGTGTGCCCAACACAGATGCCCTGAGTCTCAACCCTCACAACCCCCTTCTTGTATGTAAAGAGATCAGGACGGACTACTGCTACAAAACTGACAGGGTCATGAAGGAAAATCCCTGAAATGAACACGTGTCAGATTCATTCAGATGTAAGTATCAAATAATAAAACAACAATAACAATGACGGCAAGTGCAAGTTCATCTCATATATTAAATTACCATAAACACCATCAGATTTCACATGCCAATCTCTGTAGAATTTACAAGTGTCACTTATGAATTGAGCATGTTTTCCTTGTGATTCCCGCAGTTGGAGGAGGTCAGAATCTGAACCAAAATACAGTTATCAAATCAGAAGGATGTTATTTCACTATTCCTCAGCATATGAAAAGATGAATTGGAAGGTGAAGCAAACTGTAAACTTAAGTCCCACCTGTAAACTTGACTTGGGTCGTAATATTTATTCCAACTACAGTAATGTTAGCCCCAGATGTAAACACAACATCTGCTGCTTCCGGGTCTCCATAAATCTGCAAGTCAGAGATCGGTGTCATCATGTGCATTTTGTTGAGATGAATTCAAATCATGCACAATTGAGTAGTTTCCTGCTTTAAGACTTACAAGTAGAAGTCTAGAACTCAGGATCAAAATATCCAAGTGGCATATAAAGTTACTATGATGGAACATTTTAATTAGACTCTTTACTTAAGGTGCAATGATAATCGTCCTCCTCCGGGAGGTGAGTTAACAAGGATAGGAACAACTAACCGCAGTTATACAAGTACATGAGCCAAAAGTAGGCTGGAGGGATAGAAACAAATCCCACACTATGTTTTTCACAAAAGAGCTTTTTAGATTTAAGAAAATGAGATCATTTGGCGAAGTTAAATTTACTTCTTGTCCCAACCCATTTAGGATCATCACGGTAGAAACAGGTGGCACTTACATTTGCTTCAGCAGCAGGATTTACATTTCCCAGTGCAAAGAAAGCACCGCCAAGTACAACCACCCTCTTCACCTTTCTTGCAAAGGAAGAATCCCTTTTGATTGCCTGAGCAAGGAAACATCAATTAATCAGAGATGAATTTTGAGAGTATGAATATTGAAGGAAAAAAGAAAGGGGGGGGGGGGGGCAAAGGGCAAGTATTTGATACTTCAACTAACCAATGCCAAGTTTGTCAAGGGGCCAAGGGCAAGTATTGATACTTCACCAGGATATTGAGACACTGTATCAACAAGAAATTCAGCAGCAGTCTTCTCAATTTTCTTTGTTTCTGGAGGAGGTATAAATATGTTCCCCAATCCATCAGAACCGTGGATAAAGTCAGCAACACGTGGCCTTCCACCCTGTTGTTTCCAGAATTAACATGGTTATGATAAAATTAATTAGAGTTTTTACTAGGATAAGTAAACTAGACGCATGGGGAAAAGGTTAAGGGTAACAAAACTGTGAAGTGTAATAAAAGTGGTCAACTAAAAAGAAAAGAAAAAACAGAGAGATGATACGAAACTATGATCCAAAGGTGCATCTCTATAAAGATTTTTCATAAAGCCATATGCACCCAAGGTTGATATCATATGTGACCAAACTCTGCTGAAGAGAAGACTAAGATGGGTAAAGTAAGGAATACATATGAAAGTAATTACCTTCAGCGGCTCAGGGCTTCCCTCCGCCACAGGCACACCTGGCTGCCCTGCGATCTCACACTATCCTTTGCACATTAAGCAAACTAGTTTGATCAAGAACATGCTCAAAATAAATAAAAAATATGAATCAGTATAAAAACTCATTTACAAGAAGATGGAATCAGTACAACACACATACCAGAAGCAAGGCATTGCGAGTGGCATCTTCAGTGGTAACATTACCGAATATTGTTGTCAAGCCCAATATTTCCAACTCCGGAGTTTGAAATGCCATTAAGATTGCCATAGTGTCATCTGCTGATTGCCAATTGAAAAGACGGTCATTACACCTTTTAATAGGAAAAAGAAAAAGGACAGTGCACGCTGGTGTAGCATATATCCAGTAACCAAAACATCTATCTAGTCCAAAGTCATAATCCATTTAAATGTTATTTGAAATCCCTTCTATGTGGTAATTATAAACTATCGGATCAGCTTATTCTTCAAAGGAAAGTAAATACATTGAGAATAAGAGTAAGGAATTCCGCCACCCTGTCTAGGTTTTTTCTGAGTCTTTCTGTTCCCCTTTCCCAAAGTAGTAGAAGATGTGTTCTTGCAAGACATTTTTTACAGGTAGCAGACATACTCTAAATTCATTACTTCCCCATAATCTTTGAAACTAGAATGAACATAAACAAGAAGTTGACTCCTAAAAAATCAGAAAGCAAACAGGAGAAAGCAGGAAGCAGATTACTTAACTAAATCACACAAAGCTTTCAATTTCATTGAGTGAGACTACTAAAACATGAGCATTATTCCCAATTTCATTGCACGTACTCTTCGTCACCAAAGATTTTCATAATCAAGCATATGACCGAGTCAAAATCGTTATCCAGCAAAATACTCAAACCTATCCCTTCCTTTCATTATCATCAATTCCCAGTTGCAAACCAAACTAATCAAAACAGGGTCAAAAAGTCAAGACCGCCATAAAAAATTGACAAAAACAAACAAAAAATTCCACAAACAAAAATCAAATTTCACACACATCATCAATAAAGATTCTCACGCTAACACCATACCGCCAAATCCGTAATCACATCCAAAAATCAAATACCATAATAATGCAGAACGCCAGAAGAGAAAACACTGTTTGGATTCTCAGAAAAAAATTCCAAAATGCAGCAAAAGAAAAAATAGGTGGATCAAACTAACGAAAGGTGCAAGCTTGATTAGCACCAATTCAGCCAATTTCCACCCCTTTCTTCTCCTTAGCCCAACCAAGTTCCCCACTTCCCACAACTCAAACCATGAAAGAAAACATAGAAATCAAACATGTCCATGTTTCTCCCCACATTATCTCAGCAACCAAACAGACATAGAATAGCAGAACACGTAACGAAGCCAAGTGGGACTTACCGATACCAGGGTCAGTATCGATTATAAGCTTCTCACGCTTCAGATTACACCCCGAAACGCCGTCGCTTCCGCCGCCGACCACCGCACCGTCGGAATTCGTCATCACAGTCCCCATAAACAAGCGCTTTCGGTATCCTTCGATAAGGGTTAGGGATCAACAGATAGAGAAACAAGAGTCGCGCTCGGGGTTATATATAATGTGTATGTATATGCTCGTGTATATTATATATGGTATATATTATACATCAACATATACATACACAGAGAGGGCGACGATGATGAGATTGGGGTTTCGATGGAGACGAGGATGATGGCGTTGCGAAACTGAGCTGACGGGAGAGAGAAGCCTATCGGCGATATATAAATGGGTTTGCTTTGGTTAGGTGCCCGAAGATGAAGTAGGGGATGCTGCATTTGGACGAATAGGAGAGCGACGGGTGGCGTGTTTCCAGTGGATCTGAATCTTGTCCCGTGTTTTCGTTTGGAATTAATTCAATCTTCTCTGTTTTTTTAGAGGAAATTACATAGTGTGGTTCCAACTTCCAACTGGAAATTCCTGTAATATTCCTGTGGGATAGGGATGTAGGGTGAAATTCGGGTAATATACTCTTGTAGAGATAGGGATTGTGAAAAACGAGAGGACCGACGTTACTGGGACATGATTAGTAAGTTATCCGAATGCAAACTCGAGAGAAAGAGGAGAGATTCGAACTTGTGATTTTGTAGTTATAAGCAACTCATTTGAAAATTTTATTTTAAAAAGAGTTGAATATAAATCTACCTCCTTGAACTTTATACAAAAAAAAATTTGTGTCATTGAATTTATAATTTGATCACATTTGCCCTTATGTTCTCTTGTGCAACAAGCATCCCAATACATAATGGTATAAAACTTCAAGCTGTTTTTGGGATAAGTTTGGAATCTTCAATAAGCTCAATTCATGACAAAATTGGTATTACTAATTTATACTATTTTAGATATAAGTTATCTCTTCATCTCAAAAAAAAAAAGATATAAGTTATCTCTAAATTATGAAAAGTTATCTTAATTTGTTCAGAAAAGGACAATACCATTATTGAAACCCCTTTGCTTTCTTAATTAAGATAAGCCAGCCAGGATCATGAATATTTGGAGCCTTAAAAGGAAAAAAAGGGAAGAATCATATATCATACATGCAATGGGGTTTGGTAGTTCCTTTTAGGTTTTAACATAGTATTAAGCTGTTTTTCAGTAAAAACATGTCCTGCAATTCTCTTCTAACGACCCACAATAATCAAGCAGCCCAGAAATTTCAGACTCCTGGACCGTGACAGCTTTCACATGATGAGAATTAACATTAGAACAACTTTCAATTATATATCGAGATTTATTCTTTGGACAAAAGCATATCTATATTTAAGTAGATAACAATCTGACCAACCTGCAAAATGTGATGAAACCACCTACCATTACAACTTACAAGCATTGGATGATGACACCGTCACATGATTATGGTGGAATGATGACACCACTAGCATTATTGAGCCTTAAAAGAGTTTAGTGCTTTGTGACCCTTTGAAAATATTATAGCTGCAATAATAATGCATCTAATTCTAACGGATCTCTAATTTTTTTTTTTTAAATAAAATGGGTGTCAATCCATCAATAGTAGAATATAGGTAACATCACACATATAGCTCACCAAAAATTTTGGCTACGAAAAAATTGAGCTATTTTTAGAGAACCCTAAAATAAACTAAAAACAACACTACCATTTTGAATAAGACCAATTAATAAATAAATAATTTCCTAACACTAGTAGGGAAAGCTCTGAAATAACTCAAAAACTAACCCTAATTTATTCATGTTGTTGCAAAATTACTCTACTTATGGGCACCCTCAAGAATGTTGACAATCACAATCTGACTCTTGCTCACATCCATGCGCTCCGCCCTCTAAAGTTATATTTAGCTAACAAATCTTACATTAAATGAATGATCTCTTGAAAATATGTGTATTGCATCCCTCTATTTTAAATATATTCTAAATGATAAATATATATGTTATGTGCTTACTAGCTCAACATGAGAAATTACCTAAGAGAAAACCCTAAATAAACTCACAAGTATGTTGCCCTCCTAGCCGTAATTTGCTATGAGGGACGAAGTCCTTCTCAATCAATAAATCCACCAAATGTCTACCAAAACAAGTGTGGAGTTTTATCTCAAAAGGTCTCGATACTATTAAGAATAATTCAACCACTTATATTTCTTATGTTGTTTTGTCTCGTTTTTAATGTGGGATTTATCTTTACTTATCAAGCCACACGTCACTGCACCCTGAGTCTACAACCCAGTTCCATCATGATAGGAATTTTTTCTTTGAGCTAGTTCTACCAGTTGCACTTTTGAGTTGTCACATTGACCATTTGCTTATCTCCATTTTGAATAATGAGGTGTCTCAATCGAACATTTTAATTCTAAACTTGACATAGTACCGATATTATTTCCTACTTAACCACAGTATCTTCAATAGATATATAATTTTTGAATGAATAATCTAACCATTTATATTCCTTATTTTATTGTGTCTCATTTCCACAGTGTTCCGTAGAGAAGCAAAACATAGAGTAGTGAAATCTTCCCATTTGCACTTCATTTAATAAGCTCACCCTCACTTGCGTCTTTAAAAAAAAAAAAACACGAATTTCACTACAAATTCAATAGCATACTAAAGCATAATCTACCTAGTGCTCGACGCTGGGATGACGGATTCCCACTTAGTATTCTCTATGCTTATAATATTGCTCGCTTTGATTAAAATTACCCAAGAGACTTTAATTTTTTTTATATCGTTTTGGCTAGTCTTTCTTTAATAGAACACAAAAAAATATTAGGACAAAAGCACGTGGCTACACATATCACATGGCAAAGCCACTTTTTACCCGAGCAACATGAATAGTTGGCAACTTCGTATCTACACTGTACACACAAGGCAAAGTGTACGCCAAACACCGACCAACGATAACAAATGTTGAATCCTTGTAAGGTCCCCCTTTTGATTGCACCACCATGTGCTATGATTGGTCTCTGTTACTGTCTTATTATCCTGTACAGTTGTTGATTAGTATGCCTCAGCAGAAAAAACTGGACCTGACAACCAGATTGTGATTTCGCCTTTGGGGTTGGTCAGAGCATTCGGTTTCATCAAGAATTTGATTTTTCTAATATATCCGACAAAAGAAAATCACCGATTGATTTCCAATTTGTAGTTTTTTTGTAAAGAGAATTCCCATATAATCAAGGATCTAAAAGTTAAACAATGCAAAAATCTTTGATGCTGCAGCTCCCCCTCCTTAGTTCTTGTTTTCCAGTTACCGCTGCTTGGTTCTGGGTTTTTTTTTCTCTTGTATTTGTTTCCTCATTACCAAAAAAGAAAAAGAAAAAACAATGCAAGAACCTTTTGGTTCAAAAGTGAGCATCTACTTACAAAATGGAATTTAGGATGTAATGATTTTTCAGGATTTCCATCGCTACATTACCAACACATACAAAAACTGATTTGCCCAATTGGAGCCAGAGCAAAGCAACAGATAACATGTATCATCCTTCACATTCATAGTTCATAGTTAACCCCATTTACACGGCAGTGGCCCTCTACAAAACTTGAAAAGGGTTCAAAAAACACCCGCCGTAAAGTTTTGACCACACAACTGGTAGGTGTCGTTGCATGATCCAAAAGGGGGTCAGGATGCTTCAATCAGTTGTATGCAAGTCGTACACTTGCTTTGAAATTCACTGTCTGTAACTCAAGGGCAGATTTTGGCCCACAGTCTGCATCAAAACTTGCTGCCTGCACAAGCAATAGAACCATGAGAAACAAAGCAACAATAATGGGAGAAGACAGGTGACAGGTATATGACTGGTACACTGAAATCTTTGAGCCCAGAAGGATGAAACCAATTTTCTGATGCCAAGGACAGACCACTGTTTTGATTAAAAGAGAGCAAAAAGGAGAGCCCCAACTCAGAAAAGGAGTTTCTTAAGTTCATTTTGGCCAAACTCGGTAAAGGAGTTGGGCACTGATACTCGTCAAGTCTACACTAATCTTTTGGCTTCAACCATCCACCAGGATTCAACGAAAGCAGATATTAGAATCCAATGTCAACATTTTACAAGCATCAATCATGAACTCTCAAATCTGAGTTTCTCCACTTCAAAATCATAAACCATCATGCATACTTGGGAAAAACAAGTATCTCGCCAATAAGATCAATTAGCTGCAACCTAGAAGATGACCTCACTTACAAGCATATCTGAACACAAATATCTGTATCATATTTACCTAACCTATTTTCATTATCAGATATGTATGCTCGAAACAGTATCAAGTAACTTCACGCATTTTGATATTTTGGGAGCTTATATTAGCAGGCGCCTTTACACCACCCTTTGCATTTCCAGTAGCTTGCCCTGCAGTACTCCTCGTATTTGCTGTCTCAGTAGCTACCATGGACTTCTTTATCTGTCAAAGAAAAAAAAAATATCAAATAAACATAAAACCGGAAACAGATAACAAAAATTTTCATCGTGCATTACATAGCCAACTCAAATTCACTTGTAGACATATGTAGAGATACATAGATTTCCATAATACGGGAATACAAGGCTAACTTACAGCAGCAAGACGCCCCTTGTGAATATCATTTGTAATCTGCAAAACCATCATAAAAACAATCACAAATTAATTACGTATTATGAGACCCTTTTTTCAATGTGTGTAAAGCATCATTCCCATCAACCCCAACCACCCCCCCCCCCCCCCCCCCCCAAAAAAAAAAAAAGAAACACAAACCCACCCACACCACAAAGGAGAAGATTAGGTACTTAAAAATATACTACACAGAACAGTAACCAGTTGATCAATCCATGCTTACCGGTTTTCTATAGCCCTTAATTTCATCACCACCAAAACCAGGAAGAGTTATATTCCAATTTTTTTCTGTCAGAACAAAATAAGGTAAAGAAGATTAAGCACTAGAACACATAATGTCCAATAGAAAATCATCATTGATGTCACCAACATAACTAACCAAGATGTAGGAGTATGTCTTTTGCTTCCAATGTAGTTGATTTCCGATGCTTGGCTAGTGAGCAACTAAATGTTGTAATCTGCCCAAGGGAAAAAAAAAGTAGTGTCAACTTAAAAATCATAACAAAAATAGAATGGAAATTACTGGGAAAAGTTCTCATACAGGAACTCATCAGAGGATTAAACAAAAGCAAAAACCATATAGGACATAAAGCAAACTAGAGGAAGTTGGTGCTGGCTAGAACAACACTTTATTACCGAGGCAAATACTTCATGTCCCAAGTCTAATTCCAGCCAAACAAGGTCTAACATAAGGATATCCATAAGTTCAACCAAAATTGAAGCAAAGTAAATATTTAAAATTGAAGAAAGAACGAAACAAAAAAGAAGACCCTGAACATTGGGCTTTTTCAAGAATTTAGAAAAGATTCCCTCTAGAACTGCCACCAACCAACGATAAAACCATCCAGTTAAAACAAAGAAATCCTTCCCTTCTTAGAAACAAACAGAACCAATCTAAAAACACACGCATGACTACTCAATAATCTATTTATTCATTTGTCAAAACATCCACAGTTTCAAACTGTAAGAACAAGCTCAACATGTAAAATGGTAGCCACCTACAAAAAGGTTTAATTCACGAAATTCTAACTTAACAAGACTGTTGGGCATAAACAGTGAATGAAGATCCATTGAGTGCAAGGACTGAAAACTACAAAATGTCATCTCAACTACTCACAGATTCTACAAATTCATCTGCAATGTCCATGAGAATGTCTTCAACATCTGGATCCAATCTCTCAGATGGATCAATCTGTCAAAAGAAGAATATCAGCACGTCAATAACAGGAGGCAAAAAGAAGAAATTAAGTACATGAATTCTAATGGATACCCATTCAGATATCACAGTAGGGGTTTGGGAAGCAATCATCTATAGCTTAATGTGTATCTTTAAGGAAAAAAGATAACAACATTATTAGAGCTGGCACTTAACATGCTGCAGGCAGTTTTTTCTCACCCATATTAGGACGGGTAACATTTTTCAAAAAAGAAAAAAAAAATGCAATATGTGCATAGTCTCCAGCATGAGGTAGACACCTTTTGAAAATTAGCTTATACTTCACAACAAATTCCAAAAAGGCCAAGATGTCTCACCTGGTTGACTAGATCATGAATGGTTCTTTTGCTAAGAATTCTGTTACCAGGTTCCTCAGTTTCTGCACTAGTGATTCTATTTTGCGGTGCTGATTGGACTGTGTTAGGTTGTGCTGCTGCAAGTGGGGAAGACTTCTGGTTTGCTGGGACCTGGACCCTTGAATTTTGTTGCTGACGCGGTGAAGCTTGTGGGATCCTTGATGGTTGAGTTTGTTGCCCAAAATGATCATGTCCTTGATGTGAGGAGGAAGGTTGTTGATGCTGCACAGATGCCATATGCTGTTGTGGTGAAGCTGTAGGCATGGGTCCTTGCTGCTGTTGCTGTGTAGCCGTAGGAAGGGGATGGTGTTGTTGTTGTTGCTGCTGCGGCTGCGGAAGATGTGATCTTTGCAGCATCGATGTCGAGGTCATCTGCTGCCTATACGGAGAGGAGGGTATAGGAGGCTTCCCTTGTGATCCAGATAACCATGGCTGATTATGAAGCGGTAAAACTTGAGATGTATTTGGTGAACTAGGAGATCCCAATGATGAGGCTCTTGAAAGGTTATGCCCTTGGAAATTCTGCATACAGTAAATGGAATTAGCGAATATACTTATAGAACTGGAAAGGAAAACCTTAGTCACCAGAAACCTTTTCCTAATGCACCAACAAGAAAATAGCTGTAACGAGCGGAGGCATGAAATCAATAGAACAGAACTAAATAAATGAGTTCATATTCCAACTTGAAACCTGACAGAGAAAACTGAAGACAGAGATTTAAACCCTAGAGCAAATTATTTTTATACAGTAACAGGAAAAGAAATGATGCCAGGTTCCCCATATTCTTGAAAATTGAAACAGCACTTTAACATATTAAGTTAGCATGGTACATCAAATCCTTTAACGACAATCAACTTGTGAATGCAACACAAGTCCTTGAGGGTTTAAGGCATCGATATGACCCACAGAGATGAAAGCAGGATATGCAAGTACAAACAGTACATTGAAATCAGAAAGAACAAATCCAGCTCACTTATATACACCAGCAAAGATAGCTTTGTCTTAAACGGAAGAATATCTTCAACAAAGCCAGTCTGAAAACCTTAGAAGTCAACACAACTTCATCTTATGACAGAGCATTGCCACGGCGTCACATGGTATATGTAACTTTATACATGTCAATGAAGTACAAATTGAAAATTGCAGTCAAAAATAGTGATTGGCAACTGGATACTGACTTGGGAAGTAGGGGACTGATTACTTGCGGTAGATGGTGGCCTAAGAGGGGATTGAACAGGTCTCTGTGGATGGTGTGGAGAAATCCCAGCTGGGCGCATTTGAGAAGTCGAACCAAGCGAGCCCATCATCCCCATTCCCTGCATTCCTGGCATCGGCGGTCTCACCTATTCATTCCAATAACAATCGAACCATCAAGCAAGTCCAGCACACAATGTGCAATGAGAGAACTAACCCTCTAGGCCTCTATCTAGCTTATCGAAAACCACAAATTTCAGTTCAAATACTCACTACAATTACCACATAGTTTTCTGCAATCCCTAATTTGGAAACGCTTAAAACCTAAATTATCCAAGCAGCAGTAAAAGAATAGTTAATGGAACTAACCGGTCTCACCTGAGAAGCATTGGAATTGGATGAGGGTTCAGGCACACCAACACCGCCGCCGCGGCCGATGCCGCCGAAATGGCCGTAAGATGAGGTATACGGAGTGGGCTGAGGGGGAGAGGGGCCAGGGTGGTGCGCCGGGACACCAATGGCAATGCCGCCCCTCGGAGGAGGCCCGGAGACCGACGGCGCCGGAGGCACAGAGGAAGCGGAAGAAGAAGGGGAGGGGTAGTGGTGAGAGTAGTGAGGCGGCTGCGGCCATGGGCGATTCAATGTGGGGGGAGGTCGAGTATGAGCAGGGGCTGGAAGGGACTGCGGTGGTAATGATGCGGTTGAGGGTTTAGGGTTAGGGTTTGAGAAGGAGACGGAGACGGAGACGGAGGGATTGGGGCGGAGGTTGAAGGGGCTGAGGCGGAGGAGGACGGCGGCTGAGGTTGCGATTGGGGCTGGGGGGTTGGGAGTTGTGGTGCTTCAGAGGAGGAGGGGATTGGAGGAGTGCCGGTGGCGGTGGGGTTCTGTGGGTCCATGTGAGTTTGTGGGGAGTTGAGAAGGAGGGAAACATGGGATTTCTTTGGATTATGCTTGGGTATTTATAGGGACCTCAATTTGGAAAGGTCGAGTTTCTACAAGCAAAACCATGTGAGATATATTACTGCAGTGGTGGAGCTGGTGTAACTGCAGCGAGAGTTGGTGTAACTATATTGCAGTTACTTTTGATTCGCTTTATTTTGGGAGAAATTCACAAATTTTGTTGTTTGAACCCAAAAGCATTAGTGCTCTATAATTCCATTAGTGTTCAATAATTTCAATTCTATTTGTGCTCCATAATTCCGTACCATAATGTCGAAGAGAATAGTCAAACTAAGTGTCAGTAAATCTTAATTAAGTTGCTCTAAATCTCGGAAAAGCATCTCCACCATTGGATGGACAGTCGAAGAGTCAAACTAAGTGTCAGTAAATCTTGATTAAAGTTGCCATAAATCTCGGAAAACAATAGATTATTGGCGCGTGGGGGAACCAAACGGTTTTCGAGGAGGTAACTGTTCCATTTTCAATATTATCTTCTCACGGTGGAGTTTTCAACAGTTAGTTAATGCGAAGTTAAAGAATCATTAAGAAGATAAAACCAAGAGTTTTGAGTCGGGGCCAGCAAGTGAATCCAAAAGATAAATATTAGTTAAGAAATAAAGATGTCGTCGGTATTACAAGAAGAATATATATATATATATACACACACACACACATATATATATTTTATACTACAATTGGGCCTAAGGAAATCACTACTATAAGTCATAAGAGGCCTAAAGTGGCCGGCCCGCAAAATCAAACTTCACACAAACCACCTCAACCTGAGGCCTGCAGCAAGGGCCCCGTTTTCAATCCACAAGGCTCGTTCTTCAGCTTGGGCCAAGTGGAGAGTCAATTCTTCGGAGGCCAAGCCAAGGGAGCGCCAATTGGGCTTCCTCCGCGCTGAGCTCGTTGTTCACATGGGCCAAACGAGCTTGGAGATGTCGGATCTGGACTTCTAAGTCTAACTTCTGGAGCCTTATCTCCCCCATGTGAGTGGCCCGATCATTCAAGGTGCCGCGAAGAGTCTCTATCTAACTAGAAGGTTATTCTGTACCACGCGGGCAGCACGAGCTCGAGCCTCCACTGCAGATTGGCGAGCGTGGGACACGTCAAGGTCTTTCAACAGCTTCTCTATAGTGTCGAGCTGAGTTGGATTGACTGCATTCTCGACGAAGGAACACAATGGCTTCCCAGATCCTAGGGAGTTCTTCAGGCCCTAGACGCCGTTGTCTCAAAAGGTTTCAACTCGCTAGTTCAGCGGCGGTAGGAGGAGTTTCCTCAAGGATTCGAGCTAGCTTTTCAAGCCTAGTGGGAGGAGGAGGCGGAGGATTCACAGCACGATCATAAATCACCAATGCTAGAGGGTCGATTGGTTCCTCAATTCTTTCATCTTCAGCATAATTTCCCTCAATGACCCCTGAGCTTGGTCCGACATCTCAGCCGCGGGAGACTCTGGAAATTTAATGCGAGGTTCATCAGTAGAGTGTTGGAAACGAGCAGAACCTTCGGCCTCAATGCTCACCTCGTCTATTTCCTAAATCAAGAGACCACCACTGCTCGCCTCATCCCCCAAACCTAGGATGTAAGTCTCGCCGGCCAGATCCTCGCATCAAAGACCACCTCCTCGATACACACAGAATCCTGGTCAGGTTCAAAAATGTCAGAGAGCGGGTTTGGATCTATAGGGAAATGGAAAGCATTGGCCTATAGTGGCTTACCTCTCGAGTTGTCGGGTCGATATCTGGTACATGGTCACCAAGAGGAAGAGGCCCTGCTTCATTCACCTCTTGGACCTCTAATGCCGTGGGATCTCTTTCGTCATTAGTTCCTCATAAGCGGCAGAAGCCTCAGAGTGGCTTTCCACGCTTTCATGCTCCGGGAGTCATCATTGGAGATCGTTATTAGAATGGTAGGACATTGCGGATGCCCTGTAGATGTGGGAGAGGGAAGAGGCGCCACGAGGCTAGTTGATGCTTGAACTAGCGAAAGAGTTGGCTCTTCTGCAGCAGCTGAGGATCCAACCTCGCTCAAGAGAGAAGGATCAGTGGTCCTCTGACGGACCTGTTAAAAGATACATAGTGAAGATCCTGCCTAGATTCTAAAATTTAAATAGGATAAGACGAGCCCGGAGTTTACCAATCGCATTCCCAGAGGTTTGTCATCTTCAAAACTCTCTTTGACGAATTGAGCTCGATCGCACTTGCGAGTGAAGACAGCAGTGGCCTGTACAAGAAAAGAATCACAACTCAAAAAGGGGGGAAGTACCAAATATACAAGTTTTGGATCGTTTTTAACCATATTACCTCAACGGGATCCTCATCATGAAAAGACTCTCCCTCAGGAGTCTCCTCTGCTATGGCCTTTTGTTTCTCTGCCTGAACAGAGGTTGTCCTGCTCCAGGTAGTTCGCTACAAAACACACTCAGGAATAAGAGTAGGAAAATCAAGACAAGGAAAAGGAATGGTGATGAAAGACGAAAAGTTACTGTTGCCCCAGGCTCGCTGATTTGTATCCTTGGACGCGATGAGCGAGAAGGTAGAATAGGTCGCGAGGGTTGTGCTGACAGGATTGGAGAAGTGCTCAAGAATCAAGTGGTCCTCCTAACCAGGACTACTCATGCCACGAAAGATCAGGGCGAAGAGTTCGTCATATGGCATGTCCCAACAGTTCACGGACACTTCTTTCCACCAATCAGCATAATCATCGTCGACATCGTTGAGGGGGTACAGCGCACTGACCCTAGGGGGAATCATCACTATCAAAGTAAACTGACTCTGAAAGGGGGGCAGACCCAGGCGGGGCTAATCTCTGCCAAGAAGTGTAGTAATGGGCATAATCAACCAAGGATCAGGGTACAGGGTACCAACTGGGCCAATCCAAATTGGCGAGCGAAGTGGTTAGGGGCATAGAACTCATAGCTTACGTGGTCGGTGGCGAGACGAATATCCAAGCAGGAGATGGCGCGAAAAAAGGCCAGGAGGGCTATTTCGCTATGATCCCGTCCACTAGGCAGAAAGCCATCATCAAGGGAGGAGGGAATCGCCTAGAAAGGACAATTTTTTGGTCCGGCATCTCTTCCAACATGTACAAGTATATAAAACACTCGGAGTAGGGTAGGGCTCGATACCTTACGTTGCGACAAAGCCAATTCCCCAAAAGGGAATCGATTGGAGGATCCTTTGGAATATCACCGCAACGGAAGCGAGGGAAATAAATCTGCTGCCAAAAGGCGAGGATCTAGAAAGGGCCACTAATGACGGTATCGAAGGGGCGCATTAAGGCTTTATAAAAGGAGAATATAACGCACCCAATATAGGTTGCCCAAGGCCAACGCAAATACATTGTAGAAAGCAGTGGCCAGAGAATTCCAGGGCCCAGTAGGTTTGTTGGAAGAAGTGCAAAAGATAAATTTGCAAAGCCAGAATTTCAGGAATGCGATACCTCCTGTGTGGTCACGTGGGTGCAGTAATAGTCGCGCCAGAATGGGTAGGATTTGATGTGATGCCCCCGACCAGCCATATCCATTCTCAAAGGAAATTGAATGCCATCAAACTAACCATGCACATAGGAGTCAAAGTCAATGGGCAACCCCGTGATTGTAAGAACATCCAGTAAAGTTATGCTCATCTGCCCAAACCGAAAATCGAATGTATTACTGGAGGTGTTTCAAAAGCAAAGAGCGGCGGCTAGCTGTGCAGGGCTGGTATTATGGGGAAACAGAAGCATAGATCGATGGTTTGGGTGATACCCACCGCATCCCAACGGGCCAAATCTCTCGCTCGGACCTCCTTACCAAACATTTTCCTCGAGAGCGATGGTAGGCATGAAACCCACTTTCCTCCTTGGTCCCCAACTGCTAAAATCACGGGCACCTGCCGAAGAGCCGTTATGGGACGGCGGATGGGAAGCCCATAATAGGCCATAGCATTATCTGGCAAACAATCGCGATGTGTGGGACCCAGGCTCGCTTAATTATCACCTCTACCAAAGCCCATCAGTCGACTTCTCTGCTCTCAGGTCTGACTTCTGCATCGAACACCCATGTTAGTCCGCCAGGTGAATGCGGCTTTCTCAGTGATTTCATCTGCCTGATCAATAACAAATGGTTTCTTGGGTGCCATTTATGGATTTTTTTTTTTCAAAAATGGAAGATGAAGTTTGGAGGAAAGAGAGAACTTGAAACAGTTTGCTTCTGGGTTTCTCCGAAAAAGCAAGATAGAAGAAAAGCCTCCAAGAGAATTGGCCAAGCGAGAAGCGGTCTTGCTACTGGACGCTACCACGGTCATGAAAGTGATCAAAAATATGCTCAAAATGGTCAATTCAAGTTCAAATTCTTCACCAATGTTTCGGGGCCATGCTGTGGCTTTGATATATGTGGAGAAAACATCTACAACCCACGTTGCATGAATGGCGAGAATAAATATTTAGGGGCCAAAAGGGCGAGGGAGGTCAAAAATCTACTTAGCCTTGAGGAATCACCATAGGGACTGGACCAATCTCTGTGGTCTTAATTGGATTGTTCAAAAGTACCAGAGCAAACCATCATCTATTGAGAGGAAGCTGAACATCAAGATGAGAAGAAAACAGCTGAAGTGATGGAACAAAACACTCAACCTCAAGGAAATTTCTCCTTACTCAAATCTGCTTCGAGGAGATTTCTCCTCAAAGAAATATTGGAGAAACATTTTAAAGGTCTTGGGTCCTCATTAAACCAAGCTCAAAGAGATTTCTCTTCACTCAGATCTCTCTTGAGAAGATTTCTCCTTACTCAGATCTTCCTTAAAGGAAATAGTTAGAAAATGTTCGCGAAGAAAATTTGTTCGCAAGAAACACTTCTCCACTACACCTTGATTTGTGGCTCAGATATTTTTGAAGATTAATTTATTAGCTGAGCCAGTGAGTGGGTCTAGTTGATAATTAATTAATCATTATTTCATCTTCAGAATTGCATCTGAGGCGGCGGTGAAGAGATGGCATTGCACTTTTCCCTACAACCGTAGGGCCAGCGTAGTGGCCTGATGTTTTTTAATTAAACATGATTAAAACCCATGCGGTTTTAGATGCTAAAGTTGCAGCAAGTATGGTGGGTTCACTTGGTCACATGTCATGATGTCGATAGCCATGATTTAATCATCCTCTTCAGCATAAGATTCGCGAAGGATTAAATGGCAGCAAACAGTTTGCTATTCTGCATCTTATTTCGCCAAGTACTGTAGGCCTTGATCAAACTTGATCTAGCCAGTGAAGCGGCTCCAACACCTACATTTGAGAAAATCAACAGAGAGCCAGCGAACAAGGCAGATACTTGCTGTTATACACATGGCAAGCTACCACCAAGGAAGAGAAGGATCCTCATTCGCGATCAAAAGCAATCTCTTTCGCATGGGGGGCACGCTAAAGTTCTGATCTTCTACAACCTGCCCAAATTTCGTCAATTCATTGCATACCAGACATTAGATACATGGGGGGCAATAAAGTTGGCAAAGAAAGCGTCAGTTCATGACAAAGGCAATTCAGATTGTGGCATTCAAGCTTTATGGCCTATTTAGAGGCCTATATGGAATCAGTCAAGAAATTTCAGTCAAGCCAATAAAAGTGGGTTTGGAGCAACGACATTATACGAACAGCGCTGATTCAAGACCTCTTCAGTTAAGACGAAGACCTTTGACTTCGAGGTCTGGGGGGCAATATTTGAACCCAAAAGCATGAACGTGGGGAAGCATTCAATCTAACCATCATGATTCCATTAATGCTCCATAATTCCATTTGTGCTCCATCATGATTTGTTTAAGGCCAACCACTTTGGCCTGGGTGGTTGGCCTGGCAGCCTATATATAGAGGCTACGACGAAGTAACAGAACACACTCAATTCATCTCTATGATCATCCAAGCCTTCCCAGAGCAACCTCTCTCCTTCTCTTACCGGTGATCACACTCTAGTCCCAGAATCCTCAAGAGCCGACTGTCAGTGCCACCAAATCCTCTGTCAACGTGCTTCAGTCCTAGCCTCCTCAGGAGCCGACTGTAGTACCTCGACCACAACGGTTACGGAACCAGCCAAGCAAGGGTAACGCCCTCGCAAACCAGCCAAGCTAAAGTCACGCTTTAGCAAGTTCTCCCTACTTCCCAGTGATTTTCGCTCTGCTCGATCTACAACGTTGAGTATCGATTATGTGATTTTGAAAAAGCTTAGCAAAAGTCCTCACCACGAGGCACAAAGAATCCCTCGACGAGATTGGTGCTCTCCTCGTCCACAATCGCTCAAAAGAAGTCAGGCCAAGGGACACCCCCTACGACCGCACCTGAACAGTGCTGGCACGAGCCCGCAGAAAAGAGACTGTTGACCAGCTGCAACAAAACTGGAGCCAAACATTTGTAACGATGGCTGGTTAACCCTATAGAGTTAGAAACAGAAGAAGCAGAAGCTGCAGTATTCACTGACAAGACTTATAAAAAGTCAGTTTACCAAACACTCAGTTGTTTTGCTTTTCAACCACTTATTCTCATAAATAAGTAGAAGCCAGCTTTTCTTAAAAGCACAGCCATATCAAACACACCCTAAAAGGAGGCCATGCTGACTTCTGCTTTTCCAAAGAAAGAGCTGTTGCTTCTGGAAAAAGCAAACTGAACAGAAGTTTATGAAACACAAAAGAGACTGGTGCTTATAAGCGGGGGAGCAAAAAAGCCCCCCCCCCCCCCCCCCCAAAAAAAAAAAAAAACGCAGCCTAAGTCTTCTTCACCCTCTCTTCTTTTTCATAGTGAAGAGAGAGAAACAATTGGATCTCTCTCTCTCTCTCTCTCTCACCAACTTCGCACCGAAAACACACCAATTTGATCAGTTCCTTCAAAAAATTGGACTCTAAGGTGAGTTGTGCTCGTTTCAAAGAAGAGCGCAAGTTTTTGTCCCAAAATAGGTCTTCCTCGTCTTCTCTACACCAACCATCTGAGTATGGGAAGAAGCACCGAGTGGAGCATGTTAGTGTTTTGGTCTAAGGGTGGACTTGGATTCCTATTATAATCTGATCAATTTGTATTCGTGTTTTGGTGTTTTGAGAGAGGAGGGAAAAAGAAAAGAAAGAAACAAAAAAGGAAGAAGATGGAGAGAAGAGATGTTGCTGAGCAGTGGGATCAAGCTTTAGGGAGATAAGAAAGAAGAAGAGAGATGACAAATCATAGAGAAAGAAGGGAACAAATTAAGAGAAGAGAAGAGAAAGAGAACAAAGAGGAAGAGTTTTTTTTTTTTTTTTTTTTGCTCTAAAATATTTTCAAAAATAAGAAAATATTACTTAAGTTTAACTTATTCATTGGAGTAGAATTTGTCTAAATGAGAATTGACATGTCAGCCTTTAAATTCGAATTTAGCACAAGCATTTTGACATCTCCGATCTCTATTGGAGATGCGATCGGAGATGTTCCAAAATAAAAGATTAAATCAGAGTAAAGAGAGAAAGAGAAAGTATAATAATAAACGAATAATAGAATATGAGTTTGTGGTCTGTCAAATTTGACGAATCATGTCATTTCTACCATCACTATGGACATGCACAATGGGTTGGAGTTGTTCTCATCTGTGGATCCGACTCCTCTAAAGTTTGGAGCCGTGAAGTTACCTACTGTTCAAAATCTAAGCCGTATAAAATTATCTAATGGTTCAACATTGAACACGTCACCAATGATTAATTCTCATTTTCTTTTCCACAAAAATCACATAACAGTAAAATGTGCCGTTCATTCATAAGCTATTGCTTTATCTTGTCTTTCCCATTTGTTTTTCTCAAGTCTTATTCCTGAATGGCATTCTCATTCAAAGAACAAAGGAAGAGATACACAACCGACTGTGTTAATGAGATACCAAACAAAAAGAAAATGAAAATTTACAACTCTGAAAACTTGATTTTCTATATTAAAGGAGAAGAGTTCATGCATAATGGATCAAAGCAACATGCAACTCCTTGATGAATCGTTGCATTTGAGAAACATATGGATCATTTCAACATTAGCCAAATTGTTCAAATTTGATAGCTTTTCGTATTCTCAAATTCAATAACAGTAGAAAATAAAGTGATGAGAGAGAAGATCGATAATTATTGATTTAACCTAAAAATATTCGTCTTTTACTTTTAAATTCCAAGACTAAATAAAACTTCTAAGTCCTCATTCACCCTATCATCATTCACCTTTTTTTTCTCCTTTTCTGGGTTTATTTGCTGGTTCCTCTTTCCTTTACTGAAGCCTTCAACATAACTTTGCTAGCTCTTTGTCCTCTGCTCTCTTTCTTCTAATCTAGATTACACTCTTCTTCTTTTTTCTTCTTTTTCGAGTTGACAACAGTTACAGAAAGAGAAATACAGTAGTTACTTTGGCTGTCATGGACCATTCCAATTCATTTGATCAATTACATGGTTTAGTTTTTATGAACTTTTAAATAACTTCACGACACCTAATTTTAGAGGAGCTGAATTCCTCATCTGGCGTTTGTTATCGTTAAAGCTTCACTGTGAGTCTATGACATTTGGCATACACTGGACTTGTTCTTATCAATTTTCCACTTCCTAAACCTTTATTAATTCCATTTCCGTTGTCTTTATTCATCATATTATCGCATGATTCGCATCATTATTACTCCACCAAATACTGTCGAGCTAGCTTGGAATGTAGAATTGATCTAAATAAATAGTAAACCATGTGAAACCACGTCTTGAGCTTACAAATATTGTGCTTTGCACCTATATTATTTGTTATACTGCTTTGAATTCTCTTCGTTTCCTTTGTAATATATCAATAAAAGCAGTGTGTTCCTCCACTTCTCCGTATTCATCAATTAAGCAAGTTCCCTTTATTTTTTGGTGTTTAACAGCAAAACTTCTGTCTAAAACTGGGAAAATTATTATAGTTGTATTATTATCTTGCTAAATTGGCGATCACACTATCTTGGAGGATGCATGCTAAACTAACGGCCACGTAGTAACCATGGTATTTTTTAATACAAAAATATCTGAGTTCCATAGCTTGGAGCCGATTAGTTGACCTTTTAATGCAAAAACATGTTACTTGTTACTTCTGTGCAAGATTTACTATCAAGTAATTATCTTTGCCATTTGACCATCAACGCTCATTTGCCTCTAATTAGATTTTGAAAGTCTAATGACTTGAGATTTAACAACTCTTTTATTTACTGCTCAAATGTTTCCTTAACAAGTAACGCTGTTGTTTTAATAGTTCTGAATTAAAAATATCTACTTTTGCTCATAGAATTGAAATAAAATTTCATCCCTTTTTGCAGGACTACGCGACTATTTAAATTCAGCAATGTTACAAATGCAGAAGACTGGCATTACAACTAAAGTTCTAAGTTCTAACATAACTAAAACAACATGCGAGACATTGATACAAGACTGGCTCTACATACTGAGAAGATGTTTCCATCCCTAAAATATTAACATTTTGCAGAGTTAGCTAGTATTCTCAATACCTACCTACAGTTGATGCACTAGCACGGGTTGCAGATTCTCACTTACAACCCTATTCTTGTTTACTCTTGAATTTGACATCGTTTAAAAGTAAAGCTTGTTATGAATGTTCATAAATATATAGAAATCAAAAGCCACTTATTCCTTATTTCTATCGGTAAACTTGAAAGCCAATCTGCGCCGGAGATGAAATTCATATCAGGAATCCAGTACCCTATGGGACATTGATAAAAAAAATCCTGACCACTGCTTCTACGCTCCATGAGGCCAAAGACTCATTTCTAGATGTAGCACTTTCATCTTCAAGAATTTGGTAGCTGGGGTTTCCATCCTCTAGTGAAGTTACAGGATCAGGTTCCTTTTCCCTGTAACGACAATCAATTAAGTGTTTCAGTAATGAACTAATGATTAATTCCAATCAGGTACTTCACTAATTAATAAATTACACTGGTTTCAAGGTCAGAACGTACATTACTGAATAAATGATGAGTCCGATAACTACAATTGCAAATGATAAATAGTATAACCAGTCTACCTGCAATGGGAGTAAATTATCTAGTCAGGTTTACTATCAGTGTGAATGGAAGGTATTAACTTCCAGTTTTTGTAAACTCTAACATGTCCAGATCATTAAGGTACCTCCTGGTGGTAGATAAAGATGCGAACAACCACAGCCCACATATCAGATGTGAGAATAGAGAGATTGAACATTGTGGCTCCACTCATCTGAAACAAAAGACCCATAAGAAATATAACAATGAGCAGTTCAGAAAATTGCTTCACTTGCTGAATTTCTAGTTAGCTCTGCAAGTCATAATTCTGACATGAAGCAGTGAATTCTACTGAGACTTGATCAGAAGGAAATTGACCTGAAGAACGAATGGACCAAGTGTGTACAGCATAAAGCCTGCCAATCCATAGCCAACAAAGGCCAATATCTAGAAGGAAAGAGAAAAGCAACCAATTTAAAAGGCAATGAAATAATGCAATCAGAAAAGAAAAGAGATCTTCATCTCATATATTATGTAATGCAGTAACTAAAGTTTCTACAAGTTCCTCTTTCCTCCCCACACTATATGAAATAAAAGCAATATGTAAGAAAATATTACCCATCTCTAACAATTAATATAATTTCAAAACTCAGTTCAGTTTTTTACTGCAAGTCTAGATGGGTACCTGCTTGCAAAAGATAATTATTTCGAAATGTTAAACAACCACCACATAAAATGATTAAGTGTTGATTAACATCTTGGTGAACTAAAGTTCATGCTTGCTCCTGCTTGATCCTAACAGGACTCCCATATCAAGGATATATCAATCTCACGTTCCAAGCAGGATAAACAATGGCCAAAGAAATGATATTTATTCTTCAAACCCTCTAGTCCCGAGCTTATGCAACTATACGACTACCTTGATGTTTCAACTCAAATTCTCAACACATGTGCTCAAGTTTTTTAAACAATGGACAAAAGAAATGTGATTATGATTTTCTCTCCAAGAATCTTAGTCCTAAGCTTATGCGAATAGACAACTTCCTTGATGTTTGAACTCATGTAAGGAAAGTTGTCTTAAACACCCAAAAAAAACAAGTCCATTGCTCCAATATCTGGATTGGTAACAGCTTCTCAACATGTTTGACAAGACCATACATGATTTCAACATCACTGTGACAACTATTTTTCTGATTAGATTAACAGATAGAAACAGTGAATAACTAGTTTTGTCTCACGTTATTTCTTGTATTTCCCATCAGTAATTAAAGGGGAATGCTGTAGAACATTCACAACAGGATATTGGACAATGGACTATCTTTTCAAAACTGAAGTTGTGCAGTAGATCTGAAGTTACCTAGAGAATTCCATCAATATAGATATAGAAAGCAGGAGGACCGTGAACTATCTTTTCAGAATTGTTGTGTACTAGTTTCAAAGTTACAAAGAGAGCAAAAAAGAAAGAAACAAACATGCAGTAACTCGCATATATTTTAGGTCAAATCAAACACATATAATACAAAGATAAGATTACTTACAAGATCTGTAGACCACTCCACTGATTCCAAACTCTTTAATTCCAGAATGGATCTAAAAGCAGGTTAAGGAGGTATTAAAGAAATATTGTTCTTCAACATTAAATCATGGACATGGTATAGATTATCTTAAGTTACTCTCTTGTATGCATTGTTTGACAAAAAGGATACATCTGACACACACTCACTAGAAATCCAAATACACCAATCATGCATACTACTTCAATACGATCTCTTTTCTTCACACAAAACTCCTGCATTTAGGAAGAAGAAAATCAACTTATGTGATCGAAAAAATAAAATAATGAGAGAGAGAGAGAGAGAGAGATATGAAATTTCAGCATAGGTTCAGTGGTTTTCAATGTTCTGTTGACATCACCACTTCTGTAGCTATGAATGGGCATAGGAAAAGAGATTTAAGTTTCAGGGGAACAGTTTCAAATGTTTAATCGTAACATCCGGCCTATAATTGCTTCCTTGACTTAACTGGTGCCCACCTGCCTTTTATAGGATAAAGTAAGAGAAAATAGAAGACAGTCTGAAAGAGTTCACCAACCTCACCAACATTGCTCAGTGCAAAGAAAATTGTTCCTGCTATGACCAGGACATCTCCAAGAAGAGGTTGTGAACCACCTGAAGGATGAATCAAAAATGACCACAAGGTTCTACATAACTGGTATGACTCGTGATAGATTTCTCTCTCTCTTTTGGAATTTGTTTTTTATATACTAGTTATTCTGAGTGTGTTCTTTGGACCTAGAAATGCATCACTAATTGGAGATCACTTTGAAGAGAATTATCAATTCATAACTCTCACACTCTAGTCTTCCTGATCATTAAACAAAATTTAAGATTAGTCCAGAAGGCCAAAGACAGAAAGTCACCTCCACCAGCTACCCCTGCATCAGAGAGGAGCACTATGCCAAGCCCAACCACACAGAGGGCTGCACCAAACAATTGCCATATGGAATATCGAGTGCCGAGGAAGATCCATGTGAGAATTAGCACCCAAGCGATTGTAAAACAGTCCAATAATGTCACACTAGTTATTGATGAGAACTGATATGCTTCATTTACTGCATTTAAAACACCACGTATGTTAATTTGACCCCAAGTTACTACTAGCACATAGGTGTCCAACGAAAAATTATCAATAAAAATGAATTTAACTAGTTACATTACACTCAGCTAATAGATCTTCTACACAACTAATGGCTAGTATTTGAAAGAAAGCTGAGGCATTAGTACTCACCAAGATAGTTCCCTTGAACATCCACAAACCCCAAGAGAAGATACCAATACCAAGAAACCTACAAACTCCAAAGTTTCAAAATTCTTCATTGCACACTTGACCAAACAAAATATAATTTCTTGAAAACTGACAAGTAAGTAACTTCAACTCGTGATCATATCGAATCAAGCAAGGCTTGAAAACTGAGATCATACCCGTAATTTCTCACGCCTATGCAGCAAGATTCCTCCATAAACCAAAGCCAAAAGCAAGTAAGTGAACAAGGTCTGTGTAATCGGCGTATCCACACCTGCATTCACATCAAAAAAACCATAATCAAAAGAGACAAGGTCCGAACTTCGAACTGGGTTTTTTTCTGGGTTTATGTTATAGTTACCGAGATTGGCTATGAGAGATGAAGTGAAGCTCATGAGTGCGAGAAAGAAGGAGAGGAGCTGACCCAGGAACAACATGTACAGCGTTCGCAAGTTGACATGGCTTCTCCACCAGGCGGATGATGTCAAGAAGCTCATAGCTCAGCTCTGATGATATATCTCAGTGTCTTAAGTTATTTGGTGAGAGGGAATTTCTTGGAGCCATTTGAATATATAGCGAGAGACGAGAGTGATTCTGAGAGATCTGCTGGTGGGTAGTGTGTCTGCAATAGTGTGCAACTACCGTTCTTGGTTTTCTGAACCGCGGGAGGGGAGGGGAGTCTCGGCGGGCTGAAGATGCGTCACGTGCACTTCAATTTTTTCTTCTTCTTTTTCTGCCGGTAGTGTCACGTGGTTTTTTTTTTTTTTCCTCCTTCTTTTTCAAGTTGGAGATGTCACAGATTGACTGATTTTCAAGTAGGAATTACCTTACAGTTTTTGACAGTCACAGGAATTACCTTTGACAATTTACCGCAATGTGTTGGACTATTATTTGATGGGAGGTTCCATAAAGGACGTTCTGACCAAAAACGAGCACTTCCCAAAGGCTGAAAGACCACCGAGTCATCCACCAGTCCCATTCCCAGGCATCTCTTCTTTCTCTTTCCCTTGTATATAATTTTATTTAAATTCTGACGCGACGTAATAGTCGAGTACATCGCGTCTAAATAATATGATCTACATCGCCATCGTCCATCATAATAACTAAATCTGTAACTTTAATGTAGGTCGAGAGTTGGTTATGGTGTTAACAAGGACAATGATGCCGCAATCTGGCTAGACTCAGTGCACATCGCGTTCTAGCCTCACGATCTTTATCTCAATTTTTGTATGACTTGTCTTCATACAAATACAAGGGCTTGAGGAGGAGACATAGAGCTACCATGTTGAAGCCACCACAGGGTACAAAGGGATTGGTAATAGAAATCAAACGAGCCAGTCAACTAACGCGAGTGAGCTTGCATTAGTCAATCTATTTGCGCTTCTAGTTGGAGTTAATAGCAGGCATCGAGGCTTTACAACGTGGGTAAAGTGTGGCCGGACCAATTTGGACACGGAAGTAGAAATATTAACCAGAAAAATTCAGGTATCATCTTTAAATTATTCTGTCAAGGCTAATTTGATACCCAAATTTTCAAAAGTATCAATGTGATACCTAAAGACATATTTTGACATCAACGTGATATCACCGTCAAAAATTTGTAACGACTCCGTCTATTTGCTGAAGTGGCAAGCACGTGGAGACAAAAAAAAGTTAGATGACCAACTTACCCAATTGTTTTTGTTAATTCATTTTTCTTTTCATTTCTTCTTATTCTTCTGGGATTTTGTTCTAGCTAAACTACCGCAACCTCCAAAGCAAGCTCCGCCACCACATTTCCTTACTTATCTGAAATGTCATCAGCCACCAACAACCCACCCCAAAATGAATTTTAATTTAGGCCTCGAATGCGAGCTCAACCTCGACGACAGTTACCACACCCAACATTAAGAATCTTACATTACATGCAAATGTAGAAATTTGACAACTTCTAATCCAATTCAAATTGAGAAAACAAGAACAAAACAATGTCTGAAAACAAAAACAAACAATTCAACTTCTAATCCAAAATTTCAATCTCTCATCTCCATTATCAAAATTGGAATCCCACCTAAAAAATTTTACGGTCAATATGAGAGGCAGCCGGCAACCTAAACCGTCGATGAACCCACGGCCACCATCAAGGCCTCTCGACCACTTCCACCACCCCGACTCCGTCGCCAGCAGCCGCCCCTCTATCGGAATCAGCGGTGGCCCCGGTGGCTCCATCTCCAACGTCGACCTATACAAAGACCGCTCCTACTAGCAATCCGCCCTCTCCGCCATCAATTCCTACCTCTTCTCTCACTTCCTCTAAGACTTCCTCAAATTCCCATCCCTCTTGCCAGAAATGTCACCGAGGCCCTCAAATTCCTCGTCGCCCTTTCGATGACCCTCGAATTAGAACCCTCTCCAATCACAGCAGACGAGAGTCGCCGATAAGAGAGAGAGAGAGAGAGAGCTTTGTGGTTTTTTTTTTCTTTAATTAGTTAGTAGTCAAAGACTATTCTGCCATTGATACAAATATCACATGGAGCCTCGTGCTTACCACGTCAACAACTAGGCGGAGTCGTTAGGTATTTTTTACGGAAGTATCACGTTGATGTCAAAAATTGTCTTTGGGTATCCCATTGATACTTTTGAGAATTCGGGTATCAAATTGACCTTAGTAGAATAGTTTGGGGACAGTACCTGAACTTTTCTCAATATTAACTAATAGAGTAATAGCTTCAATGTTCTGGGGTAAGGCGAAGGTGATATGGTAGATCATGTAGTTATAACTCATGCTATGAATTGCCATTGTGTCTGTTTTTTCTTTTTTTGGAAAGAGTTTGGAACCCAGCCTAACTGGGAGGCTCAGCTCCATGCCCTATTCGATTATTATTTAGGATTAATTTCATTTTACCTCCCTGGGACATCATTTCACCCCCTGTACTCTCAATTTTGAATTTTTACCTCCTAAGGTTTTAAATTTTAATCTTCCGTGTCCAATCTCTCATGTTCCGTCCAAATTTAACGTTAACTGCTGCTGTGGATGTTAACTTTCTCACTTTGGACCCACCTGAGGAGCTAAATGACACTTTTAACCCTTGTCTTCTTCCTTACACAGTAATCACCCTCTGATCTCCTTGTTTTGCAACCGATCACATAATCAAACCCATTTCACAAAACCAAATCAGCCACTACAAACTATTTCTTCAAAACCATCGCAGAATTAAACCAATTTCACAAAACCACCAAAACCTCGATCCTGGTGGCTAAAACACGCTAAATCAGATTTTGGCTCGGGTTCACGAGCAGCCCCATGATCCGCTGCCCGTGGCGGTGGCGAAGTTTGTTTCATGACCTCTTTGGAAGACTTGACCCACCCTCCAATGAGAACTCTCTGACCTTGTTTCATGTATCAGTACTATTGGAGGCTACCATCACTGTGGTCCAAGATGGTTTCAAAACTACCCGATTGGAGTCTATTAGAGATAAGGTTCGAAAGATTTAGAGAGTTGATAAATGAGATTGTTGAGATCATGAAGATGGGTGAAGGCCATACTAGTGATTAACAGAAGAGATTGGATGCTTTGCTAGGAAGTCTCCGACCTTGTGTTGTCACGTGCTGGTGGTTCTGGGTCGACGTCATAGTCTACAGTTCTGTCAGGGTCTCATTCCTTCACTACCTCGCAAGTCTGAGCGAACCCCAGCCTCAATCAATCAACTAGTCTTTTCGCCATCGAATCGTACGTGCATCGTCTTTGGGGATCGACGGCTGTGGGGGCAACGAGGGTTTGGAGAAGAATATGAATTTTCGAATTGAGGCGCTGATGTTGTTGATTATGGTTACTGGGGAGTCATCGATGTCCGGCGGTGTTCGAAAATCGAGTGATCAGCGAACTGATCCGAATATGTCTTGCATTTGCTTTCTCTGAGATTTGTGAGAGGAAGAGAGGTAAGGTATTGCTGCTGCTGCTATTGTAGTTTCATTTGGTCGGCAAAAGAGAGTGAGAATGATTTGAGAGAGTGGTGGTAGGTGTGCTTCGCCACCTGGTGAAGGTGGCCGATGGCGAGGGTTTTTGGGGAGCGGCGAGAATGGATAGAGATAGAGTGTAAAGGAGGGAGAGGAAGAGTATGGGTTGAGGCTTTGAGGAGAGGAGGACCTAATGAAGAAGAAGACTAGTATTTTGTCGTGTTTTTTTGTGTGTGAAATGACTATTTTAGTCCTTAAAGTGGGTCTCATGATTGTACTTAACGTTTAATTTGGATGGATCATAAGAAATTGGACACGGAAGATTAAAATTTGAAACCTTAGGGGGTATGGGGTGAAATGATGACACCCCCAAACTCAGGGGGGGGTAAACTGAAATTAATCATAATATTTATTAAAGATAAAGTAGGGGGGGGACATAAAACCTAAACCTCTAGCCAGAGAATACAACTTACATAGATTCTCGTAGAGTACATTATGAATAACTAGCCTCTTAACACACGCTTACGCGTGTGTCAATTGGCTTTTTTTAATGTTTTTTTATACCAAAAAATTGGTTTTACATAATTTATTTCTTCATCAAACTGCAATAAAAAATAAAGAATAATACAATTTCTGGACTTGTGGTAAATAACAATTGGTGATTCATTGCTCACACGTCTAGTAAAAACTCTCCCACATTGAGATTAACAGTTTCTTCTCTCTCTTCTTTTCTTTTTCTCTTTTCCTGTTTTTCTTTTTCCTATTTTTAATTTACTGTTTTATCCATTATCTATTAAAGTTTATAGTCTTAGAGTTTTAATTAATCAAGGGCAATTGCATGATTATTGAAAATTTAACCATAAGCCTTATTTGCTTAATTAATACTGATAGCAAGAGTCTCCGCTAACCATACATCATTAAGAAAATTTAAACGAGCTAGATGTGCTAACCTATCAGCAACTTTTCTTAATGATACTCTACGAGGCCATTTGTACACTTATTTAAAATTTAACTAGCATACACTTATTTAAAAATTTGCTTTCCTATAGATATGTCAAACTTGGATAGATTGGAAAGCAGCCATGTAGTCTTTACAATCTTCCAATACTCAGCCCACTATGGATAGATCATCACCACTTCTATTCAAGGTTGAAACTAACAGGATAGAATCGATTTCAATATCAATGTCAGACCATCCTTGGTGAATACCAAGTAACAAGCCCGCCCTATATGCTCAACCTCCATATTAAAGGCGGAATGAGCATGTACAAACGACCTAGCTAAAGTCGTGACTCCCAAACCTTTATCATCTCTTACCACAACGGCACAACCCAAATTCCTCCACTACCATCACTAGCACAAAAGGCACCATCAGTGTTAATTTTGAGTTGACCCCTCGGTGAATCTTGTCACGGGCCTCTTTGGCATAGTAGAATGCTTGACATGATACCTGTCACACAAATTATTGGCAGACCCCCTAGCAACAAAGATGGGATCAAAATTCTCTCCCTTCTACAACACTGTTCCGTGCATTCCATATAGCCCATAGCCCAGTAACAATTTTAGCTGCAGTTCCATTTTATCCATTAAATCAAACAACAAATCCCGGATGGTAATTGACTTATGCTGTACTGGCCGAAAAAGGAAGGGACCAGAAGAGATCAAGGGCAGGGCAATTTTTAAACAAGTATACGAATGCAGAATTACAGAGTACACACATGTGCTGTGGTAGAGGTATTTTTCCAAGTGCAAGTGTTGTGCGTGTAGGGACAATATCACGCAGCAATCTCCATAAGAATAGACGAACCTTTGGTGGAACATTCAGCCTCCACAATGCGCCCCGATAACTACTAAGATCACCCGGCTTTGTACAAGAAGTTGAGGCTTGGTTCATGTGATTGCGGGTGAGTCCCGTAGAACAAAATACCCACTCTTGACGTTATACTCATCGTTACGATCATAGTGCCACACCAGTCAATCCTCCGAACAACGAATACCAAAAGGAATACTAGCAATTAAATTCCACTGGTGTAAACAATTCCTCCAGTAGATGCATCTGCCAAACTCGTTCTGCAGGATCAATCAGGTTGGAGAATGGTATCCGTTATCAGGTTAGTGCAGGGACATCCATTTCAGTTTTGACCGCACTTTTGTGCCTATGTTTGTAACGTGTAGTAATGTCGAGTTAGCTTACACTGCAGGGTGGCTTTTTTGTTCCTGAACAAGTTATATCACCTTTGTATTCTTGTACCCTGTGATCTGTGAGGAAACACATATATAAATATCAAAGAATAATCTTGATTAGTTCGTTCTTTTATATAAAAAAATAATAATAAAAAGAAAAAAAGAAAGAAAGAAAGAATATTCAGGTTACTTTTCATGCATGGTATAAGTATATAACTAACTCTGGTGTAATTTTAATAATTTCAGATAAATTTAGTTTAGCATGGCTCCCATATGCTATGAATATATGATGGATTGCAATCTAAGCAAGAAACTTTGAAAGATGAAGAATCCGTAAAGAGAAATTAGTTCAAACACCAACCCACTTAATATTGATTCCACTCTATTACTCCATCAATCCACCCCCCATGAGGCCATGACCCACGCCCACCTATCTCTAATCTCTCTTCTCCATCATTTTCCTAAGCCCGCAAAACACTCCTTTTCCTCTCACAATTGAATTATTGAAGCATTAAAGCATTCAAAACATGACCCGATCATGGCATAGTTTATAAAGTTCGAATTAATTAAGGTGGATAACGAGCACGATCACATAGCTAGCTAGTTTAAGTCAAAGTGGACATTAATAACAAGACAAGCTATGCGGCTTTGCTTACGGATGCAACCAAGTCACAAAAATGTAGATGGGTGGCAGACTGGGTTGCTATGTTTGAACGGCATCTTAAGTCTTGGTTAAGATCATATAGATAAGGCCACTTTTGATGATGTCGTGCCATCTTTAAACAGTGGTAGCTAAGTTTAACAGTGTTTATGTTCCACCTAGTTAGAGCATCTCCAACAGTAGAATTTATTTTTTAGTTAAATTTAGCTAAACTTGTGAATTATAGCTATAGATTTAACAATGTTGCTCCATCAATGATAGCTATTTGTAAGTGATATATTATGTTTCATCGAATCAAACTGACATGTGGACAAAAGATGAGAGAGAAATATAACATATAACTTTTGCTTTAGCTAGTAGGATTCTCTAGCTAAATATAGCTAGCCAATTTAGCTAAAGTTAAATATAGCTAAGCTATAGCTAGTCTGTTGGAGCTGAATTTTGCTTCAAAAATAGTTAAATATAGCTAAAAATTAAATTTAGCTACTCTGTTGGAGATGCTCTTAGAGCAACTCCTACATATATGTAGCTCAATCGGTTTTATCCAAAACGCTATATTTTTTTATGAAAGACGAATGAAATGCTTATTCATAAATGATTATCGAGATTATGCAGTCAAAGCATTACATAGATCAAGGTCTAATAGCCCATGTCAACAAAATGCATTGCTTATTTGACATGAAAAAGAAAAAAAGAAAAAAAAAAGAAATAAGAAGTAAATAATACCATTAGGGTCCAACTCAATGTACACTAAAACAAGAAAAATAAAAAAACACCAGAGAAAGAAAACTTGAGCGTTTTCATGCTTTCATACGTCAACCCTTGCCAACGAACATAATTGTGGTACAAGAAGTTGACATGTTCTTGCAGAAATTTGCACCACAAAGATCATACAGTAAGACATCAAACTGCTATACAACCCTAAATGGTTGCGTCATCCTCCAACTTTGTTGAAGGAAGCTTCCTCATTGCAGGAATTGCCACAGTCCTCTCCTCGTTTGGAACTTCCTTAACCTTATTCCTAGCTCCCCTAGGACGAATCTCTTCCTTTTTGGTGCAACAATATCCACCATAGCTCTTGTGGTGGGAGAGTGGCATAGAATTGATAGAAGGATCCAAGCCAGCACATGACTTGCATGCTCCGAACTCGCATCCGCTGCAGCCTCCTTTTCCTGACAAAAGCCTAGGCACTGGAGCCAGTGTTGCCTCCACCCACAAAGGCCGCTCCTCTGTTGGAAGTACAACCACCAACCTCCTGTCCTTAGAACCAAAATTACTAGAAAACTGCACATTGTAGAACAATTAACCTAAAAGAAAATGCTAGAGGCTAGGAAAACTGGACCTAAAAACCATAGAAAGAGGTAACGTCGGTGTAGTGGTTTTGACCACCACCATCGCACTATAAAATTTTCAAGGGCTAGCGATCATTTTGATTAGAGCAATCATGAATGAGTCGTTGTTGAACTCACGTTTGATGTTCATACGAGCCGCCATGAAAAACCTAGAAGCCAACCTATTTGGGACCAGTCAGGCTAGAACTACAGACCATATGCCTTTCCTAATTGTACTGAGGACAAGCATTGTTGCAATGCAGGTTTCCCTAGATACAAGCATGCATGTCATGGTGTTGGAATTGCTTTGTAGTGAGGGGTTGGGTAATGCAATAACAATTAATGGTGTCACAAGTCGGCAAGTCGCAACAATTGACGCTTTGTGGAACAAATGATTTAGTGCATGCCGTTGATCTGCAATAACAATTGATTCAATGCAGTAATAGTTTTATAGAATTTTCTTGTAAATTATGATTTATTCTTGGAATTGATAATTATAGTTGGATGCGACGCGGCTTTGCGGCAAAGACATACATGAATAAATAGTATTTCTGAATTGATGTTAATGGGTCATGTTGGCCTTGACAAACGGGCGGTACAGTGGTAGTATAAACTCAGCTTGGTAGAACATCTTGAAAACCGATTCTGTAAGCTGTGGAGTTGCGGTTCTATGGTAGAGTATAAGTTGTCAAATTGAGATAGTCTTGATTAAGAGATTTTTGCCTCTATTATTTTGGTTTAGGAATATTTCTTGTCGATCTATGACCCCTGTGACCAATGTGAAATTATTATTATTAGTATTATTTTTTTGAATCAATCCGTCAATAATTGTCATTACTCAAACCAGAATGATCATTACATACCCATTTGCTGTCATTAGCCAATAGCGAGACAGACAAGAGGTTGTGGAGGTACCACGATGATACACAAGTATAGACTGCTCATTATACATTCAGTGCTCACTTAATTAAGCAAGCCTATAAACTAAAGTAGCAAATAGGTAAAACTATACTCATTAGCGCTTATTAAGAACTAACAAGCATAGATCCATGGAAAAGTAGAAAATTATTAGAAAGTAAGAACTAAACTAAAACTAAAATAGAGGCCCAATGCCCAAAGGACAGCCAGCCTAGGCCCAACCATAACCACTCTCCACATCCTGCGCCTTCACGTTCCACGCACACTTGAAGAACACTGCCGCTGCAACCCTCCACCGACGCCACCGCACTGACTTGCCACAAACCGCTGTCATGCTTTAGGAAAAACTAGCATCTCTTGCCACCACCGAGAGGATGAAGGCCGTTATGCAACATAGGCTAACCCGAACCCGAAATGGGTAAGGATCACCGCATCAAAGCCGACATAAACCTCATCAATGGTGATCGAATAGTCGCTATCGTCTGGAACGTAATCCAATCCGCTGCTGCCCTCGCCTTCCCTGAAACCTGCTTCCAAGAAACATCCAGCCATAGAGCTATCTCAATCCGAATAGCCCTAGCCACTATGGTCATACCGCAAGCAAAGTAATTTCGGAGGTTTAGACCATTTGTTAACCGTTCGACAACATCACAATTACGTTGAGGCAACATCAGAGCGCCACCAAATGAGAGCTAAAGATTTCGCAACGGCGCAAACCTTAGTTTTCTTGAGAATTAGTATAAGGGTCCCCCCCCTTCTTTCTTCCCTAATCGACAACCTACCAATGTAAAATTAGTGTGCCTACTTGTCCTTAGTTTATCAAATTGGGTTATTAAGTATAATTTATTCCACCTTGTGGCCCTGAAGCTAAGTTGATTAAACACCAAGGTTCGTGCTTCTGAGGTGCAGTGATTAGTTCGGCTAAGCTCGAATACATTGCATTAGTTTATCAAATTGGGTTATTAAGTATAATTTATTCCACCTTGTGGCCCTGAAGCTAAGTTGATTAAACACTAAGGTTTGTGCTTCTGAGGTGCAGTGATTAGTCCGGCTAAGCTCGAATACATTGCATGAGGGTGTGTGTGGTTAGTACTGTTGTCCAAATCTCAAAAAAAAAAAAGGTATAATTTATTTTTTTAAAATAAAATATACAAAATATTAATTACATTAATTAGGATCCAAGATAAGATCATCAATACGAAGGTAAGCTTGAAGATTGAAGATTCTGTCCCTACTATTAAGGCAAAGGCATCGCCGAAATGAGGTTGTTCACATTTCACAAAACATATCTACACCCGAATCAATCAAAATCAATACCAAACCCTTGAACTCTCCCTCCCAATTTCCCAGTCCTATATTCTCTTATTTGTTGCACACGGCACGCTAAATTAACCCTAACCGATCCAGTAAATCTGCAAAATTTACAAAACAAGCCAGACTGTAAAAAAGTAAATTACAATTCCTTCCCTGGTCGTCTTCCTATTTTCTTAAGCCATAAGAAAAAAGCGGAGTCCTACTCCCTAACGCTCCTTACCAAATTCAATGTATAATTCAATGTATACAGCGAGGAATCCAAACGCAACAAAAAAAATCGTCTCCTTTAATCCCCCTCACACCTAACAGAACAAACCAGGACCACGTCAAAAATGATCGGCACCATTAAATCGGCCACGCGTTCCCAATAACGGTGTGCCGACTCCACTTTCCCCCCGTCACCTTTTTTTCCCTTACTGGAGAAAGGCCTCCAGCCTGTCCCTCGCATCACTCCAATTCCCGAAATCAATTTAATTTCTTAATCCGAGATTATTATTCTAATTTGTCCCTTTTCGCCGTTCCTTCACCCATTACCCCCAATTTTAAATAAATATTTATTCCCCCTCTCACCTTCTCGATAATTCTTCCACCTTAAGATTAATTCCCGAAATCAATTTAATTTCTTAATCCGAGATTAATTCTAATTGGTCCCTTTTCGCCGTTCCTTCACCCATTACCCCAATTTTAAATAAATATTTATTCCCCCTCTCACCTTCTCGATAATTCTTCCACCTTAAGATTCTCGCTTTAACTCCTCCCCCCCTCCTCCTCCCCCTTATTCTTATCCCATTCCCTTCTCCCCGTACTTTCCCCAATTCTCTCAAACCCTCTCAGGTACCAATCTCTCTCTCTTTTTTTTTATTCTTCATAATATTTATGTTGGTTTTCCGATGCTTACGAAGAGATTTGATTTCGGTTTTTGTAAATTAGTTTCGGATCTCTGTTTTCTGGTTTTTTTTTTCGTTTGATAATTTGACCGGAAGTTTTGAATTTGTCGTGAATTTTTTTTTTTTGGTTGATTTCAGATCAGCTTTTCGCAGATCGATCTAGGCGATCTAACATTCGGTGGGATTTCTGGTTCGAATTTTGAAGAGATATTGAAGTAGAGAAGAGAGTCTCGAGATGGCGGAAGAGCACAGATGCCAAGCACCAGAAGGTCACCGTCTCTGCGCTAACAACTGCGGATTCTTCGGCAGCCCGGCCACCATGAATCTCTGCTCCAAATGTTACAGAGACTTTTGCCTCAAGGAGCAACAGGAGGCCTCCATCAAGTCCACCGTCGAAGCCTCTCTCTCCGCCTCCGCGGCCGCCTCTTCGTCGGCCTCGTCGTCCTCCTCTTCTCCGGTGATTGACTTCCGCTCTCTCCCTCCGCCTCCGCTGTTGACTTTGCCGGAGGTCGCCGAGGCCGAAGATGTTCCCACTCCTCCAGAGGTCGCCGTCCCGGCGGTGTCGCAGCCGAACCGGTGCAACGTCTGCCGGAAACGGGTCGGGTTGACCGGATTCAAGTGCAAGTGCGGGACCACCTTCTGCGGGGTCCACCGTTACCCGGAGAAGCACGCGTGCTCGTTCGACTTCAAGACGGTCGGGAAGGAGGAGATCGCGAGGAGCAATCCGGTGATCAAAGCAGAGAAGCTCGAGAAGATTTGATGTGGGCCGTCGGATCCGATTACTTTTCGAAAAAAAAAAAATTGCAGAAATTTCCAATCAGTCAATGATATGATTGCATTAGCAAATTTGTGGAGGGAGGCCCTGCCGATGGGCCGCCGGTGTGGTGATCGCCGGCCGTTCGTCGTCAAGCAGCACTTGTGAAAAATTAAGTCTGATATAAATATTCTCTCTTTTCTGGGTTAATTTTTAATATTTATTTTCGGAAAAATAAGTTATTGTGGGCTTTGCTTGTATGTTGCAGGAAAACCAAAAAAAAAAAAAAAAACAAAAAAGGTTTCTATTTGGGTAATTGAAATTTCGGGTCTGATTCCTTTGTAGATAGATTCATCTCTGTTTTTATCTTATCCTACTCTGGTATGATGATTATGATTCTTCTTTGAGCTATATTACCCAAAGTGATGCATGAGTTGGTTCCCAAAAGAGAGAAAGGGCGCCATTTCTCTCTGTGCTTTGCATGAGTGTGTCTTGCTGTCTCATTTTAGGAAATCTTATAAGGGGGCTACAATATCTATTTCTGAGCATATAGCCCCAAATTTGTTTTGATTTATTGCTTTGGGTTTGCAAGCTCTATTTGGTCTAGCATCTGAGATGTGTTTTAGAAGCTCCCAGTTCTTTTTTGCTTTGGTGTTGGTTTTGGATGTTCAAATCAAGGCTCATTCCCAATCATCAAGTTAAGGAAATATACTTCTTAACAGAGTGCACAAATTATGAATTCTTAAATTCCGTATGTTGGCTACAGATCCTCCTCAAAATGGTGATTTATCAGATAGGATAATCCGAGTAGAGGAAGGTGTCACCTAATGTTACTCTAGCTAGAGAGTTGATGATATCCGTCTTCAGCTTTTCAGCTGCTGTTAAGCTATCTCCTTTGTTTTGGGTCCTGTTTCTTTCATCTTCGAATAGTTGGATGCATGTATTTTCTTCATATGAAACTTGCTGATTCTCAACTAATAGAGCACATAATTGGTTGCATCATGCATGCATCTTGTTTGGTCTCGGCCCTTGCTCATTTTCCCAAGAACCCATCTTCACCAAGATTTGCAGATGTACACCATATTCTCCCTTCCCCACCCTTTTCTGCCATCTATAGCCTTCTCCAAACTTGGATCCCTTGTTGGGAGGTCGCATGCAAGACCTGAAATTAGGAATAAATAGAGATGAACTCCGTGCTTCACTCTCATAAGACGTTAAATAGTAAATGCCCTCTAATGGTTCTGGGTTTGGATGTAGCAGACCAACCTTCCGCACGAGCTCGACTTCAGAACAAAGTTGCACCAAGAGAATATTCGGCTCGCTAACCAAGAGGACCAAATCAGCTCGATTGCACTAGAGCATACCTTTGATACTCGATTCCAGGACACCCTTATTTTTTTTTGGGGTCGTGACCACTTACCCAATTTTAACCTAAAAATTGCCCACTTACTCCACCAACAGTTTTTTAAACCCACTTACCCAATTTAAACCTAAGTGACATTTTTACCCCCAGTCTAATATCTCTCCAACTATCACTCTCTCTCTCTCTCTCCGCCATACACATATCCAAACCCATAACCATACACCAGATTTGACCCAGACTCCATCAGCTCCTCTGACTCCGGCCATCTTGATGCCGACAGGGACAGGACGACGACTCCAGCCCGAACAGCGATCTCAGTGGCCTTAACGACGAAAAAATCAAGCGAAGACTCCACCAGCGATTCCAGCCCGAATAGCGATCTCAGTGGCCTCAACGACGCCCACCAGCGAAGACTCCACCTGATCATCTCCTAGCACCGGCGACTACTCCACCTGCACACCTCCGCCAGCAACAACCTCGATCTCACTTGCACACCATCGCCAGCGACGACCTCGATCTCACCTGTACAAGCTTACCTCGACCGCCCAGACGCTGACGACTCCCTCTCCGGCGTTCAACCACCGACCCGAGCCAGTCGATTGCATCCCAGCAGCAGCGAATCATCCCCGTCGTCCGCTTGCAGAAGAAGGTATCGGCGGTCAGGCGGGTTCGGGTTCGAGCAGTCAGGCGGGTTCAATTGGCCTTTTTGATGCGCGCACCGAGGTTTGAATACATGGGCACCTCGGATTTCTGTGATTTCTGGGTGTGGAGGTGGAGGTGGTGGCTTCATGAGTCTGAGGCTGACAAGTCAAAGCTGACTGAAGATCGTTGAGTTTTAATGCATCGTCGATTTGGAGAAAAGGGTGGTGTTGTTCCCGTCCTCCGCAGTAGACACATTATTGGCCCCCAGTAGACTTTGATACGAGGGACAGAGATCACTATAGTGTGGTGTTTTGATAAGTTATATGTTGTTTTCTGTGTATTAAAGTCAAATTATCTGTGAATCCTACAAAAATGTGCATTTTTGGTGGTCTATTGGGAGGCAGTAGAAACATTAGACTTTGTATTGGGGGGCAATAATATGATTACTGGGGGGCAGTAATATGAGTATAAATTGATCAATTGTTCCTGTAGTGTATTCATTTTGGTTTTGGGAGTTCATACAATTCACTGGACGTCAATAATATGATTTTTGGGAGGCAATAATATGATTACTGGGGGGCAGTAATATGATTACTGGGGGGCAATAATAGCCGGATTCTGGAATCCGGTCACCGGTCGTCGGAATCCGGTCAGCATTCGCCGGAGTCCGGTCACCGGTCGCCGGAGACCGCACCTGCCACTGGTCACCGTAGCACAGCAAGGTGGAAAGTGACTTCTCTCTCTAAGTGAGAAAGAAGGAGAGGGCAAAAAAGTTTCAAAAAAAAAGAAAAAAGAATTAATTGGGTAAAGGGGAAATAATCCCTTAGAGTGTTTTAGGTAAATGGGGTTAAAAAACAGTTGGTGGAGCAAGTGGGCAATTTTTAGCCTAAAATCGGGTAAATGATCATTTTCCCTTTTTTTTTTCTTTCTGTTTTTCATTTATTTATATTGGAATCTCCATCTCACTAATTCTTTGATCCTGTGACTTTCACGGTGTTAGTTAGGCCTCCTAACTAAACACACTATGGTTCACCAGCACTTGATCGATTGCACAACATGATACTCGTGATTAATGTATGGATTGACTGCATCTCATTTTACATAACCCTTCAAAAAGATCGTGAGGATTGTATACCAAATTATGTAAAGCCTAGGTCTTATAACGTATGGGATGAATACCTATACTTGAGCATCTCATTTTACATTAGCTACAAAACTATCAATACATAATTATACGTTCGCCTACTTCTTGATTTCCTTAATTTATATGTATATAAAAAAAAATTATAGAATTATTGCCGTACGTAGAATAAAAGATTTAGATAAAAATAAGTACTCAAATTGCTAACATTAACAGAAAAGAACAAGATGTAAATAACGATACAAGCTTTGTGTCATGATCGATATAGTATTCAAATTTTAACAATGCTTATCTCGAAAAGCATCTATTTTGTAATAAATTCAATTTTACATGTCTTTGAACCTTTTTTGCACGTTGAAAAATTGATGTGATAACTTCTCATTTGAGTTCCTTTTAGTCTGAATAGTCATTGTATCTAAAACTCGACCGTTCTTTAGCAAAAAGCTGGCCACTTCCATCTCATGCTCATTTCCCTTGAATTCACTAATGGAGATAGTTTTGAGGCAGGACGGTAAACAAACTGGTACCTTTGCTGAATCAAAATCCCATTCTTCCTGAAACCGTAGGTTTCCCTGGCATTTAGTTAAAGAACATTGGATTACAAAGTGATGACTTGCATGTTGATAAAACGTAAGATAAAGTGAAATAATTAATAACACTTATTTCTTGTTCTATTTTAAGATGTTTCAGATTAAGCGATTTTTGTAGGAACCCTCTAAGAAATTCCCAAGAATCGCATCCTCGAAGAACCAGGATTAGTTCACTCAAATTATTGAACGCAGCAGGTAGATATGAACCTTGATCATGAAGATAAAAGCATTTGTCAAACATAAATTCATCCACAGAAACAATAATTAGTTTTAGTAAAAAACTTTTTTCTTTCTACCTCCAAGGAATGAGCTGAAAGACTCAGTTTCTTAACATTGGATATTCCTGCCAGTAATGCAGTTGATTGCTTATCAAAAAACTCCCCATCATGATCATGTGGCCCATTGATGCTAATTTCGGCTTCAACTAGAGTTTTTGCACTATCCAAATTGTATCTTGAATAAAAAATAGGATCCCGGATTTCAAACTTCTCTAGCTTTGGGGTATCAATAGAAAAATTGTACCCAGGTTCACAAAAACTCTCGTTACGTAATGACAAATATATGCCCAGTGTTTTCAACTTAGGTGCAGAGATAATCACATCCGAAACGTGTCTTTCCAGAGAAGAACTTATAAACAAATTTTCGAGAACGGGGACAAGAAAAAAGCTTTCTCATAGAATTCCTGTCAGGTTTCTTAGCCCTAAATTGCAAGACTTGGAGTCTAGGAAAACACCCTGTTGAAGGAGGATCATATGTAATGCAATTTGAAGACACTGCTAATACCTGAAGTGTTTTGCACTCGAAAAGAGTTCGAGGCATTTTGATATTACCATGTTTTGATAGTTTATCGACAATGGTAAGACCAAGATCTACAACATTACACTTAACTACAGTGCACATCCAACGAGTGACATCCACATCACTCAAACCTTTTGCCTGCCAAAAAAAGGCTGAATTTTTGAATGGTGATTCCTGATGACTCGCGCACTGAAAGTACACCATCAACAAAAGCCCTAAAATCGATCAGAGCTCTGCCAATGTTTGGGGAAATCACATTGATCGAAGTCTAGATTGGGAAGGGAAGTCCATAAGTTCTTCCATTTTGAAGAGAGAATGGTGCTCCTCACAGCATGTAATATCGGGAGGTATGAAAGGGTTTGACAAAGAATTGCATTTGGCAATGAGGAAATTCTGTCTTCTGTTTCCATTCGAGGTTTTGACTTTGAAGCCATTAATTTGTTCATGTACTGTTGTAACATTGTTAGGTTAAAAAGTGTATCAACGTAAATTTAGGGGAGTGTTTGCACTCCCCTTTTTGTAAACCACACTCCCATTTTCATTTTAATATTTTTCTTTCCACAATTACTCTACGGACTACTCTCATCTCTTATTTCCATATGGTTCTTTTGTTCTTTTCAACAACCTCAAGGAAAATGTGTTTTCTATAGTGGATCCAATTCCATTTTTGATCACCAACTAACCAGTCAGCAGTAGCTGCTAACAAATTTCACATCCATCATCTTTAGCAACACCATTGATTGGCAGCCATCTTTGCATGCTCTTGTCTCTGTGATTACGGGTAATTAAACCACGAATTTGCTAAGATCATGTCAGATTCTTAGTCAAAGCTTCCACCAGCCCATTGCATCTGGTTCTCTACTCCTCTTTCTCTTTAGTTATCGCATGTATGTCCACTTGTAGGAAACATGCAACCACAATAACAAATCTTTTATCTTATGCAGCCAATCTCATATAGAATTACTAGAAGTATTTTATTGACAAAACCAGATGCAATTTAGTCCCAACTCTCAAATTTAACCTTATATACTACTTTGTGAGCTTTCTCTTCTTATACTTCTTTGTTCAGACACCTAACCCTTGTTATAGGTTCCTCCTCTCCAAACCCTCCCAACCCAACTTATTGACTTGGCCGTTAGCTATGTACAGAGAAGCTGGATGCAGAGAATTTGAATTAGAAATCTTTCTATTGGGAATTGATATTTGATTTCAAGTGGGTTTAGTTCTGGAAACTGCCTTTAATTGCCTAGCATGCATGGAGTGAGCACTGGTTAGTAAGAATTGAATTCTTGAAAGGTTAGTCCTAGAAGATGGAGAGACAAATTTTGCACTCACATAAGACGAATACATTTTCAATGAAGATTGAAGGGGAAAGGGTTCAGCAGAAATGAGAAAGCCGAGAGCATACACATGAGGAAGATGATAGAGAAAGTGAAGGGTAAATTGGAAATTTCCGTCGATGAGGAGTGTGGTTTACAAAAAGGTAGTGCAAATTTCACTCCCTTAAATTTAATAGAAGAATACTGAGTTCATGAAAAGAGGAATATATATACCACACACACACACACACACATACACACACAGTCCGGCTACGATGTGGACTGTACGGATTTCCCGTTTTCCCCTACTTTCCGATCACATTTTCACATCTTCACCGTTCAGTTTTTAGGTCTTAATGTATAGATCACCTCTGCAAAATTTCAGCCAATTTGGTAATCGTTAAGGCATCCAAAACTGCAAATTACAAAAATGTACACGAACGGTTTCAGTTCAATAGATTCGGTTCGTTCGTGTAAATTGCAGTTTTGGATGCCTTAACGATCACCAAATTGGCTGAAATTTTGTAGTTATGATCTATACATTAGGAACTAAAAACTGAACGGTTAAAATGTGAAAATGTGATCGGAAAGTAGGGGAAAACGGGAAATCCGTACAGTCCGCACCGTAGCCGGACTGTATATATATATATATATATATATATATTCCTCTTTTCCATACAGTCCACACCGTAGCCGGACTGTGATCGAAAAGTGGGTGAAAACCGGAAATCCGTTCCGAAATTCCGGTAAGGACGTCCGCACTTGAGAAGACGTCCGCACTTGAGAAAAATCCTATATATATATATATAGACTCGATCATAGTTGGACGTCCACACTATCACTAAAGTACGGACGTCGACGCAACAACCCTATTCAGGCAATGACGACGGCGTGAATTGGGCTGGATAGAGGCCGCAGGCATCCCAGATCGCTTCTGGGCAGCAATCGAGGTCGGAGGAGATCCAGGTTGTAGGTTTCTGGGCAGGAACCTCACCTGCAACTGCAAGGTTCTAGGCAGCGCTGCAACCTCATTGTCAGCGACTCCACCCGACTGCAGATTGGTCAGTCCGACCCCTGGCCTCTGTCCGGCAAGCGGAGCCTCACCATCGCTGCTTGAGCGGGGTTGCTGCGTCGACGTCCGAACTTTAGCGATAGTGCGAATGTTCTCTCTCGATCGGCTCCGTGTATATACACACACACACACACACACACATATCCTATCTAGAGCGAGGCCTCACTCTGAAATTAACGTGTGAGGTTGGAGTTTATGATCACTTTTCGGTTTCATATCCAAATCTTGACCGTTCAATTTTTAGGTACTAAAGTATAGATCATCTCTGCAAATTTTCAGCCAATTTGATGATCTTTAAGGTATCTAACCCACTTAAACCAATGAATGAACTATATATGTCCACCCTGAACCATTCTAGCTTTAAGGCAGTTATCAATGCCTTAATTATCATCAATTTGGCTGAAATTTTACAGAGATGATCTATACATTAGTCCCTAAAAACCGAACAGTCAATATGTGGATATGCCACTAAAAAGTGATCTTAAACCCTAACCTCACTCTGGATAGGATCTATATATATATAGTTCAGGTTGGACAGATTCGGTTCATTTATTGATTTAATCTAGTTCGATATCTTCCCGATCATCAATTTGGCTGAAAATTTGTGGAAGTGATCTAAACATTAGGACCTAAAAACTGAACAATCGAGTTGTGAACATGCGATCGAAAAGTGAGTCTATTCAAGGAAATTGTTAGATTTTAAAATCTAAGGTGGTCCTTAGCATAGAAAAACCATGTGTGTGTGTGTGTGTGGTAAGGGAATCTAGTAAGGGATCACTCATTAGACCTATTTTTTGATCACATATTCACATCTTAACCCTTCATTTTTTAGGTATATATGAGTAAATCATCTCAGCAAATTTTCAGCCAAATTGATAATCATTAAAACATTCATAACTGTGATTTACAATTATGAACACGAACGGTTCAAGTTGGAAAAATTTGGTTCGTCCATAAATTAATGCGATACCTTAACGATAATCAATTTGGCTGAAAATTTACAGAAATGATCTATACATTAGGACCTAAAAACTGAACGATTGAGATGCTAAAATATAATTAAAAAAAAGTGGGTCTCACAAGGGATCTCTTAGTGGAGGGGCCATATATATAGGGCCTTTCCACTAAGAGCATCAGCAGTGGGGACTCATTTTTCAGACTCAAATTTGGGTCCAAATAAGCTGGAATAGTAATTTGGGTCCATCTGAATAGTGCACAAAATGACTTACTTTTTTTAGGTGCTGTAGTGGTATAGGACTTATTTGTGGACCCATATTTTGGACTCAGTTTTTTAGACTCATATTTGGGTCTAAAACACAAATCTTTCCACTGTGGAACAGACTCATATTTGAGACTTTTAATTTATGTTCTTTTTAATTTTTAGATATGTGTGTGTGTGTGTGTGTGTATAACTTACATCGTGTTAAAGAAAATCATAAAATTCATTAAAAATTATTCATATTGAAAAAAAAAATATTTGAAGAACAATAGTGTGAGAGTAGGGAATGAAAGAGGCAAATGAAAAACAAATCATGAGAAAGCCTTTAAAAAACGGCAATATTATTAACAAAATTCAAAATTTTACATTTATTAAAAAAAAAAAAAAAAGCTTCAAAAAGTCCATGTGCCGCACGACATTTCTAAACTCATGCCCACTTGCATGCACACTTGCATGCACCAGAAAACCCAGGTGGTGGGTCTATTAAGTTTGAGTCCAATTTTTTTAGGTCATTTTTTGGACCAAATTTGAGTCAAGATTTAGGTCTCCGGCAGAAATGGGTCCAAATTTTTCCGACCCACTGTAGCCTCATTCCTTTACTTTTGGACTCAGATCTTGGTTTTTGACCCAAATTTAGCTCCCTACTGCTGATGCTCTAAGGGATCTCTTTTTTTGTCTTTTGAACCATTCATACTTATATACAAGGCCCTTCTAATGAGGGATCCCTTTTTTTTAGTCTTTTTTAGGGATGGGGCATTAGACCAACTTTTCGATCATATTTTGGCATTTCAACCGTTCGGTTTTTAGGTCCTAATGTGTAGATCACCTCTGCAAATTTTCAGCTAAATTGATTATATTTAAGGCATTCAAAATGGCGATTTAAGATTATAAGTATGAACGGTTCAAGTTTGACACATTTGGTTTGTCCGTTGATTTAATCTAATTTGATACCTTAACGATCACCGATTTGGCTGAAAATTTGCAGAAATGATCTACACATTAGGACATAAAAGTTGAACGGTTGAGATACCGAAATGTGATCGAAAAGTTGGTCTAATGCCCTATCCCTAGAAAAACCAAAAAAAGGGATCCCTTAGTGGAAAGGCCCTACACACACAGTTCCTAAGCTTCGCTCTGAAATTAAAGTGCGCTTTTAGTGTTTGGGGTCACCTTTCGGTGGCATATCCACATCTCGACCGTTCAGTTTTTAGGTACTAATGTATAGATCATCGCTACAAAATTTCAGCCAAATTGATGGTTGTTAAGGCATTGATAACGGCCTTAAAGTTAGTACTGTTCGGGTTGGACAGATTCATTCATCCATTGGTTTAAGCAAGTTGGATACCTTAAAGATCATCAATTTGGCTGAAATTTTGCAGAGATGATTTATTCGTTATAGGGCGGCGGCTCTCTGACTCGAGTAATGCCAAGTCAGAGCTGTTGGGCGGCCGTTTGGGCGGCCTAAGCGGGCGACGAGGCCCCTGGGTGGTTGGGCGCTAGGCGGTTTGATTTTTTATTTTTTTTTCCTGCATCCATTGCTCACCTAGCTCTGGAACCCTGAATCACTAAGGTCTCTTTCATTGTCTTTCGCTTATGTGGCTCAGTCCTCGTGTTTTTAGAGTTGCAAGTTGTTTAATGGAGTTTACGGCTTGGAGATAGAGAGAGAGAGAGAGAGAGATAGGAGGTCGTGGCTGTTGGTTTCGTCGAGAGGGAGAGAGCAAGGACTGAAAAATCGATAATATCCTCGAAATTTCCACGATATTTCCGTTATTTTATGGTCTCGATAAATCTTTAATTTACCAACAGAATATCATGAGAAATTTTCGAAATTTCGCGATATTTCTGGAATTCTGGAAATATTCAAAACTTTCACGATATTTCTGGAAATATTCAAAATATTTGGGAAATTCCTGATATTCTCGCGAAATTCCTAGATTATCGCCACCTCTCACAATATGTGGCTCGTGAAAACTAGTTTTTGTTCTTATCCAATCCGACTAAACTTAGTAACATACATCTAAAGAGAAAAACTTTAAAAATTTATAGGAAGAGCTTTGAGTCTTTTCCCTCTATGCTTATAAATATTCTAATTACCTAATTTGCTAACTAGTAAACATTTGGCTCTATTAAAAAAAAAAAAACTTTTCTCTGTATTTCTATGGACCATTTTCTACTTCTTTTTTTGTTTATTTAAAGACCAATGTTTTTTTAACGTATCTATTTACTTATGAAATATTATTATAATTAATAACTAACTCTCCAAATCACCTATTTAAATCATTTTTGAGATTTCTCATGTAGAATTTTATATCTTTGTCATGTTAGTGTATCTTATTATACTCCAAATTACAACAATCATTATACAATTAAGTTTGTCAAACACTTTTTTTGAAATATTATAGGAAACTGATCATGTAAACATTTCATGAAATTCATTAATGATTTCCATGTTACTTTCTAAATTTCCATCATTTTTTTGAAAATTTGCTTAGATCGAAATTTCCTCGATATTTTCATTGAAATTTCCGTTTTTTGGACTATCGATATTTCCTCGATATTCGATATTTTAGTCCTTAGGAGAGAAAGAGTCTGCTGTTTCAGAGAGAGAGAGAGAAGAACAGAAGAAAGCAAATGTGTGACTCAAGCTGTTGTTTGTCAAGAGGGATAGAAGAGATAGGATGGCATGTTTCGTCGTGAGGGAGAGAGAGAGTCTGCTGTTTCAAAGAGAAAGAGAGAGAGAGAGAGAGAGAGAGAGAGGAAGAGAGAGAGAGAGAGAGAGAGTAGAATAGAAGAAAGCAAATGTGTGGCTTAGGCTGTGTTTGTCAAGAGAAATAAAAGAGATAGGATGGCACGTGGTGACATGTGCTCAGGCCAACCAAAATTACAATTAGAAGCATAATAGAATACCACTTCTATGCTTCATTTATTTAACCAAGAAAATATTTATCTTCTAAAAAAAATTAAGCAAATATTTAATTTTTGAGAGATAAATAAATATTTAATTACATAAATATTTAGTTAAATGATATAAAAATTTAAAAATACAAAACTGCCTAACCGCTGTCTAGGCGTCCCCCTAGGCGCCTGGACACTCCTCCCCAACCCACCGCCCGACTAGCGCCTAGCGATTTTTCAAACCTTGATATATATATATATATATATATATATATATAGGGCTTCCACTAAGGGATCCCTTTTTTTGGTCTTTTATAGGGATAGACATTAGACTAACTTTTAGATCATATTTTCACATCTTAACCGTTCAGTTTTTAGGTCCTAATCACTTTTGCAAATTTTTAGCCAATTTGGTGATCGTTAAGGCATCCAAAACTGCAATTTACACGAACGGACCGAATCTGTGAACCGGAACCGTTCGTGTTTATAATGGTAAATTGCAGTTTTGGATACCTTAACGATCATCAAATTGGCTGAAAATTTGCAGAAGTGATCTATACATTAGGACCTAAAAACTGAAAGGTTAAGATGTGAAAATATGATCTAAAAGTTAGTCTAATGCCTATCCCTATAAAAGACCAAAAAAAGGGATCCCTCACTAGAAGGGCCCTCTGTATATATATATAGACACACACACACGGAGCCGTTTGAGAGCGGACGTCCTCAACCCAAAAAAAGTGCGGACGTCACTCGTCCGGCCTCGATCAAGCTGTGACGGCGCGGCGCAGCTTGCCGGAGGGACGCTGGGGGTCGTGCGGTCCGTTGGAGTCACCAACGACGGTTCTGCACAGAACCTGCAACTACAGGTGAGGTGGCTGCCCAGAAACCGGCAAGCCCGACCTCCTCCGACCTCGAACGCCGCCCAGAAGAGGTCTGGGACGCCTCCTGCCAGCCTTACTCCGCCGCCGCCGCCTGCTGCATTGACATCCGCACTTTAGCTTAAGTGCGGACGTTCGCTCCTGATCGGGCCTATATATATATATATACACACACACACACATATATCCCAGATAAGAGCTTTGAGATGTCTCAAGAAGAAATGGCGATCCTGGTGAATAGAAAAGGCTCTAATTGGTTGCTGAGAGACCCTGGCTCTGAATTAAGCATGATTCTTGCAGTTTTAACTAATTAAAAACTTAGAAGTTTCTTATGGTATTAACGCATGCAGATTTTATAGAGATTTTGTTTGCAAACAGAATTTGAAAATGAGATATTATCGTGTCAACTCCTAAGTAGACTCCTACATCATATCTCAATGCATGCACTACATTAGTAGGATCCAATCCTATTATTTTTTTAATAAGACTTTATAGAGATTGTATCCTAATAAATAATTTTGGGTATGATTTTTATCTTCTTTTTTTTAAATAGGAATTGATGTATTAAATATCAAAGTCATAAATAGATCAGAGTCTAACATGCACTTAATTATACAAGAAATCTGGTAAAAAAAGAGAACCTATATATCTAAGCCAATACTAAACTCATTAAAGTCTAATGGGACGCTCGCATGAGTAAGCCTAACTAAGCAAGAACAATCTTGCTTCCTAAGAAAAAATCATTCATCTAGTCTAATTTGCCATAACTCTATTGTGGTACAAATAACAACTAGAAACATCTTAGAAAAGCTCATAGAGATTACCCTTACCTAAAAAGACTTGCATCCAAATGTCTAATAGCAAAAGACTAAAATATAGCAGCTAACAACCTTGGCAACAGATTGGTCTTTTAGCTCTTCTTTGAAATATGCTAACTCGATGGAGCCTAAGCCCAAAAGCCCAAACTAGAACCAGAGTTAAGGAGACAGAAGCCCAATCACACTGCAAGGCTATCATCGCCGCCGATATCAGGTATTCCGGTTGCTGGCCTTTCCACCACCTCATCTCTCTTCACTTAGTGAAGCACCAAAACTAGACAAATCTAGTTGAGAATTCCACTTATCTGCCTTCTTCCACCACGAGGCCTCTTCGACATTTCGCAAGTTAGAAACCCGCCGCCAATCTGCTACACCTAGACCTCAACCTCGATCTGTTAAACTCGCCAAAATTTAACAGCAACAACACAGTCTTCTATTCATATGCATGCCCAAAAACAAACCGACAAGCCAAGATTTGCTAGATCCAAACCCGAAAACCACAAACCCAACGCCATAACCCTTGAAAGATACGATCAGGAAACAGAGCCCGACATCAAGCGTCACTACGCAAGCCGAGATCCGACTGGAGGATGACACCACCGCTGTGACTTGAAACCCTAGGCTTCGCTTTTAGTCAACTATAACTCTGCTTTAGTTACAAAAGTTTTTCAATGTTTTTTTCTTTTTATCTTATTATGTCAACTAATTCTGACAATATGATCTCACTGTAATCTTATTTTCATATGATTTCAAACTTGAAATCTTTAACCAAACAAGGTGGTCAAGTCTGAATTATAGTTAAAGGAGGGAGGTTCTAGAGTGGATCTATTTAAACTTGAAATGAAATGTTTAATAATCTAAACTATTCATTCTCTAGTTATATACACACATTTGAATCCTACAAAAAAATTTCATAGTCGGAAAACCTTGAACCATTTGATTAGCACAATATTTATTTTAATTTTATTTAACGGACTACATTTGTTTACACAATTTTGAATGACCAAATGATTATGAATTTGGTTGATTTTTTGTAGGCGCAATTATTGCATACGAATCTAAAGGATCAAGTAGGGCTGTCAATGGGTAGTATCAGGTTGGGTTCGTGTCGGGTCAAGGTATTTGTCGTGTCGCAATATACAAACCCAAACCCAACCCATTTAATAATCATGTCAAAAATTTAAATTCAAACCCAACCCATTTAATAATCGTGTCAAAAATTTAAATTCAAACTCAACCTATTTATTAAATGGGTTATCCATTTCCAACCCGTTTAACCCATTTAACAAATAGGTCGCGTCATGTGAAACAAAATAACCCATTTAAGGGTCAACAACGTGACCCATTTAACTAAAAAAATGCATAAATTGATTAAATTCACTAAAAACTCCACAAGACTAAGAATATAAATAATTATATATATATATATATATTCATAAATAATTAAATCCAATAATTATAAAGCAAAATATTTCAAATTGTCTAATCCTATGATCAAATACTCCCAACGTCCAAAATTTCAAGAAGAAGTATAGCATAATCGGGTTATACGGGTTCACTTTGTGTTTGCGGGTTAACCCGTAGCCGATCCATTTATTAAATGGGTCATGGCAGGTTGACCCACGGCTGACCTGCTTTTTAATCGTGTGGGTTTCGAGTTGTGTTATCAGGTCGTGTCGGAATTGATAGCTCTAGGATCAACAGGTTGAAATCATTGAATTAGGTCATATACTAGTGTAATATATTAAAAATTCTTAAATTTTTAAAGTAAGGAGATCCTCTCTAGAACGGAGCTCATAGTTAAAGGACAAAATAAACTATCGGTCTAAAAGAAAAACAAAGCCATTTACAGTTAACTCATAAATATGCAATAAATATATAATGAAAGATATTAATTTACACAAGCGTAAATCTATGTGGAAATGCTAGTTGCTATGATACTACTAACTAGTAAGTGGTCCATATAGTATGCCAAAGTTTTCTGGAATTTGATAGTGTCACCATACGTGGTAATGTACGCTGAAATCGGAAAATTTAAAGGTACCTACATGTATGTCATCCACACGTTTACATATGTGACAATAAATTTGTTGTATTGTGATAATGAAAATCTTTTGTTGTGTAATTTTAGTAATGTTAGAAGTAATTACTCCACATACGATATTATTACACGTTTGTGAACAAATTGTTGTCAATGTTGTAACTTAGTTCGATGAAATGTAAAAAGTATAAAATGAATGTGGTAAATTTGTTATCGATTTTGTAAATTTAGTTTCATTAAATTGTAATTTTTGTTTAGTTAAATGTAAAATGAATTTACGATAAAAAAAAATCAACTGAAAGGGAATTATACAATAAGAGACCAACAACGCCAGTTCTTTGCACAAATTTATTCAATATACAAAAATCATAAACCAAGACAAACATGTTACAAATTCAAAAGTAATCCACTCACCCTGAAAAACTGCACTTCCACTCAGGAAATTAATTTCTATTCTTCCAATTTTTACTACGAAGAATCAGATGACAGATATAGTTGGTTTGTGTTTTGTTTTTACTTTTCTTGCATAAGGTTGTGTAATCGCTGCAAGCCTGCTGTGAGCCTATAATTCATCTTTAGTGGACGGTGAAGTAATCTTCTGGTCGACAGATTTGGAGCAAGTTTTAGAGGAGCTCAAACTTTGTAACCAGACCTGGTCTTTAACAACGAAGTTTGAATCGTTGTTGCGATGCCATCCCCAAAATGCATGTGTTTCATTCACCATTTTGAGCCGTCCATGTCCAAAACTCGGTTCTCTGTACAAGGAGAGAGGGGAAGCAGGGTCTTCGAACCTAAATATACACAAAACGAAGAACCTTAATTAGCACCATTATTACTTCTATGAGGAATCAGTACGTACCAAACCCATGTACTAAACAGTAGCTAAATGCATCTATGACCATCTACAATATAGTTTTAGCTTTTAAGTTGAAGCATATGGCTATATACCTTATCTTTTGTTGGTACAACTCTCCGTTGTATTTATACTTTTTTCACATGACCCCTAAATATTACAGCTTAAACTCAAATCCTCTTACGTCAGTTATATACCGATATGGTTGTCGACATTACGTACAATAATATCGATCAAAACAGAAAGATTGAAGAGTACTTACGATAATGCTAGTCCTTCTCGGTTCCCACCATCGCCAATGGTTATGTAAATCGGACCACATGGGTCAGCCTTATTGTTATAAACCCTGGTCTGCATTAACAACCAACAGAAGCTAATCATATTGCGAAACACAAAAGCAAGCAATTGATAATATAAAGCAATTCTCTAATCACCGATGTTAATGATTCTCTACATACAACAAGGAATAAAAGAATAAGACATACAAATCGTTCATACGCATGAACATGGCCTTGAAAAACCAAATCAACTTGTGCATTATACAACAGCTCTTCCATAGCTAATCTCATGCTCTCTCCTTCACCTTGATGAGCAGTGTTAGTATTATACCACGGTGCATGCAAAAGGGCAACAACCCAAGGCGTCTTTTTCCTGTCAATCTTTGCCAAATCAGCTTGAAGCCACTTGTACTGGTCTGAATCAGCATCAAACTCCACGTAGGACCCAAGCATGATGACGTGGGTGCCAGCAACTTCGAAAGAGTAGTACAAGTTTGAGGTGGATCCGCTCTCTTGGTAGGGCATCGGCCACCTTGCATTGTAGGCTTTGAACCCGGTTGGGTAGATGATGGGGAAGATTTCGACTTCGTGGTTGCCTTCTGTGACCATCCATGGCCGGCGGCTGGCATAGGGTTCGACAATGCGGCCGAATGAGTCCCAAAGGGGTTGGTGGGTATCAGCATAAGATAGATCGCCGGGCAGAATGAGGACGTCATAATCTATACTTTGGATGTGGTCGAGGGTGGAGTTAGTCCATTCAGTCTGTCCTAGGTCACCTATAAGCCAGACCAATATTAATGTTACGTACATGCATTTTTTATTTCTTTCTTTTTTCTGGAGAAGAAATAGATTTCATTAATAATAATAAAAATAAAAATAAAAAAACTGTTGTAATCTCAATACTATGATATATGTTCCTATTAAGATACGGTATAGAATGTTACATGCATTCTTAGACCTGTTTATATTGAGTAGTTCATTTTAGAGAAAGCCAACAACATATATGACAATCACCATATCAAGTTTATTGGATGAGCATGGTATATTCTCCGAAGACAAAATTCCCCGAGGAGAAGATTCCCTCAAAGCACTATACAAATCAAGACATGTTAATGAGGGTGGAAAATGAACCTGAGTCTTTTGTTGTCTGTCTCAACTCTCTCTATTCTATATAATTGACTTATGAGAGAGTTGATAAAAGAATTGCATGGTCAATTGTATAATTTGTTTTAGACTAGCATTAGTTTACTCAGCAGTCAGCATATTCAATTTTTTTTTTTTTTTGTTCAATATCAGCATATTCAATTGGATATTGGGAAAATACCTAGGACCAGTTCAAGTTGACCTACCAAGATGCCAGCCATGCATACTTATTTTTTATCGTTAACCTAGTCTTGACTCTTAAAATCCTAAGAATTTCTGAAAAAAGACCCTGTAATGAATATTTACAATAACATAATTACATGAGTGCAGTAATTATTCTGAAAGAGTTGCAAACAGAGGCAAAGCTAATACTTATGTAGTATGTATTTAATTGGGATTAATTGCCAGGTTATATATCGACCCAAGGTCTCATCTTGTAACTAAAAGTAAACGACCAAGGTCTCTCATCTGGCACAATACGACTCGCAGATGACGTAGCTCTGCAACTTTTCTAACAAGTGGTTTAACTCTTGTCCAACATGTTGTCATTCTGCCTACCCTTAAAGCAACCTACTGCCAACCAACTCATCCTCTTGGAAACTATGAAGCTAAGCTAGAAAGCATGCGTATCATTCTAATTTAAGAAACAAGTTGTAGCGTTCATTTCATGCGAATACACTGGCTGCAAGATAAGATTTCCACGCCAAATTATTGACCACTCATTCCTTCCAAGCAAATCAAAAGTTTTCTCGTTTGCTAGATATACAGTTTGGATCGTTCTGTTATCTATATTATTATTAAGAGAAAAAATTTTGTTAGCCAAAATCAAAAATTTTAATAGATTTAACCCTGAAATATTTAAAAATTTTGAGAATAAATTAAATCACAGGAATAAATATGACAATTATAAAATAGATTTTTTAAGAAAATTAAAAAGAAATGATCCCACAACTCCCACTTTTCTTTCCCACTATATTCTCTGATTTCTCTCTGCAATAACAGTTTTATTTAATTTATTTTTTTCATTTTCTTTAAAAAAAAAAAAAAAATCTATCATGAAGAAGGCTAGTGTTATCAATTTGAACCGATAATCAGGTGATTTTTGCATTGTTTGACTCTAGAAATTTATCAAATGGGAGTCTAAAAATGTAACATGCGTGATATCTTGAAAATGAAACTTACCAACGACTACAAAATCAAGGGGAAGTGTTGAAGGGGGTGTCTTGAAGGAGAACTCCGGGCCAGAACCTCCACATCTGTAGAAGTATGTAGTTGATGGCTCCAAAGGGCCAATGGTAACATGGTGGATCTTCCCCGAGGTGTAGAAGAAATACTTGTAGGATGTGTGTTCTCCGTTAGCTTTTGCATTGTATTTTCCAGATTCTTTTCCGTACTCTACAAGAGAACTGCAATGTTTGCTGTCTGTAACCCATGAAACTTTCATGTGATCTTTTCCCACCAGTGAAATATGCACCTAGTAATTATAGCATATATAAGTTAATTATCAAGAACAGAAATATGAAAGAAGAACGTAATATGAGGCTTCAGATACGTACCTGTTGAGGGTCTGAGTCGGAACGGTCATGGTGGGTGAATATTACTCTCCGTGGAGGTTGCCTAACAAAATCATCATCTTTTGCTTTTAGGAGTAGAGGGAAGAGAGAGATGGTTAGGAGTAGAGAGAACAGACATAGACACAATTTCCTCATTTTTGTTTTCGTTTCTGACAAGAGCTATTGGATACAAATTAATCTCTGCAGTCCGCAGGTAGAGGTTATTTATATGACAATTTGAAGTTTGTGGTGGTTGAAGGTTGAAGGTTTGCAAAATATAAAAAATAGGTAGTATAGATAGCAATGGCGTGAAGTAAGTCTCTTTGAAATTATATCAGCAAAGCCACTGTGACCATCCAGAATTTCAATCCATATATCTAGATGATATGTTTCTTTCTGCTGCTAAGGCTTGGCTTTTATAGTTTTTTGTTTCCTTTTCTTTTTTCCGCAAGATTAACTGATTTTATTAGTTATGTACGCCTTTAGGCCGGATATAAAAAAAAGCATTCATATATATATATAGGATTAATTTCAGTTTACCCTCCTGAGGTTTGGGGGTGTCATCATTTCACCCCCTCTACTTTTAATTTTGAATTTTTACCCCCTAAACTTTCCAATTTCAATCAACCGTGTCCAATTTCTCCTATTCCGTCCAAAGTCAACGTTAACTTTGACTTTTGAGGGGTAAAATGGTCTTTTCAAGATAAAAATATATAAAAAATAAAAAATTAATTTTTTTTCTGTTTTTTTTTTCTTCTGTTTCTTCGTTTTTTTTTTCTTTCTATATTTTTTTTTGTCTTCAACCTATACACCAAAAGTTATAATACGTTTATAAAAACAAAAAAAATACTCTAGGTGGTTGAAAGCCGCTTGCTGGTCTACGATATTTGTGATATATCTCCGATAAAGTGAAGAATTTTAGGATATATCCCCAATAAAGTGAAGAAATATCTGTAAAAAATAATTTTACACTTTATCTAGAAATAAATATCTGTAAAAAAGATTTTACACACTCGCTGGTCTACGATATTTGTGACACACTCGCTGGTCTACGATATTTGTGATATATCTCTGATAAAGTGAAGAAATATCTGTAAAAAATAATTTTACACTATCTGTAAATAAATATCTGTAAAACATAATTTTACACTATCTGTAAATAAATATCTGTAAAAAATGATTTTACACAGATATTTCTTCACTTTATTGCGGATATACAGATATTTACAGATAAAGTGTAAAATAATTTTTTACAGATATTTCTTCGCTTTATTAGGGAATCCTAAAATTCTTCACTTTATCAGAGATATATCACAAATATCGTAGACCAGCGAGTGTGTAAAATTATTTTTTTACAGATATTTATTTCTAGATAAAGTGTAAAATTATTTTTTACAGATATTTCTTCACTTTATTGGAGATATATCCTAAAATTCTTCACTTTATCGGAGATATATCACAAATATCGTAGACCAGCAAGCGGCTTTCAACCACCTAGAATATTTTTTAGTTTTTATAAACCTATTATAACTTTTGGTGTATAGGTTGAAGACAAAAAAAATGAAGAAAAGAAAAAAAAAAAAAAAAAAAAACAGAAAAAAAAAAAGAAAAAAAAATATTTTTTTTATTTTTTTATATATTTTTTATCTTGAAAATACCATTTTACCCCTCAAAAGTCAAAGTTAACGTTGACTTTGGACGGAATAAGAGAAATTGGACACGGTTGATTGAAATTGGAAAGTTTAGGGGGTAAAAATTCAAAATTGAAAGTAGAGTGGGTGAAATGATGACACCCCCAAACCTCAGGGGGGTAAACTGAAATTAATCCATATATATATATATATATATAAGCATGAACGGTTTAGGTCGGACAACTTTGATTCGTCCATTGATTTAATCTAATTTGATATTTTAACGGTCATCAATTTGGTTGAAAATTGTAGAAGTGATCTATTCATGGAGTCCTAAGAATTGAACAATCGAGATGCTGATATGTAATTGAAAAGTGGATCCCACAAAAGATCGCTTAAAACTTAAAAAAAAAAAAAAAAAAAATCCCTTAGTAGAAGGGCCTTATACATATAGGCTTGTTCTAGAGAGAACCTCCTTACGTTTAAACTTGAGAATTTTTACTAGTATACAACTTAATTCAACAATTTAACACTTTAGTTTTCTACTCAAGAATTGTGTCTACAAAAATCAATAAAATTCATAATCATTTTGTCATTGAAAATGTGCAATCAAATGAAGCACATTAATTAGATAAAATTAGAACAATCAGGGTGCTAATCAAATATTTAAATGTTTTTTTATTTGGCTAATTTTTTGTATGATTCATTTGTTTGTTACACGGAGTTTTATGTTATTGACAACCACACAACCACATAATGTAATTCAATGATCAAAACACTTAATTCTTTAAGTTTTTTTTTTTTGTAAAGATAGGGTAATTAGATAAATTAGGGGAATTATTGTATGGTTCCGGAATACCACGTGGCATTGCCATATGGTGGTTTGGGCCAGGTCAATCATATTACTCGACCTTGGTGAGGACCTTAAAAGGTATGAAACTATGAAACAAAAAATTAAGTTAATAGAACTAATCAGGAATAGGTATACATCACGTAGACCAATGGCATCAATCTGAACTACAATGTGTATCATGATCAAGACCATTTTATAATTTTCCAAATAAATTGAATGCTGCTTTAAAAACATAATTCATGCTCACAAATACACTTTTTGTCTAATAAAACCAAACAAGAGATGTTAGGCTTAGGACTGTAAACTTTAAGCTCTGTAAGACAGAAAGAAAATGAGGTTAATTGATCAGATTGATGGGCGACCAGCTAGCTAGCGAGAAGTTTCCAACATGACCTACAGATACATATTTCTAAGAAAAGAAATCCCATTTAAAATTTAGGTTTCTAGGAGGAACTTGTTAATTTAACTATTAGATACCTAAGTAAAATATAAGCTTTGTACTGAATTATTAAACTGAAATTATTAGGATATTATGATAGATCTTATTCAATAGAATATCAAAATTTCTTTGAAGGACAAAATACTGTTTACTCCATATACTTATAGGGAGTCGACGTTTCAGTCCTTGACCTTCCAATTTCACCTAAAAACTCCCTAAACTCTCCAATTTCCCCCAATTGGTCCTTGTCTTCAACTTTCCATAAAAAACTCCGTTATTTTGCTGACGTGGCATCCCTTTCACACCAAAATGTCTATTTTACCCTTATTAACAAAAAAAATATTTCTCTCTTTCTGCTTTCTTTTTACCTTTTCTTCCACCGTGTCCCTAATCTTCGGCCTTCTCTTCCTTCTCTCTGATCTCTTCTCTCTCTAATTCGACCTCCGCTTTCTCCAATCCGACTTGCTCTCCCTCCCATTTGACCTCCTGCTCTCTGTCTAGTTATACCTAATTTACCACATCTCCGTCATCTCCAACATGCTCTATCTACCCTTGCAGATCCTCAACTACACATCTGCATCTCCTCAACTACCATCAGCTCACATATCCCACACATCCCAATTGCCATTAAACAACTATTCATAACCAACATGAACCTCTCTTTCCAAGACAATATTTGAACAAAATAATTAAACTAACACATAAGAGAAAACCAGATTGTTGAAAACCGGGCCGAAATCGGCGACCTTGGAGGCGAAATCAGTAGGCCCATCACCACCATAGATGGAATCTAAGTTGAAAGCTTCGGAATTGCTGAAGAACCTGGAATCCAAGTTGAAATCACCGTAGATTCTCATCCATATCAGGCTCGCTGTCCGGCTCAATCGACCGAGTTTTGGCAGAGGCCTGCCTGAATCCTACCCGAGAGGTTTTCTGGCCCAAGTAACTTGACGGATGCAGAGATGGTATGATTGTCAGAGACATTGATTGCGCTCTTATTGATCTGATTTCCAGCCCAACACCTATATCTATGAATCTATCCCTATCGATATTCTGGAAAAGAAAATAGACAGATCACGAAGGAGAGATAAGGGTCCTATGGATCCGAGATCGAAAGCTGGAGGTTTGAAGAAGAAGATGAAGACATTAATTGGGGCCGATTTGTCGGAGGGCTTGAAGCGGAAATCGGAGCTTAAGAGACCTGAGAAGTCATTCATGGCGTCTGGGCTTTCTGGGTTTTTTGTTATTCTCCTGAATTGGTCTTTTTGTGTAAAAACAACGAAGGATCTGGAGATGGATCTTGTGTAAAAACAACGGCGTCTCGGCTCTCTCCACCCCTTTTTGTTTTTTTGAGTTTTGAATCTTTCTCTTCTTTATTGAAGGTGTGGAGATGGAGAGAGAGATGGGTTTGTTTTTTTTGAAGAAGAAGGAGATAAACAAAGGAGGGGAGAGAGCTACAAGAAGAATAGTTAAAAACAAAAAAAGGAAAAAAAAAAAAAAGAGAGAGAAAAAGAGTTTAGGGAATTTTTAGGTGAAATTGGAAGGTCAGGGACTGAAACGTCGACTCCCTATAAGTATAGGGAGTAAACAGTATTTTGTCATTCTTTGAATGAGAGCTGGTTTGTATATTGGACCGGTAAGAAGCTTCTCATGCAGGTCACTATAGGATTTTGGGTGGAACGTTTTTAAAATTTGAACTAATTTAAAAATAGAAATAAATTCATATACGACATGATTAATAAAAGTATTGTTTTGCACAATAATTTGACACATTAGGTTTTAAAATTATGAAGTTGGACTATTCAATCATACATTAATAGTTACATATGTACTAATTTTTATCAACATGTATGATATTTATGAAGGCTAAATTGTAGCATTCAAGCCAAGCCAACGTATAAGAATGAAGTCCTTGAAACTTCTACTTAGAGAGGTTAGGTCCCAGTTGCTCCTTGGGGTGATCGACAAAGTTATAAGTTTGTTGTTCTTTTGGATAATTACTTGAGGAAGATGTTGAGCGTGTGAAAGAGACATAACGACTGTATGTGTGAGTCACATGGAACTCAATTAACAAATTAAGACTTCATCTTGAGCACGCACACAGCTAGCTTCACAAGTATATACCATCAGCATATCCTAGGAATCTACTCAAAATGATGGCAAAAATAATGCTACGCCAAACCCACGTAATTTGCTACGATTCTTCTCGTGGACTATAAATCTGCACGTACATTTTTTTTTTCTATCATAAATAATCGTTTTCAACTGATTGGCCCTAAATAAAGTGTTTAACAAGTCTTAATTATTTTCATTTGTAAATTATTAAACCAGTTGAATATTTCAATGTTCTCAATAGTATAGTCAAAAGGAAAAATCTGTACGTACATTTTCCTTCTCTTTTTTATATTATAAATCTGTACGTACATTTTTTCTATCTTAAATAATCGTTTTCAACTGATTGGCCCTAAATAAAGTGTTTTTTTTTTTTTGAGTAAAAATAAAGTGTTTAACAAGTCTTAATTGTTTTCATTTGTAAATTATTAAACCAGTTGAATATTTCAATGTTCTCAATAGTATAGTCACAAGGAAAAATGTTTTCCTTCTCTTTTTTATATATATGCATTCCAGTTTGGTTGGAAATCGATCGAGGTCTGCTACTTAAATTCACAACTGGGATGTAAAAATAGATAAATTAGGTGAAAGCAAGTAAAGAATGAAGTAGCAGCCGTACATATGTTCATGCATGTGCTTAATCAAGATATCTATACTATTTTTTTTTTTTGAGATGAATATCTATACTATTATTAAGAGAAGAGAATTTGTCAGTCAAAATAGAAATTTTTTACCAAAATATCCCTCAAATATTAAAAAACATTTGAACTGAAATATTTGAGAAAGACAAAATGGTCAATTCACAAATAAAAGAAAAACAAAATAAATTTAACAAAAAAAATCAAAAATAAAAAACAAAATATGTGCTGCAATTTTCTCCACATTTTGTGGAATAACTTCCCATGTAATTATCAACATCCATAGGGTGTGTTTGAAGTCTAGTTACAATATTACGATTATTATCTTGGTCTTCTCGATCTATACTAGTCATTCTCCACACATGCAGAGCAAGTATTTTTTATTTTATTTTTTCAGAAATAAAAAAGAAAACTGCCATTACAAAGAGAAGCAGATAGTGCGGAGTAAAAAGTTTTTAATTTGTTTGATTTATAATTAAAATATATTTTGTAAATGTCATAATTGTCTTTGTAATTTAATTAATTCTAGAAGTTTTTTAATCTTCTAAGGTCATTTTTCTGTCAAAATTTTTTATTTTGATTAACAAACCCTCCTCTCTTAATATCCCATCCTAATTGGTATTTCATTGCGCTGGGATACCACTGCATGGGTGTGTGAGTTACTAACAGCTAACTACCCGATCAAAAAAAAAAAAAAAACTATCCTTTTCTAGTTGATCATATTTTTAGTTAGAAAATGATAGATGGAACGTTGATTATATATGTAGCGCGCATGACCTCTCTACAAGTAGAGATTCAAAGTTGCATTCTTTGGTGTATAAATGAGTAGTACGTTCAACCCTAGCTAAACCCTAATTTGACATATAACAAAGTTTTATTTATGCATGGGGCTTTATTCATAACTAGATATATACCCGTGCGATGCACGTGTTATTGTGGAAAGAAGGATAACGTGGAAGTTTTATTCTCACTGACTTCCTCAATTTTTTTTTAAATTTTAGTTTACCGTAAGAGAAATTTTATTAACACATCCCTAAATATTTAATATACATTCTAATTTTTTTACATTTAAAATCAGATTATTGGTCAAATGAAATGACTAAAAAGACATTCATATTAGAAAAGAAACTATGATTGGAATATATATGTTCAATAGCTTGTAATATTGTTAATTATAAATTTAAGTTGAAATCTTTGTCATGATCGAGTTCATGACAAGCTTGATTATTAGCAATTATGCATTACAAAATTCTTATATTCGTTCATATTGTTTCTTGGTAATTAATAAAAAGAAAATAAAACCTAGTATGATATATATATATATATATATATATATATAATAAACCCCAATTGGAATCTTCTTCTACAAGCTTGACTACTAGCAATTTTGCATTACAAAATCCTTATGATTGTATATGTTGTTTCATGATAACTAAAGGAGAGAAAATAATAACAATGTATTTATAAACCTAGTTGGGATCCTCTTCATGTGTTCTTGATTAATTTTCAACAGTTTTGACTACCAATAATTTTGAATAACAAAATTGTTAAGATTGTACAGGTCTCATGATAATAATTGAAAGAAAATTAAAATTATTATGATGATTTTGATAATTAAATGCATTTAAAATTTTAAATTCACTATGATATATATAGAATGTTGTGATTATGATAAAGTTTAGCATGATGATTTTAATATTGAATTATATATAGTGATTTTATATAGAATTTTGATATTTGAGGATAATTTAGGTAGTTTGAGTGGTGTATTTAATAAAAAATAGAATAAGAAATCAAATGAGTGGTGTATTAAGTAAGAGGTGTGTATTAAGTATTTAGGGATGTGCGAATAAAATTTCCCTTACCGTAACAACCTTATAGATAAAAATGTTTAGGTTACTCTCTTTGAGAGGTGGATGGAGACAGTGGCCTCTTGGCGGCGGCTCTGCAAATTGGGCTGGAGGAAATGGGATTTCCCTCTCATCTGGTCAACGAGGGACTGAGGGCGGCAGGGATCCTCGTTGTCAGCTTCTCAAAATTTTGCTTCTTGTTTTCTTGTTCGGGGTTGTGTGCTTTGGTAGCAGCGATGGTAATTTTGGGCCGCACAAGGCAGCGGCGATGGGATGTGTTCCTGGGAAATTTGGATCGGTGATGGTCCCGGGGTCTCGATGCTTGGTGTTGTTTGAGCAGGAAGATCTGGTGGCCGCGGCCGGTCGGGGTACGGACTGGAGCTTCGGGCGGTGGCCTGGGGTGGATTCTTGACCTCTGTGGCTGGCGGTCGAGGATTGCGACGGAGGTGGCGACGTTTATTACCTTGGACTGGGGTTGGCTGCGGCTTGGTGCGGCGACGGTTACAGTGGACTGCTGGGTCAGTTGTCGTCCAGCGTCGTTGAAGGGAGGAAGACTGGTGGTTGGAGGCTGATGGCTGGGGTGTCCAAGTGGATGGGTGGACTTATCAATTCCAGCTGGGCTTGGTGCTCTTTTAGGCTTCCATCTGCTAGGGTTTCTTGTGTGGGTCTGGGCTTATTTCTATGGGCTTGGATTTTATTCATCTTTTACTATTATTATGTTGTAAGGACTCTGTTTCCTCTGGGGAAGGAATTCATAGGGTCTCTCTGAGAATATGTTGCCAAAAATGTCCGTAGCATCTGTGCCCCTTTGATTCTCATGGGTGCTTTAAGGTAGTTTTGGTTGAGTTTCATGATCTTTAAAAATGTTGAATTACTTAGGTAATGACTCTTTTTTGACAGTCCCACAGGGATGGGTTATTATGTGTAATTTCACTGATCAATACAATGAGTTGACAATTCTTTTTTTTTTAAAAACAACAACCTTATAGATAATATTATTATGAGATTTTAATTTCATTCTAAAGGGTATTTTATGTATTTTAACAATTAGTGAAGCCTTTGATACTAAACTCTGAGTTCCTTTTATAGTAGAGATATAGGTTGCTAATTGCTATTTCACAGTTGAACTAATCATCAGCTTATGACTCTTAATTCGTATGATCGGCATATGAATCATACTGTTTCGTAGTTGACAAATATCCGCCAATTAACTATCATTGTCTTGTATCATTTTGTAGTCTTCAGAAGAAGTAAAATTTAATTAAGAGATGAGCAGTAACCAGAATATAACAAACAAAAATTGGGCAAATATTAACGATTTAAGAGGGTTTAACAAATTTAATTTTTCCGAACAAAAACAAATTTATTGAGCAGATATGATCCAACATGACAAGAGTTCTAACTAGTTCTGTGCAAAGGTACAAAAGAAAGACCTAAGCAAAAACAAAAATCGATAAGTTAAGCCACCGAGCTGCCATCTTTCAAATTTCCTTTAATTTTTTTTTTAATTTCTTCTCATTTTAGCTTTTTGTATTTATTTTTTTCTGGAGGCTTTCAGCTAATGTCTCACTCCATTTTTTATGGTTCTGTTTAAAAAATAAAAAATAAAAAAACAAAAAAAAATTTGTTCTCTTTTTATAATTTTCACTCGCTTTGCCAGATTTATTCCTCAAAAAAATATCAAACAGGCGGGATCGGTAGTTTCAGTCTGGATGCTCCCCATTAGGTGTACTGCCTTGACGAAAACAGGGTTGGTGGGCAAATGTGGAAACTACTTTTATCTGGCGGCCCCTAATACTCTCGTTACAGGCTTGAAGGTTTGCAATTTGCTTCTCCTTAGTCCTATAGAAAGCAAACTTGAAGATGACAAGTAATTTTATAAATTTATATGTATATATTTATATGTATATATCTTCTGTAGAAGATGTCATATTCAGGGGCGGAACTAAAATTTAAAGTTTGGGGGGGGGTCCAAATAATAAATCAAAATAAAGAACCTTGAAAATAATACTTAGAAGTATAATCAGTTAAGTAAAATCTTTCCTTTCTGATATATTTCATAACTTTTCTTTAAATTTTGGATGGTTCTTTACTTAAAGATGCTTACAGTAACTTTATTAAGTTTCTCCATTTGCCATTGCATGGATTCAGATTGGTGGGAGGGGTCCAATCTAGTTAATTGCGTCAAATTTCCTTCTAGTTCTTTGGGAGTTAATGAGTGTTAATTGCATTAGATTGTGTTTGAGAAAATCTTTTGGGGGGGGGGGGGGGGGGGGGTCGGGACCCCTTCTACTACTATAGTAGTTCTGCCCCTGGTCATATTTACTAGACCCCTTCTACTACTATAGTAGTTCTGCCCCTGGTCATATTTACTTGTAGAAAAATAGTAAGCTTAAAATAAAACCGATACTTTAGAACGCAATTGTCCTTGACGAAAACAGGGTTGGTGGGGAACTGTGGAAACTACTATTATCTGGCTGCCCCTAATACTCTCGTTACAGGCTTGAAGGTTTGCAACTTGCATCTCTTTAGTCCTATAGAAAGCAAACTTGAAGATGACAAGTAATTTTATAAAATTAAATGTATATATCTTCTGTGGAAGATGTCATATTTACTTATAGAAAAATAGTAAGCTTAAAATAAAACAGATACTTTAGAACGCAATTGTTATTAATTAACAAGTCTTAATTACGTGTTTAACTATACAAATTGTTAGGCAGATCGTGCAAACGACACTCAAATTATTAATGAGACTACCCTAAGCATACAATGATTGCAAAGTACATATTTAATATAGTACTAGATAAAAGTAAGGCAAAATCTTTTTTTTTTGGGAGTAAACCTATTGATTAAGTTAACCATTACAATAAGAAGCTAAAGCATCTAGAATGCTTTCTGGAGCTCTACCCTAAGCATACAATGATTGCAAAGTACATATTTAATATAGTACTAGATAAAAGTAAGGCAAAATCTTTTTTTTTTTTTTTTTTTTTTTGGAGTAAACCTATTGATTAAGTTAACGATTACAATAAGAAGCTAAAGCATCCAGAATGCTTTCTGGAGCTTGGTGTTAATGTGTGAACTGAAGGGGTCTAATTAACGTTAGAGAGAGAGAGAGAGAGAGAGAGAGAGAGAGAGAGAGAGAGAGAGAGAGAGAGAGAGAGAGAGAGAGAGAGAGAGAGAGAGAGAGAGAGAGAGAGAGAGTAAAGACATGATGTATAGTGGTTCGTCTCTCGCCTTAGTGCGAGACTATGTCCACTTTAATATTGCACTATATGTGTTTGGGCCTTGCGACCCAACATGATTACAAATTTACAAGAGATGTAATGGGATGATTTCTAAGTGGGAGGAGTGATCCCTTTTATAAGGAAGGGAGCCACTCTCCTTTACATTTTCTTCAATGTGGGATAAGAAGTCCTTCTTTTAGTCTTCAAAGCATGTTGTGAAGGCATATTGTCATAGTTGGGAAGTTGGCTTCCCGCAAGCTCTTGAGCACTTCCAACTACCACGGCGTAGCTTGGACATCGAGCTACGGGATGCATATCGTGGTTGGGTCCCACCATGGCTTGTGGGCCCCCAAAGTTGGTGTCACATATGCTTGGTGACATAGTTATTTCTCCATGCTAATGGAGGTATCTACACTTGGTCTATCCATACTTGAGTAGTATTGGATTCATAAACAATGGCTACTAACCTATGTACCACTTGGCAGTTCTAGGAGCAAAAGAGAATTTCAAATTGTGCACAAACTGACTGCATTGATGTATATCCATTAACAGATTGGAATTTTCATTGAGGTCAAAATTTTCTTCTCCAATCTCTTGTATTGCAACTTGGCAATCACTTTCAAGGCATACTTCATGGAGGCTACTCTGTCGTAGACAATCAATACCCTCTCAGATTGCTAGCCGTTCCACCTGCTTTGGAGATGAAACATGTTGTATACACTTTGAAAAAGCAGTAACAAAAGAACCATCACCTCTTCTGATCACTCCACCAATACCTCCAATATCTTTAGAAGGCAAGAAAGCATCATCAACATTAATTTTGAGTTGTTGACTTGATGGTGGAGTCCAATTTTTTCCTGCTTTGGCTGCTTTGGCTTGTGGCTGTATCTTCTGCACTTGTAAGAATTGTTCATACCAAGTGAAGGTGGCAACAACAATCTCTTGTGCACTTTTGAGAGTATTGTTCCACAGCTTACTATTTCTGTTTTCCCTAGAGCCCATAGTAGCATAAGTAGCTTCTCCCAATTTTTCTGTTTAGATGGTGGCCTTGATACAAAAGCCACTCCTTGAAACTGCCCGGAAAATAACTAACAACTGGAATATTTTGTTTCTCCAATAGCTTCTTGGGCCACAGGACAGTGACACAACACATGATTATTAGTTTTCAATGCTTCACTACGTAGCAAACAATTGAAGGGACCAGTATATCCCTTGTGACTCAAACTTTCTCAAGTAGGCAATGTATTGTTTGCAGTCCTCCATATACAGATTTTCACTTCTGCAGGGATCTTTGTGTTCCATATTTTCTTTCAGAGAACCTCGTATGGATTTCTAGATGAGGTAGAAGTTAGGAACTCTACCATAACCTGTTGTCGAGCAATCCAATATGCAGACTTGACAGTATACTTTCCATTCTTCTCTGGCCTCCATCTATAGTGATCCACCTCTGCAATTTTGTTTAATGGAATGCTGAGAATTTTTGTAGCTAATTCAGGTAGGAAGGTAGCTTGCACAACACCTTGATTCCAGCTTAGGGTTTCCTCATTAATTAAATCCGCTTCCTTACTGATGGTGGTATGAGGTGGCTTCTGAATGAGGTAACGAGGATAGTCTAGAATCCAACTATCTTTCCAGACATCCACATGTTCTCCAGTCCCTACTTTCCATTGAATACTAGTAGCCAAGACAAATCGACTTTCTAATATGCTCCTCCATGAGAAAGATGGGGCATATCCAAGTTCTGCATCCCAAAAAGAATGGTTTGGATATTATTTGGCCTTGTACACTTGATAGAAGCAATTTTATGCGACGTTTTAATAGTTAACCCCTCATATTTTGCTTAGTTATTTCCTTTACTCAATCATTTTTAATTTAGTTTCTATTTTCTAGGTACATTAGAGAAAATGACAAGGAAATCAGCTTAAAGACACATGACAAGGATGTGAGACGTTGGAGATGACAAAGGCAAGGCACAAGGGATATAAAAATGAGCTGAAATGAAGAAATGGAGTATTCCTGGTCCAACTAGGAATCCCAGTCAAAGTAGGAATCCTGATGAGGCTAGGAAACCTGAGGGCACTAGGAGACCATGAGGCTTCAAGATGACTCAAAACTCAAGATTCTTCTAGAATACTTGGGAATTTTCGGCAAAATGAAGAACCCTAGATATTATAGGGGTCTTGGAGGTAAAAAGGAGTAATTTTTTGGGATAAAGACATGATTTTCCGTGAAAATAAAAGAAGATTCAAGAAGGTAACGTTTTTGAAGTTATCATGGAGAGTTTTAAGGGATTTACAATATTCAGAAAGTTTGAAAACATGTCCAGATACATTCCTTGAGCTCCACACTCTGTCCTTGGCCAAAATTGAGAAGATAAATCAGAAAATAATCATGTAATTAATGCAAAAATAATCTCCCTAGAATCAAGGTGCTAATTTGAAGGCATCTTATTGGTTGGATGACATGGGAATGATAATGTGGAATTATCTGATTGATGAATGCTATATGGATCAATCTTGAAGGCTTGGAGACGAAGTTGCCATTCTCCTATAAATAGGAGCATCATTAGACCACTTCACACACCACTTCTCCCACAATTCTAAACACCAAAAATTCTCTCCATTCTCTAGTCTTCAGAAGCTCTGCGTCTCAACCAAGGAGGAGAAGAAGTCATGTAATACATCAAGATCCTAGCCGCCATCCACCCTTGATCGTCCCTAGAAGATTGCTTGCTTTCAAGGATCTTCAAGTTCTTCGTCTCAAAGCTTTGTCATTCATCTTTTATGATGTATTTCATACTTTCTTTTGTTTTCCTTTGTTTGATTCGTAGAGTTATGAAGTCTAGTTAACATGACGTTAAGGGGAAAGTTTAAAGGCCATCTCTATGTTTTGAAATAAAGTTGCAATTTCTTTATATGTTGATTTTTATGTTGCTTATGTGAGATTGCTTAATTGATTTTGAATTACAGAAAACTTTTGCATGTTTGTGTTCTTTGGTGGCCAACTTAGGATATATGCATGTAATTGGTGTTAGGTATAGGTAAACAATTCACCAAATAGTTTTGTGAACCTATTTCATAAGTAGTAAATGCTTTGGACAAAAGTCGAAATCAATTAAGGAGGATTGCAAATAGATGAACTTTTTCATACTAGGTTATGGACTTTGGTTGACATCATTTCTTTGTTTTTCATGCGTTGAATGTGTTCTTAATTAGCTTGTTTTCTAGACTATGATTGCATGTTTAATAGGTTTAATTTAGGTGCTTTCACTTAGATTAAACATTCAAGAAAAGTAAAATATGAGAAATTGTTTGCTTATTAACTTTTCACATGGTCAACTTCTTTCTCATGACATAGAAAATCAACTATAGGAACTGTGATTGGATTTCATTCATATGATTGTGATTTTAATCTTTATTCCTTGCGTTCCACCCTTGTATATATGTTTTTATATTTTCTTTATTTAATTTATTTAATTTTTGATTTTATAATCCTAAACCCCCTTATTTGCGTTTACTTGTATATATTTCTATTCTTTGTTTTATTTTTTTGTAAATAATACTTCATACTTTTTAAGTTTTTATTAATTCTTTATTTGTTTATGCAATTACAGGTGTACCCTCAATCCCTTGCTAGAACGATCTCTACTTACTCTATACTGACAACTACATTTTGCAGGGTTAAATTGCGTGCTTGCTTTTAGCGTATCAACACTTTGGCAATCAGTGGCTGAGGATTTGAGATTGGCCTCCAGGCTTGTTTAGCTAACATAGCTAAATTGTATGCATAAAGATTTTTGAAGCTAAGGCCATTTTCTTGTTTTGTCATGCAAAGCTTGCTCCAACTTCACCAATGAATTTTCCTTTTCTGATCAGTGTCACCCCAAAAGAATTGAGCATACAATTGATGTATATCTTCACACAATGTCTTTGGGAGATAGCAATTCATAGCAAAAGATGGCATCGTCTATGCTACAACTTTAATTAAAATTTCCTTACCAATAGAACTAAGAATTTTATATTTCCATCCCAAGAGCTTTTTTGTCAGTCTCTCTTTGATGTATGAAAAAATTGCTATCTTAGATTTGCCTACTCATAATGTTAACCTCAAGTATCTATCATGCTCTTCCACTTTTTGAACTTCTAGCAAGGCAACTAACTTATCTTGCAAATCATGATGCACATTCCTGTTGAAAACAACACTACTCTTTTGGTAATTAACCTTTTGTCCTGATGCCAACTCATACGAGTTGAGAATATGTCTCAAGACAAGACATTCAGATTTAGTTGCAACTCCAAAAATCAAGCTGTCATCTACGAAAAATAAGTGGTGCAAAGTAAGAGCTCCAAGACACATAGTGAGTCCTTTCAGATTAGATTGCTCTACTGCCTTGGAGACGAGAGCAGATAAACCTTTTGCACATAGAATAAATAGGTAAGGTGATAGAGGATCACCTTGCCTAATGCCTCTAGTTGGAACAATTGCTTCAAAGTTCAGAAGGTGTCCATTAATCAAAATAGAGTATTAGACTGATGCTACACACTTCATGATGCTATTGATCCACTGCTCCTGAAACCCTAGCTTAATTAGCATTGCTCTCAAGAAATTCCATTCAAGTCTATGTCTAGCTTGAGTGATAAGAAGCCTTCTTATGTCTAACTTATGTCTAACTTGAGTGATAAGAAGCCTTCTTCTTGTTTGTGCAGTTTGTGCATGAAGTGAGTAACTTTAGTGGCCACTAATGTATTATCTGATATCAACTTGCCATGTACATAGGCACTTTGCAAAGGAGAGATGATTGAAGACAATATCTGTTTCAACCTATTGGCTAATACCTTATAGCTGATTCTATATGGTACATTGAATAATGCAATAGGTCGAAACTGATTTACTTCTGTTGCGTCAGGAATTTTTGGAATAAGACAAAAATGGGTCAATTTTGTTGAATACTCCAATTCTCCTGTCTCTAAAAATGTTTTCACCCCCAAACAGGCATAAGTAGATACAATGTTCCAATACTTCTGAAAGAAAAAAGGGGACATGCCATCTGGTCCAAGACTTTTGGATGGATGCATTTGGAAGAGAGCATCTTTTATTTCCTTCTCAACATAAGGTTTGGTGAGCTCCCAATTCATATATACATTAATTTTGACATCAACAGCTTCTAGAACTTGAAAGATAGCATTTAAATTTGTTTCGAAAGAGGTATAGATACCTTTGAAATACTACAATAGAATGCTTTGCACTTCTTCAGGTTCAATTTGCCACATACCTGCCTCATCCTTTAAGCCTTTAATTATGTTCTTGCTTCTCCTATTTGATGCCTTGCGATGGAAGAAAGCTGTATTTTTATTCCCATCCTTCATCCAAAATGTTTTGGATCTCTGTCGCCAATATGTTTCTTCTTGTGCAAGTAATGCACTATGTCGAACATGAAACTGCTTTTGTTCATCATATTGTTGAGTGTATGGATGAGACATGATGTCTTTCATTTTCTCCTACAGTACTCTAATCTCTACTTTGTTTCGTGATATATCTTTCTTGTGCCACCCAAGCAAATGAGTTCCAATAGTAGTAAGCTTTGTCTCCAATTGCTTCATTGCATTCCCTGTTAGAGGCTTGTGCCCAACATTGTCTAATAATGTCAGTACACTTTGGATATTGGTGCCAAAATTCCTCAAAACGAAATCTTGATGGAGCTTTCCAGCACGGCGATCATTCTTAACAAACTTTTATTAGCAATGGACAATGGTCTGATTCAGATAGAGGGAGGGTAAATATTTTAGAGAAAGGGACGCATTCTCGCCACTACATGGAATGAAAGACCCTGTCGAGCCTTTCTTTTGTATGTCTATTGGACCATGTATATTTGCTTCCAATGAAGCCCATATCATATATACAAACCACAATTGGTAATTTTTCTTCAAAAATCTCCCATTGGTCTAGTAGCCCTAGGTGGTGTTAGAAAACCTGACGAACAAGACATTACATAGAAACCTTGTATGTACAACATATACACTTAAGTAAACGTATTTGTTAGAGTTTGTATTTAAAATAAGTTTAAGTACTTATCCTAATCTGTTTGGATTGATTTGAAATCAAATTAGGACAGTTGCAAGAAGTTATATATTTGAAATGGCAGTTAAAGGGTGATGGCAGTTTCTTGATGGAAGAAATTGTTATTACATTGCTATATATATAACGTTTTGGTCCCTTCTGATACACAATCTGTTCTTATAAATTAGTCCCATCATACTAAGAGAATACTGGAGGTGGAATCAGGAGAAGACTAAGATGAATGGTTCAAGTGCATCGTGTAAGACTCCTTTACATATTGTACAGTTTATATACATTGCAGATATCAAGAGAGATATGAAGTTTCAGTCCTATATTAGGATACGACTAGTATATCACTCCTAAATAGTTCATCCATATATTAGGATAGATATGTTTATGCAATCCTAATATACTATGCTTTTACTATTGCAATCCTAAATAAAGTTTAAGTATATAACATTGTTTACATGTGCTCTTACTGAGATAGATTTACAGCATTAGACTAGTGTAGTTCTAACAATTGGTATCAGAGCCATCTATGCTTAGATGAGTTACATGTTATTGCTACTTCAACAAATTTATTTTGAAATGATTTCTGGGAATTTTGTTGTAATCCGCATATAGTTATCTACATATATAATTCATGTCTGATAAATAGTGATTGATATATATGCTTGTTTCAAGCTATGATATTTGATTCATTGAGAAATTCATCATGTTGTGTGCTGCCAAAGTGGTCCCATGAATGAACATTCCAAAGGATCTAATATGCTGATGAAATATTTAGTATGAATTCAATTATATGTTGCATAATAAAGTGCTGTCAAAGTGGCCAATATATAGCAATTACATTGTATTCAGTTTCATCAGAATGAGATTATGAGACTTAAAACTAAATTTGAGTATAATTTCCAAAGAGATTTACATCAAACATTTGGTTTCATAGTCTTGTATATTTTAGATAGATGAACATTCAGAAACTATTAGAGATGAGTACTCCACAAAGGATGTCAGGTCTTGAAAATAGAAAAGTTTCATTTGTCTGCATATACATAGAGTTTCAGTTAAATGACATTCATATATGAATTTCATTTGTTTTGGGACATTCAGATTATTCTAGTATCATGATACACTAGAAGATTTTGACTGATCAATTTCATATACAACAATGCACTTTCCAATGAGCATAAGTCAGATTGAGTTGCTGAATGGCTCAAATTTCAAGAAATGGAAAAGTGACATTGAATTGAATCTGGGAGTTCTAGACTATGATCATGTTTTGAAAGAAGATCCACCAGAAGCATTGCCCGCAACTGCAAGCAAGGAAAGCAAAGAAAAATATGAGAAGTGGTACAAGCACAATAAGATGGCACTGATCATGATCAAGAAGAGCATAACTGAGAATGTGATAGGAGGTATTCCAGACTCAGAGTTTGCACAAGTGTTCTTCAATTCCATTGCAGAAAAATACAAGGTTTTCAACAAAGCAGAAACTAGAAAGCTTATGAAATCTCTCATGAGGTTGCAGTTCAATGGAAAAGGGAGTGTTAGAGAATATATATTGAAGGGTTCTGACATTGCTGGGAAACTCATAGGACTAAACATGGCTGTTGAAGATCCATTCCTTGTTTATTTGTTGCTGGAATCACTACCAGATGAGTATGATCAACTGAAAATACTTTACAAAACTCAAAAGGAAATGTGGAGTGTGAATGAACTGATTTCCCTTTGTGAATTCTTTACAGGGATTATCAAGGATAACAATCCCAAATAAGAATGAAACAAGGGTGTGTTCTGGAAATGGTCAAAGAGTAGCTGTGAAGGCTATAGGAGTTGTCAAGTTGTTGTTTAGGAATAATTATGTATTAGAACTAAATAATGTGTGTTGTATTCCTAGTATAAAGAGAAACGTCATATCAGGTTCTCAATTTGTTGCTAACAATGGTTATAGTTTCTCTAGTGATAATAAATTAATGTTTCTTTATTATGACTCTGTGTGTTTTGGTGAAGCAAATATTTTAAATGGGTATTGGCTTGTCAATTGTGAAACTGTGTTTTATGGTAAAAATGACAGCAAGAATATTTTCTTCTTAGATAAAGCATCTGTTTCCAAAAGAAAATTCAGTGATTCTTCATCCTTTTTGTGGCATAAAAGACTTGGCCACATTTTTAAAGAAAGGTTAAGAGAACTTGTTAAACAAGGGATCTTACCAGCCTTGAGTTTTGAAGATTTTGGAACCTGTGTAGATTGTCTAAAGGGTAAATTGACTAACTCTAGGAGTTTTGGTTCAAAAAGGAGTGAAAATTTGCTTGATTTAGTCCATACTGATGTCTGTGGTCCTTTTCCTGTTAACACAATCTGTGGAAATTGTTATTTTATAACTTTCATAGATGATTTTTCTAGTTTTTGTTATGTTTATCTTATTTCTGAAAAATCACAAGCTTTGGAAACCTTCAAGATTTATAAAACTGAGGTTGAGAAACAAACAGGCAGGGTTATCAAAGTTGTCAGGTCTGACAGAGGTGGTGAGTATTTTGGAAGGTATACAGAACAAGGTCAACATAAAGGCCCGTTTGCTTTATTTTTGCAAGAATGTGGGATAGTTACTCAGTATACAACTCCATACAATCCTCAACAAAATGGAGTTTCAGAAAGAAGAAATAGAACTCTCATGAGCATGGTTAGATGCATGATACTCAGGTCTGGACTTCCAAAATTTATGTGGGGAGAAGCCTTAAAGACTGCAAATTATATTTGTAACAGAGTTCTAACCAAAGCAGTTCACAAAATTCCATTTGAGTTGTGGTGTGGATATAAACCTAGTCTGAATCATTTTCATGTGTGGGGATGTAAAGCAGAGGCTAGAATTCATAGCAATACATATGGAAAGTTGGATTCTCAATAAGTCAGTGCATTTTTCATTGGCTATTCTGAGAAGTCCAAAGGATACAAGTTTTATTGTCCAGGAAAGGGAACAAGAATAATGGAATCTCACAGAGCTGCGTTCTATGATGAGGTGTTTGATAACAGTGCAAGGAATGATTTAGAAATGGATAAAAGTTCATCACAGGCAGAAGACGACATGGAGAAATGGTTTGTCTATCAGGATTGCAGTAACATTCGTATCCTAGATCAGGATTGTAGCAATACATCAATCCTAGATTAGGATCACAGCAATACAACAGTCCTAGATCAGGACTGTAGTAATACTTCTGTCCTAGACAATTCAATGTCGTTGAATCTTGTTCCAGCAAGTGCAGAGGGTGAAAATGTAACACAACAAGCAAGTGCAGATGTTGTGGATCATGTCAACACTATCACAGGTGAACAAAGTGAGCCAATTGCAGATGATACAATGCCAACACAACATAATGAGCAAGCTGCAGCAAATACAGTAGCAATGCAGACCACAGAAATTGCAGAAGCATCACAGCCTGTAATCTTGAGAAGATCTGCAAGAGAAAAGAAATCAGCCATACCAGATGTAAACAAATTATTTTTGACTATTGAGGAAACTGATTTGGGAGATGAAGGTGATCCAATTTCAGTTGAAGAAGCCATGCAATCCTCAAATAGTGAGAAGTGGAAATCAACAATGGAAGATGAGTTGCAAAGCATGTCACAGAATGGAGTGTGGATCTTAGTGGACAAGCCTCATGATTTTAAGCCCATTGGTTGTAAGTGGGTTTTTAAAACTAAAAGAAATGCAGATGGGAATATTGAAAGATATAAGGCCAGACTAGTTGCAAAAGGGTATAATCAAAAAGAAGGCATAGACTACAATGAGACTTTCTCTCTAGTCTCAACAAAAGATACATTTAGAGTCATCATGGCTCTTGTAGCACATTATGATCTGGAACTACATCAGATGGATGTGAAGACTGCATTTTTGAATGGTGCTTTATATGAAGAAATATACATGCTGCAACCTAAGGGTTTTGTAGAAGATGACAGTAAGGTATGCAAACTTAGAAAGTCAATATATGGTCTTAAACAGGCTTCAAGACAATGGTACTTGAAGTTTGACAAAGTAATCACTCAATTTGGTTTTCTGGAAAATAAACTAGATGAGTGCATTTACTTGAAGACCAGTGGGAGTGACTTTATACTGTTAATTTTGTATGTTGATGATATCTTGCTTGCTAGTAGTAGTGTTTGCCTATTAAAAGAAACCAAGGGTTTTCTTTTAAATCAGTTTGATATGAAGGATATGGGAGAGGCTCATTATGTTCTTGGGATTGAGATAACAAGGGATAGAAAACAGTATGCCTTAGGCTTGCCTCAAAAGAATTATGTTGATAAAATACTTCAGAGATTTGGGATGCAGAATTGTAATTTAGGAGAGTCACCAATGTCAAAAGGAGACAAGTTGCATAAAGGTCAATGTCCTAAGAATGCATTAGAGAGGAAGAATATGCTGAACATGCCATATGCTAGATTGGTTGGGAGTTTGATGTATGCACAAGTGTGTACAAGGCCAGATATATCCTTTGCTGTGAATATGTTATCAAGGTATCAGTCAAGTGCAGGTCATGCACATCGGGTGGCTGGTAAGAAAGTATTGAGGTATTTGAAGAAAACCAAAAGTCACATGTTGGTTTACAGAAGAATTGAAGATCAAGAACTTGAAGTGGAAGCTTATACTGATGCATCATACAAGTCAAATTCAAATGACTTGAAATCGACATCAGGTTATATATTTGTTATGGCTGGAGGAGCAATTTCATGGAAAACAGCTGAACAAACTCTGACAGCAACTTCAAACTTTCAGGCAGAATATATAGCCATCTTTGAAGCTACTGGGCATGCACTATGGTTGAAAAATTTCATTGCTCACTTAAAGATTGTAGAATCTGTGTCAAGGCCTATAACAATCTACTGTGATAATGCATCTACGGTATTCTTTTCAAAGAATAATAAAAGCTCTTCAGGTTCTAAGAACATTGATGTGAAATACTTTGCAGTGAGAGACAGTGTCAGAGATGAAGAGATAGAGGTAGTGAAGATTGGAACTAAAGATCAATTGGCTGATCCTTTGACAAAAGCCTTGGCAGTTTCTAATTTTATTAGACACACCAAAAATATGGGAGTGTTGGACAGTTTCAATCCTGATGAAGTCTGATAGTATCTCACTCATTGCTGTGTATTATAATTTGTGGATTTTCAGACAATGATCAGTTAAGTATTATTACATTCTTGAGTTTTCACTTCATTGTGTATTTGCATGATTAAGTTGTACAATTTCAGATTGTTGTTTATAAACAGCAAATATGCAAATTCATGATATTAGGTGAGTGAAATATAATTTGCTTCAGTTCTATATGATTAGAAATTTTGGTAGGACATTATGCATGCTTATATCATATATGGTATGATGATTTAAGCTTGATTACAGTGCAGCTGTATTAAGGATGATTCATGTGATTTTGGTTGCTGTAATGTGATCATGGAACACTAATGTTTTCTCTGATTCATTATGTTGTTCTATGATTCTTTACAGCAAACATGATTGACAGAATTTGGAACAGACAAGGAATACAAACTGAATGTGCACAATTTAGCTAACTGATACATGTATATGCACATATCAATTTCTAAGCAATTTTAAGTTCAATGGGAGATTGTTAGAAAACCTGATGAACAAGATATTACATAGAAACCTTGTATGTACAGCATATACACTTAAGTAAACGTATTTGTTAGAGTTTGTATTTAAAATAAGTTTAAGTACTTATCCTAATCTGTTTGGATTGATTAGAAATCAAATTAGGACAGTTGCAAGAAGTTATATATTTGAAATGGCAGTTAAAGGGTGATGGCAGTTTCTTGATGGAAGAAATTGTTATTACATTGCTATATATATAACGTTTTGGTCCCTTCTGATACACAATATGTTCTCATAAATTAGTCTCATCATACTAAGAGAATACTGGAGGTGGAATCAGGAGAAGACTAAGATGAATGGTTCAAGTGCATCGTGTAAGACTCCTTTACATATTGTACAGTTTATATACATTGCAGATATCAGGAGAGATATGAAGTTTCAGTCCTATATTAGGATACGACTAGTATATCACTCCTAAATAGTTCATCCATATATTAGGATAGATATGTTTCTGCAATCCTAATATACTATGCGTTTACTATTGAAATCTTAAATAAAGTTTACGTATATAACATTGTTTACATGTGCTCTTACTGAGATAGATTTACAGCATTAGACTATTGTTGTTCTAACAGGTGGCCCTCTAGATTTGTCGAGGTTGCTCCATATTTCATTGAAGTCTCCTGCCATGAGCCAAGGCAAGTCACATGGCTCTGCTACAAGAGTTCGAATCAAGTTCCAAGTTCGGTGTCTTTGAGAGCGAGATGCAAAACCATATAGTCCTGTAAATCTCCAAAGATCGTTTGTTCCTCTTTTGCCTACTTCTACATCAATGTGATGAGGAGAATAGGTTCTGAGATTGACCGGAGTGTCTGCTTTCCAGAGTAACATGAGCCTTCTGTTTCCTCGTAGCAGATACTACCTTCAAAACCTAAGCAAGTTTTGAGAGATGTGATCAGATCTGGTTGTGCCAGGGTTTCTGCCAGAAAGATGAGGCTTGGATTTTTTCCTTGCACGATGTTTACTAGGGCTCTTTATGTTTCACGATTAAGAATTCCTCGACAATTCCATGCAAGTATCTTGCATTGAAGCATGTTGAAGATGATGGCAATGCACGGCGGCGCAGTGGTAAAATCTTGCTTTGTAAGAAAGGTATGAAAAACCTAGCGGCAAGTAGCTAGTGCCGCCGACTTCTCCAAAGGCTGGGTTCAGATGGAATAGAAGGATGTTGAGTTCAGACGGTGTTGCACAATACCAGCTTCATCCTCAAACGATGTTTTTAAAGAATTGTCGTTGGTTCGTGTTCAGCTGCAGATCATTGCCCCCTCCTCCACCGTACGTCACTTGCTAGGAAGCTGTGATCATTCGTGTTCAACAATAGATTACAGTACTGATCACAGCATGTACTAGCATGAATGTTGAAATATTGATATTTAAGCTCTTTATTTACAATGCAAAGTAGTGAATGGAACATACTTTCAGATATTTATTTTCCATATCCTCTGATCCAAATTGTTCCTAATTAAAGAAAAATTTAAGAGTTCTGATCGTTCCCACTGATGATGATCACTATCCTACATCTTCAATTACAGCAGTATTAGCATATATAGCACGTTAAAAGTGACAATATCGGTTTATTTAAGTATTTGTTATAATTTATTCCAGCACGAACAATAATGGTACGCAACAAATAAGAAGTTCACTGAGAACTTTCAGATATCCTTTCTGTTTCCTCCACCATGTTTCCCCGGCTCTTTGAGGGTGAATGTTATGTACCCTCGCTTAACTTACAAAAGCTTTTATATGCTCTTTTAGTGGGGAACATTGTAGTCTTCCATCAATCTTTTGCTAGAAACAACGCGATGAACGTAGAACTAAGAATATTACTTGGCTTCATGTGTGCTTATAATTCATCCTTAGATGACGGTGGAACTTCCAGGTCCGCAGATTTGGAGCATATTTTAGAGGAGCTCAAACTTTGTAGCCAGACTTGGTCTTTTACAACAAAGTTTGAGTCCTGGTTGCGATGCCATCCCCAAACGGCGTGTGTTCCATTCACTATCTTGAGTCGTCCATGTCCAAAACTCGGTTCTCTGTACAAGGACAGAGGAGAAGGGGGGTCTTCGAACCTACATATATACACAGACCAATAGGTGAATCGTAACATTATTACTACTTCTTTGAAGAGGTCGGTGACCGATTCTAATTGTCCACTAATCGATCTGGAGCTAAAGCACCCATGACCGACAAAGTTATATAAAATTAGCTATAACTAAGACTTTTCTTGCAAATTGATCAAGACATCTTAAAAAAAAAAAAAACATAAGTTTTGAGTAATGCTTGACAAAAACTACAAGGATAGAAGTCTACACCTTGGCCAGTGCCTTGTACTTATATGCAAGGAAAGAAGTGCTATTTCTTGCTTGTTGGTCCAACTGGTCTTTTTGCTAATGTCTATTGTCTTGTTATACACTATTATCTAATTAATGGGATAAAATCTGCTGTCCCTAATACCCTATGCCAAACCTATCCCTATGCATTCATTGGTCCACAAAGATTAAGAAAATATTTTCTTAATCTTTTGTTCCATATTTTATTCTTTGTGGACCAATGAATGCATGGGGACTGATTTGACACAGTGTTTTTGGGGACAGCAGATTTCATCCCCTAATTAATACTATGTCATTTTCCCTTTTCTATTTAAAAAAACAACTTCAAACTCACATTACGCAACTCCAAAATTTTAACTAACTTGTTAGATAATGCACATTAATTTTCAACATGGTAAAGTTCATCATAAAATCTTAATTAATCTATTTTCAAAGAGAAGAGTTACTTACATTAATGCCAATCCTTCCGGTTCCCACCGTCGCCAATGGTCACATGCACGGGACCACATGGGTCAGCCTTATTATTGTACACCCTAGTCTGCATAAAACAGTCAAACCAAAAAATTAATTAAATTGTAAAATTAATGTACAAATTAATCAGATACAACTTAAAGCAATATTATAACAACATGAAATTATGAGCATAGATTAATTAGTTTGCAATGGAGGAATCAAAATTTCTGATTAGACTTACAAATCGCTCATAGGCATGAACGTGCCCTGAATAAACCAGATCAACCCGTGCCTTATACAGCAACTTCTCCATAGCTATTCTCATGCTCTCTCCTTCACCCTGATGAGCAGTGTTGGTATTATACCACGGTGCATGCAATACCACAACAACCCACGGCGTTTTCTTCCTATCAATCTTTGCCAAATCGGCTACAAGCCACGCGTATTGCTTCGATTTGGTGTCAAACTCAGCGTAGGACCCAAGCATGATGATGTGGGTTCCAGCAACTTCAAAAGAGTAGTACAAGTTCGAGGTGGATCCGCTCTCTTTGTACGGCATTTGCCACCTGGCATTGAAGGCTTTGAACCCGGTTGGGGAAACGACGGGAGCGATTTCGACTTCGTGGTTGCCTTCTGTGACCATCCAGGGGCGGTGGCTCGCCAAGGGTTCAACAATCCGGCCAAACGAGTCCCAAAGGGGTTGGTGTCCATCGGCATAGGATAGATCACCCGGTAAGAGGAGGACATCGTAGTCTATGCTTTTGATGTGGGCTAGAGTGGAGTTAGTCCAATCAGTTTGTCCTAGGTCACCTGAAAACGGGATCAATAATGATGCGGAGTTAAGATTAAACACTTATTCTCCAAATTTGTTCATCAAATAAGTGCATTTTATATCCCATAAGTTTACCACCAATATATATATCCACATACAGATTAATGTAGGGGGATGACACTTTGTTTATATGAGAAAGGAAAATGAAGCTAGCCAGCTCAATGTTGTTTCATTCGTGTCAATTGTTTGATATATATATATATATATATATAGGCTCGATCGCAGGCGGACGTCGACGCTGCAGCAGGTTCCAAGCGGCGATGGCGGCACGGGGCTTGCCAGACGGAGGCATCCCAAACCGTTCCTGGGTAGCAATCAAGGTCGAAGGAGATCGAGGTTGAAGGTTCTGGGCAGCCGCTCCAACCTTGTCGCCGGCAACTCCACCCGGCTACAAACTGGTCCGTTTGACCCCTGGCCTCCTTCCGCCAAGCGGTGCGGTGTTGTCGCAGCCTCAGGAGAACAGAAGCATCGCTAAAGTGCCGACGTCCGCTTCCGACGTCCGCTTCCAAACAGCTTCCTATATATATATATTATATATATTTTTTTTTTTTTTCTTACTTATAAAGTTGGATAATTAATAACTGTTTTTAGCTGTTACATTCAGTTATTCCTTATAGTTCCATAAAAACTGTTCTTTAAGCATGCCTCAACTTAATAATACTAAGACACAGTCAAATTTAATTAAGTTACGTCAGACTATTAATTTAACCAAAGTTATGTCGGATCTTGTTGTACACAGACATATCTTAATCCATGACTTAAAAAGACTTATGTAGAATTAGCAGCTAGCAGCTGTTCTGCAACTTTTTCTAACAACAGGAGTAGTCTACACTCCTCTCCAACTTATTGCCATTCTGCTTTACCCTTAAAGCAACCATCGCTAACTAACTATCCCACAAGAAAAGGTATATACATTACAGGTATATAATGCAAAAATTATTCTAATAATTAAGTATAAAACTAAGAACTTGGTGGTCAGTTTAGATTGACAATTTGGTAACCTAACATGCACGCATGTTATATTATCCATTGATCGAGAAACACATAAGAATAACTTACCAACTATTACAAATTCGATCGGAAGTGTTTGTGGGGGTGTCTTGAAGGAGAACTCCGGACCGGAACCACCACAGCTATAGAAGTATGTGGTTGAAGGCTCCAAGGGGCCAATAGTAACATGGTGGATCCTCCCAGAAGTATATGAAAAATAATCGTACCATGTGTGTTCTCCAGTAGACTTTGCATTATATTTTCCAGATTGCTTTCCATACTCCACAATAGATTTGGTATGACTGTTGTCTGTAACCCATGAAACTTTCATGTGGTCCTTTCCCACCAGTGAAATATGCACCTAATTAACACATGTACAGTTTTCCCAAGAAACATATGTATAATATCAGAAGATCATGAATACAAATTAACCTTCAAATAATTAAGTAGTCAGAAATTAATTAACCTGTTGAGGGTCAGAGTCAGAACGATCATGAGGAGTGAGAATTACTCTACCAGCAGGTTGCCTAACAAAATCATCATCTTGTGATTTTAGCAGGTAAGGGACAACAGAGATAGTCAGGAGGAAAGAGAACATATGCAGGCTCAATTTCATCGTCATTGGCTTGTGAGATCTATATTGATCTCTGCAGAGCTAAGCCAGAGGTTTAGATATACGGGATATGGTTTGATGGTTTGGAAAGTTCAAAAAAATGAAATAAGAATATTAGTATATACATTGCAATGACGTGAAGTAAGTCTCTTTGAAACTATCTTGGAGTTGCTTACAGCAAGGGCAGAATCTCAGTCCATCAAGATGAGGTTTTACAAGTTTTTCTTTTTTAATAAAAATTAAATTTACTTTGTTGATTAAATGGAGATGGCCTAACATTCTGAGGCTTCAATTAGACTGAAAATAAGAGGTTAATATGTTGCTTGATATGTGGCTGGGCAGCTGCGTACTTCCTCGTAACACGCAACCACATCTTTCTAAACAATTAATCGCATTAAAAATAAAAATAAAAAACCATCTGGGTATACCAGCTAGCTCAGATGGTATATGAGGGACATGTTAAACTATATTTTTGATTCTAAGCGCAACATAAGCTTGTAATTAAATATTATGTTCGGTAAAATTTTCATACACCCCAAATCTAGCAATCTACTTTCCATACACCCCTACCAACTTATTTTTATTCCCATTCACACAAAACTTTTCACTTTTTCTCCCTACTTTTCAAAACCACTCACTATTCATCCCACTAATACCCATTTCCATCATCATTTTCTTTTCTTATTATTTTTTGATAAAGCGTGGTGGCCCATCCTGAATTTATTTGTTTAGACTATAATTGCAGCTATAATTCATACTCTATATTCAAATGTAAGCAGTTAAAATTTACTATTCATAATTTCGATCGTTGACAGACTTGAGTTAAATGTTATCTGTAGAAATACAAGCAAAGAATTAAGGAAAGAAAGAGAAAAGTTAAGAAAGTTGAAAGACTTTAGAGAAAGTCTTAACAGAGAAACTCCCGATTACTGGGATATCATCTTCAGGATTCAAACAAGAATCTATAAAGTTGAGCAAGATATTGAAAATATTTTATGTATACTTAAAGAGGAACAAAAACCTCTTGATTATTTGAGCATTGGTTAGATCCGCAAATCACTAGTATCAGAGCTTGTAAAATAGCTCAAAAGGGGAATTCCCCATAGGGACAATGTCTGATTTAATATTAGAGAAGTTGAATTCTCTATTGAAATCCTCTGATGAGAAACATCAGATCCTACTAAAGGAATTATCTAGATGTCAAGATCATCCAGAAAAACTACCTACTATAATCTACCAATTAGAAAAATTGGAAAATAAAATAGATTATATCAAGGAACTTCCAAAAACAGAAGAAGAAAAGCTAACAAGTGTTAGCAGAAAAATCAATAAACAGCAAAAAACGCTGGATTCTATGAAAAATATACTGAAGGACAAGAAAATGCCTACAGTAAAAACAAAGAAAGCTAATGGATTTAAATCATTAGAAAAACCAGATAAGAATCTTGTTCCTAACATGATTTTTCTGGAACCATCTACTAGTCATATTAGTATTCGGTATGAAAACCCGAAAGATACAAGAGATGTCAAAATGATGAGCATCTTCGGGAAAAAGAAAGGAGTACAACTCCTAAATGCTGAAGAGTTCGAATACAATGAAATCGAACATGAGGTAAAAAATACTCAATTCCAAAGTTAGATTTGAAACAAATCTACAAAAGGGGAACGTTTGACCTGATCGATAACCATCACTTCAAATTACTGGAATTTACAGCCCCCTCTACAACAGGAGAAACTGATCTACTGATGATCACTCCTGTAGAAGTTGCCCGAGCAAGAACAAAAAATTATCAATTTATGCATATTGGAGCAGTACTAGTAGGCATAAAACTTCTTGCCCGAGAAGGAATAAACTGTTCAGCTCTATGTGTCTTACAAGACAATAGACTAACAGATTTTCAAGCTAGTCTGTTGGGAACCCTTGAAGCATTTTTATGCAATCAAGTGGCTTATTTCAACTGCTTTCCAAATTTCTCAACCAGCTTAAAAGATGCAACTCACTGTCTAAGACTAAGAGTCAAGACGGATGGCATATCAATGAAAAAAGATATGCAAGAACTGGCTATAGTATATAGAATATACTATAAATTGATGAGTACCACAGTAGAACCTAAAACCAGGATATCAAATATCTCAGGTCTTACTACTGGTTTCCTCACCAGCCAGAAAAACCATTCACAGCAGATCCACAAGGTTACTTGGAATGAAGTAACTTTTCCTATTGAATGAAAATTGTCTGGTCCGACAAAACCAGCAGAAAATGCCAAAGCGGCAATATATGAAAGCAGAAAGACTGGAGATATCAGTCTAAAATTCGACGATCACAAAAAAAGTGACGTCTGTCCTGAAAATGTCAGGATAAATAATAATCTTCTTAGAAGAAGCTATAGCACTAGAGAAGCTAGTGTTAGTGGTACTAAACTCTCTGTTGAAGAACCAACATAACCCATCACTGAAAAGGAATTAGAAGATGATCTGAATAGACCAGTAAATATGCTTAGAGCACAAAAGCTCTATGACCTCTATGATGAAGCAGAATCCTGCGAAAATCCTAAACGATTAGAAAAACTAATCGAATAAATGGAAAATTTCAAACCAGGAAAGGAAAGAAAACTCCTTCCCTATCAAGATATTGAAATGGAAGAAGGAGAAAACACCAAAACTGCCATCATAAGAGAAAAAGGAAAAATAAAACTCCCTACACAGAAAGCCCCTACAGGCAAAAATGGAGAAAGAAATTCTCAAAGATTTGTCCCAGAGGACAATATACCCAGAATACCAATTTCTACTCATGGTATCTGGCTGAATTTAGACAAAGCTCTAGACAAGAGAAAAACTCTTGACCAATGGGTAGATAGCCTGATGACGGCCTCTACTCTAACCCTTGGAAAATTTGAGGCACCAGATCTTCAGGTGTATTATGAAACTACTCTCACTGGAGTAGCAAAAAAGTACTACTTCTCTTTTAAAGAGACTTCCCAAGGAAAAGACTGGCTCGAAGAAATTAAAATTCAAAATCTCCGTATGATTTTGTAGTACCCCTGTATGATCAATTATGTGGAGATCTCTCAAATTTAAGTGAGAAGGCTAAAGAAACGGCCAAATCAAATATCTATGCTCTCAAAATCTGTGACATGAGATATTTTGAAGAATACTTGAATGAATTTCAAGAATATTACTATACAATTGGTGAACTAGAAAATACTGATCTAGTCAACCTGTTGCACAGGAAACTCCCTGAACCATGGAGAACAGCTGTGAGAGAAAGCATAGCTGAGAAACCAATTGAAAAATTTTCAGTTGGAGGAATTGCTGACAGAATATCGCAATTACTGAAAGAGCAATGCAAAGCCAATCTTAGAGCAAATATAGCCAAGAAACAACTTAAAAGAGTTGAAAATTTCTGTTATGGAATACTAGATATGCCAACCAACTGGGGATGTCATGAATCCAAGTTCCACAGAAAAAGAAAAGAAAAATATTACTCGAAAAAATTCAAAAGGAGTAATAAGAAAAAAGATCGGAAATTCAAGAAAAGTTCCAATTACAAGAAACAACAGAATGAAGATCCTAAAAAGAAATTCTTCAAGAAAAAGAAGAATAATAGAGTTAACCATCAAAATACTCAACCAGGCAAGAAAGCTTGCAGATGTTGGTTATGTAAAGCTGAAGGACACTATGCCAATGAATGCTCGGAAAAGGGTAAAAGATCTACTAAAGCTCTATTTGAAGAATATGAGTCTATAGTAGAAACATCAAATATGAAGGGCTACGAAATAGCCTATTCTGATGATGATGAAGATGACAGGTCAGTATACCCTACCTGGTCTGAAGAAGAAGAATCATCTGATTCTGAAATAGATTCTGAAGTAGAGTACTTAGAATCTAGACAGATGAATATTCTACATGTCAAAAACTGGGTAGAAAGTAATACGGAGGCAATAACGTCTTCTTATCAGGTGAACCCTGGTACATTTGCTTGTGACTACTGCTTAAGTCACGAAAAGAATGGACTTCCTATGTTCTGTGAAAGGTCTAAAAAGACTTATCACAAAGAATGCTTCATATGAAAAGCAAGAAGAAGGACGAAAAATGGCCTTGTCAGCCAATTGGTAGAACAAGAGTATGAAGAATATTTCTCAGAGAAAAAAGAGAAAGAATTAGAAATTAAGTTCCAAGAAATTATGGAACCATCTTCCTCAAAAGAAAAGGAAGAAAACATCGAGGAAAAAAAACTCGATGCAACCATTAAACTGGTTGAAATACCAGAAAATGTTCTAGAAGAATGTAAACCATTCATACCTCAGGGACAAGCTCAAGAAAATGAGCTACAATAATCAAAAGTCGTCTCCACTAGTAGATACAGCAACTACATAGAGATTGGACTCAAATTCCCTGACCATAAAAAATATCATCTACATGCATTTGTAGACAATGGATCAGGATTTACAGTTGCAAAGATATTTGCAATTCCAGAAGAACTCTGGAAGGAAGATAAGAAAAGAACAGCTACTGGTGTTACATTTGATGGAAGCCATCTTACAATGAATAAAGTAGCAAAAAATGTTCACATCACCATTGGTGGAGAAACATTTATCATCCACAACGTTTGGTAATCTGAAGGCCAAGAATCGAATTTCTTGTTGGGAAATGATTTTATTCTCCAACAGAGATTCATCCAGGATGAAGAAGCGATAGGCTTCAGAAAAGGAGAACGGGTGTTCTGGGCGGACAGTTTACCCAAGCCAAAAGTGTAGTAGGTCCCACTTTACTACACAATATCAGAGATAGCAACAGAATAGTGGTGATCTTACCCTCTATAAACCCAAATTTGAAACCATCCTCCAAATAAAAAAACAAGAAGAACTACTTGTTGAAGATTCATCTTCTGAAGATGAAGACGAAGAAGAAACAACTAGCACAGATGAAGAACCTAGTTTCATCCACGAGCATAACCTCAAGCACTTCCAGAATAAGCTTGAGTCTCAGAAAATTCCCGCTCTTGATCAAATCAAGAAACTACTCAAGCAGAATATCGATGTAGACCCTCAGAAGTTTTGGGAAAAAAGACCCAGTGGTCTGTGAATTAAGATTACATGATATGAATGCCATCTGTCCTGTCAAAACTATTCCTCAGTACAAAGAGGAAGATCAAAGAGAATTCAGAAAAGATATTGAAGTTCTCCTGAACAAGAGATTAATTCAACCTTCCACTAGCCCTCATCATGCTCCAGCATTCTACGTGAGAAATCATGCAGAAAACCTCAGAGAAAAAGCTAGAATGGTGATTGACTACAGAGATGTCAACAAAAAGACTGTCAAAGACAGTTATCAAATTGCTCAAGTAAGAGTATTGATCAACTAGCTCAGAGGAGCTAAAGTCTTTTCAAAATTCGATGCAAAGTCGGGTTTTTGGCAGGTCAAAATGCATCCCAAGAGTGTTCCTCTCACTGCATTCGGAACACCACAAGGCCATTACAAATGGTTAGTAATGTCTTTTGGTCTAAAACAAGCCTCCTCAATCTTCCAAAGAAAGATGGACAACATCTTTAAGCATGTGGCTGAATTCTGTGTCGTCTATATTGATGACATCCTCGTCTTCTCCAAAAACAGAGAAGAACACATGAAACACCTCCATGAGGTTGTAAAGCTGATAGTTCAGCATGGAATTATCCTAGGTGGAATTCTCCAGCCTTTTCTTAGAAAACTCTTTACTGTAAGCACCGATTGTGCCAGAGTAAAGAATTTCAAAAATTTTAAACTTGACAAAGCTGCTGATAGAGGAAGATTAGCAAACTGGCAATTATTTCTTAACCAATATGATTATAATGTTGAATTAATTGCAGGAAATAAGAACTATCTTCCAGACGCCCTAACCAGAGAAATGGCAATGTTCAGCCGAAAAGATGACGACGAAGGTCGCAACCCCAGAAGCAGAAGAACTGGGAAAGAACATGAAACTAATGAGGATCCGAAAGAAAAAAATCCTCAAAAGGTTTCTGCTAAACTCGAAAGGTTTAGCCACAACTGATCAATCTCAGGGTAAAGGATTGGCTAGCTTGTCTCAAACGTCAGACGGTAAAGGCTCATCAAGACCGTTGACGGCTGTTGCTTTGCCAAAAAGCAAACCTACTCCAACTGGAGTAATAAATGTTTTTAACTATGAACTTCAAATGTTTGATACTCCTGTGTTCAGAACGCAAGAGACTTGCTTACCACCAGAAGGCAATTTTAGATAATATCTTATTTGCCTTTCAAGAAAGAAACAGTGGCATAATGTTCCCAGCTCTGTTTGCCTTAGCAGAAGAGCTCCATCAAAATGGCAGGCCACAGTTTGAAGAAGTTCTTACATAGCAGAGTGGTGATAGAAATAAAAAAAAATTCATTTTCTTAAAGATCCAGAAAGTGCTAGAGTTCCTATCATAGCATTAACATAATCAGACTGTTTCGAGTTCCATAATCTGATAGGAAGTCATAATTCTGAGGCATGTATTCCTCCAACTCTCTTCATTATTGCAGGACCTTATGTTGGAAGATATCTAGTCAATGTTCAGAGTGAACATCCTCAAGAACACAAGCTCTGGCTTGTTGAAAATGGTTTTGTCCATAATCTATGGACTAAAACAAATGATGATCTCAAGGGACTGCCCCCTATCATTGTCAACACAGTCAAAAACGTAAGAAAAAATGACTGTATGCTGAGACTGAAGTTCAGATCTACTCCACCAGAATGGATAAAGAAGACAAATGGTGAAGTTGAATATATTTCTCCATATCATTATGTGAGAATTATTCAAAGAAGATATCTTCAGCCCGCCTGTGTTGGATACAATGGCCAGCCTAATTCAAGCATTCCATGGATGAAGGCCATGTCTCTGGAATATATCAAAAAGATCATCTCTGAAGATACAAAAAATACGTTCCTGGTAGCAGGAGAAAAAATAATTATCACTGCTTACTATCATCCTGACGTTGTCAGCAGTGACCTTTTTCTATCTCTCACAAGAAAGGAGATCGACTCGACATTGGCATGCTTACAGTGGGTTGAAAAGCTTGAAACAGACAACCACTACAAGATGTATGTTGATACAGATGTTGAAAACAATGCAACAACTGCTCGTATGGCCCAGGCAGATAACAACTCATTTGTCCTTGGTCACAATTCAGAAACAGACGAGAACATGTGAAGCAGCAGGTGTAGAAAACACCGAAAGCAGTTTTGGACTTTTTCCAAAAGTTGATTTTGCTTTTCAAAAAGAAAGCAGGTGAAAAACATTTCACCTAAAGGAATCTGCTTTTTCCAACCGACCTCCATCATCAGGAGCACTCACGAAAGCAGATAATCACGGAGTTGTTCTGTACATTTTGTTATTTTGAATTTCAGTTTGAGTTCCACTCCCTATATAAAGAGCTTTAGCTTCAGTTGTAAGGCATTAGAAATTGGGAAGAATCATATTCTCTCAAGAAGTAAGAAAGCCATAGTAGCAGAGTGTTCTTTCCTTCTTGTCTAGTGTGAAGTATTGTGCTTTCATTACAAGTAAGTAACTGTAATCATTCTTATGGATAGCTAAATAACTTTTTAGCTGTTTACCTGAGAATGAGGCTTTGAATTTTAGTCTGTAATTATGTTTGAATAAATAATTTCAGATTGCTCATTCACCTTGTCATTTTATTTTAGTCTGATGTTTAAAAATGTTTATATATGTTTCTGCCTCTATTTCTGTACTATTTTTAGGCTTGAACTTTCTGTTTCTTAGAAAAAATTGCGTCAGCTTAAGATAGAAACAAGCAGCAGTGATTCCGCCTGTTAAAGTAACCGCTAGGCAGGGAGCAGTTAGGTGAAAAACTTGGGCATGTTGAAGGCTAGTTTTGTTTTTTTTTTTCAAGAGTTTGAACAGGTTTTCCTAAGCAAAAGCAAAGGTTAAACCCAAAAGTCAGCATATGACATATTAGGCACTAGTTTATAAAAGACTACCCCTATAGGTCTTTTCCTCTAAGATTTGTGTAAATGGGCACAATACAAACTTATTGGTGCGAGTGGGCAAAATACATGTGATTTCTGGGTAAACAAGAATTAACCCTATTATGTTAGGTTCATTAACATAATGTATAAGAGGTGCTCAATCTGCCTAAGACCAGAAGCTGCCTCGAAAACTTCTCCCTCCCTAGTCAGGTTTCAGGTGGATAAAGATATTGGACAACTTTCTTGATAGATGTTCTTGTTGAGAGTATAAATCTCACATGGAAAAATGCATGGGACCTTATCTATAGGCTTATAAGAGTTTAAACCACTCCATCTAGTGCCGATTGGTTTTGAATGTGAACCATAGATTATTTTATCATGGTATCAGAGCAGGTTATCCCACATATGGATGCCTCGTGACCACGCGAGCTCCATGAGATCTTATATAAGTTGTCCACATATATGGCTTGAAAATTCGCCACACAAGCAGGGGCGGGTTGAGTGTATAGATCCCACATGAGAAAATGAAGACTTTGCCTATAGGCTTATAAGAGCAAGTTCACCCGTTGGGTCACCAGGGCAGGAAACTATTCACTGCCACTGGATCTTTGCTTCCACCCGTCGGGTAAGGGTCACCAGTCAGTTACTGTTTATCGAATATTTTATTATTTTTTTTTTTGAAAAATGAGAAATGAGAAATGTATGATGTAAATAAATAGTATTGATAAACAATTTGAAAATGCAACCAAAGAAAATTTTATTGGTAGACAAGACAAACAAGTAGAGTTACTGCTTTTGGACCAAAATCATAGTATCTCCACTGCTTTGTTCCAATATGCAGATACATAGTATTTTAATACAAACCAGCAAATCAAGTCACCACCAAAATTGAACACACCTATAATTTAATAAGCAGAAAGTTGTACAGATAAAAATAAGAAAAACTTTCCATTTCAAAACCGCACAAATTAAATCTGTCTAATAATTAAAAGCCTTCACATTAAAGTACACAAACTTGATGCTAACCCATGATATATACTATTGACAATTCCAAGCCTTAGCAGCAAAAATATAAACTTGATTGCAAAAAGTGAGACAAACATAGTAATAGGAAAACCCAATATCAAAATGAAGCTAAAGACTCAACCTTTATATAAAAATGTGGGGATAGTTATATTCGTACTGATGAAGTGAAAAAAAAAAGACTTCAGTTTGGTGATGTGGTGGATCAAATTCCAAACCAAACCCAGATAGATAAACTTGATAAAGTAATCTGGGGTTCACATCCAAAACCAATTGGCAATGGATTGAGTAGCCCAAATCCTTATAAACCCATAGGCAATGTCCCATTTTTCCCATGTGGGATGACATATATTCTCAACAAAACCCACATACCCACATTCATATGCACCACCCAGAATTGCATGCACCAAAATTCAAAACCCAATCAATCACACCCAAAATTCAAGCATACGTTCTCTTTTTGTCCTCTCCTGACTGTCTTCTTCTTTCCCTTCTTCCTCTGCTCTCTTCGCTTTCTCTGTTTGTCTCTGTGGAGAGAAAAAAACTCAAAAGCGAAAGATGAAAGCGGTGTGATCGATCATAAGAAATTTAATATATATATATATATATATATATATACCCAAATTCGTGTTCTTCTCAGATGAAAACCTGAGAACCGAGATTTGCCTTGTTCGTGCTCTTCCCGTCCCCATGTTCTTCTTCTGTCTCGAATCAGTTGTCTCCTTTAGTATTAGATTGGAAATCAGTACCCTTTCACTTTGTCTCCTCTCTCCTTTTCTCCTCATGTTTTCTGAATTTACGTTCATACCCACCTATGCCAAACCATGGGCAATATCGAAAGTTTAAAAAAATTGACCAAAGATGAACAGTAACAGACTCCTCTCTTTATTAATAGAGATATACGATACTTAAGCATACAACAAGAAATTCTCATATGTTTGTATAACAAATATACACACTCATTTTTAGATGGAGGAATTCTTTGCAGACTTGACACTCCACAATCATGCAAATCAAAACTTTTCATTGGGATCCTTTTTTTTTAGAAAACCCTAGCTAGCTTTCTCTCATCCTATAGCCGCACAGTTTTCTTCTCAATCTCTATCAACACTCGTCCAGTGGCAGCCTAACGCTAGCGCTGACCTTTATCATACTGATGTTGTGGTGTCGTTGCCGGACGAGTGATGCTTCTAGGGCATGCATCTTGATTTTGGATCAGTTTTGGCTTGAAGGCTGGATAGAATTGGTCTTGCCAGGTTTTGTTTTTGGCTGCAGATTTGAGGTGGATGTGTGGGCAGCGCCTCAAGGGGAGGCTTTGGGCGGTGTAGTTGGTTTGGGATTCCAGGCAACGACGACGGCTTGATGGCATCTATACAGCGTCAGGATGTTGGTGGCTCTGGTGGTGGTGTTTGTGGCACCGTAGTGGAGGCCAGCATGCTCCGACGATCTGCATAGGATGGCAGAAGCTAGGCTGGGTCAACTATTGAGCATTGGATTGGACAGTTTCTTGGGACCATTGGGCTGCGACCTTTCTAATTAGCTTAGGTTTTCTTTGCTTTCCTATTTCTTATTTCTTGTAGGAAACTATGCACTTTTTGTGTTTTTAAGTGCCTATTTACTATGTATGTTTCATAGTTCATAGGCTCGCTTTAAAATAAATTAGTACTAATTGTCTAATGGGTGGTACTAACATACCACATCCTAAACTTACCCTAGAGATGGCAAGGGAATGTATGTATCCATGCCATTATGGCTTACGTGGAATGAATTTGGTACTTTGATTCCAAAAAAAAAAAAGATCATGCAAAACGAAACTGTTTATTTAAGTACTTGCGATATTTACTTTTATAAAATTAGTCAAATTAATTGTATTCATTTGATTATCATAATCGTTATCTGAGTTCTATATATTCACAAATTTTTTACGTGTGGATGATCTTTGTAAATACGTACGTTTGGATGATCTTTGTAAAAGAAACTAAAAATATAAAATTTAGAATATATGAATTATTTTTTATTATATATTGAGACTTTGGAGGTCCTCTCTGAATCCAATATTTTTGGAACATTGTGTAGATCTACCTATTATACATATTTTAGTGATCAATGTAACGAGCCTATGCATAAGTAAACCAAAGTCGAGGTGTATAAAAAAAGTCGATCCAATCTGTGGCAACTGGCAAGTAATAGATTATGATGTTTCATTAGCAATTTAATTAGCATTAAGGTCGAGGCTGAGATGGGGTTTCCCAACCTTAAGGGTTAGTTTTAAAAGTACGTACTTGAGGACATCAGTCATCAGGTGCTCTTTGGGTGTATGTAGAGTCACATTGTAGTGGAACTCAATTAACAAAGACTTAATCTCTTGATGAAGCAATACCAGAAAATAATGGGAATCTAATTTTTCTGAGGAGCATACGGTTTGAAAATTTTATCAATTATTACGTAATTAGTTTCTTTCAACAGTAACTAAAGCTTCCTATAAACCGAAGGACTATGAAGGGTTTGTTGGTACTTTTGCTCATTGATCGTGTAATGCCAGGATTGTTGACGGTCGAATAGCTAACCTATTGGGATCTTCTCCATTTCTCAGTAACCTTAATTACGATTGGATCTTAGATCCTTCAATTATCCATGGCCCTCCTCTACTGGAAAAATTCTGCGATCGTATTAGGGAGGGTGATTGCAATTATGTTTAGCTAGTAAGATGAGATTTAACATTCCTTTCCTCTCCCATTCACCTTGGGAGTTACAAATTTGTATATATGATTAATCTATCATTAGTTGATCGACTCTAATCAGAATGTGTTTAATTAACGAGTGTTGTTTTCTAGATTTCTTTAGACAATCCAATTTTTTTCAACAGCGGATTAAGTGTTATATATAACTTATCTATCTGATCAACTATGAATTAATGGTTTCAAATATATAGCACTGATATCTTTTTCCTTCTTAATCACTTAATTCTATTCATAGAGTAATGTTCACCTTGTTGGTGGCTGAGTAGCTAGAGAATTGTTAGTTAATTATTATTGGATCTAACTGGGTGAGCGCCTTACAATACGTTTTGTTTACATGCCTTTTCCTTGTTAATCTGATAAAATAATGAGGGTTCTTTTTTTTTTTTTTTTTTAATTTCTCCATCAATTTTACTTGAGTTTTGCATATTTAAGGAAAGCTTTCTTTGTGTGTGTATTTTAGACAATTCTTAGGTTCACCTTTAAGGTGAACAGGTATATTCACCTCTGTAATTAATTACTTTTACTTAATAGATTTATGATCTAACAATCCATATCTTAAATTAGTTTTTAAAGATCATCTCTGTAAAAAAATCAATCAAATCGAAAATCGTTTAATTATCTAATTGAATCAAATAAAAGGATGGTTATACCAACACTTACTACTATTATGATGAACCATCCATATATTTCATATAAATGAATAACTAAAATATTTTCGATCAATTTGATTAATTTTTTACAGAACTAATATTTGTATGACGTTATACAACATGAATGGTTGAATTAGAAAATTATAAAGTTATTATGCGTTAATCGCAAGTGAGGGTAAATATCCTCATTCACCCAAGGGGTGAACCTAAAAATTGTCCGTGTATTTTGAAGTTTGAGGATTGAGAATGTGTACTATTTAATTTTTTACTAGTATACAACTTAATTCAACGATTTCAACTATTGATTTTTTAGATTCATATGCAAGAATGATGTATACATATGAAAAATCATCCAAATTCATAATCATTTGGCCGGTCAACTAAAATGTCCGAACAGTGAACGGTTACCAACAATTACTAACGGTTACAGCGAGAGTTTACACAGTAAGTTTGACACTAGTTAGATTTCTTGGGTCTCTTCTACTCAATCACTCTCTACTTTTGTATTGGGTTCTCATTTACCCACTTAGGCCCAATCTATCTTAGGGCCTTATGAACAGCCACATGGCTTTTTTACACCACCTGTACACTCTGCTGGCACATCATCGAGGCTGCAAATTGATTCAATGGACAACTGCTCTTATCTCTACGTCAGTTGGGAAGTGATCACCTCCTTTTCTGCCAATTACTGCTTGTACTCTTTCAGATTCATCTCATCTCAATTCAAGTTTGGTGGAAATACCAATTGTCTCTCAATGTGTATCTTTATCTTCTAGTAGTGTTAATTTAAAGAAGGTTGCCCGCTCAAAGGCTATGAAAGCAATTTTGACGAAGGAAAATTTGATCATATCTGAGGATCCTCTTCTGACTTCTTTGAACACAAATAATTCTTGTTCCCCCTCACATGCCTCTTCTATTAAAATTTCGATGGGACCTCTTCAAGATGTTGGTAATTGTAATTCTTTAGATGTGGCTTCCTCTCAAACCTCCAAGCATAAAATCAAAGTAAGTTCTACTTCACGAGCTATTTATAAAGGGAAGGCACCTTTGGGTTCGGCTCAGCGGACCCGATTCAAAAATTGACATGATCATGTGGTCTATGGAGTCATCAAAGAAGGTAAACTTGGATGGTATTTGGTCTTTGATTACTTGTGGATCTTCCTCCAACATGAATCTTCTAGTGAAGTTTTTTCTTGTTGTTACCACTATATTGTTGACACTGCTAGTTCTTCACTATCAAGTTAAATCTATGTTGAATTGTAATTGTAAGACCCCGAAAATTTGTTATTAATTCCAAAATGTTTCCTGGGATTAATAAAGTGTTCGTTTGTACGATTTCGTGGTTCGAGGGTGGAGTGGAATTATTTTCGGACGAATAATTATTTGAAGTGCATGTTTCAGGGGGGGTTACGAAGTTTGACTTTTCATACGTTAGGTTTCTGCTGAAACTTCCTTCACTAAAGTTGTAGAGCGCGTCGATACGAGTTCGTGGACATGTGGAAAGAGAGAATCAGAGTTAGTATGAGAAAGTTATGAGCAATTGAAATTTGGGAAAATTCCTATATATAGCGAAAATTCCGGATTTTTCATTAAATCCCAAAATTTCCAGTTTTTGTGTTTTAGCCCCCGGCTTTTCTCTGTTCTCTCTCCTCCGTGCCTCCTCAGAACCGTCGGGTCTCCGTCGACCCGACCCGTGTTTTCCGGCTCCGTCGTTCATCGAGTTGGTCACTTTGCCATTGGAGGTAGTTGACCCGGTGTTGACTGCCGCCTGCTGACCTGTCGCTTGTGGCGGCTCGCCAGACCATATTTTTGTGTTCTGTTTTCAGTTTATGCATTTACGCATCGATACGGTCGTTTTGATATATTATAAGGTTATTTTGGAGGAAGTTGATGCCTGTAAGGGTTTTAGGGTTTTCGATTCGTTTCGGTTTTCGATCCGTGAGGATTTGGCCGTCCGATCGACTTGTAATTTTGATTTGTTGATCGTAGAAGTGCTTTGAAGACGTTGGATGGTCTCGGATGAGGATCCGACTGTTGGATCGTCGTATAATTGTGTTTGTGAATTGTGTGCTTTGCGTTGTATTGAGTGTGGCCTTGATTTGGTTAGGTAATTGATGGTTTGAGTCGGCGAACGATTGTGAATCGTATCTTGGCTGTTAGAGAAGATGCCGCAGGATTTGGAGGTGAGTAAATCTCACAGTGTTTCGGTTGATAAACTAGTTATGTTTAATTTAGTATATTTAAATTGTTAGCATGAAAAATCATTTTCGAAATAAATTAATTGTTTTAAAATATATGAACTTGATTGACAACGGTTCATGGGCAGGTTAAAACATGGTTTTGATATAAAATGATTTTTGAGAAGTATATTTTATAAAACTATAGTTGGTATTAGTGGTCATTGCTGCGTGAATGACTACGTATATATATATATATATTTACGTGGAATATATATATGGATGGTGTAGCATTGTGTGAAGTATAATAATTGTGATTTTATTCGGATTATTATATTGGAGCATTTACTCTTGTCGGAAATGTGAATTGTTGATTTATTTTGTTGAAAGAGTGATCTGGAGTTGTGATGTGACAAATGTGAGTCGGAAGGTTTCAGTGGTAAACCTGGGTTTGTTCTGAGGGCCGAATGGTCTGAAGTCCGAAGGTTACACTGGTAACCTGGGTGCACTGATATCGTAAGATTGAACCTTGGCCGAGGTGACAGGTTACGATATAGTCGGGGTGTAATCATTGGATGCTTACACCTTGGTCAAGGGGGCAGGTTACGATACAGTTATAGGATGCTTGTACCTTGGTCAAGGGGACAGGTGATACAGTGGGGTGTAGGTCATCGGATGCTTGCACCTTGGTCAAGGGGGCAGGTTACGATATAGTTATCGGATGCTTGTACCTTGGTCAAGGGGGCAAGTTACGATACAGTTTGAGCCCTAGTCTGTCATAGTTCAGGGAAGGTTTCTGGGATTCTTTCTTTAGTGTTTACGTGAGATTTGGGGATTTCCATGAATTCTATTGTTTGTTTTAAGTAATCTCCTGAACTAAACTATAAGCAGGGAGCCTTTTGTATTGTTTGTTTTAATGTAATCTCCTGAACTAAGTTATATGCAAGGATTACCGCTTTTTGTATTGTTTGTTTTAATGTAAATTCATGAACTAAACTCTATGCAACGATTTATATGATTTCTTTTGTTTGTTTTAATGTGATCTCCTGAACTAAGTTTCTATGCAGGGATTACTATGATTTTGTTGTTTGTTTTAATGTGATCTCCTGAACTAAGTTTCTATGCAGGGATTACTGATTTTACTTAATGATTGTTGTGAGTACAGTGGTGTTGTGGGATTTGGAGTGAGGTGAACTAAGTTGTGATGCCCTAAGGTTGGCAGTTGGTTGTTATTGTGAGACAATGAGTATGATTTTGTGGTTGTGCCATTGAAGCAAAGGAATGGTGATCTGTTAGATTGTGGGAACGTATCATGTTTAACATAATTGGAGTTATTTGTGTAATTGGAGTTTGTGGCAAAAGAGATAAAATGAATTGAGAGACAGAGCATGTGGGTTTTAGGTGGGTTGAAATTATTGAGCATAATAAAGATTTATTTGAACTTGATGCTTTTGTTGTGATAATTGCTTATTGATTTTGTTAGACTAAGATGGTGAAAGCATGTATTTTGTGAAAGTAAATGTTGTTGCTTTAATTATCTCACGAATTGAGAAATTATAAGTATGCGTGACGTGAGTCACTTTAATTGAGTTTACTCATACTGGCTGAAAAGCTTATCGGGTTTCTTTTGTTCATTCCCGGTGCACTATTCTATGGTGGTAGGGGTTTTTGTGCAGGTTTGATTATCGAGTGATCATTATCAAAGCTGAGGTGTACGTTTGATGGCGTGGACGTGGAAAGGTGCTCTTAGTTTTAAGTCTTCCGCTGGGTAGTGAGTTGTGGTGGGTGTGTTTACTTATTGAATTGTCATTCAGTTTGATTTGTAAACTATCTGTAATGTAATATGTGACTCTAAAGAACGAGTCGGTATTGACATTGTGAGTTCAGTTTGTTTGTTACTTAGTTTAAATGAAAAATTTTCTATATATGTTTTCTTGTGTGTGTTCTCGCGTTTCGGATTTGAATTTTCTTTATTCAAAATTCGGGGCGTGACAGTAATTGTTGTAATAGAAGAAGCGATGGCCTTTTCTCGCTTCTTTTCTACAGTTATCTGTACATAGTCCCTAGGACATGTATTCAGGCAGCGTATGTTTAGTTAGGTAGCGCTTTTGTTTCCTGCATTCCAAATTGGGGTAATGGATAGACCTTATTAGCTATTTGATGTACTTATATCTGAGGTACCTATCTCAATTGCTTAATAATATGCAATTTCTTCTTCTCAAAAAAAAAAAAGGGCTAAAATGTCTGAACAAATATAATTTGTTAGATAAAATTAAAACAAACGTTGTGCTAATCATATGTATGTATATAGGGTCCTTGACCCAAAGCACCAAAATGAGCAAAAATTATCCCACTTACCCCAGCAACAGATTTTTGTTCCCACCTACACTATTTAAGAACAAATAACCATTTTACCCCAACACAATTAAAGAATTACAGCCATTGCCACACTCTCTATCTCATCCCTTCGGCCGAAGCCTCTCTCTCTCTCTCTCTCTCCGATGACTCTTTTGACCACCGTCATGATCTTCAAGAACGTCTACTTCATCGACTTCATCACCGATCCCTATGTGTTCGGCAAGGTCTATCTCCACCGATCTATCGTCGGAGCTTAAATTTCATATCGTAACATGGATGGTTCCGAAGTCCTGAAGCTCCGGTGATGTCATAGCTCCTTGGAGACCGGAGTTCCGATCCGGCGAGGACAACGAGGTACAGCAGAAGCAAGTTCGACAAACCGTCAAGGAAAGAAGGCATAGCCTGCAAAATTAATTTGTAGCCACTTCTCAAGCCTTTAGGAGGCCTTGATAGCAATTTCTCAGCTTTGGATTGTGGAGGTGACATGTTTTTGGTTTGGTGAACCGTTGGCAGCTTTATAAGGTTCCTTTAGTAACTCAGGGATATCATCCTCCATTCATGTGGCCACTACAAAAAAAAATTGCAACGGCTACCACAGTTAGCGTCGGCGCAAAAATGCCGTCGCCATTGGTCATAAATTTGCTACGGGAAACAAGGCGTCGCAAAATTAAAATTGGTTTGCGATGGCTAATTAACGCCGTGGCATAAAAACTATACAATTGCGACGGCATCTTTAATGCCGTAGTTAAATTTGTCCTGATCCTTGCTACGCTGTAGTTGCCGTAGCTTTTTTTATTTTATTTTTATTTTTCTTTTATACGATTTGGGTCTTAAAATCAGAATCAAAGTTGACCTAGCTTCACAAGGGGCGGGGAAACGAAAAATAGCCGCGCGCCAAAGTGAACCCAAAAAACTCAATCTTCCCGAAGAATGAAACCTCATACTCCATCTTCCCCTCCCTCAACCCAAAAACTCTTCTCTAAAGACTCATCTAAATCTCAAAAACCTCATACGCAGTACTCACCTTCATCTCTCTCACTCTCTGGGTATGTATCTTCTCTCTCCCTTCAGTGGGTTCAATTCTATTAATTCAAATTATCAAATGAAAGAGATGAGATTTTTGTTGTCTGAGAGGAACCAAGTATAGAAAATTTGTTTGTGTATTTGAAATCACTTTCAATTTTGCTTATTTGTGGAAGAACCGTTATGTTTGTTGGTTTTGGTGTTTGGGTATGTCAATTGAGTGTTTGGGTATGTCGATTTGGTACTGAAAATCTCAATATGAATGGAGCTAACTTCAATTTGCTCTGTGGACAATTCAAAGCACTAGGCCTGATCTATTCCTTCACATGGTAGATAGCAATATCTCGGTTGTTTAATCTTTTCGTTTAGATGGTTTCAAGCCCTAAATCTTTTAATTTGAATTTGGCCCTGAATGGTTTTCAAGCCCTGAGTAATTAAGAGCTCTGGTTTTGTTTATCACTATATGGGTTCATTTAGTTGCTGAAGCTTTCAGCTAAATGGTATATGCATGTGTTTGTGATTATGTTTTAGTTTTCCGTGGTCCTATTCAGTGGTTGGTTTTGATACTTGGATATTTATATGTATTATGAGTAATGGCCTTTTATAGCTTGTAGGGTTCTTTGAATGAAAACAGATATATACTTGGTTTTGTTGGCTGGTGTTTAATTTGATTAGCTAATAATGTGCTATTTGTTTATAAGAGATAGAACTAATGTAATGTGAAACTCGAATATATGTGCTATTTCTTTATCAACTTGTCTTCAATTTTTAATTGTCATATTATGTAGAATAGCAGTATATGATATGTAATATAGTCCTTCCAGCCTTAGCACTCTCCCTATGGATCATTTTGGAAGGGGAAAAAAAATGATGCTTATGCCTTTGGGGACAAAACGGGACGAAATTTTGTTTGATGATTTCATTGCTAGTGTTCTGATTTGACTGTCAAAATTTTGGTATTCTTTTGCAAGTATTCAATATTAGGGTGAGCTACAGCTACTTGATCAGTTACTTGGTCAGTTACATGGTCAGTTACATGGTCAGTTGGTCAGTTACATGGTCAGTTACATGGTCAGTTACTTGGTCAGTTACTTGACCAGTTACAGTTACATGGTCAGTTACATGGTCAGTTACATGGTCAGTTACTTGGTCAGTTACTTGACCAGTTACAGTTACTTGGTCAGTTACATGGTCAGTTACATGGTCAGTTACTTGGTCAGTTACTTGACCAGTTACAGTTACTTGGTCAGTTACATGGTCAGTTGGTCAGTTACATGGTCAGTTACTTGGTCAGTTACATGGTCAGTTACTTAGTGGATAGTTTCTTAGTTTCTGGGCATAAAAGTAACGATGTTCTTGTTACTTTGACATGGTCAGTTTAATTTGTCCAGTTTTCTTAGTGTCGTTAGAAAACTTAGAAGCTTCCACAAATGTGGAAATCTTCAGCAAAGCACCAAAGAGTTTTGTATTGTGTTTGGTTCATGCATGTTTACTGATTTTTCTGAATTTCATTCCCTTTCAGTTAATTGGTTTTGTTTGCCTGAAGCACTAAAGTTTGATACTTCATAACCTGTTTGCATCTTATTGTTTGGCTTTGCAGGTTATTTGCGTATCACTTGGAGGCTAATCTGCTCTGTCCTCTATTCTCTATCATCTATCTTCCACTCGTCATAGAAAATTCAAGGTAAGCCTCAACTTTTTTGTGTCTTGGATGAGATTGTTGGGTATAAATGCAGAAGCTATCTGCTTTATCTTTTTTGTTTGCTGCTTTTATATATATTTTTGTTTAATGTATTTTTGAACAAAGCTTATATGTTTATTGCAACTGGAGTATATGTTCTTTGCTTAATTAATTACCTTCTTTTAGGGACTGAACTAGCTTATAGTAATTTTATACTTTTGATGTTGGAAATTTATAGTTTTTGTGTTGTATTTTGATGGCAGCTCAGTTGTAGGCAATGTTTCTTCACTTTGGTTAATTGTTTGAAGTCCTTTGTTTGGTTAGTAGTCATGGTTATAATTTGATAAACTGTATTTTTCTTGGCTATTTGACGTAGATGTTCAATCTGATTGCTTAAGGAGAAATATGGACAAATCATGGATAGATTTAGCAGATAGGCATTCTCTAGCATATTATGATGCAATAGATCAATTTTTGACTTTTGCATACATCAATAGGGATCTGGGTTCAAGGATTTATTGTCCTTGTAGAAAGTGCGAAAATCGTTATCTCTATGTAAGATTAGTTGTGCGGCAGCATCTTCGTGATTATGGTTTCTTTAAGAAGTATAGGAAATGGGATAAACATGGTGAGCCTAATCATTATGTTCATCCAGTGGATGGAAATCAAAATGGTATTGGGTTAGATTCTTATATGGAGGATGATATGGTCAGACTTGTCCAAGAAGCTTTAGGAGCTCCTAATGTAGGAACACATGATCAGACTAGTGAAGAAAACTCAACTAATCCTAATGTAGGGGCAAACGAACCTACCAAGAAGTTCTTGAAGCTTCTTGAGGATGCAAACCTTCCATTGTATCCGGGTTCTAAGAGACACACAGCTTTGTCATATACAGTTCGTCTTTTGCAAGCGAAGGTGCTCCATGGATGGACAGATAAATCCTTCAAAACTTTACTTGAGATAGCAAAAGAATCTATGCCTGAAGGTGTGCAACTTCCCAAGTCATATTATGAAGCGCAGAAGTTAACAGAAGATCTCGGATTCACTTATGAAACAGTAGATGCATGTCCTAACAGTTGTATGTTGTTTAGAAATGAAGACATAAATTTGGATGAATGCAGAATATGCAAGACATCTCGATGGAAAGATAACAATGGTAGTTCAAATGATGTTGCAGCACTTGGGAAACGAAAAGCAGCAAAACAAGCAAGATATTTTCCTTTAAAACCAAGGTTACAAAGGTTGTTTATGTCTTCAAAAACAGCAAAGCTTATGAGATGGCATGGAGAGGAAAGAACCGATGATGGTGTGTTTAGGCATCCTGCAGACTCTCTTGCATGGAAAGATTTTGACCAAAAACACACAAATTTTTCGGGAGACATTCGCAATGTAAGGCTTGGGTTAGCATCTGATGGATTCAACCCATTTAGGTCTATGAATATAGTTCATAGTACCTGGCCTATCATATTGGTTCCCTACAATTTACCACCTATGATGTGCATGAAGCAACCCTTTATATTTCTATCTGTTCTTATTGATGGTCCTAAGGCACCCGGTGATAAAATTGATGTCTACATGCAGCCACTGATTGAAGAATTGAAGGAACTGTATGAAGATGGTGTAGAAACATTTGATGCATTCAGCAATGAAATGTTTAAAATGCATGCTGCATTGTTGTGGACGATTAATGACTTTCCTGCCTATGCCAACTTGTCGGGGTGGAGTACAAAAGGTGAATTTGCTTGCCCATCATGCAACTCTGAAAGTGGTTACCAACGGTTGAAGTTTGGTAAAAAAGCTTCATACATGACTCATCGGCGGTGGTTACCCTATGATCACAAGTATCGAGCAGATTCAAGGTCATTTAATGGCAATACAGAATATAGAAGGAAGCCTAAAACTTTATCTGGTGCTGATCTTCTTGCACAATTGGAATCAAATGGTGTTCTTACAGAGTACAAGCGGGAAGATCTAGAGCGAAGGAAGGTGCTTGGGGTGCAAAAACCTGATAATGATCCTTTGATGAAAAAGAAGCATAATTGGAAGAAGAAAAGTATATTTTATGAGCTTCCATATTGGAAAGACAACCTGATACGTCACAACCTTGACGTGATGCATATAGAAAAGAACATTTGTGATAATGTTCTTTTCTCAATATTAGGAGTTGCTGGAAAGTCTAAGGACAACTTGAATTCTCGCGTGATCTGGAACTTATGGGAATTAGGGAGCAATATCATCTAAAGAGGAGAGAGTCTGGTACAGAGTATGCTGATCCAGCTGAGTTTGAGATGAACAATAAGGGGAAAGATATGTTCTTTTCAGCCTTATCAGGATCACGAATGCCAGATGGAGCTGCTTCCAATATTGCACGTCGAGTACGTTTACATGATCGTAGTATTGGAGGTCTTAAGAGCCACGATAACCATATTCTATTGCAGCAACTTATTCCTTTATTTATACGAAGTTCTTTACCAGAGAATGTGGTTCAGGCATTGATTGATCTGGGTAGTTTTTTTAAACAGTTATGCTCAATGGATAATTGTGCAGCAGATCTAGAAAAGGCTCGTGCTCGTATAGTGCTGACACTTTGTGAACTTGAGAAGATATTTCCGCCATCATTCTTTGATATAATGGAGCATTTACCAATTCATTTAGCTGATGAAGCATTAATTGCTGGTGCTGTAATTTTTCGGTGGATGTATCCTATTGAGAGGTATCTACTGACCTTGAAGGAATATGTGCGGAATCGGGCTTGTCCTGAAGCATCAATGGCTAAAGGTTATTTGATGGAAGAGTGCATGAACTTCTGTACTCAGTATCTCAATGATGTGGAAAGCAAGTTTAATAGACCAGCAAGGAAAAAAAATGATGACGATATAAACAAGGGAAAAGACTTTGTACTTGAGGAAATTACTCGGACACAAGCTCATCGATGGATCTTATTCCATACAGAGGCAGTCACACCATTTCTCAAGTATGTCATGTTGCTTATTGTTTTGTTTTTTTATAATCTGCATATAATCACATGGTCAGTTACTTGGTTAGTTACTTGACCAGTTACAGTTAATTGGTCAGTTACATAGTCAGTTACATGGTCAGTTACTTGGTTAGTTACATGGTCAGTTACTTGACCAGTTATAGTTACATGGTGAGTTACTCAGTTACTTGGTCAGTTACATGGTCAGTTACTTGACCAGTTACAGTGACATGGTCAGTTACATGGTCAGTTACTTGACCAGTTACAGTTACATGGTCAGTTACTTGGTCAGTTACATGGTCAGTGACATGGTCAGTTACATGGTCAGTTACTTGACCAGTTATATGGTCAGTTACTTGACCAGTTACAGTTACATGGTCAGTTACATGGTCAGTGACATGGTCAGTTACATGGTCAGTTACTTGGTCAGTTACTTGACCAGTTACAGTTACATGGTCAGTTACTTGGTCAGTTACATGGTCAGTGACATGGTCAGTTACATGGTCCGTTACTTGACCAGTTATATGGTCAGTTACTTGACCAGTTATATGGTCAGTTACTTGACCAGTTACAGTTACATGGTCAGTTACATGGTCAGTGACATGGTCAGTTACATGGTCAGTTACTTGGTCAGTGACATGGTCAGTTACTTGGTCAGTGACATGGTCAGTTACATGGTCAGTTACTTGACCAGTTACAGTTACATGGTCAGTTACATGGTCAGTGACATGGTCAGTTACATGGTCAGTTACTCAGTTACTTGGTCAGTTACATGGTCAGTTACTTGACCAGTTACATGGTCAGTTACTTAGTTACATGGTCAGTTACTTAGTAGATAGTTTCTGAGTTTCTGGGCAGAAAAGTAATGATGTTCTTACTACTTTGCAGTGAACATCTTATTACTATTCGACGACAATTTCCTGCTGCAAATGAACACTATGTTCAGAGAGTTCATTTTCGGGAATTTGCAAACTGGTTTAAGGAGCATGTATGTTGCTAGCTATAATTAGATATATTTAGTTCATCTTTCGGTGTCTTATAGTGTGCAGTTTTTAACTATTGTTTACCTAAATCAGGTTATCAATTTGCAAAGAACAAGTTCTGTATTGTTATCAGAAGAAGTTATTGCTTTGTCTAATTCTCCTAGTCCATCAGCAAAGAGATTGACTTCTTACAATGCGAATGGGTTTTTCTTTCGAGTGAAAAGTCTTGATAATCATCGCTCAACACAGAATAGTGGTGTAACTTTACAAGCAGACAAGAATCTTTCTATTGACTCCTCACCATACTATGGGAGATTGACAGATATTATCAAAATCTCTTATGGTATTGATATCAAATATGTTTTGTTTAAGTGTGATTGGGTTAATCCTGCTACAGGTATAAAGTTAGACCATTTTAACTTTCCTTTAGTTAACTTCAAGCATTTGTTGTACAAAAATGATTGCATAGGGGATGAACCCTTCATATTGGCATCTCAAGCTCATCAAGTTTGGTATGCTCTAGATCCTTCAGGGCAAGAATGGCTGAATGTTGTTGACATGCCTTCAAGAGACTTATCCCTTGTGCAAACTAACAATACTGAAGAAGCTAGTATTTCAAGCGAGTCAATGGATGTTGAAATGGATGATTGAGACCGTAACTTGTAATATAGTAGATGTAGGTTAAGATGGCACTTATAGGTGCAGATTTTTGTGTGCATAGGTCTTTTTTGTTTGCTGGAACTTGGTATTCGTGTATGGAATATATGATATTAATTACGGTCTTTTTTGGACAATGGAATGTGATTCTGTCATTTCAATTTATAATAAACTGTGGTATTTCTATCATATAAAACTTGTTGGTTATTTCAATTCGAAACATTATGTTCTCATATAATTGTAAATGTTCTTTTTCAGTTAACCATGAAGAAAAGGAAGATTGGTCGACCGCGCACCATGTCTGAATATTTGAGTTCCAGCAGCTCTCAATCTTCAAGCAACAGCATTTCCTCATCACAACAGCCATCACCGTCTTCAAGATTGCCACCACCATCTCCTTCCCCTCCACCTCCTCCTCCACCTCCTCCACCTCCTCCACCACCGCCACCCCCTGCACTACCATCTCCACCAGCAGGTACATCAATATCTAATATATTTGTAATGTAGTATCTTTTTTGTTTTAAAGTTACAATTTGATATTTTTAAAACTTGGTTAGAGATGGAAGTACAAGCTACTGCTGAAAGTTCCAGAGGTCAAAATAAGGGTATCTCAGAATGGAATACTGGAGTTAAAGTCGAAATCAAGTTTGATTCTACCTTCCAACCTGTGGGAGATAGGGCTGCCCAATTAAAGTCGCAGTTAGGACAAATTGTAAGGGATGGGCAAAGAATTCCCCTTACAATAATTGATTGGAAGTCTGTTGGAGCTGAAGTGAAAGATGGAATATGGAAAGAAGTTAAGGTACATATGTCATTTATATTTGTTGGTAAACACTTGAATGAAAGAAAAAAAAACTTGATTCCATGTATTTGCAATTAGTTTTTGGTTTTGATTTGTTTTAAAATTATGAAGCATAAGTACTAGTTTCAAGTATAGATCGACTAATCCTAACCTATCAATGTTTCGTAGGATAATTTGCTGAATGTTCCAGAAGGATATAAAACTGTGTGTTTGAGATGTTGCAATAGTCTGTGGAAGGATCATAAAAGCAAAACGAAACTCAACTTCTTTGAGAAAAACAAAGAAGATCCAGATATTCTTTCAAAAGTTCCTGCCAATATTGTGACAGAGCAATGGAGTGAGCTAGTTGCCTATTGGAGTAGTGAGGAAGCTAAGGTATTAGTGGCACAATATTTATAAATAGATTATCGAATACCAGAATCACTACCATTTAACCTTGACATTGATGTTGCAGATGATAGCAAGAAGAAATTCTATCAATAGGGAGCTTCGTGGACCAGTTCATACTACTGGTCGAAAACACTTTGCTCAATTACGATTTGAGGTATTCCACTGCATTCTACATTTATGTGTTTCTTCGGTAGGAGATGAGTTTCTTCTTTTTTCCATTTCATCTATAAATTTGATTCTTGTATTGAAATCTGAAAATATGTAAATTTGGATTGGAATATTATAGATTCAGTTTGCTATTATTTTGCATTTGATAGATGGAGCAAAATGGAGAAGAAACTGATAAGATGAATGTGTGGAAAAAAGCACGAGACCAGTCAAAACCAGAAGTAGTTGAAGTCATTGTAAGCTTTATTTTTAGTATATTGTATGATAATGTTTCAGTTTCTAATTTATATGTTCTTTTCAAGCTGGTAATTCTATACTTGAATGTAGGAAGAATATGAAAAACGACTTTTATTAGAACCTGAGGACCAAAGGAACCTTCAGGTTGTCAAAGACCGTATATTTCATGAATTGATTGGAGAGGATGGCCATGGATATTGTCGCACCTATGGATCTGCCGTGCCTAGAAGATTTGTCTACCCACATGCACCAAATTCCTCTGAAACCACTGATGATATAATACAGAAAGTAACTGAATCTGTGGCAAAAAAGTTTCAGGATCAGCTTAATATGCTACAAGCTCGAATTGATTTTTTGGAGAACAAAGAGAAGAGAGGCATAGATCAAAATGGACAGGTTTGTCATCACAAGAATAATTGTTTGAATATTTAGCTCTTATTTGATGTGCACAATTTATTAGATGGTATTGATGAGATAATATAGCAAGACAAGAAATATGAAGTAATGCGGAGACATTGAGATTTCAGTTTGTTTTGACAAGAAATATATAGTTGGTGATAAGATCTATTCAGCTTTGACAAGAATTGTTTAGTTTAATATGCTTCCCTATATAGATCATATGTTGGTTTTGTATAAAGGTCTCTAAAAGGTCTTTTTAGTGGGATGTTTTTCCTTGTTTAAGTATGTCACTTTTGTTAGTTCTGTATGTGTATAGTAGGCAGGTCGATGATAATGTTTTATTATGATCATATATGTCCTCAGTCCTACAATTGTTTCAAGTGTCCTCAGTCCTACAATTGTTCTATTATTTGATCTGTTTCCCCTTTGCTGTTATTTTATCAATGATGAATATACATACTAGATCAACTTGTAAAAGAAACACTAGCTTTGATGACACTTGGTTTGAAATTTCCTCTCATACTGTCATTCTCTTGTAATATGATTATAAAAAATGATGCAACCTGCGAATCTGCTGCGTGTCTGGTTATTGGAATTGGGTTATGGTGTGACATTGAAAAAGGGTGATATGCAAAGCCATACATGATATATCTAATTTTTTTTTTTTTGATGTCTTAGGTTTCAGATGCAACTAGTGACCATGAAATTCGGAGGGAGTCTGTAGGAGAAGAAGGGAATCCAGATTCAAGCAGTGATAGAGCAATGGGCTAAGTTTCAATATGTTATTGCATATTTTTGTTAAGTGTTACTCTTGGTTGTCTTCATTAGGAACTTGGTTTTGGGCATAACTTAATTTGTACTTCTTTTAATTACCTATAATGATAGTGCAACAACTTAATTACATTGCAATGAAATAGATGAGTTAATGAACAATATATGTGTTGTGTATTGATATTTTTATCCCATTTTTGGATATTGCAAAAATACAGGTTTTGTTAAAAAAAAAAAATTGGTTGGCTACTAGCATCGGTGAATTGCCGTAGCCAAGAATATATTTCTATATAACACCACACCGAAGCTATGGCAACGAGACCGTAGCAAAATTTGCGGGAAGCAAATTAGTTTGGCAGCAAAAAAAAATTGGCGGGAAAAAATTTGGCGGGAAACAAATTTGGTAGAAACAAATTTTGGCGGGAAGTAATATAATTATCTTAATATTAATTATGCTGCGACGGAAATTTGCCGTAGTATATTTTGTAATGGCGACGGCATTAGGGGTAGCATGAAACCGTCGCAGAGTAAGTGTCGCAAAGATCTTTGCCGTCGCAAAAGTGGTTTGCGACGGCATTTTGCCGTGGCTAAAGATATTGGCGACGCCACCAACGGCGTCAGAAGCTTTGCCGTCGCAGAGCCGTCGCAAATGCTTTTTTGCCACGGCAAAACAGCTTTTCGCTACGGCAGGGCGCCGTGGCTATTGCAATTTTTTTTTGTAGTGGGCCCTTGATGATGATAAATTATTGGCAGTCAAAGTCCAATTGTTTATGTGGGCAATGGTGGATCGCATTTCATGATTTACAACCAGACCAAACAACTTCAAGAAAATAGCAGAAGTACAGAAGGCATATATATTAGTATACTAAATGTAAGGCTGAGCATTAATTCTAGTTTGGTGGACCTTTGGGGGATAAAAAGTTCCTTACAATAACTCATATATATCATCATCCATTCTTTCATTACTGGCACTATTCTTTCATATATATTAGTTCTCCTTTCCCAAATCAATTTCTTTTTTTGGGTAAAATTGGGGCAGAAGGCCCAGAAGGAATGAAAAATGAAAAAAAAAAAGTCATATTGGGGCAATAGAGGTCTATTAAATGTCTATTGAGAGGCAATAGACGTTTTTAAATTTATTTAATCTCTTCATTTTTTTCTTTAATCAAAGTTTTATTTGTCTAATCTTAGGAAGATTAATTCTCATTATGACTTCCAAAAGTTCTATTAAGGGGCAATAGACGTCTATTGGGGGCAATACATGGCTGATAGGCGTCTATTGCCCCTCTATTGGAGGGCAATAGAGGTTTTCAGAAAAATCCAATGTGGCCGAAATCTAGTGACCGGTGTCTAGTGACAGGCTCCGGCGAAGTCTCCTATGGTTTCTCTCTCTCTCTCTCTTAGTAACAAAGGGGTTAGGGGTAAAATGGTATAAAAACAAAAAAACAAAAAAAAAAATCTTAATGGAGTATTAGGGAAGATTCCTTTAAAGTGTACTGGAGTGAATTAAAAAAACTTAATGGAGTTAGTGGGATAAAAATTTTCTAAAAATGAGGTAAATGGACAAAAACACATGTATATATGTATGTTTATTCTTACTTGCAGCTTGCTTCTCCTCATAAACAAAATTAAAAGACGGCGAGAATATCTTATGCATAGGCCTACAGTGTTAATTAACAATAACGTGAATGTCAAAGAGAAGTACAACTGGATAAGTTAATTAACAAGTCTTAATTACGAGCTAAATTTATTAATTTTTCAGGCAGATCACGCAGACCACACATACGCAATTATAATTGCGAGATCGAATATCCAAAGCATCTGCCTTTGAGAGCTTAATCAAACTGCATCTACCATTGACTCGGGTGGCTTCTCGGAACAGGAATATGGATTTAGACTCATCTCCCATGCACATATTATGAGGATGCGCAAGCTGTGGAATAATTCATATTAAATTCATGTTCATAATTAATCAACGCACAGGTTAAGAATCTGATCACCTACAATATTCATTAATCCCGAAAGTGAGCTCGATCTGGAATTTCATTGGCATACTACAGAGACGTACAAGTAACATGACTTTAGTCACTTTATGTAAGGGTGCCGTACGTATCTCTACTACAATAAAGCGAAGCGTCCAAAAGCTTCACCAAATTGTAAACTTCCAAATTTACCCATACTTCGCCAGACTCTGACACACAAAGGCTGGGGCTATTACTGAAAAAACGAGACGGAAACACTTTTATACGGGAGAGAGATAGACGTGGACGCACGAACTCACCCACTTGGAACTCCATGCTTCGCTAGAAATAACCAGAAAGGCACGATCTGAAGTTCTGAACCCGAACGTGGGAGTTATTGACGGAAAATTGGGAGATGGACTCACCACAATTTACCGACTATAAAAGGGGGAAAGTAGATGATCGACCCAGAAAAAGAAAACGAAGAAAATCAAATTCCCCCAATTTCGTTTTGAATTGGTTCAGAGGCTTGGTTCTGTTTGCAAGAACACTCAATTGAATCCTGATAAGGTATTTGTATTGCTCATGTTTGTTTTTGGTGGATTTAATTGACTCTTTGGGGGTGTTTATTCGAGGTTTGGATTTCAATTGCAGTTTATTACTCAGTCAATCTAGGCAAACATCTTCTTTGCGGTAACATCATAATAGTGAGATTTGAAATCACTGTGAGGTTCTCTATCTCACTGTGAGAGATATTTCTAAATTTCTTTCTTATAATATAATATTAGGCATCCTATTGATGATCTTAAAATTATTGTCTCGAACTCTCGATTAAGCTTGCGTTTAGAAAAATTTAATTTTAGTGCTGATTCTAACTTGCTGATTTTAACTTCTTGTAATTAGGTTTTGACTCTCGAATTTTGCGTGTAGTCTAAAGTCACTAGGTACACGTAGCTTTACACTACACTTCCAGATTCCTATATATGTATTATGGTTTTGTAGAAGTAGGAGAGAGGTCCATGGTATTGTATATTATTATTATTATTTTTTTTTTTTTCAGGCCCTAGCAGGAGGGTATTTTAGGTATTTTATTTTATAAAAGTAGTGATAATTTCGGAAAAAGAAAAAAAAATTCTGGCTTTTGATTGGCAATGCGGCTGACCCTACGCAAGAATTAATTTCTCTTCACGTTGTGAAGGCTTGAACCCAGAAGTGAGCTATCCCAAAAATATAACCCTAGCCGGAGCTTTAGTTCGTTTTATTTCAGATCGACTTGATCGGGATTCGGTAATAGGGCCAAAGTGTGAACAAAAGTGAAAATACTACTTGAGATCAGCACTACATTCCATCGATCGCTTAGCTTAACATTGTTGTACGTTGTTTCCTCTGACATATATATATATATATATATATATATATGTATATATATATAGGTCGGTAGGAAGTGGCATCTGTGCGAAAGAGACATGAACTTTGGAAGTTAAAAACTTGAGAGTGACCCACGACGAATATATCCGTGATCGATATGAGCCGGAGGTCGATAGACTCATATGTCACATTACATATATTGCCTTGTTAATTTGCTTGGTTAAGTCATTAAGAAATTTCCATTGCTGTTTGAAATTGTGATAAATGCTATTTAACATTACCGAAACATTTTCTATACTTGTTCAAGTAAATGTTATTATTTGGAAACCTGCTTCATTTTTATTAAAAAATTAAAAAAATAAAAATAAAATAAAAATTGAAAAAAACGGTAAAATTGTTAAAGATTAGGATGAATCTCAGTCCGCCAATATTGTTAAGATTAGGATGAGTTAGGTCCACCAATATATACTAGTGTGCCAGAAAAAGGAATTAACCAAATCCGATATCATTTAGTTAAAATTATTAAGATCGGTAGATCAATTCCGGTGTGCCAGAAAAAGGAAGTTGGTGAAATCAGATATCATTTAGTAAAAATACTTATATTCTAGATTTCCTCATTTATTGACTAATCTAGGATAATTACATAATTTACTAGCCTATCAAGATGATGACAGTAATTGTATAGTGTCATACGTACAATTAGTCATTTCCACACCAAACCAAATTTTCTATTCCTTTTTAGAACAGATTTCTTTCTCATTTGAAGCAAATTGGTGACAAGCCCTAATGATGAATTTCTTATACGGCGGTGTGAATTTGACAAAAATAAAACAATAAATCATATTTCTTCGTTTGAGGTTTTTCCCTTTTTAACTAGGAAGCAAAACTGGTGACATGCATGGGATTAGAAATAACAGCAGCTAAAACAAACCGCCATAAAAGACACTACAAAGGTCAATAATCACGGAATCCGTCACGAAAAAGCTACCACCTCGATTCAGGTTTCAGACCTATAAGACACTTCTTTATCTGATTTCCCATAATCTGATGCCTGCTGGTATATTCCTTTAGCCACTCGTCCATCTGGCTGCCATCCACGTGTCATAGCAAACCTCTGGGGTTGAGAGATTTCCTAAAGTTGAATCCAGGGGCACGATTCATTATCATACTATATATATGATTATGGATTAGTTATATATTGACAGCTTTTCTTTGCATACGAGGAAGACGAAGGGATCTCGTTTTAAAAATTCTGGGTTGTTGTCTTTCTCAAGTGAGTATTGTGCTGCTGGAAATAGCAAAAATGGGTGCGCAGAGGCTGGGACTGTTTCTCGTTCTGACATTATTGGGGCTGGCCTTGCCGGAGTTCTCTGGTGTTGCAGAGGGGTATAACCGCCCACCGGCGCGGAAGAATCTCGACGTGCCGTCGGATACAGATCCTGACTCCAATTCTCCAGAACAGGTACACCTTCTGAGTTAACATCTTGATAACCTACTGCAGAAACTGGAAACTGATTGAATTAAACCTGAAAGTTTTGAATGCGATTAAAAAGGGAATTTGGTTAGGGAGATAGGATAGAGGGGATGGTAGATTACTGGTTTCTTGGTTTCGCCAACAGCAAGATGTGCGATTGATTAGCCAAACACGTCGTCAGTTTCGTGGTTTAGTGTTGAGAATATGTTCACGCGAGAGACTCCCATGTGTCGTAGTTCAAACTTTTAGCGAAATGCTAGGTCACATGTGACACAAGGTGCCAAATGACAAAATATTTGCATGTTCATATACAAATATTAACCAAAAAAAAAAAAGTGCAATTGATTTGTCCTCAATTATTGATGTTATATTGATGTTATTGATGTTCTGTTTATATTCAAGGCCCTTTTTTGGGTTATGAAAAAAGAAAATTCTGTTTTTGGGCGTATCGGGGGGAAATGGATATTGAACCTTATTTTATGATTAACTACAAGTACGGCTTAAATTTTAGAAAATCAATTTTACTTTTTTAGAGAGTCCTATTAAGGTGTAAGATTTTAAGAGTAAATAGTATATGACGTATGTGTGACGTACAGATTAATTAAGGCCTTAAAACTTTAAGCTCTTAAAGGCTTACAATCATTTTCGTTTCAACTCAAATATTGCTTTAAAAGTATTGGTGGTCTTTCTAGAATTGAATAGAAAGGTACGGATTATCCTGTTATAAAAATTTATGTTTGGATGGTTCACCAAAAAACAAATTATGTTTGGAATCTTTGGATGTGTTTAAATGTTTAATCAAAGTTGTTGAAAAATTAGAGGCCCAGCAAGTGACCGTGATAGGTTACTTGATGAGGTAAATGCAGAGATGCTTTATTTTAAAGCATTTCATGTTTAAATAGAACTACCGCAAGATGTTACAAGAGAATAAAGGCTGGACTATCAAATAAAGAGTATTCTTTTTCGACTATCAAATATTCATTGGTCATAAACGAGTTGGACTTGATTATGACGAAAATTTTAATTTAAAAATTTTACGCTCTTCTCACAATCCCATTGCTGACCGGTGCAGGTGCATATATCTCTGGTTGGTGAAGACAAAATGAGAGTATCATGGACGACAAAGAACCCAAGTCCAGCAACAGTGGAATACGGCACATCTCCTGGTGCTTATTCAAGCTCTGCAACTGGAAGTACAACTTCATACTCCTATTTATTGTACCACAGTGGAGAATTCCATCATGTTGACATCGGTCCATTGAATGCCAACACAGTATACTACTACCGCTGCGGCTCCAGTCCGGGTCCTGAGTTCAGTTTCAAAACCCCTCCTGCTGCCTTCCCTCTCACATTTGCAGTGGCAGGTAATTAACTAGTTATGTTGTCAAATTGTTAATATGTATCATTCGCTTATTGCCTTATTCAAGTGGATCGTTTAAAATGGTCAGCTGACTTAATTTGGTTTGCATGTTTATTATTTTATCCAGGTGATCTTGGACAGACTGAGTGGACTAACGAAACCCTCCAACACATAAGCAAATCACCATATGACGTATTCCTATTGCCCGGAGACTTGTCCTATGCTGATTTCAAGCAAAATTTATGGGACTCATTCGGCCGATTGGTCCAGCCACTGGCAAGCCAGCGGCCGTGGATGGTCACAGAAGGGAACCATGAGGTCGAGAAGATCCCAGTGGTGCATTCTGAACCCTTCACGGCATACAACGCCAGGTGGAGAATGCCATTCGAACAGAGTGGGTCGGAATCCAATCTTTACTATTCCTTCAATGTGGCAGGAGTCCATGTTATCATGTTGGGTTCATACACCGATTTTGATCCTGCTTCTTCACAATACAAGTGGCTACAGGCGGATTTGGCAAAGGTTGACAGGGTGAGAACTCCTTGGGTTGTGGTGCTTATCCATGCCCCATGGTACAACTCTAACGAAGCTCATCAGGGTGAATCCGAATCAATTGACATGAAGAGTTCCATGGAAGAATTACTCTATAAAGGTCGTGTTGATCTTGTTTTTGCAGGACATGTACATGCCTATGAACGTTTCGTAAGTTTTCCTCACCCTTACTTCTTGGGTTTAAATATGAGCCATAGCTAGCTAGTTTCATTGCTTAATTGGTTTTCAACCCTAAAACCCATAATTGGTTTCCTTTCATAGACTCGAGTTTACAAAGACAAAGCAGATGATTGTGGTCCGGTGCATATTACCATTGGAGATGGAGGCAACCGCGAAGGACTTGCCACAAAGTAAGTTGAATTGAAGCTTTTCATTTCTTAGTTAATGTGTTAAATTACTCATGTATCTTTGGTAACTAAAACATGTCTTGTTGTATATATAGGTATGAAGAGCCAAAACCGGCAATATCAATGTTCAGGGAGGCGAGCTTTGGGCATGGACAGTTGCAGGTAGTGAATGGAACCCATGCGCTGTGGACATGGCATACGAATCAGGATGATAATGAGACTGTTGCAAGTGATAGCATTTGGCTCACAAGCCTCTTGGCTACTCCTGCTTGTAAAAAGTAGCAAACAGAATTATAGAAATTTCTCAGTAAGGCAAGTAATGAAAAAAATTTAAATGAAATTAAATAGGACAATTCTTAGGTACTTCATTCCTTGGTTGAATGAGCATATTCACCATCTCTTTCGATTAATGCATAATAACTTTATAATTTTCTAATCCAACCATTCATGTTATATAACGTAATACAAATATTAACTTTGTAAAAAATTAATCAAATTGAAGACCTTTTAGTTATTCATTTCTATGAAATACATGGACGGTTCATCATAATAGTAGTAAATGTTATTAAAACCATCCATTTGTTTGATTCAATTAGATAATTGAACGATTTCTAATTCGATTGATTTTTTATAGAGATGATTTTTAAAGGCTAATTTAAGATACAGACCGTTGGATTATAAATTTATTAAGTAAAAATTTGTTAATTGACAGTGGGGTGAATATGCTCGTTCACTCTAGGAGTGAACCTAAAAATACAATTCTTAGGTTCACCCCTTGGTTGAATGAGCATATTCACCATCTATTGTGATTGATGCATAATAACTTTATAATTTTCTAATCTAACTATTCATGTTGTATAACGTAATATAAATATTAGCTCTATAAAAAAATCGATCAAATTGAAAACATTTTAGTTATTTATTTCTATGAAATACATGGATGGTTTATCATAATAGTAGTAAGTGTTGTTAGAACCATCCATTTGTTTGATTCAATTAGATAATTAAACAATTTTTGATTCGATTGATTTTTTATAGAGATGATATTTAAAGGCTAATTTAAGATACAGACCATTGGATTATAAATTTATTAAATAAAAGTATATTAATCGACAGTGGGGTGAATATGCTCATTCACCCTAAGGGTGAACCTAAGAATTGTTCAATTAAATATATGTCTATAGGCAAGGATTTCAAATTTCAACTCTTGCGAAATTTCGTTTAGAAATAAATAAACAAATTATATTTATAAAAGGCTTAATGGCCAAAATATATATCCCCTTTACTTTTTTCTTCTATTGTCAATTTATACACTAATCAATTTATTCAATAACACACCAACTTTCCCAAAGTTTGCCAATATCCACATTTCCGTTAACTTCCATCCCCGTAAGTGTCCTCATATGCGAAACAAGTGAGGGTATTTTGGCCTACTCTTCTTCAAGTTAAGCTGAATCACTTGACAAATAGCAGCATATAACTATATATCTCTGAAATAAGCCTTCCCAAATGAAGCTCGATCACTTTGCTAGGTCTAATTGTTTTCTTCACTTAGAGGCACTAATCTGCTAACCACAAGCTTAATAGATGACAACTTCATAAAGGTAATAAGGCTAATTGGTCTACAAGGGACCATAGTCTTCAGATATTTACCACGTTAGGGGCTAGAATAATTAGAGTGCTTTCCAACTCGTGAGAAGAATCTACGGTAGTTCTTTTTTGGTATAATAATCTACAGTAGTCTAATCATTCCAATACTAAAGTATGAAAACCCTGACAGTAAAATTTTTTCTGATTTTGCTTATAGAACACAGCATGAAAGTGATGAAACTCATCCTAGTGGAGTGGCCTCCTCTTGCAAGATTTTGCTTTCCTTTTCAAAAAAAAAAAAGATTTTGCTTTCAAATGAAGTTGTTTTTCTTTTTCATTTCCTTTTTTTTTTTTTTAAGAACGGATGAAATTCTCTCAAAATTCTAAATATGAGATTGATTCATACTAAAAAAAAGGGTCGATTTAGCACTTACAGTAGATTGGAGGGTGTTCACAATCTCTTATTTTGGTATTTGGAGCTTAAAGTCAAACGCTGGATTGAAATAGTGCTTGCTATCCTGAGCGTCCAGAATTGTCTCTGATGTGCGTCAATTTTGAGGATTAAACTATACCTTCTCACAAGGAATTAGCAGGTGATCCATATACCATTGGAAAGATACGGATGTTAGTTTTCTGAGGAATTTTATGGAAGTGGATTCGCATTCTTCTGGAGGAAGTTATGATGATTTAAGTGAACCTAGTTCGGGAAGGCAGATTCTGACGGATTTTGCATATCTTTTCGGAATCTGACTTGTGAGGCCCAAATCCGTTGTTCTTAGCACTCGAATGGAACAAGACTGAACGTGTCTGACATATTTAGAGTAATTTCTTGCGTTGACTATAATAACCTTGTGTTTATTTGGAGAGAAGAAATCTATTCCAAGTTGAACTAGAAGACTTAAGAAGCCCAAGTCAAGTAGGAATTAAAAGAGACATACAAGGCAGAAAAAGAGGACGTCTAGAGACAAGAGGCTGCCATTTGTTTTTGCTAAACTTCTAAGCTAGGGCTGAGATGAAGCCCCTAGTATGACTATTCTATTTGTTTAGTTGGTTTGCTATTGAATTTCAGATTGCTATGTTAAACTCTTAATCAACATTTCAATAGAACTTTTATTCAAAATCTTTGCTCAGGATCAATAAGACATAGGTTATGTTTAAGAGTTATTTGGTAGGAGAACATGATGCTTGATCAAGGAGTAGTTGTTTTCTAGGGTGCCAAAAGATAATTCAATCTTGTGATTAAAGAGTTGTCACTACAAGAGAAAATGTCATCGGCGACAACCCAAAGTTGTCGTAAAAAGTCAAAATTTCTCGCTGAATTGAAAATGCGACGACTTTGGGTTGTCGCAACCAGTTGTCGCCTTATGTGTTTTACTGATTGTCAAAAGCGACGAAATTACACGGTTGTCGCTTTTCCGATATGTGACGCAATTGGTTCCTCGCATATCACAACTTGTGACAGTCACAAATGTGTTACCAAAAACTATATGCGAGACTTTATATTTGTCACTGTTTTTAATATACGAGGCTTTGTTTACGTCGCATATTCCATATGCGAGGTTTGGATGTTTGTTGCATTTTCAATTGGCGACGCAATTCGTTCCTCGCATATGACATCTTGCAAGACAAGAGAGTGCGTTACAGAATGCTATAAGCGAGACTTTATATTTGTTACAATTTCCAATATAGGAGGCCTTGTTTACGTTGCATATTCCATCTGCAAGGTTTATATGTTTGATCGAAAATTTATATGCGAGACTTTTTTTTGTTGCAAAAAATAACTGCGAGGTTTCATTTTTGTTGCATATATTAATATGCGACACATATGCATTTGTTGTAGAAAATGATATGCGAGGCTTATTGTTTGTCTCCTATAGTTTCGTCGAGAAACTTATTGCGTCGCATATTCAAAAAACGACAACCCTGTTATTTCGTCGCTTTTGACAATCAGTAAAACACATTACGCGACAACTAGTTGCGACAACCCAAAGGTGTCGCATATTTAATTAAGCGAGAAATTTAGTCTTTTTACGACAACTCTGAATTGTCGCCAATATCTTTATAAAGATATGTCAAATTAGCATAGTTGTCGAAAATATAAAATGCAAGAATAAATATTTGTTGAAAAAAATAATAAGCCAGATCGCATATAATGATTTGCAACATATGCAAAAGAATCATTGTTTGTTGCAAATGACTTTAAATGAGACTGGATTGTTTGTCTCATTTGATAATTATTTATTTAAAAATTTCAAAATAATTTGAATATTTAAAAAATTAATTTTTTTAATATTAATCAAAGATTTATTAAATCATAAATAAAATAGAGTTTACAAAATTCTACCCACAAAATAATAATAGCTAATAAAAAGAAAAATTGTTTGCCAAGCTAGACTAGCTAAATCCTAATCCAAAAAATAAATCACAAATCTTCCTCCAAATCCTCTGTTTCAGAATTATCTCCATTGTTTTGGACACCGTCTTCATCTCTTCCAAAGACATCATCTTCTTCACTGTTGGGTACTACGATATTCATGTCAATGTTTTCTGTATCAGCAAAACAGCCTTGGCTATTCATCAGGAACTTCTTCTACATTGTCATTAGTTGTGCATTTTGTGACCGCATAGTGTCCACAGTTGATTCAAGCTTCTTAACTTTATCTTGCATTACGTTCATCTCAGAACTCACAGCTGTTGAAGATGTAACAGTTGGAAGCTCCATGCGAGGAAACGAGCCTAAACCACAAACTCTTTTTCCCTTCCTTCCACACTCTTCAGCCATGATTGGAATCTCATCACGCACAGTAACTTGTACAGATTCTGGTGGAGTACCCTCTGGTGCCTCTAGGGTTAGTTTCTCCTTATGCTCTTCTCTCTTATTTTTCAGTCGATCCTACAAAAACAAAATATAAAAACAAAAATAAATATGTTATTTACTTATATATTTAAATAGTAATTATTTTCCCAAAACTAATAAGACTTTAACCACATTGATAACAATACTTACATATTTATCACGTGCAGCATCACTAACCCAATTGCTATTTGAATCTTGATACATAGCTGCCCAATTGTCTATGAAAGACAAAGGATTGCCCTCCTGCAATTTAAAAAAATCTCCCAAATTAACAATTATTCAAGATAACATTTGAATTAACTCACTCGAAACTCATAAAATTTACCTTGGCTGTCCTCAAAGCATGTTGAATGAAAGGCATAGCTCCGCCACGATGCGTACTCCTTTGTCTCTTTCGGCTAGTTGAATTCTTCTTGCATTTATCCTTTATAAATATTGTGAGGTTAATTATGTACTCTAAAATTTTTAATCAAAGCATAAAACTGTAATATTATTTCTTTTAAAAAAACATACAACAATAAAAATATTTTGAAAAAATAAAAGGAGTGAAGAATACATACAATATATTTTGGATCGGTGTAGAGTTCATCACATAGCCAATGCCACTCCTCTGTCGATCTCTCACCCCATAGATCAGGTGGAGGAAGTGTGGCTCGTCCTCGAACAGATGTGCCACATTTTTGGTAGTGATCATGCAACTTCCATTGGAATTGAGTATACGCCGAGCGCATCTTATCATCCACAAAATAGATAATTTTTGGATGTTCTATTTCCACGTCAAAGTGTACCTAATTAAGAATAAAAATATTATAGTATGTTAGGAACAAAAACTATTAACTTTGCATTAAACCACTGACTTAAACTTACCGTCAATCCCTCTCGTAGTGTCCTCTTAATATCTCCTGAAATCTTATTCCATCCGCGGTAACATACCGGAGCTCGACTTCGAACCTCAATCCCTATAGCGGTGGTGAACTTCTTATTGCTGTACTCAGTATTTGGGACCCAATGCTCCTGGTCAAATATTATCTCCACCTTCTTGTTGCCATTGCTAGCAATCATCTCAATCATACCTTTCCCAGTTGTTTTGCCACGTGTTTTTTTCAATTCAGCAGGGGTAGAGGAATTCTCTGCATGATTAGATAAAAAGAATGAGAAGATAGAAAGTGAAATTAATATCTTATATATCAAACCATCGTTAAGGATAACAAGTGACATGCATTCACGTCTTTACCTGAGTTGTGAGCTGTAGGATGTTGATCAGCTTGTGGCTCTTCAAATGGCAGTTCAGTTGTTGTGGTTGTTGCATAAGAAGTTGCTCTCAGTGCTGGTTGTGATGGTAGCTGAGAAGCTGATTTGGATGCTCTTCTTGTTGCAGTAGCAGGCTTCCTTATCATTTTTCCTCGTCCAAGTTGCAGAGATTGAGAGGACATCTGCAACACATAACAGAAAAGAGTAAAATATACAAAAACTAGTGCATGTGCACAAGTCCACACAATTGAAAACTGTAACTTAGATGAGAGAAGTAGCTATAGAGGACTGGGTACTTATACTAAACTATATATATTTTTGGGGCTGTAGCATTAACTTAATCGACATATATACACTGGGGCTTTAGATTAAAAACATTAACTGGGGCTTTCAGCCACTAGTTTTGACCTTTAGATTAAAACCATTAATTAAAAACATTAACTGGGGCTTTCTGCCACTATTACTAAAACATAGTATATAGCAAGAAATAGAACATCAAGAAGCTGCCAATCAAAAAAATAAGAGACTTAGGTAGAACCAAATCAAAAAATAAGATAGAAAATATACTGTTTTGGTGGATGTGTTTGGTCCTAAACACCTTCAATCTGCAATTCCACAGAAAAGAACACCGATAGTATCAACCAAGTCATTAAAGGAGAAGAACACTCATAACAAGGAATATGAAACTCTGTTGCTTCCATTCAAATCTTTAACCCTGTTTTTGCAAGATTAAAGGAACAAGCAGAACGACCAATGTAGGAGAGCTAATTTATACCCTGTTCAGGACATCATATTCTTGTCTTCCATAATAGATACTAGTCTTAACATTTACCATTCCGTCTTGAACAGCAAGTATCATAAGAAAATGAAGTAACACAACTTTGTTGAGAACAGAAACTTGCTAGAATGGTTTAAAAGTGGGACAATTAATGTACGTATATTTATTTGTTACCCAAGCTTATCTTGCTATTGAACAAAACTTTCTTTCAAAAATTCAATAGAACATCAAGATTACAAATATGATATCCAACTCTATGAAAATTATACATTAAAGTACAACAAGCCATTACTGCCCAGAAATCAATCAATAAGTAATCAACTTTCTTTCTTTATCAAAAAAGCATTAAGACATGATCCAAACTCTATGAAAATCACAGTGACATTTATACTCCAGTTTATCTTCCTATCCAGAAACTTCAATTGCATAGAATTCGCACTATAAGAGTCAGCGTATAAATGATACATGTGAGCCCTTGTTCATGTTAAACTCAGAAAAATTCAACCAATAACCCAAAAACATACCTGGAAAATTGAACACCAGAAAATTGAACGAAGAACACCCGTAATCTGCAATTCGACAAAAGAAAAAAACCAAAAGTCAAATCAAGAAAACACCTTAAAAGAAAAAAATAATAAGATATATACTTAGCAATTTGCAACAGACCCTTCAAAATGAAGATTGCAGAGAAAGAGTCGAAGTTGATGTTGTGATGAACAGAGCCGATTCCCTTTTATATTGTCATCCATCTCTTTGAAAGGTTCGGAAGAGTCCTAATTAGGACTCCTCTCTTTTCTCTCAAAATCCCGCCTACTCTCTCAACATCCCGCCTAATTTTCCCGCTTGTTCGATAGAAGAATAGGAAGGATGGCGTACGAAGATTTCTGTGAGCAGAGAGAGAAGAACGGGAAGAGATGGAAGAAACGATAAGTTCGTTTTGACAGATAACAATGAAACGTAATCAGAAAGTCAAGAAAAGAAATAAATAAATAGAATCATAACCATAATTACCGCATAGATAACTATAATTGATTTGATATATTCATAATTACGGAATAAAAACTATAATTACTTTCTAGAGAAAATTGAATGATAATCAAGTGATGCAATTAGGGGAAAGAAACATTCAAAATGGGAAGTTTACCCAATTCATAAGATCGATCCAAATTCGATGGAGTTGGGTTAACCGAGAGGCAGCTAATTGCTTGGCCTCACTTGCCCGGCGCTGATGAGGCATGGGATCAGACCCCCAACCTCCCTCATCCTCATTCTGGTTCAGATTCTTCTTTGGACTTCGGGGGAGATAGAGAGAGAGAGTATTCTGTGATTGGGTCCGTTTGCGGAGCGGGGCGAGTCGGAATGTGGAGGACTGAATGGCCTGCATGGTGGTGAAGGGTGATTTTGAATCGGAGAGAGGAGAGTGGTGGCGACGCCAACAATGAGATTTTGAATCGGATCCAGAGAGAGACAGGGTGGTGGTGACGCCACCGATAAAATAGATGAGTGAGATAATTATTTTGTTGCTCTAAATAAATAAATACTTCGGGAAAGAAGAAGGGAAAAATTAAATACCAAACAATATCTGTTATAAAAAAATATATACCAAACAATATCACTCAATAAATGGAAAGTCGGATTCTTAAAAAAATATATATAAAAATAAAAATTATGTAAAGCCTAAAACAAACTCAAATAACTCGGCAAAAAAATCTAGTCACTATTTGTGTCACTATGATCACCTAGTAATTCTTCTTCACCAAGAGCTCTATTATGCTCCAACATAAGATCATCATCCGTAGAATCATCGTCAATAAAATCACCGTCATCTGCTGCATTCTTTTCTTTATTTGTGTTGTTGAGAATAATAGTTTCAAGTTCCACATCATGTCTGCGCAAAATGTACTAGTTTCATCATCTTCTACGTGAACCTCCCATATATTAGCGTCATCGTCCTCGTCACCGAGATCATTATCATGGTCTACAAGATCTTCGTCTTCTTCTCTTTCTGGAACATCCCACAAGTGCCTATATTGAATCTTCTGGACAACTTTCCAAGGATGTCCCAATTTCATGTCATCAAGATAAAACACCTTATGGGCTTGTTTTGCTAGCACATAAGGATCATGCTGGTACCATTGGTTTTTAACGTTTAACGACGTCAAATGGTAGTCAAACTTCATCTTTTTGGGATCAGAATTATACCATTGACATTTAAAAAGAATTGTACTGTACTTTTTTCGAAAATGAAATTGAACCACACTATCCAGACTCCCATAAAAGGTGCAAGGTTCACCATTATGGGACCCAATCGTCATAATGCCACTATCCTGTGTGGTCTGGTATTGCTCAATTCGTTTGACGGACCACCGAATATCATTTGCCATGCACCCTGTATACTGGACACTGCGCGGGTCTGCACCATGTGCTAATGAATAAATCTCTTCAGAAATCAATCCTTCATCATATAATGTCTTAGCACGACTTAGAAACCATTGTTGAAACTCTTCCATATGTCTCTGATCTATGTTTTCAGTACTATTTTTTTTCAGGAGTTCCACGTGCTCACTACAAAACACAATTGACTGTTAGTATTTTATTTATTTCAAGATATTCTAAATAAATAAAGTAGACTATCAATCACATACCTTCTAAATTCTTCAATCTCGTCGCAATTATTCAATATAAACCAATTTGCTTGTTTCAATTCTTCCTGTGATAACTCAACCATTACCCCTTTTCCAGTTGGACGTACTCGTTGAGCGAAAACAGAAATTTTTGCGTTGGGTTCACTCCCTGACTGGTTTCGTTCAGGGCGATTGAATGCTGTCTCGACATCTTCCAGATACATTGAACAAAATGTTAATGATTCATACGAAATATGAGCCTCAGCAATAGAGCCTTCTGGTCGTGCTTTGTTCCTCACATATTTTTTATATGTTCCCAGCAACCTGCGAATAATTAAAAAAAATCTTAGTTTATGAATGCAAACTAGGAAAGTATATATATATATATATATATATACACACACTACACACACATATAGACACATAAATATACTAATATACTATAAATTAGTTCCAAAAAAAAAAAAAAAGAAGCTAGTTTACGAATGCAAACTGGGAACAAAATATGTTAGTCTACGAATCCAATTAAACTAGGACAAAAATATGTTAGTCTACGAATCATATTAAACTAGGAAAAAAATAAATAAATAAATAAATATATATATATATATAAAAGTGCAAGGAATATATATATAAATAAATATATAAATTAGGAATATATATAAAAAAAAAATTCTAGTTTACGAATGCAATTAAACTAGGAATATATATATAAATAAAAGTTCAAGGAAGAAAGTGCATTACCTCTCAATTGGATACATCCAACGGTATCCCACTGGGCCAGCAAGTTTAGCCTCGCGTGGCAAGTGCACGGCTAAATGAACCATAATGTCAAAGAATGCTGGAGGGAAAATTTTTTCTAGTTTGCATAATATCAGTACAATCTCCACCTCCCACCTATCCAGATCAGCAATTTTGAGTGTCTTTGCGCATATTTGCTGGAAGAAATATGATAGTTCTACAAGTGGAGCATAAATCTTTTTCTTCAAATGTTTTCGTATTCCAACAGGAAGAACTCGTTGCAATAGCACATGACAATCGTGACTCTTTAAACCCGATATCTTCCGGTCATCTAAATTCACATTGCGTGATATATTTGCCGCATAACCATCTGGAAATCTAACTGACTTGAGGAATTCACATATAAATGTACGTTGAGACGGTGTGAATACATATTCAGCATGAGGAAAATCAACCTTATTTCCGTCTTGTTGCACCCACAGATCTTTCTTAATATTCATTTTTTGCAAATCTAGCCTTGCCTTGTATGTGTCTTTTGATTTCCCTTCCATATGCAATAATGTTCCAACCACGCTATCACATATATTTTTCTCAATGTGCATGACATCTAAATTATGTCTGATTTTCAATTTAGACCAATACTCCAGCTCAAAAAAAATACTTCACTTAGTCCAATTTAGCTCATCATCAGTTCTCTTACTCTTCCTATCCTTATTATTTTTTGGATGTTTACCTGATTTTCGCGGAATAATGTAGTCACACTGACGAAGTATGTCATCACCGAAAAATTCTCTAGGGGGAGGTCTCTTCTCTACTTTTCCGTCAAAAGTATTTTTGTTGGTATCTTTGCGCCATGAATGATCCATAGGTAAAAAACGCCGGTGTCCAGTGTATCCAATCTTACTTGTCAACTTCTTGTATGATGTATCTCTATTACAAACCGGACATGCCAAAAAACCTTTGGTGCTCCAACCAGACAAATTTGCATAAGCTAGAAAATCATTGATGGTCCATAACACAGCTGCACGCATGGTAAAATAAGATTCAGTCATCTTATCATAAGTCTCAACACCCTTCTCCCATAGCTCCTTAAGCTCATCAATTAACGGACGCAAAAATATATCAATATCTTTTCCCGGTGATTGAGGTCCTGAAATCAATAATGTCAACATGGAGAATGGTTTTTTCATGCATTTCCATGGGGGCAAGTTATACGGAACCACCACCACAGGCCACATACTATAAGAAGTACTCATGTTCCCAAAAGGATTGAAGCCGTCAGTTGCAAGGCCTAATCTGACATTTCGTGGATCTTTCGCAAAATCAGGGTACATCTTATCAAACTCTTTCCAAGCTACAGAGTCTGCTGGATGCCTCATCTCACCCTCCACATCAACTCGTTTATCTTTATGCCATCTCATGTCATTCGATGTGTGTCTAGATCTGAATAATCTTTGTAACCTTGGTTTCAATGGAAAATATCGCAACACTTTCTGAGGAACCTTTTTTTTCTGTTCACGATCACTATTCTTATATCGTGGCTCATTGCACACCGGACATTTGTCTTTCCCTTCATTCTCTTTGTAGAACAAGGCACAATCATATTTACAAACATGAATAGTTTCATACCCCAAGCCAATACCTTTTAAGATCTTCTTGCAAGCATAATATGATTCCGGAATATTATTTGGCTTCGGACACATCTTCTTCATCATTTGCAACAAGGTATCAACAGACTTGTTGGTCCAGAGATTGTCAACTTTGCAGTGAATCAACTCCACAACAAATGTTAAAACTGAATATTCTGTGCAACCAGGGTAGAGTTCTCGTTCAGCTTCTTGCAATAACTTATCGTAATTATCCTTATCTTCATTATGAACACCAATAGTATCGTAAGCCCCTTAGGTATCCTGATTTCCTAATGTATCATCTATATCATCGTCTTCATCCTCCCCTATATCCTCTCTATCTCCCGTTACATGTGCATTACCCATTGGAAAAAGATCGTTCATCATATCAAAAATACTTGTATTGTGTTCAGATGCATCAACTGGGATATTCGGAATAGTTTGACTCCGCACTTCATTCTGTTCTCCGTGATATATCCATGGGTTATATGTTGTTACCATGCCATTTTTCAATAAATGGATCTTGACCACGGTTAAAGGGTGTGAATTTGTGTTATTGCTCTTCATGCACGGACATGAGATTTGATTATTCGCATTCACATGATGCTTCGCAACCTCAAGAAAAGAGTTAACCCCTTCTTTATACGCATTAGTAAACCGATAATTTGGATCTGGACCCCACTGAATCCACGCCCTATCCATTCTTGTTGCATCAAATTATTAAGAAGTTTTCGCTGCTCCTCACTGAATTTTTTACAAATCGAAGAGATTGATTGAAATATGGGACTGCCCGTGAGAAGAAACAAACAGTCAAATTCTAAACTCAATGTTTATTGCTTCTTTTTGTTCTTGTTGTTTCTGTTATTTATATTAATTTCTTTACTCTATTTCCGTGAAGGTGGGGAATTCCCAGTCGGGCCAACATATCTAATCCTTTGTGAAATAGGTTTTATGGAGGACCTAATCCTAGAGCTAATCTAAATCTCGGATTATTATTATTATTTTGGTTCTGAAACAATCGGGTTTAATCTAAATCTCTCCGTCCCGCACACTCACCGCCCGCCACCCCCTCTCTCATGGCCCCTTCATCATCGGAGCATCCGGGGAAATTTTTCTGTCAATCGATGGACTACGAAAGCTCGTCTGCTAATTTACCAGATGCCCACCCTTCTCAATGAGATTTGGAACCCCAACCCCAATCTCAAATGCCCACTCTACTCTTTCAAAGGTTCGTTCTTTGTTGTTCATATTTCATGGGTTTTTTTGATTAAATTTCATTGAAATTATGGAACTTTGATCAATTATTGGAATCCCTCTTTATCGATTTGGTTGCGATTCTGTTTCGGATGATGGTTCTGTTGGAGGGTATATGCTTGTTTGGAAGAAGAAGAACAAAACTAATTAGATTACTGCGATGTACCAAATGAAACAATTAATAACACCTTTACCACCTCAGGTGATAACTGATATTACATATAAGCCTAAGAAACGTTGGTTTTGCTCTTATACTGTCCCTCTGCTCTGCGTTTCTGTATCTGCAATATGGGGAAAATGTTGAATGGCGCCATTCAACATTTTAGGGTTTAGGTACAAAAGTTTAGTACGTGTTTTCATTTTCACCTCTAGATCTCCACTCGAAGACTATATTTACAAAAAGTGCAACTCGGTCAAATTTTATTATTTACCTAAACATTGGATTCATTTATTTGTTTGACGTTCAATTACACAGCTTGAAACACAATCAATTTAGCAGATCTTTATAAAGGTGATGATCGAGTCGATTGAGACCTGCTAAATGTTTCATGCCATTGGAAAACGTTTAATGTATTGAAATGAAAAATAATTTCATATTATATTTGCCCATGTTGGCTCAAAGGTAACTCCTGAAATCATATTAGGTTTGTACGTAAGGATCACCCCTATAAATCCATTCAAATAGAAAATTCATTTGGTTATCTAAACTGTATGTTCAGTAGGTATACAATGTCTTCGACAAAACCGAAATGTTCACTAGAATACATGCTAAACAGGGTAAGCCAAAAATAAAATTGAACGTCCTTTCTAGACCTGGCATGTACATATGCATTTTGATTATGTATTGTTAGAGCTAGTTGGATGATGTCCTCCTTAAAGCCAGTATGTAAATTATGCATTATATGTATTTATTAGTTTAGATAGTAGTATTTTGTAATATATGGTACGTGCAGATTCAATGGTCAGGACTTCTTGAGGAAATTAAAGGGGAAGAAGATATTATTCGTAGGGGACTCTCTGAGCTATAACCAGTGGCAGTCACTAACATGTATGCTGCATTCTGCAGTACCCAAAGCCAAATATACTTCATCCAGTAAAGGAGATTTCTATACGCTTCTTTTGCCAGTGAGTACGTTTTTCTGGTCATTCGATACCTTTTTTTTTTTTAAACAAACATTAGATACCTTCTGACAACGATGTACGTTAGGGAATTTCAGGCATAAGACGAACGGATTATAAATATTAGGTCTGAGCCTGAGACATTTAGGCTTGAGGCGAATCATTTTATACCAAGTACTGCAAAGACCAAACTAATTTAACAATGAATTATTGGATTTTGCATGCAGGAATATGAAGTTTCTGTGATGTTTTCTCGCAATAAGTTTCTAGTGGATCTGGTCCAAACAAAGGAGGGCATGGTTCTAAACCTTGACTCTATTGAAGGAGGGCATGGTTCACAGCTTTATTAGTAAATTTCTGCTCCTTCTAGGCTTCTAGCTCTATTTAAGTCCTGGTTACATGTTTTGCTAATTGACATTCTAGAACTGGGAATCACATATTCACAACTTTGAAAGTCTCCTTGCTCAGTCTTATTAGCATGCTTCAATTCATTTGTAAACATAAATATACTTGGTATTAAACTTATGTTTGTTGATCATAAGTCAAAGCATGTGTAAAGAAACTTCTTTTTGACTCATTCCTTTTAGTAATGCCGAGGAATGAACAGGAATTGGATTTTTGATCTTTTTAGATATCAGGATTGACTTGCAGTAGTACAAAAATGGTTTATACTTCTGGTCTTCAGAGGGGAGCAGACTGATCAATTGATCAGTTTTTGAATTGCACATGCATCACTTCCAAATTCAGGCAGTGGTGGATAGGATTTGTATTCCAAAATTAATGCCGTAGGGATATCCTCCCCAGTCCTCATAACCTTGAGCCTTGTCTTTGCTAGAATAGTTGTAATTTGTGTTTGGATATTCTTCTCTGAAATGAAGAATCTTAAAGTGATATTCTTGGTTATATTTGAACTCATTATTGTTTGTTATACATGTAAATCTAATGCTTATGAGTTCATTAATTTTTTAAAACTATTAACTTCTTTCCTTCTTGTTAGGGTCTGGATCAACTTCGCTCTGGACTTCTTCAGCAACAAAAACCTTTTATACAAGCTCCCAGCCCTTTCATCAGCTTCAAATGCTGACACCACAACACCAGCAACAACTTATGCTTGCCCAGCAAAATTTGACATCCCCATCTGCCAGTGATGATAGTAGAAGACTAAGAATGCTATTGAATAATCGAAGTATGGGGCTTGGAAATGATGGCCTTTCAAATTCCGTTGGCGATGTAGTGCCAAATGTAGGATCACCTCTTCAAGCTGCAGGTTCTATGATGCCTCGTGGAGATACAGATATGCTGATGAAGGTGCTTTTCTATTTATTTAATTTTTTATATTTATTTCTTTGTGCTTGTAGTTGTAGTGGTTATATGGTGGAAGTAGTTTCCTCTGTTCTTCCACATGCTCATATCATTCTTGCTACTTTGGTTTCCTCTGTCCTTTTGTTATTATAGATAGGTATTATTTCCATTAATTTATGTACTTAAACATTATTTTAGGGAAGGCTCCTAACAGTCTTGTCATTGATTATAAGGTCACAAAAAACCAGCCTGGGAGGAAGAGAAAGCAGCCGGTGTCATCTTCAGGCCATCATGTGTCCCCCTGTGGCTTACGCTCAATACATGAGAATAATGGAGACTGGTTTAGCTTGTAATCCATATTTGAAACCGTTGAACAGATCACAATTTCCATTAAAAACTAAAATATTTAGATAGAGAAACATGATGGCCTTTTGGTTACTCTTAAGATTCAGGAACAAAAATCGGTTTACTATTGTTGATTTTACACCTAGTGAATATCTAAAGCATCAAAAGAGTGTTCCACCTGCAACCAGTTTTTATAAAATCATTCAATGTAGACCCTCTTTTGAGTCTCTTTAGCTGGAGACCCAAACACGTACAAGACACAGCTAAAGAATAGGTCATCCCTCCCTTGCTTTATTAAACGATGCATACCAAGTTTGATTTGAAGTTATTGATTCCTGTGGAGAAATTCGTGTAACATGTTGAACAGAAACGTTCTACTATGCAATGTTATCCCAGTAAAAGTCATTGCCTAATTATTTTTTTGTGAGAAAATTAAAGTTGTCACATAAACATTAACCGACAACTCGTACAGGTAGTCGTCTAATTGGTTTTCAGCGAGGAAGTTCAAGTTATCATACAAACATTAAGCAACAACCTGCACAAGTCCTCACTTAATTGGTCGTTTGCAAGAAAATTAAAGTTGTCACATAAACATTTACCGACCACTAATAGAAGTTGTCGCCTAATTGGTTTTTAGCGATGAATTTTAAGTTGTCACATAAACAATAAGCGACAACTTGTTGAACTTGTCGCCTAATTGGTCTTTTGTGAGAAAATTAAAGTTGTCACATTAACATTAACCGACAACTCATCAAAGTTGTCGCCTAATTGATTTTCAGCGAGGAAGTTCAGGTTGTCACGTAATCATCAAGCGATAACCTGTAAAAGTCGTCACCTTATAGGCATTTTGTGAGAAAATTAAAGCTGTCACATATACATTAATCGACAACTAGTAGAAGTTGTCATCTAATTTATTTTCAGTGAGGAAATTCAAATTGTCTCATAAACATTAAGCGATAACCCATTAAATTTGTCGCCAAATTGATTTTCAGAGAGGAAATTCAAATTGTCACATAAATATTAACCGACAACCAAATAAATTTGTCACCAAATTGATTTTCAGTGAGGAAGGTAAGGTTGTCACATAATCATTAACCGACAACTCACAGAAGTGGTCACTAAATCAGTATTCAGTGACAGAAATCTAGTTATCACATAAACATTAAGCGACAATTCACAGAAGTTGTCGCCTAATTAATCTTTTGTGAGGAAGTTAAAGTTGTCACATAAACATTAACCGACAACTGGTAGAAATTGTCGCCTAATTAACATTTGCGAGGAATTGGGTGTCGCATAATGTCATATGGGCGACAACTGTCAATTTCTTGCAAATTCCTACTTTATGCGACAAATTGGTTGTCGCCGATGGGATCATGTGCGACAACTGAAATTTCCTCGTATTTGCCAAGTTTTTGCGATGATTTTTGGGTTGTCACAATGAAATTCCTCGCTTTTGCTAGTTTCTCTTGTAGTGTGTGAATTGAGAATACAAGTGCTTGATCATAGTTGATATTCTTGTTTGCATGATCTCCTAGTTCTTTTGTGCTTAATGGAGTTGAACATGTTTGCTTGAACCTGATCATTAAGTGGAGTAAATTATAGTTTGGCTACTGGAGTTCTATACAGGATCAATAAGTTGGAATTCATAAGTTAGAAGAACTTTGGCATATGCCCGGGATCAACAAGGCTTATGTACGGGAATCATTAGCATAAAATCTAGGGAATTCAATGGTTGTCAGCTAGCAATAGAGTAGAAGTACTAGGTGGTGGATTCAAAGTCTTAGCATTCAACTCTCATATTTTTCAACCTTCTAAAAAACCCTTCTCTCAATTATTTTGTTTCTATTCTTAGTTGTTTAGTTATAATTTCAATCATCACAATCTTCCCAAATGTTTGTTTATTTTTTTGTTCAATTGGTTATATGAGTTAGCATCAATTCGAGTTTCAATCCTTGTTGGAATGACCTCGTGCTTGCACTAACTATACTACAATCGATTCATGCGCTTGCGAGTAATCATTTAAAACACAACAAGTTTTTGCATGCGGAAGACTTCTCTCAATTCTTTTGTTTCTATTCTTAGTTGTTTAGTTATAATTTCAATCATCACAATCTTCCCAAATGTTTGTTTATTTTTTTGTTCAATTGGTTATTTGAGTTAGAATCAATTCGAGTTTCAATCCTTATTGGAACGACCTCGTGCTTGCACTAACTATACTACAATCGATTCATGCGCTTGCGAGTAATCAATTAAAACACAACAATCTTCCGCAAAAACTTGTTGTGTTTTAAATGATTACTCGCAAGCTAGCGCATGAATCGATTATAGTATAGTTAGTGCAAGAACAAGGTCATTCCAATAAAGATTGAAACTCGAATTGATTCTAACTCAAATAACCAATTGAACAAAAAAATAAACAAATATTTGGGAAGATTGTGATGATTGAAATTATAACTAAACAACTAAGAATATAAACAAAAGAATTGAGAGAAGGGTTTTTTAGAAGGTTGAAAAATATGAGAGTTGAATGCGCGCTAAGACTTTGAATCGACCACCTAGTACTTCTACTCTATTGCTAGCTGACAACCATTGAATTCCCTAGATTTTATGCTAATGATTCCCGTACATAAGCCTTGTTGATCCCGGACATATGCCAAAGTTCTTCTAACTTATGAATTCCAACTTATTGATCCTGTATAGAACTCCAGTAGCCAAACTATAATTTACTCCACTTAATGATCAGGTTCAAGCAAACATGTTCAACTCCATTAAGCACAAAAGAACTAGGAGATCATGCAAACAAGAATATCGACTATGATCAAGCACTTGTATTCTCAATTCACAACTCTTTAATCACAAGATTGAATTATCTTTTGGCACCCTAGAAAACATCTACTCCTTGATCAAGCATCATGTTCTCCAACCAAATAACTCATAAACAAAACCTAGGTCTTATTGATCCCGAGCAAAGATTTTGAATAAAAGTTCTATTGAAACGGTGATTAAAAGTTTAACATAGCAATCAGAAATTCAACAACAAACCAACTAAACAAATAGAATAGTCATACGAGGGGCTTCATCTCAGCCCTAGCTTAGAAGTTTAGCAAAAAGAAACGATAAAGATAACTAAGAAAAATATAGTGAAGGAGGAATAAAGATGGAGGTGACTCCTCTTGCTCTTGTTGCGTCTCAATCTGCTCTCCAGGCAGCCTCTTGTCTCTAGACGTCCTCTTTTTCTGCCTTGTATGTCTCTTTTTAATTCCTACTTGACTTGGGCTTCTTAAGTCTTCTAGTCCAACTTGGAATAGATTTCTTCTCTCCAAAGAAACACAAGGTTATTATAGTCAACGCAAGAAATTACTCTAAATATGTCAGACACGTTCAGTCTTGTTCCATTCGAGTGCTAAGAACAACGGATTTGGGCCTCACAAGTCAGATTCCGAAACGATATGCAAAATCGTTCAGAATCTGCCTTCCCGAACTAGGTTCACTTAAATCATCATAACTTCCTCCAGAAGAATGCGACTGCACTTCCGTAAAATTCCTCAGAAAGCTAACATCCGTATCTTTCCAATGGTATATGGATCGCCTGCCAATTCCTTGTGAGAAAGTATAGTTTAATCCTCAAAGTTGACGCACAGTAGAGACAATTATGGACGCTCAGGATAGCAAGCACCCTTTCAATCAAGCGTTTGACTTTAAGCTCCAAATTCTTCTTTTCTCCAATTTAACCTACAAAACACAAACACAAAGTAAATAACTCAAAGATGACAAGTTCTAAGTCTAGAATCCTACATTTAAGGGTATAAAAATGTATGAAATTATGAACCTATCAGGTACGTAACATCCATTTCAAATTCACAGATGTGCACAATATATGCAGTTTGAATCTCCTGTGTAGTAGGTTGTCTCAAAGACTCACTTTGGCTGAATTTTATTTAGGTCAAGCATGAGGTCTTGAGAGAATTCTTGGAGATGAGAAAGTTATCTGCCGCTATAAAGGTGAGAAGTTTTTTTTTTTTTTTTTGTCAAAAGATTAACAATAATTAGAATATTAGATAAGCGCAACAAAAAAAAAGTCCAAAATACTCTCATGTGTTTCACACATGAGGACACTTAACAGTGGAACTTGACGGAAATGTGGAAATTGGCAAACTCTAAAAAAGTTAGTGTGTTATTGAGTAAATTGATAAGTTAGTGTGTAAATTGATAGCCTTTATAAAATCACATATTTGAATGAAACTTTTACATAAACTAAATTAACTTATAATCAACTATTACAATGTAACCTCTTTAAGATTGTACATTTATGGGATTATTATGTTTCATTTCACTTCATGACCTAACACTACTAGAATTTTGATCTTAGACATCACCACAATTACATCGATGATGAATTTACGCGATGTAAAAAAATATTTTTAACATCGATCTCTGAAAATTCGATTTCTACTTATATAATTAACATCGTTTATTACTGTTGGCCAATTTCTATATTTTGATTTCAAAATTTTCAAAAACGCGAAAAGACCAAGTTAGAAATTTTCATACACGCGGGGACATAATTTTCCCACTTTAGCTCATTCACTGTATCTCCAACATAAACTTGCGACCCATTTTGTCTCTCGCTTTTCCCCGAAACATGTCCCTCTACTCCCTCCCCTCCCGCTCGCGCTCTCTCTCTCCCTTTCTCCCCCTTCCCTCCAATAGAACCAAAACCACACAACCCTAGAAGATGGTGGCCGGCTCATCTCGGAGGTGTAGCCTGGCATTGACTCGTCGGAGGAAGGTGAAGAAGATGGTGGTTACGGTGAGTCCACCCTGGTGGTCAGAGATCGGTGACTGAAGAGAGAGATTCCTCCAGATCCACTTTTTCTCGTCTGTGCTTCTGTCTTCTCTCTCGTCTGTACTTTGGTCTCAAGTAAACATTGAGGTAAAAAATTCGGCTAATCCATCCACTTAAATCTTTGGGCCTTTATCAATTTTCACTCTTGAGTACTTGGACTTGGTCAGAATCAGTGATAGGGTTCATTCTATTTTTCAGGCAAAGAAATCCAAGGAGGATCTGAAGGAAGCCTGCTGGTATGGGTTTGCTTAATCTCAATTTCAATGCTATTTAGGAATTGTGCGTGTAATCTCAATTTCAGTGTGACAGATCATGCTCAGATGCTCTTGAACATCCTATGAATTTGGGCCGTCTCCTTTTGCAGGTCTCTCTTGTTTCATGATTTTGTGACAAACTGCTTGACAAAAGAACATCGGGTTTGCAGCTACTTTACTTTCATTATGTTTGATATAAACTACCAATGTCTTCTAAAGCCCTTTCATTTGTAAAATATGGACCCTTGTTCTAATGCATAGCATAAATTCAACTTAAAATGAAGAGTTGCACACACATATATATACTTTATAGCTTCCAGAGTTCAAAGACACAGAAATTGCACCAAAGTGATTAGGCTCAGTCTAGGTGACTTAGAATTAAAGGATGGTTCTATTTCTCATTTGAATTGTAGTAAGTTGTTTTTCATTTGTCTGTGCAGGTTTCCAAGTTAGGATTTGGGTGTATGGGACTTAGTGGAATCTATAATGTGCCATTTTCTGAAGAGTTTGGCATATCAATGATCAAGTACGCATTTGACAGAGGAATAACATTCTTTGATACATCAGATGTTTATGGACCACATGCTAATGAAGTTTTGATCGGAAATGTGAAGTGTTTTCCTTAACAAATAGTTTTGAATTCAAGGTGTGGTTCACATTTATGCATCGTTTTCATATTCTTGCATAATCAACAGACCATTATTACCCCATGAGTGTTTATATGTTTATGTTGAAACCTTCTCTTGTTAGAGCTCTTAAACTTGAAAGTGATAATCCTATGTAAGGGTAGTTCACTAGTCACTAGCTACTGTTAATTGCTTGCATACGTAAATCAGTTAAATGTTTTCATTTTCGATCATTTTATGTTGTCTTATGAGTCATGACTTGTCAGAGACTTCTATTTACTTATTAGTGTTCAAGTGTTTCAGGCATTGAAGCAGCTGCCTCGAGATAAGGTCCAGGTGGCTACAAAGTTTGGAATTGTAAAGGCTGAGGCTGAGAAAGTTATAATTAATGGCACTCCTGAGTATGTCCGCTCCTGCTGCGAGGCTAGCCTGAAGCTACTTGATGTGGACTACATTGATCTTTACTATCAGCACCGGATAGATACATTAGTCCCCATAGAGGATACCGTGAGTGTTATTTATTTCCCTGACCTGTAGAGTAATTAATTGCAAGCTTAAGTCTTTCTTTCAGTTCTTTCTAAATATCAAACTGAAGTAATATGTTTGCTTCAACCACTTATCATTAGTACTACTGTCGTTAGTCTAGATGGAGGAACTAAAGAAGCTGGTGAAAGAGGGGAAAATAAAGTACATTGGATTATCTGAAGCTAGCCCAGACACAATAAGGAGGGCATATGCAGTTCATCCTATCGCTACAGTCCAAATGGAGTGGTCTCTTTGGACTCGCGACATTGAGGAACAAATCATCCCACTTTGCAGGTAACCACTTTTATCTTCAAGTTTCAATATTCTGTACAAAATCTACAGTTTTGAAATGCGTCAGGTTCCATGTTATTGTACTTTTGGATAGGAGTTGTTCTGGCTGTTTTGTATGTTGTACTAGCTATTAGCATTTATCTAAAGTTTTCACAGTTTACATGTACTCTTTATACCCCGTTTGTGTAAAAGATGAGTAATGCGAAAACTATTGGGTTGTGTTTTTTGGAACATAGGGAACTTGGAATCGGGATAGTGCCATACAGCCCTCTTGGTCAAGATCTTTTGGTGGCAGGGCAGTTTTGGAAGCTATACCATCAAGTAGTGTTGTGGTAACCTAGCTATTCTTTTATAACAATCAAATAGTTTGGTTTCAGTTCCGTTTCTACTAACAGCTGTGTTAATAATGTAGACATTCAAGGAGACTGATTGCAGCTGGAGCAGGAATTGCCTTAATTGATTCAGTGGTGATTTCTCAATCAATGTCTTGCTGATAATCTAGGCTAATTATGTGTCCTGAACTGTTTGGGTGATATGTTTGCATTGAAGTTCAATTGATTGTGAGACTCTTCTTCAAAAAGATCAAAATTTTATATGGTGTGATTCTCGTCTCTTCCAATACGTTTTGTTTCTTATCTCGGGTAGAAGAGTCAAAGAACAGCAGGGATCCACCTACTGGTTTTGCTTTAATAAGACCTCCAGGACACCATGCAATTTCAAAGGGTCTGATGGGGTTTTGTGTGTTTGGAAATATTGCAATTGCAGCTCATTATGCTCAACGTGCACATGGCTTGAAGGGTGTCTTTATAATTGATTTTGATGTTCACCACGGGAATGGGACAAATGATGCTTTCTATGAGGATCCGGATATATTCTTCCTTTCAACTCACCAAGTAAGTAACAATTTTCGATACATTGTCTGTTCAAATTTATTTATATATTCTTGTTATGCTAGTCTAGATTTGAACTTTACTCCATAATTAATGACTGCTGATGGTAGTGTGAATATAGCCCTTGAAGTATGGATCTAGAAGATTCCAAATTCATCTGCGGAAGGGATAGCTTGGCATAACTTAATCTCATTTTTATTTTTGTTTTGCAGAAAGTAGTGCAAAGATGGCCTTGCTTATGGAATGGTACACAATGACCGTTTTACTTATTTGCAAGCCTTTTGTTTTGTATATGGAGAAGTTTAGGCCATATGTCCCTTTCTCCCTACTCTTTGTACACTTTTTATCAAAAATAGTATTAATGAGAATTTTCTTTTGGTTACCACTTGTATTCTCATTGTGATAATTTTCTAGTGAAGAAACTTATTTATGCACATAAGAAGCAAACCACTTTTAAACTAGAAATTGAAGCAAAAAGAACGAAAACTCAACTACTTAATATAACAAATGATGTCATAAATGACTAAGAACATCAGTTCTATCTATAGAACAGATGTCTAATATTGATATATAAATCAATTTCTTTCGTAAAACGATGTCACAAGAGGAAACGAATCAGTTTTTTATAAACCAACCGATGTTTAGAGTCATTTTATACATCGAGACGTTATAAGAAACTGATGTCTAGAGTTATTTTTAACATCAGCTAAAACCGATGTCTGGGTTTTCATGATCTTTAACATCACCCACTAAGACATCGGACAATTTTTTTTTTAACATCTGTTTCTGGCCGATGTCAAAGACCAAAATTCTAATAGTGTAAGATTAAAAAAATGCTCTCACTTTCTCTCTCGAGATTGCCCTCAGTGACATTACCACTATTGACTGGTGGTGGTACTGCAAAATCAACTCTCGCAAGAGAGGTTTCTCGACTACGTAGTAGTCCTGTACCTTGAACATTGAAAGGTGGTGGCACACCTTTTTCTACTCCCCTAGTTGGTGGCAATGGAGATTGGTTTTGACGATGCCCCTTGATTTCAAATTTTGATTGGGTTCATCTTATTGCCCTATCGAATTCTCATATGGTGATCATTTTGGCCACGATGGCACAAGACTCCTCGCCTTCAGCCTTCAGGGTTGTCGTTTACAGGCGGAGGAAAGGCTTTCGCTAACGGAGTTGATTGCATGGTTCTCTTCCCCACCTATAAAACGTTCTCTCCTCTCTCCTCATTAATTACACATTTATTACTTATCTACTGTTACTCTATCAACACAAATACATTGACAAATTTAGGCATCGGAGAAGAGAAGACCGCTCAACGCGGTCTTCCTCTGACGCCCTTTGTATTTTACTTGACAAATAGCAGAGGCTCTGAGAACATCTCAACTAGCGGTCCGCCAACAGGACCAGCGTTAACCTATATTTGGGCCACCACTCAATCTTAGACATTAACATTGGCGCCGTCCGCTGAAAAATAACTTTGCACAACAGCCGTACACGTGCCCCACAATCGCACTTACTCTCGTTGCCTCGGTTACAAAATCAATAATTACTCGCATTAATGGCGAGGAGGCGGGAGTGCTGCAAGGAAGTTATCCCACACGCTAAACCAGTACATGACGGCCATGTGTCGGGTGCTGTCAGACGAAGAGTCTATCTGAAGTAACCGCCAAAAGAGCAAATATACCAATCGTCAAGGCTTTGCTAATCGCAACTCATCTCGCAGGACTTGTGAGGTAGTTTCCGCTAAGCGCAACTCTGCTAGCAGGACTTCTCCCTTTTCATCTTGCAAGTGACAGTCTCCGTTAATCGCAACACTTCTAGCAGACTTCTCCCTTTTCATCTTGCAAGGGAGACAGTCTCCACTAAGCACAACACCCCTAGCGGAACTTCTCCCTTTCCTCTTGCAAGCGAGACAATCTCAGCTAAGCGCAACCCCACTAGCGGAACTTCTCCATTTCCTCTTGCAAGTGAGACAGTCTCCACTAGCGGAACTTCTCCCTTTCCGCCTGCAAGCAACAGTCTCCGCTCAAGGAAACACCGCCCACTGAGCTACAACCAGGGGTCGCCGCGACACTGCTTTCCGCTTACTATCCGTGGGGGGACTTCCGCCAACGACAATTTCCAAGACAACGCCTCATTTTGACGACGACAGCCACGCGGCGTTACAGTCAAGTTAAGTCCCTCTAGGACACTGGGATAAGTCAAAAAGTCTACGATGGACCTGATCAGGCATGTTGACCCCCGCAACTCGGGTATCAAAGATTGGGCTCGCTACCCAACACCCTCTACTCCGCACAACTTCCCTCAACAAACAATACATCGACCAAAAGGAGATCTATCTTAGCCAGAGAGTGGGGACGTAGCAGGGGCCCACCCAAAAGGGTATAAAGCGTTTGCTCAGTAAGTCCATGGTTGACAACGCACTGTCGCTAATTATGCTTTCACAAGTCTAGTAGAAGTAACGCTTCAAAACGCTAGGCAACTCCCCAACTAAGATTTCCCTCCTTGACTAGGAACTTGGGGGACTTGTACTTACATGAGTATTAGCCAAGCATAATTAGCTATAATGAGTCACACTCATGCTACCACCAGTGGTACCAACTCCCACCATCGGAGTGACCTATGGAAACACAGCCAAGCAAGCTACCGCCTGAGCCCCGGCTCACCCCCAGATCATCGCTGATGTGCTGCCACGCTTTGGGCCAAGATAGCTTCAGAAGTTCCAGAAGCTGGGAACTTAAGCATATCAGTCCCACATCGAAAACATGGAAGAGATTAGCATCTTCCCCACATGTACATACTGTCTATATCACATACCGCCAAGCATAAGCAACGACCTCGTACAGGGTCCTCATGACATGGTAGGTCCCGCCTACGATATGCATCCAGTAGACCGACACCCGAGCTACCTTTCCATGGTGGAGGTCGACCGGTATCTTGCCAGGAGGCCACCCTCCCATTCTCTCCAAGAAGCTTCAAGAGAACCAATATGTGTATTATTGCCCCACATCGAAAATATAGAATAGAATGAACTTCTTTTTGCTATAAGAGGAAGTCATCCCCTTATTGGAAAGGGATGGGATCCATGATCCGCACACTTGTATCATTACAAAGGCTACTTGGCCTCACTCATAGTGAAATATCTCTAAGTGGATGTAGCCTTGCCTCAAGGGCAAGGTGAACCACTATACATGCTTGTGTGTCTCTCTCTCTCTCCCCATCATGATCCATACTTAGTTCATGTATTCTCACATAGAAATATTGGCGTCGTCTGTGGGAATCGATACAAAAAGTCATGTTGCTCTTCCCGCTCATATTCATCTCGCCCATGATACCCATCATGCGTCATAGAAGGAGGGTCCCTAGGAGTTTGGGTATGAGCCTCTGACCTAGAGCAAGGGTCATGCACGGGTACCACGAGTCAGCGGATACACGCAGGACACCTCTCACCTTCCTCACCCAAGCCTCCGAGGAGCCATCAGGGTACCACGAGCCATTCGGGTACCATGAGCCAGCGGGTACTTGCACATCCCCGTACCCTCAACCCCACTCCCAAGCATCACTCTTCTCCGGGTACTATGAGCCAGCGGGTACTTAAGGTAGCGGGTACGCGTACGCGGACACCCCACCCTCAAACTTCACCCAAGCCTCCTCTCCGGGTACTATGAGTTAACGGGACTCATAGTCAACATGATCAATTCTTTGGGCCTCGTCGAATAGCCATGTCGCTCTTCCATCCCATATTGCCCACCCCATGTCTCCTCGGGAACATCTCTCTCATGGTGACATGCTAGCAACTCCATCAGTTCTCGGTCACCCAATCCAGATCATTCTCACCTCACCAATGTCACTATCGGAAGAGCAACCCATGCTAACATGCAGGAAGTCAATCGAGCACCCGTTCGAGCCCGATCCTACCCGGTAGCCAAGTCTCAACACGTACCGGATATATTTTAATCTGACACCCTCTGCCTTTTCCCACCTCATCACGCATTCAGCATCAACTTGGATCCAGATCCACCCTGCGGTGAATCTTCTCACCCCGGTGACAACCCAGATCCAAATGAGCAAAGTTTACCAACCAACTCGTCCGAAGTTCCAATCTCGATGATTCGCTCGGTACCCGCCAGTTAGGACCCATGATTTTCACCACCAAGACCCCTGCTCAGTTGGATCTCCACAATTCGATCCTTTTAGGTCCAACCCGCCCAAGTCGATACCGGAGACTTACGATTCAATGTATCGTCTGTTATGCTTCTGGGCACCTAGATATTAGGACATATGCTCAGCAGCATGCCCAGACTTTATAACATCAATCAACATCTCCTTGTCTCCTTCACCTGGACATCAAAAAAAAAAAAAAAAAAAAGGTGATTCTCCGGCAATGAGCTCCCCGCTTTACTCTCATCCGAGTACTAGCTCAAGCTCTCCAAGCACTGAAGCAAAACCTTTTTGACCTCCCGACACCACCAGTTCCGGATCCCGGGTTTACCTCACAGGCATCATGTTCACACCTCGGTTCAGACCCAAGAAAAATCACAGTTTCGCCAGTACCAATTGCATCTCCTGCTGGCATTTGCGTGCAGCCTTGTCATTTGTATCATTCTGATACCAGCAGCATCTCAGTGACCCCGGTTGGCACCCTTCTCATGCCAACATCCTGATCTCGGTGATCATCACCACCATCCCGGTGATGGGTCACAAGCTTCAAGTTATCGATACCCGTATATATAGTTGATCTCTGTTTCTGGGAGCTCAATGTGCTTCCGGCACTCATGAAGTGCCTCTCAGTGGCCTCCCCAGGAATCCCCTTCCCCCGTGAAATCATCGATCTCAGTCTCCCTAACCCATCTCAGACTCACTAACCAGTCTTACAAAAAAAAAAAAAGTACTCTCGGCACCCAATCCATGACTGCTATGGGCACTCGTGTGTAATTCTTCATTTGAGAGAGTTGAGTGTTCATCTCTGGACTCTGCAGTTCTTCCTTACCCACAAATGAAGCATGCACTACACCAAAAATCGCATCAGACAACGGCAGAAAACCGATGTGGGATTTGGAGTCCCACCGTAGTAGAGTGAGCCGTTGTCTGATGAAAAATCAGACAACGGTGGAACACAGTTGTGTGATAAACATTCAGATAATAGGTATGTGTTATAACTGTTGTGTGATAGCTCGGCAGATGACTCCGCAGATGCGAAGCACAGCTGCGCAGCAGTTGAGGCGCTGTCTTCAGACAACAGTGCCAGCTTTAAGCTGTTGTATGTTAAGCATGTCAGACAACATATTTTTATTCTGTCTGTTGTCTGATTGATCTTCAAACTTCAGTTCTTGGACTATATCTGTTGTGTGATTAACTTTAGGACAACTGAGTTCAATTGATTCTGTTGTGTGATTAACTTTTAGGACAACAGAGTTCAATTAATTCTGTTGTCTGAGTATACTCAGACAACAGAATTAATTGAAGACACTGATTCTGTTGTGTGATTAACTTTTAGGACAACAGAGTTCAATTAATTCTGTTGTCTGAGTATAAATTAGAAGACACTGATTTGTTAAAAACCAATGTGTGATATGATTGATTACAATGTGTTTTTGTCCTATTTTTGTTACCTGATCATTGTGTGATCAGAATTAGACAAAATTAATGCTCCATTATTACCTAAATAATGGTACGTCTAGATCGTTGATCAATTGGAAAGAAAACACATTGCAAATGCTCAAATGAGTAATCAAACCTATTTCATATATCTCTTAATGTTAAAAGCATTTCCCAAAATCTGATACAACTATGTAAAACATGCCACATATAGAGTTTGTGCAAGAACTTGGTTTCAATAGCCAACATATTGATACAAACTCGTCTTCCCACTATTCCAGGAACTTAGTCTGTGCAGCCATGGTGTCAAACCTTTAAAGTTGAAGCGAGTGGTTTGCAATTTCTGTCCAAATGTCCAACCAAAGACACCTCAGCCAAAAAAGCTAGTCCAGAACCTATATACAAAAAAATAAGCTTCAGAAAGTTGAAATTCCTTTCTATCCATCAGAACACAACCTTCTGCCTGCCATCCAAAAGTGCATATATCCAATTGTTATGCTTATGATTTAAATATTGAAAGTTGCAAGTCAAGTTGTCCAAATAGAAGTCATATACATCTCTGAGCTGTATATTAGTCATTTGCTACACTCTTAATATGATTTGATTGATACATGCTAATATATACCAACCAATGTCACTTACAAACTTCGAATCGATATAGTGATCATTTATGTATGAAACAAAAGAAGTATATAGAGTTAACCATTCTGACCACAGACATCAATCTTCAGAAATTTCTCATAAAGAAGTATATAGAGTTATTTTAATAATTGGAACACATACTGATATTATACAGCATATCTCATTATCAATCGTCTAAACTCAAAGATAATATACATTCAAGAACTACTAAAGTACTATCAAACATAGGAGTTTGGGTAATGTCTAAAGGTCCTTCACAAGACGAATAACATATATCATTCATAATGTTATATCAGAAGTAAATATTATCTCAGAAAATAACTATCGAAGATATCTCAGTAATATTAATATTATCTCAGTATGCCATTATGTCCCTGGAGAATCTGAAAAGCAAGCACTTTTTTGCTATATTCAACCTCATAGTACTCATAATATTACCTTAGGTTGAACAATGACCAGAAAGTGAATATTCCAACCCAACATCCTCACACAATCTTCATACAGTTTAAAATTTACCATTTTATCAATAACTTTTATTGGACTCATTACCAATCTCATTCCAAACAAACACGGCATACAAGAAAATAGCACGATTTACACAACGGAGAACTACAGGAAATGAAGAAAGCCCGAGCATTCACATCACAGATGAAAGAATACTTCATCAGGCTATGAAAGAAGAAGACACATTCACCGAGTAATTAAATGAAATTTAGGAACGATACCAAGTTTATCTTCCCTTGCACAAGCGAAAAATCCCAAGCAATATACGAATTTATCGAGTCCACAGACAGAGAAACCTAAAAGAGTGATGAATACAAAATGCCATAAGTTTGGAGCAGTATTGCAATAATATTTGACAGAGAAACTGAATAGGATAATTGCAGGATTGTTTCTATACCACAAACCAGCTAGTTAAGAAGGTTGTTTCTGAACCTATATTACTTACTAAGTTTCTTCACTGGCTACTATACTAAGCTTGAGTAAATCTTATAACACATTACTCAGTTTAGATGGACAAGTTTTCAGATTTTTCTTACTCTCAATGTACTAGAATTGAAAACTTGTAGTTTTTTTTTTTTTTTTACAAACACCAACAAATCATAAATCAAATAACACATTACCCAGTTACTTGGGTTTTCAGTCACACATTCAAACTAATCCCTCAATCACATCTGGACTAGATAAAGGGTGATGCTGATCAGAATGAATATAAGTAGCATCCACCCAAAATTAAAGGAGTCTAATAGATATGAAACATCCTATGTGTTTTACCGGCAGGAACATTTGTCTCTTTGTAATCATCATTATTCCTGTACAGGAAGCGAATAAATATTATATATTATATATGTATATACATATTTTGAATGTAGAGAAGTGAAGCATGATAAGGAGAAAAAGAAAAGGAAAGAAAGAAAAAGAACAGAATCTAACCCTCCATCTAATGCACCAGCAACCTCTGCTGAAATAAAGAAGGGCGAATTCGCAAAAACCTCACTGAAAAAAATGCATATTACATTAATTGATATAGAAATAAACAGCTGAAAGTCTAGTGGCAGTGGGCAGTACATTTGAAGTCAGATTTGTGGCCCAAGAAGACAACACAACTTCATTTTGGCATTTAGCTATCTCAGTTCATGCAAACTTAAATGATGCATGATTAGAAGTAGCATACCATGAAATCTATTTGTCAATTTTTACTTTTACGCATTTTTGGGATGAAAGGATGTAAAGAAATAATCAAACACTAGCTACAAGGAAAGGGTAGATAAATTGAAACTTTGAAAGTAATATGCTTTTTTTAAGAAGAGAGGGTGAAAAGAATCATTACCATAAATAATAACATCAACGTCTAATGTTACCAAGTCAACGGAGGAAATAGCATTAATACTTGATAAACCTAATAAACTTTCAAACTCAATGGTGTAGACGTCAACAGATTGTTCCAAGACAGCTACCTCTTGCTTGTTTCTGCTCATTATATGAAACAAAAAGTCAATGCAAACAAAAGTGCAACAGGAAAGATAAATAGGAATATGGTTTGGATAGAAAAACTAGAGATAAAAATTATGCAAAGTGTCTCACAATTTTCTAGTTTCAAACCGCCCCCGAGACAGCAAAATAGCCAGACGTATAAGAAGCACCAAAGTTGTAAGGCTGTACAAAGGTGGTCCATAACGCTGTCGTTGCTCTTCCATGGGCCTATTAATAAAGGATGCAGTAAGCCATTATGTTCCTATCGAAGATGCTATAAACTCTACTCCCCCAAAAGAACTTACCCATCATCATCATTTATTTGGCCAAACAAGGATAGAGTAATGACCAAACCAGCCAAAATAAAAGTGGCAGGCAAATGCCACAAGAGCATACATGTGGAACCCCAACCAAGTACTTGACAAGGGTTTTGTAGACACTAGTAGCAGAAACAAGCTATGCCAACAGTCTCCTCCTGGAAGGGCCGTGAACAACTAGTATGTAAGGTGGATCACAAGCAGCAACCTGACTCGATAAACAAAAATAAAAAAGCGAGGAGTCTCACCTCTCCATTTGTTGTTTCCACAGGAGAGCATAACGATCACGTTTACTTGCCCCAGAACTAATCATAGCATCAATCTCAGCTAGCTTGCTTATTCCTCTCATATCACTCCCATTCCTCTCGGATCGCTCCCTCTGCAGTCTGATAAGCCTCCCCCAAAAATCTTGAGGAATGTAAGTCATAACTGCAAACATATTCACAATCCCATCCCAACTCCAAAACCTCAACATTAACAACAGGGATCAAACAAACCCGTATTGAACACACGCTCAGAGTTCTTAGCTTGCAACGATTCCAATGACTTCAAGGTCGTATTGAACTTATGATGCAGGCGAGTGAAAACAGTAGCAAGTTGAGCATCCTCAAGACTCGATCGAGAGGGAATGACATTTCTTTTAGCTTTAGCTGCTGAATCCTGTTGGTAGCATTTCCTTAGTTTTCCTTGATCTGGTTGATAAGTTTCCCCCTTAATGCTCTGATGCTTCACAATAATTTTATCAACTGTCTTCCTAAATTTTAATAACTTCCTACAAGACCCTAAGCATATCCTAGTGAGTGCAATGTCTCAAAAGTATACTAAATCAAAAATGGGGTGTGTATTCACTAAATATAACTCTAGCACAAGTTCAAGTACTTACAGGAGCTCCTGAGCTGGATGCTCCCTGCAAGTCAAACAATTTGGTTTTGCTGATCATACACAAAGCAACAAAAGGTTCAAATCTAGAACAAAGTAAGCACCAAGTCATCACTAACCTTCCAAACAAGCATGGCATCTTGATTGGTTCCCTTCTTGCCCTACTAAGTATACAAGTAAGCAACTTTGCTGTCGCCATTGCTAATCAACCTGCTAGGAATCTCAACTGATGACCTACATCTCCTCTATCACCCACCTTTTCACCTCTGGTTTTCTTCCTTGTAATCCATCTCTTTGAGCTCTTTGGAGGAGAAGAAGTACCAACATCCTTCATAATGCTCAACTCTAGAGTATCAATCCTCTTCCCTAAATCAACAATTACAAATTCTGGGTAACCTGGAAATAGCCAAGAACTTAAATCAAACCTTCAAAATCAATAATTTGTATCGATTCAATAAATTTCAAACAAAACCCCAAATTTTCTAATCTAACCCATCGACCTGGTATTGCATGTATCCCCAAATTTCAACATTTTCCGTTTCAATCCAAATCCATAGCTCCATATCTAACTCCGATACTCAAAACCACAAAAAAATCCAAATTCCAACCCCAATAGCTGATTTCCGCAATCAAAATTACTTACCAGAATGTTATCTCGCCCTGAATTGCTATCGAAATCGGGAAGCCTTGTAAAAACTTAAGCGAATCCCAAACCCTAATTTTATCCGACTCCGATTACAGACCCCAGGCAATAGATTGAGAGCAATTTCAATGGAGGAAAATGAATGCGAAGCGATGAGAATCGAGAGGAGAGTCGAGTTTGCCAGCCTTAACCGTAAAAACTCGGTTGGGGGTTTCCATAGAGCTCTTTTGATTTAGGGATCCTTTGCGTTAACGCGTTCCAAACGAGAATCCTGACCCAATCACCAGACAAAGAATTGAAATGGAGTTTCTAGAGAAAAACTATAAAACTGGGAGAGTGAGAAATGGTGATGGCCGATTGTTTTGACTTTTGAGAAGAGGGTGTTTTCAGAATGATAGTGTTTTGCTAGAAGAAAAGGCCGGGTGTTTTGTTCTAGTGCTTGGAAATAAATCAAGTGGGAGACAAAAGTCACAAAACTCTCTAAGCCCAGCCTAGATAAGTTGTCAAAGGCATGAGCAGATGACTCCTTTTATTTGGTATTCATGAATCAGACAACACATAAATGAAGTTATGTTGTCTGATTCTGAAGACATTTAATTTGAGCTAAGGCAGTAAGGAGGGAACATTGCCGCCTGTGTGCAATCAAAAAATCAATTTTGGCGCTGGGGATAAACATTTTTCATTCAGACAACACAAATAAGTAATTACGTTGTAGGAGTACATATATGTAACTTACATTTCAATCAAAATTTGCTCGTTTTGGAGGGAAATGAATGACAATTTAGATGCACCTTCCTCACTTGGACAACAGAAAGAAAAAAACTGTTGTGTGACATTTTATAATCTACATTCATACAACATATATAACTATTATGTTGTACTATGTAGCAAAAAATCAGTGCATGTGAGGTAGAATTTGGAGCTGAATTTGAGTGAAGGTAGGAGGGAAATGTGCTGCTCATTTTTCTTTTCATTCACACAACGAATCATCCTTATAAGTGTTGTACAATGTTCTTCTATCTAAAAAATTATGAATTGTTACATCTTCGCACAACGGAAGCTCCTGAAACATGTTGTATGAAGCAATTTCCATCAACACACAACAGAATTTTTTTTTTCGTTGTGTGAAAAGCGTAGTCTGTTGAGGTTTTTGGCGTAGTGATGCTTTTCTCCGGGCACTCACCAAAAACAGAGGGCTCCAGACCCAGCTGCAACTAGTTTTTAACTCTTCCAGGGACTTGACTATACGCTGATGACAAAACAACCTTCAACAAAACCAGAGAACAAGATAAGCTTTCAAAATTCAAATCTTTTCTCTTCGCTTTGCAAACCCGAAGCATGCTATATATTAATACACATGCATATTATAATTATCTAAACCATGTTCACAATTAACATAGCTGCTGGCGTACCTGCTACATGTCATGTTTCCCTCATCACATGACCTCCTATGCTCCAATACAATGACACATATCACGCACTTGTTTGCCCATGCATGCCCACTACACACATCCTTCTAGGTGATTTAACACTTGTTCAGTATATAGGACCCATTGCATAATTAATGTACTGGTCGATATATTCGTTACCATGATCAAATGTGTCATTCAAAGTAGGTGCATGGCATCCCATACTCACTTCAAAGTAGGTGCTTTATATACTTAGAATCATCACTATGAGGATAAATCCCCATGTCTTGGTGTTGTGCACCACTTACTGCTCGTAGACATATCATTTGACAAACATTAGAGAATGCATGTTCCATTCATGGTATACTTGTCTCTCATTTATGCAAAGTGTAGTGAAATCTAAGCATGCCACCTACTCTTCCAGCAAGAATACGTCAAAATTTTCACACTTTCAAGTGCTAGTATGCCTACGGTTGAAGTACCGTTTAGTAATTTACTTGCCAATTTGACATTGAAAATGGTTATACATGATCAAAATGTCATTCACTGTATCTTTCAGATAACTGCTAGCTCATGCACAATTCTCCCCACTGTTTCATCAGTGGTGCCCTTTACATGATTGGCTACTCAATTATTCACCGTTATATGATGCATATTCTTGGAAGTATACAAATAAATCGTTTCAATTTGAGTGAATATATATCAAAAGTGACAACTCTAGTTTACCACAAACAAACTAGCAACTACTACTATTTAAGCTTGCTGCCATAGTAAAAAGTTTTATATTCAATTCACTCATGTAGCTACTAGACCACGACAATTTACTATACAAGTAATGACAATGCACCTTATGTGAAGCACAATCATGCAAAATAAATCTGCTAGTCAATACGCTATCATTCTCATTCTTCTCCATGTTAAAGCATACAATTAAATTAACTATATTTGATTGATCAAAGTAGTATGGAGCACTAAATGTTGCTCACCAATTTTTTTTTTTTTTTTAGGAGGACGAATCCCTCCCACCGAGAACATAATCAGTCAATTTTACAAGGAGGACTTTATTTTCCTAGGGAAAACATGAAATCTCATGTTTCAACAATTCCAACTTTTACTTCTTTCGATCGGCTTCAAATAAGTTCTCACTTATGCTCTTTCACTTTGAGCTAATGCAATGCTTTACATGCTTCCATAACGATTTTTATAATCTACGCATATGCTTACAAATGCGATAGTTTCGATATCGTATCCATTATGCCTATGTATTTAATGTCATACTTTAATTTAGAGTTAAATACTGTTTACTCCTTGAACTTTCAGGGAAAAAACAATTCAGTCCCTGCCTTTTCAATTTCACACGTTTACTCCCTCATCTCTCAATTTTGGACCAATAGGTCCAATTTGTTATACTTCGACCAAAAATGTCTATTCTACCCTCAAATTTTTTAATTAATTAATTAATTTTTTTGAAAAGATTTTTTTCTCTTTTGTTTTGTTTTTGTTTTTTTCCTTTTTTTGATTGAGCAGATGAAGAGAGGTTTTGTGTTTTGGATTGATTTGGTCGCTTTAGAAATTTTGATGTTGAAGGAGAAGAGAGGTGGAAGAAGAAGAGATAAACAGAAAAGGAAAAAAAAAGATTAAATTAAGAAAAAGAAAAAAGATGAACTGAGGGTATAATAGACATTTTAATAGAGTTTTTTAACGGAATTGACCTATTGGTTCAAAATTGAGAGATGAGGGAGTAAAGTGTGAAATTGAAAAGGCAGGGACTGAACTGTTTTTTCCCTGAAAGTTCATGGAGTAAATAGTATTTAACCCTTTAATTTAATTGCAAACCAATTAAATTGCTACATATATACATATACACTAAATAAGTGTAACATGCGCACTTAAAACCCTTGCCCCGAGCGAGGTACCCCCAACGGGTAAGTCAAGGTCAAATGCTTGCATAAATCTCCTCATATCATGTGAGGCTAAAGCCATCATTCTACTCGAGGCCATGCCATTAGGTACCAAAGGCCAAAGACACCGGACACCCCAACGGGGTTACGAGGCTAAAGCCATCATTCTACCCGCAGCAACGCCACCGGGTAAAGGTGGCCTACTGGCCCTCATTCAACCCCATTGGGTTAAGGAGGCTCAAGCCCTCATCTACCCCACCGGGTACACGAGGCTTAAACCCTCATTCACCCTATCGGGCACGAGGCTCAAGCCCTCATCTACCCCACCGGGTACACGAGGCTTAAACCCTCATTCACCCTATCGGGCACGAGGCTCAAGCCCTCATAAATTCTCTACTCGAGCTGCTCCCTTACGTAAAGCCAAAGTCCAGTCCCTTGCATTAAAATCCTCTCCCTGAGTGAGGTACCCCCAGGGGTTAAGCCAAGGTCCAATCCCTTGCTTTTGAGTCATCTCACCTCCCGAGCGTTCTCTACACTTGGGGGACTTATTCATACCACTTATCACAAGTGGAGGTAGTACTCGACCGGGACTATCATTGAGCTTCACACTCATACTTTCCGGGCATATGCAAACTTCTTATGCCTCAACGATACGTGTAAGTTTCGTGCTACGGTCTGTTAATGGAAATATTGAAAATTTTCGCCTATTGTTGATCGCAACAATTAAATTTCTTTTACATCCCATTAATAAGACCATAGGACAAAACTCATACAACTTATCACCCGTTCAACACGAGCGAACTCAAGTCCAAACTTCGATTTTACTAACTACATAACTTGGGGAACTCGGCGAGTAACCACACTCCCGATCCTAACATGTGCATCATATGCATACAACATATACATATCATTATGTATGTGTCATCGTGTTTATTACACATCTTTGCATCATATGCACTTTGTATGCTATCACAGCTTCATACATTTCAGACTTATATGTTGAATTTCACACTTAACAAATATAAGCATCCACACCATATATAAACAGGCATCTCATATAAACATTCATGCACCTCGATGCATTTGACTCAAATGTCACTTAGATTGCCCTAGCGCAATCAATATACTCTTTGTACACACTTATCTTATTTGCAGGTACTAGCTCGATAATGAGCCCCTCTGCCACCCACCTGCCATGGAAGACTTTACAAGACCCAAAGAGTCCCTTCTTACTCACAGAGTTGGGGGACTAGTATAGGTATGGCATTCAACAGGGTCATCACTCATACTTGGCGGCATCATATTTAAACTCCCCAACCAAGAAGCGCCTCTTACTCGGGGACTTGGGGGACTTGTACATACCGCCTATATCACATACTGCCAAGCATAAGCAACGACCTCGTACGGGGTCCTCATGATATGGTAGGTCCCGCCTACGACATGCATCCGGTAGACCGACAACCTAGCTACCTCGCCATGGTGGAGGTCGGCTGGTATCTTGCCAGGATGCCACCCTCCCATGCTCTCCAAAAGGCTTCAAGAGAAGCAATATGTGTATTATTGTCCCACATCGGAAATATAGAATAGAATGAACATCCTTTAGCTATAAGAGGAAGTCCTCCCCTTCTTGGAAAGGGATGGGATCCATGATCCCCACACTTGTATCATTACAAAGGCAACTTGGCCTCACTCATATTGAAATATCTCTAAGTGGATGTAGCCTTGCCTCAAGGGCAAGGTGAACCACTATACATGCTTGTGTGTGTGTGTCTCTCTCTCTCTCCCCATCATGATCCACACTTAGTTCCCGTATTCTCACACAGAAACACCACCTATAAAAGGTTATCTCCTCTCTCCTCATTAATTACACATTTACTACTTTCCTACTGTTACTCTGTCAATACAAATACATTGACTAACTTAGGCATCGGAGAAGAGAAGACTGCCCAACGTGGTCTTCCTCTGACATCCTTTGTATTTTACTTAACAGATAGCAGAGGCTCTAGAACATCTCAAGTAGCGGTCCGCCCACCAGACCAGCGTTAACCGAGATTTGGGCCACCGCTCAATCTTAGACATTAACAAGGTGTTAATGTTTAAGATTGAGAGGTAGCCCAAGTCTTTGTTAACGCTGGTCCGATGGGCAGACTGCTACTTGCAATGTTTTCAGAGCCTTCCGCAACCTGTCAAGTGAAATACAAAGCAGCGTCAGAGGGAGACCGCGCTGGGCAATCTTCTCTTCTCCGATGCCTAAGTTAGTCAATGTATTTGTGTTGACAGAATAACCGATGCCTAAGTTAGTCAATGTATTTATGTTGACAGAATAACAATAGGTAAGTAGTGAATGCGTAATTAATGAGGAGAAAGGAGAGAACCTTTTATAGGTGGGGAAGAGGTCGAGCTCTTTCATGTTTTCGATGTGGGACTGATATGCTTCAGTTCCCAGCTTCTGGAACTTTTAATGCTATCTTGGCGCAATACGTGGTGGCCCATCAGCGGTGATCTAGGGGTGAGCCAGGGCTCAGGCGGTAGCCTGCTTGGCTATGTTTCCGTAGGTCACACCTTTGGCGGTAGTTGGTACCGTTGGCGGTATCATGAGTGTGGCTCATTATAGCTAATTATGCTTGGAAATGATCATGTAAGTACAAGTCCCCCAAGTCCCCAGTCAAGGAGGGCAATCTCGGTTGGGGAGTTGCCTAGCGGTTCAAAGCGTTATTTCCGCTAGACTTGCAAAAGCATAATTAGTGTCAGTGAGTTGTCAACCATGGACTCACTTAGCAAACGCTTTGTACCCTTTTAGGTGGGCCACTGCTAGGCCCCCTAGGGAGTCCCCCACTCCCCGGCTAAGATAGACCTCCGTTTGGTCGGTATATTATTGTTTAGGGGAGCTGCGCTGAGCAGAGGGTGTTGGGTAGAGAGCCTAATCTTTGGTACCCGACTGGTGAGGTCATCGTGCCTGATCAGGGCCGTCATAGAGTGTTGACGTGTCCCTGTGTCCCGAAGGGACGTAGCCTGACTGTAACGCTGCGTGACGGTCGTCGTCAGGATGAGGCATTGCCTCCGGAATAGCCATTGGTAGAAATCCCTCCCCTGATTGTAAGCGGCAAGCGGTGTCGCAGGGATCTGCTTGATGGTAGACCAGTGAGCGTTATTGCACTCAGCGGACACTGCCTTTCTTGTAAGGTGTAGGGTTAGGTTCCGCTAATAGTGTGACTCTTAGCGGAGACCGCTTGTAAGATGAGTTGAGAAGTTCCGCTAGCGGTGTGGCGCTTAGCAGAAACGTCGAAGGATTGGTGACCTTTGATGGTTACTTCGGCTAGACGCTTCGTCTGACGGCGTCCGACACGTGGCTGACATGTATTGGGATAGCGTGTGGAATAACATCCCCGCAGCACGCCGACATCTTCTCCATTAATGCAAGTAATTATTGATTTTGTAACCGAGGTGACGCCTCTGTTAATCCGGAGAGTAAGTGCGATTGTGGGGCATGTGTATGGCTGTCGTACGATGTCGATTTTTAGCGAATGGCTTGGATTGGTTTGATGTTGACATAAAAGAGAGGGAAACCACAGTGGTTTTGACATCTTCTTCACTTTAAACTCTGAGTCGTCGTGTTCAAGCTTTGTTTCTGAGATCCGAGAAGAAGATTATGCAATTTCGTGAAGTTATCGATCTTTGGAGGACGAAGACCTCTTGAAGAGAAGACGAGCACCCTTAAGCGCACCAGAGTTTCCATGTTTAAGGTTGATAACCTGAATCTCCTCCTTGCTTTGTTTGGTTTTTGTTTGTTTGTTTCTGCCAGTTTCTTTTTTTTTGGTATTTAGAGAGAGTTCTGTTATTCCCCGGTGTGTTTGAGGGTCTAGAATGGGTTCTGGGGATGGGTGCAATTATTTGACAGGGGGTTGGGGTTTATGGATTAGCAAAATTGTCGAATCTGTATTTTGGATATATATATATATATATATGCGTTGTGTTCTTGTTTTGGTACTTTCTGGGTTTTTTAGGTTTGGTTGTTCTTGATGTTCTTGGCTAAAATCTGACAGTGGGATAGTTTAGATCAGTTTTGGAACTAACTGACCTGGGTTTTAGGGTTTGTGATGGTTAGCGTCATAGAGATCTCGAGTAGTCAGGATTCCTGGTCTGACATGTTGCTCAACTTGGCGGATAGGATGTTTATTGACTCGTTGCGTTCGTCTGCCCTTGCAATAACCTCATTGTCCGAACCGCTAGACATTGAGTCGCTACAGACCATACCTTGGAAAGCTACAATGGGTCGTGCCGGTCGTCCAGAAAGTTCTAAGGTAAGGGAAGACGTTACCGCCCGCAAAAGGCGTGAGGAGAGGCTAGCGAACAATAGTGCCACTAGCGGTTCTGCTGACGGGGGCGAGGTTGGTGGCGAAGAAATAGATTTCGCCTAGTTTTTAAGTGATGGTACCGCAGTTGATGAGGCGGGGGGCCCGATGACTGTGGCCGCTGTCAACCATTACTGCTGCAGTCTTAGAGCTCTCGAGGTCTGTCACCGCAGGTGCCACACGGCCGATTATGCAGAGGAAGCGGCGACAGAACGACGTAGATGAAGAAGAGGAGGAAGACGACGCAGAGACCACCGTCAACAGAAGAGGGAAAAACAGGCCCCGCCGAAGGAGACAGTGGCTGCTGTCGGGGAGGTGCAAGCGAGCGGTCTAGACTCTTTCACGTCCTATAAGGAGTTTCTGACTGACTCTGAGCGAGAGTTCATGTTCCACCTCTACGAAAGGCTTGGGTTCAGCGAGCTGGATGGGACCGTGCGTCAGACGGTCGTCCAACAGTCGGCTTTCAGTTCTGCCTTCGGCATCTGTCAGTGGGGCTCCATGAGTTGTTCTTGGCGGTATCATGCCAACCTCAAGTTGAGCGGTAACTGAAGGAGGAAATGGAAGGTCTCCAGAGGGAGCTGCAAGAGACCAAAGACAAGCTGGCGGATGTTGAGCGGCGCCTGACTAAGGCAGAATGCGACTCTATGGATGCCCGCGGCAAGCTGAATGTCGCCATTGAGCGGGACCTCGAGCGGAACGACCGCATCTCCAAACTAGAGCAAGATATAGCCTTGCTGAAGGATCAAAGGGCGGCTAAAGCTAAGAAGGTTGCGATCCTTCAGCGGGATTCTGCCGCAAAATTTGCTGAGGTGAAGAGGCTGGAGGGCATGGTTGCCCGGCTGGAAGCTGAGAAGATCACCTCTGAGGCTGCCACCATGGAGGTGTTTAAACAATCTGGGAAGTATAAGGGAGCCATGATGGAGGAGGCGAAGGCTGGTGCTGCCGCCAATTTGGACATGCTGAAGCAGAAGGGCGCCATTGACTGGGTGAAAGCGTCCCAACCCACCGGGTCATCTGGTCAGTGGGAGCCTGCGAGTAGCATGGTTCCTACGCAAGCAGAGGGTGCCCACTCAGGTAGTGGAGAGAGTAGTGAGCATCCGGTGGACGATTCTCAGCGGACTCCACTTCCTACCCAATCTGAAGTCTCCCGTGCTGACTCAATGGCCGCCCACACCTGAGCGGATGGCACCATGGTGACGGTGAGCCCTACCGCTCCTGGATCTGACCAGACGAGCCGCCGATGATCAATGAAGAGGTCGCCGCTACTCCTGAGAATTAGTGATGAATGCTCTGTAACTTTTGTAATGCCGCTGAGCCTTCTATATTTTTTGTAATGTGACTGCTTTTGGGTGGGGAGTCCCAACCCTGAATATATGAAGTATTTTTCCTTTGAAATATTCCAAGTGTGGGATTCCTTTCGATGATTGTTTTTTGAATGTTGTTTTACCGCTAGAGTTTTGACTTGTGCTTTTGCTAATCAACGAAACATTAAAGGAATTAAAATTGTTCCAAGTGCACGATGTAACGGACATGGTCCGCCGAATATTATTGGCGTTGCTAGTTAACTCTTATGCTTGGACTTGGAGACAATGGTTTGAATAATTCTTCGTTTCATTGATAGCTGACAGATCAGCGTTTACAAAAGCGGGCTTACCTTAGCTAAATATTGAACTAAAATTTAGCTAAGTCAAGATGCTCATGGGTAGCGGCATGACTATTTGTAGTAATACCGAAGGTGTTCAGTGTTCCAAGGGTGGGTCGTTGTGATGTCATCCTTGTCCATTAAGTAGAAGGTGTCGGGGCTAACAACTTCTACTATTTTGTATGGTCCTTCCCAAGTTGGGCGGAGTGCCGTTGGTGGTGGAATGACTTCCTTCATTACCTAGTCCCCCAGTTGGAGGTTCTGGGCTTTGACCCTGGTGTTGTAGAAACGTGAAACCCGTTGCTTGTTTTGCAAGTTGTGAAAATGGGCCTTGTGTCGTTTCTCCTCGAAGAGGTCTTTGTCGAGACTAATGTCTTTGCCGTTGGTCTCAAAGCCGTAGCCCTCGACCCTAGCAGTAGGTTAGGTGACCTCAATAGGTAGGACGTCTTCTGTTCTGAACATCAGGCAGAATGGTGTTTCACCAGTGGTGGAAGTTAGGGTGGTCCTGATGGCCCATAGTACTTCCGAGAGTTTCTCCGCCCATAAACCTTTGGCGTCGTCGAGCTTCTTTTTTAGAAGCTTCTTGATTATCTTATTTGCTGCTTCGACTTGGCCGTTGGTTTGGGGGTGAGCAATAGATGCAAAACTCATCTTGGTGCCAAGATTAGCGGTGAAAGATATGAGTTCCTTGTTGTTGAACTGTGTGCCGTTGTCCGTGATGATTGTGTGGGGGATGCCGTAGATGCAGTAGATGTTCTTCGAGAGGAAGTGAATTACCTTGGCGGTAGTTATTGCAGTTAGCGGTTCCGCCTCAATCCATTTACTGTTATAGTCGATGGCGACAATGATGTATTTGAACCGGCCATTGGCGGTTGGGAATTTCCCAAGCAAGTCTAGGCCCCACGTGGAGTGGATCCATAGGCCAATGATGATCGAGAGGGGCTCCGCCGGGGCATGGGGAAGGTCAGCGTGTTGTTGACACTTATGGCAAGAATTGGACACATTCCTGACATCGTCGCCAAGCGTGGGCCAGAAGTATCCTTGTCTCATTGTGCGATTAACCAGAGATCGTTCCCCAGTGTGTATCATGACAAGAACAACCTTTCCTTCCTCTGGGGTTAGGCACCGGAGGTTGGGATGGGTGAACCCTTGGTGGTAAAGCTTGCCATTCTGGATGTTATAACAGGTTACCCTCCGCTTAAGTTGCCTTGCTTCAATCTTGTCAGTGGGCAGTGTTGCATTGCGCTTGTACTCTATGATTTCATCCATCTAGCTGGGATTGACCTCAATATTGAAGATTTCCGCCAGGATTTTGGTGATGCTTGGCTTGTCAAGGCATTCCACCCTTGTGTCCGCTGGACTTTGGTATGGTTGGGCGGTTGCTAGTCTTACCAGTGAGTCAGCCTTGGAGTTTTTTTCCCTGGGAATCTGTGTGATGGTGTGAAATTTGAATTTTTTGAGTAGTGTCTTGACGTAGCCCAAGTATGCCTCTAATTGCTGGTCCTTGGCCTAGAAGCTGTCGTTGACCTGGTTAACGACTAGTTGAGAGTCGCTGAATATGTTGACATTGTCAGCTCCTTTGTCGATGGCGAGGAGTAAGCCAACAATGAGCGCTTCATACTCCGCTTTGTTGTTTGAGGCTTTGAAATTGAATTTTAACGTATATTCCACGTTTAGTCCCCCTGGTCCCGTCAAGATGACTACGGCGCCGCAGGCCTTCGCGCATGTAGAGCCGTCTACGTGGAGGTTCCAGACTGACTGCTGCTAGGGGGATGGTTCCTCAACGGTTACCATTTCTGTGTTGGCCTCTTGTGCCCCTAGGTTGGGCTCATCTTGACGCTCGGTGAGCTCAGCGATTAAATCTGCCACTGCCTGGCCTTTCATGGGTGCCCTTGGCTTGTAGTTAATGTCGAACTTGCTGAGCTCGATGGCCCACTTGTTGAGGCACCCAGAGTGCTCATGGTTTTGCATTACCTGCTTCAGCGGTTGGTTTGTTAAGACATGAATGGTTTGGGCCTGAAAGTATTGACAGAGGCGTCTAGCGGAGACAATGAGTACGAGAGCGAGCTGCTCTAGGGGGTATATCTTGTCTCCGCCCCATTCATACCCCTACCAACGTAGAATACGGGGAGCTCCTCTTGGCCCTCTCGTCGTACAATGACGCAGCTTACCGCTGATGGGAATACCGCCAAGTAGATATACAGTACCTCCCCTGGTACAGGAATGGAAAGAAGTGGGACTGATGCCAAGTATTCCTTCAAGCTCTAGAATGCAGCCTCACAATCTGGTGTCCAGTCAATTACCTTCTTGTGGGTCCTCTTCAGAACTTTGAAAAATGGGAGGCACCTGTCAGTGAGTCTGGAGATGAACCGAGATAGGGAGGTTAGTTTACCCTGGAGGCTCTGAACGTGCACCTTCCATTTCGGAGCCTTCATGTTGAGGATGGCCTGCACTTTGTCAGGATTGGCCTCTATGCCTCATTCACTGACAATGTAGCCCAGAAATTTGCTGGCGGTGACGCCAAATAAACATTTTTCTGGGTTGAGGCGCATGCCATAAGCCAAGAGAATGGCGAATATGATTTTGAGGTTTTCCACATGTCCGCTGGCCTTGATGCTCTTGACAAACATGTCGTCCACGTATACCTCTATTATCTTGCCAAGATGCTCAGCGAACATGGCATTCATCAACCACTGATAAGTTGCACCGGCATTCTTCAAACCAAAAGGCATGACATTATAGCAATATAGAACCTTGTCGGTAGTGAAGGTGGTGCATTCCTGGTCGTCGGGATGCATCTTGATCTGATTATAGCCGAAGAAGGCATCCATCATGCTGAGCAGCTCGTATCCAGCGGTTGCATCGACCAGGGGATCAATGCCGGGTAGCGGGAAGCTATCCTTTGGGCATGCCTTGTTAAGACCCTTGAAGTTGACACACATCCTCCACTTTCCGCTGGGCCTCTTGACCATGGCCAAGTTGGAAATCCACTGAGGGTAATTAACTTGGCGGATTAACCTAATGTTCTGAAGTTTGGCGACCTCTTCCCCTATTGCACGATATCTCTCTTCATCGAAGGCCCTTCTCCACTAATTGACAAGATAGAAGGACGATTTTATGCTCAACTTGTGTGTGATAATCTCAGGGGAGATGCCCGGCATATCTATGTAGGACCATGCAAAGACGACGACGTTGTCACGTAGAAACTGGGTGAGTTCAGCTGCTATCTCTGGGGCCAGCTGAGAGCTGATGCCGACTGTCCGCTCAGGGTGTTCGTTGGAGATGCTGATTACTCTCAAGGATGTTTCTGGGTTGACAGGCTCCTTTTTGACATACTTCTCATCCTCGTCCCTAGGATCCTCGAAGATACTTTCCGACGGTGCTTTGTTCCCTACTGTTAGGATCTCATGGCAGCACATCGACCGTGCCACAGTAGTTGAGTAGCACTCTCATGCCTGCTGCTGACTTCCTTTCACACATCCCATCCGGTTGGGTGTGGGGAATTTCATGAGAAGCATGTATTCGACTATGATGCACTTGAACTTGTTGAATGTCTATCGACCGATGACGGCATTATTGGAACTGGAGCAATCGACAACGTTGAACTCCATATGTATCTCGGCTGTGCATAGACTAGCGCCGATAACTAGTAGCATGTAGTCAAAACCGAGCGGTTACGTGATGTCACCAGAGAAGCTGAGCAGCGGCTCATGATCTTGGAGTAATTTTCTGTCCCGCGGGAGTTGGTTGTAGCAACCGTTGAAGATGACATTAATAGCGGATCCGAGAAGGTGATGGGTTCCCAACTAGATCTGGGGAGTTTAGTGGATCACTCATAGCGGATATTGCAAACTTCTTTGGGGTGGTTAGCGCGTGCATAGCGCTTTTTCGCCCTATGAGACATGTTGGTTATTGGGGCACCGCCGTCGATGGTGTTGATGCGGCGCATGGGTTCAATGTTGGAGACCACAGGTGGCAGTTGGCGCACCTTGAATTGTTCCATCTTACCATCACGGTACAGAGTCTCAATAGCTCTTTTGAGGGCGTTGCAGTTGTTGGTGTTGTGACCGTTGTCCTCGTGGTATTTGCACCACTTGCCAGTATTCTTAGGTTTCCCCACCCTTAGGTATTTTCTTGGGGGTCGTGGAGGAATCTGTTCCTTGCACTGGTCGTATATCTTCTCATATGAGGCTATGAGGACTATAAACACTGCGTACCGCTGAGAGGATTCCGTCTGTTTGTTATGGTTATCCCCGTGGGATGAGCGTTGCCCTTATTGTAGTGCTGGTCCTTCTGCCGCTTGCTCTGGTAGTTGCCCTGTTACCACTCTCTCTTCTTATCAGTTGGCGGCATAGCAGAGGTTTTATTAGCGGTCTCCTGATGGCTGGAAGAGGGTTGAGAGGACTTTGCCAGTGTTGGCGGCGATGATGGGGTTTCCCTATATGTGATGAATTCTGCCTATGCATGGATGACTGCCTCGCCCATGACGTGGTCATACGTGGCATTTGGGTGATTGTAATTGAGGTGGTAGAGAAATGGCCCTCTAAGGAGTCCTTGCTTGAAGGCTGCTAACACCATTGTTTTGTCAAGATCGCGGCACTGAGATGCTGTTGCCCTCCACCTGGTGAGAAATGCCTTCAATGTTTCCTCGGCATCCTGTTTGACATTGAATAACTGACTTGTGTTGTGATAACCGGCGGCTAGCAGCATGAATTGAGAAAAGAAAGCATTTGATAGTGCCTGGAATGAGTTGATGGATCCCGGTGGGTACTTAAAGAACCAACTCATCTCCTCACTATCCAATGTTTCGTTGAACAAGTGGTAGAGGGTGGCGTCATCAAATCTCTTGTTGTTAGTGACTTTTTTGAAGGTGTCCATATGGACGATGGGGTCAGTCATGCCGTTGTAATGTGACATCTTTGGTGTGTTTGGGTATGCTGGTTTGACGGCTTGTAAGATCCTGAAAGTGAATGGTCCTGGTCTGGACGCAAAGAGCGGATTTGGCATTGGCCCTGAGGCGCCTACCTCTGCCCGGATTAGCCTTTGCTCTAATTGATGTATCCTCTCTAAGATTAGGGCTGTTGTGTCACCAGTGAGCCCTACCTGGAGATTCCGCTAAACCAGCTCCCGCCTCGGGATAGGTGGATTGCCCTCAGTCCTGGCCCTAGCCACCGAGCCATTGGTGTGCGGTTGTGACTCCGCTTCCTGTTCCATCATTAGGCGGGGTAGGGGAGGTGGGCCTATTCCCAATAGTTTTGGTGGATTCGGCGGTACCTGCATCTTTATGATTGGTACTAGTACCAATCCGCCGGTATTGGGTCGACTACGTCTGGTGCTCCGTGATTATTCGCTCCGCACTGGGTTAGCGTTTGCCTCCAGCGCCCTTTTCAGTTCATCGAATTTTAACATCAGCGTGGCTACTTGATTTTGGGCCTCGACCTTCTCTCTGCACTCTTGTTCGCACTCCCTGTTTGCCTTGTAGAGGTCCGCCAATGCCAGCTCATACATAGTGGCGAGATCCTGACCTAGTGGGCGACTGTTGTCTGGTCGTGCCTCCGTTGCAGTTTGGGTTAGCGGGACCTGGGATGAGCCCTGGGTTTCCACGCTAGGGTTGACCGGAGTGCTGAATAATGCTCGGTTAACATTAACCGCTGGGTTAATGTTAGCGGCTGGGTTGGTGGGATGGGGGTTGATAGATTGATCCTCTTGCTCCTCAGCGTTTCCCCCACTACAGTTAGCCATGGTGATTGTTGTGGTGGGATGGCCTTTTGTTCAAGAATTTCCACAGACGGCGCCAATGTTAATGTTTAAGATTGAGCGGTAGCTCAAGTCTTTGTTAATGTTGGTCTGATGGGCGGACCGCTACTTGCAATGTTTTCAAAGCCTTCTACTACCTGTCAAGTGAAATACAAAGTGGCGTCAGAGGGAGACCGCACTGGGCGGTCTTCTCTTCTCTGATGCCTAAGTTAGTCAATGTATTTATGTTGACAGAATAATAGTAGGTAAGTAGTGATGTGTAATTAATGAAGAGAGATGAGAGAAACTTTTATATGTGGGGAAGAGGCCGAGCTCTTCCATGTTTTCGATGTGGGACTGATATGCTTTAGTTCCCAGCTTCTGGAGCTTCTGATGCTATCTTGGGGCGACAAGTCAGCAGTGATCTGGGGTGAGCAGGGGCTCAGGCTGTAACCTACTTGGCTGTGTTTCCGTAGGTCACACCGTTGGCGGTAGTTGGTACCGCTGGCAGTATCATGAGCGTGGCTCATTATAACTAATTATGCTTGCAAATACTCATATAAGTACACAGAGTCTTTGTCAGAAAGCGCAATAAGAATAATGAAGTCTGAGGTACAAGGCTCGCGTTATGGCACAAGGTTTCTCATAACGCCCTGGAATTGACTACGAGGAGACACTCTCCCGTAATGGACGTTATAACATTCCGCTACTTAGTTAGCTTGGTAGTTTCCGAAGGATTGGAAATGCAGCTCATGGATGTGGTTATTGCATATCTCCATAGGGATCTTGATTCAAAGATATATATGAAAGTGTCTAATGGTCTTACATTACCCAAATCAAGTGACTCTAAACCACGGAATGCGTTTGCAAATAGGTTGAAATGCTCACTTTACCAATTGATGTGGTATACCCGTCTAAGTGACTACTTGATTGGAAAAGGATATAAAAACGATGAATTATGCCCCTACGTATTCATTGAGAAAACAAGTTCTGGATTTGCAATTGTAGCCATATATGTCAATGATATGAACATAATAGGTACTCTTGATGAAATAAGAGAAACTGCGAGGTAGTTGAAATCCGAATTTAAGATGAAGGATCTTGGGAAAACTCGATTCTGTCTAGGCCTTGAACTAGAACACTGAGTTTGTGGAATACTAATCCACCAGTCAGGGTACGTCCAAAAGATGCTCAGGCGATTTAACATGGACATAGCGCATCCGGCAAGCACTCCTATGATCAGTCGAAGTTTAGATGCAAAGAAAGATCTATTTCGTCCAAAGAAAGATGACGAAAAGGTGTTGGTAGCTGAAATTTCCTATCTAAGTGCAATAGGTGCATTATTGTACTTAGCCCAATACACTCGACCGGACATTGCATTCTCAGTGAACTTGTTAGCTAAATTTAGCTCAGCGCCAACATAACGTCACTGGAACGGTATCAAGAACATTTTCCGATACCTAAAAGAAACCATTGACTTGGGACTGTTCTTTCCCTATAGAGGGACAAGAGGGATCGCATATGGAATTACAATCCCTAAAGGAAATGTTGATAGCGAAAGCGCCACTCACTACACCAAAACCTCAAATGATGTTTTGGTTGGTTTTGCTGATGCTGGGTACCTCACTGACCCACATAAATGCCGTTCTCAAACTGGTTATGTATATACCATTGGGAACACGGCAATATCTTAGAGATCAACCAAGCAAACCCTTGTGGCTATCTCCTCGAACCACTCAGAGATCATTGTTCTACATGAGGTGGTTCGTGAGTGTATATAGTTAAGAGCTATCATTACACATATTTAAGGACTAATGGTTTGAGTTCTACCACTGAAGAGCCTACTTGCATTTGTGAAGATAATGTAGCTTGCATCGAACAGATGAAGCTAGGTTATATCAAGGGTGATAATATTAAACACATGTTTCTGGTGGCTTTCTCCGGGTACCTCACACAGAATGCTATACCGTCTGGGGTACCGATCCAACTCCTAAGTCCTGTATCAAGAACACAACGTTAGAGGGATAAACCGTACCGGACGGTTTATACCTCTCTGATGCCTGAGTGAGAAACTAATAGATGTGTAGAGATTAAATTGTGGATAAAAGGAGTCCTTACCCCTGAAAGGTGGTTGTGCTAATGTCTTTATATTCGAGCATAGGAAAGGAGACTCCCCTATCCTCGATGTGGGACACAGGTTCTTCTGATGTCATATCAGCCCTCTTGTTGTGTATATAGATGGGTTATGCTGGCCTTGCCCCGGGCCCTGGGTGTCCGGGGTGGCATCCCATATGAGGCCTTCCATGGTGGGTCGTGAACCCGACCCATGGCATAGTACCTGGGAGTACCGATAGGGCCCAGCCGATAGTGCCAAACCTAGTTGACTTCCCAGTATGTACAAGTCCCCCAAGTTCCCGTTCAAGATGTTTCTTGGGTGGGGACTTATTATTTTGTCTCAAGGTTTGGCATTAGTGTGCCTATAGGTAGTCCCCCAAGTTCACTCATAAGAGAAATCTTGAGCGGGCTATGCTGTAGGTAAAAGCCACCTACACCCTCTTGACAGGAAGAGGGTTGAGTCTCTGGTACTGGATGGGATGGAGAGAGGACCTGGCTCTGATACCCGATGGGGTAGAAAATTTGAGCCTCCGGTACCCAATGGGGTAGAGAGAGGACTTGGCTCTGATACCCGATGGGGTAGAAAATTTGAGCCTCCGGTACCCAATGGGGTAGAGAGAGGACTTCGTTCTAATACCCGATGGGGTAGAAAATTTGAGCATCCGGTACCCAATGGGGTAGAGAGAGGACTTGGCTCTGATACTCGATAGGGTAGAAAATTAGAGCCTCGGTACCCAATGGGGTAGAGAGAGGACTTGGTTCTGATACCCGATGGGGTAGAAAATTAGAGCCTCCGGTACCCAATGGGGCAGAGAGAGGACTTGGCTCTGATACCCGATGGGGTAGAAAATTTGAGCCTCCGGTACCTATTGGGGTAGAGAGAGGACTTGGCTCTGATACCCGATGGGGTAGAAAATTAGAGCCTCCGGTACCCAATGGGGTAGAGAGAGGACTTCGTTCTGATACCCGATGGGGTAGAAAATTAGAGCCTCCGGTACCCAATGGGGTAGAGAGAGGACTTGGCTCTGATACCCGATGGGGTAGAAAATTAGAGCCTCCGGTACCCAATGGGGTAGAGAGAGGACTTCGTTCTGATACCCGATGGGGTAGAAAATTAGAGCCTCCGGTACCCAATGGGGTAAAGAGAGGACTTGGCTCTGATACCCGATGGGGTAGAAAATTTGAGCCTCCGGTACCCAATGGGGTAGAGAGAGGACTTGGTTCTGATACCCGATGGGGTAGAAAATTTGAGCCTCCGGTACCCAATGGGGTAGAGAGAGGACTTGGTTTTGATACCCAATGGGGTAGAAAATTAGAGCCTCCGGTACCCAATGGTGTAGAGAGAGGACTTGGTTCTAATACCCGATGGGGTAGGCGGTGCATGTCGGCCACGTGGAGCAGACTGGGTTGTGCAATAAATGCCCGTCCTTTCGCCTGCCAAAGCTTCGAGAAATGGGGGGAGGCGTGGGACACATGTAGCGATCCTATGATTGAGGGCTTTTCGGTTTCGATGGCCCTGATGCATTGGAGATTGAATTTAAGAGGGAAACCGACTGTTTTCCCTCACTTTCGTGAAAAAAAAGCTCAGAAGACTTGGAAGATTTGCAGCGAGGAGAAAGGGAGAGCCAAAGAGTGTGCGTGCTTGTGGAGTGATAGATCGATCGTCTGCCGAAGAAGAGGTTAGATCTCTCGCTCTGCTTGTATGGTTTTGCTAGGTCTATTGTTTCTGATTTTGTCATGGATGGTTTCTGTTTTGTGTGTTTGGTCCTCTTGTTTGCATAAAAACAGGAAACGAACAATACTAGTGTGGTTAACTTTTTGTTTTAGATTGTTGGGTTTGTTCCATTCTCTGGGTTTTGCTTTGAAGTGGGGAGTAATTCGTGCTTCAAAATGGTCTTGGTTTTGCTTGAATTTCTGGGTTTGTATGGGTTTTGGCTTGAATTTCTGGGAATTTCCGGGTTTTGGTTAGGCTAACCCTTGTGCTTCTGGTTCCAGATAGCGAGATCTGAGGTCCCCGGTACCGTAGTTAGGATGGAATCAGAAGCCAAGGGTGGGGATACGGGATCGTCGTACCAGTCTTCTGCCAGGCAAGCTGAAGTGGATATCGATCGGTACTTAGGCCGAGTAGATCAATTAGCAGAGAACACGGGATCCTCGACTGGGGTGTTCTCGGAGAGCAGTGAGGAGTCCGACAAGGGTGAGAGCGAGGGTGGATCTGCGGAGGCCCCGGTAGTCACGGTGACCATTCCCGAGGGCATACCGAAGGAGAGGTATACACTTACGGATGGGACCGTATGCGACGAACCCGGGAGAAGTATGACGATGAAGGAGATAATCGACATGCGACTGAAGTGGGGAATACCGGACGCTGTGGAGCTTAGGCCTCTCAGGGATGGAGAGATGGCCGCGAATCCTGCCCCGGGGTGGGTGGCGCTGCACGAGAATCAGCTCCACCAAGGGTTATCGCTACCGCTGCCCCGGTGTCTACAATATCTCCTGCGAATGCTGAACCTGTCACCGGGGCAGCTGACCCCGAACGCCATTCGTCAAATATACAGTATGATGGCCATGTGGGACTTGTGCCAACAAGGGTGGCCCTCTATAAATGAATTCGGCGCGGTACACCGGGTACTATACTCGAGGAAGCAGTCTTGTGCGGGTACGGTTACATTTGCCGCTAGGGACTACGAACCACTAGTTACCGACATGCCTTCCTCGATGAGCAAAAAGTGGAGGAACAAAGTATTCCTAGCTGGGGGGCGATGGCAAATTAAAAATAGGAAGTGGCAGCAGCTGACCGGTACCTTCCAAGCTATCGGGGACCAGTCCTATACTCTATCCGAAGTAGAAAGGAAGAGGATAGCCCGGGTATATGCTGTTTAGTCAGAGAAAGAGAGGAGCTCTTATAGATTTATCCGGCATTCTATACTTTATAGGTTAGGGCTAGGGTGGCTCCCCAGTAAGGGTTTAAAATATTATCTTTTTTTTTTTGTGTCGCTCGTCGTTTTTACCTTCGACTAATCTTGGAACAGATTGCAGTGAAAGCGCCGAAGAGGAAACCCCGGAAAGGCAAAGAGGAGGACAGGATGGATGATGTGCAGTTGATGGATATGCTGATGGGCCAGGGGGAAGACGCCCTTCATATCGAGGTCGACCTAGGGTCGAAAGGCACAAGTCGGTCAGTTGAAGAAACCCTTATGGAGATCACCGATGAGGGATATGGCGAACCTGATCCCGACGCTCCCGTGACCCACGTCGTGCAGCCTTCTATGGCCGACATTATCACGATAGATGACACCGGGATGGGAAAGGTACCGGCCCCCGTGCCTATTTCCTCTCGTTCCACTGGGAGTGACGAGGCATTGCTGCCCGGTGAGAAGAAAAGATCCCATAGGCACTGGCATCGAAGTGATAAGGAGGTGACGTACACTGGCCGGGATGTTCAAGGTTTCGGTGCGAAAAGGTAGAAGAAATATCACCCGGGACCAGAGTCGTCGCCATCGCTTGGCTTGTTGTCTCCTGCCGTTCCGGTAATCCCCAAGAAGCCTATCAAGCAGCTGTTAAGTGAGTACGGGGTTGCCGATGAAAAGTTCGTGCGGTCCATGCTTGGTGACCTGAAGGATATTGACCTTGACCGGGTTCGGGTCAAGGACAATACGCCCCAAGAGAATCGCCGTATTACCCGGGAATCCATGATGCGGGTATGTCTTGCTTCATTCTCTGCATTCGATTTTATTGTTATATATATTTTAATCGGTGTATCTACAGGCACTCTTCAATGTGTACGCTATTGACGCCAGCGAGGAAGATACTCATCTGAAGGAGGAGGTTAGTAATCTCTCCGGGCAGGTGAAGTATCTTCATGGCGAGAAGGCCAAGCTGGAGAAGGAGCGGGACTCATTGAAGGCTGAGATGGCCGCCGCCAGGCAGTGGATCGCGGAGCTGGAGGGTGAAGTCACTGAAGCGCGGGAAGAGGTGAAGAACGCTCGGGACTCCGAGAAAAAAGCTGCAGAGTCTGCCGTGTCATGGAAGGAGAAGGCAGACCACCTGGAGGATCGCCTTCCCTCGGAGAGGCACGAGGCCGTGGAGGAGTACAAGTCCTCCGAAGAGCTCATCGCTATGCTCACTGCTGCCCAAGATAAGGCTGTCATCATGAAGTTTAAGGAGTGGGTGGCGGCCGGGTATTTAGATGAAGCTAAATTCAGGCGGGGTCTCCTCCAAAAAAAAGAAGAAAGATCGGGAGGCGGCGATCAAATCTGGTGCCGGTAGGTCCCAGAGTACCGGTGGCGAGCGGTTGTAAATAAAATTCTCCGCCTTTTTTTTGAAATTACCTATTTGAACAATTGTCTAATTTTGTCTGGTAGTCCAGGCTGTTTGTGAATGGAAATATCCTAAATTTGAATGGGAATTAGAAAGGAATTAAAATTTCTAGGATTTTCGTACCTTGAGCATTTGTTTGCATCACTTATTACCGGAATAGAGTAACTGACAATAGCTATGTCCGGGAATGTCCGGGGTAGGTAAAAAAAAATGCTAGAAATGGTCTGAATAATTCATTTTTCCATTCAAATACCACATGGTGGTTAAATACAGAATGAGTACCCATTAGGTAGCTTGCCATAGCTGTATGTTCAAAAAGCAAAAGCTAGGACAAGATGCTCCCGGAGCTACTTGTAATAGTACCGCAGGCGCTGGGTATTCCATGGATGCCTGGAAACGACCCCGTTCATGTCCCGGATAAAAAAGGTTGCGGGGCCTACCTCTTCAATGATCTCGTAAGGGCCTGTCCAGGATGGATCCAGTCCCCGGGGCTCTGGATAGAATTGCTTCATGACCCAGTCCCCTAATTTTAATGTCCGGGACTGTACCTTGGCATCGTAGTAACGAGCTATCCTCCGCTTGTTTGCCAAGTTATGCATGTGTGCCACATCTCTTCGTTCCTCGAGTAAATCAGCATCGAGGTGTAGGCCTTCCGAGTTGGTACCCGCATCGAAGTATTCGATCCGGGGATTCTGGATTTGTGTTTCAATAGGGAGTACTCCTTCTGATCCAAAAGCCATGCAGAAAGGGGTATCTCCGGTGGCCTCCGTTGCCGTGGTTCTGATAGCCCATAACACCTCCGGGAGTTTAGCAGCCCAAAGACCCTTGGCTTCGTCAAGCTTTTTCTTCAGTATTTTCTTGATGATCTTGTTGACAGCTTCGACCTGACCATTGGTCTGGGGGTGAGCCGGGGAAGCATAGAGGATCTTAGTGCCCAGGTTCTGTGTGTAAGCCCTCAACTCATCATTGTCAAACTGGGTACCATTGTCCTTGACTATGGTATCCAGGACTCCAAACCTGCAGTAGATGTTCTTCCATAGGAAGCTTTTGACCTTTTCCGTGGTGATGGCGACGAGAGGTTCTGCCTCCACCCACTTTGTTTGGTAGTCCACGGCAACGATGGCATATTTGAACTGTCCCACCGTTGTGGGAAGTTTACCAATCAAGTCCAAACCCTACTGACAGAACGGCCATGGTGCAAGGAGGATGGAAAGGGCGATGGGCGGTGCCCTTGGGATATTTGCATACATTTGGCATTTGTGGCACGAACTAGATATTGTTTGGGCCAGGGCCGACATGGTTGGCCAGAAATATCCTGCCCTTAGGGTCTTGTGTGCCAGAGATCGGGCTCCGGCATGGTTACCACATACACCAGCGTGAATATCCCTCATTATTTTGTGACCTTCCTCCGGTGTTACACACTTCAGGTTTGGAAAGCAATGCCCTCTTTTGTACAGTTTGCCATTCATGATCGTGTATCGAGCTGACCATAGCTGTAGTCTTCTGGCCTCGACCTTATCATCCTGTGCTAGGCCGTCGACCATGTATTTCAAAATTGGGTCCATCCATGAAGCTGTGTGATCTACCGCAAATATTTTTGACACCATCTTAGAAGTGCTAGGCCCCGCGAGTATTTCGACCTTAGTGGCCCCATATGTAGGGCTTGGAGAAGTTGATGCGAGCTTAGCAAGGGCGTCTGCCTTGTCGTTTTCTGCCTTTGGTATTTGGGTAAAAATGTAAGAGGTAAACCTCTGAACTAATGCCCGGGCCAAGGCCTGGTAGGAGGACATGTGGGGCTCCTTTGCCTCGAAATTACCGTTGACCTGTTTTACGACTAACTGAGAATCACTGAAGATATTAAGGTGTTGTACCCCCAGTTCCCGGGCGATCTGCAGACCTACTATGAGTGCTTCGTACTCTGCGGCATTATTGGATGCTTTGAAGGCAATTTTGAGGGCGTACTCGTATACTTGATCGTCCGGGCTAATTAGCAGGATACCGGCTCCACTGGTTTTCTTGTTGGAGGCGCCATCAACGTATAATCGCCAAGTGCCTGGGGGAGGTGGAACTGGGGTTTGCGGTTCAGGTGATTCCAGGGGTGGGTTATGGGAGGGAATTGACTCGGAAATAAAATCTGCTGCGGCCTGGCCCTTAATAGCTGTCCGGGGCTGGTACTTGATATCGAACTCCCCTAGCTCGATGGCCCATTTAATTAACCTGCCCGATGTCTCTGGTTTCTGCAAAACCTGCCTCAATGGGTGATTAGTGTAAACGGTGATTGAGTGTGCTTGGAAGTAATGTCTGAGCTTCCGGGCTGATACCAGGAGAGCTAGTGCCACTTTTTCAATGTCCGGGTACCTGGATTCTGCACCAGTGTACCCTTTTCCAGCATAGTACACTGGGTACTCGCAATCGGAGTCCTTCCTAATTAGAACTGAGCTCACAGCTGTTGATGATGCCGCCAGGTATATGTAGAGCATTTCTCCGAGAACCGGTTTGTAGAGTAGAGGTACCTCTGATAAGTATGCCTTCAGGCCAAGAAAAGCAGCCTCGTGCTCCGTTGTCCAGGATATTACCTCGACGTGCTGGGTTTTTAGCAATTTGAAAAAGGGAGTGCACTTGTCCGTCAGCTTGGAGATGAACCTTGACAGGGCGGCGACCTTGCTAGTAAGAGATTGGACCTCGTTCCGGTAGGTTGGGGATACCATGTCTAATATAGCCTGTACCTTCTCCGGATTTGCCTCAATTCCCCTGTGGCTAATGATGTACCCGAGAAATTTTCCTACCTCGACCCCGAAGATGCACTTCTGTGGGTTAAGCCGCATACCATTGCGCAATATGATGGTGAAGATGATTGATAAGTTGGTTACGTGATCCTCCGAAGTTAAACTTTTCACCAGCATGTCGTCCACGTATACCTCCATGATAGTGCCGATAACTTCCTCAAACATGAGTTGACAAGTCGCTGATAAGTGGCACCTGCATTCTTTAACCCAAAAGGCATGACTTGGTAGCAATAGAGACATTTGTCTGTGGTAAAGGCAGTGTGCTCCTCGTCTGCTGGGTTCATTCGAATTTGGTTGTATCCACTGAACGCATCCATGAAACTGAGTAACCGGTACCCAGCAGTGGAGTCGATTAATTGGTCAATTCTCGGGAGCGGGAAGCTATCCTTGGGGCACGCTCGGTTGAGGTTCGAGTAGTCCACACACATGCGCCATGATCCCGGAGATTTCTTTGGTACCATGACCACGTTGGCCAACCACCGGGGGTATGTTACTTCCCTGACAAAGTTGATGGCTATCAACTTCTTTACTTCAACCTGGATAGCCCGGTACTTATCGTGTGTGAAGGTCCTTCGTTTTTGTCTTACCGGTGTCAAGTAAGGAACAATACTAAGATTGTGCGTGGCTATCTCTGTCGGTATACCGGGCATGTCCTCATACGACCAGGCGAATGCGGGTGTGTTGAACGGAGAAACGAGATCAACCCTTCCCTAACAACCGGAGACAGCCTAGTACCTATCCTAACAGTCCTGTCCGGGAACTGCTCTGATAGCACCACATCTTCAATGTCTTCTACGGCACCGGGCCTTTCTTCTTCTGAACTGGTATCATCTCTGGGATCCTCGTACTTGTCCATCAGAGGGTTCGTAGCTACGTGCAACATTTCAGACTTTCCCTTACCGCGAGATACAGTTAGAGAATAGCATTTCCTCGCGGCGGCCTGATCACCCCGGATCGTAGCAGTGCCGGCCGGGGTCGGCACTTTCATCATCAGCATGTGACCTGCTATGAAGGTTTTCAGACGCCAAAGTGCCGGCCGGCTCAGGATGGCATTATAGGACGAGACGCAGTCCACTACGATGAACTCTGTTTTGATGGTTGAACAATTTGGATTTTCGCCTATCGTGATCAACAGGTAATCTGATCCGAGTGGTTGGACGATATCTCCTGAAAAACTAATGAGGGGCTCATTATCTTGTGACAGCTTGGCTCTTCCTCTATTCAAAGCTTTGTATGCATCGCGAAATAATACGCTCACTGAGGCCCCGGGACATTATATAGTGGTCCATTTGGAGTGTGATTACGAAGGGATCATCATGAGGCATCTTCAGATCGGCTTCCTCCTCCTGCAGGAATGTCACCGATGTCCACCTGGTGCCACCGTCTTGCTGCGGGGCCTTGTGGAAGTTGAAAACTTCCGGACGGCCGAAACTAGAATTTCGTTTCTTCCCCTGGGGAGGCAGCTCTTTCGGGCCTCCACCGTGGATCGTGAAGATCTGGCCATACACGTCTACAGTCTTATCTCCTTGGAAGGTAGGTATCGTTGAAGCTTGCCCCTCTGGATGAGGGACTCGATTGTATTTTTTAAAGCAACACAAAGATTGGTATTGTGTCCGGCATCCTCATGATAAGTGCAGAACTTTCCGGTATCCTGGTGGGTAAGTTTACTTTTCGAGAACCTCCTTGGGGGTGGTCCCGGTATCTCATCTCTGTTTTCGTTCCAGATAGTCTCGTATGAAGCGTTGAGGATAGTGAATACTTCATACCGGGGTGGTGGTGGTGTGTGCGAGGCCTGCTGTACCCTCGGTTCCTGGTGGGGGTGAGTGGTCCCGTAACTGTTGGACTTGGACGAGGACTCCTTGCTTCTTTTGTTCGAGGTATGGGGTGACCTATCATGACTATGGGCCCACTCCCTTTTTCGTGTCTCATCCCTGACAGTTGAGGCCGGTGCGGAGAATCTTAGCTCTGGTCTGGGGGTGTCCCCGTATGTTTCGAATTCGGCATGAGCGTGTCTGATGGCAGTGGCCATCAGCTCGTCGTAGTTAGCTGGAGGATTATGGTTGATCCCGTAGAGAAATTCTCCGCTCCTTAATCCCCTCCTGAAAGCCAGCTCAGCCAGTTCCTTATTAAGGTCCAGGCACTTAGCGGTAGCCGCCTGCCATCGATTTACAAAAGACTTCAGAGTTTCATCTTCTCCCTGCTGGACTTTTAACAGGCCCTTTGGTGTGTGTATCCCATCAATGCCTAAGATGAATCGAGCGACAAATTTGTCAGCTAACTCCTTAAAATTCCCTACAAAACCGACCGGCAGTTCGTAGAACCAACTCAAAGCCTCCCCTGACAAGGTCTCCTGGAACATATTACAACACACTTCGTCCGTATATCCCTTGGCATTTGTTTGCGATCGGAAAGCCTGTAGATGCTGGTAGGGGTCTCCAACTACCGTATAGTCAATCTTCAGTGGTTTCGATGTATTCGCTCGAATGGCTCCTCTAACCTGTTGGGTGAAAGGCCCCGGGCGGTCCTCGTAACTGTTCATAGCTCTCCAGGTGTCTCTATTTTCTGTGGCATGTACCCTTGCCTGCAGGGCATGTAAAGAGTTGCTCATTTGTACGAGTAATGCAGTGTTTGCGTCGGTTACCGGTGGGATATTGTGAACTGGTTGTGGTAACGGTGGTGGTGGCAGATGCCTCAAACTTTCAGGGAATAAGTCTACCGGTATCTGGATTATCCGTTGACTGCCCTCCGTAGGAGGTGCTAGGGCGGTGCTGGTGTCTCCTGTTATCGGGGCAGCGTTCACGCCTGCTGTTAGCTGGGATGCTCTAGCCAGGGCCTGAGTGAGTGCCTCGTTGTGCTGGTGCCTCCTGTCCAGTGCTCGGGCCAGCGCTGTGTTTTCATCTTCCAAATCCTGCATTCTCTGTTGCGTAAGGCGGTTTGTTTCCCTATCGGTACTCTGTTGTTCCCGATCGATCCTGGATTGTTCCCTGAAGGCTGCGATCTCAGCTCACATAGACTCCAACTCCGATACCGGAGTAACTTGATCCGGGACTATCGGGTCCAAGGATCCGAGACCATGGATTTCTCCCTGAACACTTGGCGCCTCCGGTACCCGCATCGAAGTTCCCGGAGAGAATATAAGTGCCCGGGCGACACTTCTACCCTCTCCTGTCACTTCTGGCTCATTCATGTCGCCCCCTATCTGGTGCGCCAATGTTTCTGGTGGCTTTCTCCAGGTACCTCACACAGAATGCTATACCGTCTGGGGTACCGATCCAACTCCTAAGTCCTGTATCAAGAACACAACATTAGAGGGATAAACCGTACCGGACGGTTTATACCTCTCCGATGCCTGAGTGAGAAACTAATAGATGTGTAGAGATTAAATTGTGGATAAAAGGAGTCCTTACCCCTGAAAGGTGGTTGTGCTAATGTCTTTATATTCGAGCATAGGAAAGGAGTCTCCCCTATCCTCGATGTGGGACACAGGTTCTTCTGATGTCATTTCAGCCCTCTTGTGTATATAGATGGGCTGTGCTGGCCTTGCCCCGGGCCCTGGGTGTCCGGGGTGGCATCCCATGTGAGGCCTTCCATGGTGGGTCGTGAACCCGACCCATGGCATAGTACCTGGGAGTACCGATGGGGCCCAGCCGATAGTGCCAAACCTAGTTGACTTCCCAGTATGTACAACACATATCGCCAAAGTTTTTCTACAATCAACAATAACAGGCTCTCCTCAATATTCAAGTTAATCAAGTAATGTCTAAGGAGAATGTGACAGATTTGTTCACCAAATCATTGTCTAAGGCCATATTTGAGAAACATGTGTAAAACATAGGAATGCGAAGACTTTCCAAGCTCCCTTGATTAATGTAAGGATCAGGGGGGAGGTGTAGACATAAGGGGGAGTCTAACACACACATGTCATCCTGAAATGTAATAGGTGTGTTGTGCTCTTTTCCTTCGACCAAGGTGTATTTTTTGTCACACATGGTTTTTATTATTACTTGGCAAGGTTTTTAGTGAGACAACAATTCATGCACCATTTTGTTTTTGACTTGGCACAAGGGGAAGTGTTAAAGGAAAAACACATTATGTGTCTTTGTCAAAGTAACTGGCGAAAATGGAATTGAGGAATTAGTGATTACAATTCAATCAACATTTATCGTTATTATTGTAATCGATGTTTCCGTTGTAATTCTATTCCTATATAAAAAGATTATTCTCATTTACTTTTACATCTCTCTCTCTCTCTCTCTCTCTCTCTCTCTCTCTCTCTCAAGGTAGGTTATGAAAAATGTTGTCAGAAAACTTTCAATTTGGACGTTACGTTCGGGCCAATTTTGGACGAGATTTCTTTGGACGGGCAAGTCAAGTTTTGGGCTTTAAGGACAATTTGACACCTATCAAAATTTGCCCAATAACTCCAAAATGAAGGTTGTTTTGATCCCACCAAAATTTGATCAAGGGCGACCTTCCAACTGGGGCCAACTGGTTACGTACTCCAATTATCATCCAGCAAAATTTCAACTAAGAAGTAAGAACAATCACCCATCCACAGCCGAAATGATGCAACCCCCTTTAGAAAGATTGTTTACAACTCGTTCTGTATGTTGTCCTATCAGTCCCTCGTTTGCAATAATACAGGTGTGGGTAATCGAGGACTACCATATTTCCATGCCTCCTAAAATTTAAGCACCATCCCTTTATATTCATAACGATGTTTTTAAAAAGTCAAATCTGGTTATAATTTTTTGATGTTCAACAATGAAACTGTAGTCCTGATGTGAACTTACACTTTCCTCCACCATACTGAATAATAGTTTGTGTTAATATTGTTCCATAAAACATCATTTCTGCAACACAATTACACTTAGCATGGACCCTATTGGATTATTGATAAAGAGGTCAATTATATGGTAAAGTGAAACACTTGCGTGTGCTTGATGGGATGTACAATGTACTGATTGCTCTAATTAAGCCTCTAAACAAAATATGACCCTTTATGACACGAACAGTCTAGTCTACTCGTATATATCATATATGATCAACTTACTTTGGCATTTTTGCTCTAATAGATTACCATTTACCCCTAAGATTTAGTCTAAGTACTATAAATAATAGTACGTATTACTACTATTCTTTCTTTGGTTAATTCTGTTTGGTTAGGTGTTTCTTCATAAATAGTCTTGTACTAGTCTACCTCATCAATGAGTTACTTTGGGTCCATTTGGAAAATGGGGGAGGATTCAGTGCACCGACATAAATGGATGGTTAGATTATATTAAATACACTCTTAGGTTATTAATAAAAATATTAATTATAAATATCAAGGGTTGAGATCGTCTTATAAATGTTTGGGCATTTATATCGTCGGTACATAGAATAATTTTCATTGGAAAATACTATCAAAGGGCTTCATATCAGTCACAAAATGTCATAAAATTGGTAAAGTCTAGAGTCTAAGTGGATTTAATGTTACAAATTCTATTTGACTTTCATTCTATGAATGAGTTTAGAGAAAGAAAAAAAAAAGATATCATGTGGAATATATCAAGCCTTGTATCATTTACATATGTGAGGGGAATTTGATTTTTTTTTTTTTTTTTTTTTTGAAAAAAGAAAAAAACCACTTAATCAACAAAGCTTACATTGGGAGGGGACATGAACCAAAATCCTAAGAAATCGCGGTTACAGATACCATCAGGCCAAATTGCCCAAACTCTAACCACCAAACGCCTAATTCCAAGGCTACTTTGAACATATAAACCCGAAAATTCTAGTAAAACCTTGTAATCAACCTCGAAGAATATAGCGTCCTCTTCAACACCGTGTCTGAAGGTACTAGACCACGTGCAAATGATCGCTTATCAGCAAATCGATAATAAAAGTAAACTGGAGTTGAACAACATCGTCCTCGTCCTCGGGAATGACACCATTTTCATGGCATAACACCTAGACCAATTCCTAGCCCAAAAGAGTAGGAAACCAACCCTAGCTCATAAGAGTAGGGACTTATTAAACCTGAACTAACCAAACAAAAAACCCTATTTAAAACCAAACAAAAAATCCTAATTAAACCCAAACAACAACAAGGCCCAAAGACAGGGGCCCGGCCCATACACCACTTCCCCCACCAACAATCAAGCACTGTAGACACCTATTCCCGACGCCGGCAAACACCATCGTCATCCCCCCACTGCCTCGCCGCTTCCTGACACCACCGCACCACCTTACCAAGTTGCAAACAAGATCTACATCCTGCTGACAACCACAACTAGATCCCAACGCACGACAGAAACAGATCCCTACGGGGATTCCCTCTGCCACGATCTACCCGCCTCGGCCACAATCCATCCCGCATATTCGATGACACCATGTTCCACCGTCGGAAAGAAACAAGCCACCGCAATACCTCAACACCCAGAAGGACAAATCGAGAACGATATGCCCAACCCGATGTCAAGAGCCCACCCTCCTCCCTTAGACCGCATCTCTGCACTGAGGGCCTGCCACTAATCAGCAACGACATCCCCTCCCGGGCCGGAACGCTGTGGCGGAAGTGCTGGCATCGTTCGGCTGGAAGAGAACAAACCTTCGGGATTTTTCCTTTTTCTCCTCGCGTGGGGCGTGTTCCAAACCTCTTGAAATATTAGATGATTAGAATGCAGGGGAATTTGATTGTGGAAGCAAATTTTGTAAATTGATCATTAGATGTTATTTATGTATGCAAATTGGTTAAAACAACTATCCATATAAAAAAATACATTATTCACATTCTTAACACTAAAATTTAAAATCGGCCAAATTTAAGAGATAAATCCAAATGATTGATTTGAGTTATATTTATATCCGTAATATATATATATATATATATATATATATCATTCTTATTAAGTTCGAACACCAATTACCAAGCTTATTTTTGGAGCAAACTATCGGATGAAAATGGTAATTTAGCCTTATGAAGATACCTATAATGGTACATTACCATGTTCCTTTTCGAGCACAAAGCTTTGCTTTTTAAGAAAAGGATCATCCCATCCAATTAGAACTAAGAATGAGATGGGTACAAAATCTATATTTTCCAATTTGCTATTCACCCCGAAGCCGACCTAGTAGAAGGCTATAACCGTGTGAAGTCATTGGGGGATTCAATTAGTGATCTTTAGATTCAGACCAGAAGCCAGAAGAAAAGGGTTTCTTGATGATATCTTTTCTTACACGTGTGGTCCCCGAAAGAAAATTACCACCCTAAAAGTTAAAATTATTATGAAACCCTAAGGCTCACGTGTAGCGTTCAATGCACTTACTAACCGTAATAATGTAAAAATTCATCATTAGCCATGCAGCAGTTGGAATTATGCGAAATCATTAAAAACGACCTCAGAAAATTAAAGCAGTCTTCGAAGCCCTTCAATGGCGATGAGGTCATTCGTGCCCTAAAGGAAACGAATAGCCCGTGGCCTCTTTAATTTCCTGCGGGTCACTGTAGGAACAGAAACCTTCCCATCATTAACGTTAAATCGTGGAAATCTTAAGCCATCACGTGTTGCCACCCAATCAAATTGAAGGGAGTCAACTCTCTCTGTTACCCAGAGGGTGATGCAATCATCTTCTTCACTTTCCCTCCAATTTATTTGTTTTGGGGTAAATAAGAGATGAGAGGTCATAATTGTAATTATAGGCAATGGTACATGATGATGGGTGTTCATGAATGCCTCTGGTAATCTGTGACCATGCAAAGATCTCCAGCTCACTGGCATAAGGCATTTATGAAATCAAACAACCCTAAGCTGTAAAACCCAGCCCCCTTTGGAATCATGAAACCCCGTTCTTTCTGTTTTCTTTTCTACTTTTTGGCACTGATCTTTAATAAAAGGGTGCCGGCTCAAATTTGCTGCAGAAAGCAAAATGGGGTTATTTAAGATGGTGGTGTTCGAAGGAAGGAACGGATTATTACTTAGGGGAAGAGAAACTATTATTATGGGGGCTTCGCCATCATTGGTTGGTTCAGAGAACAGGTTTATAATTGCTGCTTTAGATTTCATCTACACAGAGTACATAATGGTCTATTAATTTAGTCCTCTCTATCTCTAGCTCTTGCAGATGCGTAAAGAGCTAAGCACCCTTTTGTCCCCATGGTTTGGTTGACTGGGATCATCGTTTGAATGACGGATGGATTGACCTAGCACATGAAGAACCACTATGACTACTATCTTGGTCAACGAAAATTTTTCTATGCACTGATGGTATAAATAATTCGACGTTTATTAGGTGATTTTTTTCTTTAAATTAAAAAAAAAATTAGATATTTATGGTTTAAATTAGAGAATCATGTCGCATCTTTATTAAGAATTAAGATTTTGGAGCTTTGATGTGAATCATGTGATGCGATATGATATGATGTGATCAAATTTTTTTTTGGAGGATATGATATGAGGTAAAATTAATATTATATGTTAAAAAAACATCCATACACATCCATCCGATCACTAACAATAAAATCCTTATAAATGAATAATATTAGGACTCTACCAGATGTTTCTTCAAAAGAGACATTTCACGCAGTGGTAATGGTTTTTTTTTTTTAGGGAAGCGGAATCAAGTTCCATTAAATATATCAACGACCTCACTCGGTCAAGTTAGAGGATTCGAAAATCCCACATAATACAACTCAACGCCCAAAGTAGACTACACAAATTAAGCAGAAATGCCAAAAAAAAAAAAAAAAAACTAACAAAACAAAACCTAAAACCTAAAAATCTCTTACCTCCATCCTACCCGAAATCATATCCACTGAATTGACAAGCTTCGATGTATAAAGACCTCATTGGTGTACATCTCTAGGTCTCTACCCATTAACCAACATATAGCTACAACTCAAGGCAATAGAAGTTAGGAATAAAGCGAAGCTCAATTATTCAAACAGAAATAAAAAAACAACTGAAAAATACTAATACCTGCACCACCCTGAATAAAGCAGCTAACATGGAGGAATTGATGCCAACGACCCATTGGTGTACATCTCTGCAACCACCCTAGCATGCACTAAAAAACAAGGAAGTGTAGGGCCTCAACACCTAATCCTCCTGGCAGGGGACCTATGATCCATCCCCTTCACAGCTAGTCTTCCATCATCTGTTGCTGCAAGCTTAGGTTTGTTCAGCCGACCACGGGGTCTTCTCTTCTTCTTCGAGACTTTCTCAATAAAGGCAACCGGTACATCCACTAACGCTTCCGGCTGCACCTCCACAGGGACAATCGCTTTCAGATGCTTCCCATCCAGAACATGATCATCCTCCCGCTGCTTTCGAATGCCCAACACACTAGCATGCTCCCCAAGGTCCAGCAGCTCCTTTGGCCTACTGCACAAGTCGCAGCAGGAGACCCTAATTCAAAATTATGGTTTCCCGCCGAGAAAATCACAACAGCCCCAGACCCAGGTCGTGACTCCTCCATTTCCCGACCTGCAGCAAACAATGACACCAGTCAGCCATCTCCGACAAACCTTCAACCTTCCCAGCCACCGTCGAAGACCCTCTTGTCAAACTTGGATCAAGTGTTGTCACAGACGGCAAAACTAGCTCCAGACTCAAGCCAGTCTCGATCTCAGATTCCATCAACAACCCTAGTGCCATCATAGCCTCTGTCAGCCCTTTGTCGCAGCCTCCCTCAGCATGACCAAAGTAGCCACAACCCGTGCAAATGTCGTAACATTTCTTATACCTGAGATTGAGGTCCACCGATACCTTCTGTGAGAAATAAAAGGTGCGCTTAGCCTAAATTCGACGACGAATGTTGTGGAGCATTCTAATCCTCTAAATGGCTTCTTTCTTCTGCAGAGCGGCATGATCATGGTGAACAAACCTCCCCAAAGCATTCCCGATTAGGGTTAGGGCTTTAGCATTGTGTATGGCTACACGCAAGCATTTGACCTCCACACACACCTCGAGACGATGCAGTGGTGTGTCTACAAGGCCTCCGATACCATCATAGTCCGCTAACAGCAGCATGGAATTGCAAAAGTACGAAGGTCCATTATTAAGAACTCGATCATTTTCCTCCCAATCCTTGAATTGGAAGACAAGAATTCCTCCCTCCTCTTGTCAGATCAAAACTCTCTCCTTCAATCCCCAGATACTGGAGAGTCACTGCCGAAAGCGACGGGATCACCACCAATTTCTTGGCTAAGAACCGGCCACATAGATAGAAGAATGGGTCTCAAATTGCATCACCACCCCCAACTAGGCTCACAATGGCCTCTTCAGATATTGTAAGAGTAGACGTCGCTGCCTCCGCCATCACTTCGAATGACTCGATCAGTTTGTCGACTAGAGAAGACCCTAGTAGAGCAAAAGTCGACTTTTTTTCTATTGTCACTGTTAATTTCATACAATGGTAACTTTGAATAACTACTTGTTAAAAAATGAAGAAGAAAATTACCAAATTTAGTGCATGCATTGCAGAAAATAAGGATGAAATTAGATTCAGTTTAGATACACGTACAAAGCAAAGAAGATTTAATTTTTTTGCTTTTATCTATTAATGCCTATTTACTATGTTACGTCATGGCTAGAATAGGCTTACTTTAATAATTAAGCATGATTTGTCATATAAATGGTCCCAGCCTATGTACGCCGTGGTGTTTCTGCATCCCAACTTCTTACCTATCTGTAGATGGTAGCGAAATGATATATAATGGTCATTCTTGCCTTACCTTTATTATTAATGAAAAATCCTTATGATGCTTTATTTCATAAAAAAAACAAAGGACTATATAAGAATATTTTGAGAGATAGTTAAATTGAGAAAGTAGAAATTATTAAAAGTTTCTTTATATGTATTATGAATTTTTATATACTATGTCTTTTATGTATTTCATCAATATTAATGTTTTTGTGATATTTTTTTATGTATCTTTTCTTTGAAAGAAATGTGGACTTTATTAACGCATGCCAAGATGACCATTACATATATTTTTGCTGCCTTCAACTAGACAGATCAAGAAGTTGTAGTAAGAGAACTATTGTGATACATAGAAACAGACCATCTATATTCGAACTAACCACTCACTTATTTAAAAACGAGCCTATAAACTATGGAGAATAGTATGACATAGTAAATAGGCCCCTACAACACCTATCTATATTTTTTTCCTTGCCCTTCAAGTTAGGGTTGGGGCTTACTTGAGTACAGAATCATTAAGACCTTATCAGCAGAGACTTTCTTCGACTTAAGAGTTTTGTTTTTGGACCCTAAAGACTTGCCTCTTTTCTTCTTTGCACTTGGCAGATCCATTAATGGCTTTGGCATTATGACTATAGCGGGCACCAACATGCCTCCTGGAGTTTCAACAAGGCCTCAAGACTTGGCACTGAATTTAGAAGGGAATTTAGGTATCTTTACCTTTTTTGTGGGGGCAACCGGGCTTGTCTTCCCTTCGAGCAAAAATCATACATAAACTTCAATTTTTTCTAGGGAGGGAAATGATCTCTCCTGCCTAGCTTGACTGTCAACCTCGACCGGTACAAGAGCAAAGGAGTCATCATCATTGACCGTCCTCGCTTCTGCACTTCTAATGACCCACAGACCATTGTGGTTTGCTTGATTCAGCTCCACCGAATAGTGTACTACCCACTAGTGGCAGATTGGGAGTGGTGATGCCATGGAACCTAAATGTTCCCTCCTTGAATTGATGCCAATTCAATTCCAAATTCTGGCTCATAAGTCTAGTTTGTGAGCCACAAGTTGATATGTGCCTTTCACAGCAAATGGTGCAGTAGCTAGGGTGCAAGCACCATTTTCATGGAAAACTCAATCACACATACTACATTTTTCCACCAAGTTTTCGAATAGGAAATGGACTTCCTGTTCAAAACCCTTAGCAAAAATTTATTTATTTCCCAAAAAAAGTGGATTTGAGATTGAATGAGAAACTCAAACCCTAATCTCCCCTGTAACATCAAACAACTTCCGATCGATATCCAAGTATTTTTCGGCCACTGAAACGACATCAACAATGGTTTTTTTGTCTGTTCATAAGCAGGTGGCATGTTAGTTATCCAGACCCAGAAGAACAGATCCTGCATTGGTACTAACTATAGAGGTGCGATCCCGTCATAAAGTTGCAGCACCATTAGAGCCCGGTTAAAACTCCAAGGCCTGCCTATCAAAACCTTTCTACAGTCACTCTGGGGATCAAAGGAGAACAAAAAGCGGTTAGGAGTCTGCTTCTAGACGTTGAAGCTTTGATTCAAAACCCAAACTCGACGGAAGTGGCACCTCAAATCCATTGCCGTAGTCAACTTCGTGATTAGAGGTCATGTAAGGAGGTATGATTGGGGATTTCTCTGTGCACCTCCCTCAAACATACGAGAGATGTCGACAACCTCATTACTAGCAATTGCAAGCGAGTTAGCAAAGCTTTTGGTGACAGAATCGTTGTTAGACATGGTTGACGAAGGAACAAAGTGTAGTCCGAGCAATCTGGCTGCAGAAATGATTGACACGGAGGCTGGATTTGGATTCTAGGGCTTTCTAGGTTTGGTGCTGCCAAAGAGCCTTTAGAAATAATTCCAATAAGTTAGCAAATCTTTTTTTATGTATCTTATTAATTATTACTATATATATTCGCTGGATCCTAAAAGATGTCTAGAAAAATTATTTTCTTATGCACTAGAGAGGATATTACTAGAGTACACTGGTTCTGAGTTGAGACAAGATAAATTTATTATTTAATCGAGGTTATTAATTTATCGAACATTCATTTATCGATATTTTATTGTAGATGATCAAGGAAAATCCAATACTAGGTTTGAATATAATTTATAATTTATAATTTTAAGAAAACATTTAACACACAGTTATAACAAACTGAGAGCTCCAAAAATATCGGAGGGGAAAACCTAGACCGCGTTGAGAGCGATGCTCCGTCCGACGGCGCGCCCTAAAGGCTTCGTCGTCGGACGGGCCCAAGGGGACCTAGTGTCCGGTGGTGAGTTGCCTAGTCGGAGTGAAGGCTGTTGGGGGTTGGCGGCATTGTCTCGACCGACTGGAGGTTCTAATGGTGGAGGATTGCGGCGGTTTGATACGGGATCGATGTTGTCGAGAGTGAAACGCAGACTGTTAACGTCGGCCCGGTCCGAGTTGGTGTTGCGAGAGTGTCGATCACCGGAAGGTGACGATTGGGAGGCAACAGAGCTGGGATAGGAGTTGAGATCGGATAAATCGGATCCGATTTGGTTTCAACAGTTTGTGATCGATCTTGGGTGCATCATTTCCTTTAGCCGACGTAATGGGGGACTGAGACGGGTTACGATCTCTCTGCGACAAGCTGGTAGCGGTGGCGATGCCGTCGGTGGTCGGAAGGTGAGGTTGCCAGCGAGATTCTGGCTTTTTTCATCCTACAGCTTTGGGCTTTGGCTTGGGCACGATGGTAATTGGGCCTGGGTTTCTGCTCTAGGCCCATATTATTATGTTTCTTTTTCTATTTGTTGTTTTTTACAATTAGTAAGATGCGGCTTTATGCCAGCAATAAGACCCTATCATTTTTCGGTAGGGCGACGTGGGATTTGTCCCGGTATGCACACTCAGTGTGCCTTGTTTGGCCTAGTAAGGTTGTGAGCTATTTGCTTGATCAAATGGACGCAACCTCCTAGTGGCAGGATGAAATTGAGTGTCGTCGGATTTATTTCTGTGCGGCAACATAGTAGGAAAGCTTTGTTATTTGCAATAATGCTTATTCGTTATAGAGTTATCTTTCCGGTATGTCACCGCTATCTCAAAGCAAATAGAGTAGTCATTCGTGCACTCTTTGCTAATTGGTGCTTTTCAGAGTACATAGATTTTGTGGAGAGTCTTTGTATTATTTCAGAATGTTCTCTTTATGCTTATTGTAATCTGGGGTTCAGGCTCTATGTCCCACCCCCCCCCCCCTCGTATTCTGCAATTTCATTAATCAAGACTTGAGGGCAGCCGCACCAGCCCCATTTCAAAAAAAAATAAAAAATTATAATTTTAGCACAAGTATAGTACATACCAACTATATATCAAGCATAAATAAGGTACACATTAGCACCAGATTATTCACCTGGGATCACACCCAAGTGTTCCAGGGTCCAACCTCGGACCATGGCTACCATATTTAAGATGATACCTCACCCGGGAATCATCCAAGGGGCAACCCTACTTTTAATGCTACTCCTACCTAATACAACACACTCGGGACGAGGCATCCTCTCCCAAATCGAAGTTCAAACATCAGTCAGCTCTCATTCACCCTATTTAACGGATCATTAATCACCATTAATGATAACCGTTAACTCTTCACATACCATTACTCTGTCAACATTAATACAAGGTACCTGACTTAGGCATAATAGGAAGTGCAGTCAGCATGTCCGGTTGACATCCTGATGCCATGTGTAATACTCTTAACAAATAGTAGAACTTTACAAGCAACACTGCCCCAAGACTCATCCGTGCTTCTATTACCCTGCACTGGACTGTTATGGAAACACATATGAGTTTGTATCCAATTAGTACAATATATTCAACTATTTTCCTTTTATTGATAAAAAAATAATAAATAAATAAAAAATCTTCTTTTTATGAATGCATTGAAGTTTGAGGAGACTACACAATTTATTTATTTTTTTGAATCAAAGGAAGATATCATTCATTCAAGACCAAATGGCACATACTAGGGCTGGCTCGGTAACGGTAATCGGATTTTTTGCTCTAACACCGCTACAGAACCGAAACTCATCAGTTCTGAATTTTTTGAACTACCACCGATACCGATAGATTGGTTACCGATGAATCGGTATACCAACTTTGCCGCTCGGTTTCGGTTTGTCGACCGACGTTGTGGCGGCAGTGAGGAAGAACATCGGCCCTCCTAATTCCATATCTAGAAATTTAGTTGGAGATCCGATTTTTGATTCATATCTAGAGGTGAAAGAACAAGTGGAGGAATGAATAAGTAAAATGATGAGAAAATGGAGGAAGAAGCAAAAGAATATAAGAAAAACAAGAGCCAGAAATGGAGAGAGAGATAGAGAGCAGAAAGTGAGAGAACAGAGGAGAAAGAGAAACAGAGAGAACGAAGAAGACGACTCATTTCTTTCATCATTTCTAATTCCATTTAATTACTTGCTCTTCCTTAACTTTACACAAGCAAGCTTGTGGCCTAGTGGTAAGAGGCTCGAGTTTGTTGTGATGGTGGCAAAGGTTCGATGCTTGGCAGACGCAAGAGCGTAGGATTTTTTGGAATTAAATCCAGAAACTGCTATCTCGGTGGTTCGGTAACACCGAACCTATACAATTGGTTGTACCGCTATCGAGCAGATAACTTTGCTACGGTACGGTAGTACCGTGCCGTACATTCGGGTACCGGATTTGTCTGCGCTGAGGCCACTGGTTATGTTGGTTTCGGTAGGTATGGTAATTTAAGCCAGCCCTATCACATATAATGATTTTCTATGCTTGTATCCTAAATCATTTAGTCACGCAAATTAGAAAAGACCAAGTATTATCTAATGATATAAAGAACACTCACTTATTAAGCAAGCCTCCCACTATAATGTTTAACATTCTAACACAAAATCAAATTTTAATTTGATTCGCTTCGCTGATGCTTTCAATTGTCGTGTTCAAGGAACCTCTTCACTTATATGTAAAAATACAACATAACAAGTAAGTACAAAACTGAAGAAACCTATTTTACAAGTTTATCCTTACCCTTAGAGCTAATGCGAGAAACTTTAGTAGGATAAGTATCAATCGAAAGGGAACCTATGTCATTTCTGTTTAGTCTTAGATGGTGCTTAATTTTTTGCTCCAAGAGGACGACCTCGTTTCTTCTTTATCGCAATAGCTTCCGGCTTCATCTGCATCATTTCTTTCTCTGGTGCTTCAACAAGTCCTAGAGACTTGGGTGTATATTTCAAAGTAAATTCCGGTTGCTTGAGCTTCTTCATGGCATTCAAAGATTAAAAATAAAAATCTAGCTTCACCGGATACTTCAATTTTTTAGGAGACACATTAAGGTTTGAAACCTTAGACCTTTTACATAGAAGGGGTTCCGCCACAACTACCAAAGTCAGGGCAATCATCAAGACGATGTTCTGGATGCCATACCACCTCAGAATGTTTGTCCTTTTTGGGATGGAAAATCTGTTGCAGATTAGAAAACATGGAACTTGAAAAACTTCTAGTTACCTGAGATGAAAACTTAAAGGTAACTTGAACCACTAGAAACTGATTTGAGCCTAAATAAAAACTAAGAACATAAAGGTTTGGTGATGCTATTACTTGTGCTGCAACAGTTGTTATCACACTTCTTAGAAGTGTGAAAAATCAGACCGCATTCCTTGCATCTTCTTATGAGATTCTCATAGGCAAACTCAATTTTTTTCCTCAACTTCAAGAACCAAACTCTTTACCTGTTTGAGTATGACTAGTTTGTTCTATCATGCCTAACCATAACCCTTGTCTCAACTTTTTAAACAACTTGTCATCCAGTTCAAGGAGGAACCTTGTCGTAGAAGCAATGTTTTGTGGTTCTTCAAACGCATGAGAACTATTGAGAACGTTCACCCTAGGCCTCATCATTTGGCCCTAAACCCGCCCTAAGCTCGCCCGGCCCCCGACCCGACCCTTGCATTATGGCGGGCCGACCCTACCCTTTCTAAAATAGGGTAGAGTATGGGTCATGCAAATGAAACTCAGCCCTGCCCTATGGCCCGACCGTAAATTTAATATTTTATTTTTACTATTTTCTAATATATAAAAGTGAAAATATAAAATCTACATTTGTTATATTAGAAAATGGGTATGTCTTTGATAAGCCCAATTGATGTCTTGAAAATCAATATATATAATCTCATAATTATACATGCGTGATGATTCAGTCATCGATACAAAATACCTGAAAATTTTTTCCCTTTTAAACCAAGTACATACTGATGACCTGAACCCACTATGTCAATACAACCTTGCACCGCAAAGTCAAATATTACACAAGTTACTAATTAAATTGCCATAACAATATAATAAGTAAATACTCCTCAAAGCTTACTACAAGCGAAAGTCTTAATCACGGTAAAGTCACAAAATTGGCTTCCTACCGTAAAGTTGCAAGGACGCTACCTCAGTTTCAGCCACGATTACCCTGACCTGCAGGATTAACCCCTACACCATTAAATAGTACATCGGGTTACCACACAACAAACCCGGTAAGCTTATGAAAGCTCGTATGAGTAAACTCAAATACAACAACCCAAACAACTCACACAAATCACGGGAAAAACCCACACGTTCTAGCCCTCAAAAGTCAAACTTAACGTCCAATTTGGACGGAATAGTAGAAATTGGACACGGTTGATTGAAATTGGAAAGTTTAGGGGGTAAAAATTCAAAATTGAAAGTACAATGGATGAAATGATGACACCCCCAAACCTCAAGGGGGTAAACTGAAATTAATCCTTCTAATTAAGGAAACAACTCACACAAATCACTTGAAAAACCCACACATTTCAATTAAGGAAACAACTCCCGTTCATCATGGACAATAAAAGAAAGAATATACTCAAAACTCTCTTTTAAAAACTCGTACTCATGAGTCATAAATAACCTCGCTGTTACCCCTATGAGATACCACGGTAGACAGACTAGAGCTCTAACTTATCATAACTATACCCTGGCTCAGGGCACGGTCCCGATAACCCACCCTCGATCACATTTCTTGATCCACGATCCTCAACTCTCAAGTCTTTGGATCCACGGTATAAATACCAAAACATTTAAAGGAGTCGCACTGGACCCAAAATATTACTCAATCCTGATCACAATCTGTGACCTCTCGATACAAAGACTAAAACATTAAGTACGTCGCAATTGATCCAAAATGTTACCCGAATCTGGAATAAAAAATTTCCCGTAATTGAACTCTATCAATTACTCCTGGTACAAGACCCACATTTAGTAAGTCACTTGTGACCTAAAAATGTTCCACAATACAGAACACTTTTCAAAACAATAGAAATCAACCATTTCCACAATATATTGTTTCCCAAAAAGTAAACCTGAAAACAATAAAATGAAACCTATCACAGATATTGTTTTCAACACAACAAAACCACCTATACATGTATATTTCACGTAAATAAATATATATATATATATATACACATACACACACACATAGTCATTCACTCAGGAATGCTACTAATACCAACTATAGTTTGCAATTAACTAAATAACTCCCAAAACGATAAGGTAAACTTGTTCGTAAATGAACATTGTGAGATTACTCACCTCAAAATCCTACTGCATCTTCTATACAGAACAAAGAATCACAATCTCAAAATATCTGTCTAAGAATACTTCGTCAAGTACCTAATCACATATAGTCACAACTTAGTACATAATCACAAGTGATTAAAGCCCGAAACCCCCATTTTGAACTAAAATCCCCATAAGTAACGCCAATCGAATTGAAACCACAACCGAGACCACCCAAAGTCTCCGGAATACTTCTACGATCGATAAAACCACAAGTTGATCGAACGCTCGAATCCTCAGGGATCAAAAAATCGAACGGTTGGAAATTGTAAAAATCATAACATATTCATACGATCTCCAAAAATTACTTATTATCAAAATGCTCTTATCAACGAGTAGATGATAAATAACATAAGAAACTGCTCCTTACATGGCCGGAACGCCACAAAAACGCCACCACAGGCACAACCACCACCGGCCAAAACTTAAAACCACACTAATCCAATTGTCCAAAATGTCAAGAATACCAAGTAGAGCAACTTTAATACATGGGGTTCAAGCCAACTCCGTCTAGATCGCCGCCTATCGCTGTCCAAAGCTAGAACTTACTGTTCACTGTGAGTTGAACCAATTCTAACGTAAATCACTCCAAACAACCACCAAGGATTGACAGAGGAGGCTGCTGCGAGCTTCACAAGCTTGGTTTGAAGCCCCGCCGTCGTAGGAGATTGAAAAACCGATCAGGTCCAACTACACTCAAAGACACCCACTTGTAGCACCACGAATGGTAGAAATCATCGCTAGAGGATGCTACAGGGAAGATCGGAACAAGGAGGCGAAGAAGTCTGTGCAGGTTTCAAGGCGGGAGGTCACCGAAGATCGGAGAAAAAGTCGAGTCGGACGGAAAATTTCTGATCCCAGGGTTTTGAAGAGAGAGAATGGAGAGAAAAGGAATATCCAAAAACAGAAAGTTTTCGAAAATATCAAATAATGATTTTCATTTTCGGAAACTTCTATTTATAGTAATTTCTAAAAATGTCAGAAAATTCCGCTTACCATAACTTTCTCATACAAATTCCGATTTCGGCGTTCCACATGTCCACGAACTCGTATCGATGCGCTCTACAACTTTTGTGAGAGAAGCTTTTGGAGAAACCTAACGAATAAAAAGTCAACCATGCATCCTGAATAATTATTCGCCGGAAATACTTCCGCTCCATCCATGAGCTACAAAACCGTCCAATAACCACTAATTAATTCTAGAAAATCCTTAGAAAATAATAACAAATTTTCGGGGTACTATAGCAGTATTTTGGAGGAGGGAGACTTCTCACCTAAGGTTTGCTGTGGTTGGGTTTTTTGGGCATGGACTTGGGTGTCATGGGTCCATATGGACTCTAGGGCTTTATTTTTTATTTTTATTTTGGTTTTTCTTTCTTTTTTACTAAAGGACTATGGGTCTAGGATTTTTTTTTTTTTTTTTTTTTTGGTGTCTGTGAGCTTATCATAAAGAAATTAAACACTTCATTCATTCATTTTATTCCTCTTCTGAGGTCTATTTTTCTTTGTTTCGGCGTATTCCTAGAAGGTGGGTGTGCTAGGGGTGTACTTTGTGGTTGTATTGGGGTGTGCTTGGTAGTGTACTCTGAGTAATCACTCTTTCTCACAGTCCCTCAAGGGCGGGTCATTATTGTACTACTTGCTGAATTGTATAATAAATGACATTTCAACCAAAAAAAAATTTTAAGAGCGTCTTGCTTTGAAGTTGCTTGTTTTCAAATGAATTAAAAATTAAAATAACAGGGATTTATATGGGAGATATGTGGAAATGTATCAACTTTATACTCATAATTGGTGACTATGACATGAGTGGTATGCTTACAAACATGCCCTTACATTTCATTGGGGTTTAGGTCTAAATATGTGGGATTACAAAAGTAGTCTGATGAACATTAATTGTTAAAACATGTGAGGATATTTAGATAAGAACTCTTTTAATTGAACCTTAAAAAAAAAAAATAGAAACTTCTATAAACTTAACAATTTATGCGTAGGGATCTCTAAGTTTTCTCTCTGAAATCCTAGTGCAACTCGCAAAACCTGAATGCATTGGATGCTTCTTATCCTTTACTCTGATGGCCTCCATCTACAACATGAAGGCTAGCTTTACTGCTTCCCTTGCGCTGGCTTCTGGCGGCGAGATAGTGGATGCTGGGATGATGGAAAGAGAAACTGCCAAGCGAAATTCTTAGGCTTATTTGTTGGGTAAGGTACTCACATGCAAACCTATTGATGTGAGATATCTAGGGCTACTACATTGTCAGCACCACAGTTGAGTGCATTGGCGAGTAGAGCAACATGCCTTGTGGGACGAGGATAACCTACATCAATTGTAGTTGCATTGTTTTTGCCAAATAAACTATTATGACAACTTATGCTTTGTTCTGCCTTAATATTTCATATTAACCATCCAAGGTTAATATTAGCTCCCTCTGGTGAGCAATTATTCTATGACGTTGGACTACTACGTTACCTTGTAATGTGGTGATTTGAGCCAGTAATATCACTAGAATTTGATAGGAACCATTGTAGGAGGTGAAAGAAAATTAAATTAAGGGAACCAATTAGCAACAAATACATGTTGCATGGACTAATAACATTAACCCGGACCACCACGTGTATCATGGTCTGGGACTGCAAAATAAGTTTTCCCCATTGATGATTAAGATTTCTATTTCAACAATTGCAACCATCATCTCTGATTTAATATAAATTACGTTCTTCTGTCAAAAACTAGAAGGTTATTATCATAACATATCTATTTCTTCGATATGGGTAAATAATTAACCAGATTTGGTATGCTTTGTTTTCAAGAGTGATACTGACTGCAAATATCAATTTCAGTAATGAAGCAAAACTACACATATGACTCACCATTTTAACTAGCGACAGAAATAGACATTACCTAAGTAATTTTTTAGGTTTTAAAATTTAGAATAATATATTAGTAAGTGTAACTAGGAAATTGGAAAAAAAAAAAAAAAAACAACTCAACTTAATCCATATCCAAAGTATGGTGTCCTAACTTTTTTCCTCTCTCTCTAAACAAACCCCCCGAAACCAGTTTCCCCACTTCCTCCCCCTCTTTGGCCAGATCTCGATCAATTTGATTGGGATCTCCAGCTGGAGAGGAGGGAGGGTACTCGTTCTTGATCTTGTTTTCTTTTCCGTTTTGCTTGTTTGCTTTTCTTTGCTATTTTGGCGATTTTCCTCAGAGTTCGTCTCCGATCCAACCTTGCTTGGTGACCCCGTACAAGTCTGCAGTATGCCGGGTCCTCAGTCAATGTTCCTTCAGCGGATCGGGGAGTGGTGGTGGCTGTTTGGGGGAGTTGTGGTGGCGGCTTGGGTTGGTCCCGAACGGTTTGGGTCCAATCTGATGGGGCGGTTTGATATGGGATGGACCCGATTTGGGAAAGGCTTGGGGTGGTCTTGGTGGCAGAGGGTGGAGGGTGGTGGTCAGGTGATTCTGATGGCAGAGGGCTGTTGGTGGTCAATCGGCAATGGCGGGGATGAGGATGGGTGGGCTCGGTTTTAATATGGTTTTGTTTTGTTGGTAATAAGTTATTTCCAAGGTTTGTCAGGTTTTAGATGCTGGTTCGGGCCCACTGCAGGTTGTGGCAAAGACAATCTTCTCTTTGGCCGTCTGGAGGATCGTTTCCTGTTCTGGAGTTGGGTCAGCAGCGATGGTGAAAAAGTTTGGCTATGGAATAAACAATCATCCTTGGCCTTCTAATGGGTTGGCCTGTCTGGTTTCTGGTCAGAAGCGATGGCGATTTGGAGCATGAGTGGATTGACGGTGTTGACATTAGGGTGGTGATGGTGTTGGGTTTACTTTAGTCCTAGGTCTGACGGTCCAGCAACTTCACTTTGGTCGGGTTCGAAGTCACAACGAGTGTAGGCTTGGTCGATCAAAGGCAGGTCTAGTGGACTCTGGGTGGCGAGTTAGTGTTGACAAAGTTGAGTATCACGGATTCACTGCTCCTGCAGTCCTGCACATGTTGTCTTGCCATATAGTTGTTATGCAAGTTTTCTCTTAGTTTTTTTTGTCTGTAGTTGTCATTTTGTGAAACGCGATGGTACCAAGATTGCTCACCGTTTGGCAAAATGGCTTTGTTTGGAGTCGGAGCCTTTTAGTTCCTTCAGTCTGTCTTTATAGAGTATTAGAGTTCCAGTGTGAAGTCTAGTGGCTATTTCTGTATTAGAGATATTGTCCAAAACTCGTTGTAACCAGTTTATTATTAATGAAGTTCTTCTTTGATAAATAAATAAATAAAAAAAAAACTTAATCTATATCCACTCTATTGATTTATGAGTTTACAGTTCCGGATTACAATCAAATTGAAATAGTACGTATACGATATCATTAATATCATGGGATTGGATCAAAATTTGATTTATTGTTTAGTTAAGTGTATACCCAATAAGTGGCAATCCAAACTGAAAATATAATGTGAGAAATCTCCTGAAGTTGAACGCATTTGAACTAAAACTTAACACTACAATGTACTTTTGGCATAGAGAAATATTAACTAGTCAAACATAAGTATCCTTAGTCTCAGGATTGGGACTCATTATCAAGACAATCCCATCTATCACCACAAAACTGGACTTGTCCTGGTTCTACTCCACAGGGTAACAAGTTGAGTCTAGAACCTACTCGGAACACGCATCTTCCATTACATTTTTTTTTATTTTTTTTATTTTTACAATACAAGTTGAATCTCCAAAGAGAAATTCTCCTTTTTCAGAATAAAAAATTAAAAATACACGCATGGTTGAAATTTCTTCCGCTTAAGGGTACGATGACTTGAAAAATGGTTCAAAGTACAGAGAGATTATTCAGAGCACCGCCGTGCACTTGCACCAACATAAATGAATGGTTAGATTGCATTAAATACACTTTTTGTTTATTAAAAATAAAGTTGATAATAAATATCAAGGGTTGAGATTATTTTATAAGAGCAGGGTTACTTATACCGTCGGTGCATAGAATAATTTCCATAAAATACAATGCAAGCATCAGACCAAAAAAAAAAAAAGGTGCAATGCGAGCAAGACATGCAAGTTGTTGGTTGGTATTTATTTCATTACCAATATTAATATGAAAATGGCACCCTATGTCAATCTCTTTCCCATGTTAAGCAAAACTGAAATTAGAAGGGTGTTTTTTTGTTTTTGACTTTACAATAAAACTACCAAACCAATTTAAAGGTTTTGAAATAGAAACTGCAGGTGCAGCCTCACGCACCACATGAACCCTTCGAGTTCTCTTAAAATTGCAATGGAAACAAACCGTAGGGGGCAATAAAGTAATCACACGCATTGCCAACCCGTTGATAGAACCCATAATTAGGTTGATGTAAGCAACTCCCAAGTGGAATAGTAGAAATGAACGAGCTCCACGAGGGACAGCAAAACCAGTGTGACGATTTTGCCCACAGATGATAGAACCCATCCAAAACAGCACCTCTCAAACCATGATGGTTCACGTTAAGCCACTCATAACCCATGAGGGTTTTTAAGCTGTCTTTGGCCCCCAATTTCCTTCACACATTATTTCAAGCTCACCCCTATATTTGGCCCAAAACAAAAAAAACTTGCTTTACACTTATGATACTAGCTTGGCCTATAATTATGAGTATAATAACGTAAAACAAAACACCATCATCCGTAAGGGGGGGATGCAAATCGTGCAAGATATAACCATATCTAGAGGGTTAAAATGGTCATCTGGGTTTTTAGGTATACCCTACAACAAGTTAACCCCTCTTCCCTAAACTCCCTTTTTCCTTTTTCTTTTAGGGATTCACATTTTGGGTTAATGGGTTGCCTCAAAACAGTGAAGCACTGCTCTAGGCAAATGAAACTGTTCAAGTATCATTGTTATTCACCAAAATGGCCAGTTGTGTCCCTATTTTGGATGTATAATCCTTGATATGACCCAAAAGATCACAATATTGCAGAAGATAGATTTCTTGCCCAAATTGAATTAATAATGGCTGAACTAAATAAGGGAAGAGGAAAGAAGAAGAGGGTTTTTGGTTTTAGGAATAGAAGGAGCATAAATAAAACAAAAGAGCTATTGATGATGGAGGAGAGGAAGAGGTGGTGATGATGGTTTAGAACCCAATCCAAACCATCATTGCGAATCTTGGGACGGCCTAGCCCACCATCATTTTACATTTTAGCCATAGAAGCTAGAGAGATAGAAAGAGGAAAGAGGTAGTCATTAAGTTCCATAATTTTGAAGATTCTGCGGACGAAAATGCCCCTGCTCTGCAAAACCCCAAGCAAAACCCATCATCATTCACATGACGCCATATCCATCATCATTCATAGAAACCCAAAACACTAAAAATCTGTATTTTTCTTTTTTCTTTAAGGCTCTTAACCGGCCGCCTTCCATGCTTACACATGCATGATTGTTGTGTCAGAGAGAGAGGGGCATGTCCCCCCCAACCCTCATGAAACTCTCCCTCCCTCTCTCTCTCTCTCTCTCAAGATCCATGAAGAAGAAGCTTTCTTTGATTTTGGCCTATAAATTAAGACCCTCTTTGTTCCTTTTGTCCCTCACTTCTTCACCACACACAAGAAAGCTGTAGCTCCCTCTCTGCCTTTTACACTGCTCTACTTCTTGTTACGATACCAGATTGCCTCTGCTCTCTCCGAAACCAAAAGGTCATTTCTTTATTCATTTCTTCTTTTTCAAAACATATATACTTCCCTCCCTCTATATCTCTCTCTTCCTCTGCTTGCTTAGTTTTCATAAGGGTGTTTTTGTTGAATGAATTGCCTTGGTGGTGAGGTTCACATTGTGTTTCTGTTCATTTCTTTTGTGTGTTCCAGAATCACCTCATTTTCAGGAAAGAATGTCTGCAGATGCCTTTAGAATGTTTTTCACACCTTGGATACTCCAGCATTTTTTTTTTTTAATGGGATTTATTCGTATTTTTCTTTTTTCAAAATTTGAACCTTTTGATCATACCTTCTTCTTCAATACACAAAAGGGTATGCAAGAATTGCATTTGCCAATTCTGTTACAATGGAAACAGAGACCTAAACTCACTTGATAAGTCTGTGCTGTTTGTTTTGATTTTATCCCTTTCTTTTCGATTTGGGAAGCCGAAAGACACCATTTTTTTTTTCCTTTCATTGAGTGCTGGTTTAGACAACTTATGATTCCATCTCTCTTTTGCTTACTGGCAAACAACCCACTTAGTAGTCTATAAATAGTGGTCCAAGATTAGTTTTAGTTGCTCTGTTCTGCTCTGTTTTCCTCTGTTTCTCATCTCCTTTTCATAAAACAGTCATAAGTATATCTATTAAAGCAGTAGCAGAAAGCAAGCAACTAATTATTTCACATTGGTAATCTGTTTTCCAACTTCAAACAGCTAGTGGGTAACATTTTGTTTGCTTCAATATAGGCACTATATATTCCTTTTTATTTTTTGTGTTGGGTTAGAATATAGTATAATGTTAGTGTCTTATGTATGGCAATAAAGAAATAATACTATGAGATTCTGAGATGCTCCTTTTGTTTTCACAGGAAAAACCCAAGGCTTTGTTTCACAGCAATGGAAAGGCTAAACTCGAAGCTGTACTTGCAGAATGTGTACATAATGAAAGAGAATGAGAGGCTGAGGAAGAAGGCACAGCTTCTGAACCAAGAGAATCAGGCCCTTCTTTCTGAACTGAAGCAGAAGCTTTCAAAGCCAAACAAAGCCAATGGTGCTTCAAACACTGTGCCTGATCTGAATCTTAACCTGAGCTCCACCAACAACAACAACTCAAACAATCATCCTTCCAGTTCCAGCAACTGAAAGCTTAGATTTGTGGACCAAATCTCTTTATGACCCCACTAGGACTTACCCCTTTTTTTGTGTAATATTTTAAGCTAGTCAGAGCCTCAGAGGTGGTAGTTTCAGCTTTAGGTACATAGGACAAGTAGCAGTGGTGTATGTATCTTTGTGATTTACAAGGATCTTTAACTCTGCTGCTTCTGTTTCCATATTTTATTATGTGTTTTCTTCTTTTGGGGGCCTTAGGATATGAATTTCTGCATGGTCTACAAGGATATATATGTGTAACAAGCTTTTGTGCTAGAAAGAAATATAATATCACTGTAGCTTTGGCTCTCTCTCTCTCTCTCTCTCTGTTATTAACTGTTTCCTCTCAATATCTTAGTAGGAATTAGTGCACTCCTCAGAAAATACAATCAGTATATTTTTGAAAAATCCAAACCTCATCAATGGTTTAGTACTTTTTTTTTTTTAAAAGGGCAATGGTTTAGTACTTTAATGCTTCAGAGATGGTTGAAAACCCAGATAATATTAGTAGAAATAGATAAAAATATTTCTTTTCATTTCTATCCACTGTAAAAACATGGCATTATCTTCTAGTTTGTGGCAAGAGAATACCCTCTGTATATTTTCACTTTTAACCTCGACCTTTGTTTTCTGAAGACTTTTAAGCTTCACCCTCTTGGAAAAAATACACTGTAAATATAAATGAATAAATCCCATAAATCTACTGTGTAACGTTCTCCAAGTTTAAATTAGTTAAAAGATAATGACAAAGTATAACTCCTTCCTAATCAAGCAATGTGATTCCAGTTCCATTTTCTGATTTCTAACGGTAAAACTTGGCTGCATCTTCTAACTTGTGGCACATGTCAAAAGACATCTCTCTACATCTCATAATTCTCAATTTCAAATTTACCCGTTAGAAAAACATACAGATAAGCAAACTGGAAATTTCAGACTATCTGGTGCTTGAAAGTTGTCAAGTCACATGGTTTTGACCGCTGTAAAACTTGGTAACATCTGTTATGCTTGTCAAACAGTCAAAATCTTTCACAATTCTTACATCATTCACATACCCTCACAAATCGTTCTGCCTGATTGATCTTAATCGAAAACTCGTTTATCACCTTCTTGTCTTCTTGATCTTTGCTTATTTATTTATTTTATTTTATGAAACTGTTCATGACCAAAATAGTTAAGATAGTTATTTAATTATTTAAAAAAGAAAATCTACCTCTAATTCCCTTCATATTTGAACTTTTACCCCTTAACATGTAAAATCACATAACCGAAAAATTTAAGACAACAAAAAGGAAGTAATCTCTCACATTACTCATACTTTGTTAAGAAATCAAATTTGTAGTGCCCATTTTTGTTATATCCATTCACTTATTTTGCAACTTAATAATATCTCCTATGTGCTAAAGCCTAGATACTTACAATTTTACAAAGCGCACCACTTCATTTCACAATTTTCACTCGCATACTTCCTTCAAGAGGACGCGGAGACATAGGAAATCATAAATAAGAAAATGGGTTAGTTTCACATATCTATTTACACTTACAAAGCACGCCACTTCATTTCACCATTTCAGTCATATACTTCATTCAAGAGGACACGGAGATATAGAAAATCATAAATAAGAAAACTTGTTAGTTTCACATATTTATTTGGGTTATTATCATAAATGATACCTGAACTATACCTCAATCTTATCGATGGTACCTAAACTTCAATTTTGATCACAATCAGTACCCGAACTTTTCTATTTCATTTTAAATGATACCTAGAGCCACCTCCAGTCAATATTCCGACTAAAAACAGCATGTGAGGAGATCATAGTGATGATTTTTGATGATTTCAAGGGTTGCGATCATATATAGTGATGATTCTTTGGTAATAGACTTGCCTTGAACTTGATTTTTTTTTTTTTTAGATTTTGCTTTTTTGGCCCGAATAGTGACCGAAGGTGGCCTTAGGTACAATTTAAAATGAAGTCGAAAAGTTCAGATACTGGTTGTGATCAAAATTGAAGTTCAGGTACCATCAATAAAATAGAGGATAAGTTCAGATACCATTTGTGATAATAATCTTATTTATTTAGAGAAATTTTCAAGTGAGACAACCGTGTCAGTGTGTCACGTGACACATTTACCTCACTAATTAGTAATTACATTTTAATATAAATAACTATATCCAAAACACCCTTATTTTGTCCATGTTAATATGAATATACCATCACTTCTTACACGGTTACGTACCTATCTATTTTGTATTGGATAATTGGACGGTCAGACAAACAAGTGGTTTGACCACCTTATGGAAGAGTCTCTCCCATTCATCTAATGTTAATGTGTCCAAAGGCAAAACTAGTAATTAAAGATTAAAGAAATATTTATACATATACACTGTAAATTTTATATTTTGAAAAGGGTCATTTCATTCCGATTCTATCTGAGTGGAGAGTTGATGGGAGGATCTAATGCAAGGGATGAACGTCATCGGACATCAAAAGGATTTAAAACACAAAAGTCAATGAGGGTTCATTGATCGAGTTTGAAAAAACCCACAAAATCAAACTCATGGTTATGGACGTGACAATATGTGACATGGTCCTTAGTTGACCATCATACAACATAAGAAAATGTCTAATCAAAACTCAATGTGCCTAACAAACCTTCCTAGCTAGGTCCTCAAATGCCCTACATGGTACCTTATTAAAGACCCTCTGAGAGGACACCATACCCACATCATCACAAGCTCAGCAAAATCAATTTGAGGGTTGAAAATAGGATCAAAGGGCTATGATGACTGAAATCTCATTCAAAGACCAAGATAAAGGTTTCTGCTAAAACACATAAATACAGACCCAGATTTTATTGAAAATTGAAAAACACAAATGAATCCACACAGGGTTTAGATGGGTTTATGCCATATTTGTTTGGTAATTATTATTATTCCCATCAGCATTCATTGATCTTGGTTCACATTGTCATCCCTGAGATTCTGGTCATCATAGCAATATCTTTTTTTTTTTTTTTTTTGGCAATGCATAGCAATATCTTATTAGACGTTTGAAGTGCAGAAGGAGATCTATCAAGCAATGCAGGTCTCTGATGTTGGCCCTAAAGACTAGACCCCTACTACACTTACTTCATCAGATTGACTGCATCAAATTGTGAAATCTTCCTGAAATTGAAATATTGGTTCAACCATTTTAATGGAACATTCAATGAAAACCTATTTTCTCTCTTGAAGGACAAGTTGGATAGGTTTCCAAAATCTTGTAGATAATAACTTTAATGGTCTACAATGAGTTCCATGGTGCATATATTTGCTCATTAAGGACATTAACTATTTGCTTACAAGGTTGTCTCAAAGACGTTAGTTGATTGTGATGACATTTTCTAAACTGCAGATTTTGTAAGTGGTCGGTATTTTTTTCTTTTGCTTTTCTATCGATGGTTAAGAGACTCCTCCAAATTCTTTATCTTTTTATTTATTGAAAAACAATGGAGTTGTTAAATTGAAATGGAGAAAGTTAAAGTGTCATTTGGTAATTCACTAATTCATAAAATAATTTTTCATTTTACAAGTATATAATACGTGTAATATGTTTTATTGGTCAATTTACAATAACTCCAAAAAATGGATAATGTAACATACTAAATTTCGTAAAACAAGTTATATGAGTTCTGCAATACAAGAGCTAGAAAAATTAACTGGAAAGTCCTGGATCACACGACAACACTGCCAAATCTCGATCATTTCCCCCCTTTGCACTATGTTAGTTATGCTAATTCTATAATTTAGGCCATGGGCGAAACATTTCTACTGATTATTGATGTAATTTGTTGACCAAAGAATCTACTGGTCTTTGATACCACTATTGATCGGCAAGTTCTATACGGAAACCTATACCAGTATACCCTGATTGATGCTGTCTAGTAGAACTGAATTAGCAGGTGGCCTCGCCCTTGAATGGAAGTCACTCAAGTCAGATGGCCTCTTTAAATTTTTCATTCAAGACGGAGAAAAAAAAGAGAGAGATAGAGATAAGAGAAGAGAAAATATCAATTCCACAGACGCATTTACGAATTGTCATAAGCTTTACAATCTTCCGCACTAATTTGTTGGCTGATAAATCCGTAACAATCCTAAGTCAACCGGTGGCTCTGTTTTGAGGAATAATGTTAGTATGGCACAAGCTGCTGATGACTATGAGAAGCGTCCTCGGCAGATATATTCAGTTATCATTCTGAACATTTCACAGGCCTAGTTCCCAGAACAATATCCCTGCCAACATCTACAATTATCTGTTCTGTCATTGTACAAACCCGAGTTCGCAATAGGAAAAAGCAACCAAAGGAACCCCAGCACTCCAGCTATAAATGCCACACTAATTATACCTGAGACAATAATGTAAATAAAATGAGCTTTCACTTGCCAAGAATTGAAAATAATAGAGTTATAAAACACAGCCGCAGGGAGACCACAAGCATTAGTGGCCTTTAAGTGAAGCATTCTAGCTTTCATAATGAGAATGTTTAGGGTGAGAACCCATGGGAAGGAAAAGATTTCGCTTGAATCTGTTTAAGCAGCTCCTGGGATAACAGGATCGACGCTCATGTTTCTGCTTGTCATTTAATCTGATCAATTCTTGATTCCCATAATTATTTTAATTATTTATTCCCCCTCTTGTTGTTTTCCTTTGTATCATGGATTACTTTAAGAGGGGGAATAAATATTATGCATGTACTTTTTTTTTTTTTTTTTGGTTAATTTATACATGTAATATTTCATAATGAGAATGTGTATTATTTATTCCCCCTCTTGCATAATATTTATTACCTAGGTAGCATGGATTACTTATATATGTGTATAAATAGATATGTGTGTGTGTGTGTCTTAACCTTGTTAGGAGAAAGAAAAAAAACATAGAATAAGTTATTCGTGACTGAATTCATGTATACAATTGGCTTTCCATGTTGGTAACCAAAAGATTAACAATCTTCCCCAGTTCCAGGAAATATTTCCATGATGATAGAAACATATAGTATGACTTTGGATCTAGAATTGTTAATAACTATCAGGCTCCAGCAACATCTATGAAGAAGAAAAATCACACTAGGTTAGTATCTACCTGTGCATGCTATGGTTTTTCAGGTATGCATTGTTTCCTGGAAATGTAGTTATGCATTTAGTTACTAAGCACATTATTCTCATACCTTTCCCTGGTGAAACTAGCACTGGCAATCCCATAATATTGCAAAACATGTGAGCAACTACGGGAGCAATAAAATGTCCTGCAAGGAATAAATATTACATGTATCAATTACCAAAAAAAAAAAAGCACGGGAAACGGAGAAAATGATAATGCTTGTGTTACGCATACCTCATAATGTACTATTTTATAATCCACGTAATACAAAAGGCAATATTATGGACAACAGACATGATAACAATAACAGAGAAGTGGAAACAATCCCCTACCTGTTTGAATGAAGAGAAAAGATGCATATGAGCCAAAGACCACAGTATATCCAAGCTGGAGACCTGACCAAGGCACGTTTTGTCCATTGAGTTAATGTTTATTATAAGAACACAAAAAAGAAACTGCCTGGTAACCATTTCTCCAGGTTGAAATCTCTGTTTCCGTCCAATGCGAATGAAAAGTTGAGCATACCTATAATCATGCAGGCTTTGGTCCAGTTATTCTGTTGTTTGATATAGACATCCATTAGATGGTTCAAATGAGCTGCACAGAGTAATTATGCACAATAATACTAATTTCTCTCCAAGTTCAGCTGACTAATGCGACTTAAAAATAAACTTAAATCAATTCAAATGAAACTGTCATAATGAGTACTTGAGCACTACAAAGGGAAAAATTGAAGCCACTATGCTGCACTAACAAAACTTTGGAATTTCAGAGACAGCAAAGGCAACAAGAAGACATACTAGCAGTTAATAGTATAATCTAACTACATACTAGTAATTTAACATGTGTTGGTTCTGATCGAACCCTATTCTAACAGACGAGCATGAATTTCACAAACACAACAGTAAGCTTAGGACGCATGGGAGATAGCACTTCAACAACATCCAAAACTAAAAAGGGATGAGCCACTAATGTTATCGACAATTAATAAAAAATCAAAGAACAAGTTTCTAGAAGATCCCTAGAGATTAGAGAAGGAATCTTTCTAGTTGCTTAATTCTCTATTTCTATTTCAGATCATGCACTCATAGTTACTGTTAAGACATCTACTCAATAACCAACCTTGAACATGAATTCATGATGAACATCTAATATCTGCAAGAAATGAAATATGTTTACTTACCCAAACTGAAGAATATAGGGCATAAAAATATGACTGTGTTTTTTTGGAATCCTGCGCAGAGAAGCAATGGTATCATGCATGCTCTAAACACCAACTCTTCTGTAACTGGAGCCTGTTCAAAGTAATATAGGAATTTAATTCCCAGAAATACATTTAGGCTTTATCACACATCTACAGAATCCGAAGTGTTGACATGACACTATCTCCATGACATGATATAATTCCACTTACTAAGAAGAAAAAGTATAGTTATATCGTTTACATAAAAGAAGCAAACAAAATTCAGTACGAAAGCATACTAGGCAACTCACCACAACATAATTACGCCAATGCATAACACTGGAAGAAATTGAACGCAAAGAGGCAGCAGCCTCCAGTGAGATACTTTTGATATAGTCAAACGAAAGCCCTCCACTACAATTCACTTCTTCCCTCAACGAATGAATCAATAATAGAGACATGAATGTCAAGGATCCGGCGTACATAAGCGCTGTCAATGATAGAGGAAAGACCAGGGCTTGCCACTGTTTCACACATAAAATTGCAATTTAGCACGCAAATTTTAGCAAGCATTCACCGTTCCCCAATCTGCATACCAAACAGCTATGAACGACCCTTGCTTCGAACACACATTTACACAAAATTGACCAAACAAATCCCACCAAGATTCAACTTTAGCATGAGAATACTCACAATATGATCAGTCCGTATGCCATATACACCTAACAAATCCGATGCTTCTCCGCTTTTAATCTGTCATTACTCAACAATGTGAACAAAGTAAGCTAATCTGATCAATACCAGTTATAAAATTTCAAACAATCAATCGATAATAGTACCAGTAGCAGAAAATAAGTAGCAAACGAGCAAGAAACAACAATTTCATTCAGTTCATATCAGAAACCCAATCAATAAAACCAATATTAAAGAAGTTAAATCCTGTGCAGCTTAGTTATAGAGCTATCATTGTTCAAAGTCCACTTGAAGATCCGTAGTACAGTCAGAAAATGACTTACGGGGAGGAGCAGAGCAGAGACGACGACGGAGACGAGGGAGGAAACTCCGGCGCATATGAACCGTCGGATCAAAAAGTTATTGTGGGAAGAAGGAGGAGGAAGACGAAGAAGTAAAGTGGGGGCGTAGAGAATCCCGACGTAGAATGAAGCCATGGCGGCGCAAGCCAGCACCGCCGCTGGTTTTGAAAGAGCTCCGTCCTCCATTAACTGCGCCCTAGAGAAGAGACTTAACTGAGTTTGATTTTTCAGTTGACTAACAGAAGAGTTCACTGAGTTCGAATTGAGATTTGTGACTTACCCCTTTACTTTTTGGGCACAATTTTTTTTTTTTTTTCAAATAAAAGACTAGTCCGGCCGCACTCAATTCTTAATTAATGAAACAGTCGAATACAAAAAGAAATACAATTCTTTTACTGGAGTATGAAAGGATGAACGAGTTCATTCATTTTCAATTGTGTTTAATGTTTTTTTTTTTTTTTGAAGCAGGGTTTGGAATCCAGCCTAATTAAGAGGCTGAGCCCTACGCTCGGACACATTATTCATAATTGTATTTGATATTTTTTCACCTTATATTTTGGTAAGGCAGATGATATTCACATCCTTCTGTACAAATCACACACTTGTGTTTTTAACACCAAGCACAAGTATAAATTGTGTTTTATTTTATTTTATTGAGATCAGACTGTTTCTCTAATGTTTTTTAAGTTTTTAAGCTTAGAGAATAATTCGTGTCGAGAAATTTTTACAATCGTTGAGATTCACTTTTATTTCATAAATTCTTAAAACTATTATTTAGTGACTAAATTGTCAAATTAATCACAATAGTAGTAATTGTTGTAAAAATTGTCTATTTATTTGATTCAAATAATTCAATCAGATGATTAAACAATATCTAATTACATATATTCTTTTTGAAAATAATATTCAAATCGTATTTAAAATTTGAAAGATTAAATTATAAAAACTAGACTCCAAACATATCCTATGGGTGTGGATAATTACGTGGGAAGTTATTCCACAGAATATGGAGAAAATTATTGCACATATTTTATTTTTAATTTTTTTTGTTAAATTTGTTTTGTTTTTCTTTTATTTCTGAATTGACTATTTTGTTTTTCTCAAATATTTCAATTCAAATGTTTTTTAATATTTGATTGATATTTTGGTAAAATTTTTCTGTTTTAGCTGACAAACTCTCTGCTCTTAATAATAGTATAGACAATAAAATGAAAATGTATTAATCACAAATGAAGAATTTCCAGAGTCCCTTTTTGTAATTTCGATACTTTCTACACGTCATCCGGCGTCCTGCAAGGAAGAACTCACTGTTAACTAAAGGGACCAACATTTTCCGAAAGGTCGAACATACCCTTACTCATGTCGCTCTTAGACTTCCACTTCATTATTCCTTTCTCTTTCACCGGGTCACCCCAAAATTCCCCAAATCTCCGTTCGATATTCCGATCCCGATGACGAAGGAGTTCGCCGTACCACCGGTGGTGTTTCCCTCCGGTGGAAACCCCAGCGCCGGATCCAACAACATCCAGCAACGCCGCGTCGCGACGGCGCCGTTTCAACCGCCTCGATCCTCCACCTCCAGCATCCCCTTCATGTCCTTCGACATTGGCTCCGCCGCCGCCTCCTCGTCGTCCGGCCCCCTATTCGGCGGCCCCATCGGCTCCGGCGGTTCGGTTCCCGGTGGCACAAGCTTCGAGGACGAGGAGCCACTCCTCGACGAGCTCGGCATCCATCCAGATCAAATATGGAGAAAGACCAAGTCGATCCTCAATCCCTTCCGGGCCAACCCGGCCGTCCACAAGGACTCGGACCTTTCCGGCCCGATCCTCCTCTACATGTCCCTCTGCCTCTTTCAATTGCTCGCCGGGAAGATCCAATTCGGCGTGATTCTCGGCTGGATCGTCGTCTCCTCCATCTTCCTCTACGTCGTCTTCAACATGTTGGCCGGCCGGAATGGGAACCTCGACCTGCACAGGTGTACGAGCGTCGTCGGCTACTGTTTGTTACCGGTGGTGATTTTGTCGGCTGCCTCGCTGTTCGTGCCGCAAGGCGGGACTTTCAGGTTCGCGGTGGCCGGGGTCTTTGTTTTGTGGGCCACTAGGGTTTGTACGGCCCTTATGGTTGCTCTTGCTGATGGAGGTGACGAGCATCGTGGGCTGATAGCGTATGCGTGCTTCTTGATTTACACTCTGTTTTCGCTTCTCGTTATATTTTAGTACTGAATTTTGGTGCTTTGTTCATAGTGAACGTGTTGTAGCTACGAAAGTTTAGATGAATATGATGCTGGATTTGTTTTTGTTGCAAATGTAGGTAATGGTGATGCTACCATTTGGCCCATGAACTCATTCATCATGTTTAGAGTAAATTTTTTTCCCCTTCATCCTTGTTGGAAATGATGGAATTGGATTTGAAGGTCGCCTATGCTTTTCGATTATGCTGTTTTTCATTATCCATTTCTTTTTCTTTTTGGATTTGTTGTGCTATTGGCTCCTCCTTAGATGAATCTGATGTTGGATTGGATTTTATGACTTTACGCTGCAATTGTAGAAAATGGTGATGTTACCATTTGTCCAATGAACTTATGCATCATGTTTAGAGTAAATTTATTCCTTCATCCTTATTGGAAATGATGAAATTGGACTTTAAGGTCACTCTGCTTTTAGATTTTGCCGATTTCTTTATCCTTTGCTTTTTGTTTTTTGGATTTGTTGTGCTATCGTCTTCCTAAAGGAGGCTGTTGAAATTTCCTCTGTTAGTACTAGAATATGACTTGTAGTGCAGTGGGTGAAAGCTGTGCACTATATCTTCATGGTCTTAGAGAAAATGTTAGCTTCCTTTCCATCTTTAGTTGAAAGCTTGTCTTCAAGAATTAGTTGAGTCATTTCGCTCCCTGGTTTAGTTTAGCTACAACATATAGGTTTCTTATTCATCTTGCGTCTTTGTATTATAGCATGTGCCTGAAACCTCTGTAGGTCTATATTTTGTAATGGGATTTTAAGGTGGTTATATATCTGAGTTCCCTTCAAATATTTCTTGTTATAGTTTAACATTTTCCCTAAAGCCTTAACCACAGAGTACACATATAACATGCAAACAGTAGTTTGATTTCAGAGTGTGATACTTGGAGCCCAGAGCTGGTATTCCTGTCTCAAACAGAAATGATGTTTCTTATACTAAAGGAAAAGTAATGATCTTTCCTGATCAGGAAAAAAAATCGTGAAGGTTGTGCGTAATTCTTCCGTATGATGGTAAAGTGTGTTAAAGATGTGATATTTTGTCTAGGTTAAGTCATGCAATGGATACTCACATGTCTTATTTACTTTTCTTTTTTCCTTTTCTTTTTTTTCCAGAAAGTTTGACTCATTTTAACTATTTACAATTCTCCTAGTCTCTGTTAATTATCTGAAAGTAGTTGGTAAATCTTGATGCCTAAGTGGTTTTTCCCCGACATTGCACTGGAAAAAATTTGAAATTTACACTTGTTGTTGCCTCTCTATACATCTATATGAATGACCCCATCTGTTCTTGAAAGGGCCCAAAGGCACCAATGCTTAGGCCAAGTCTCATCTGTAGTTCTGTAACTGAAGCGTAGGAAATCCAAACTTACACATAAATTTGCCAGATGCATAAAAGAGAAAGATTACTGAAGATAGTGAACTTACTCTGCTTCTGTAAAATGTTCATGAATCATAAATCTCTTTTCTACATTTCTAGTTTAAGGCATGAAGCAAATGAATGACATACTTCATGATGGAGAAGGAACGTGGATCTGGTCGTTTTGATCTTTAGAGTTGAGTCCACCGATAAGATATCTTCAAAATTATAAAAAGTCAAGATTATCAGTTTTTAAGTGTCCGAACTCACTGTTAGTATTGTCAACATGGTTAAATTTCAAGATTATTGGTTATTGCTTGTGTTTGTACCTAGTCTTCAAAAGAGGAAAATTTGATATTTGAACTTATACTTTTTCAATTAACTGTAAGGGTAAATTGACATTTAGAATATATGTAGAAAAAATAAAATAAAAAACATGAGTTTTGTGGGTTGATGGCTGTACTTCATCATTTTATAGGTATGAATTAATATGCTTATGGGTTATGTTGAAGCTGAAATAATCGAATTTTATGTTTAACAAATATAGTAATCGTGATTTGAACATCCACAAGACTACTCCACCGAACTATGTCTAACCCACTAAAAGTAGTTTCTTGAGTGTTCAAATCAAGATGACTAAATTTTTTAAACATAAAATTCAATTATGTCATCTTTAACGTAATCCAATAGCATTAATTCATGCTTATTTTCTCCCAAATGACTCAAAAAAATGATGAAGACCCAAGACTGATTGACATCAACGCACAAACTCATGTTTTTATTTTATTTTTTAAATATATATTCTAAATGTCAATTTTATCCTTACATTTAACTGAAAAAATTAATAGAAGTACCAAACTGTCAAACGAAACCTAAGTTCAGATATCAAATTGTCCTATTTTGAAGACTAGATACCAAAGTGTCAAATTAGTCATACCTCAAGTACCATAGAAGAAATTTAACCCTACTAGTAAATTAAATGACCCATCTCTCTAAACATGAGTACATTATAATCCTTATATTCGCACAATGGAGTGCAATAAGCTAACAAAATGTCAAATTGTGCTTCTTCCATATTATATAAAAAAAATGGTCAATAGTGCAGGCCGGTTTATGTATTGTTCTGGAATTATCTTTACTTAAGGCTCTAACTGACGTTGCTTCTATTGTCTATTAGAGGAATGTGACAATTTGTGGGATATCTTCTGTTCTGTTGAGGTAGTTAGGTCTACCGCACAAGACTTTTTAGTGGTTTTGATGGTTTATTTGTAGATTTAGAATAGATTTCATTGTTCTGTTATTAACTGGTCATCCAACTAGGTAGTCGTTTTCTTTTTCTTGTTTCCTGGGGATGAGTTACAATCGAAAAATGACGTGAATATTGGATACAACAGATAATTGTCAGCCATACGTGGGGGATTGGACTAAGAAAATGCAGCTTTCAAAGACCAACCTCCACATTCTTTATTTATCTTTGTTGATTTGTTGGAGGGCGTTCTACTTACCACCTGAACTCCACCCTACCCACCCAACACCCAAAATCTGAACGTGTATATAATAGGAATAGGAAACCATATCTTTGGATCACCATGGCTTCTCTCCTCGGAGGTTCTTCTTCTGCAGAACATGCAGGGCTGAGCAGATGTCATATTTTATCAGACATGGAAGACGAAGATGATCTTTTTGAGATTGATCTCGAGGCGGTTGAGAGTATTCCTCCTCCACAGTACAACTGGGACAGATATTTCACTGCAGCCGGAGATGTTCTTCTTGCAAATTGCCTGCTGCCTGTAACTGATATCTCTCGTGCGATTCCAACAGTTTCAGAAGCATTGTCATACAAGACTGGTGCTAATGTTGTAATGATACCGGAACCGGTGCCCTTGGGACAGCTCCTTAGGCTGCCATTCTTTGAGGCTTTTGGTCTTCACCAAAAGAGAGTGAAACCTCATTGGGATTTCGTTGAGAAAAATGAAACCCGACATTTAGACGCTGGGTCTGAATCATTCAGAGGAAGTAGAAGTTCCTTCAATTTTGATTCTGTAAGTGAAGATATTGCAATCTACGGTGGCTAACCGTTAGTATCCCAAAACTAGGGGAACGCTATATGCAAGTGCCTTCCTCTCATTTTCATACTAGTCTCGTATAGGCTTATACAGATATTTGGTGGTCCAATACAACGTCCTGAAAGTAATCATCCTCATTTTCTTTTGGCAGTTTCATATGATAACTTTCTTTATAGATTTCAAAAAAAAAAAAAAAATTATGGCACGTTCGATATTTTGGTCATTAATTTTTAAAAGTATCACGATACTCGCTCAAATTCAACTTTGCAATTCACTTAAGTTATTGTTGTAATCTGTCATTAGACACCATTAAAATTAAACTTTAGGATTTGACCAATCACCCAAAAAATTAAATTCATTAATTTACTTCTACCTTCTTTTATTTAATTCTATTTTTGATCAAGCATGGTCGAGTTTGATCAAGATTGTGGCCTTTGTAATTCACTTCTCATATCCTAATTTTTAGGACTGGCATTTTGGGTCGAATGGGCTGAACTAGCTGGTTTTCTAATTGACCCATATCTCATTGGGCCGAATTATTAGTCTACTGAAGTTTCGGCTCGGCTGAGCCGTACCCAGACAAGTCTTCGGTTCAATTACAGTACAAGATCTTGTATACCAATGATATTACCGTACCGTATACCAACGTCTACGAGAGTCGAACATTGTACCATCCAAACCAAAGCTTGCGCCTTAAACACGAGGCCACAAACTTTGCTCGTACATTTCACGCATAGTGTTATATTTAATATTGTTTTAGGGAATCATAAATTGGGAGAGAATGAGCTGTACTTTCATTGATAATAGAGACATCTTTATATAGAGGATTACAAGCAAAGGAATCTGTGTCTTACAAGGTAACTGAATCATACAATGATTGAAATATCTCCGTAGATATTGGTAAGACTAACCCTATTACAACTCAGATAAGTAATTAGAGTTTGAGACAAACACACAAACTAGGTGTCCTTAAACACTCCCTCTTGTGTCGCCCAAACATGGTGCTCCTCTCGTCGCCTCGTCAAAAACCTTGCCAAGTAACAAAAACCTAGTGGGACAAAAATAAACTTGGTCAAAGGAGAAAAAGAGTACAACACACCCTTCATATTTCGAGACCATACATGTAGACACCCCCCCCCCTGATGTCTGCATCTCCCCTGACGACTATGATCATGAGAGTTCGGATAACTTTCGTAAACCAATGCTACCAACATATTTCTCAAAAGTGGATTTAGGCAGTGACTTAGTAAACAAGTCTGCCACATTGTTCTCAGATCGAACCTAGTTCACTTTGATCTTGAGGAGAGTCTGTTGTTACTGATTATGCTTGGTGTTGTCAACTTTAATGTAGCCTTGCTTCATTTGTTCAATGCAAGCAGGATTATTCTCATAAATGCTCGTAAGGTCATCTGTGGTAGACTTCAAACTCCAATTGCTTCGGATATGCATAATTATAGATCCAATCCATATACATTCACGAACTACTTTGTGAAGAGCAATAATCTCTGCATGGTTCGAAGATGTAGCGACAAGAGTTTGTTTTATAGACCTCCAAGATATCATGGTCTTACCCATGGTGAACACAGAACTAGACTAGGAACTACCTTTGTCTGGGTCAGTGAGGTACCCAGCATCAGCAAAGCCTTCCAAAACACTAATGTCGTTTTGGGATGGGGATGCCCAGAGCCGGCCCTGGGCATAGGCTCAATAGGCACAGGCCTAAGGCCCCCAATTTCATGGGCCCCCAAAAAATTTACATCTCCTTTTATATATATGTAAAAAAAAAAAAAAAAAAGTTTGGAGACTCACTGCTATCGTGCTTATAACTCTACACGACTTTTGTTCTTTCTCAAGCCTCCCGACTCCCACCTCCAGAATCGGAGAATCTCAATTCTAAGCAACAAGACATTTTTTTTCCAATCAATAATACTTTTTTTTAAGGAGAGGAACGATGGATTTAGTTTAAATTTATAAATTTATCTTTGACTAAAAAGGATGAACATATGAAAGAAACTCTTTAGGTTCTTATTATCGATCTATATATGCAAATTTTGTAAATATATTTTCCTGAATCCATGCCTTTAGTTCATCATGATTTTTTAACTGAAATTGCTTTATTTAAATCTTAATCTTGGATTGCTGGGTTTGTCCTTACTGGGTTAGTTGTGTTTCTTTTTTTTTATCACTTTTGTTATTGTAACTGAATCTTGGCTAGCTGGATTGGTGCCTTTATGAGTTGATTCTGATTTTGTTTTTCATTCTTTATGGGACTTTCTTTCATACACTCTATCTAAACCTTGAGTTATCAACAAATGATTTGCACATGTCTTTCCTGTATTGAAAAAAATTAGATGTTTTGCATACAGTGGTTGACTCGTATCTCATCGCCTGGTTAAGCCTCACGCAGCTAAGCTTCAAGCTAAAACTCTCGTAAAATTTCAAGGAGCCCCACTTTTTTAGTTCGCCTAGAGCCCCGAAAATCTCAGGGCCGGCTCTGGGGATGCCCTAGAGCCTTCTATTTATGCAAGCTCAGCTGTTCCTTGCGACTGAAGGATTATTAGATGTATTCCTAGTTGAATTCTTGTTCTAGTTGCATAGGACTCGTTTTACTCACCAACTTAAGCTTATGCGTAGCCCAACCAATAATAATAACAAAACTATTTTGGGTCGCAAGTTGGTCCAGTGAACTGAATATTCTCAAGTCTCTAGCCAAAATTACTTTTGGACTCAAACAAAAAAATTATGCTTTCTTTGCTTTCTCTTTGAAGAACACTCAAGTGTTCTTGTTCTTCTAGGCAAAGAGAGAAATGCTTCCTAACTTGCTTTCTCTCCTCTCTAAGCCTCACCAATCATTTACCTTGATATCATCTCTTTCAAAGCAAATGCAATGACAAGAAGCTTTGTTTTCTTGAGAGAGAAAACATATCTGTTAAAGGAGAAAGGAGAGAAGAGATAGGCTTTTTGCAAATTTTTATCTTTGTTGTTGTAGTGTCGTTCACCATCAAAATCATAGTTCTCAATGTTGAACTTCTAAACCCTTTATCAATAGTTTATGCAGTTTAGTCTTCTTTTTTTTTCTTTTCTTTTTTTGTTGAAAAAAAGGGCTGGTGTGGCTGCTTCAAGTCTTGATTCATAAAACTGTCGAAACAAGGGGGAACATTAAGTCTACACTAGGCCAATTTTTCAATCAGACGATAGTTTTTCACTGTAGTTTGATTGTAGGAGCTGCTGTTGTCTATCTCAATGTCGTCTGATACATGAATCAGACAATACCACAAAACTGTCGTCTGATAATATTTAGTACAACAGCAATTACTATCATGTCTGTTATCTGAACACCAAGAAAAACAACAGCGGCTTATATTCTTACTGTTGTCTGAATGCTGTGCCAGACAACAGGGGCTTATATGCTTGCTGTTGTCTGAATGCTGTGCCAGACAACAGGGTCTTATATGCTTGCTGTTGTCTGAAGGCTGTTCCAGACAACAGGGGCTTATATGCTTACTGTTTTCTGAAGGCTTAGTCAGAAAATATGTACTTACAAATCCCATTGTCCATCCATTACTGATACTATAGATTTCTCCAAAAAACTGTTGTTTGTTGTTTTGCTGGACAATGACTTTCTCGTTCTTTTAGTTCTTATAGTATTATAGTTAGATAGCTCATACAACAGTTTTTGTTAGGCATTTTATGATGATCAATTATTAGACAATAGTTTTTAGCTGGATTGAATGGTCTAATAGACATTCAAAATGACATCACATCCAACACTCATTCATTTATGTTAAAATCCCATACATTCATCCATATATCCAACAAAGTCATTACATCAACAGAACTAGTTTTCTAACAAAATTTAGTAAAATGTTGAAACCAACCAAGTCTTGAAGAACACACTGTGATGACAATGAAGATGCCAGCAGAAGCTGCATCAACAACAGCCTTTACTTTCGCTGTCACTCCCCTATGACTTGATGCCTCTCCTTTATGTATGTATGAATGATGGGAAGTTAGATAAGCACTTTTTTCACCCTACATGGAAAGTCTCTTCTAGCATACCACTGCAAGATCCTTAGTACCTGGTTTGAATCCAATAGAATAGGACAGTGATATGAAGTAACCCTTGTAAGAGCTATTTGCCTGACGGGGAATTCCTCTTTCAATTTAGTTATACAGAATCTTCTTAATTAATAAACCTGGAATTAGCAAAGAAGCATAAATTTGTCACCAAAAACAGAAATATAAAAATAAAGGACCTGATACTAGAGATGAAAGTTCAAGACAAATTGAATGCAAACCAGACCAGTAGTATCTTTTTATCTCCTTGCTTTTCATAGACACCTGAAATCAAGAACCATATTTCAGTAGTACCATATTAAAACCAGACCAGTCTACAACCTTCTTTGATTCTCTTATGGATTCTATTATGGATTACCATGCAGGACAAGCTTGAATTAACTTTGTTACAGCTATCAAGAAAGGTTTATGACCTTACATACCTTTAAGAGCTCAGCATTCAGTCTTGTCCACTTTTAGATTAATCAGGAAACTACAGCTCCTCAATTCAGTATCAAAATTATGTATAGGATCATGGACCAAGATAATCAAATAAAATAAGAATGGCACCTAAGAAATCAAACTAAGAGTTAAGACTCCAAACAGAAAGAGTGTTAAAAACTGAGCCTTTTTTGAAAACACAAAGCATAGGCAGTATAATCTGTTAGCAGAAGCTATAGAGAGAGAGAGAGAGTGTGTGTGTGTGTGTTTTATAACGAGGAGAGAGAGAGCTGATGTGTGAACCAAATGCTACAGAGAAGCTGTTTGCCAAACCTACCTATGATCAATCAAATGCATAAACTTTGAGAACTCAGATACCAAACAATCAAACATAATGACTCAAATGAACAAAAATCATCAACCACAGTGATTCAAATACCCAACAAACTTCTCACCCAAAAAAAAAAAAAAAATCAAACTTTAACTAAAGAAGAACAAATCCAGATAACAAAAGCTCTCAAACCTTAAGATTAAATTTCTCCTCTTGTCCCTTCTTTTCCAGAACCGCGGGAAACACACCCAATCTCTCTATCTCTCAATCGTGGCTGAGTTGATAATCTGAAAATTGAATTGAAAAGTATTAATTAAATAAACAATTCATACAAAAATCTTTCTGTGATAGTTCATATAGAATGACGCTTGCCTGGGTTGCCTATGCTGAGGGGCACAGAGTAGTACCTGCAGAGAGAAATCACAATCAAATCTTGTTAAAATTCACACACAACATCAAAGAGGGGAACATATGAAAATGGGTGGGGACAAAATGAAGGCAAAATGAACTAAATAAAGAAAATGAAAAAGGGGTGGGGACTGGAAATTTTGCACCTTTTCTAAAGTGACCAAGGGATTAACTCCTTTCGATTATGCAATATAAGAGATCAGACTTCTGGTAGGACAGAGAGAAGGGACTAATCTAAGTTGAGGTAACAAAAGCCACCAGACAAAAAAAAAAAAAGAGAAAAAGGGTTTCCAAAAGTTAAGCACGGAAAGTAAAATACTGATACACAACCAATTATATAACTGGAGCTGTTCTATTTGGAGTGAACACTGGTAATACACCACCAAGAGGAGATTCCCACCAATTAACTAACAGAAGTTGTTCTATTTAATGGATGAAAAGCTCCAAGCAAATTGCCAAATATCAACAATGGAAGATGCATAATGAATAGGAAACAGTGTAAGATTAAGAAAAGGTACCAGCAATTCTAGTTACAACACTGCAACCTAAATACACAAAATCATAAGGTTTTCAATTTATTCTACAACTCTGTTTCTAATTAAAGTGTTGCCCCAGACTTTGGATGAGGATCAGGTGCGAGACAAAATCAATCAAAAGGGTCAAATTCTTGCATTAGTCATCAAATATAACCACGAAACTACAGGTCAGAAACAGACAAAAAAAAAAACTGAATACTTGCTTATTCGTATTCAGAAACCCACAAAAAATAAATTAAACAAATTCAAACTGAGGGAGAAAAACCCTGTTCTACTACTGGAATTGAGGCCAAAGAAAAGCGAAGAGCATCACAATTCAGTGAGCTATTTGTATTATTAAAAGAGAATCCTAATATTCTTGAGCCAACAATCTCTCACATTAAAACCCAATAAATCGTTCCCATATCTCTTTCTTAATTCTAACCTCCCCAGATCTATCGTGATCCAACCAATCTAACCACCAACACATACTAAACTAACAAACACACATATATAGTTCCACGAGTCTAGACCTGAAATGAAACTAAAGAAAACGAGAAAAACCCAGATCGATCATAAAAAGACCAACCTTTCTTGGCCGGCAATGTCCCAAATCTGGGCCTTGATGACTTTTCCTTCCACATCCAAGCTCCGGGAGTGGCAAATTAATGGATTCTAGAACCAATAGTCCAAATTTGTGGTTGTATTTGATACTGGAAGAATTAATGAAACATTTTCTCAATGCTTATGAGAAAAATGAAAACGTTTTGCTTGGACAGGACAGAAAACAAAGAAAGCTTAAACATTTTGCTTGGTGGTGGTGTGGCTTGATTTTTACCAGAGGTTGAAGAACGAGAAGCGCAGAGCCGAAAGCTCCGGCGACGGGGTCGTCCGATGGTATTCCAGCCTCGGTGGTCTAGCGAAGTCCTGGGTTTTGAAGCTTGGATTAGTTTGAGCACATTGGTGGTGGCGATGTGTTGAAAAATGGCCGGAGATCGAAGAGGGTTAAGGAACAGCGACGGCGTAGCTTTAGGGGTCGTGTGCGGTGGTTTGACGATCTCGATCGAGGGTGGGGTGGCTGGGTTTTGTTCTCCATCGCCTAGGCTATCTTTTGGTGGTGGCGGTGCCAAAAGTCGACGACCGGAAGTCGAGCTTTCCGGCATGACAGAGAGAAGGTGAGAGGAAGAAGGGGGGAGCCGAGGAGAGAGATAGAGAGAGGGGCGTGTGTGGCCCGAGAGAGGAAGAAGGGGAAAAGAGAGAAGTCTTAGGTTATTTCCTTTATATAGTACTCCATGTGAACAGTGACCTTTGGTCGAATGGAGGGAAGTGAAAATTGAAAATTTGGCTAAGTGTAAGAGCGCCGGCATATTAAATCTTAAAAGTCAGACAACATCAATTCAAGTGCATTGTCTGAAAGAGAGTGACACAACAGATTACTAACAAACTGTTGTGTGAATCAAAACAATCAGACAACATCTTTTTCAACCATTGTATTAATAGCAATTGCACAACAGAGAAGTAATAAGTGTTGTGTGATTAAAAACAATCAGACGACATCTTTTTTCAACCATTGTGTTAATCAACCTTGAACAACATCACTGTAATAACTGTTGTCTGAATTGATTGATTCAGACAACATCAGAAAAAAAAACCATTGTCTGATTTACAATTGCACAACAGTAATGTAACAACTGTCGTCTGATTTAAAAATTCAGACGACATAATTTTTTTTGCTGTTGTCTGATTATTTCAGGCGACAGTTAAAATGTTTGTTGTCGTCTGATATGTGTTGTCTGATTGAATTTTTGGCCTAGTGCTAAACCCCTGATTATAATAAGCATCTAGAGTATGTCCCAAAATGATATCAGGAATCTCAATAAAGTACATGTATTCTAACAAGCACCAACTAGCAAAGAGTGCATTACTGACTACTCCATTTGCTTTGATATAGCGGTGACATAATGGGAATATAACTCTATATGTAACCCGATTACAACGTAGCATAATTACTAATTGCACAGCTTGCCTACTATGTTACCGCCGTTGGGTAAATCTGACGATACTTAGTTTCACCTTGCCACTAGGAGGCTGCGATTATTTAACCAAGCAAAGAACTCACAGCCTACCTAGAGCAGACACGTTACTGCAACTAGAATCTTGTGACCAGTTGCCAATGTAAGGAACTCGCCACCTACCTAGAGCAAACAAGGCACACAAGGTGCATAGACCGTCACAAAGCCCACCACGTCCTACCAAAACATGGCAGAGACTTATTGTCACAAAACAACAACTGTAAACAAAAACCTAAAAACTAAACAACTAGAAATAAAAGACCACCAGCAAAGCCCTAAAGCAAAGGCCTGGCCCAACCACTACTTCCCCCGAGCACCCAAAACTACAGCCCACCAAACTTGCTGCCAATACCTTCCGTGGTCACCATGCCACCTCCTTGCACCACTACGCAGCCGCGCTGCACCATCGCACCACATTGCATACCACCCCAAAACTCGGCTGACGTCTGAAACCAGATCCCAAAACGAGCCAGACCCTCTTTGGGCTCGTCTCTGCCATGGTATCGAAGTCCCAGCCACTACACAGATCCCGATTATAGCAGTGACGCAAGAATTCACAGGCGGCAAGCCGCACCTCAGCACTGCTCCTCATCTGCTCTTGCCCACAATCTGGGAAGAGCAGATAGAAATCGATCTGCAGTTTATTCTTCTTACTTTGTGAAGATTGTTTTTGTTTCATTTTTCATTTTGAACTCACTTTTTTTATGATAATTTTTTTTTCTTCAATAAATTTCTATTTATATGTCTTGTGCCCTATTAGCCAAATAGCCACCTTCAAAGTATAAGAGGTATAAGTAATATTATAGGGATTCAAGAAAGGTTGTCAAACCCACGAGGATTTGATTCCTTTCACTGACTAGGGTGTGAAACCTAAGGAGATCTAAAATATGCAAATGTACAATCACAAACCTAGAATCACAAGGAAATCTAGGCTCATGGGGAGTATGTGCAAGATGGAGTAGTGATTTGATTATGGTTTATGGATATAGTTTTGAATTGAAAACAACTAAAGCTCAAATGTAAACTAAACTAGTGATCAAATGGATAAAAGTTAGGATTTAGATTGTCTACTACGAAGCTCCCTTGCAGTATTGATGCATTTCAATATGAATGTTTCTAAATTAATTAACCAATTTCTCTCATTGCATCCTTCTTGGGTATGACAAGGCACATGCTCCTTTTGTGATATCAAGCAACCCTTCTCTGGTTTAGTACTTAATACTTAAGTCATGCATTTCAATCCGGTTAGATATCTAGTGCATTACCTTAAGTACATAAAGTTTGGAGATGAAGAAATCATGCAAACCAACCAAGCTTATCTCTAAGTGATTGTAATTCACAACACCTACATGCACATCTAGTATGCTTTTATGCTTTATTATTCAAAGGTTACCAAGCTATAAACTATATACCATGACATGGCAAATACACATACTCAAAGTGGTAAAGTTTAAGCATATGTATTCATTTCTTGAACTAGCATGTAGGCATGTTAAAGAAAATTGCATTACATCATATTATAGCATCAATCTAGGGGTCATCATTTGGCCCACGGGCCCAAAAGCATGGACGGACGCCCGACCCAATGGGCAAAAGCCCGGCCCGGCCTGTAGCAAAGCCCATCTCGACCTTGCCCATTGGGCATGAGGCAAGGCTAGGGCGGAGGGTTTAAAGCCCAGGCCCGACCCATTATATGCCCATTAAAGCCCGCCTGGCCCAGCCTTATAAGCCCAACCTGAAAGCCCATTCAATTCTAGTATTAATATTTTTTTATGTAGTTATATTGAACTAATTATTGCATTAGGCCATATTTTCCTTTAATTTTGTATTTTATTTTGTTCAATCATTAATATATATATATTATATCTATATATATCATAATATTTTCATAGCTTTTTGTATTTTTTTTTAACAAAAGAACATTGCATATTAATATAATTGGCTCGGCCCTACCCACCCAAAAAGCCAGTAAGGCCCTAGGCCTTGATTTTTAAGAGAAGCCCGGCCCTGCCCGGCCTAAAAAATAAAAAATAAATATGTTATGGCCAGGCCCGAGCCCATTAATTTTGGGCAGGGCCTGCCCATTGACGACCCCCTACATCAATCTTACAAGATTGGCTCGGCTTTAAACCCCAGCCCCAACAAAGTAATTACTCATTTATAATCATAAAAATTAGCTTCAAATCTATAATATACATCAAGGTAAATTAAAGAGTGTTGATACCCAAAAAATCACAAGACATGTCGCGCGCACATTTCAACTTAAAAAAGGAAACACACATATGAACCACATTCTAAAAGATAAAGAGTTGCATATTGAACCAACATGCCACGCATGTGGACCTAAGCCACAATTACACTCTTGGGGCTTATAGAAGTGGGTATGGTGTGGAAGGTAACGGAAACATATAATGCCCATTTTCGATTTAAAGTTGTTGGTGATTTTGGTATTGGGCCCAAAATCCAAGCCCAATAGTTTTAAACCGAAAATGAAAGTGAACAAGAGAATTGGAAAATTTTAGGAAAAGCCCAAAACCACTACCAATACTAGTTTGATCTTGTTCTTCCTTTTCTCACCCTTGTTCTAATAACCAGTCTCTTTTTCTTTATTGTAATAGCAGAAGCAAAGCATGATCCCTGAATTTAGGGATTCTACTTTCTGTTTTGGTTAAGAAGGAAACTTGAATACCATAAAGAAGCATGTCTTCCTCTACCTAAACATCATCCCCCAAATCCCTATTCAATCTTCTGATTTGTTTGCATGTCTTGCACCACCGCAGCCTTAATCCACTGCAGCAAGCAACGTTCAACACCAAAGCCTCGGTACCAACAATTGTGATTATTATTAACTAAGCTGTTCCTTTCTTGAATTTATGAAGGAACCCCTTTGCACCCAAAAGAAGGTAATTTCCTTTTACCCAGAAACTAATATCTTCCAATGGAACCTACAAAAAGAGGAACTCTCGCAATAAACAGGGGGGGAGCACAAATCGAGCAAAAGCCCAGAAAGTTGAGAAGCACCTATAGCAGTCATGCCTTCAAGCTTTCAAACATAAACCCAGTCCTCAGCTACCCTCCTAAAAACCTCATTCAAACCCATCTCCCAGAAGTCCCAAATCCAAAAACTATCCAATTCTCTCACCGCAGTGTGTTTCTAGCTCCTAAACCACGCTTCACGCTGCAAGCTCTGTTCATTATCTGAATCACACACAAAAATCCCCCCATTAATCAATTATTGGGTTGATTTTGGCCTAGTCAATGCTTAATCCGAAAAGAACCCTCGCATTTTGGCGACTCTGCTGGGGACTAGGTTATGATTCAGATAATATATTTGTCCTGCAACTCTTCAATTCAAGTATGCTCTTGTTATTCACAATTATTGTTGGATGCAATTAGCAGAGGCTCCCCTGTTAATATGGTTTACTCAATACAATTTCATATTCAACTGAAGACTAGGGAATTCAACTATGAAAGCTGGAGACAAGAATTTATAGTGGTGGCAAATCACCACGGCAAATAGTCTTTCATTTCCAAAATGAGAGCGATGCAACCATGCTTGACATCATGTTCTATGAAGTTAGTAAGGCATCTTGTTAATCTACTATACTCAATGTATACAGACAGGCAAACATACTTGTGGTCTACGAATACATGCCTTTTCCCAATGAATCTAGACAGAAGTTCAATTATTGATCACTACGATCATCAATTTATGTTCATGCCAGAATCAGTTTTTCTTCTATTCATGGTCACCACATTCAAGCCCTCTTTACAAGAAGCATTCACAACCATAGCCAGAGCTAAAGCAACCATCTATTCACAATCATATTCATGCCCTCATTTACTGTAGATAACACAAAATGTCCATTACAAGTATTGCTAAAACTTCTACCGCAATAACCATACTCCATTGCAATTAAGACTGTTTAATCCAAGCCCTCTTTAAACCAATGTACATTCCTAGAAGAAAAAAAAAGGTTTGTCATCTTAGCCAAATGAGTGTAGGCAGTACCAAAACCATTGCTGTAAGCGTTTCACAAACTAAAACATTCATTCTAGAGCCAAGCTTCCTCTGCAATAGTTGAGATCTCATTTGCAGCAGTCATAATACTCAGTCTTATATCCAGATAATCCTGATGTAAAAAAAAATTAGTTCTTATAGCAAGTCTCTTTCCAAGTTGTAGCCTTCCCTGCCAAAGCGTGAATCTTCGCAAAAATTACCAGAATTTTCACTACCATATTTGAAAATGTTTCAAACCAGAACTTTTTGTTACAAGTCTTTCTCATATCTAAAACTTTAAATGCCTAGCTAAAATTTTTACTCTCTTAGCCATATCCTCTACTGCAATAAAACCACCCGCAGCTATAGTTCACAATAGCAACTCATGCCATGCAAACAAGCTTGATCAAGGGTTGTAATTCTTGTGATGTACAATGTTGAATTGCATTTGAGTATACCTGAATCTACATCTGTATTCATGCTAATGAACTTGGGGGCTGAAGGGTGAAGGTTTAACTCATGGTTAGGATCATTCACTTGTGTTCATGCCAAAATGAAGACTTAATTTTACTGCATTCTAGCATTTTCAAAAGGAAATATGCATAGCTATAGTCAAATATTTCATTCCCATTACCAAAATCAAGCCACAGTAACAATTTCCACTATAGTTTGCAAATTCCTTATTACAAGCCTCCTCGAACCAAAGTAGATTATGCCACAGCTAAAACTCTCATTCCTGTAACCAACACCTCCTCTTTTTGTACCTAAATAAGCCTGATGTCAAAGCTCAAACAAAAACATCAACCATCAGACTCAAGGCTCTCACCACAGTAACCAAAACCTCACTTGCAGTAATCAAACTATTCAAGATCAAATAAGCGTAATATCAAATCAAACAAACTATTTCAAGCCTTTATTAAACCAACTTTTCCTGCATGGTACAATTTTTCACTGCAGTAACAAAATAGGGATATGTTTGAAGTCAAACCAAAATTCTTATTACAAGCTTTTCTCAAGCCCATGCATCTGCTGCGAAAGCCAAAATTTCACTGATTTTTTCCATCCCTGAGTGTGAGAGATTTGCCGGATAAGAAGTTCCTGATTATTTAGATCCTTAATTTCTACTCCCAATCATTCCAGTAATGTTCTCGGCCTCAGAAAATCTCCAACCAAATTTCAACAAGCTAAACTCCATTCATTCTTTGCTAGCCAAAAGATTTAGAACCATAGCCTCACCTGCCACAGCCAAATAACCTTATGTCAGGATAAACTCCATGTTTCAAGTTCATCTTACAACCAAATCCCTACTGCCATAGATGTTTTTTGTTTTTCATTATTCACTCAACACCATAATTCATTTTCAAACCATATTGTCCATTCTACTAGTATTGTAGCAAAATAACACCTCTATGATAAAAGCTCTTCATTATCCGCATACTTTAGTACCAATCAAATGCATATTATGGATGCAATTAAGGTAATCATACAAGCTTCATGCTAAATTATGTTGTATCTTTAATCAAGAAAATGAAACTCCTCCTCATCACTCTGTTATTCTTCAAGATATGAAACAAAAGAAAAGGAGTTCATGAGGGAAAGCTTCTTATACTAATGTAGCAATATACTCAATAGAAAAAAAAAATGCAAATGATAAAGAACTAGTCAAACCATTCATGATTTTTCCCAAAGCTTACTGGCTAGACTATGCTCATTGCACAAACTAAACCCATTTCTAAGGAAACGTTTAAAGCATGCAGACAATAGTCAGTCAAACCAAAACCATGGGGGTATGCAAAAAATACTCAATCAAGCAGCAAGTAATACTCAATCAAGCCAAAACCATTAAAGCAAGAAAACAATACTCGATCAAGCCAATTCCAAGCAAAAGGCAGTACTCATTATCACACTTGAAAATAATCAATATCTCAGAATAATATTTTATGACACTTGGGGGTTAACTAATGGAGAACTTGTTCAGGGTTAATGTGAAGTTTTAGTCCCCAATATATTCATGTGATCATCATATATTGTAGCTCAAGCATATATCTTTCAAACCAACACCTTAGAATTAATGTCTTTCTTTTGTGTGGTATACATAATATCAACAAGCTAATATCTTTCTCAAGCTATTGTATTAGCCAGACTCATAGATTTGACATGGTCAATATTTTCCACTATGGCTAAGTAATCCTAATGTCGAGATGGCATTTGTATTCCAAGTCTTTCCCCAAGCCAAAGAACCAATGCTAGTCTTAATACTATGATTTATATTTTGGATTATCCTTTCTCCCCGGAGCTCTCAGTCATGTGTCACACTTTCATTATCACAATGTAAAGCTTCTTGTCGTAGCCAAAACTTCCACTACAGTAACTATTCTACTCCAGAACCTAAACCTCAACATTGATCACAACACTCAGCTCTACCAAACTAGGCCTGATGTCAAACCAAAATAATTAGTACTATATCCAAAGTTTTACTACTGCAGCAAGCAAAACCCCATATGCAGTAATCACAAATTCTATATTACACTAGTGGCTTATCCTTGTAGTCATGCTAGTACACTTAGTCTAGTTCATGCATGGCATTTGCCATTTTCAGTAACTTGTGTCCTCTACCATGGAAAAATCAGAACTTCAATTTAAGATCCACAAGCTCAGTCATTTGCCCACTAAATTTCCAGTAGCAAATTATATCAACTCAGATCTGAAATTCTCTAAAAGACTGAAATTTAAACCTTTCCCTTTTTTTTTGTTCTTTTTTAAAAAGATGATCAAAGGGATTTACTTCTGCCCTCATGGTGACTCGAACTCACCTTTCCTTGAACCAAGACTCTTTGCCATGTTTACCGTAGTGATGAACATACACATTTATCATCAGAACCCAGCTTCGTAAACTTAACTTTTTCTAAATCCATATCCAAACTCCAGAATTTAAGAGCGTTAACTCTATCTCAGATTGTTTTTCTGCAGCTTTCCACAATTGTTACCCTAGACTTGTGTTTTATCTTCAACTACCACCCACAACAAAATTACAGATATTGTCATTGATCTTGAACAAAATTTCTATGCAATAAATTAGTCAGGCAAAGATCTATATCATAGATATCAAGCAAAAAGCTTTTCATACTCAAAGAATTCATTTATGCGCCCATAGAATTCACAAGTCTACAAGTCACTGTAGCTGGAACTAATGTTATTGCAAGTAGCATGGTTCTTGCAATCAAATCATGAGTAGAACAAAGTCCAGCAACTATTCACAAACTAGCTCATAAAGAGATATTGAGATCACCTCATGAGTCATGCCATATATAATACATCAAAAAATGAATAACGACAGTCAAGCAAGCACAAGCCAAGCCAATATGTGACATGTTCATGCCCTGCTCAAAATTGATATATCCTAATAAGTCAGCCCATGCACACAAAAAAAAAAAACAGAGAAGGAGAAAAACAAGAAAAACATACAATAAAACGCTATTCTTAATCAACTCTAAGCATACATGTGCCTATTCCAAGCTAAAGCCGCATACCTTTTCCTCTTTATAGTACCTACCTCAAACACACGCACAATGCGCACACATATACGAAGGCAGCGCGCACACAAAAAAAGAAGAAGGGAGAGTTAGTTGCGGTGATTCTTGTTAGCTTAAAGAGAAAAAGCTTGGAGAAGAAGAAAAATGTAGAGAAAATAGAAGTTGTGCTACTGTATTGATCGACCTCAGTAAAAGTTGACAAGCTTGCCTACAACTCAACATAACTCTATGTTTCGTGAAGTCTACTTCCAACTATTCTATCAATCCTTAGTGTTCCCAAAATGCCTCCAATGTGTTTGGCTTCTCAGAATCACTAGTTGCCAAATCTTCACTACTGACCTGTTCAAATTGTTCCGTTATACCTTTAATTTCTTCATCAAATCCATCAGTCTCACACCCAGCATCTAAAGTCTGCAAATCTGTATCTTCTAAAAACACCAAAGTCAACCCCTTCCCCAAAATATGTTGCTAACTAAATACCATTATCACTAAATTGGCCCATCGGTGAAAGCTCAAGGCTTGAATAGGGAGAACCCAAAAACAGAATTGGAAGTAGATTTTATTGCAACAAAAATCCTTTTCTTGCCAAAACCTATTTTCATTTAAGGCATAAATAGCCAATTTAACATCATCACATATGAAGACATCAGGTAATTCAGAAACCAATGTATGGCAACAGGCTCCTCAATTAAGTCCTCCTTCTCAAGGGTGAGAACTCCTAGTGCAGTAGCCGAAACATCCTCAACGAAATTATTCGGCTAATTTTTTTATCTATGGTAGGGGATGCGGATTTTGGATGTAAATCAAGAATAGTATCAGAAACATCTTTCTATTCGATAAACTAAGTCCCAAAAGAAAAGAAGAAGAAGAAGAAGAAGATGATGATGATGATGACATGCAACCAAGTGCAACAACAAAAGGATGACAGGTTGGTGTTAGAAAGATCATTGCACAAGGGATCGGTCCAAATCAATTATGAAATCTTCTACAGAATTGCATCACAACTCATGGCATTTAAGGAGGGGATGCATCTTGCCAAGTCAATATGATCAGATAGCATAGGCAAAAGCATAAATGAAGTCGATTCAAGGTCATAACAGAAGTAGATTGAGCATAGACAAACAAAAAAAAAAAAACAGAGTTGATCATTGCAGAAGCAATTTGAAGGAGGCCACAACAATTGCAAAGATTGGTTCGATATCAACATTCACTCCGGGCATCACAAGACATCCTAACAACCCATAACGTATCTGCATGCATAAGTTTAGGTACTGGCTGTGATCAAAAGTAAAATTCAAGTACCATCGATAAAAGAGGTGTGTGTATGTGTCTATATATATATATATATATATATAAGTTCAAGTATTGTTTATGATAATAACCTAAAAGTTATGTAACTAAAATTGGAACTGAAAAGTTTTATGTTTATAATTATAACTGAAATTGACAGGACCCGCCCTGAATTTCACCCTGAAATCCGAGGTGGCCCTGTGGGGCCCACCTTAGGGATAACTCTACCAAAAATTCGGCAGAGTCACCTCTAAAATGGACTACCCAAAACCTGTAAAACACACAAAACACTACAAGCAGACCAACCTTATACTCCTGGAGCCACCCTACTCCCAATTACCAACAACTCCACTTTCACAAAACACAAAACTCAAAAATACTAATCCCAAAGATTAAGCAGAGCAATACTACTATACACAGGGATATAACAGAAGAGTAAATGATCAAGTGATCCTACACTGCGGAAGTAGTGACAACTATGCCTCAAATGTCATGTACGCCCGACCTCCACTAATTCGCCTGCAAACTGGGCATTAGAAACCGAAAGGCCCAGGGGAAAGTAGACGAAAAACGTTAGCGTGAGTGGACAAAAATAAACAATTTAAAGGAAAAAGGATTTCATACTTTCCCACATTTATTCTCTTTAATAACCGATGCATGCAACAATTAGAAAAATACATTTAGCTTTAAATCCAAGAATTCCAAAACGATAAATCGACTAGCCTCGCTAGTCACACATTCGAAAACTATATCGTAAAACCGAAATCTCATTTCTCAAGAAAACAAGACCAGCCCCGCTGGCTACAGTGAAAATCGGACTAGCCCCACTAGTCAAGCAACGATAAAATATGGGGAAGAAGTTTCACCATACAAAAGAAGGGAGCCTTATTGGCTCGGGTCGGAGTGTCCCACACTCTAGAGCATCCCATGCTCTCCTCTACTCACCTACGAACACATAGTAAGTAGGGAGGAGTACTAATAGGCTAGCCAGTAATATAATATATATATATATATATAATGACCCTGGGTATGGTGGTTAAAAACCGATAAATCAATAAAGCTTCCCCAACGTATAAAGACAACACGGGTACGATTCCCAACCGTACCCGGAAATACTCAAAGAGTCGTATACATTAACAGCGTGTCCCACACGCTAAAGAAATAAGTAGATTGTCAATGAGGCATTCCCAATGCCAAAATCGAAAATCGATAAATAAATAAACAAGAAAAATAATTCCATCGAAATCCCATTTCGAAAATCTTTCCAAAAATCTCAAATCCACGAATAGGAATATAATATAAATAGCATAATTCCGGAAATTACCTCGGAAATAATTCGTCGAAAATCAACATCAATTATAAATTCGAATCCGAGCATAACAACTTAATAACCGAAATTCTCAACAGGTATAAATCATAATTATTCATGAGAATCATTATTTAAAAGCAAATCCATGAGATCATTTGCAATCAACTTTATATGCTCGGAAAATAATATGTTGATAAAATAGAACATGCTTTAATAAATAAATGCATGCATCACTTATTTAAAAACAAACGTCCACTCACAGTACTATTGGCAACCACGCAAACGAGTTCCTTCATCTAACCGTAGCTCGCGACATTGCCCTGTACACAATTATATTTCCGTAAACGGCAATCCGATAAAATAATTACGAACTTAAACGAAATCCGAAAATCTCTATCTCCAATACTTCTCAAATTCAACCCAAATCTCTTCCACAATTCCAATTCCTCAATTTACATATTTCATAATGAAAACGAGGGAAATCCGACGGACGGATTTCCCATAATTCCACCACAAAACTCCAAACTTCGAAAATTCACAAACAATTCCAAACTCCTCCAAAATTCACCAAACTTCACATACAAGCTCTATGATAATTATAGAATTTAACTAGCCAGAAATTGAAATTAAAAAGCTACCCTAGCCGCCGCTACCGCCGACCACAGTGGCGGCGCGGCCGCCACCGCCACCGCCACCATCTCCGATGGCCACCAAAATTTGGCAGTAGCACCTTCTCAACACACCCATTAATTCTTTCAACTGTGACTAAGTTAGAAAATAAGCGGAAGTACCTCAACAATTAAAGAGAAGTTTGAACCCGAATTATGAATAGTAACTCAGAATTTCAAACCTTCGATTCGACCTCCACACTGCAAATCGTGGCTCAAGGCTAGGGGCAACATGATCCTTGGGAAAAACCGCTCCTTCGACGCCAGTTTGGTGGCCGGAGATGGCCGGAATCGCCGGAAATCGACGAAAATCCCAAACTGCTACAGTAAACTTTTACGGGCCGATGTCTCGTTTTCCGGCCAAACCGCCGTGAGCTACCACCACAGGTGCCAAGAGGGGCGGAGGCGAGTCCAAAGATGTCGGCTTTATGCCAGTAGGTGGCTGGAGGAGGGAGATGGCCGGAGATGGCTGGAGTTGCAGAGAGAACCGAGGAGAGGAAGAAAAACGCGGGGGAGGAGGAGAGAGAGAGAAAAAAGGAAAGTTACCTGCCAACAGTAAAAATTCAAATATATACTACTTACCATGAACAGTAATTTTCACATTTTCGCTTATAACTTTCGCATACGAGCTCCGATTTTTACGTACCACATATGCACGCGCTCGGTTTAACGTCCTCTACAACTTCCATGAAGAACATTTTCTCAAATTTTGACCCGAACAAAAAGTCAACTTTTCGGGCTACTAAAAGTATCGAAACAGAGTAAAAAGTGAAAGTAATTGTCGTTTACCGTCCAAATGACTAGTAAACAGGTGAATTTAGGTCCGGGACGTTACAATCTCCCCTCCTTATAATAATTTCGTCCTCGAAATTTCATACTGTTAAAGTAGAGGTAGCACACATGTACTAATCTGCAATGCAACATCCTCAACGAAGGTAGTACTCGGATCATAACAAAGTGAGGATGATATCGCACGATCGATATGCAAGTCTGCTCAACTCATGCAGAAACTAACTTTAGATCTAGTCCAAGAGGTGGCCAAATAAAATAAGGGAATCGACATATAAAAAGGAACAGTCCTCAAGCAAAAATATGACCAGTCACTGTAATCTTGAATACCGCATAAGGAATAATCGTCTCGCCCGTCAAGAAAACCAAGATGTGGAAATAACGATATAACCCACAACCAGAATGAACTTCTTTTCATAGTCCACAAAAGACTAATCAAAACAATATCTCAACCAATGTTTTCAAAACCTTGAAGCTTGTCGACTCATCCTTGGTCAAATTTTTCTCTTACAATCACAAGTCAACTACTTGACAACCCCAAAGATTTTTCCTATAATCCCAACTACCCAAGCAAATCAAAACATGCTTATAGTTCAGATAGCACATAGTATTGACATCCCAAACTATTCGGTCGAAATAGTAGCATTCGTAACCTCTTCAAATACGTCACACAGTGAAGATCCACCCCGTTCTCCAATAATATTGTGATAATATATCAATTCCATACTTAATACATTTCCCTTCGTACGTGCGTTCATGGGGGTAACCCAACCACTACTAATATGCCACAAAATAGTCACTGTTAACCAACAAGTCCAAAACAATTAACTTAGCTACCTCAAAACAACACTTCCTCTTTGCCTGTCGTGCACAGATTATTGATCAAATATCATTCACATAAAGATCCCACAATTGTCAAATATAACAAAGGTAGCTTCGAACAACCTATAAGTTCAGAATCATGTAGTTATGGGGCCACTACACTTCCGCTGCGTTACACTGATACCTGACTAAAAATCATTGGTCCAGCCTTGAATTTATGTTCCAAGTCGACTACGAAAACTCAATTGATAGTTGCCCTGCTGGCCACACCTATAGTATCTCAAACTGGTTAAATTCATGTCGTTCTCGCTGTCCTCTAATGCCACAATTGATAATTCTACTTCATATGCCAATGTAATTCTCACAACCAAAACACCACAATCTGTATTATAAGATACTTGACTGGAATTCTAATCAAACTTAAATAAAATAGCATCCTTAGATAACTAGAAAAACTCTCTCTCATAACTGCTCCACCTGTTCCAAGTAGAACATTTCCAACCATCTGTCCGACATCACCTCATAACAATTCTACTACAGATATGACATTATAGAAAAGTTCTAAATTCTGTATGTGTCAAATCCTCTAATGGACACATACCTCTAATGGACTATCCAACAACACTAGAAATTTCTCCAAATCTGATCCAAATCTTGACCAACAGGAAAAGAAATTCAACATTTACAAAGGAAAAATCCTCAAGCTGGAATCTAGTCAGAGGCAACAATCCCAACAAAATTCACAGCATCCCTTGTTGACTCAACAGTTTTAAAGTATAGATATGCCCTCAAACATTATCGAAAACTCTTAGCCACTGCTAAACAAAAATTCACAAAAACTCTTTTGCTCAAAACAACCTGGAGAGAAAGTCGAATAAGAGCCCAAATAGAAAAACTCAAAGTCACTTAATTAAACAAATAACACTTTGTGTACCACAGAAACGGAGTCTACTTCTCAAGATAGGAAAATATGATATCGAAGAAGTTCATTGTCTGATGTTACAAGAATCACTAGAAATCAGTTATGTAAAACAACGGTGAACTTGCAAGTACTAGAATATAGCCAACTCCTTTTATTTAACTTAAGGCCAAAACTGATAAACAACAATTGCCCTTACCGAAAAGAGAATAAGATAACCACGAATCCACTCCTCAATCGACGCTTAACTTATAAAATTTCAGCTACAACAAGAATTCCTATGACTTCCCTGTGCTAACCAAAATTGTACCAAAAACTTTCCAAATCTTCTCACCAAGAATTATTCCAATAACATAACTCAATCATAGTAGCTCAACAATTAGTACTTAAATATCTATTGAACCCTTGATAGAACATAAGCCCAATCAATTTATTTCAACTCAACTCCTACTTCATGTTCAAGTCGTCTTAACTTTAGATAAGTGGTGACTAGATTTCACTCATACCAACAACTTCCTATACATTTCCAATTAAAGGTCACCAGGGTGGCAAAGTTCGCTCAATTCCTCCCAAAGAAATCCATTACACATAATTGATTCAAGCAATAATCAATCCCCCAAGGTAGCTAACACAATTCACAAGATCTTTCCTTTATATAAATCATAGGACACCCGTCCAACATCTTGTAGCACACCAAGCGATATGCGGATCCGAACGTGGTCCCACCACAATAATGATCCAATTTGCTCAAATAATCATCACTGAAGTACATCACTTAAAAGCATGCTACAATACCTTTCACCCAAAATAACAAGAGTCCTGATCAAACCTTGACTTAAAATATTTCCGGAGCTAACTGAAAACTTATTTCCTTAGAGTTATTACACCAACCGCTAATATCTTATCACAACCCATCCGTCAGGCAAAACTTCTACCAAGAGTCTATCACAATTCAACCTTCAAGGCTCCGTGATTCAAAACTCGAATCAGATTCCGTATCACAAAGTAATTCCGTTTGAACTTCTAAGAACACCCAACTATGTCACTAACACTATTCCCCACAACCGTTTCACTCATAAATGGATAAGCAAAGGAATCCATTTGCATAATACCACATACGAAGAGTTGATTCCAACTCTCCCAATTATTTACCGACCAAAGTCGTAACTCTATTATAAAACCTTAAGCATTCTTCCGATTCTTGCACTTCAAGCACATATCAACTGTAAAAGCCCATTCTTGTTAATCTCCCTACTCGCTACCATCCAAGACTCAGGTAGACAAAACTAAAAGTCATGGTATCAAAAATCAATCTCTTTTATTCCGAGCAAAACTATGCTCATACACCTTGGTTAGGTCAACGACCTCAAATTCTAAACAATTCACATCCTCAACTTATATCCTTCTCAGTAAGTCACTTGAAAACAAAGTAGCCAACAACCCAGAATAATTATTCAATTTTCTCTATAAATGGTTTCCAACACTGAGGTTCCCAAAGAACCACCAAAAACTTCCAATAATAAAATAATACTTAACAACCAATCACATCACAAAACATCTTTCCCGAAACTTGGTTCAAAGTCAGAACCACCATTATTACCAAGTCCATTTCCACCCACAATCCTGATTTCCGAAGCAATCATATCATCTAGAGACAGCCCAAAGCTATTGTCGCTCGTCTCAGACACTCAAACACAACTCGAACTCTGGTTTCCGCACCTTAATCCCTGCCCCAACAAACTTGTTGGCATCAAAGAAAAGACAACCACAACATTTTCCTCGAATCACATTTCATAGCACAACTCGAAACTGTAGAGTAGTTTTACTCTACCATCACCAGGGATAGGCGCAAGATAGTTAACCAATCGAATACGCAAAGAAAGTCCTAGGAGGTCGGCGTACAAGAGGCATAGCACCAGAAGAAAACCAACTGACTTTGTACCTTACACACTTGATGAATACCACAGCACCGAAGAGTACACGATGGGGAACCGCTGCAGTCGGGCCATCACTCGAGAGGTACTGGGCAACACCAAGCATATAAGGTAACAGAATAGAAACGAGTCTACAGAACCTAACAACCTAATGCTCTGATACCAAATTGACAGGACCCGCCCCGAATTTCACCCTGAAATCCGAGGTGGCCCTGTGGGGCCCACCTTAGGGATAACTCTACCAAAAATTCGGCAGAGTCACCTCTAAAATGGACTACCCAAAACCTGTAAAACACACAAAACACTACAAGCAGACCAACCTTATACTCCTGGAGCCACCCTACTCCCAATTACCAACAACTCCACTTTCACAAAACACAAAACTCAAAAATACTAATCCTAAAGATTAAGCAGAGCAATACTACTATACACAGGGATATAACAGAAGAGTAAATGATCAAGTGATCCTACACTGCGGAAGTAGTGACAACTATGCCTCAAATGTCATGTACGCCCGACCTCCACTAATTCGCCTGCAAACTGGCCATTAGAAACCGAAAGGCCTAGGGGAAAGTAGACGAAAAACGTTAGCATGAGTGGACAAAAATAAACAATTTAAAGGAAAAAGGATTTCATACTTTCCCACATTTATTCTCTTTAATAACCGATGCATGCAACAATTAGAAAAATACATTTAGCTTTAAATCCAAGAATTCCAAAACGATAAATCGACTAGCCTCGCTAGTCACACATTCGAAAACTATATCGTAAAACCGAAATCTCATTTCTCAAGAAAACAAGACCAGCCCCGCTGGCTACAGTGAAAATCGGACTAGCCCCACTAGTCAAGCAACGATAAAATATGGGGAAGAAGTTTCACCATACAAAAGAAGGGAGCCTTATTGGCTCGGGTCGGAGTGTCCCACACTCTAGAGCATCCCATGCTCTCCTCTACTCACCTACGAACACATAGTAAGTAGGGAGGAGTACTAATAGGCTAGCCAGTAATATAATATATATATATAACGACCCTGGGTATGGTGGTTAAAAACCGATAAATCAATAAAGCTTCCCCATGTCCCACGTATAAAGACAACACGGGTACGATTCCCAACCGTACCCGGAAATACTCAAAGAGTCGTATACATTAACAGCGTGTCCCACACGCTAAAGAAATAAGTAGATTGTCAATGAGGCATTCCCAATGCCAAAATCGAAAATCGATAAATAAATAAACAAGAAAAATAATTCCATCGAAATCCCATTTCGAAAATCTTTCCAAAAATCTCAAATCCACGAATAGGAATATAATATAAATAGCATAATTCCGGAAATTACCTCGGAAATAATTCGTCGAAAATCAACATCAATTATAAATTCGAATCCGAGCATAACAACTTAATAACCGAAATTCTCAACAGGTATAAATCATAATTATTCATGAGAATCATTATTTAAAAGCAAATCCATGAGATCATTTGCAATCAACTTTATATGCTCGGAAAATAATATGTTGATAAAATAGAACATGCTTTAATAAATAAATGCATGCATCACTTATTTAAAAACAAACGTCCACTCACAGTACTATTGGCAACCACGCAAACGAGTTCCTTCATCTAACCGTAGCTCGCGACATTGCCCTGTACACAATTATATTTCCGTAAACGGCAATCCGATAAAATAATTACGAACTTAAACGAAATCCGAAAATCTCTATCTCCAATACTTCTCAAATTCAACCCAAATCTCTTCCACAATTCCAATTCCTCAATTTACATATTTCATAATGAAAACGAGGGAAATCCGACGGCCGGATTTCCCATAATTCCACCACAAAACTCCAAACTTCGAAAATTCACAAACAATTCCAAACTCCTCCAAAATTCACCAAACTTCACATACAAGCTCTATGATAATTATAGAATTTAACTAGCCAGAAATTGAAATTAAAAAGCTACCCTAGCCGCCGCTACCGCCGACCACAGTGGCGGCGCCGCCGCCACCGCCACCGCCACCATCTCCGATGGCCACCAAAATTTGGCAGTAGCACCTTCTCAACACACCCATTAATTCTTTCAACTGTGACTAAGTTAGAAAATAAGCGGAAGTACCTCAACAATTAAAGAGAAGTTTGAACCCGAATTATGAATAGTAACTCAGAATTTCAAACCTTCGATTCGACCTCCACACTGCAAATCGTGGCTCAAGGCTAGGGGCAACATGATCCTTGGGAAAAACCGCTCCTTCGACGCCAGTTTGGTGGCCGGAGATGGCCGGAATCGCCGGAAATCGACGAAAATCCCAAACTGCTACAGTAAACTTTTACGGGCCGATGCCTCGTTTTCCGGCCAAACCGCCGTGAGCTACCACCACAGGTGCCAAGAGGGGCGGAGGCGAGTCCAAAGATGTCGGCTTTATGCCAGCAGGTGGCCGGAGGAGGGAGATGGCCGGAGATGGCTGGAGTTGCAGAGAGAACCGAGGAGAGGAAGAAAAACGCAGGGGAGGAGGAGAGAGAGAGAAAAAAGGAAAGTTACCTGCCAACAGTAAAAATTCAAATATATACTACTTACCATGAACAGTAATTTTCACATTTTCGCTTATAACTTTCGCATACGAGCTCCGATTTTTACGTACCACATATGCACGCGCTTGGTTTAACGTCCTCTACAACTTCCATGAAGAACATTTTCTCAAATTTTGACCCGAACAAAAAGTCAACTTTTAGGGCCACTAAAAGTATCGAAACAGAGTAAAAAGTGAAAGTAATTGTCGTTTACCGTCCAAATGACTAGTAAACAGGTGAATTTAGGTCCGGGACGTTACAGAAATTCTCCATGGAATCTAATACTCACCATTCAAGAATGCAATGACCGCTTGCAATCTCAGTGCTTTACAGTGACAAATTATAGCAAACATAATAAGCTCCTTTTCCTTAGAACCCATGCTAAATCAAAATTCTCCAATCTCAATAAACTTCTTAACTTGTACAACACATTCGTGTTTCAAAAACCCATTTCCCCAATTGCAAAAAATTCAGTTTATTGCAATGACCAATTTGCAAGAAACCTAGTTCTTTGCAGTTGCTTAAACCCAAGCAAATACAATCGGATCCAATACAATCACCAATTAGAACAACTATCTTAGAACACACCCATATTCATCATTCTCATCCTAGCAGGAAAAAAGCAATCAATCTAAATAAGTATAAGAATTGTTCATCCTAGTGGGACTCTGTTGATGGTCATGCATATATGGATAGAAATGGCAAGATAGAAGTTTAAACCAAGGAGTAGAAAAAGGGGGAGACGAAGAAGAGAATCAGAAGGAGAAGAAGATAGATGAAGATGACAGGATGACTGAAAGAGAAGGGAAGGAAGATGGAGGAAGAAAGTAGAAACAGAAGCATATATGCCAATCTAGGGATGAGGATAGAGAAAGAGAACAAGAAGATAGAGAAGAAAGAGAAATAGATGTCTTGATCTTTTTTAAATAAAATACTCTAAACAAATAATAAAATAATATTCAAATTTGACCTATTCACTGGAGTAAAAATTTGTCAAGATGACATTTGACACATCTGCCTTCAAATTTGAATTTGACACAAGCATTTTGACATCAAGGCAACCTAAATCAGAGATATATAAATATAAAGCTTGAGCAGCAAAGAGAGGTAGAGCCTTGTTCTAGATTGCAGGTTGAGAGAGTTTGTGACCTATGTTGGCAATACATCAGCTAGAAAATTTGATTCTCACCAAACATGCTTGAAGAATATATGTTCAAAAGCTTTACTAAGATTGCAGATGTCTTTGACCAGGAATCTAATTCTCCAAGGAGTAGTAATATGATTATTAATGCTGTCACTTAAAATCTTTCAATCACCTTCGATTTGGATATATTTGAAACCATGTATATAATCCGCTAATAATCATGCACGTAAAGCTTGAGCTTGTGCAACTATAACATTAGCTTGGAGAATTCTTGGGTACCTTGGGTTTGCCGTACTCTCATTTTGTTAAATATTTTGAACCATTGTATATAATTGGTAACTTATTTTTTTTCCCTTTAGGGTTAAGTTGGAGGGTGGTTCTAGTTGGACCTCCAAATTTGATATTTGGACCTCCAACTTTTTTAAGTTATTAATAGACTTTTTTAAGTCATATGAAAAGACAAATAAGGACAGAGTGAGAAAAATGAAAGAAAAAAAAATTACTTTTCTTATCTCGCCAAATATAACATTCAATTAAATTGGTTTTTTCTTTTTCTGGAATTTCCTTATATTGCTATATAGTTTTATAATTTACCTAAAACAACTAAGTAAAAATAATAATTTCTATACATAACCCATCATTTAATACAAAAGTAAATTCAAAACAATCTGATTTGAAATTTTCTTAAACAAAATTAATATAATATTATGATATAGTTATTACTCAATTTTCCAACCCAAAACCTTTGAAATCATTCTTTTAGCAAATTCAAAGGGATTCTAGCAACATATCAAGATCAAGAACCAACCCTCTATTAATTTTGGTGGAGAAGAGACATACTCATAAGAGAGTAATATCATGTGATTTTAATTCATTCTTATTCTCGTGGTTGAAGATAGAGATAAAAAGTAGATTAACAGATTATTGTATCTTATGTTTAAGGGTGTTTCAGTAAAAATAAGGAGGTCTACTTAGCTTTTCAAGTATTCGAAAAAGTAAATTAGAGGTATACTTATTCTCAAAAAAAAAAAAAAAATTAGAGGTGTACTAAGTATTGGAGGTCCAAATAGCAAATTTGGAGGTCTAACTATAACCAAACAAGAAGAAGCAATTTTTTTTTCTCCTGCAATATTGCACGCAACCACATATCGAATTTCAAAAGAATCAATAGGGAGAAGAAGATAAGAGAAAGAGGAGCTGATTTTGAGAAAGATTGTTTTGATTTTGAGAAAACTTGGTTTGTCAAATTTCCAAAGGTTGAAGATTTCACTCACTCTGAGCGGTGTATCTCTTTGAGGCTCGACTCTCCTTTTCCAATATTTTTAGCTGAAGCTATCTCAGAAAATAAAACCAACAGCCGCTGAATGATTATCATGAAAAGCAGATCCATCGAAATTCAGTTTGATAATTTTGAGATGGAGGAATCTATCTAATTAATTTTTCAGATTTCTTTTTTCTAACAGTAGAAGGGTTATTGTTCTGATTGTAATGATGGAACATGGAAGCAGAAGAGGAAACAATTTTAGTAGGAGAATCATTTAGTGTCTCGGGAAACTATTATTTCTTGCAAATTAACCAAATGTTATAATTAAGAAAAAGAATGTGCTCCAAAATCTTATTTTTATTTTGTAATCTCGGATCTATTAAAGTATTTAACCAAGTAATGTAAGAGTCATTCCAGTCATTAGGTTGTTAAGTAGAAGAGAAAAAAATCCAAACTTGTTTAATAAAAAGGTAATGAATGTAAAGATGATCTATTGTTTCCAAAGTTATTGAGACAGAATGGACAGTTTCTATCTATAAGATGATTAGAATAGATTATGCCCGCACGCAAAATGGGATTGGTGCCGATCCCTTCTTTTCTGAGTTCTGATTTTCCAGTAGAAATGAAATGGAAGCCCTAAACCCTAAACTTAAACTAGAAGAACAGAATTGAAAATTGAATTGAAATAGACAGATAATGGGTTTGTTCCACGTGTTCCTTTATAGTTTTCCGGTGATCAACGATGATTCAAAACCAAAAAGGAGGAGCCCATAGAAGAGATACTTTACAAGCACATCAAACTAAGAACAGAATTCATTACATTCCAGGACGGAGAGAGAGCAACAACTAAATGAGAGTCACACAAACATTCACGTACAGCTCTCTTTGGGGAAATTATTGTGGTAACATCCGAGTAATTTTAGCCTGATAACCTAGCCATAGGGAGGAATAATTCATTAATCACACTTTTCTTTTATTTAATTAGGTGTTGTGGTTATACCGTTATAGCATGGAATCTTTTGGGGTCGGACCTGCCTCCTGCTAGCTGCCTAGCTAGCTAGCGTCTTCTTGCTGCCGTTTCTCTCTGCGCATTGAAGTAAACGGCCGCAACAGGAAGACCGAGGTCGTTTTCGGCTGCGAAGCTTCGGGTGTTGAAGTGATCCCTTGAGGAAGGTGGGTTCACCGACTGCCTTCGTTTCTGCTTGAAAAGAACAAACACAAACCTGTGGATTCCTATGTTTGGCCTTGGCATCTCGTAGCTCACCATCTCTCTTCCTGTTAATGAAGTATATAATTCATTCAAGTTAAGACCAGAACGATGAACAATATTAGTGCTGATCATCACTAGCCGTAATGAAGTATTAGTGTTAAGACCAGAACGATGAACAAGATTAGTGTTAATGAAGTATATAACTGGTAGCTGAACTAGTGAATTAACCTACCAAATGTAACATCTGTGGTGCCTGGAATGTCTGCCACAATCCTGTATAGACCAATTTCAAGGCAAAAATGTTAGCTCCTAGCTTGGTATGTATGTACTCCATAATTAATGTTTGCTAGCTTTTCTAATTCAGAGTTTATGCTATAAAATGTACTTCCTACTTGCTTTTAGAATTGGTAGTCTATGACAAAAAAGTTGATGTAGGATGTGAAAAGGAATCGATAGGGTGGCAATAGCCACACCCTATGCCATAATATGTACTCTTTACTTGCTTTTATTTCTCTGACAATAGTCTGAATTTAATTAACTGAATGTTTATTGTCTTTGTTTTTTCGTTTCTAGGTTTGATAGTAGAGAATATATACTGTAAGTTATACCAGTGCAGGTGCTCCTTCAAATAAGGATCACTGGGGCCAGGAACATCTGGGTCTGTCATCACCTGTGAATCAAAATCAATTAACTTAGCGATTTCGTAGATCTGATAAAACACAATCGGCGAACAATGGAGCCCAGAAAAAAAAAAAAAAAAACGATGTGTACCGTACCAGAGTGAAGAATGATCTCATGTCGCCTCCTTGAATCTCAACTCTAGGTTTGGCGGTGACTGCAGATGGGAAGAGCTCATGTCCATTGAAGACGAGTTTGGTGCTGTAAGTGACAATCATTTTAGTAGTTGGGGTAAAGTAATCAAGAACATCTCCTATGACTCTTCCAACAACTAAAGGTTCCGACATTCTTGCCATTTTTAGTACTCAAAAGCGAGAGAGGAGAGAAGGTCGTACAAATATCAAAGATAGATAAAAGGAAGGAAGGATTGTACTTCTAATATTTTCCTTTGCTTGCAATTGGAATCCCTGTATCGCTCTGTATTTATAGTGATCTCAAGTACGCAACTAGAATTGCTTTAGATCTCATGAGAAGAAGAAGAAGAGTATATAAGAGGAGAATATCATGGACATTAGAAATTAAAACTCTATTAGTCCCCCACCTCCCATCGTCTCTTTCTCTGTGTACATGTCACATCAATGCAAAGGGTTAATGCTTTCTTGAGGAAAATGTTCTCTTCTTCCGGACAGGATGTTATGAAATTATCATTTTTCAACCGTTGATCATGTTGACTCTTGCATGCATGAATGTGTACTTATGACTAATAAGAAGTCTTGAGAGTGTAGTTAGTTTTCTGAAGCACTTACGTGTTACTACTACTAAACTTTAAAGTTTAAACCCTATTACAAATGTGCAGGTTCATTAAGACTTGGAACAAGTCGCTGGATTACAATGTGGTCCTCAATCGTGTAATAAGAGGTTATGTGCTGCCACAGTGACTTCGGCGAAGGAAAGTTTTCAAGAATACAAGGAAAGATGGAGGTAAGTTTTGGGTGAAATGAGGCTCTAAGGTATGATAAGTATGCTTAATATGACTATTTGGAATTTACATAAATGCTTTTTGAGGAAAGTTTTTTAGAAAATGATGGTGGATGGCAAAGAGATCACTAAATAGATTTTAAACTTTCAGTAGTGAGTTTTCAAGAATTGTTATAATATGTTAGTGAACCGTAATATGTTACTAGTTAGAAGTTACGGGTTCAAATCTCACTATTATTAACGATTGATAGGATGAAAAAGAAAAAAAAATTATATATATATATAAGCATTGCAATAACATATTAGACCATCTAAATCCATAAAACGCAATTGTCCTAATTTTTCAAATCCTGCATCGTTTTAGTTATGTCATATAAATTCTCAGTTCTTTCAAACACTCTACGTTATAGAAATTTAAAAAAAAAAACTAAAAAAAAAAAAAAGTCTCTGACCTTAATGTGCCTGACATACTACTATGGGTAATGGGTCCTTGGAATCGGTTCTTGATTGGCTGTAAACCTAATTATTGAAACCATTCATTCAAAAGAAAAGGGTATTTTTCTTAAAAGCTTAATAAACTATCATCATGTGGGTCCTTCGGTGCCACCTCAATGCTAATTTAAAGCAAAACAGAAAAAATGTCTAGGATTCTGTTCATCCTGAAGATCCACCCCTTTTAAAGGAAAAATTCATATTTGCCAGTTGGGAAACTGAAAAGGAAAATTTGCTGTGTTCCACTAAACAGCCTTTCTGAATTACAGGAAAGAATTCATGGGAATTTACCATTTTGAGAGATTCTCAGTTATTTTTTTGGTATTTCAGAGACTTCTTTAAGCAATGAGAGAGGGAAGCCCAGGGCATAAAGGAACTCCACCCGTGAGTGGTGACAGTAGTGCAGATTGAGAGGTCATCTCATTAGCCGAGGGCCACTACCAAAGTGAAAAAAAAAAAAGTGTCGCGAAGAAGTTCCTAGAGTAGTAATGAAAATGTATACACTGTGCTACTTGAAGGAGGTGGCGTTTCTATAAGAAGTAGAAGCCAAAAGTACTTTTTCTCCGCGTATGCCACGTTACTCCTCGTCTGAGCCAAAGTACTTGTCTCCGTATATGCCACGTCAGTCCTCGTGTGGACTGAGGAGTACTATACCCTGCAACTCTCTGCATTCACCGCACCCAGCTTTATTTCTGTTCGCTCTTTTATATTTTCATGGGGTTTTTGCCGAAAAAAAATAAGAAAATATTAGTTTTCATGGAGAGTTCTGCATACAACCTCATTATGCGGTTGGATCGGCCACATTTGGAACACGTGCTATTAGAGCTAACTCACAAGAAAGAAACTTTACAGTTTACACGTTTTTTTTTTTTTTTGGGTTGTCTATGATATTTAGATGTATATCATATATTAATTTTACAGCTAATGAAATTAAAAATTATAATTTAATTGAACTAAATTTATAACATTGAAAACTAAGTTACCGCATTCGTTTTACACTTTTACATATAATTAAATCAAATTACCACATGAACAACAATTGTACATAAACATGTAAAAATGTCGTAGGTAAAGTAATTACCTCTAATTGAACTTAAATTACTAAAAAAATGACTCTCTTTACTACAATGACAACAAATTTATTGTCACAATAAATGTGGGTATCACCTAGCTACATGTACCTTAGAGCATCTTTAGTAATACTAGCTTTTTTTGAATCAAATTTTAGCCAAAGTAGCTAAAAAGTCATTTTGGCTAGCCACTTTAGAAATACGTCTGTATCAGTGCTCTCTATTTTATATAATTTTAAATTTATATTATTTTTAAAATAAAGATTAAATTGTTTAAATGTATTTATAAATTACATACAATAACTCAAAATGAATGTTTTAAATTATAAAGAGTCTCATCTCACTCTCTATATTTAGAGCGAGATAGCTAAAAGTTATAAGAGCATCTTTAACAGACTCTCTATTTTGACTTCTTAGCTATTTTGGAGAGCATATTTAATTTTTTATCTATTTTAACAGCTGCACCAGACTCCTATAGTGGCTATCAATTATAATTTTTAGCTATCTCGCTGACTCGCTCCTAAATATAGAGAGCGAGATAAGACTCTCCATAATTTAAAATATTTCTTTTGTGATATTTTATGTAAGAGAAATTTTAAACACACACCCCTAATCACTTAATACACATGTCTATTATTTTATATTTCAAATTAGATTTTGTAGGTAGGTTAAATGACCAAAATAAACATCTACGCATTAGAAGAAGAAAAAATAGTCATATTTTCCTTATATTATTCTATTTATGTATAAATAGTTAGATAAACACAAAAAATTTCTATACATGGCCTCCCAATTTAATACAAGAATTTTAATTTTTCCTTAAATAAATTGTAATTAGATGAGGTTAGAGACCATAATATTTAGAATTTCAAAATCAATGGCATTAAATATTTTTAAAACATATCGCTTTACTCCTATTTTTTAGTTAATTTCCTTTTTTGTTCTAAGAGTTATGATTAATCAATTTATTTTCTAATATAAAACATCACAGGTGAAAAAAACTTTGTAATTGTTAATTTGTTTGGCCCCTTTAATGACAACTATTTAGTTCCGCCACTATAGAGAAACCACTGGTATAGTTTTGGATAAATGTTCCACTCATAATTTTATACTTGATTAACATGGTGTTTGCTTTTCAAAAAAAAAAAAAAAACATGGTGTTTGGTGGATGAGAGCTCAAATAACACAAAGCCTATTTATATGCATCTATTTAAAGGGAACAATAATAAATCTTTATGGATTTCTCAATAACTAACACAAGTAATCAATATGGTCATTTACAAAATGTCAATATACTAGAATATACTAATCATATTAAATAGTAACCTTAATATAGTCAAAAAGTAGGATATTTCATGATTTTTGGGATTAAGGGTATTTTAGGTATTTTAGGTTGTGTATTTAGTAAATTATTAGAATGAGAAATTAAATGGGTGGTGTATTAGTATGGAGTGTGTATTAAGTAATTAGGGGTGTGTATTTAAAACTTCTCTTTATGTAATTATAAATACATTTAAACTATTTAATCTCCATGTAAAAAAAAATATAAATTCAAAACTAACTAAAATAGAGAGCACTGATGCAGAGTTGCTGACGTATTTCTAAAGTGGCTAGCCAAAATGACTTTTTAGTTATTTTGGCTAAAATTTGACTCAAAAATGGCTACCATTGCTAAAGATGCTATAATGGAGAGCCACTTATGAGTCTGGTGCAGCTGCTAAAATAGATAAAAAACTAAGCATGCTCTCTAAAATAATTAAGAAGCCAAAATAGAGAGCCTGCTAAAGATGCTCTTAGAATTTTTCCTTTTTTTCTTCTCACTTTTGCCCTTGCATATGTTTCTGTTTTAATTTTCTTCGTTGTGTCTTCTGTAAAACTGAACAAATTGTTCTTTCCTGTATGAACGTGGTATTTGAAGATTGGCAAATCTCAAAGCTATGATGGCATTTGGCGTTCTTGTCAGAACAAAATTTTAAAAGAAAATATTACTTACATTCGATTCTAATTTATCACTCATTGCTTTCTGTTACTTGGGATTTTGATTCAGAGGTTGGAAGAATAACATTCATGGTGTATTTGATATGGGCAGGGGAAGACAAGAGGGAGATGCTTTAGGGCACCCAAATGAATGAAAATATGACTTGTTTTGGAGGGTAAAAGAGGAAAAGAAAACTTTGGCTGAATAAAGTCCTTTCAATAATTGATGGAAAAAAGTCAAAAACTGCATCAGAAACACATTGACACACGTACGTGTAGAAAGTAGAAGTCAGTGTGGCTGACCGAACCGCTCGGTGAGGTTGCATATCACCTACCCTTTCGTTCTTCCTTTCCCTCCTCACGGTTTCTCTAATATTGTTCCCCGAATCTAGTCTATGATTTAAGTTTCAGTCGGTTTATCTCCTCTTCCAATGTCAAGGCGTAAATGTTGGTACTCTCTATCAGTATGAACTATAATATTCCATCGTGGACGTCAGTTGGTAAGGTACTGCAAAGCGTCATATTCCAGTTACAATGCGCATGCACTAGCTGAGAGGAGCAAGCGGGAAATGGATTCTCTAGTTGTCTTGCCATTGTCTGTCTTGTAAGTTATAATAGGAAATGTTATTAATTTTGCACTATTAATGATTTCTTGCCAAGCCTAGTATGAATATAATTTGCTCTAAAACTTGAAGATGATGTCCAAAGTTTAGGTTGCTGAACCTCACTCTCGAGGAATGGAGTTTCTCCTTTAAGAATAAAAAGTGCTAAAAGGCTAGGGAATCCTAATAATTGAATTGGTTAAATAAAATTAAAAGAGTAACAAACAAAGGAAGAGTTCTGGTACAAAATTGCAATGATTGCTACAAGAGCAATGGTTCCAGTTAAATTTAGATTTAGATATATGGAATTTAAACACATGTGATCCCATATTCCCATCAACTTTGATCGGTTTTTTAAGAGTAACATATTTACTTGATCGAAATTTGATTTCATCAAACCAGAGAATACCTACATATCAATCTCCAGCTTACCTAGGTAGTTCTCACATGACAAATAATCTCTTCAATTAGAAACATATGCTGGCCTAATTCAAGCATAAATTTCAGATAGGAAATGAAAGAATAAGTCTGTTAAAAAATCGTTAATACTAATCCGAAAATGACCATGGTCACGGCATCCAAGGAAGTTCGAGTTCATATATGAGTCAACAGATCGAGTGAAATCTTGGAACATACCAGAGAAGCCAGGGCAAGAGATGTTAGTCCCTAAGAGCAAGTGCACTGGTTGCTTCTTGACCGGTCACCAGTTAGGAAAAGCTGAGGTGGTGGCCATGGAGGAGAAAAACGCAGCTCCACCGGTAGCTTCTTGACCGGGCAAAATCCTGACTTTCTTGACCGAAGCCAAGAAAAAAGCCAAGGGCTTGACATTTTTCTTGCCCAGCCAAGTCAAAGAGCCAGCTCGGCCCAGCCCTGAACGTGGGTGATGTCAACACCAAAAAGCATCACAATTTCTCGAAAGCGAAGCCCAGAAAGCCTGAGAAGTGGCCGGCAGTGAGGAACAACGGAGACAAAAAGAACCCAGAAACACATTCGTCAAAACTCGATCGAATTGAAAAACTAATTATACAGACGTGTAGAGCATGACGAGGGGATGAATTTCCATACCACAAGCAAGCAAATCGGAGATCGGAGTCGCCTGAAAACATCACAGAACCGCCGGAGCAGTCGTTGCTTCTCACCGTCGATTCTCCGTTTCCGTTCAGTGCATGGATGATCCAAGGGCAAGGGGTTGCTGGCGACGGCGAGACGAAGATGAGGGTGTCCGCGCGCCGCCGTGGAGTGGCCGGAGGAGCGATTTCCGGTCGGGTTTCCTGCCGGGTTCCGCTGTGTCTCGGGTCAGATTGCACCGAGCTCTCTCTCTCAAATTTTCCTAGCTATTTCCCACAGTTCACCACTTGAAATAGATGTCACAATGACGGCTAGGATCAATCGGTGGGAAAATGTGGATGGCTAGGATCGGGCCACCTGTTTCTTATCTTAAAAAAAAAAAATTAAAATCTCGATGAACAGTAATTTAAACAGTGAAACCCTAGGTGAACAGTGAAATTACGTGAACAGTGAGTGTGAACAGTAAAAGTGGACAATGTTGACCGGCTAAGAAAAACAACGGGTGTAAACCCATGTCCAGTGGCAGTGAATAGTAACTTGACTGGTCGAATTCTTGACTACGGGTGAACTTGCTCTAAGAGCTTTTCATCCCTTTATTAAGCATATATTTAGCTTGAACTTACCATAATGTCTGTTAGTTTTTCTATTAATTACTCTCTCCCTTCCTTGGTTCGTACCAATATGTTTTCTTGTTGTGCAACCTAGTTAACTCATTAAGAAATACAACGATGCAGATTAAAGCAATTAGTTGGCAAGAGTGACCATAAGTAGGAGAGACATTGGAGAAAATAAAAACTTAAGGGAGCATCCAAACCCGAGTATAATTTATTTAGGGCAGAAGAAAATGGTCAAAGTAGTGAGACTGTTAAATGAATTATATGTATAATACACGGCTTAGATCAAAAAAAGAAAATTCAAAACAGATGAGTTTAACGATAGGCTCGTAAATCTAACAGCATTCACAGTTTCACACCAGTTGATCAGGATCTATGTCCGCACACACTTATGCATGCATGTGTTATAGTGAATGTTGGGTGATGCATGTGACACGAGTGTGTTTGAGACCTTGGGAATTCAATGGGAAATCAAATTATCACTATAAGGAAAATGCGATGCTACGTACTCACTAACTGACCTGATGGTCAGACAAACTCATGGTTCGTTTACTGGATTCTGACTTTTCTCTTGCAATTGGAAGATATGTATTGGCTGGCTTTGTACGTGGATGGATATTATATATTGGTTATCATGTACTAATTTAACATGCGGTATACTTTGTGAAATTATCAGATACCAAAAGCATCATTTCGATCTGATTGATCAGAACTTGGAAGGGGAGAAGTCTACGTGCCATCATTGGAATGGGGTACCTACATGAGAGTTTCTATAATTCATATGGAAACTGAAACAATGACAGTTCGACTACCGCGCCACCTAGGGCAAACTCACAGAAGATAATAGAAGAGTTTCTTCAATAATTAGATTAGATGGGTGTCTGTCTCCCTTGTACTCTCCCTCAATAATATTGTATCGACTGCAGCAATCTGAAGATCTTTAATATCTAGTCCGTCCAAATTAATTAAATTTCAAATGGTTTCTCCTCATCGCATAGCAATTCAAATTCAATTTTAAGCTTAAAATTTTGAGGGACAAAAGTAGTAAGAGTATCCGGACATCCGGTAATAATTTTAAAATTGTAAATTTTAAAATTGTAAAAGTAAAATTGAGACTGAAATTGGTCTACTCATTTCATTTCATAGTCACTTTATATAGGGATAGAATTACAACGGAAATATTAATTATATTAATGATACTAAATGCTGATTAAGCTGTGATTGTAATTCTTTAATTCCCTCATCGTCAGTTGTTTTGACGAAGACACATAATGTGTTTTTCCTTTAACACTCCCCCTTGTGCCAAGTCAAAGACGAAATGGTGCATGAGTTGTTGTCTCACTAAAAACTTTGCCAAGTAACAATAAAAACCATGTGGGACAAAAAATACACATTGGTCGAAGAAAAAGAGCACAATGCACCTTTTATATTTGAGGATGACATGCGTGTGTTAGACTCTCCCTAATATCTACACCTCCCCTTGATGCTTGCATTAATTAAGGGAGCTTGGAAAGTCTTCGCATTCCTATGTTTTTCACATGTTTCTCAAATGTAGCCTTGGACAATGATTTGGTGAATAAATCTACCACATTCTCCTCAGACCTTACTTGATTCACTTGAATTCTTAGGAGAGCCTGTTGTTGCTGATTGTAGAAAAATTTTGGCGATATGTGTTTTGTATTATCACCCTTGACATATCATTGCTTCATCTGTTCGATGCAAGCTGCATTATCTTCATAAATGCAAGTAGGCTCTTCAGTGGTAGAACTCAAACCACTAGTCCCTCAAATATGTGTAATGATAGTTCTTAACCATATAGACTCACGAACCACCTCATGTAGAGCAATGATCTCTGAGTGGTTCGAGGAGGTAGCCACAAGGGTTTGCTTGGTTGATCTCCAAGATATCGCCGTGTTCCCAATGGTAAATACATAACCAGTTTGGGAATGACCTTTATGTGGGTCAGAGAGGTATCTAGCATCAGCAAAACCAACCAAAACGTCATTTGCCGTTTCGGTATAGTGAGTAGCGCTTTCGCCGTCAACATTTCCTTTAGGGATTGCAGTTCCATCTGCGGTCCCCCTTGTCTCTCTGTAGGGAAAGAACGGTCCAAAGTCAATGGTTCCTTTTAGGTATGGAAAAATATTCTTGATACCATTCCAATGACGCTGCGTTGGCGCTGAGCTAAATCTAGCTAACAAGTTCACTGAGAATGCAATGTCTGGTCGAGTACATTGGGCTAAGTACAATAATGCGCCTATTGCACTTAGATTGGGAATTTCAGCTCCCAATACCTCTTTGTCATCTTCCTTTGGATGAAATGGATCTTTCTTTGCATCCACACTTCGACCGATCATGGGAGTGCTAGCAAGATGCGTTTTGTCCATGTTAAATTGCCTGACTTTTGGACATACGCAAACTGGTGGATTAGTATTCCACAAACTCAATGTTCTAGTTCAAGGCCTAGACGAGATCGAGTTTTCCCAAGATTCTTCATCTCAAATTTGGATTTCAAGTAGTTCGCAGTTTCTCTTATTTCATCAAGAGTACCTATTATGTTCATATCATTGACATATACAGCTACAATTGTAAATCCGGAACTTGTTTTCATTATGAATACACAAGGGCACAATTCATCATTCTCATATCCCTTCCCAATTAAGTAGTCACTTAGACAGGTATACCACATCTGCCCGAATTGTTTCAATCCGTAAAGTGAGTGTTTCAACCTAATTGCAAACGCACTATGTGGTTTATAGTCACTTGACTTGATGTAACTACAAGACAGATTATATTAGAGATTTGATGTGGAAAGCTTCTGAATTGTACTCCATAACAGCCTTCTTATCAGAAAAGCGAAGATTATGCCTTCGCACTTCTAAATCCTGAAGGAGGAAGTCACGAATGTTCCCAAAACGTTCTTGAAGCGCTACCCATAGGTTTCTAACATTATCCTCATTCATGTACTCAAGTTGAAGTGATTCGTTCATATGGCGCGTAATCAAAATGAGCGCCTTGGTGTTGTTTGTTACAGCCATAGCTTGAACATTTTGGGCGACCACATCAGGGTTAGGCACTCAGATTGATGTTAAGATCCCTTGGGCAGTAAGATGATTTTGGGACATCCCAAACTCACTTGTGATATCTAACGCCCGTTGAGTTCAGTGGAGCAAAATCAAGCTTATTCAAGTTTGACATCCTGAAAAAAGAAATCAAGAAAATGTTAGTTTCGAAGCTTAAAAACTTCCATGAAAAACAAAATAAATTTTTGAGCATAGTTCTCTGCCAAGAAATTGATTTTTAATAATTTGTAGGATTAAACCGAAACAATGATGTTTTAATGATCGATTAAATTTTATCAACGAACTTTTGTTCGGAGTAGCATGAACACCTACAATTTGGCTCAAAATTCCACAATTTAATAAAATATAAACAAAGATAACATATACATAGCATGCTCAAAATTTCATAATTATATAAAGCATAAAGATAATAAAATTTACAAAACATGCGTAAAAATTTGCAATTATATAAATGTAAACAATAATAGGCTGGATTTGCAAAATGTGAAATTTAAATAAAGCAGCAAAATTTAATAAAAGTAGAAATTTTTATTAAAAGCTTATTTGAAATTTTTTTTTCCCACCGCTGAGGCTAACAAGGGTGCGTGCATGCAGTGCTAGTGAGCAGGGTAGCTTGCAGGACTGTGCAGGAGGTGCACTAGGGCAGACAAGCTAGAGGCGCACTAGGCACGAGGTGCAGTTTTGTAGAGCAACATGCAAGCAAGCGGGCAAGGCGAGGCAGGGCTCGTGCGCTGTGTAGGAGGCATCAGGTGGGGCAGCAGTGAGGTTAAGGCATGCAGGTGTGCAGGCGCGGGCTGGGTACAAAGGCATAGGCATGCAAAGGCTTGTGTGTAAGGAGGCAGAAGTGCAGGGGTGCGCTAGCGTGCTGTAGGTGGGCTGGGCTGGAAACGTGTAAGAAGAGAGGGCGCTAAGGGTTGGCGCTACAGGCTAAGCTGCTAGGCGCTGGCAAGTCTATGTAGGGTTTGTGCGTGCAGGGCTAGTACGGTTAATGGGAAGGGGCTGGTGAGGCTAGTGGTAGGAGAATTTTTTTTTCTTTTTGGGATTTTCTTCTGAGATTTTGTAAGTACAAGTTTTTGTACATGTTTGTGTTGACTATCCCATACAAAGCAAAGTTAAGTATATCATATCGTTTCATCACTGAAGAAGCTGAAAAAGTACCTCAAAACTGATCTCAAACATATCTTAGGTAAAGACATTTCATGTGTCTGCATATGCACTGGGATTGCAACCTGTGTTACAATCCTCGAGTTTGTCCGTTGTTTTAGGACATCATTCTATCTTTCATTTATTTAAATATTGATTAGAAAAGATATTTTCCAGTTGGTTAATTTGTACTAATTAAGAGAATCAATCTTAATTGATTTAGGATTGATTTAAACTAATTGACAATCTTTTCTTAAAAAATTATTTCCTAATAGGAATTAATTAGGTTAGAAACATTGATTGTGGGGCAATAGAGAGTTTACATCGAAAATTTTCGATGACTATTGCATATCATTGGGTATTGATATCAAGTATCATATTCCCATGTACACACCCAATTGGTCTAGCGGAAAAGCCACCATTAAAAGACTACGATGGTAGCTCGGACTTTGGTAATCCGCACCAATATTTCTGCTTGGGTTATGCAATATCGCATGCAGCTATGGTAATTCGTCTACGACTCATAGCCACTCAACTTTTATTCGCGTTACAGTTAGTGACTGGGTGCGAGTCTAATATCTCGTACTTATGCATATTTGAGTGTGCGATTTATGTGCCAATTGTGCCGCCACAGCGCATCAAAATGGGTCATTGCAACGAATGCATATATATATATATATATATGGATTAAATACTTGTTATTCCTCATACTTTTCCCTGAAAAACAGTTTGGTCCCTCGCCTTTTAAATTAAACAGAATAGTTCTTATTCTCTCAAATTCTCATATATATAAAAAGTCCAAAATGATCCGAAATGACTATTATGCCCTTAATTTTCTATTATTATTATTATTTTTATTGTTTTCTTTATTTTTTTTTCTCCCTTTTTTTATATTTTCTCTCTCCCTCCCTCTCTCCCTCTCCTCCTGGCCGCACAGTCTCTCTCTCTCCCTTGACCTCTCTTCTTCTTCTTCTTCTCTTCCTCAGCAACCACCAGAGAACACCATCTCCGGCCACCATTTCATCACGCCACTACCTCCAATCGATCTAGCACCCAAATCCGACCCAAGCCCAAGCCTCACCATCGACATGCATCGCCTTCGGCCTCCACCCGCAACCACCCAAGGTTGCGATGCTACCGCCTCTCTACCTCCATCGATTTCCGACCATCACCTCGCCATATTGACACCACCATCAGACTCAGCAGTCCTTAGAGAGCAAAACCCAGAAACCCTTCTGCCCGCCGACGCCTGACTACACCGTTCGAGAATCACCGGATCTCTCGGCTATGCATGCCTTTGATTTCTAGTCTCCAGCTCGAATCGAGCTTCAACACCTCCATAAATGAAGTCGGAGCTGCACTATCTTTCGAAACCCCAAACTCCCGACCTTCGATTCTAACCAAAGCCGTCGCACGCGCTTCACGCGCCGCCGCTGGTGCGTGGGAGAAGATAGCTCCGCCGCTCATGGTTGCTGGAGCTTCAAACCACCTCTATTAGGTAATCTTCATATTTTTCTTTTGATTGGAGCTTCTGGGTTGACGAGAAATTGAATCCCTAATTGTGTTGTTTAATTTTGGATGGTGATGAAATGGTGGCCGGAGATGGTGTTCTCCGGTGGTTGCAGAGGGAAGAGAAGAAGAAGGGAGGAAGAGAAGAAGAGAAGAAGAAGAGAGGTCGAGGTTCTTCGGTGGTTGCAGAGGAAGAGAAGAAGAAGAGAGGAAGAGAAGAAGAAGAGAGGTCGAGGTTCTCCGGTGGTTGCAGAGGAAGAGAAGAAGAAGAAGAAGAAGAGAGGTCGAGGGAAAGAGAGAGACTGTGCGGCCAGGAGAGAGGGAGAGAGGGAGGCAGAGAGCAAATATAAAAAAAAAGGGAGAAAAATTTTAAAAATAGAGAAAAAAATAAAAATAATAATAAAAATAGAAAATTAGGGGCATAATAGTCATTTCGGATCATTTTGGACTTTTTATATGAGAATTTGAGAGAATAATGACTATTCTGTTTAATTTAAAAGACGAGGGACCAAACTATTTTTTAGGGAAAAGTATGAGGAGTAACAAGTATTTAATCCTATATATATTTATGTTGGATATAAATCTCCAACTATCCGTCCGCTATGTAGAACCCTTGACAGGCGATCTCTTTTTCGCTAGATTTGCGAATTGTAACTTTGATGAGACAGTCTTCCCGTCGTTAGGGGGAAATTAGAACGTCAATGTTCAACAGGAACGACAGAAATTGTCGTGGTCTATCCCTACTATGTCTCATCTTGATCTCCTAAAAGTGATGAGATCACATATACCTGCTGCAAACATGTCTGCAAGGATTAATGTCCCCACAAGAGGACATGGTGCCACCCAGAGGAGATGGGTACGGCACCACTACCATGGATGGTGGTATGGTGACGCCACAAATGTGGCATAATGGCGACATAGGCCATGGGTTCCTCTAGAGAGCGTAGGAGACCCATAGGTTCGATGGATTCTTGCCCTAGGAAGAGAGCGAGTTTGTCACAACTTGATCCATTGATCATTGATACTCAAAATCCGTCTCATGAGAATATTCTGGATTGTGGTTATGTCCAAGAGACATCGTTGGGGGACGCCTCAATGTTAGAACCAATTCTTGAGAATATAGAGATCTCTATGAATTACACTAGTATACATGAAGACGTGGAATTATTGAGACCAAAGACATCGAACCTTACTCCGTTGAAGAATGCCAACGTAGAGAAAATTGGCCTAAGTGGAAATATACGATTCAGGTTGAATTGGATTCACAAACGAAGAGGAAGGATTTCGGGCCTGAGATGCCAACGCCTCCTAACATAAAACCTGTTGACATTAATAAGTCTTCGTTAGATAGCGTGATGAGAAAAAGAGATGATAATTTCGCCTTATGGCGCAAGGCTTCTCACAAAACACCTTGGAATCGAATATGAGACGACATATTTTCTCGTAATGGATGTCATTGCACTCCACTACCTTGTCAGTTTGGTAGTTTCCGAATAACTGAACATGCAGCTTATGAATGTGGTCACTACTTATCTCTATGGGGATCTAGATACGGAATATAATGAAGGGTATTGTGTACTTCATTTACCCAAATCAAGTGGTTTTTGACCACGGAGCGTGTTTTGCAATGAGGGTGAAACGCTCACTAAAGTGACTACTTGATTGGGAAGGGATATGATGAACTATGCCTCTGCGTTTTCATGACAAGTTCTGGATTTGCAATTGTCACGGTTTATGTTGATAAACATAATTGGAACCCTTGAGAGTTAAGGGAAACCGCTGAATACTTGAAATCTGAGTTTGAGATGAAAGACCTTGGGAGAACACGGTTTTGTCTAGATTTAGAACTTGTATACCGTGTCAATAAATGCTTTATATTTTGATAAAGCCAAAGATGCATTCCCATGGTCGTCCGTAGTCTTGACCCTAAGAGGGATACGTTTCGTCCCAGGGATGATGATGAAGACGTGTTAATTGGCAGAAGTGTCTTACCATTCTTACCTAAGTGCAATAGGCGCATTATTGTACTTAACACAATACAAGACCGGACACCTCATTTGTTATGAACTTGTTGGCTAGATATAGCCCTGCGCCAACGCAACGCCATTGAACTGGTATAAAGACAATCTTTCGTTACTTAAAATGTACGATAGATATGGGCTTGTTCTATTCCTGCAGAGAGAAAAGAACGACGGAAGACAACGGATCTCATTAGCCTAAGTAGTGCAGTCCAAGACGCCGTGACCGGCAAAGCCGCCGCCACCAACGGTGGCCCGCGTCATCCTCCTCCCTTAATCAAAATCATGATGATGTTTTGATAGATTTTGTTGATGTAGGGTATCTCTCTGACCCTCACAAATGTCGTTCCCAGACCGGTTATGTCTTTATCATGGGAAGCACAGCGATATCTTGGAGGTCTACAAAGTAGACCATTGTTGCTACTTCCTCAAATCATGCAAAAATTATTGCTCTACATGAATGCATATGGCTAAGGTTTGTAATTAGACACATTCGAAGAGCTTGTGGTTTGAAGTCTACCACAGATGAACCTACATGCATTTATGAATTGAGCAAATAAAATTAGGTTTCTTCAAGGGCAACAACACCAAGCATATATTGCCAAAGTTCTTTTACAATCAGCAACAACATTAATCACTTCTAAAGATTGAAGTGAATCAAATCTGATCAGAGGATAATGTAGCGGACTTATTCACTAAGTCGTCACCTAAATTCACATTCGAGAAACATGTGAAGAGTCTCGGATTGAGAAAATTATCCGAACTCCCATGATTGTAGCAATCAGGGGGAGATGTTGACATCAGGGGGGAATGATGTCTACATGATCAATCTCGAAGAGTGAAGGACGTGTTGTGCTCATTTTGTCCTTCGACTAGGGTTATTTTTGTCCCACATGGTTTTTATTACCTGGTAAGGTTTTTAACTAGGCAACGATCAAAGCGTCATCACCAAGTTTGAGCGGCACAAGGGGGAGTGTTGAAGGATATCGACATTGAGTGTGCCTCTTCAAACTAGGGTTTAGTTCTAGAGTTGTAATAGGAGAGAAGGTTCTAGATTTTCTATTATATTCGGATTCTATTTCCTTGTATGACAAGATTATGTACTTTGTAAACCCTATATAAAGGGCTCCTATTATCAATAATGGAATACATACAATTCTCTCATCAATCTCTCTGCAAATCATATTTTCCTTAAACAAAAACTGCTTTATCTTTTGGCTGCAATAGAAGTGCCATCTTCTCTAATTGCCTTTGTTTGTATGGTTCAAGAATGCATAGAATGTACTATGAGCAGCTTGTATTTGATAAAAAAAAAAAAAATTGTCATAATTTTGAATCCTATTGCATCGTTCGAGGGAAAATGGAGATCTCCTATACATGCTCTCTTCTAAGGATTCAATTGTGTTATATGTAGAATGACATGTCAAGCAGAATCAAGATATTGATAACAACTAGAAAGTTTACCTGCGCGATGCCACGGGCTAAAGTTGTTACGTTAATTTTGTTTCGCCCTAGATCTAGGAGATGCATTTTGTATGCATCATATGTACAAACAAAAAAATAGTTAGTTTGATTTTGTTACAAAATACTGTCATGTAGGGAGCAAAAAAGATGTTCATGGCTTGATTCGCTGCTAATTGACATTGCTTAAAAGTATAAAAACCATTAGCTTTTCAAAAAATGGTTTATGTCATTGCAGTTCAAAGAATGTCATGTAGTCAGCGGAAAGTAGATGACTGGCTTCACTGATCTTCTATTGGCAGTCTTCAAAAGGAGTTGCAGTTTCTAATCCTGCTTGGCATGTGTGCTCTTGCCTTCTTCTTGTGTACTTGTATTTTGAAGCATTTAATAGTGGATGGCTTGATTTGATCATGTGTGCTGTCGTCGTGAAATGAACTCTCTGCTATAGATGCAACAAAAATATGATCATTCTTTATTTCTCGCATATTCCATAAGGTCCTGATCCATCATTGATAGTTTGATCAATTTTAGCTCCAATGAATGTACACACAAACATAGAATTTATGTGACACAAACTAAGTATAGCAAGTTAATCTATGCGTATAATAAATACTATTAAAAGTAAAAAATATTAATGTTAGTGACATACCACATTTGCTTCTTTGCTATGATGCTTGTCCAATATTATTTCCATGTGAAGCAGCTTTCTCGACTCCTAGATTGTTGGACGTGCTTGCACCACAGTTGAATTTATAGCGGATGTATATCTTTTCCGTTTGTGTTTACGACTTTGTTCTGAAGTATGAAGGTTAGATTGCACACAATCATAATTATCAACACTTTTATCTGCTTGCAACTGTAAACTTTCTTCTGCTTGTCCTCTGTTTAGGCATCAGAACTACAAACAAAAGAAGGAAACAAAAATTATTCAATCTTAAAAGACCGAATTTGAAACTTGAGGGAAAAAAAAAAAGGAAAAACGTAAAATGAATAATTTCTTGTATATATAAATTGAAGTAGTGAACTGAGTTAACTGCAATACAACAACAATTCTAAAAACACATTTTGATTACTGCAATTTCCATTATAATATAGCAAATTCCAATTTGCAGAACTAATGAAAATTGAGCCGAAAACTTTTCATTCACATTACTAGTTTTTAATAACCTGTTCTTGCCATGATTTGATCATGTTGCTGTCGTCGTGAAATGAACTTTCTGCTAGATGCAAAAAAGTCTGATCATTCTTTATTTCTCACATATTCCCCTCACTTGATAAACTTTCACTATAACTTGCAGAACGACATAAATCTGCTGAGCTATGATCACATTCTAAGAGCATTTTTTTTTGTCATCCTCGGTTTAGGTGCCATAACTGTATTTCAAAAGCGAAGCTCAAATTAAATTGGAAAACATCAGAACATATTCTTCTTAAAAAAAGAATCAAGAAGAGCAGATCAGTTATATACAGATATATATGTAGTAAAGCCACTCGCTAATTTAATTAAATTAACAATAGCAATAGCAGTAGTGAGAAAATATGCTCCTTTTTTTCTGTTCACCGATGATTGCTGATGAAAACCAAAGTCACGCATACATAGTGAAGTTAACATTTATCTGAACTAAAAAATTTGAAAAGTACTTAGATCATGCAGTGGCCATATAACATTACTCTTTAAATCTTTAAGGTCACTTTGGATTTCTTAAGAAAAAGATAATGGATGTATAGCTTTCCAATAAAACTTTCTTCATTTAGGGTTTACTGCTAATTTTAAAACATAGGGTTGAGAAGAACTTCAACTATCCATCAATTGACTGCTACAAATATTCTAAAGAGCGATAATCAGCCTTTCATTGCAGCTTTAGGCCAAAACACAGTCCAAAACTTTAGCCTCTTTTATCCTAACTTGAGGGTTAATAAGCTGAACCAAGCTTCTACACACACTTATCACATAGAAGAACCTAGAACTGATCTTATCCTAGAATTTCACAAAACTTAACTCTTAAGAAGCAGTCAAAACGTGCGTTTAAATTGAATTTGAAGTGTGTAGTTGAATAATTGAAACATAAGTCTTTACACTGAATATTCAGGGATGTGTATTTAATAACTCACTATGATCACATATAGCAACTCACCCAAATCCTAATTCTCTCAAACACTAAAAAAGCTTCTTCCTTTAGAAGATTAAAGATATAATATCATTATTAAATTCAATAACCAAATGTAACTAATCCACATTATTTGAAGATACATACCTGAATCTGAAATAGTTAGAGAATCTGACAACACATAGTTCCTCAAACCTGCAGAACGAAAAAGAGGTGTTCAGAAAAAAATTGCTTTTTCACTGATAACTGATATTGACACTGCCAAAACTACATGGAAGGTTTTGGAAAGAAAGCGCAAGGTACTGAGGATATACATGGATACAGTTCTAGAAAAGTAATTTTTGTTCTGTCCAGCATATTTGATTATTTCTATAAACACTGCTAGTAATTTATTAAAGTTTAATTGGCAAATTATTGAGACTACAAAGTTACAGCTATTAAGTGTATTATTGACACATACCAATTGCTTCAATTCTTATACAGACACCAATCAATGAAAGCAACTGATGCATAAAAAAGGAACTGAGACAGCACATACCTCAACTTCTCGGATAATAAAGAGCACATAGCTGCCTAAGTATAAGAAATTGAGACAGGAGACAACACAAAGCAACAAACAGAGGAACAACAGCAAGATAATGAAGCCTACACTTTTTTGCATGAAATCTGTAAAGTCTACAGAAAACAACAACAAATTCCTGAAATTAATCACACAGTTATGTATTCCATCACAACACCTATTTCTGAAATATGTTTACACAGGTTAAAATTTAATCAAAATCAAAAGCACCCAATTGCATAATATAAAACTTTTATCAATAGATTACCAAGTATCTAATCTCCAGACATAGCTTTTCATGAAATAAAAAAAATGCATATATGCAGCACACATCAAATACATAAGACCACCTCGTACCAAAAGAACTTCTGCAAATAAAGATTATAGATTAGCCTCAATCTAAATGCGAAACAGATTCCAACTTCGCAGTGGCTAATCTAACCATTATCATACATTTACCACATAACAAAAATTGATAGCAAAAAAAAATTGATAAACAATATACATAAGAGCTTGTAACTCAAAAACAAAAATATCAAATAACAAAAATAACATGTTTCTTTTGAGCTTCTGGGTGTGTGAAGGTACGGCTGCCAAACATATAGAAAAGCCAAAAATCACTGATTTCTAATGGATATAATATATACAATTATTCAAACTATATAGTGCACATAATTGCATGCGAATGATATTTCAGATACTCTCATTACCATTAATGCAATATCCTTACAGAGCAACCAAATGCCTATGCCTAACTTTAGTGAGGACTGCAATTTCTGCTTGAAACTCATTCAACCCCCTAGTACCCACTACCACAGATTCCATCCTTTTAACAGCGATTTTGGTCACAGCATGCAATTCACCTTTATAAACAACTCCAAATCGTTCTCTACTTAATATATAATTCTCACTATCAAGTGCCACAAACCATTTGATACACTATAATACCAGAAATTCCACTAAAAAAAAAAAAACAATAATATGCTAAATAATGTTCATAAGTAAATCAAACAAAAAAAAAATTATAAGTTATTGAAATTGATTAGCAGCTAATCAGATTCCAAAATTGGAAAGTATCATAGATGCAGAAAAATTACCAAAAGCCAGCTATTATACATTACCAAGCAACATATGCTTTCACTCTCTAACTTGTTGTCATGTTTTAGTATTCTTATCATCAATAAAAGTGGACATCAACAATTACCCGGATTTAATCGATTCCCAAAGCCAGCCTTGAGTTGATATGTCTTATGAATTCTGCTTCATGCGAACAAAAATAAGAAAAGGCTTAAAACTTTTCCATCGTAGCTCACAGAAAAGAGTAATGACTAAACTCTAACACTCATTAAACTGCAAAAATGGGCAAGCATGCATACCTTTAATAAGGTTGTGGCTTAAATTGCAATGAAACAATAGCTTATTCGATACTTGACTACCCAAATCAAACGAAGCAATAGGGCACCTGCCACAAATATAAAACGAAAAGGGCATCACTTTCTTGAACCCATAAGCACACATTTCACTTCACCATCATCATCAAGTAATTGCACCTAATGGTTGGAAAAGTGCCTACAGATTGATCAACAGAGCATGTAAAATAACACATTATTACACAGTATCCAAACCCAGAAGCTAAGAACACGAAGGGGCTACCTTAACAAATAAAGAACAAATTCAACAAAAATTACATGCAACTAAAGACCAAAAAAGAAAAATTCACCGATTTCTATAAACTCTCCAAGGCGTTCTACTGGCCGAGAAATGGTATATTATGGTATGGTTCCTGGTATTCAAATCAGGCACTCAACCACCAGAGAACAAAACATGTCTTGAGTACAATCAAAGACCCAAACTTGTGCAAATTTGTTGAAACAAATCAGATGGTTAAGTCTTACCTTTGAAGTTATTGAATGAGAGTGGACTCCCCCAGATGCGAATTGAGCCGGTCACCTACGACGTCGCTTACCATCCACCACCTTCCCCTGGGCCGCCTGCGATGGTGGACTGAATATTCCGTTTTGCGCTGATCCTTTTCTTGGAGTATAATGGTATTGAATCTTTTTATGTATTTGGCTTTTGGGTTTTGAAGTGAAATAGCCCGAAGGAGTAGGACTTGATTACGATGACGAAAGATGCTTGATGAAAACAAAGGGGATTAGGCAAGGAGAGAGAGGAAACGAAAAGCAGAAAAACAGAAAAACAGAATAGAATACAACTCTCGGCATGCAGGCACAGAATAGAATGCAGTGGCAAACCAACACTACTCGGTGCGACAGGTTGCGAACACGGCTCCGCAGATCGACAGGTGGCAGGGGCAATAGAGTAACATACGGGTCAAGTGTGGGGGCAAAACACTTTGTGCCACAGAATTGGTTGCAATGTGTGTTGCTAGCCTCCACGGCGCCTAGATTATTCCATTTATTGTTCGCAGAATCGCAAACAACTATCGCAGACAACAATGTGTGTTGCTAACCATATTCATCTAAGACAACTAGCATAAATCAGCTTCTGACATTTGATATACTATCCTACATTACTGAATCTAATATTCATATATACTACTTTGATATAATATCTCATTCATGTTATTGATCAGAATGGCAGAGCAAATTATGCTAATTGCTTTCTGCAGGCAACAGTGATGATAATTGGCTTATTCTAATTTCTTGGACAACTATGTATGGATCCCCAGCGAATATATCACTCTTTTAGGTGGAGATAGGATTCCTCTGACCACTATCAGAGGCAAGAAATCTGCAAGGATGAATATACCTCCTCTATGCTCCATAGCTCTGCTTCCTCTGTTGGTAGATATTGATGTATTCTTTTTAATTATAAGTCATCCTCATTTGCAGAGAGAACAGTTGTAGTTTTATTTTTCTATTATTAAAACACCACTTTTTGTAATATGTAAAATCAAAACAGTTTGAATTAACAGTTTTTACCTTACAAATATTTTGCCTGGAAATATTATAAACTTCAAAACAAATGTAGTGTAGATGATAAGTACCAGATCGCCAAAGTAATGCAGATGTATGATAAGATGTTTAAACTTCTTGAAGGTATCCCAACGATGGCTCAATATTCATAACCTAACTCTAGTAAAACCATTTGTTCAGCGTATGATTCAGCCAATGCCATTTTAGAGAAACCAAACTTCCCAGTTCCTGTGATTTCATTTAGAGAGGAAATTAAACGGAACAGAAAAGCATTAGACTCAGAATGCAGATAGGATGTTTAAATAGGCTTTACAACAAAACAATTTAAGCAAACTCAAGCAAATGATGCAGAATCTGGATTAATGAATCCAAATGACAAATAGTTGGGGCAATTAAGCATAACCAATTGAAAGAACCAGCTAAAACTACCAAAAACTTGCAAAACAACATGAAAGCCATTTAAAGGGTTCTGCAAAGCTGCAATCAAATTAAGGAAGTATCATTACCTTAAAAAAGAAATAACCTTGAGAAATCTTCAATCTCTAGTCTATAACAAAGCAAAATTGTTCTCTCCATACTGTAAGATACCTAACTGACATTGTAAACACTACCCTAATAGATTATAGCTATTGACTTTCAGACCAATATGGAAGCAATGTAAGTCATGTTCTTCATGTAAAGCTGCATTTACTTTCGTGGAATGATCCCAAATGCCTAAGTTTAAACGCTTAATCTATTAAGCAACAGACTTTCAGAAAACTAAAGCTCTCAGTCAAACCAACATATATTTACTTTCTTGCTAAAGAGTTGTATACAGTGCTCTCAGAAAATAGAAATTCAATTCGAACTTCTTACCCATGATTTGACCATTTAAGAGTAGGAATACTCTAAAGCTAAAGGGATGTAATCATGTAAATAATAAGTAAAATGAGTAAGTGCAGAAAGCAGCAGAATATACAAACCAAAGAACACGAAGAAGAGGATGGAACACTTTCTGGTGCCTCAAAATTTTTTCCCACAATCTGAAATCAAATAACACTGTTAGTCAGATTCACCTTCGTATACTATTCATCTAAACTATTGCATATTCCATTTTAATAATTTGACAATTCATTAAGTTTTAGAAACTCTTTAACTGACTCTACATGTAATCCTCTAATTCTTTTGATTATTCAATCAAGCTCCCTTTGTATAGATTATCCAATCAAGCTCCCTTTCATTGCTTTAAGGGTAATACTGGTTAATACCAAGAATCAAGTCAAATACAAATTCTCAAAACTTAGATCACTCTATAAAATCGAGCCCTTCGAAACCATAAGCATTTCATACAAATCAAATGTCACCCAAAAGAGCTTAACAATCATTGAAGCCAAGCTTAAACTCAGAAACGAAGTACTGACGAACCTATGTAGCTTCTCTAGAGGTAACCCAAATGATATGTACACCACCGATCAAAAGCAACCCAGCTCTGTACCTCCAAAACCAGACAGAGGAATGAGAAATACACGATGGCCAAAAAGAGGAATGAGAAACACAATGGCTATTGGCTATCATGCACCAAATACCCAGTTCTAAAACGCATACCTCAATCAATTTGTTTTAATACTGTGTGCGTCCTCCTTCAATTCTGAAAAGCTCCAGAATTGTCTACTCTTTCTGCACAAATCAAGCAAACAACCGAAACCAACACATCTCTCTCTCTCTCTCACTCTCTTTCTCTCTGAAACAAATAATCTCTCTTTCTCTATCAATCTCTGGCTGTTTCTACATGCACAGCCTCTATTTGTTTCTGCGCAGCAAATAAACGAAGACGCGAGAAGTCCATAATTAGGTGGCGGCTCAGCAGATCAACATGTGGACTGTGTAATTATGTTAAACATGAAAGGGCAAAATTGTCAATCCACTATTCATAAGGAAAACACTCCTTTAGTATATAGTATAATATATATATATATATATTCATGCCCTAAAACATGAAAATTATTTGTTCTGAAAGTCTAATTTAGTGTTGACTAATCTAATTCCATGTTTTATAGAAAATCTTGACAAGAGGAGAAAAAGTGAAATTCCGAGGAATTTTTCATGCACCACCACTTTTGGTGACACAAATATTTCGTGAAGCAATGCCGGAAAAATAGTAGCTTAAATGGAGCGATGAAGCTATGGACCATGAAGTACTGATGTAAAGGACTAAGTTTGATCACTCCTTTGGCAAGAAATTACAAGGAAAGTCCACGGAAATCATTATGCAAAATAGTTGCTGCAAAGTAGAAAATTGTAGTTTCAGAATCAGCTTTTTGGGAATAATTTTGGAGAGCACTTCTTGCATTCTTCCAACTGTACCTTTACAGAAAGGGTTAGCATTCCTTAAAGATATCATGTTGTACTTCAACATGAGCTAAATAACTGGTTAGAATCATCAACGAGGCAGCAGGAAATCAAGTGCAAAATAGACTTCTCGACAAGGCAGAAACTGTCAGCTTTTCATGAAGCTTTTCGGGAGATCTTTTTCGACAACTTACTTGGAGTTTTTCTAGAAGGTTATTAATCATTCTTGAAGATATGATGTCATAGATCGTGGATAAGTCAAGAATCATTCAGAATATGGGCAATATCAAGTCAATCCTTGTCCAAGAAATAAGCTTCAGAGAAAGAAAACGTATCTTAGTCAAAACAAGATAGTTTGGCCTAGAACATTCTTTGGGCATATTTTTTGTACATTTTTGGAAGGTCTATGATGCTGCAATTATCAAGGAGAGTCCTAGAAGAATCCTATAAGATTAATCCATCATATTATCCTCTGGATAATAGGCATTCCTACGCACATTCTCTGCTTTGGTTGTCGCATTGACTTTGGTGACCCAAAACCATCCTAACACTCTTCATCTTCATGTTTCCCATGCACAATAAAGAGAGCTAGTTGCTCCTCTCTTCTCTTAAGTCATCATTTTCTACTCTACACTCTCATAGCTCATCATTACTTCCCTCTTTTTACTTCATCTATTCGATATTTTTTTCCCTTATTTTTGAGATCTATTACCACTCTCATACTCCACGTCCATGCTTCTTACAATGCTTGAATTGCTTCATTTTGCTTCCATTCATCATTTTACTCCTATCTCTTCTCTATATAAGCATCCCTTTATTACACTCTTAAACCATCACCCATACACCTCATTGCATTTTCTTTCTCTCTATCTCCACCACAAAACCTCAATCCTCACCTCCTAAAATCCAAACTCATACCATCCATACTACTTTATTTCTTCCATCACCACCACCATTTCATATCCTCTATCTCTATTAACACCACCACTACTACATCATCTCTTCACTCTCTTTTCTATCATCATTTTCCCCATCTACTCCACCTATTCACACAATACATAAGACAAGCTTTACTATCTTTTATCATCAAATATTCAAGAGCAAAAAGAAGAGGGAATCACCACCACCACCAAGACATGAGCTTGGGGACCATCCAACACACCACTAATCCAACTATATCCCTTTTACTCTAGATTATATTTTGGTGTTTAATTTGATTATGAAGTTAGTATATGTAATTATGAGTGAGCAGTACTTTGTTGGGGTTAGGGTTGAAAGCCCTAGCCAATCTTGTATGGATTGATGTTATAATATTATGTGATATAATTTTCTTTAATATGCCTACATGCTAGTTCAAAAGTTGAATGCATATGCTTAGACTTTACCACTTTGAGTATGTGTGTTTTCTATGTCATGATATAATGTTGAGAGCTTGGTAACATATGAATGTTAAAGCATGAAAGCACATAGGTGTGCATGTAGGGGTTGTGAATTACAATCACTTAGAGATAAGATTGGTTGGTTTGCATGATTTCTTCATCTCCAAACGTTATGCACTAAATATCTAACTAGATTGAAATGCATAACTTAAGTAGTTAAGTACTACACCCAAGAGGGATGCAAGGAGAGGAATTGGTTAATTAATTTAGCATAATTCATATTGAAATGTATCAATATATACTTGCAGAGGAGGTTAGTGGTAGACAATCTAAATCCTAACTTTTATCCATTTGATCACTAATTTAGTTTAGAGTAATTTAGTTTACATTTGAGCATCTATTTGCTTTCAATTCAAAACTATCTTCAAAAACCAAAATCAAATCACTACTCTATCTTGCACATACTCACCATGAGTCTAGATTTCCTTGTGAATTTAGGTTTGTGGTTGTACATTTGCATATTCTAGCTCTCCTTAAATTCACACCTTAGCTAGTGAAATGAATCCAATTCTCCTGGGTTCGACGCCTTTCTTAAATCCATATACTATTACTTGTACCCTTTATACTTGAGGGTGACTATTTGACTAACACTTTTTCTTCCATATAATTTTGAAAATATGGTCTAGGTTTTCTGAGTTTTGCGTGAGAATATTGTGCATCTCATATCAGTGCAAAAAGTGTTCTTGCTTAGTAAGAGAGTTTCTGACATGCATCATTAAAATCACTTATTCCTTGTTAAGTGATTCGTTACTCATACACTTGCATAATTCTCTCGAGATCAGTGGAGAAGTCTGTGATGCAAAAAGTTTGAAGGTCGTGGTCAACACCTTCCTTTCAAGTGAAAAGGCTCTCAAATGAAGAAGATAGAAGAGGTTCGAGTCAAACGCATCATCTATAAAGTCTAGTGATTGTAGCCGTGGTTAGAGCTACTTTTGTTTGTTAAGAAACTCATTCTTCACTATTAGTGGATTGTCTTTCATTTGGGCTCTCAAAAGTTAGAGCACGCAGTGTTTTTCCCTCAATTTGAGGTTTTCACTGGGTAAACAAAATGCTATCTTTATTGCAAATTTCTGTTATCAGTACATGTCAGAATAACAATCTTGCTTTCAATCTTCGATATCCAAAAAAAGTTCATCCTAGCATTTTCAGATTTTTCTAGGGTTTTCAACTTTTTGATACAAGGTTAGGAGTTCGTGCTGATAACGTGTTTAAGAGAATATGATTCAGGAATAATATTGTGTGTATTTCATTCATATTAAAGATCTCTATATATAGAGGATTACATAGATATTTGCTTGGAATACAAGTACAAAATTTTACTATAATTAAACCAACATACTGATAGGATATCTATGAGAACATTCCAGCTCTATTACAATGAAGTTAAGCAACCTCGTTTGCAAGAGGCACACTAAAACTCTATATATTTTTCGAAACAACCAGAGACTTTTATCTACAAATAAATCTCTGAAAATGTGCGTCTTTTATATTTATTTTGTTAGAAGAGGCTGTTACAAGTCACCGAATAATTCATTGACAAAAATACATAAACTTATATATGTACATTCTTTTGCGGCTCATTGGGTCGGAGATATTCGAAGATCATAGAATAATTACTCGCAACTGAACGTGTAAAAAATTAGAAAGGTAAAATAAGAATGAATGTATCAAAATTCAAAAGGAACACACATATAATACAAGTATGGGCTACTATTGGCTCACTCCTTGACTAGGATTAACAATAACCATGTGGATTTTAGCTTTAATTGATTGACCATTTGGGAACAGAGAGAGTCACAACACACACTCATAGACACAGAGAGCTTGGTCAGCCTTCTTCGATCTGATCTTAAATCTCAGACAGATCTCGTCGGCTGGTGAAAATGGCCGGTGGAGTTAACCGGAAGATATCGGCCGCTTCGGCCAGAGCTCACACCCGAAGAACCAAGCAAAACAGCTCCTTCCGTCTTCCTTCAGGTGGCTTCTTCTTCTTTCGCATTTCTTTCTTAATTTGATTTAACGCCTTCAATGCATCTCGGTTTTTAGTAATTTTGCTTGTTGAAAAATGTAGGACAAGAATTTGAATCTGTTTCTTTTCTGGGTATGAGAAAATTTTAACTCTTACTTGGTTTTAGCTATTTGTGATTAGTTTCTGGGGTTTTGTTAATGAGGAAAGTTAAAAGGAATCAACTTCTTAGATCATTTACGTAAAGAATTTGAAATTGAAATAGGGTCAGGTTGAGAAGTCTTATGCTTTAAGCCTTTTGGGTGAGAACTTGTTATTGTTGTTCTGAATGTTGATATTGAATTTACAAGTAAACAGTAAAAAAAGGTGATGCTTTGGGTTAGGAAGATAGTTCATGGGTTCAGTCCTATCCAATGCACGAAAAAGAAGTAATTAATGTAACAAGGAGTGCTGTTGACTTGGATAAATGTTTTCTAACAATGAAATGTACGTTCTCTGCTTCAGTTTTGAGCTTGTATTAGGAGTGAACTTTGACATGGTATCAGTCATCTAAAACAAAAAGAAAAACGCAGAAGTGAAAAAGGGTTCTTTCTCCTTGAAGTAATCCATAGAGGGAAATTTAGTTTCCCCACAGTGAGGTTGAGTAGAGACTAGATATAAGATTTTGTCTTTCATCTGGATACCAATAGACTCCTACCTACATGTAAGCAGACGACTAACAAGCCTTTGAAGGTGCAGGCTTTCTTTAGTATCTCTGTAAGGAATTTCTCATTTCTATATGATAATAGTTTATATAATTAATGGACCAAGTTAGACATGGTATTCAATGATCAGGGATTATGCTTCATTATAATAGTGCCATAGGCCTTGTGTAATATGTTTCTTGAGCTTTTTCTCAAATATTTTTATTGTGATCTGATTAGAACTCAATAATTTCAGGGATGTTTAGGACAACACTGGTGGTGTTGTTTATGGGGTTTCTGGCATGGGCATATCAGGCCATCCAACCTCCTCCACCAAAGATTTGTGGCTCTCCTGATGGCCATCCTGTTACAGCACCAAGAATAAAACTTAGGGATGGAAGGCATTTAGCCTATCAAGAGCATGGGGTCCCAAAAGAAAATGCTCAGTATAAAATTGTTTATGTCCATGGTATCGATTCTTGCAGACATGATGCTGTTGCTGCACAAACCCTATCTCCAGTATGTATCTTATGGTTTGTTTTGTATCTGTCTCGGTTGCATTTACTATTATGTTGACCTGTGGTGCGTTCTTCCAGGAAATTGTTGAAGACTTGGGTGTCTACTTTGTGTCTTTTGACAGACCTGGTTATGGAGAGAGTGATCCTGATCCAAAGAGAACAGCGAAGAGTATGGCTTTAGATATAGAGGAGCTGGCTGATGAATTAGGATTAGGATCCAGATTCTATGTAATTGGTTTTTCCATGGGTGGACAGGTTCTTTGGGGTTGCCTCAAGTACATCCCTCACAGGTATGATTAATCATGCAGTGTAAATGGACAGTTTCTTTATATGTGTATGATGGAAAAGATAAAATCGTACAACTGTTATACCATGTCATTGTGCTGACAGAGTACAAAAAATTAACAATCCACATTGCCATTGTTGGTGGGTCAGGGTCCCATATTGTGTGGTAGTAGAACATATTTCATTTATACCATGTAAAGCCTACAAGTTAGAATTTACATACATGATGTGTTACAGCCATTGTACTTGGGATATCCTCGTATGTGAGGGATTTGTGTAATGGTAACAGGCTAGCAGGAGCGGCACTATTAGCTCCAGTTGTTAATTACTGGTGGACCGGAATTCCTGCAAATCTATCTAACGAAGCATACCACCAACAGTTTCAGCAAGACCAATGGGCAGTTCGTGTTTCTCACTACACCCCTTGGCTTACCTATTTCTGGAACACTCAAAAATGGTTTCCCGCTTCAAGTGTTATGGCTCACAGCACAGATATTCTTTCTCAACAAGACAAAGAACTCCTCCCTAAGCTTTTCAAAAGAAAACCATATATGGTATGTACCACTAGTTTATTTATTTACTTATTTTTTTGTAGTTCTATGTATTCTTGTTCTTCAGTAAACTTCACTGAGACCACTTCAACTAGCGGCCATGTGCAACTATAAAAAGGCATTTCAAAAACAAAAGTAGGAACAAATATTGCCCAAAAGATGGTAGTGTGCACTGATTGTTTTGTTTTATTCCTCTCCCTCTCGCCTCTCTTTCCTTTTGACTAATAGGAAACAGAAAATAAAAAATAAGAACATTGTCAAACAGGTCCGAACGTTTAGATTGTCTAACATTTGGTAGCACCATTTCAGAACAATGACAGTCGTGTAAAGTTCAACGTATATGGACTAAGTTCCGAATTTACAGAATTAGATTCATTAAATACTAACTTTGAAAGTTGGTATTATTTTTAGTGTTCCAGAAATTTATCAGTTAAGTTCTTAAGAATTTTGAGGCTTGAAATCATACCGTTAAGTTGATCTGTCTTACTATTTCAGAACAGGATTTCCTCCATACTTTTTCTTATTTTCTTTTTAATTTGATTTCTGTCCTTAATAGTCCTGATCTATCGAAGTTACAAATGAGCTATGTCAAGTTTCAACTACGTTTAGCTCTGTTGTCTGTACTTGGTTTTGATTGGACGTGTATAATAATCAAGAGCAGCCTAGAGGGGGAGATATACATCCCTCTTCTACAAAGCAGTCCCATAGGATGAACTTGAAACCTCTCGCATGTGGGAAGAGGGTACTACTTGGTATCCATGCTGGTGATAGCAACTGATGTCAGTTTATCATCTAACAAGTTGGTCTAGTGTGATCAATAAAAGCTTGCTGGTCAGTGTTTTAAGGATTGGCCATATCATCTCATTGAAATTTTAGGACCAATCTGGCGCCTATGAATACCAGATTTAGTTTCTTTGTCGTGGCATAAGTGAAACTCTATCATCACATAAAAGCAATCATGTCTAGGGATTCAAGCAAGTCCTCACTACCGGAAATTAGTTGCACAGTCATGAAATCAAAAATAATGAAATTCATAGAAAAATAAAATCTAATGAAAAATAGGGGAGAAAGAGGATTGCAGTACAGCTTGACTGCAATCCCTGAACGTCTTCTGCTCTGTCTCTTGCAATTCCCTTGGATTGGATCTATCCCTCATCTGTACAGCTTTGATTCACTTTTAGATGGATATATCATACTGGGAAAGTTCATTTTAGACCGTATTAACTCCATCAAAGTTCGAGGCACTCCCATCACGTAGTATCCCATGTTAACGTGTTGTACTAATATATTCTTGCAGAGTACTATAATTTCAATGGTTACTTTTTTCTATTCTCTCCCTCGCGTCACACATACATGTATATAGAGCAGGATTCGTAGTTTAGCTAATGGTTTTAATTGTGCTTAGCAAATCCCTCAATTTATAGAGAGTATTATGTATCCATATGCTATTATAAATGTCGTTTTAATTCTATAAAAAAAGAAAAAGCTGTAGTTTATTTCGTTATGGTTTTCTCAGGACCAGGTAAGACAGCAAGGAGAATTCGAGTCCATTCACCGTGACATGAATATTGGATTTGGGACCTGGGAATTCAGTCCTCTGGATCTGGAAAATCCTTTTCCAAACAATGAAGCTTCTGTTCATGTGTGGCATGGAGATGAAGATAACATGGTTCCTGTTACTCTGCAACGATACATTGCCCAACAACTTCCCTGGATTCAATATCATGAGATACCAGGTGCTGGACACTTGTTCCCACATGCTGATGGGATGTGCAATACCATTGTCAAGGCACTTTTATCTGATGACAAGTAACCTTCTACTTATCTAATGGGCTACTTCATGTTAGCTTTTCTGTGCATTCATGTTCTCTGTGGAGATTCAGAGAATCAAAAGTTCTGTATGTTCAATATAGATTTTGAACCAGCCAGCTCTGTTATAGATTGTTGCACCACAATGCACTTGCTTCTTAGGGACTGAATATTGAAAAGTTGGGTTGATATAAAATTGTGAAACCTGCAGGATTGTTGTTTGGTACACTATGGAATGGTTAAATCACAGAAAAACGTTTACACGTGTCATTCCTGCATTCAAATCATCAATTTAATTTCTTGATTTCCTCTACATTATCAATACAAGGTACATTAAATAAAAGTACTTTAATCATGGGGTAAAACCAACTTATAATGCTATTCAACTGACCAAAGTGCCCTACCATAGGGCACTTCTTACCTCACCCAAATCTTCTTCTCATCAGAGCAATCTGCCTAGGACTTAATCCAAATGCCTTCTCCAAGAGCTTATCATTTATACCAGACCCAAAAATAGCCGCTGGGATCTTTTGCATTCCTGGATTTTGGCTATTGAAGCTTCCAAATACTGTAGCTGGCTTCTTGCCGACATTCATTAAAAAGTGAACTAGACCCCTGGGGAACACCATGACCTCTCCTTGCTCAACTACCCTAGCGAAAACCCTATTTGTAGAATCAACAAACCCAGAATAAACACTCCCTTGCACTATATATGCTATTTCTGTGGCTCTTGGGTGGAAATGTGGTGGATTGATTCCACCCACCTTGAGATCAGCTCTTACAAATGACATCCCTAGTGTGTTGATCCCTGGAAAGATTGTCGGGTTCACCGAGATGGCCGCGAGGCCCGTGTCCGTGAAGTTCCCGGGTTCCTTCATTCCGGAGAAGACAAAGTCATCGGTGGTGGCCTCAGACGAGTTCTTGCATGGGATGATGGTGAGGTGGGCTGTTCTTGATGCACTGGATTTCAGATTCGGTAAGCAATAGTCTTGAATTGGGTCGGGATCGGAAGCTAATGTTGTGGCACATAGGAGGATGAAATTAACAAACAATAGGGTAAGAGTAGAAGACATTTTCGTGGCATAGACAAAGCTCTCTATGAGATAAGAAGCAAAGGGTCTAAGCTGAGGCTTTATAGAACTGAATATGTTGATTTATAAGCTCCTTGATACAATTGGGTTTAATTAATTAACAAGCTTATTTGCTGGATATTAGGCGGGTATTGTGGAAGTGGATACAACACCATTATGAAAATTGGTCCCTACTAATGATCTTCTTCGGTAATACCATGCTGCCAGCTTGCAATACTTTATGATTGCTAATCATAAATAAGTATGAATTATATTGTAAGGTTAAGTGAAAGTCGACAAAAATGGTTATGAATGATCATTATGATTCTCACTTTCTGCCAGGGCATTATGATTCTCACTTTCTGCCAGCGCCGTGGGCAGAGAACGGCGCCTGTGCATATTGATCTAAAGTAGGCCGTGGATAACAAATGAATGATGAGGTAATTTTGGTTGCTTGGGAGTGAAGGGAAGGTGACTATTTGAAATTGATCAGTTCCACTCATAGGTGATTTGATAATTGTTTTGCCGAATGGTCAACGAGAAGAAATGATTTGATTTCATAGCATTGCTATACCAATATCCTGGGAGCAATCCACCGCATCAAAAAGAAGAAGAAAAAAAATTTGTTTAGTAGATCGAACCTTTGCAAAGAAATTTTCGTAGCCGTGGAGATTTTATAAGAAAAATAAAGGGATCCATCGAATTCAGAATGGAGATGAGGCTCCAGCCAAACAAAGGAGAAGCCTCTTGTACCCATTTACGTAATAGTATTGTTATCAATTATGTAGTACGTAGTATTATGATTAGGGGAAATTAGGACCTTTTGAAACAACTTCTGATAAGCTTCTGGGAGAGAATTAAGTGATCAAATAACGGGAACTTGAAGAATGAGACAGCAAATAATGACCAAGAAGATCTCATGCTGCATTAGGTTCTAAGGTGGCACCCTCGCCATTTAGAACCAGCAGATAGGGTTTAGAGTTAGGGTCTAGAGGCTCAAACTCAGATTTTGATGAATTTAGGTCTGCACTGGCAGCTTGCTCAAAGAGATAGGGTTTAGGAGGATGTATACTGATGTGATTTATTAGGTCTGGGCTTCAGACCCAGGCTGGGTTTATGGTCTTTAACAGAATATTCGATCAAGAACAAAAAGAAAGAAAAAATTACTCTTCAAATTGAATTTGCTCATCTTGGGGATAGCTAGTATGAATAGTCAGTTAGAAATTTTGCACCGTCTGTTGATTAGGTTATTATGGGAGCCTTCCTCTAAATTCAAAGTGATATTGATCGACCGTTTATTTGGAGAGGGTTTTTCTTCTAATAATTTGTGTTTTATATCAGTCATTTTTGTTTTCTTCTAGTAGTCACTCTTCAAAATGACTATCTCTTTCCATCACTTTAAAATAACATACTGAGTACCCACGGGACAGTAATTTTGAATAGTGACTATTAGAAGAAAACAAAAATGACTGATATAAAACAAAAATTATTAGAAGAAAAGTCCCTCTTCAAATAAACGATCGATCAACATCAATTTGAATTTAGAGGAAGGCTCCCATAATAACCTAATCAAAAGACCGGGCAAAATTTCTAACTGACTATTCATACTATCCCGAAGATGAGCAAAATTCAATTTGAAGAATAATTTTTCAAACAAGTCAGGAGAGAAAAAAAAAATGATTGTCTCATGGATATTCATCATCAGTGGAGAGTCATTTTAATGAAAACCACTAAAATGAGGACTAGTTGAGGACTTTCTAACCAACGGTTTGGAAGACCCATTATTCGCTTACATTACGGCAAATTAACCGTTAGATGTTTATATATGCATGAGGAGATCACTTCTGAAATGTTCTTCCAAATTGCTAATTGTTAAGGTACCGAACTAGATCAAATCAATAGACGGATCAAATTTGTCAAACATGAACTATTCATAGTCATAACTGATAAATCACGATTATGAATGCCTTAACTATTTTCAATTTAGTTAAAAAATTGCATAAATAGTTTACACATGGTGGTTTTTTTTTTTTTTTTTGATGAAAGGAGGTCAGCCAATTATATAGATTCAGCAAGCAGTACAAAAACGAAACACCTATAAGGGGTCGACAGAAAGAATCGTTTCTCAGAGTACCCTGAGACTCCTATTCTAAAACAAGAACAGGAACCCACTATACCCCAGTACACCCACCTTTTAGACAGTTCACGCACTTTAATTCCAAACAAAAATCAATAATCCCCGAAGCAAGATAAAAAACCCCAAGAGATTTTGATCTTTGCTACCTAACAAAATTAAATAACAAATGGAGGTTGTCGTCCTGGATCCCAAATTTTTATAAGAAATCCATTGAGATCCCAAATTCGAATCCATAATAGAATAAGCCCACGCCCTGCAACCTTAGTCAATCCATTAGGGCCCAAGCCCAAGCCAGAAAAGTAGAGCCAAGTCCAAACCCAATTAGGGTTTACCCTTGTAGCCAACGCAATAGTGACTCTGGTCTTGCCGCCACCGCTGCACCGACCTACCACCATGCCTTCGGTCAACCTGCCCCAAGGAACCAGAAAACTCCCGACTCCAACACCACTAGATGACCTAGGTTAGAGTATGCCGACATACACTGTGCCTTTAACCTGCCCGTATTGAGAGTGTGAACTAGTCGATCTAGCAAAACCAATGTCAACGCCTTGGAAATCGGACTACTCGAACGGCAGATCAACGACTACCCCTCTGCATCTTTGCCGTCAGACAACCAACAGCCGTCGAATAGCCAGAAAACAGCCATGTCGGAGGTGCAGCCATTCGTAGATCGGAGACTAGAATAGAGTTTGACCCGGCCCGGCCGGAATCTTCAATCTCCTCCGCCAAGGTCGAATCAGAACACCCTGCACCTCTGGTAACGTTCCTCGACCTTTCACCCTCGCCTGCCTTGGTCTCCTTGAGCCACCCACCAACATCAAGAGGCAGAAACTTCGATAGGACACATGTCCCTATGCCTACCAGCCACTGTGGCACAGAAGGAGTCTGCGACAGAGAAGATACGGGGCAAGCCAATCTTGATTTAGGATCCCCAAAAGGAGACGCCGTAGGTATACTCCATACAAGATGAAGAGAGGTGCAGAGAGGCCAAGTCCGAGGGCGGCGCTCTCCCAACCCTAGCAGAGCTCTGCTAGGTCGAAACATGTTTCCTGCAAATTTGTTTGATTATTTACACATGGGTGGTTCTAGTTGAAACTCCAAATTTAATATTTGGACCTCCATTTTTTTTCAATTATCAATAAACTTTGTCAACTCATATGAAAAGACAAATAAGGACAAAGAGAGGAAAAAAAAAACAAATACTCTTCCTACCTCCCTCATTAATATAACATTCAATTTTCTTTTAGACAATCGCATTAATATAAGATTCAAACTTTTTTTAGAATTTCCTTATATTACTTATATAACTTTATAATTTACCTAAAATAATTAAATAAAAATAATTAATTTCTATATATGGCCTTATCATTTAATACAAAAGTAAATTCAAAAAAATTTGATTTGGATTTCCTTAAACAAGTAAATATATTGAATATTTTGGTGTAACTATTACTAATTTATTTGAGAACCAAAGACTTTTCTACAACCCATATTGCAAAAAAATTTTTTTTTTTTAAAACTACGACCGTAATTAAAAGAAAAATCTTTATAACTGTCTACTTGTTCGGCCCCTCCAAAAATCAGTTTCTGGTTCCGTCATTGAAAGTACACAAAAAATGTACGCAGCTCTCCTCACAAAATTTTTAGTGGTTGAATTGATAGAGATTAAGGAAAAAAACAACAAACTGTTGAAAATATAGATTTAATTGTTCAAGGGTGTTTTGGTAAAATTAAGGATGTGTACTTATTCAAAAAAGTGAATTGGAGGTTTAATAAGTAGGAGATGTCCAAATATCAAATTTGAAGGTCCAACTAGAACCACCATTTACATATAATATATAAACATTTAACGGTTGATTTGCGGAAATGTGATTAAAAGTAGGTGTAACAAAAAAGTCATTAACTAGTCCTCATTAAAAAGGCTCCCATCATGAGTAAGTTATTATCTGTAAAAGTAAAATTGAGATTGGAATTGGTCTACTGATTTCATTTCATAGCCCCTTTATATAGGGATGAAATTACAATGGAAGTATCGATTAACATCAATTACAATAATGATAGTAAATACTTATTGTGATGTGATTGCAATTCCTTGATTCCCTCTTCGTTTGTTTCTTTGATGAAGGCACATAATGTGTTTTTCCTTTAACACTCCCCTTTGTGCCAAGTCAAAGACAAAATGGTGCATGAGTTGTTGCCTCACTAAAAACCTTGCCAAGTAACAATAAAAACCCTGTGGGACAAAAAATACACTTTGGTCGAAGGAAAAGAGCACAACGCACCTTCTACATTTGAGGATGACATGTGTGTGTTAGACTCCCCCTGATGTCTACACCTCCCCCTGATACTTGCATTAATCAAGGGAGCTTGGAAAGTCTTCGCATTCCTATGATTTTCACATGTTTCTCAAATGTGGCATTGGGCAATGATTTGGTGAACAAATCTGCCACATTCTCCTCAGACCTTACTTGATTCACTTAAATCTTGAGGAGTGCCTGTTGTTGCTGATTATAGGAAAACTTTGGCGATATGTGTTTTGTATTATCACCCTTGATATATCCAAGTTTCATCTGCATTATCTTCATAAATGCAAGTAGGCTCTTCAGTGGTAGAACTCAAACCACTAGTCCCTCGAATATGTGTAGTGATAGCTCTTAACCATATACACTAACGAACCACCTCATGTAGAGCAATGATCTCTGAGTGGTTCGAGGAGGTAGCCACAAGGGTTTGCTTGGTTGTTCTTCAAGATATCGTCATGTTCCCAATGGTAAATACATAACCAGTTTGGGAACGACCTTTATGTGGGTCAGAGAGGTACCCAACATCAGCAAAACTAACCAAAACGTCATTTGGGATTTCGGTGTAGTGAGCGGCCCTTCGCCATCAACATTTCCTTTAGGATTGCAGTTCCATCTACGGTCCCTCTTATCTCTCTGTAGGGAAAGAACAGTCCCAAGTCAATGGTTCATTTTAGGTATCAGAAAATGTTATTGATACCATTCAAGTGACCCTGCGTTGGCGCTGAGCGAAATCTAGCTAACAAGTTCACTGAGAATGCAATGTTGGTCGAGTACATTGGGCTAAGTATAATAATACGCCTATTGCACTTAGATAGAGAATTTCAGCTCCTAACACCTCTTCGTCATCTTCCTTTGGAAGAAATGGATTTTTCTTTCCATCCAAACTTCGACCGATCATGGGAGTGCTAGCAGGATGCTCTTTGTCCATGTTAAATTGCCTGACTTTTGGACATACGCAAACTGGTGGATTAGTATTCTACAAACTCGGTGTTTTAGTTCAAGGCCTAGACAGAATCTAGTTTTCCCAAGATCCTTCATTCTCAAATTCGGATTTCAAGTAGCTCACGGTTTCTCTTATATCATCAAGAGTACCTATTATCTTCATATCATCAACATATACAGCTACAATCGCAAATCCGGAACTTGTTTTCTTTATGAATACGCAGGGGCATAATTCATCGTTTTTATATCCCTTCCCAATCAAGTAGTCGCTTAGACGGGTATACCACATCCGCCCGGATTGTTTCAATCCGTAAAGTGAGTGTTTCAACCTAATTGCATAAGCACTCCGTGGTTTAGAGTCACTTGATTTGGGTAATGTAAGGCCATCAGGCACTTTCATATATATCTCTGAATCTAGATCCCCATAGAGATATGCAGTAACCACATCTATGAGCTGCATTTCCAGTCCTTCGAAAACTACTAAGCTAACTAAGTAGTAGAACGTTATAACGTCCATTACGGGAGAGTATGTCTCCTCATAGTCAATTCCAGGGCGTTGTGAGAAACCTTGCGCCACAAGGCGAGCCTTGAACCGTAGGACTTCATTATTCTCATTACGCTTTCTGACAAAGACCCATTTATGTCCTACAGGCTTTACACTTGGTGGGGTTAGCACTACCGGACCAAATACCTGTTTTTTGTCAGAGAATCTAATTCTGCCTGGATTGTTTTTTTTCATTTAGGCCAATCTGCTCTTTGTTGACATTCTGCAACAGAGCGTGGTTTGATATCATCGTGCTCTATGATTTCTTGAGCAACAGTGTATGCAAATACATCATCAATGTGTATAGAAGATTTTTTTATCAACTCATACGCACTCTCATAATCTATTGAGATTTCTTTGTTCTTTGGAATCATTTCAAACATCGGAGCGTCCTCCGGTATTGATTCATGGACATAACTATAATCAGAGACAATCTCATGAGAGGGGTTCTTTACATTGATAATTAATGGATTGGTTTGTGCCTTACTCGCCCTCTTTTTCCTTAGGTGAGTGTCGATCGAACCAAGTGGCCTCCCCATCTTCCTTTGGGGAGCCACGGCCTCAACCACACCTCCACTAAGTGTAGTTGCAATGCCTCTATCTGCGGCACCGTGCCCCTTGTTGGGGACTTCTAACCTTGCAGACACATTTGCAACTGATATATGTGATCTCGTCACTTCTACGATATCAGTAAACGTATCAGGCATTGAATTTGCTATGTTCTGAAGATCGATTATTCTTTTCACTTCACTTTCACTTTGTGAAGTGGGGGGATCAAAATGAGACAAGTGGGGACAAACCAAGACAATTCCTGTCGTTCCCTTAGAAAATCTTTTTTCCTATCTCCCCCTAACGACGGGAAGACTGTCTCATCAAAGTGACAATCCACAAATCTAGCATTAAAGAGATCGCCTGTCAAGGGTTCCAAGTAGCGGATAATTGTTGGGAATTCTTATCCAACATAAATACTTAATCGTCTTTGAGAACCCATTTTGGTGCGCTGTGGGGGCGCAATAGGCACATATACTGCCCAACCAAATATGCGTAAGTGTGAAATGTCAGGCTCATATCCAGTTACCAACTGGTATGCAGGAAATGGTTGGCTAGCAGTGGGTCTGAAGCGAATAAGTAAAGTTGCGTGCAATATTGCATAACCCCATGCAGATATAGGGAGGTTGGTGCGCATAACCAATGCCCTAGCCACCATCTGTAGCCTTTTAATGGTGGCTTCTGCGAGACCATTTTGTGTATGCACATGGGGTACAGGATGCTCTACATCGATCCCAATAGACATGCAATAATCATCAAATGCTCTCCAGCGTTATCAAGCCTTATAGACTTGATAGGGTAATCAGGGTGGTGAGCCCTTAAGCGTATAATCTGTGTTAGGAGTTTTGCAAATGCAGCATTTCTTGTGGACAATAAAATGACATGTGACCAGCGTGTCGAGGCATCCACCAGAACCATAAAGTACTTGAATGGTCCGCATTCTGGATGGATAGGTTTACAGATATCTCCTTGTATCATTTGTAAGAATTGAATGTTTTGTTTTGTGTCTTTAGCATAGGAAGGTCTCGATCCTGTTTTTGCTAAAGAACAGCTTTTACAAAACGAGTAATGTGTCTTTGAAATAGTCAATGAGGCATAATGGGAGGGAGGTAGTTCTTCTAGTACTTCAGAAGGCAATGACAGCATTTGAGCAGTACTAGGACCGACACCTTGCAGTGTGGCTGATTTTTCTCCCATTTTGTTTTTCACTCGAAAGAAGGGATGTCCGTGTGAGTTCTTTTAAATACGGATCATCATGTCATGACCGGGGTGCCCTAGGCAGTCATGCCAAAGCATGTATGAGTCAGTGTCCCACATTTCATGGTTGGTGACAGCATAGGATTCAATGATCCGAATCCTAGTGAGATACATTCCACTAGATTGACTCATAAGTTTCTCTAAAATACATACGTTTCCTTCCACATTTATTAGAGGTAATATAAATGTATTCAGTTCCATTCTCATAGTGTGTTTTTACATAATAACCGTTGGCCCGAATATCTTTAAAACTTAACAAGGTTCGATTAGCTCTTGGTGCATATAGAGCGTCTGTGACTTGAAATGTTGTGGCATTAGGCAGCAAAAATTTAGATGTTCCTCGCCCTTTTATTACTTGTGATGATCCAATCATCGTAGTCACAGAGGAATTATACGCTATTAATTCAATGAATAATTGCTTATTCCTTGATATTGTGTGGGTAGTCCCACTATCAACTAAGCACTCAAGTTCTCCTCGATTCCTTCCTACAAATAAATGGGAGGTATTTAGAAAATATAACTCATATTCTTTAGAGTATTTCTATTTGCGTAGAATGATATTCTTTTCATTCTAATAATTTTTCCTTTTTCTAGATGTATTGCTTTACATCTTTATAGTGCTATTTCGAACCATGCATGTAGTAAATAAAATCGGATAAATTCAATGCTTCAGAATAAAATCTGAAATTTATTAGTAAGCCAACTATAATCCAATCAAGATCTTGTTCAGAAATCTAATTTATTAACTCTTTCTTGTTTGACAGAAGGGTTCTTAGGTGCCCTAGCACCTTGTTTCCATGATCACTAGGGCCAGCACCACCATCTCTGCACCATACATTGGGAGGGCCTCCGTGGCCCATACCACGACCCCATGTCCCTTGCCATGTGGGTAGGGTTCAGCACGTCCAACTCCCTTTGCTTTGGGATTCTTTCCACCTTTCATTATTCCATAATTAGCCTTGGGAATTTTCTTTGTCCCAGTGGGCCTGACATTGTTATTCAAGAGAACCTCATTATGCCTCTCAGCCATTGCAGTAGATTGATCAGCTTATTGAATGTTGTGATTCTTTTGTTGTCATATTCCAGCCTATATTGGTTCGCTAGTATAAGTGCTAAAGTAGGAAAAGTAGAAAGAGTCTTCTGGATCATATCATCTTATGTGAGTTTCTTTCCACAAAAATTGAGACGTGCTTTTAGGCGCAACATGTCTTTGTTGAAGTCATCGACCCTTTTGTAGTCAAACAAGCGGATTTCATTCCACTGAATGAGCAGTTCTGGGAGCAAGGTGTCATGACTGTTCCTAAAAATGTCCCTTAAGGGCATCCCACAGTTCTTTGGATGTCTTCAATTGAAGGTATTCCCAGCATAGGCTAGGATCAATATGTCGCCTCAGAAACATTAAGGCATTTGTTTTCACCTTATTAGAAGACGGTTCATCGTCTTTGGGGTCAGTAATGGTGGCAGTGTAGTCTTTTGCTACAAAAGCAGTTTCTACTTTCTACATCGGAAATCCAACAGTGGTACTCTAGTCCTTTTGAGTCCAAAATGTCAAATTCAAGTCGAGTTGGATTAGCCATCTACATAAACAAGAGAAAAAATATAAATTACGTAGTCATAAAGACATCCACGTAAATTATTTTCCAAAAATGTGAATTAGATTTCTAGACCAAGATTCATAATGGTCACATTTTTCGATGCTATGTGAAAATGCTTTATCACTGTAAATGTGTGTGTATAATGCACATGAATTTTCTTTATCATGGCAAAATGGAGTTTATATGTTGCATTCTAAAAATAACCACAGCATATGTAATAATAAATATAACATAGCATATACAAAAATAAAGTATATGGCATGCTCAAATTTCACAAATATACAACAAAATATATGTTACACATAATAATAGCAATAATATATCATGCGTAAATAAATAAACGTAAATAAAATTCGCAGAACATGCTTGAAATTTTACAAACATATAAACAGTAAAATATATAATCATCCTTAAAGATAATTATATAAAACATAAATAACAAGACATGCTTAAAAAGGTCAATATTATCTAACTAAACATGCTCAAAAGTTCATGATAAAAACATAAATAATAAAATATAGAGCATGCTTAAAAAATAGTAAACATAAATGAAAATCACATGCTTTAAATTCCACGAATATATATCACATATATAACAAGCAATAAAATAGCATGCTCAAAAAAATTCTAATTATAAATAATTAAATATACCATAGTATGAAATTAAATAAATAAAAGAGAACATACTTGTTGTTGATAAAATAAAACAATCTAGCACACGGTCGTGTTGATCCAGGCGTGCGTAGCGATGTTTTTGGGCTTGAGAAAAACTGGGTCACTTCCTCTCTTTTTTCAGTAGTGGGCCACAAGGCCTTGTTTTTTTTTTTTTTTTTTGAGATCAGTCACACCTTTTTTTTTTTTTTTTTTTTTCCTTCCTTCTTCTTCACGTCTTCTTTCTGGGTATAATGCGCAGGGGGTTATGCAACTGGGATGAGGCCGGGATTGCAGGGATTGGTGTGGGATCTGCTTGAGGCTAGGTGACTCGCACAAGGCGGAGGCAGCTCGAGGATGGGCTGCTGCAGCTGGTGGAGGCGGGGTGTTGCAACTCGCGGAGCTGGGATGCTGCAGATCAGGTTGCTGCAGCGCGGGGGCCTGGAAAACGCTGGGTAGGCTGCAAGGCGTGGATGCGTTGCAGGGATCTGTAATGCACTCTGGGCCTGGGCTGGGCAGGATAGCGATGGGTGAGCTGCTGCGCTAGGCTGTAGCCTAGGTGAAGCGGGGCTGATGCGGCTATGGAGAGAAGGATTTTTTTTTTTTTTAGGGTAGCGGCTGAAAGAAATCATAGGGTTTTTGGGGTTTTTTTTTTTTTTTTTTTCTAAGCTAAGGCTTTTCTCCTCTTGGCTTATTTGCTCTGAGCGTGCTGATAACGTGTAAAAGTAAAATTGTGATTGGAATTAGTCTACTCATTTCATTTCATATTCTCTTTATATAGGGATGGAATTACAATGGAAATATCGATTAAAATCAATTACAATAATGATAGTAAATACTGATTGCGATGTGATTGCAATTCCTTAATTCCATCTTCGTCTATTTCTTTGACGAAGGCACATAATGTGTTTTTCCTTTAACATTATCAACATTATTAAGAAAGAAAAACAAAAACATTGTGGCTTCTTAGTCGTTGATTCGACCGAGTGAGTGAGGTGAGGATTTTTTGTTTTTTTTGAAACGTGTGAGGAGGTGAGGCTTTAATTTGCTATGGTTGACTTTGCCTCTAAGGAGTCGATCTGTTGTCGTTCCCATTAGCCAATTAGGGCAACAAGTTATGCTTTTAGGTTTAGAAAATATAGGTACACAAAGCCCTAGTAATTTGTGGCAAATGAGTACCCATGAGGACCACGATCATTGAAAACTCATTCTTCCTTCAATTACTGGATTATAGATAAAAATTTTGTGATATTACTATATACTAGTCTTCCTCCACACATGTTCTGCATGTGCAAGTATTTTTTTTTTTTTTTCAGAAAAGAAAAAAGATAATGGATTAAAACAGTTATTGTAGAGAGAAGTTAATGGGAGACAAAAGTGGGTTGTGGGATTTTTTTGTTTATTTTTTAATAAAAATATAATTTGTAATTGTCATAATTGCCCTTGTGATTTAATTAATTCTCAAAGTTTTTTAATATTTCAGGGTCATTTCTGTCAAATTTTTTAGTTTTGGCTAACAAAGCCTCTTCTCTTAATAATAGTATATATATATATATATATATATATATATGGGTAAAGCTATGGTATGTTTAACATTTCTCATACATCAACTATTTTACCCCTCTAAGGACTCATGTTATCACTTTGAGGACTAATATTACTATTTTCAGGACTCATATGATAAACTAAGAAAATTTATCACTTTAAGGACTCATGTTACCACTTTGAGGACTAATATTATTATTTTGAGGACTCATGTAGTAACTAAGAAAATCTACCACTTTAAGGACTCATGTTACTACTTTGAGGACTAATATTACTATTTTGAGCACTCATTTTACCACTTTTAAGGCAATTGTATACATGTCATACGTTAACACATTGTAACTTTTTCATATATATATATATATATATATTTAAAATTTTTAGCTCACCCCACCCTTACATATATCTGTGAAAATCGAACGCATGACCCTTACAATGTTAGATTTATAACTTACTAACATGTCACAACTCACCAACATATATATATATATATATATATATAGGCCCTTCTAGTGAGGAATCCATTTTTTGATCTTTTATAGGGATATGGCATTAGACCAACTTTTCGATCATATTTTGGCATCTCAACCATTCAGTTTTTAGGTCCTAATGTGTAGATCATTTCTGCAAATTTCAGCCAAATTGATTATTGTTAAGACATTCAAAATGGCTATTTAAGATTATAGTATGAACGGTTCAAGTTTGACAGATTTGGTTCATCCATTGATTTAATCTTGTTTGATACCTTAACGATCACCGATTTGGCTGAAAATTTACATAAATGATTTACACATTAGGACCTAAAAACTGAACGGTTGAGATGCTGAAATCTGATCAAAAAGTTGGTCTAATGCATTATCCCTATAAAAGACCAAAAAAATGGATCCCTTAGTGGAAAGACACACACACACACACACACAGATATATATATATATATATATATATATTACATTAATGCACTTGTACATTGACTTACTGATGTATTAAGTAGATTTAATTCCTAGATAATGAGAGCTCTCGCCTCTCATTTCTGCAGCCGCCAACTCTATGGATTTAATTCCTAAATAATGAGGTGCTCGTGGTGCTTGGCTAGCGAGTTTTCTGAATTTTTGGATCCCCTCCGTCCAACCTCTTGGTTGTTGCTTATGAATCTCGTCGTTTCGTCAATGAGATTCAATCACTAATGATCGGCGTGGCACTGCTCGTTCTCCGACAGACCTCAAAGGGAGGATGCAGCTCCTCCGTGGATTGGCGAGTCCAAATCAAATTTGAGATCCCAATTCCTGTGGTGTCATCTAGTTGTAGCCCGACGTCTACTTCTTGCTCGGAGCACTATCAGGTTTTTCTGTCGAGTTTTGGACCGGCCTAGGGTTATGAATCGGTCTCTACATAGGCTTTCAGATTGTTTCTCAAATCGACTTCCATGTCCTACGACGAGTGGGCCGTCGCTAGGCGATTTGTTGGTTGTACAATGTGGTGGTCTGCGGTGGGTCGTCAGCGACAGATTCATCGACATCATCCAGATCTGCAGTGGTTGAGTGGGGTGGATTCAAGGCAAGTTTCGACAACTGATTTCTTCTTCCAATGTGACCGAGATGGTGGTGGCAGATTGCAGCATGTTTGGGGGTCTAAAGCAATTTCTGTTGGCCCTAGGTCCCTATTGTGTGGGCTCGAGATTTGCTTATGTTTGGCCTTTTGGCTAAGGTTCTTAGGCCTTGTCACTTTTGGGCTTGTATTTGGGATCTCGAGGAAACCCCCTCTATGTAGGGTGGTCCTGGTTACTATATGAATTTGTTAGGACGGGTTTCTTCTATACCCCTAATATTGTCTTGGTTACTTTGGTTACTAGCACTTATTCCTAGGTGTAATTACATTTAGATTGCTATATGGTAGCCTATTATGACTTGATATTGACGTGGCTCTTGCAGACAGGTCATGACTTTATAATTACCTATTTTTGGTTATTAATTATTGCTTGACGTTCTTCTCTAAATAAAAATTAATTATGTTCAATATAGAAGGAATTAACAAGATACAGAATTAGAGTAGTTCTAAATTAGTTTATCAATACATAAAATATCTAAATAAAACTAGTCTACTTAATATATAGATATATTAATATACCGTATACGAATCCGTGCAGCACCAACTAGGCCTGGCAACAGTGCGGTCACGGGCGGGTTACGGGCGGACTTAACGGGTTGAGCCCGATGGGTTCGCGGGTTACCTGTTGGAACCCGTTAAGACCGCTAAGGTTTTTTTTTTTTTTTTTTTTTTATAAATTTTAAAATTCTTTTCTAATCAATTACCTACTAAAACCCGTTAATACCTGTTAACAATAAATTGGCCATTGAAACTAGGCCTCATCAAAAAGCCCGCGGATCAAGTGGGCCGATGGAGGCCCGCCGGCCCTGAGGGCTTTTAGCCCGGCCCGGCCCGTCAAAAAACCCGCAAAAGCCCGCCTCGGTGGGCCGAGGGCCGGCCCGCCTAAAGCCCGCAAAAACCCGGCCCGTAAAAGCCCGTAAAATATTATATATATATATATATATATATATGTAGATATGTGTGTGTGTGTGTGTTTATAAATATATATATACACACACTCACACATAGATATATATTTGTGTGTGTGTTTATATATATATGTGTGTGTGTGTGTGTGTTATATATATAGAAAAGATATATATGCATTACCGCATATAAATATATATATATATATATATATTATATGTGTGTGTTTATATATGTATATATATTTATATATGTGTGTGTGTGTTTATATATATATTTATATATAGATATATATATATCTATGTGTGTGTGTGTGTGTTGTTTATATATATATATATCTATAGAGCTATATATATATATGTGTGTGTGTGTGTGTGTGTGTTTATATATATATATAGATATATATATATATATATATGTGTGTGTGTGTGTGTGTGTGTGTTTATATATATATATATATATATATATATATATGTGTGTGTGTGTGTGTGGAAGTTCTTATAATTCTATTATTCTATATAGAATATGTGCATATATATATATATATATTCTACATATCGGTTGACCAATTCGATCGGATTCGAAAATATGGTGAAATTGGCTAAATTTTTTACCACACTTATAATTTATTGTAATAAACTCATCCAACGGTCGGTTTTTCCATTTTCTTTGAATTGATATGGGTTGCTCTTTGGAGTATATGATATAAATATAGGTTTATAAGAGTAACTAAGTTTGACCTAGTTGATCGAATTCGAAACGATAACTAAATTGGCTGGATTTTCTACAACCACCATAAAACATTACAATCTCTCAATCGAGCGGTTGGTTTCTCTGAATTCATTTTCCACTTCATGATTGCTTTAGAATGAACCTAAACAATTTAAATACAATGAATATGTCATACAACTTTAGGAGGAAAATTGGTATAGACCAATGTGTTTGTAATTAAAATTAATTTTTTTTATCTTATGTCCACGCACATCCATTGATGGAATATATACAAATGTGATGTGAAAAAATAAGCACGTTTCGAGGTTGTCACGGCATCGGTCAACCAATAAAACATATAAGTGTCTACGGTTGACTACTCCGATCGGATTCGAAAATATGGTGAAATTGGCTAAATTTTTTACCACACTTATAATTTATTGTAATAAACTCATCCAACGGTCGGTTTTTCCATTTTCTTTGAATTGATATGGGTTGCTCTTTGGAGTATATGATATATAAATATAGGTTTATAAGAGTAACTAAGTTTGACCTAGTTGATCGAATTCGAAACAATAACCAAATTGGCTGGATTTTCTACAACCACCATAAAACATTACAATCTCTCAATCGAGCGGTTGGTTTCTCTGAATTCATTTTCCACTTCATGATTGCTTTAGAATGAACCTAAACAATTTAAATACAATGAATATGTCATACAACTTTAGGAGGAAAATTGGTATAGACCAATGTGTTTGTAATTAAAATTAATTTTTTTTATCTTATGTCCACGCACATCCATTGATGGAATATATACAAATGTGATGTGAAAAAATAAGCACGTTTCGAGGTTGTCACGGCATCGGTCAACCAATAAAACATATAAGTGTCTACGGTTGACTAATCCGATCGGATTCGAAAATATGGTGAAATTGGCTAAATTTTTTACGACACTCATAATTTATTGTAATAAACTCATCCAACGGTCGGTTTTTTCATTTTCTTTGAATTGATAGGGGTTGCTCTTTGGAGTGTATGATATATAAATATAGATTTATAAAAAATTAGTGTCTTTAAAAATTTATTTATCAACAAATTAGTCTCTATATAAATATAGATTTTTTTGGGTACAATATAGTTATATAGATATGTTATCTTTGGTTGTATTTGATCATTATCCATTGAATTTCCAAAGCTTGATTAAAAAAAAAAAACTTGTGTCTTTAAATATTTATTTATAAATAAAGCCCGCAAGGCCCGGCCCAAAAAAGCCCGCAAGGCCAAGCCCGAAAAAGCCCGCAAGGCCCGCTTTATATGGACGGGCTTGGATCCTTTGATTTTTAATAAAGCCCGGCCCGGCCCGGCCCGCAATTAATTAAAAATATAGCAAGGCCCGGCCCGGCCCGGCCCGGCCCGTTGATGACCCCTAATTGAAACCCGTTAAGACCCGTTAACATAAAAATGAATTTATTTATTTATTTATTTTTGCATTTTTTTCGACTCTTTTTCACACTCATTATCTATTAAAACCCTTCTAAAAAAAAATGTTTTTATTTTTTATTTTTTTTAAACCCTCTTCTAACCCATTACCCATTAAAACTCTTTTTCATTGTTGATTTTCATTAAATCGAACTATCAAAAGTTAATAGATATTGGGCTCACAATTCTAAAAAAAAAAAAAACTCTTTTTTTTTTCCTCTCTTCTAACCGGGTTCGATGGGTTCCGTCGGGCAACCTGTTTCCGCCCGTTAACTAACGGGTTGTTAACGGGTTGGCAGCCCATTAACACGTTAAGTTATCGGGCGGAAATAAATGGGTTTTTAGCGGGCGGTTAATGGGCGGTTAACGGGTCATGGGCTGAATTGTCAGGCCTAGCACCAACATGTGTATGCAACAACTCCGCGAGAATTGAACTACAATGACCCTGAAATCCGAAGAGGCCCTGCGGGGCCCACTTTAGAAGAAATTCTACCAAAAATTTGACAGAACTTCCCCTAAAAATGGACAACCCAAAACCTGTAGAAAAACATCCACACTTCTAAATCATCCATCCTTATTCTCCTGGAGCCACCTTGCTCCCTATATCACAACATCTCACATATCTCATTCATAAACAATTCAGAATTTAAGAATATTAATCTCATAGGTTATCAGAGCAATCTAATATACAGGCGAACAAGAAAATAGAAAGCAAGATAAATGACCGATGCTTTTATAATGCGGAAGCTATGACAGCTATGCCTCAACCCCAAGTACGCTCGACCTCAAGCTAAACTGGCCTGCAAACTGGGCATTTAAAACCGAAGGGCCCAGGGGAAAACATTTAAAATCCGTTAGAGTGAGTGGACGAAAAATAAGTAATTTCAAATGAATAAGTAAAACTTAATGCTTTCCCAAGTTATTCTCTAAAACCTCGCATGCAGTAACAATCTTGGAAATATTTTTAATCATCCTCTTTACTGAAATCTCAATCACGTAACAAGAACATCTTGAAATCTCTTAAAATCTCATCCTCAATCCTTATAAAAACATCCTTTTCATGAGGCTCGTTTGATGACTAGAAAGGACTGCTGTCTAGTCATCTCATGTCATCTAGGAGGGACTGCCACCCAGATGACGCATCGGAAGGGACTGCCAACCGGAATAGGAGGCGGTGGATAGATGGGACTGCTAACTAGCCACATGTAGTAGACGGGACTGCCGACTAACCACAGGTAGTAGACGGGACTGCCGACTAACTACCTCATGTCATCTGGAAGGGACTGCCAACCAGGTGACGCATCGGATGGGACTGCCAACCGAGCTGTAGTCTGGAAGGGACTGCCAACCAGACTATTACCTAGAAGGGACTGCCAACTAGGTAAGATACGCATGAGCCAAAACTGGCCTCCTTAATAAACTGAATAGCCTCCTCAAGAACTGAAAATAACCTCTTTCAATCACTTGCTTTCGGAAAGAAACTCGATATTACCTCAATAAATCAATAATAATTCACCGAAAGCATAACTCAGTAATAACTCACTAACTCAATCCTCGATATCTCAATAAATCCTCGAAAGCATAATCACATACTCTATAATTCAATAATTGCTTTCGGAAAGAAAGCTCCATCTAACCCAAGTCTAACAAGTGCGGAATTCAAAACCCAATAAATCTCGATAAATCAATCATGCTCAAATATTTGCTAAATCCCTCGCACTCGTATAACTTCATAAAAACTGATATTCGAAAACAATAATTCTCATAATATTTTTCCGAATCAGTCACTTCCCGAAAATCATTTCCCAACTCAATAACTCATGAATGACTATCTAAAAAATCTACTAAAAGCCCTCGGGAAGGAATTTCAATACTAATCTCGTAATCCATAAATAAATCTCGATAAACTAAATCTCAAATATTCAAAACATAATTAAATCTCAATTGTAAGAAAATAATAATAATACTGCATGCGGAATTAATTTAAAAACAAATGTCCACTCACAGTACTATTTAGGCGACCATGCATACGAGTTCCTTCGTCGAGCAATAGCTCGGTACATCGCCCTGTACACAATTATATTCCGTGAATAGTTATTCGACAAATTAATACGATTCCTAAAATCAATTCCTCATAATTACATCTCCACTTCTCCTTGGATGCAACCCAAATTATACCACTAATACCAATTCGTTAATTTAAAGGTTCCAAGGCAGAACCGAGAGATATCCGACGGTCGGATTCTCGTAATTCGATAATCGAAACCCTAAACTTCAAAAATTCATAATTAATTTCAAGCTTCTCCAAAATTCACCAAACTTCACATACAAGCTCTATGATAATTATAGAATTTAACTAGCCAGAAATTGAAATTAAAAAGCTACCCTAGCCACCGCTACCCCTGCCCACAGTGGCGGCGCCGCCGCCACCGCCACCATCTCCGATGGCCACCAAAATTTGGCAGTAGCACCTTCTCAACACACCCATTAATCTTTCAACTGTGACCAAGTTAGAAATCAGCGGAAGTACCTCAACAATTAAAGAGAAGTTTGGACCCGAATCATGAATAGTAACTCAGAATTTCAAACCTTCGATTCGACCTCCACACTGCAAATCATGGCTCAAGGCTAGGGGCAACATGATCCTTGGGAAAAACCGCTCCTTCGACGCCGGTTTGGTGGCCGGAGATGGCCGGAATCGCCGGAAATCGACGAAAATCCCAAACTGCTATAGTAAACTTCTCGGCCTTGGTTCGCCGTTTTCCGGCCAAAACTCGACGATTCATCACCGCAGGCGCGTCCAGGAGGAGGAGACGAGTCTACTGACACCAAGCTTGCACCACCAGGTGGCCGGAAAAGAAGAGAAGGCCGGAGCTGCAGATCGCCGAAGAAGAGAGGAAAACGCGGGGAGGAGGAGAGAGAGAGGAAAAGAAAGTTACCGGCCCCCAACAGTAAAAATTCAAATTTATACATTCTACCAATGAACAGTAACTTTACTATTTCGCTTGTAACTTTCACATACGAACTCCGATTTTTACGCACCACATATGCACGCGCTCAGTTTAACATCCTCTACGACTTCCATGAAGAACATTTTCCCAAATTTTGACCCGAACAAAAAGTCAACTTTTAGGGCCCCCTAAAATATCGAAATGGAGCCAAAAAGTAAATGTAAATGTCGTTTACCCATCGAAAGACTTGTAAACTGGTAAATTCGGGTTCGGGACGTCACATACAAGCTGAAGGCCAACTTCGTCATTTAGAGAACTTGGAAGGGAAGCGCATGTGCCGAGATGCCCTGACGGCCTGAAACGTACATCTTCTATTGAAAAAGAAGGAACTTCTTGTTTACGATTAGGTCAAGATCAACCCTTAAATTCATTTGCCCAATACGTAAAATACTTACTAGCGCCATGAAACGAAGTCATCCGGCCATTAAACTCTCAGCAAACTAAGTGAGAAAAGATCGTTAAACAGAGAATAGATATTTGAAACTAAATCTTCATTGATCTATATGCGTACAAATAGATGTAGAAACTTCTAGTTATATATATTGATTTGTGTACGACTGTATGATGAACTCAACTGGAAGTTCTAAATATATTTAAAACAATTATTTCAAAAAAAAAATATATATATATATATATATATGTATATATTAAGTCATCAAAATTAGCATATAAATATCCACTAACATTTAACTGTGTCTTTCTTTGATACATTGGAATAACAAATTAATTACACTGTTATATATGGATATCAAGATTTAAAGAGAAGTTTTAAATACACACCCCTAATAACTTAATACACACTCCTTACTCAATACACATACCATTTAATTTCTCATTCTAACATTTTACTAAATCCACAACCCAAATTACCTAAAATATCCTTAAACTTAAAAAAATCATGAAATACACTATTATTTAACATTTGATTAGTATATATAATTAACCATATTAATTACTTGTGTTAGTTATTGGGAAATCCATAAGGATTCATTATTGTTCCCTTCAAAGTTCAAATAGATGCTTCGAAACAGGTTTTGTATTATTTGAGTTCTCATCCACCAAACACCCTATTGATCAAGTATAAAATTTTGAGTCAAACATTCAACCAAAACTGTATCAGTAGTTTCTCAACAATGGCGGAACTACGAAGTTGTCATTGGATGGTCAAACACATTAACAATTACAAAGTTTTATACATGTGATGTTTTATATTAGATAAGAAATGGTCTAATCATCACTTTTAGATAAAAAAAAAATGAACTAAAAAGTGGGAGTAAAGCGATATGTTTTAAAAACATTTAATGCTATTGATTTCGAAATTCTAAATTACTTGGTATCTCACCCTATTTAATTACAATTCATTTAAGAAAAATTTAAATTAGATGGTTTCTAACTTTATTCTTGTTTTAAATGAGGATGCCATGTATAGAAATTGATTGTGTTTATAATTATAGAATAATATAAGGAACATATGATTATTATTATTTTTTTTCTTTTAATACATAAATGTCTATTTTGGTCATTTAACCTACTTATAAAATCTGATTTGAAATATAAAATAATAAGGATGTGTATTAAGTAATTTGGGGTGTGTATTTAAAATTTCTCAATTTAAAACTTTAAAACGAGTAATGTTGTAATCTTTTTTTTTGAGGGGAAAGGAAGATATATTCCTGTGATCGAAAAGATCATACGACCGTACAAGGTCAAGCTAGGAGATCCGAAGATCACCCATTACATTTGTTGCTCAAGTAGTGCACCGACTACACAATAAAATGACTACTAGCCTAGACTACTACGCCTTGTTCAATAAGAAGCTACAACACCAAAGAACCAGTACATCCGCCTAAGACCTTCTTGGTGTACATCAGTACTGACCCGTAGACACATTGTAACAACCCAAAGAAACAAGGTATACAGGGCCAAGGCCCACTGCACCCATCAGTAAAGATGGAACTTTATTACACAAAATAAAATAATAGACAAAAAATTAAAATTGGGCCCAAAGCAAAGCCCAGACCCAAGCACTCAAACCCTAGCCCAACTCCAAGTTGCAGCAGCCACCACGCCTCCACCACGTTGATGAAACCCTAGCCACCGCCACGAGTAGACGTCGGACGACCATCCACCCCGCCTGCATCGCCAGCACGCCGACAAGACACCCCACCTCCCCCAAAACACCTCCTCCCCGCATGGTTCCGAAGCACCCATACCAGATCGGAAAACTCTGATCCAAAACTAGCCCGTCGAATCCCCACCTCACGCCGTCCTGCCAGTCGCCGCCGTCGATCAAGGGAAGAGAATGTCGAAACCACCAGTCTGCCACCGCTAGAGCCTCCCAACGATCAAAAGTCGCAGACCCACCACAGGCTTGCAAGCTTGTCAAGGTCCAAGCCACGCCGCCACAGCACAGTCTGAGAACGACCATCAAAACATCCCCGCCCGGCCGCACTCACCAATTATCGACAAGGCGAATAGCCTGGTGCGGCACGGGAGCCGCCGGACGAGAGCCTCCAAGCTTTCCGAAGGAAACCTAGCCGCCCTCTGAGAGAGAGAGAGAGAGAGAGAGAGAGAGAGAGAGAGAGAGAGAGAGAGAGAGAGATGAATTATCTAAGTTTAAGAATGTGATGATATTTAGATATTGAGTAATGTTGTAATCTTAATCATAAAACGAGATGAGATACAAGCGAAGAAATTATCGAAATAATTCCATTAGACTTTATCATCTTTTGGTTAAGGAAGGCCATTACGATTGCATCACATTTGAGTTATCGACCTAGGTCTACGAGGAAACCTTCCAAAAATGACCTAGAAGATGAAATAATATATTTTCTCGCAGAGGGCAGAACACGTGTTGATACCTAAAACCCTAACCCTCCTACAGAAGCCACATGTCCAACAGGTGTCAAGGTCTCCAAGCAGTGTAGAGAATAGCGGACTGAGGCTTCGATTTTTAAGAGGAAACTTTAGATCGATGGATTTGACTTGCACGCCACTGTGGCCCCACCCTTCGCCGGAAAACCTAGAGCTGTGGTCATGAACTTGCTCCTCTCTACTCTCTTTTCTTTCTCTCCCACCTTAATTAGCTACTATTAACTAAAAAAATAAAAATAAATAACTAAGCCTCTACCCCTTAAAATCTGCTACTATTGCACGTACTGCTGCTTCTATTTATACCGAAGCCTGAAGAAGCAGTACAGTATACTTCATTTTATAGATCTGCCCCAAGACTCAAAACACCGTCCTCGGATATTGAATTTCTGATACTTTCAGCTCAGATTCAAGTTGCTGAAGAACCTGCTGGTACCATTTCGTTCACTTTACTGAACCTGAGCTTCTACAAATTTACGGCGTGCATTTAATTTGCCTTCTGCAATAAGGGTATGTTTTGTTTGTCTGGATCAATTTGTTTCATTCTTCTTTTTTAGGAATCTTTGCCGGCATGTTTGCATTAAAATGTTGTTGAGATCTGAGACTTCTTCGTAAGTAACTTACATGTTGATGAATTGCAACTAAACCCAACCTTTAAACTTGGGTTAGTTGCAGTTCTCATGCAGAATGATTAATTAGTTGATGTTATTACTCATTGGTTAAGCTAGCTAATTGTTGGAAGATTTTCGTATTCCTGATTTATTTGATTTATGGTGACTTTTTCTTTGTGGTGTATAATAGTTGAAGGAGAAATTTTAGTGTGAAGTGCTATACTGAAACAGGAAAGATTCTCTATGCTTTTGGCTACATTTTGTTCCAATTTCCTATTTTGGGAGTGTATAATTAATTGTAGATATTAGATATACTTCTTGTCATTATTCTTTCAATATGGACCCCTTTACCCTTTATAGGCACGTGAATCTCTCCTGCTTATTTTTTTAGAAAATCTCTGATTACTCCTAGGTTAAATCTCAACAAGCTAGTGTCGGTGATAAGAAGATTTGCATAACATGATTATAAAGGCTAAATTGGTAAGTTGGCATTGCCGGCCGGTTCAGTATGACTCGGCATACCACCGGCACGGTTAGTCCTTAATACCTTATAGTGCTAGCACTACCTGAACAACGATCCAGAAAGTCTAGGCTCTTTGTGTTCATCTTGATTTAGCTATTATTTGTTTTCATTGTTTTTGTTATAAGTAATTTTCTTCTAATTGATTGAAGGATGAAATTTTGTGTTTTTGTTTCGGTTGTGGACAGTTATATGTTTGTTTGTAGAAACTAATGTATCAGTGGGAATAACAGTGAAGCAACTCGATCACGTGCAGCACAAACTCAAGGCATCGGGTCTGAGCCTCGCACAGCTCTCTCTTTATGATTGGAGCGTACACTGTTGTCATTTCTCTTCAAACGGATAGTGATCATCCTGAAGATTATATGTAATATATCTATTCCTTGCAACACCCACAAGCACTGCATAGTCCTTGCGCTCTTCTGCTTCCAGTAAACCTCGTGATCATCAGCCCTATCAGAATTCTGAAAAACCACATATGACAAACACAACAATGGGCGGTGTCTCAGAGTCTGAAATGATGTCCCACGGCAAAGAGGAATTGCCAGTGCAGTCTGACCAATATGCCAAGAACAACCAACTATTCACGTCCTTAGGAAGACAATCTTCCATCTACTCTCTCACTCTCGACGAGTTCCAGCACACCTTCTCTGAGAACGGCAAGAATTTCGGGTCTATGAACATGGACGAGTTCCTCAACAGCATTTGGACTGCTGAAGAAAATCAAGCCATCAACTCCACCCACCACAACAACAGTAATAACCTCAATCCCAACCACATCAACAACAATGTCCAGCACCCCGCCTTAAACGAGGTCACTATGGAAAAAAAAGGTGTGATAGCCAAGCAACCAAGCTTGCCACGTCAGGGTTCACTCACCCTTCCTGCACCATTGTGCAGGAAGACGGTAGACGAAGTTTGGTCTGAAATGCACAAAGAGCAGAAAGCACAAGCTCAGCAACAGAACAGTAACCACAACAATAGCAATGATGGTGCTCAGAATTCCGAGTATGTTCCTCGCCAGCCCACATTTGGGGAGATGACACTGGAGGATTTTTTAGTAAAAGCAGGGGTAGTTCGGGAACCAGATTCAATGTCAGTGGTGCCCCTCCCTCCTCAACCCCAACAGCAACCACAGCAGTATGGCATAGTGGGACAAAGTTTTGTGATGGGAATGGGTGCAAATGCCGGTGCTAGCACTAGTACTACTCCTGTTCTGCCCAATTACCAAACTATCCCTCAAGGTGGCGCCCCGGTCGGAGAGTCATCTGGGTATGTTACAAATGGCAAGAGGAATGGGGCATACCCCCCACCACCGCCACAGGCAGTTTGTTTTGGAGGGAGAGTAGTCAATGGTGGAGGTGGTTATGCCCCGACACAGCCAATCGGGATGGCTACTTCTGTGAGTCCAGTGTCATCAGATGGGATGTGTGCGAGTCAGATTGAGAACTCAGGGGGTCAATATGCTATGGATATGGGTGCACTGAGGGGAAGAAAGAGGATTATAGATGGTCCAGTGGAGAAGGTGGTGGAGAGGAGGCAGAGAAGGATGATTAAGAATAGAGAGTCTGCTGCAAGGTCTAGAGCCAGGAAACAGGTACGTCATTCCTTAAAAAGTCATTCCGTGATTAATTATTTATTCTGCTTCAAATTAGCTACTAATAATCATCAAAATAATCTTTTATGAACGTGTTTCTTTTTCTTTTAAAGGCATATACTGTTGAATTGGAGGCAGAACTGAACCAATTAAGAGAAGAGAATGCAAACCTTAAACAGGCACTGGTAATTATCACATCAGAAACATCTCTCTCATATTCCGCTTGTAACTTTGCTAGTGCTCTTACAATCAGTAATGTGTCAACTTGAACAGGCTGAGCTTGAGATGAAACGAAAGCAACAGGTATAGTTTTTGTAATAGATGAAATCACATAATGTATCCTCATATGGTAATCCTCAAGCCAACTGCCGTACTTGGCCTTTCAATTAATTAATGCAGATGTAATTGGTTCCAGTATAGCTATAAATGAAATAAAAGAAGCATGTAATTGTTAATCTGAATCAACTTGTTAAATTTTGGCAGTACTGTGAGGAAATGAGAAAAAGAGTTCAGAGCAGGGCCCAGAAAGCTGTGGAGAAGCTGTGGATGCTGAAGAGGAGTCACAGTTGTGCTGTATGATGCAAATCATGAAATGTCAAGTAAAATGTAAGCATATTTTGTACACCGAGTTTTTATCTAACTAAATGGATATTTGAATTTCTTTTTGGGGATATGTTTTCCTATACCTGAGCAATGATCTTTGGTTCAGGTCATTGAGGAATAGATGATGAATTGAAGTTCCCCCACCAGCGGATGCAACTATGGAAGCTCAGCACAGTGCTGATAAATTCCTTCAACTGTACTTGTTCTAAGACGATATGACTATGGAAATGTGCATCGAGATTCGAGAATAGTAGTTCAAGATGTGTAGAACCAAGTTGAGCTAGGATTAAATTAGGAATGCGAGTTTGTATTAATTCTTAGACTAGACATAATAGTTTGAATTTTGAATTTTGTATATTTTTACCTTAGCTTTTGGCTTGAAGTGGTTGCCTACAGTCGTGAGCTTTTCATCATACACTCGACATTCTTTGGCGAAGCCAGGCCAGTACGCTGAGGCAACCGATAATTATTCACCCAATATTAACTATACTAGTGATCTGAGTGTCACTAGTATAGTTCTTGTTACTGTTTCGGAAATTCTTTAACGTACTATGGTGTCATACACCGATCCTTTTCTTCAGTTTCTATTTCTGCAAAATGGTGGGTTACATACGGGAGTCCAATTGAACCTGGAAATGGTTGGGTTCATGCAAGCTTGAAATTTTCACATCATAGCACGACCTATTTCCTTTTCTGTTCGACAACTCTGTTTTGTGAGTGTGAAGCTTAGGATATTATCCGAAGCCAACACCGTGGAAGATCAGAATAGCAAACAATTAATTATGTGTGCTTGATATTGTTGGCCAAAGCTAGTGGTTAATACATCGAGGGGGATAGGGTTTATGCTTATAGACAAAGATCAAGAGTGATGGTAACCCAACCTATGTGATTGGAGATCCCATGAAGTAGGTTCATATGGGTAAGAACAAGTCACTTGTTGGTCAGTGTTGCACTATCAAATAAAACTATTGATGGTCCCTCCCTATGGTGTAAATAAATAGTGCTTGAACTGTAATGTGTAAGGTTGAACAAATGTTCTTAATGAGTTTTATAGCCTAAAAATTTGGGTGGTGTGTTTGTTTGTAGTACACACTTGATGGATTCACCTATATGGATGTAGAAGTGGGGCCGCTTCCTATGAGAGCAAGGCATACTCTCTAGAGCATTCATGAATATCCAGGTAGGGGCGCATGGCTTATTTGTGCCCACCAGTGGAAAATGCTTGATTTCGAGAGTTCAATGTGGATTGTAGTTCTCTGATTCATATTAAGAAACTTTGGTTCATAGAAAATTTAATTTTCACCAAATTTCTGTGGATCATAATTATTTATCCTATGGCTGGTTCATAGTCCAAAAGATACCAGTTCAGAAGCATTGGATTCTCATTTTCCTTTGACCTAGTGGTCTTGTCAGAGTATTGGCCAAAATCAACTCTGACATACACAACTTATTGAATAATCTCAACAATAAGTAATCTTTATTGGATTTTTAGTTATCCAATATATTTCATTTAAATATAAGAGCCTATTTTTCTTGTTTTTCTTGTTTTTCTCTTAACCCTCACATTTTGAGTCTGTCTGAATAATTAGCCTCAGGCTCATATATATATATATATATATATATATATATATAGGCAAGATAATATCAAGCCATATATATTTAGGCAACGAATCTTCATTTTAATAGGCAACATTGTTTATCCGGTAATTTCGTAACTTCGGATATTTTAGTCACCCCCACATTTATAGCCATCAATGAGATTGTTTTTCAGGCATCAGCATAAGGGACAATATCGAGGCGTCAATGAATAAAAACTGCATATTTTTATTTGTTTTGAAGCAACATTCACTACAAAAAAAAATTGCAATAGCCACGGCGCCTTGCCGTAGCGAAAAGCTATTTTGCCGTAGCAAAAAAGCATTTGCGACGGCTCTGCGACGGCAAAGCTTCCGTCGCCGTTGGTGGCGTCGCCAATATCTTTTGCCACGGCATTTTGCCGTAGCAGACCACTTTTGCGACGGCAAAGAGTTTTGCGACACTTACTCTGCGACGGTTTTATGCTACCCCTAATGCCGTCGCCATTACAAAATATACTACGGCAAATTGCCGTCGCAGCATAATTAATATTAAGATAATTATATTACTTCCCGCCAAAATTTGTTTCCTACTAAATTTTTTTCCCGCCAATTTTTTTTTTGCTGCCAAACTAATTTGCTTCCCGCCAATTTTTCAATAGGAAATTTTACTACGGTCTCGTTGCCGTAGCTTCGGTGTGGTGTTATATAGAAAAATATTCTTGGCTACGGCAATTCACTGATGTTAGTAGCCAACCAATATTTTTTTTTTTTAACAAAACCTGTATTTTTGCAATATCCAAAAATGGGATAAAAATATCATGAATACACAACACATATATTGTTCATTAGCTCATCTATTTCATTGCAATGTAATTAAATTGTTGCAGTGTCAGTATAGGTAATTAGAAGAAGTACAAATTAAGTTATATATGCCCAAAATCAAGTTCCTAATGAAGACAACTAAGAGTAACACTTAACAAAAATATGCAATAACATATTGAAACTCAGCCCATTGCTCTATCACTGCTTGAATCTGGATTCCTTTCTTCTCCTACATACTCTCTCCGAATTTCATGGTCACTAGTTGCATCTGGAACCTAAGACATCAAAAAAAAAAATTAAATATATCATGTATGGCTTTGCATATCACCCTTTTTCAATGTCACACCATAACCCAATTTCAATAATGAACATCGCAGGTTACACCATTCTTTATAATCATATTACAAAGAGAATGGCAGTATGAGAGGAAATTTCAAACCAAGTGTCATCAAAGCTAGTGTTTCTTTTACAAGTTGATACTAGTATGTATATTCATCATTGATAAATTAATAAAGGTATATATATGTGAACAATAGCAACGGGCAAACAGATGCTAACAAATATTGGCAATAATGTATCACTTGAAACAATTGTAGGACTGAGGACACAGACATCCAACACATGAAAAAGATAAGGGTTACCTGCAATTCCCCAAAAAACAAAATTCATGCAAGCTAGCTGAGTTCCTGTAGAAAAGAAAAAGAAACAAGCAAACTTTCCATCATTGCCAATTTTTTTATAACATCATTCAAGCATTAGGCATATAACTAATCTAATTAAAATTGAAATAACAAATAGAGGAAGATCCATAATGCTTTAATGAATGCACTAGTACACACTAAGAAGAACAAGTGAATAAGAATATTTACCTGTTCCCCCACCTAGCACGCAGCTCTAGAATTGCAATGATTGACTTATGGCAACAGAGATAATGAGAGATCCTGCAAGTATGAAGGGGCGTCTACTTCCCATTTTCAAAGAGCAGTTGTCACTCCAAATACCACCGCAGGGTTGAACCTTAAAAAAACAATAAATTAAACAAATTAAGATAGAAGAGGTACAAGTACAATTGATAAATATCAATATCAGCATCAAAATAAACCCAAGTCCAGATAAAAAGAACACAACATATTAGTATGCAATGAGGACATTAACAACTGTATGAATGACAATCACAGCATATAGATGAATAACTAGTTCCCCAAAGTCATCACGTTATGCAGTAAATCCACTGATACGAGCACAAAAGAGGTGGTGAATTACAGCAAAGGCTACATATTCTCTCCTTATTCGTTTTATACATCCACAAAAGAGTCAGAATCGGAATGAAGTGAAGTTGCAACCTGAATTAAGTTGAACTTTTCTTGCAGTCTATATTAGTGTAGATTATGCAAGAAGTCATTATAAATCAGACTAGGTATAACCAAAATAAAAGCAAGATCCTATCTAATTTTTCTGAAGCAAATTGCAGTTTCTATAATTTCAAGTAAAATTGAATTCAGAAAAATGAGAGTTCATGAAGTCAAATTCTCAAACTCATATCGTTTGCTCACCAATTACTCAATTGAAAACCCTAAAATCACTTCAAATTCAAACTGACCCACAAATTGAGCACAAAACTTTCTAATTCAAGCCTTCAATTTACAAAACAATGTTTATATGAGAGATAGAACTTTCTAACCTTTTCAGTTAAAATAATGTCACTTCCTAGCTTTAGACTCAATGTCTCAGGATTTCCAGCCCTCTCCTTTCCTTGCAAGAAGATTGTTCCCAAATAAATGCTAATTACGTCATTGCCAATAGGCCTTGAACTGTTCAAAGCACAAGATATCACTATATAATCAGTAATTTATATATTCAAGACCTCAAACATATATAAATTCCTCATCCAACACATCCAGCACTAAATCAAGTAAACCATGAATCAAAAACTCAAACAGTATTCACCCCAAATAAGCTTACCTTATACACAGCTGATCCCTGCAATTCCCAAAAACAACAAAGCTGCAGGAAAAATGAAAGTAGGAAGAGACTACAGCAAACATTCTGTTATGTTGCAGCTTAGAATATATTGATCTCACATCACAATAGCGAAGACAATAACGAACAAGAACAAAACAGATAACTCTAATGCATTTGTAAATGAAAAGAAAAAGTAGTAACCCTTAGCATCCATTCCACTATGAAATCCAAAAATAAACAAATGACACAATTATCCATGGCATCTACCCCAAGTAAATAAGCACTAAGCAGAATCCCTAACAACTGATATTATAACTAATGACATATATACTTCAAGGTGGTGTTTGTTACGTGGGACTATTATCACCCACATTATTTTCTATAATAGTCTAGGACTCTTCTAACCTGGGATATGTTATGTTAATATCTGACTCATGTTTAGTACTGCTTAGGACTAAAGAGCAGAATAGTCAAAATAGTCTTATCCCATGTTTGTTTGTGTATTGGACTAAAAGTTGGTAATTTGTAGACATGAACAATTTTATGAGTTTGTGAGAAGAAAAGAAATTGGAATGAGAAAGCTGAAGACAAATCCAGAAATTGTATCCCTTACGTGACCAGTTACAGTGACATGGTCAGTTACGTGACCAGTTACAGTTACTTGGTCAGTGACATGGTCAGTTACTTGACCAGTGACATGGTCAGTTACTTGACCAGTGACATGGTCAGTTACTTGACCAGTTACAGTTACTTGGTCAGTGACATGGTCAGTTACTTGGTCAGTGACATGGTCAGTTACTTGGTCAGTGACATGGTCAGTTACTTGGTCAGTGACATGGTCAGTTACTTGGTCAGTGACATGGTCAGTTACGTGACCAGTTACATGACCAGTTACAGTTACTTGGTCAGTGACATGGTCAGTTACCTGGTCAATTACGTGACCAGTTACATGACCAGTTACAGTTACTTGACCCAGAATTGATCAACATCCAAAATCAATGAAAACAAACAACCAAATAAGAAGATAAAAACACAGACGTTGTTGAAAGAAAGAAAAAACCCATAATTGATCAACATTCAATTGAGTCCTCTAATCTCATTTAATTGAGTCCTCATGTGTGCCAAACGTGGGATGAGTCTTATTTTCTTACATAAGTTACTCCAATCCAGTCCAATCCCATGTAACAAACATAGCCCAAAAGTATAAACAGAAAGGCTAGTAAAAACAGAAACAAAATGAAGAAATTATACCATGAAATTAGATTGCTAGCAAGGTAAATATGCAGTTCCCCAACTTTAGATAACAGAATTCTCGTACAAGTCAAGCTTTAGATAACCACCGTCTTTTCCTTGTTTTCTTCCACACCAGAATTGTTTACCACTACCCTGTTCAGGAACCCCAAAAAAAAAAAAAAAAGGAAAGAAGAAATGCTTAATCACCACACAGAAAACAGAAAAAGTACAATTATAATAGAATCAACCACTAAACCTGAACCAAAGTATTACAATTAAGGAGTTACAATAGCCCATGGACAACGTATTAAAAAAAGAGATTATACAGACATTAGCCCATCGACATGAAAAAGAAAAAAAATGTGCAATTTGGGAAACCAAATTAGTTAAATGGAGAAGAACAGAGGGGTTACCTGGAACCATAATTGCTCAAATACCTGCAAATTTCAAAGAAAACCACAGGAAAAAATCAATTAGGTAGGAAACTCCATGGTATCTGGGTTTTTCATGTGAATCTAAATTCTTCAGTTACATAATCTCTGAAATGCCGCTTAGTGTCTTCTTTGGCAACGTGGTTCTTGACAGCTTTGAGAAGGTGGCGGTATGCCTTAGCAACTTGCAAAGCTTCAGCATTCATTTCCAACAACTCTCTAGCTTATACAACCTCTTCTATTTCTCCACCCTGCATCATCAATTGAGGGGTTTCTCATCATGAATGGGCATACTCATAAGTCAATTTTGAAAACTCCACGGTAACAACAGATAAACGAAAACCAATTCATAAAACACAGACTCTAATTTTGAGAAAGGCGAATACGAAAGTTAAAAATCAACAAAAACATTACTCAAATCTACAGGAGGAGAAAAACAACAGAAGAAGCAGAACCATTAGCAAAATTACACAACCAACAGATGCATACAGCTGCTATAAGACATTAAGAGCTTAATTCGAAAAGAAGGGTTATGGGTGCCAATGAAACAAGATTGAAACTTGACTAGAGTCTAGAATCCAACAGTTCAAGCACAATGAATCATAAAAAGGGTTGAATTTCACAAAAACTCACAGAAATTAAATTAAAGCATGAAACTTTCGATGTTATCTAATTGAAAACTGCGAATTGCAAATCAAACGTATCAATTAAAGTTTGAAAGGGTTGAAATTTCATACCAACGAAGAGCGATTTAGGGCTAGATGTGAGAGAGGCTGAGAGAGAAGGCTTTGGGGGTTTTCTTTTGGTTCGGAAAGATCTGGTTTCAGTCTTCAGAGCAGCCGCGCGCACAGAGAGAAAGAGAGAGCAAGAGCTACTGAGCGATGAAGAAGCTGAAGCCGCCGGTTCCGATCTGGTTCTGAGCCGCTGAGACAAAGTGATATGTATGAGAGAGAGAGAGAGAGAGAGAGAGAGAGAGAGAGAGAGAGATAGAGAGCGACAACAACTGAGCCGCTGAGCGAGAGAGAGAGAGGACTGAGCGGAGAGACTGAACACGGAGGACCAGCGACGGGAAGTTCCGATCCGATCTGCTTCAGAGAGATCGAGAACAGAGAGAAAGAGAAAGAGGGATGCGGTAGAGAACAGGGATTGAGAGAAATAGGCTAGGGTTTTTTTATGAGAAAATAGATTTAATAAGAGAATTGGGCTCGTAGTTGTTCTCTAGTTGCGACGGCATTTTAGACGCAGTCGCCAAGCATTGGAAGTTTGCGACTGCAAACGTTCGCCGAAGATAAATATTAAAGTTTGGCTACCCCATTGCCACGGCGTAGCAACTCAGTCGCAAGTTTTACGACGGCGTAATTTTGCCGAAGCAAAAAGTCAATTTTTTGCGACGGCAAAAGGGTGCCGACGCGAAACGGGGTAGCCGTTGCAATTATTTTTTGTAGTGATTGACTGAAAGGCAACGAAAATTCGAAAGGCAACTTATGGAGCAAATCATCTAGCAAATGGCTAGGGAACCATGTTTAGAGACTTGTTGTCTCTGCATTATATCCGAAAACACCAATAATATAGAATCAGGCAACTATTTTCTCAGTGACCAAATTCTCAAGGCAACCGTGTTCATTGCTGTTTTTATATATTGAGGCAACCGTTATATTTAATCCATATGATAGGGTGTGATTCATCATTCAAGATGTAAACGAGGCAACTCTTATTACTTGTAAGTTGTAACCAAACTTTAAGGCAACATTTTTCTTTTCTTTTCGAGGACATCAACCGTAGGGACATTAATATTCCGAGGCATCAAATTGACATAGGCAACCGTCAATATAAAATTGACAAAATAATTTCTGAATGCATTATTCATGATAACACATTTATTTTTCAGGCAACCGAGACATCATCTTAATCAAGAGGCAATGGAACTATTGAGAGGCAACAACTTTATTATTTCCAAAGAAACAATAATCCGAAGGCAACATTTCAAATTTTTTTTTTCTTCCTTGAAGAAAAATACTTTGCAGGGACGTATTCCGAAGGCAACAATAAAGGAACAACTTTTCAAGTTATAACGGTAAAAAATATTGTAATGCATAGAAAATAATTATGTTTCAAATCATATGACAAAGAGAATTAAAAACTCTTGCTAGCAATGATGCACAATAAATAGTACGAAAAATGATAAAATGATATTATATACAGCTATTGATATAGAAAAGTACAAATGCGAAATTGTTTGTTTTACGTATTGTTGGAAATTTGGTTGATGGATGTTATTTTCGTCATCAGATTTCGTTTCCTACAAAATTCCACAAATACATATTTTATTAGTAAATAAATATAATCACATTAATGCCATAATAAGCTGAAAATAGAAGATCAACACTTATCTTTTAGATTTGCGAGCCGCCACTTATCTTTTAGATTTGCGAGCCGCCTCCCAATGATTATTTCAAAAAGAATTTAAGGTTGAGGCGTGCAAACACTGCCCTTAAGAGTAGATTTCGCCCCTCGAAGACAATGTCTCGGTGTAGCAGGTTTGTGGAGCCCTACCCTCCAAGGTACAACAACCGTTAATCCTTATAAGAGTACACTCGCAAACTTGGATCCTAGAAATACTTGATTTTTCCTTTGGCATTATGGAAGAGCAAGAACAAAGAACTCACTAGAAAAATGGCTACTGAGAGAAATATAGAAAATAATGAGTTTCATTGTGTGTGTAAGACCAAGAAGTGATAGGTATATATAGTAGATGAAAAGGCTTAGAGATATTATGCAAATTTAATAAGATAATTATTGGATTATTGTAACTCCCGTAACCTTAATATACCCTAATATTATGAACATAATGAATTAGTAACGTTTTAGCATAAATGTATAGTAAATAGTTTTTCAAAGCATTGAAAGTTACACAAAGTATTTTGAAATACACAATCAAAATTTCCAACCGACATGACACGCCACATAGGATCAAAGGTCCTGAAATCTTCCGTCTTAATCCATTCCATGGAGAAAAGGCTACAGTAAGTTTCTATAAAGGAAAGTTCGGTGGTAGTAAAAAGTTCAAGACCAAGTCGTGTGGTCAACCTGAAGATCTGCAGTTTTAAGATTAGATAAACTAAATTAAGAATTAATGAATCATGTACATCATACATACGCGAATTATACGTCTATCCATGTACCAAAAAGGTCCCGTCTGTACGTGAGTTTGGCCTATATATACCCCATTTAATTGCCCAAAATCCTGCACTTGTACTTATTTTCTACACATTAATTTGACGTTTTGGCCTCTCTGGTACCAGCCCTCTTTTGTCTTGGTGGTCAGAGATTAAGAATCTCCACCAAGGCCAAAGGTTCTAGGGCTCGTTCTGCCTCTGCCTTGAAGCAGAAGAAAAGGGAAATCTCGTTGCACTAAATCCATATCAACCAACCATGTTTGGGAAGCTGTGTCTCTTTTGTTGCGTCATCCCTCTGGTGCTAACTGCTGTTACCATGCTTGGAACGTTTCTTTGGCTGCGTAAGGAGATGAAAAAAATGGATTTGGGACTGGAGTACACGGTGTCCGACGGCGTGCTGAACACGTTTTCCATGACGCCCAACAAGACCCTCGATTACGATCTAGCCTTGACTATAACTGTTGAGAATAAGTTGAAAGCTAATACTAAAATAAAGTGGGAAGAGTTTGAAACTACTCCTGTTTACGAGGATGTGGAATTGGGTAAGGTTGATTTGGCCCCGTTTGAGATAATTAAGGTCGACAAGAAGGAACTCAAACCATCGTACAAGGGGGTGAATCAGATGTCTGGTAATGTTGACGCTTCAAAGGTGAAGAACCTTAAGCTTGTCGATATTGTTTTGAAGCTTGAAGCCAAGATAAAGGTCGATACTGCTTTCGGTTTCAAGGTTAAAAACAAATTCAAATATGAGTGCAAGTTGAAGGTTCCTACAAAATCGGGTGGTGAAAAATTCAAAAGTACCAAGTGTGAGAGAAAGAAAGAGAGTAGCTAATTTAATTAACATTTTGCCATCAACAATCGTGAAATGTGTTTTGATAGGGAAAAAAACAAACAATCTTAAAATGTGTTCGATCTCTATATAGGCTTTTTTTTTTCTTTTTTTTTTGTATATTTGTTTTTATTTCTTTTTTCCATATAAGGGAGCCATTTTTTTTTTAACAAGTATGGTTGACCAGTGATGTTCCTTCGCAAACAATTTATTCATATGATGAACCGAACATTTATATACTAAATTATTTTCTTCAACTTTTTCATCCCCTGGAACTTAGTTAGGCTTGGATCCTATTTTTTAGTGTGATATGAGATGATCTGGTAATCTGGTACTTTTTCTAATGTAACAGTAGGCATGACAGTGGGAGGGTAGGGTGTGGGAATTAAAATACCATCCACATGTCTGACTTCATTTTCCATCCCTGTATCCACCTCAATCTCCTTAATAAGATATTGGAGATTGTCTGTCCTCGTCCGCATTCTCATTCGGGATTAGGTTCTCATACCCGCCTCAATCTCTGTTAACTGTTATGAGTTCTTGGTACTTGAAGAAGTGTGAAATTGTTGAATTTATGCTACCACTATTATGTTACTTGAAGATACAGATTCAAAATAACTTGTTTCTTCGTATTATATTTATTTATTAACAATATTACTAATTTATTATATAAAAATTCATACAAATAGTTATGGATTGTAAAAGTATGAAGGTAAAAGAACAATTCTTAGGTTCACCCCTGGGTGAACAAGCATATTCACCCCTGTTATCGATTAACTCACTTTTACTTAATAAATTTTTAATCCAACGGTCCATATCTTAAATTAGCATTTAAAGATCATCTCTGTAAAAAATCAATCGAATCGGAAATCGTTTAATTATCTAATTGAATCAAATAAATGGACGGTTCTAACTACACTTACGGCTATTATGATGAACCGTCCATGTATTTCATATAAATGAATAATTAAAAAGTCTTCAATTTGATTGATTTTTTACAGAACTAATCTTTGTATTACATTATACAACTTGAATGGTTGGATTAGAAAATTAAAAAGTTATTATGCATTAATCATAAGAGAGGGTGAATATGCTGCTTCACCCCAAGGGGTGAACCTGAGAATTGTTCAAGGTGAAATCAAACATGTTCATAATAATATTTTTATTAAAAGAATTTTTCTTTTTGAACAAATTTATTTAGAGTACCAAAAGATTGACAAAAAAAGAGATTTAGATAAATATTTATTGATAATTTATATTAGAATATATATACACACACATATATACAAAGCAAGGATATGAAGAGGATGTCCGCAAAAGCAAAAAAAAAAAATGCGGATGGTTGATTCTCAGCCATTAGATTGGTTAAATGAAATTGAATGGCTCACATGAAAAACCCATGTGCGTTGAGAACACGTGTCTACTTCGCACTCTTAAGTCAGTCCCCAACAGCCCAACTCATCTATCTCATCTTTTCAGATTCTAAGTCAAGCGACGATTTCAGAAGGAGAAATCAAAGATATGGAATTGCATTTTTTTTTTTTTCTTGTTTCAATTCTGAAAGGTATTCAAAATTGTTTCCCCTAGAACTAATTCGTCTCTTAATTGGTTGGCTTTGAATGTTCCAAAACTATGGCTTAGCTTTTGCTGGGTCGAATTCAGATTTTGAATCACTCTCTTGCCCTTTTTGTTTCTTTCTTTCTTTTTATTTCAAATGAATATACTGAACCCAGTTCTAGGGCTGGGCACGGGCTGGTTACTGACTGATACCTAGCCCGGTACCGAAAATATTATTCGGGACGAGACTACTTTTTTTCAAAGTTGGTACCGAAGGTACAGAAACCGACCAGGATCGGGCCGGGCCCGGGCCCAATTCGGGATACCCAATTCCTTTTTTTTCCCCCTCCACACTTAAGTACTTTAACAGCTATCCAAAACTTCTAGATTTCAATCATTCTAGGATGCAGCTGTCCTCTTAGCACTGCAACTTATAAGTCTACACAATCAATTTTGCCTTAAACCAAATCAAACAATGTAAAATACTACAATGAATTGAAGACTTCTTGAAAAGAAGAAATGAACTAGCGAAGATGGAAAATAATACAATATGTGCGCAAATTGTAGATTGCAGATTATGAATTCAAATTGCAGTAATGCAGATTATGACAGGAAACAAGTGCAGTAATGCAAATTGCAGATTGCAGTAATGTAGTAATGTAGTAATTCTTCATTGAGAAACGGCATGCCACCCTTCCTCTCTAAACCTATAAATACCAAAACCACAACCGTCTCCTTTTGCTCTCAACCCCAGATCTTCAACCCTCCCTCCACACCTTCGATTCTCCTCTATTTGAAATTCAAATTCAAAATCAAATCGATTTCATATGGCACAGATCGAACAGATTAGCGAGTGCCAAGCCTCCATGATTGTTGATAATGACGAAAAAAGCCACGAGCCCACGATTCCGGGTCGGATTGCTCCAAATCGAGCTCTTCCTTGGTTGTTTCGGATTGGTTCGAAAGTAAGGTCGAGGATGGTGCTTGAAGCCTTGAATCCTCACAATAAAGTAAGGATTGGGGATCGGGCTTGCTGTGTGAAGGGAAATTGGAAAGAAATTGGGCATCGGGGATTTAGATGAAGAACAGAAGAAGAATTGGAGAGTGGACAGTAGAGAAGAATTAGGGATCGATCGATGTCTTCGTTTAGCGGCTTAGGGCCTTAGGCCGTTTAGTTTAGGTCAAAATATTTTGATCAGATGTGGTCATTCCTTCGTATTCCCACAAACTACCCAATCAAAACCAACCAAGTAATATAAAAAATTAAAGATTTAATTTAATTAATTTTTAACTGGACGGGACGAGATCAATCGGTTTCTACTAGGCTAGTACTGGTACCGGGCCCGTTTCCACGGGACGAGCCCAAATAGTAAATTTCAGAATTTGGTCCCGGCCCGTACTGGCTGATTTCGGGACGGTACCGGGACTTCGATTTTGGATGCCCAGCCCTACCCAGTTCTTCATCTTCAGTCATCTGCCAAACTGAAATATAGGAAAGGATTTTTTTTTCCCCTCGACATGAGATTGAGTATAAGCCATACTCTTCATGGATGGAAAAAAAGATGACTTCCCTTACAGTTTTGAAGTAGAAAATTTCAATTCAGATAGTTTTCTAGTTATCCGTTCTCATCTCTCTATGAGTAATTTTGAGATGATTCGTGAAAATTAAATGTTGGTACTTGGGAATGGTCACTTACACTCTGACAGTCTAGACTTGAATTGACTCTGCCTGAGCAGTTCAATTTCATTTAACTATCTAATGGCTGAAAATCAACCTCTGCATTTTTTTCTTCTTTTGCGGCCTTCCTTTTCAGATCCTTGCTATAAATATATATATATATATATATATATATTCTAGATAATTCTTAGGGTACGGCTATTGCTACCTTACTAATTACTTTCTTCACCCTACAAGTTTCTGATTTATTGAAAAACTAAAATACCCTAATATAAAATAACAATAAATTACAATATCTTTATCCCATAACATGGTTTACACCCTACTGAACATGTACTTAAACTCTATTCTTAATCTCTTCATTCATCGTTAAACCCTAACTCTTTCTTTCTTAGCATTCATCATCTTCAATTATTCTCATGTTATGCTAACAAAAAAAGAATCTGAGACGCAGAGGAAGCCAAATAGAAAAAGAATTCAAGTTAAATTTTACATTGAAAAAGGATATTTTGGGTACTACAAATGGGTGGGCTAAGTACACTTGAAATTACCAAAATATATGTAGGGTGAGAAGAGAATGTAGGGTGAATAAAGTAATTAGTAGGTTAACAATACCCATATTGCAATTCTTATTGGGTAGGTAGGGGGATGAAGATCAAAATATTATCCCTATCCCAAATCCCATTTCAAAATTCAAATAAGCCATAGACTTCGGCACCATGGTTGAAACCTTGTAATAGAGGGTCCTCGATTAGTTGATATCTTCTATGGCACCATAGAGGATATCAACGAATCGAGGACTGGCAACGGCATCCTCTATTACGCCATAGACTTCGGCACCATGGTTGAAAACTCTAACCCATGGGCTAACCTTCACTTTGATAAATTCGAAGCCATTACTGATTACAAGAAGTCAAAACCACGACCTAAACAATGTTGTTGTCTACCCTTTTACAATGGGCCACCAAGATACGGAAAAGCCATGCTATGCCTCCCCTTCAATTATGTAGCGGCTTCTCTGAGTCATGAGGTTTCAAAATTTAAGAGTAATACGACATCAGTTTTCAATTTAATTTTGAATCTGAATATTATGTCGTCATGCAAGATGATGCGGGGATTCAAATTAAATTTAAGAGTGTGTGAATATTTGTTGATACCCAAAAAATCACATTGCATGCTTAAGAGGTATTCAATATACTATGCGAAAATAATAAAACGAGTAATATCCAAAAAGACGAATTATGGGTTTTAATGACTTAATGCCCATTGTGCTAGAAGGAATACTCAATCATGTAATTCATTTTTGATTGTCTTACTACTATCACACTCTTGGGGCTTACATAATTGGTTGTGGTGTGGAAGGCTACTGAAGTATGTGAGGCTCGTTCTTGATTTTCTATTGTCGGTGGTTTTGGACTTGGGACCAAAATTCAGGTCCAACAATCGAAATCTTTACATGGGAATGCAAAAATGAGAGAGTCCAAACTCATAAGCTTAAACACAATCATCTACCCAAAAGCCTTTCCAATAACACAAATGTCATGCAATACTTTATTTTATGGATAAAATACTGTTTACTCCCTATACTTATAGGGTCTCGACGTTTCAGTCCGTGACGTTCCAATTTCACCTAAAAAGTCCCTGAACTTTCCAATTTCACCTAAAAAGTCCCTGCCGTCAATTTTCCGTTAAAAAGTCTGTTATCTTGCTAACGTGACACTATTTTAACAGTAAAATGACTATTTTACCCTTACTGACCCCAAAAAAAAAAATTTACTCTCTTTTCTCTTTTTTTCTTTTTTAACTCTTTTTTCTCTATTTTTTTAATTTGTTCTTTTTTATTTCTACTTTTTTTAAACTCTTTTTTCTCTATTTTTTTAATTTGTTCTCTTTTTTTTCCTACTTTTTTTTTTAACTCTCTTTTTTTTAAAAAAAAAAAAAAACTCTCTTTTCTCTTTTATTTATTTACTAGAATAGGTGCCCGCGCGTTGCTGCGGGTGTTCAAACAAAATCTGCAAGTTTGGACGGCTAGAGGCTTATGTTTGCAACTAACATTACCATTAATATAAATGTTCTGATAATGTGCAAATATCCAATACAACTGCTGTGGACGCAGCTTGTCAAAAATATATTGTTCTACTTATAGGCTAACCTAGCTACACTTGATCGGTCTGCTGAGAAGAGGTGTTGATGTTCATCATCACATATCAGTGGAGGTTCTTCAAAATGGTGCTTCCTCCAGCAACCAACCTAAGAAAGATGATTGGAATGTCAGCAGCAGCAGCTTCACAACTGACAACACCTCAAATGCGACCTAATCTGCATACAAAAAAATCCAATTGATAAAATGAAAACAGAAAACTAAATGACTATATTATTAGTAAATTTTGTCTAATCCTATGTATTACAAAGCCTGCAAGTAAAGTAGTCTAATTCTATTAGATTACAATGAAACACAATATTTTCTTTTGACCTCATTAGATAATAGTAATTAGAGCCAAACCTCCTCTCGCCTATCAATTCTAGTTAAATTCAAAAGGTTAAGCAAATTGCACTCCAATGAAATAGAAGAACACCATAAACTAACCACTCCCAGATACAAACAAAAACCTAATACAGTTGGTACCAATCACTTGCCTCAATGTCGGAAAAAAAAAACTTATCAAAAAATTTCTAAAAATTTAAAGTTGAGCATGATTTCAAAAAAATAGAAATTTGGTAGACCTCCCCTAATATCTGTAAAATATGCTATAGCCTACAGAGCCTAGTCTTAAATTATATCAAAGTTATACCAGCTAAAGCTTTTCTAATATCAAGAAAGATCAGAATGCTAACATCCCATCTCATAGCTGACAAACCACATCAAATCAATTATCAGGATTCTCACATAATATATATATATATATATATATATATTTATATATTAAAAAAAAAAAAAAAAGTATTGGCATAAGCTAAAGAACACTATTATCTAGCACTCAACTGAATAACCCAACAGATAAACCTTAGAATGCAAAGTTTCTTGCCGAGCATAAATCTTATCACAGATAAACTCTAATATAATTTTGGGTTCACCATGTGCACACACTAATACATTCCAATCGCTGTTCAAATTTTCCCATACAATTTTTAGAAATCCATTTCCTTGCTTATCATTTTTTGGTTGTTTGGGAGGAGCTGCAGAATAAAACATATACAAATTGCCATACCCAGAGGCCAGATCATTATGCACACATGTCAAACTTTGTTTGGTATTGACAATTTTGCATACCAGTCTTTTAAAATATACTCTAACAAACCCAGCCACATGATAACTGCACAGTGAAACTGCACAACCATCACAATGAAATTGAAAAATCTAGCTTCCCTTTAAATTTCAACCCATGCTTTTCTCAACAGAATCTAGTGATCAGGGTCTACTCAAAACTAATTGCCTTAAACAATCTAAAATTTAACTACTCAAGACTACTTGATTGTTCTCTTTGATTGATTCATTCATCCTTCCAAAAACATACTAATTGCAAAGAACTTTTGCATAAAAGAATCCAAAAGTATGCAACCTTATCTAAGAGTCTACAAATAACACTAACACTAAATTAGTTGCCATTCTATAGTTTTTATGTCTATTTTGGAATTTTGTTCCTCTTGTAAGACTCTAAAGGTAACAGTAACACTAAATCAGTTGGCATCTAAGTTTTCATTGTTGGATTGTATATTTGTATTGGCTATTGTATATTTGTTACTTGTCTTTTCAATTAGACAAACACAGAGAACAACTAAACTCATCACTCTTTATATGTAGCAAAACTCATCAATTAGAACTATAGAAGTCAAAACCCTAGTGATCAACATGAATAAGACTTGAGGCTTTTAAGAAAAGAACAAAATCTTCAAACACCAGAAACAGCAGCTCTCCTGCCTTTCTGAACACACCTCCACCTCAAGGTTAAGCCAACAACCCAAAAACCCCTGCATCACCAAACCCCATCTTCTCGTCATCAACTCGACCCACTCAAAATGCAAAGCACTCGATACAAAACAAAAAGAAACAACACCGATTATAATAGCTAGAAAACTGGGGGAAAAAAAAACCGATTCAAGAAAATCAGTTTAGAGTATGTTTGTACCAAACCGAAATCCCACCAACCTTTCACAATCATTGACACACAGAAACTGTTCACAATTCACTAAACGATAACAAATATGAGAAAGATTGGCTGCGTTCTCTCTCTCTCTTACTCTCTCTCTTTCTCTCGCGCTATTTCTCTCTCGAACTGAAGCTCTTTGTCTATCTACCTGTCAGTGGAGTGAGGTATCAACACATGCCAAATGCAAACCCACACAAACCTACCTTCGATCACATGCACGACCGAAAATTACATGCACCCAAACCCAAAACAAATCCAACCAAATAGAAAATTTACCTAAAACTTAAAATCTCAAAGACACCTGAGTGCTTAACCGAACCTTTTGATTTAATCAAAAAGTCGCCACCTCAATCGAAACTGGTAGGTGAAAGCAATAGGCTTGGCTGAATCACGATCAACAAATTTGACCAATATTTGAGAGAGTTGAGATTCAAGAGAGCAGAAGAGAGAGAGAGAGAGAGAGGAACGCAAGAGAAACGAAAGCAGCTCGGGCGCAGGCTAAAGAGGCCTTTTATACCTAGGGCTGAAACGAAGGGCAAAACAGTCATTTCATAGTGTCGGGTCGGCTCGGCTCGAGCCGCCACTGTTACTGGCTTAGTAACAGTATATATATATATTTCTTTCTCTTTTCTGTTTACCTCTTCTTCCTCTTCCTCATCTCTGCTCTTCGGCCTTATTTTCTTCCTCCCTGATTGCAGCTCCAGTTTTCGGCCACTCCTAGAAGCCGGAATGGTCGGGTTCTCTTCCCTTCAGATTCCGGCCCCTTCGTGGTGTCGGAGCTATATCAGAAGCTTTCTCTTGACGTCAATAATGTTTCTTTGGTGTTGGTTTGCTGAGATGATGAGCCAATAGAGATTCGAACAGGATAAGATATTTGAGTTTTCCTGCGAGTTTCCATGTTTTGGTCTATTTGGCTGTTTCTGATCGTAACTTTAGAGAGAAATGTTTGAACAGTTTTGGCACCGAAGAAAGGGAGGTGGAAGGTGAATTGATTTGGTTTGGGTGTGCTCCGATTTGGTTTGAACCGCTGTATGGAGAGGGGTGAATAGGAGAGGTGGTGATGCTTGCTGGTATGACGGGGATGATGGATGGATGGTGGAATGACCAGCACTTGCTTGGAGAGGTGGTGATGCTCGCCGAAAACTGGAGCTGCGATCAGGGAGAAAGAAAAGAAGGCCGAAGGCAGAGAGGAGGAAGAGGAAGAAGAGGTAAACAGAAAAGAGAAAGAAATTAAAAAAAAAAAAACAAAAGAGAGAGAACAAATAAAAAAAAGAGGAAAAAAGTTATAAAAAAAAAGGGGTTAATTACATATAAGTGCATCTTTGAATGTTTTTTTAGCCATAAGGCCACCAACAAGTTTTTTCCCTCATAAGGCCACTAGATTAAAAAATATGTTATATTTTGGATATTAAAAACCAACATATTTACATAAATCCCTCTAGAGTAAAAAGTCAACAATCATTCTCTCTCTCCTCTCCGGCAAGATCTCCGGCTAACTCCGGCGGGTCTCCGGCCAACTTCCGGCGACCACAAAAGCTACTGTCACTGACACCAAAAGCTACTGTAGCTAGCAACAAAAGTTACTCCGAAGAAATTTCCGGCAATCTCCGGCGAGGTCACAAAAGCTACTATCACTAGCAACAAAAGCTACTGTCACTAGCAACAAAAACTATTCTAGTAAGATTTCCGGCAACCTCCGTTGGGATAACAAAAGCTACTATCAACAACAATAAAAGCTACTGCTTACCAAATAACCTATGCTCCACAAAACGAAAAAGCTACTATCCTCACCAACAAAAGCTACTGTCACCAATACCAAAAGCTACTCTCACCAGCAACAAATGCTACTCTCACCAACACTAGAAAACTACTCTCACCAACAGCAAAAGCTGCTTTCACCAATAACAAAAGCTACTCTCACCAACAACAAAAGTTAATATCACTAACACCAACCAGCTACTCTCACTAACATTAGAGAGTTATTCTTGTATCAAAAACTATTATCACCATCAACAAAAGTTACTCTCACCACCGCAAAAAACTACTACTACCACCGCAAAAAACTACTGTCACCACCGACAAAAAACTACTACCACCACCACAAAAAGCTACAATCATCACCACCAAAAACTACTCTCACCAACAACAAAATATATTCTCATCAACATCAAAATATCTTCTCACCAACAACAAAACGCTACTTTCACCAAAACTAATAGCTACTCTCACAAACTCCGAAAGTTACTCTCACCAACATTGAAAACCGCTTCACCTGCTATCTTTTTTGCCAGAATTCAACCACAAAAATAAAAGTACAAACCAGAATAAAACACCATCAGAAACAATGAGGCATAAAATTAAGATCCAATTTCATTACCATAACTCAAAACAATACAAAAAGCCACTCAAAAATCAAAACAATTGTAAAATTCATAGTAATTACCCAAATCAAACCAAAACTATCAAACTGAATAAAAAAAATAGGGTTAAATACTGTTTACTCCCTGAACTTTCAGGGAAAAAACAGTTCAGTCCCTCTCTTTTTAATTTCACACGTTTACACCCTGTACTCCAAAATTTCGGACCAATAGGTCCTTGCCGTTACCTTCCGTCCAAAAATCTCGTTAAAGTGCTGACGTGGCAGTTTTTCGACAATAAAATGTCTATTATACCCTTAGTTCATCTTTTAAAAAAAAAAATTTATTCTTTCTCTTTTTTTATTTTTATTTTTTTTTCTTCTGTTTATCTCTTCTCCCCTCTATCCTCGTGCCACTGCCACCGCCACCTCCACGGTCTCCACCACCATCACTACCCACGTTGCACCGCCACCCTTTCACTGCCACTATCACCCACACTTCCTTTCTCTCTTTCTACCAAAATCCATATATAAACTCACATAATCACAAACAATTTCCACAAAATCACAAAAAATTTCCCAAAATCCAAAACCGAATTGGATCAGCCCCTAAATCCAAACCTGTCCTCTCCTTCACCGGCAAGGTCAAGGACTACGACACCAGCCTCAAGCCAACACGACTAAGAAAAGGCAACATCATCTTCCTTTCTCCTTCTTCCAACCCAACACAACTAAGAAATTCCAATTCCTAAACCTCAATTTTCCCTCAAAATTAACCCAATGCTGCGAAAACCCAATTCATTTCAGGGATGAGGCTGTGAATTGGGATCAGTCAATTTGGTGGGGTTGAGTCAATTTGGTGGAGTCAGGTGAGCCTCAAACAATCAAACTCATCTCTCGATTCAAACACAGAAGCTCACCTTAAATTCCGTCGCCGACCTTGGCATACCTTTGTAGGAAGAGAAATGATTCCGTGGCCGCTCCGCCTTCGTCACCGTTGGAATCAGAGGCAGCGTCGGAGCTCCGGGAATAGATGTGATCGACGAAGGTCTTGAAGTTCGCGAAAAACTGCCATCTGGGTCTGGGTCTGGGTCTTGGTCTGAGGCAGCGTCAGGTTGGTTTGGTGGCTCTGGGTCGCTAGGTAGGTGAGGGGTCTCGGCTTTAAGGCGTCGACGACCGAGGAGAGAAGTGTTTGGGTAAGAGATTTTGGCGCAGCAGCATGGTGACAAGTGATGGAGGAAGAGAGAGAGAGGAAGAAGAGAATGAGGAAGAAGAGAAGGAAGAGGGTAAAATCAGAAAGCTTTAAGCTCCGATGTTGACCCTTAAAAAAAAAAAGAATAAATGGAAAAAAGCAAAAAAAAAAAAGAAAAAAATTAATTAATTAATTAAAAAAATAAAGTGAGGGTATAATAGACATGTTATTGCCGAAAAACTGCCACGTCAGCACTTTAACGAGATTTTTGGACGGAGGGTAACGGCAAGGACCTATTGGTCCGAAATTTTGGAGTACATGGAGTAAACGTGTGAAATTAAAAAGAGAGGGACTGAACTGTTTTTTCCCTGAAAGTTCAGGGAGTAAACAGTATTTAACCCAAAAAAATAATACAGGAGTTTCTGCCATTTCCAAAAACAGTAGCAATTCATGATTCAAACCACAAATCTATCAGAAAATCAAAAACTTAGCACAACGAAAACATAGACCGATCAATTCCAAATGCAGCCGAAGTTACCCGGGTAGAGATCGTACTGTACGGGTCGGAGTGAGCCGGGAACAAAGTCTCCACAACCACAGCAGCCACGCCCTCCCTAATGTGCTCGTCGGCGACCTTTTCTCCATAGGCGGTAGCCACCGTCAGAGCCTGCTGAAAATCCAGGACTCCGACTAACCCCAGCCACGCCAATTCGTTCACGTACGTCTTCACGCATGTAGGATCTTGTCAGAGGACTCGGAAATCGCCTGGAGGACCTTGCCCGGTGGCCGGAGCCAATTTCCAAGAAGAGCAAGAAGAGCAGGCGATTAGTCGAACACTGATCTGGAATCCTCTCAAGCTGAATTGGAGGACACCGACGACCTCGTATCTCGATGAGGAGCGTAAGGTCGCCAAAGTTGAACGACGCGGCGATATCGAAGACACCGATCAGATCAGATCAAATCAACTTCATCTTGAAAGGATGGCCAGAGCCTTAATCGGCGATGGGGTGGCTGGGCTTTGGTCGGTTTTGTGTTGTGGTTCAATTGATGGTGACGATGATGAGAGATGGTGGCTTTCCGGTGATTGCAGAGGGAAGAGAAGAAGAAGAGAGATCGGGGAAGAAAGAGAGATCGAGGAAAAGAGAGAGAGAGAGAGAGAGAGAGAGAGAGAGAGAGAGAGAGAGAGAGAGAGTGACAGTTTCTTTTTGTTTTGGCTGGAGGAAAAAGATTCCACGAAGGGTAAAATTGTCAGGGTGTAAATAATTTAAACATACAAGTGGCCTTATATGTACAATAAAACTTTGGTGGCCTTATAACTAATTTAAGTTTCAAACTGACACTTGTATGTAATTTTCTAAAAAAAAAAAAAAAAAAAAAGAGTTAAAGAAAAAAGAGTAGGAAAAAAAAAAAAAGAGGAAAGAGGGTTAAAAAAAAAAAGAGAGAAAAGAGAGTTAAAAAAAAGAGAGAAAAAAGAGTAGGAAAAAAAAAGAGAACAAATTAAAAAAATAAAGAAAAAAGAGTTAAAAAAAAGTAGGAATAAAAAAGAACAAATTAAAAAAATAGAGAAAAAAGAGTTTTAAAAAAAAAAGAGTAAATTTTTTTTTGGGTCAATAAGGGTAAAATAGTCATTTTACTGTTGAAATAGTGCCACATCAGCAAGATAACAGATTTTTTAACGGAAAATTGACGGCATAGACTTTTAGATGAAATTGGAAAGTTCAGGGATTTTTAGGTGAAATTGAAACGTCAGGGACTGAAACGTCAAGATCCTATAAATATAGGGAGTAAACAGTATTTTGTGCATATTTTATCATGCAGTAGCTATCTTATTCTACACCAAGATTATGAGAATCATCAATCTTTCCATCCTTGCTTTGGTAAGGAACTTAACCCTAAAGACCTTAAGTTTCTTCCCTAAACACACACCATATTTCCCTTCACATGACCTTGAAACTAGCATCATTTTGGTGGTCTTCAACACTGCAATAAAGATTACATCACAATAGTACATAGAGGGTACATTCTTTATTGCACATTCTAAACTTAAGGAACAACTCTAATTAAGCCTTGTGTTCTATGCCTAGTCATGTGGTTTTAACCATAACATTGCAGTTTTTTTTCCTTGATCTTATACTTTTACTCCACTTCCCTCTAGCCTATAAATTAAGACTTCTTGTTCTTGCAATAGAGGACCTCCAAGCTATAGAGGATACAACCTCTAGGCAATAAATCTCAGGACCTCTAAACAATACATCTTACAAGCAAGCCTCAAGGAACAAGTCAAGCATTTCTAACCTCCAATCCGAAACCAGTTTCAAGCTCTAAATGACCTTAAATCCATCAACTACCCCCAAAATCCATTCCTTCCTCACTGTAGTGAATTACACTACAACAAACTTCTAACCGCAGCAAGCATTTCATCTTCTACAATTCAAGCACTTCTGGCCCCCCACACCACATGCCTTCTTGCAAACTTTTTTATGTATTTTTGTTCATCTATCAAAACTGTATGAGTCTATGCCTACATATTACAAGAAGCATGCTACCGCAGCAGGCCACTTAACATTATTGTGGGGGAGCTTAGGAGAAGACGCTACAAAGTTTCTTGAAGCGTTTGAACCCAGTTCCCAAACTCAAAATGGATAAATAGAGGAGATCAACCCAATCAAGCAATTCTAACAGCCTCTGTACAAATCTACACCAACAATATCACATTTCTTTCAAAGTCAATTATCCTCACTACTCAACTAACTCATTCCCTTCATTATTAACCACATTAAAAAAAGTTCATCATACCATAGAAAGTGCCTATAATAATTCTCTTAACCATCGCTATACTCATATCACATTAATTACTGAATATATCCCTTTTTTTTTTTTTTTTTTAATGTCCAACTCTATTAGTCTAATGACTCTCAATCAATTTACACTTTTCAGTATACCCTCGTTAAAGTTAAGCGTAAGAAACCAAAGTTCAATTCCTCATTACATCTTAAAGAGCCCTCTGTTTGAATTCATCTCATGTGACTTTCAACTAAATTTGCAATGACCATACCAACACGGATCCAGCTCCTCTAAAATTACATTGTGTGAAGTTAAATAAATTTCATAAAATCACAATTATTTGTCTAATCTAACGGATAGAAGAGTGGTCACCTAAAATAATGAAAATTATGGTAATTTTGGTTCCAAATTAGCTTCAATGTTGGCATTAGGCTCTACCTCTGTTAACAAAAAATAAGATCTAGCATTGCTATGCTATGATCTTGTATTGATTTTGTCTTTAACAATCCATGCAAGCCAGCACTCTAGCATTGCATGCATATGTTTCTGAGAGCTCATGGCGACTTTTAGTTATTTCATCATCAAGGCCATTTTCATTAATTTCACTGTTCCTGCATGCATTTGCGGACCTAGCATAGGGCTACTGTGGGCTGCCGCCCACACTACATCATTATACATACACGTACTGTTAGATATAGAAGCTCTAGACAATTTTATGCATTTGAATGTGTAGTATGCAGCTTTTGCCCCCACAAGTGTCATGATTTTGATGATTTCATGCATGTTTAATCTAATATCATAAAAATTGCTTCTTATTTTCATATGTTTTATGCATAAATTGTTTTTTGAAAATGGGTGGGCAAGGATTTCAATTTTCGTTAGCTATTACGGTTTAAATTCGCCCCCGGCCGCATAACTAATTTTCTAGGTGCGCCACTGCTTGCAGACAGAATCGGAGGTGAAGTAGCCACAGACAGAAAATTTTAAGCCTCTTCAGCCTTTTGAGCGTGACCGTGCATGCTTGTACAAAAGACTAATAAATCGATGTATGAAGTAATAGCTTGGTTGGGAGAAAAGGATGAAACTAATATGTCTAAATGTAAACGTCCCAAGTCTTCCATGTTATTGCCATAATGTGGTTATAGTTATCTTTCACTTAGTTTTCACTAGGTTGCGGTAGTGGAAATTATTCTATCCTCCTTCTAGAGATCTTTCTTCTGTTATGCATGTAAATATTGTTTGATATATATTGTTCTATTCTGCCTACAATGCATATGCGATGCCATTAGACTTCCTACTTGCTTCAAATTAATCATGAGGCTGTAAAGGCGAAAACATTTCCATCTCCAAGTTTTCTGACCCAGTCATATATACCCAAACTTTATCATAAAGAACAAAAGAATTTGTCAACATTAATTAACATGGGCAAATACATATTACTATGTGTGTGTTGTATGTGTGTGTGTACGTATGTATGTATATATCAAGCAAAAGTCAGATGTTGGAAAGCTGCCAGGAACGTACCGCTTCCTTCAACAACTTTGCAATTTCCCTTAATTAAAGATTCCTCACGGAACACTCTTCCCAGGTAGTTGACTTCGAGCTTCTTGCCATATCCATTTCCGATCAGGATCAGGATCGACCGTCGTTCATCTCTATATAAATACATCTTTACATTCCTCATCACTATTCATCGATCAGCTAAACTCTCCATAGTATACATTAATAACCATGTCTAGAAGGTGTGGTTGCCGCTTTAACTGCTGCCCCTGCTGCTTCTGGATATACTACTGCACCATCCTCTGCTTCAGCCTGCCTTTCGTGATTTTCGGGTTCATCTTCTTTCCCCAAGAGCCCAAATTCACAATCACCAATGCCACTCTAACCCAATTCAATTTCAACAGTTCCAACAACACCCTCGATTACAACCTCGCACTCAACATGACCATCAGAAACCCTAACAAGAGGGTTGGCATATATTACCGCCGCATCCAAGTCATCGGTAACTACCGAAAGAAGAAATTTGCTCTCGTCACTTTGACTACTTTGCCGTTCTACCAAGGCCACAAAAACACCACCGATTTGCATCAACTGGTTGTTCAAGGGTCGCAACTGGTGAAGTTTGGAAAACGCGCGTTGTCCCAGTTTAACTCGGAGACTGCTTCCGGGATTTATAGTATAAACGTGCAGCTCGCTCTTCGAATAAAAGCCAGGTACGGCAAGTTCAAGTCGCGCAATTACAAGCCGTATAGGAAGATTGACTGCAAGCTGAAGGTTCCTTTGAGTTTTAATGAAACGTCAACGGCCATTGGTTTTAAGGCTACAAGGTGTGTAAATGTTCACTTCTTTTCAGATCCTGATGCAGATTAACTCTGTTTTATTATGTTCTCTTATATCGATTGTCAAGTGCTAATGAGTTTATATGGCTCTGTTTGTGCTTTTATATAATTAAACAAACATATGGACTGAACCAATATCAGAATGTACAGAAATTTCAACTGTAGGGGAACTTGGCTACGTTGAACTTCTCTTATATATACTAAAAAAATACTCCGTCAGGAAGACTTGGTTGTGTTGGGGTGTCATTCAATCGTACTGATTATTCTATATAGATTTTATGAGAATAGAAAATAATTTTTTGATTAATTGAAGAGCTCATGAGAACAAGTTTGATTAAAAAAAGCTCATATCCGTCATCATCCATAGTATCGTCTATATATATAACAGAGCATTTGCCTATCATAAACTGAAAATGATACGTACGTATATGACCCTCAAAAACAAAAGAATAGTAAGCTCTTATAAACTTATAATAAAGGTTAAATTACCTTATGAGTTGTGATTTTATTAGGTTTTGATACGATCAAGGTTCTCCCTCTTATAGGAAAATAAAATTCTCTCTCTCTCTCTCTCTCTCTCTCTCTCAAACCTAAACACCCTAAGACCAGTTTTTCTCCGATTGTGAAATTATGCTCGTTCGACGGCGCCTGACGTTTGGGTTGGCCTCCGGCCTCGCCAACGTCTAAGGTTAGCTGCCGGACGGGTGTTTGATCTGTAACTAGTCGAGGAAGTTTCTTGGGTGGGTGTTGTGTGCTCGGGGGTACCAGACGATGTTGGTTTGAGTTTTCTGGCAACATCTCCGATCAAGACTAGCAGCGGGGTTTGTGGGCTGTTCAAAACTGGTAGCGTTGGATTCTGAATCAACGGTGGTGCAGATGTTTTGCGCACTGGACCGGCATGATTTTGGATCGGGTCTTAACGGCTTGAGCTCTGGTGGTGTGGGGCGTGACGGTTGGGTTCAAAACGGTGTGGGGTCGTAGCGGCATGGAACGTGGAACGGATCGCATAGAGGTGCTGGTTTTGCTGCATACGACATGACGTCAGGGAGATGTTGGGCCTAGACTAAGCCAGCTTGATGGCCTCTGAGTTGGAACCCTTCCTTTTGGGGCTCTTGGGCTTAGTATTTTGGGCTGAGGTGGTTGCCCTAGGTCTTTACTATGTTTTAGCTTTGTCTTTTACAATAATTCATTTTAGGAAATTGAAAAACAATTGTAGAGAAGCAAAAAACCCTAGAGGAACCCCTCTCTCTAGAACGCCTAGAGGAACCCTCTCTCTAGAACGCCATTGGCTGCGCAGATGCTTGTCTGGCTGCGCTCCGGCATAGGAGACGACCTTTAGGCCTAGCCGGCGCACGTTTGGGGTCGGCCGAACAGGTAGTTTAGTTCGGAGACGTGCTTCCGACTCGGAGGTTGAGATCGGTGGGTGTTCTACCACCTCTCTCCCAGTTGCAGGTGGTGGATGCGTTGTGGTAATAGGACAGGATCGGAGTGGGCATGAGTCCTTGCAAAGGCAGAGGCAACGTCTGGTGGTAGTCAGCGGTCGGCTGGCTGGGTTTGAATGTTTTGGTTGGTTGGCTGATTGGACCTTGGTTTCAACTCAAGCAGAGGTGGTTGGTGTAGATCCGGATCGCTGTCACTCCCCGTTGGTCTGGCGGCGATGGGTCGTGTTGCAGGTCCGACGCCACTGTTTGGGAGGCGGAAGTGGAGACGCGGCGAGGCAGTCTACGGCTTGGGCCAGGAGGGTTGGGTACGGCCCACCTTCTGGTCTAACCTTCTGGGTTTGAGTACTGGCTATGGGCCTTTTTTGGGCTGAAGCTTGGGTTGGGGTTTCTATTTGGGCCCTGCCTTGTGTTTTTTTTACGTTACTTTACTTTGTATTGGGAACCCTAGGTTAGTATTACTCTCTACTTTTTGTTAGGGAACTACGCACTTTCGTGCCTCTAGCAAATCCTCTAGAGTAGTAACGACGGAGGATTCTCGAGATAAGGGCAAAGGGAAACTTTTGGTTCCCGGGTCTCCTTATCTAGTACTTGAAATTGAGTCTTTACTATTTGCTTCTTAGCTCTCTCTAGTTGTACACCAATTGAGGTTTCTAGGCGACTAGGTTTACTTTTCAAAAAGAGGCTTGTAGTGAGGGTTTGATCTCTTATATGTAGGTTCAATAAGTGAGCGCATGTGTGAGCAGTGAGGGTCATCTGTCCTTTGTTTGGTAGCTTATACCATTTTAATTTTGGGTTGCTGCCATATTACTGATTCTATCAGTTTGTGCGTAAGGTTGAACAAGTCACGGCCACGAAACTAATCAAGGTATCCGATATTGGGTTATCAATTGAGAGTAATTTTAGGTTTTGTTAGTTAAATTTAGTATGGGTTTAGGGCTCACTGATATAATTTGATTTGGTTCCTAGCTATTGTTGATTGATTATGAAAAGGTTTGTCTTTCCCTTTCTATAGGGAGAAAACAGGGCAAATACTTCATTTTGGGGTTGGTCTGAGGGTCCTGCGCTACATGGGATTGAGAATGTGGTAAAGCCGAGGCCGAAAGTAAACCCTTTTGGGGATGCCAAGCCGAGGGAAGTGTTACTGGAGGAGCGAGGTAAGGATTGGAGGAAGATTGATCAACAGTTGGAGCATCGCTCTGTTGACAGGTATGTTTTTGCATTGTTATTGTATGCTTGTATATCGCTCTGTTGACAGGTATGTTTTTGCATTGTTATTCCATAAGCAAAACATTCCCTCAGAAACCCCTAGTAGATATATTCGGATCTCATTCACTTGTTCTACCACCAATTTCTTTCATTTTCATCTCCATTCTAAGAACACTATTTGATTCTTACTTAATATGTGGCCAATTTAATTTATTGCTTCTTGCAACAGCGGATCCTGAAGGATTGGAGCTTATCATTCCTGATTGCTGTGAGGATGAAGAATTGGTTCCAGAAAAAACATACTTTGGTGGAGAGGAGGGTGTTGGAGAGTATATTTGGTACAGAACGAAGAATAAGCTTCATGGATCTGCATTGCTGGATATATCTAATTTGAATGAAGATGTTGGTATATGCAGTAAAACACTGTAAGTTCTGATATTGGGTAGTCGTCTAATGTTTCAATCTGTTTTTCCGTTTTGAAATGGCAAATGTCAATGGTTTGTATATGTGGCAGAACATATAACCAGCACTTGAAGATGTTGGGCTTATTTGGCCCTATATTGGGTGCCCACCCGTAAAGATGGTAAATGTGGGAAGGCACTAGTTGCAATTTGCAACTCTCCGGTTGCACCAGGTACAACCTAAGTTCCAAGTCTTTATTTTCTTACTCGTCAGTTCACTTTCTTTAGCTGTGATTAACACAGAGGCATACCATTAAAATTGTCTGATCTGGTTGACTTATTTTCAAATATTTATATTTACTTTTAAGGAAGTCGTTAGCCTGGGCAGCTATTTCATTTCAGTTTAGTTGTCGTCTAAAAACCTGCTTTATATATAACTCATCAGTTTCATGTAATGAATGTTCTGTATTTGCTATCTATACTGCCAACCTCTGGCCTAGGTCATTCCAAGGCATTCATTTGTCCATTCTTTTTCCCTATCAAAAAGATGTTTGTTTCTTTTGGATCATGGTCATTGACATGTTTTCTGAATCAATGTTGTAGCTCTTCCTGTGGTTTCTAATGTTCGTGTGAAGAAGGTGTCTCTGTCTGTTTATTCTGGGGAAGGAGAGTATTTTGGTGGATATGAGGGATGGAGCCTTTTTAGCTGGTATAGAGAAACTAATGATGGAACTATCAGTCTTATTAATGGGGCCAACTCTCGAACTTATGAAGTCACTGATGCAGACTACAACTGCCGTTTATTGTTTGGGTAAAATTTTTGTCTCGTTTCTTCTTCCTTTTTCTTTTTTTGTTCTGATCGTCTTGCTACGGTATTTTTATTTTATTTATATTCTTTTACTATAAACTGCCGAGATTTTTTATCAGAAAGTATTTGGTTTTGTACCAGTTATATTCTTCTTCTGTCTACATTAGAATATTTCTGAAATTATTAATGTACACCATGTGGAGTTCTGTAGATGAATATGTAGAAAATATCATTCCTAACAAACTTCTTAATATGCATCACAGATATACACTAGTTCGTTCAGATTCAGTGGTTGGTGAACTGAGGTTGTCTGAGCCAACTGACATTATTCTTCCAGGTAAAAAGTTGACCATACCAGTGCTTCTGATCATTGATATATAATGTACGCATTCAACTTCATGGGCTTGCAAATTATTTTTGGTGTTTGGAGTTTTCGGACACGTACTTGGAAAGGAAGAATAAGTTTTAGATAGATTTCATTTGTTATTTATCTTGCATGGTAAAGCTCAAAAAACACTTTCTGAATTTGGTTGTGGTATTATTGCCCTCCAGAGCTTCCGAGACTAGAGATGCTTGTTCTCACTGGAAAAGCAATCGAAGGTGATGTTCTTACCGTTGTTGAAGTGATCCCAGAGAGTTTGACTCAACAGCTTGTTTGGCACAAGTACAAGCAAGATGTCAGATATCAATGGTATAGTGTTATATTTTAGTAATCTGTGACATGTTTGAATGACATGATTGCATTCAAATGTTCGTTCAGTACTATCACTGTTAGAGGCTCCATATTCCGTTTCTTTCATTTGTAATGAATTTTTAAAAATTTCATAAAAAAATATAGGCTTTATAAACTTACACTGTTTTGGCTTTCCACCGGACCCATGATTCTCTGTTGCTTTGTGAGGACGGAAATTCAATTTTACAACAAAGTTGGTTCTAGTGTTATGTAACATTTTGTTGGGATATTCCAGTGCTACCGTGCTAGTTTTGAATATTTCCATTGGCAAGTGGTGTGCAGATTTTATTTTCAAATTGGATGTCTAGAATCATTGAATTAAATGCGAAGTATGGTCACTATTGAAATTTTCTTGATTCTTGTTGCAAGTTGATTAGCTTTTAATATTTCATAATATTCATTAGATGACACGAGTGGTTGGTACAGGTTCTTTTCTTCAGCAGTGGGAGATAATAAGACCTTTGAACCATTACAAAAAAGGCATTGTGTGACAAGGATCAATCTACAAAAAAGGTTCTCATTTGATAATTATCTGTCCATGTATTATAATTAATGACTTAACTATAAAATTATATAAAGTTAATGTTTTTGGCTTTTCTTTATGCTTATTCTTATTGCAGACTACTGCAGTAGGAACTCTTGAGAGAAGAACCCTTGAAGTCAATAGAAAAAGAGTGAAGGTTATAAAGCCTGGTTCCAAGACTTCTTTCCCGACTACTGAAATTCGTGGAAGCTATGCACCTCCGTTTCATGTAAGATTGGTGTTACTATACAATTATACAGGCTCCTAGTCCAAAGTTCAAAACTAATTATACATGCTCAGAACGTTATAACATATCTATAAAATCTGAAATCTAACAAGGGGATGACTGTCTGAATTCTTCACTCATAGTCATATGAGAAAGTTCAAATTATATCTATAAACTAGAAATTTAAAGTAGACGAATGTGCAGGTGGAGCTGTTCCGAAATGACCAGCATCGTCTGAGAATTGTAGTCGACAGTGAGAGTGAAGTAGACCTGATGGTGCAGTCCAGGCACCTTAGAGATGTTATTGTGCTTGTGATCAGAGGCTTTGCTCAGAGATTCAATAGTACATCACTCAATACTCTTCTCAAGATAGAACATAATATGTAAGGAACCTGTATCAATTTGTTCATATATGTCAGTCTCCATGTTTTTGAGTGAGCCAGTAATCAGTCCCCACCCCATATTTATCTATCCCCTATTTCCTTTATCTTTCTGTGTATGTAACCAAAAAGGAAAAAGAAAGAGCAGTTGAGGCATTGCAGTGTCAGAGTGATTGTACATCATTATTGTATCAATGAGAATATCATTAGTTGTGATTGTGTATCCACTTATATATACCATTTTCCTAGCAGTTTGATTCTCGTATAACTATAAGCTAGGCAGTGAGAACCAATGTTGTGAGAACCAAGCTCAGACAACAAACCTAATGTTGATCACACACTGGATGATAAAAAGAAATTGTTGTGTGAACTAACAACCAACAACAAAAGAAAATAAACTTCTGTTGTGTGAGATTCATAACACACAACAGAAATAAAATCATCTGTTGTGTGAGATTCATAACACACAACGGAAATAAAATCATCTCTGTTGTCTGAGTAACCAACAGACAAGGGAGATAATTTCACTTCGGTTGTGTATTACTTACCTCAGACAACAAAGAATGAGTTACATCTGTTGTCTGTTATTAGTCTCAGACAACAAAGAATAAGTTATACCCGTTGTGTCTTATGAATCTCACACAACAAAGAATAAGTTATACCCGTTGTGTGTTATGAATCTCACACAACAAAGAATAAGTTATACCCGTTGTGTGTTTTGAATCTCACACAACGGCAAAATTTCTTTTTCTGTTGTCTGAATGACCGAGGCATCCTTGCGCATGCCATGGCAGGCACCTGCTGCGCAGAATTCACACAACAGAAAAATAACTTTTCTGTTGAGCAAACTAATGTCAGACAACGGTGGAATTACCGTTGTGTGATTTTTCAATCACACAACACTCTCTTAGACCACGGTGAGCTTGGTCATCACACAACAGAAATCCACCGTCGTCTGATGGCCTTTTTGTAGTAGTGCACTTTAGTTGACGACACACGATGAAACTAATTTCCCTTTTGACTGTGACTTTGAGAGACTATAATTGGAGTGACTTGGATTCCACTTGACCTAGATCAAATAGTTAAACAGAAATGACACTGTTGATCCTATAATTGCTATCTGTTCATTGATATAGTTCATGATTTTTTTTTTTTTTTAGCAGAAGATGCAAGCGCTGCTTTGAATCTTGCTGGGACAATTCTTCGATTCTACACTCTGAGGGTGTTCCCTTCTGAGATAGTTGTTGCACCTGTTAACCCAACATTCTTGCCTCCAGTAAGTGAACCTCTTATTTTGAGACAGTTACAGATTTCTGAACTTAAAGTCTTTCAGCACCACAAAATCCATAGTTTCTTCATTAATAACGTGCTTCTTCTCTGTACTTTGGTTTAGACTGAAGATGAACCTGAGATGTGTGCAAAATATATACTTTACAAAGATTAACAAGAAGTCAAGAAAGTACTTTTTATTGGTAAAAATTTGTCATTTGTTGGCACCTAGATTTTTAAATTTCTTATCTAACTTTTTTTTGGTACAGTGTGTGTGTAATGCTAAGAGGTATATGTAAGGGTAGGAGCAGCTCAAGTTCAGAAAATTAGTAAATATTCCATTTAAGACCAATGAACTTGAAACTTTCCAGATCCTAAGTTGACATGCTAAAGTACAACATACTAAAATTTCAAGCAAATTGGAGTTCAGGAAATATGGCAGAAGATGGATAGAAACATACTGAACTGTGTGGTTTTCTTCAGAGTTTTTGTAGCAACCTGGAATGTAAGAGGGAAATCTCTCCATAGTGACCTTAATCTGCAAGATTTTCGGCTGATTGATAATAATCCATCAGACAATATGTCTTGGGGTATGGTTTCTCTTTTTTTTGGTCTTCCTCTCTGATTTTCTTCAGGTTAATAATCCACTTTTCCTAACTCCTTTGGAATTTTGATTTTTTGTTAGCTGACTTCGATAAGCTTGGACAAGGTGGTTTTGAAGCTGTTTACCATGTCGAGCTGAAAGCAAGGTACTTGCTGACTTTTTTCTTACTGTTGTGAAAATTTGGGTAGAATTTTAGAGAAATGTGTGTATGCAGTTTTCTTTATCAGTAAGATAAGTCATGGTACTTTTGGGTTCATTTGCTGATGCTTAAGTTTATTGTTAAATATTAACTAGCAGAAACTAAGAAAGCTGTAGTTCTGATTTCAAATGGTATTCAATGAGAATCTTATTTTACTTATTAACAAAAGAGACAGCTGATATAACTTTTAACAGTGCTGCTTCCATGCAATATGCAAGAGCTTTCAATATTGTGTCTGCTTTTGATATCGGACAAGTGAAAACTACCTGTCTTCATTTATTTGTGTGCAGCTACTTCGTCTATGTAATTTTGCTGATGGAGATCTTCAACATCAGTGGTAACTCATTTCATATAAGAACATGTTGTGGACAATATCTATTGGAAGCATGTTGTGCACCACATTGAAGCATGTAAGGTTGTACTGCATGGACGTGCTGAGTTTGAGGCAAGTGATGTTATCTTAAAGGTTGGTTTAAACAAATATTGTGAATATGCAAAGAGGAAAACATAAATTCTTAAATTTTTTTGAATTTCAGGTCCCTTTTTTCCCCCCTTCAAAATTTTTGAATTTCAGGTGCTTTTCTACATATTTATCTTTACCAATGTGTAGTGGTTTTCAAGAGGAAACAATAGCTAAATGCTTTTTAAATTAATTTTCAGCTTCTCCTGTAATTCTGATTTTTTTTCCCTTCATGTTAGTAGGTTATTTGTTTGGAACAAATAAACAACAGACTAAAAGCACACTGGAAGATCACATGATGATCGTTACTGATGTTGGATTTAGAACAAATCTCCTGAACAACTATATTCCCGCAGCAAAGCGCGGGTACGCTTTCTAGTATATATAATAACTGCATTTGCTGTTGGTTGCTTGGATTATGGTTATTGAAATTTTGATGTCAATTACTAAGTGGCATATATGCTCAGATTACAAAACTTTGTCAAGGTTGTCCAGAATACATAATGCTCAATGACGTACAGCTATAGATTATTTTTGCAAATTTGTCCATTACTAACTACAAACTAATTTATTTCAGTGGGAGAGAAGAGGCAAAGCAACATATACCCAGGAAGATATTGATGTGGTCAGAAATGAGTGGGCAAAGTTTATGGTGAAGACATATATGTAAGCATTGCGCTTGGTACTTATGGAGCTATATCTTCTTTTTTAGTTCAGTTGAAACTTTGTTCTATGGATTTGGTTGGACATGAGTTGATGCTTGTACTTTGAATTGATAATGTAAGATTTGCGAGAATGATGTATGAGAATGATGAAGTAAATGACAACTTTGAATTTCATATCCGCCTATTTCCAGATCAATTGTGCAAACTCAAGTCCAACAACATATATATGAATGTAACTGTTGTAGTGCAAACTATCACACAACACAAAAGAAAGGTCCAAATAAAGCTTATTGTCTGAGGAGAATTCAGACAACACCTTTATATACCAACTTGTCATCTTAAAGGAACACCGACAACAAGAAGGAAGAATATTGTGGTCTGAGGTTCATTCAAGACAACAATTCATCAACATTAATGTTATCTTAAATTACATTTAGACAACATCAGTATCATCAAACTTGTTATATAACTGTTAATTCAGACAACAAGAAAAAAAAAATGTGTTGTCTGAAATTCATCCGGTACAACACATGCTTAATTAATATTGTTATATTAATTGAATTTTAGACAACATTAGAATCTAGATAATTGTTATCTTAGAGATATTCAGACAACATACGGTTATTGAAGATGTAGTCTGAGGTTCACCCGAGACAACACCATATCGAGCAAATGATATTTGTAATACATTTCACACACATTTGGTAATCAAAAATGCTTGTGTGATGTTTACTTCACACATCAGGTCTCATACAATATTGTCGTTGAAAATAATAGCAGACAACAAAGGCTTGGAAAGATTGTTGTGCTGGTGAATTTCACTCAACACCCCGACAATAAGCTGTTGTCTGAGTTCATACCCGACAACAGACTACCGTCATGAATCAAAATTTGGTAAATTTAGACAACACATATTTAGGTACACATGTTGTGTGAATGACCAGAGAGACAATTAAAAAAAAATGTTGTCTGATGGGGGAGATCAGACAACACGCCAGTTTACAACATCTCCATTTTCATTCAGACAACAGGCTTTTGACTGTTGTCTGATTCACTTTGTGTAGTAGTGCTCTAAGATAGGCATCTCAATGCTTTCCCTAACTTGAACATCGTAAGGGCACCAGTAGTTCTGTATGAATACTTATTATTCTTTTCATGGGTTATTATTATTATTCTAAAACTGGCACCCAGTTCTGAAACAATATCACATATTGTGATGATATATTTCAAACTTCTTATATTGATAAGCTGAATTTATAACTTATAAGCATTGCATCGGTATATGCTTGGAATGTCATGTTTAGATCAATGGAGTTCTATAATGCTTAGTTGATCATTTGTAGTTTCCTGTCCTATTTCCTTAGCGTCATATTTTGTTACACTAGTTGATAGTCATCACCTTAACTGCAGATTCCCGGGCCGGCAAATGTCGACTTTGCTGATGTAAGGGCTATAATGGTGAATGCGGGTTCTTTATTTGATGGGGATAGGAACTGCAACTGGTAATTTGTGATTTACTAACTACAATGTTTACAGTGCTAATATGATGTCAGAGTCAGAGGCTTCACTTATGATTTTGGACATGATTGTGGTGGAACCTAATTACCATAGTGCCTTCCATGATGGCATCACTGTGGGTAATCCCTTGTGAAAATTACTTTTATGAATGACATCAAGAACTTCTCAGTTTATTGGGTTAGTGTGTGTGAGGAGGAAGGTGATCTAATCCCTGGTTTGTTAGAATTTAAATATATAGGTATTTGTTCCTCAATAAGGTACAGGATACGGCCATAAGCTTTGAGAAATGTTTATTTGAGAATTTTTTTTTACTGAGAATGATTTCTTAGTATTGGAGATGGTCTGAATATGTAGTTTTAGTTGCATTCTCCATGTCCTGTGATTTGGAGTGTGCATGGCAATAATTTTGATACTAAAATGACTGTGTCATCAACATAGAGAATTCAAATTCTTTGGTCGTAGCCAATCCCATCTTCTAGATTTATGCTTGTTAGTTGTGACTCTTGTTCAATGCAGAATTTTACATCTTTTTTGTTTTGGAAAAATTTTAAAATGACCGGAGTTCTGTGTGAATTAGCTACCAGCTGTGGGATTTACACCAAATATTTACTTCGAGGGTTATAAGGACGGTGTGAAATTTCTTTGGTTGCGATTCAAGATATATCATACATCTCCATTTCTGCCTTCTATAACCATGTTCACCAAGTTATCTATGATTCGATACTATGAATAGTTTTGTCATGTGATTGAGTTTTGGTGCTTTAGCCGTTCATTTCATCAGAGCCTATTTCCCTGTGCGAGGACCATTCACCCCATTTTTTTTATGTAAGGAGATAACTGAGATTACTGTCCCTCTTTGGGAATAGGGAAGACAAGGGCAAGAGATGCTGCGTTAAATGCCATTCAATCATTGTTATTAGATATTGGTATATGTTGTATGAGAATAGAATTGTGTGTTATCATTGATAATAGGAGCCCTTTAAATAGGGAGTTACAAGGTACCCAAAAGGTAATAGAATCCGATTACAATTGAATACCTAAAACACATTCCTATTACAACTCTAAACCTTAATTTGTAGAGGCACACATTCTGTCGATATCCTTCAACACTCCCCCTTGTGCCGCTCAAACTTGGTGATGACGCTTTAATTGTTGCCTCGTTAAAAACCTTGCCAGGTAACAAAAACCCTGTGGGACAAAAATAACCCTGGTCGAAGGACAAAAAGAGCACAACACGTCATTCACTCTTCGAGATCGAACATGTAGACATCATGCCTCCCCCTGATATCATGGGAGTTCGGATAACTTTCTCAATCCGATGCTCTTTACATGTTTCTCGAAAGTGGATTTTGGTAACGACTTAGTAAATAAGTCCGCTACATTATCCTCTGATCGGATATGGTTCATTTCAATATTTAGAAATGCTTGTTGTCATTTTGATGGAGGGGAGGAGGAGCACGGAAGGTGGCATTTTGCCTTATGGGGTCCGATCCCACACTTCCGTCATCCCTTTTTCTGTAGGGATAGAACAAGCCCATATCAATCGTACCTCTCAAATATCGAAATATCGTTTTTATACCATTCTAATGGAGTTTCGTTGGCGCGGGGCTATATCTAGCCAACAAGTTCATAATAATTGAGGTGTCCGGTCTTGTATTGTGCTAAGTACAATAATGCGCCTATTGTACATAAGTAAGCACTTCTGCTATTAACACGTCTTCGTCATCATCCCTGGGACGAAACGGATCCCTTTTAGGGCCAAGACTACGGACGACCATGGTGCATCTTTGACTTTATCAAAAATGTCTCTTGACACGGTATACAAGTTCTGAATTTAGACAAAACCGTGTTCTCCCAAGGTCATTCCTCTCAAACTCGGATTTCAGGTGTTTAGCGGTTTCCCTTAATTCTCAAGTATGTTTATCAACATAAACCGCGACAATTGCAAATCCGGAACTTGTCATGGAAACGCGTGGGCATAGTTCATCATATCCCTTCCCAATCAAGTAGTCATTTTAGTGAGCATTTCAACCTCGTTGCAAATGTGCTCCGTGGTCTAGAGCCACTTGACTTGGGTAAATAAAATCCACAAGAACCTTCATTATATTCCGTATCTAGATCCCCATAGAGATACGTAGTGACCACATTCGTAAGCTGCATGTTCAGTTATTTGGAAACTACCAAACTGATAAGGTAGTGGAGTGCAATGACATCCATTACGAGAGAATATGTCTTCTCATAGTCGATTCCAGGGCGTTGTGAGAAACCTTGCGCCATAAGGTGAGATTGCCATCTCTTTTTCTCATCACGCTATCTAACGAAGACCTGTTAATGTCAATAGGTTTTATGTTAGGAGGTGTTGGCATCTCAGGCCCGAAATCCTTCCTCTTCGTTAGTGAATCCAATTCAACCTGGATCGCATCTTTCCATTTAGGCCAAGTTTCTCTACGTTGGCATTCTTCAACGGAGTAAGGTTCGATGTCATTGGTCTCAATAATTCCACGTCCTCATGTACACTAGTGTAGTTCGTAGAGATCTCTATATTCTCAGGAATTGGTTCTAACATTGAGGCGTCCCCCAACGATGTCTCTTGGACATAACCACAATCCAAAATATTCTCATGAGACGGATTATGAGTATCAATGATTAATGGATCAAGTTGTGCCAAACTCGCTCTCTTCTTAGGGCGAGAATCCATCGAACCTATGGGTCTGCTACTCTCTCTAGCGGAACCCATGGCCTATGACGCCATTATGCCACCTTTGTGGCGTCACCATACTACCATCCTTGGTAGTGGTGCAGTACCCATCTTCTCTGGGTGGCACCATGTCTTCTTGTGGGGACATCAATTCTTGCAGGCATGTTTGCAGCAGGTATATGTGATCTCGTCACTTTTAGGGGATCAAGATGAGACATAGTGGGGACAGACCACGACAATTCCTGTCGTTTCTGTTGAACATTGACGTTCTAATCTCCCCCTAACGACGGGAAGACTGTCTCATCAAAGTGACAATTCTCAAATCCAGCGAAATAGAGATCGCCTGTCAAGGGTTCTACATAGCGGACTTATAGTTGGAGACTCATGTCCAACAAATATATATATGCATTCGTTGCAATGACTCATGTTGATGCGCTGTGGCGACGCAATTGGCACATGAACCGCACACTCAAATATGCATAAATACGAGATATTAAACTCGAACCCAGTCACTAGCTGTAACACAAATAAAAGTTGAGTGGCTGCTATGAGTCCTAGACGAATTAGCATAGCTGCATGCGTTATTGCATAACCCAAGCGGAAATATTGGTGCGCATTACCAATGTCCGGGCTACCATTGTAGTCGTTTAATGGTGGCTTTTCCGCGAGACCAATTGGGTGTGTACATGGGAATATGATACTTGATATCAATACCCAATGATATGCAATAGTCATCGAAAACTGTCGATGTAAACTCTCTAGCATTATCAAGTCAAATTGACTGAATGGGATGATCTGGGTAGTGAGCCCGTAGCCATATGTTATGTGCTAGGAGTGTAGTATAAGCAGCATTACGAGTGGATAATGGCACAACAAGTGACCAGCGTGTTTGCGTATCAACCAACACCATAAAACATCTATATAGTCTGCAAGTTGGTTGATCAAATCCATAGAATTCCCTTAGATTCTTTGTGAGAATGGAATTATTTCCTCATCTCCTTTGCATAGGATGGTCTCAATCCTAAATAACAGGCTTTACAGAACGAAACATGGGCTTTATAATCAACCAATAAAGGTTTTGGTGAAGCCATAGTGTCACAATAGACTTGAGAAGTAGATAGAGGAGTTTATGGCGTCAATACCATGTATTTGCCGCAGGGGGTAGACGGCACTGGCCATGTATGGCCTATCTTTGCACAATCATGGCGCCATGAGGCGCATGTGCAGCTCCTCAAACCAATTCTTGGTTCTTACTTTTCTTCGTTCTGAAAATGGATGTCCGTGTAAAGTCTTTAATACACGGATCATCATGTCAAAGCCTATATGTGTCAAAATCCCATAAGTCGTCTCTCATGACATAGTTGGATTCAATAACTCAAATAGTGGTTGCATACAACCCACTAGAGCGACACATAAGTTTCTCTAATACTCGTTCACGTCCGTAGTCATTAGAGTGATGCAAAGGAACTCTGTCCATTCTCATAATGTGTTTCCACATGAAAACCATTGGCTCTTATATAATAAAGTTCGAATTAAGGTATGTCCAAGACATTAAGTAAAAGAATTGACACTTTATTAATAGCCAATGATTACATCAAAGTTTCCAAAGTCTAATCCAAAATAAAATCAAAGTAAGACACATTGTAGTCACTCTATCCGTTTGGTAACTCCAATCAAATATGACCAGGAAAGTAGAGAGAGATGTTGGTGGAGCAAGGCTCTCTTAAGTGCCAATAATCTCAATGACTTTCCTAGACATCACATTTTATTGGGTCCGCCACATAAGAAAGAGTTAATACAATTGTCATTTATTGACTAAGGCAAATTCCCATTACAAAAGTTCTTGGAAAAATAAAAAGGACTAATCTAATCAAAGTCTGTTGCATCCATGTGCACTTCATCTTCAGCTTTGAAGTCTTCTATGGTGAGATTGACATCTCCACCATCTTCTTCTTCTTCTGCAAGGTACACTTCTTGCTCTCTCAGGTCCCTATATGCCCTGTAGCTTGCAGCTAGTTCCTCACTTGCCTTGCATTGCTTGAAACAATGCTCAATTGATCCACATCGATGACACTCATCATTGCGGTTGCCTCCCTTTAATTGAGGTGCACGTTGTGCACGTTGCGGGCGTTCCCTAGGAGGGTTGGTGCCACCACCACGACCCATTGAGCCACCATTACGGCTAGGGATACCACGACCCCCTCTCCCACGTGTGGCATTACCACCACGTGTATCCGCACCAAACTTGCGGTTTCCTTCCTGGTTAGGGCAGTTATATGGACCTATACGTCCCTCATGTCCCCCATTCTTAGGGTACCGCTCCTTGCGCCCTCCTTTGGGTGCATTATAATTCGCCTCATGAACGCTCTTAGTTCCAATGGGCCTTAAATTATAATTCCTCACGAGTATGTTATCGTGTTTCTCAGCTACAGATATAATATTGATAAGCTGATGGAACCTCGTGATCCGTCCAGCATTGACTTCAGTACGGTATTGCTTTGATACCACAATGGCTGAAACGGGGAAGGTGGAGAGAGTTTTCTCAATTAGCTCTTGCTCTGTGACAGGTTGTCCACAAAACCTCAACATGGACTGTATGCGAAGAGCTTCTGAATTATATTCAGCAACAGACTTGAAGTCAGCAAAGCGCAGATTGTTCCATTGAACCTTCAAGTCAGGGATGAGGGAATCTTGGACATTGCCAAAGCGCTCTTCTAGCGCTACCCATAGCTCTCTTGCATTCTTGATCGACATATACTCCAATCTGAGTGCCTTATCCATATGGCGTCGCATCAAGATAACTGCTTGAGCATGCTTTGTAGATGTTCGGTTGAACTCAATATCCGGGTTAGGTGCCTGGATTATGGGTAATATTCCCTTTGAAGTGAGATGGTTCTCAACATCGGTTACCCAACTGTGGTAATCCGAACCTGTTGAGTCAAGCATGGGAAAGTCGAGTCTAGGTTCATTCGACATCCTGAAAATAAGAAGAGAAGATATATTAGTTTCGGAGCTAAATGATTATACGCATTTATATGTGTGTAATTATATCTAAAACACTAGAATTAAGCTAATCCTCATGTTAATCAATATGTAATTAATCCATGTTTATTTACTTTGTAGAAAATAAGCGGAATTGCGGAAACGAGAGAAAATTGTGCAAAATTGGAGCAAATTGGAGTTTCCGACAAAAGGACGAAAAAGTCAAAGCGGGTCAACCGTAGTCAACACCATAAAGGGAGCGGAATCAAACCATCTCTGATAATGTGTGGAAGTGCATTGAGGAAGAAGAGAAGAAAGAAAAAAATGGGGAAAAGAAAGAAAGATGAAGAAAAGAAGATAGGAGAAAGAAAAGAAAAGAAAAGAAAAGAAAAAAAAAAAAAAATCTCTGGACTGTGCTGACGTCATGATGACGTCAGCAACATCATAGGCAGCATTTTCTCTCTTTCCCACGTGCTGCTCACTATTTTTATTATTACCCTTTTTTTTTTTTTTTTCCTTTCTTTCTTTCTATCTCCTATCCCATGCTGCCACCTCATCAATTTTTTTTCTTCTTTCCCATTCTCTCCCAGCCAGCCGGGAGACCAAAAAAAAAAACCCTATTCTCTCTCTCACCTCAATTTCTCCAAGAGAGCCGCACCCTTTTCTCTCTAAAACCAGTCGCATACCCCAAAATCCTCTCTTCCTTTTTCTCCAACAGTGCAGAACCCATCTCCATCTCTCTTTCTCCACCATTTTTTTTAAATCTCTTACCATTTTCACTCACCCATCATCTCACACTCTCTCCTCTTCCCTTCATCATTTTTTAATTTCATCTTTTGGGATTGGACACTCAAGGCCTCAAGGGAATTATCATCAAGAGTACCACACCTTAATTTGGGTAGTTGGGTGAAGAAATTGCTTGATTCATACTAGCTCATACCTAGAAGTGACAAAGCTAACTCTCCCCTCTCTTCCTTATTATCTATTTCATAATTTTTATATACTTTTGTTGATGAATTCTTGTATGGGTTGTGAGTAGTTTAATTTTGGGAGTTAGGGTTGTGAAGCCCTAACTCATTTTGTATAAATATTGATGCTTTAATTTTAATAAATGCAATTTTCATTGTACGTGTATGCTTTAAATCCGAATTTATTGGTCCTTAGAAGCATGTTTCTAGGCTTTGTCACCCTTTGAAATTATGTTGTGGGCAATTGTGATGAATAGATTGATAAATTGACAACTTATTGGTCTTGTTGCATCTAGGATTTAAGTGTGGTAACCATTAGCTAGCTTAATTGTAGCTAAGCTTGCTTGGGTCTCTATTATCTTGCACTCTAGGCCACTAATTTTAGATATTGCGGCCTTAACCGGCATAATGCCTAAATTAGAGAGTTGATTGTGGCCCTAACCGGCATAATCGATACACCGAAAGGATAATTGGTTTAGTAGCCTTGACCGGTACTAAATACGGGACTTAACACATATAGGAAATGCATGCATTTATGAAATTGACATCGATATTTGCAAGAGAGTTAGTGTGAATCACCCGACACTCTCATATTCCCATTAATTTGAAAATCCAAATTTAATTTCTTGCTTGATAATTAGTTGTTTGCTTTTACTTTAGTTTGCTTTTAATTTAGTTAATTTCCAATTAAAAACTCCCAAACAAAATTCCACCTTCCATTGTGCATAACTCATTTGGGCTACAAGTTAGTGGCTTTGATTAGGCTTAGTGTGAGCTAAGCCGAGCATTGCCGAGGCTTGGTGCCTTGTGAATATTTTATTTTACTTTATTTTATTTTTATTTTTACTTTTTCATTGTATGCTTTTGAGTCACTCTAGCGCCAATTACCTCGGTTAGGTCCAACACCTAATCCCCGAGGTACGATAATCAAGGTTTTAATATTTCCCTTACTTGACAACGATTCGTACGCTTGCGAAGAGATTATGAACCAAGTCACTAAACTTCCACGAAAACTAAAATAATAAGATTTCCGAGCTATGCTACCAAGAAATCAATTTCCAAGAATCTCTTTTGGATTAGACCAACAATGATGTTTTAATATGGTCACAATTTGATGCTTACGGACGCTCTTAGTCCAAGCATTGTGAACGCTCTTAGTTTACACGAACACTCTTAGTTCGTTTAATTATGAACACTCTTAGTTCATACGAACACTCTTAGTTCGTTAAGCGTGAATCCCCACAATTCCGCTTTGTTAAATACTCAAAATCATTTGGCAACATATATTCCAGTATTATGCAGAAAATAAAATGAATTTAAATACAAGAAAGCAGGAACTTTAATCGTAAAAACTTACTTGATAATTTGAAGTTTTGTTTCACAATTCTTTATACACGCGCGTGTTGATGCAGGCGTGTAGCTAAATTAGAATTGCTGTAATTTGGTTGGAAATTGGCAGTTGGTGGCTGCCCTTCTCCCTTCCCCCCTTTTTTTTTTTGATCTTCCCTTTTTTTTCTTTCCGGGCCCAGCCCTTCTCTTCTCTTTTTTTCTTCTTCTTTTTTTTTCTTTCCGGGCCCAGCCCAGCCCTTCTCTTCTCTTTTTTTCTTCTTTCCGGGCCCAGCCCTTCTCTTTTTTTTTTTTTCTTCTCCTTTTTTTTTTCGGGGCCGGGTCCCTCTTTTTTTTTTTTTTTCGGTCTTCTTCTTCCTTCTTTCCTCTGTTCTTCTTCTTCTTCTTTCTGCAGGTGGCGGGGGGCAGTGCAAGATAGGCAGCAGCTTCGGGCAGGTTACAGGCGGCTGCAGGGAGAGAGTAGGCAGGCTGGTGCACGGGGGAGCGTCACTCGGCGGGCTGGTACGCAGTCGGGTGCGCAAAAGCAGCAGCGGGTGGCGGCGTCTGGGCGCGGGGGCGCTGTGCAGAAGGCAGGGCAGCGACGCAGGAGGGCGTCTGTGCAGCGTGGGCTGCTGGCGGTAGCAAGCAGAAAGCTTGCGGGTTTGTGGCTGCAGGGGAGGAGGCCGGGTTCGCAATTTTTTTTGTTTTTTTTGTTTTTTTTTTTGTTTTCTTGTTTTGGGTTGGCGGCAGAGAGAAAAGTTTTTTTTTTCTGAAGCTAAGGTTAGAACTCGTGCTGATAACGTGTTGTAGGAGAATAGAATTGTGTGTTATCATTGATAATAGGAGCCCTTTAAATAGGGAGTTACAAGGTACCCAAAAGGTAACAGAATCCGATTACAATTGAATACCTAAAACACATTCCTATTACAACTCTAAACCCTAGTTTGTAGAGGCACACATTATGTCGATATCCTTCAACAGTATAAAGAGGGCTACTGGAATTGTCTGGAACATAACTGGTGGAACTGATTTGACACTCTATGAGGAACCACTTCTTCTGATTGGAATAAAAACTTCTTGCCAGAACTTCCTGAATTCCAATATAATTATTCCCCATTTGCTGAATTCTCCAAGTTGTGGTTTTCACTCACAGACAATATGAGACATTTTTCTTCTGCTACACTCTAATTTTGGGTGTTCTCATAGGTAAATGTTGCAGCAAAGGTTATATATGATCTTGTTGATCCAACAACAAATTTAATATTTGGAGCAGTGACAGATCCAAATATGTGGTGGTATTTGTTGAAGGATATCGACATAATGTGTGCCTCTACAAACTAGGGTTTAGAGTTGTAATAGGAAAGTACCCTAGGTATACTAATTGTATTCCGATTCTGTTACCTTTTGTGTACTCTGTAAACTCCCTATATAAAGGGCTCCTATTATCAATAATAAACACAATTCTATTCTCCTACAACACGTTATCAGCACGAGTTCTAACCCTACCTTCAGAAAAAAAACCCTAGAAGAAAAATCTTTTTTCTTCTCTGCCGCCAACCCAAAACAGAAAAAAAATGAAAAAAAAAAAAAACTCCATACCGGCCGTCCACCACCAGCCCAGCCTCAGCCTCTAGCAGCCAAGCTCGTCCGGCCTCTCTTCCAGCGCCCCCCCGCCCAACAGACTGCCACCACCAGCCCTATAGCTCCGCGCACCACCAGCCTCACCCTAGCAGCCTAGCCGCAGCCCACCTCGCCGCAGCCTCCAGCCGCACCGCCTCCGTAAGCAGCAGCAGCCCAGCCTCCGTGCGCCGCAGCAGCCCAGTCAGCGCGCAGCCACCGCTGTCCAGCCGCACCACTCCAGCCACTGCACCTCTTCACCTCTGCTGTAGATCGGAGACCAGAAGAAAGAAAAAGAGGAAAACCAGAAGAAGAAGGAAATCGCGAAAAAAAGAAAAGAAAAGGAGGTAGACCGAAAAAAGGAGGGACCCGGCCCAAAGAAAAAAAAAGAAAAAAAAAATAGAAAGAAAAAGAGAAGGACCCGGCCAAAAGAAAAAAAAAGAGGGGAAGAAAAAGAGAGGGACCCGGCCGGCCAGAAAACAAAAAGGAGGAAAGCCCAGAAAAAAAAAAAAAAAACACGCCTGCTCCAACACGCGCGTGTCTTCAAGCCAAATCACGTAAGTTTTTATAATTAAGGTTGCTGCTTTCTTGTATTTAAATTCATTTTATTTTCTGCAAATAATTGGAATATATGTTGCCAAATGAGTTTGATATTTAACAAAGCGGAATTGTGGGGATTCACACTTAACGAACTAAGAGTGTTCGTATGAACTAAGAGTGTTCATAATTAAACGAACTAAGAGTGTTCGTGTGAACTAAGAGCGTTCACAATGCTTGGACTAAGAGCGTCCATAAGCATCAAATTGTGACCATATTAAAACATTATTGTTTGGTCTAATCCAAAAGAGATTCTTGGAAATTGATTTCTTGGAAGCATAGCTCAGAAATCGTATTATTTTAGTTTTCGTGGAAGTTTAACTCCGAAACTAATATATTTTCTCTTCTTATTTTCAGGATGCCGAATGAACCTAGACTCGACTTTCCCATGCTTGACTCAACAGGCTCGGATTACCACAGTTGGGTAACCGATGTTGAGAATCATCTCACTTCCAAGGGAATATTACCCATAATCCAGGCACCTAACCCGGATCTTTTGTTCAATCGAACATCTACAAAGCATGCTCAAGCAGTTATCTTGATGCGACGCCATATGGACAAGGCACTCAGATTGGAGTATATGTCGATCAAGGATGCAAGAGAGCTATGGGTAGCACTAGAAGAGCGTTTTGGCAATGTCCAAGATTCCCTCCTCCCTGACTTGAAGGTTCAATGGAACAATCTGCGTTTTGCTGACTTCAAGTCTGTTACTGAATATAATTCAGAGGCTCTTCGCTTACAATCCATGTTGAGATTATGTGGACAACCTGTCACAGAGCAAGAGCTAATTGAGAAGACTCTCCACCTTCCCCGTTTCAGCCATTGTGGTATCAAAGCAATACCGTACTGAAGTCAATGCTGGACGGATCACGAGGTTTCATCAGCTTATCAATATCATATCTGTAGCTAAGAAACATGATAACATTCTCGTGAGGAATTATAATTCAAGGCCCATTGGAACTAAGAGCGTTCATGAGGCGAATTATAATGCACCCAAAAGAGGGCGCAAGGAGCGGAACCCTAGGAATAAGGGACATGAGGGACGTATGGGTCCATATAACCGCCCTAATCAGGAAGGAAACCGCAAGTTTAGAGCGGATACACGTGGTGGCAATGCCACACGTGGGAGAGGAGGTCGTGGCAACCCTATCCGTGGTAATGGAGCCATGAGTCGTGGTGGTGGCGCCATGGGTCGTAGTGGAGGCGCAAATCCTCCTAGGGAACGCCCACAACGTGCACAACGTGCACCTCAATTGAAGGGAGGCAACCACAATGATATGTGTCATCGATGTGGATCTAGTGAGCATTGGTTCAAGCAATGCAAGGCAAGCGAGCAACTAGCTTCAAGATACAGGGCATACAGGGACCTGAGGGAGCAAGAAGTGTACCTTGCAGAAGAAGAAGAAAATGGTGGAGACGTTAATCTCACCATGGAGGATTTCAAAGCTGAAGATGAAGTGCACAAGGATGCTGCAGACTTTGATTAGAAATAGTCCTCTTTATTTGTCAAGAATCATGTAATAGTCAATAAATGACAATTGTGTTAACTCTTTCTTATGTGGCATACCCAATAAAATATGATGTCTAGGAAAGTCATTGAGATAATTGGTACTTAAGCGAGCCTCGCTCCACCAACCACTCTCTCTACTTTCCTGGTCATATTCGATTGGAGTTGCCAAACGAATAGAGTGACTACAATGTGTCTCAGTTTGATTTTCTTTATTTTGGATTAGACCTTTTTGGACCATTTGATGTAATCATTGGCTACATTTATTAATAAAGTATCGTATTATTCAATGTCATGGACATGTTTTTAATTTCGAACTTTATTATTTCTCAGTATGTTTCCTGGAGAGTTGGAATGCCTTGTTGATAGTGGCACCACACATACTATATTGGGACATAGGCAACTATTTCTATGCATGACGCCTAGTCGATCTTCTGTGACTACGATGGCTGGACCATCACAATTGATTCATGGTCGAGGACCAGCTCAATTTATGTTGCCAAATGGCACAAGTATTAATGTCACCGAAGCTCTATATGCTCCTAGGGCTGGAAGGACCCTATTGAGTTTTAAAGATATAAGAGTCAATGGTTTTCATGTGGAAACACATTGTGAGAATGGACAAGAGTTCCTTTGCATCACCTCTAATGACTACGGGAATAAACGAGTATTAGAGAAACTTATGTGTCGCTCTAGTGGGTTGTATGCAATCACTATTCGAGTCATTGAATCCAACCATATCATGAGAGATGACTTATGGGATTCTGACACATATAGGCTTTGGCACGATCGTCTGGGACACCCAGGTCGTGATATGATGATCCGTATACTAAAGACTTCACACGGACATCCATTTTTCAAAACGAAAAGAAGTCAGAACGAAATTTCGGTCCAATAGTGGTATTGACACCAATAATGCCTCCTTGGTTCCTTTCTCTACTTCTAAAGTCAATTGTGACTTCGTGGCTCAACCGGATTCTTCCATGGTTGCTTCTAAAGCCCATCTTTCGTTTTGCAAAGCCTGCTCTCTAGCAAAATTAGGATCGAGACCATCCTATGCAAAGGACACTAAACAAAATATTCCATTCTTGCAACGAATCCAAGGTGATATTTGTGGACCTATCCAACCAACTTGCAGACCATTTAGATATTTTATGGTGTTGGTTGATGCATCGACACGTTGGTCACATGTCATGCTTTTGTCCACCAGAAATGCTGCATTTGCTAAACTCCTAGCACAAATCATTAAGTTAAGGGCTCACCACCATGATCATCCCATTAAGTCAATTCGTCTTGACAATGCTGGAGAGTTTACGTCAAAAACTTTTGATGACTATTGCATGTCCATTGGGATTGAGGTTGAACACCCTGTTCCTCACATTCACACCCAAAATGGTCTCGCAGAAGCCACCATTAAAAGACTTCAAATGGTTGCTCGAGCATTGGTTATGCGTACCAATCTCCCTATTTCTGCTTGGGGCTATGCAATATTACATGCAGCAGTGCTTATTTGTCTGAGGCCTACTGCCACTTAACCCTTCTCTGCATCCCAGATGGTTACTGGGTATGAGCCTAATGTCTCACACTTACGCATATTTGGGTGTGCAGTTTATGTGCCAATTGCGCCGCCACAGCGCACCAAAATGGGTCCTCAAAGACGATTGGGCATTTATGTTGGATATGACTCTCCAACCATTATCCGCTATTTGGAACCCTTGACAAGCGATCAATTTACCGCAAGATTTGCGGATTGTCACTTTGATGAGACAGTCTTCCCGTCGTGAGGGGGAGATAAGAACAATAATGTTCAACAGGAACGACAGGAATTGTCGTGGTCTGTCCCCACTTTGTCTCATCTTGATCCCCGAACCGCACAGTCCTAAATTGAAGTGCGGAGAATTATCGATCTTTAGAACGTAGCAGACTCTATGCCTGACGCGTTTTCTGATATCGCTAAAGTGACAAGATCACATATACCTGCTGCAAACGTGCCTGCAAGGATTGATGTCCCTAAAAATAGTGGACATGGCGCCACCTCTGGAGGTATTGAGCATGGCGCCACCATTACTAATGGTGATCGCAATGTGGCTCAGGCTAGGCTCCCAGCAAGGAAACGTGGGAGGCCCAAAGGTTCGATAGATTCTCGCCTGAGAAAGAAAGCGAGTTTGGCACAAAAAGATCCATTAATCATCGACATAAATAACCCGTCTCATGAAGATATTCCGGATTATGGTTATGTCCAAGAGACATCATTGGGGGACACTCCAATGTCAGAACCAATTCCAGATAATAGAGAGATCTCCATGAATTACACTAGTGTACATGAGACGTTGAGTCGAGACTCTATTATCCTTGATGATGTGTTTGCATATTCTATCGCTCAAGGAATTATAGAACATGATGATATCGAACCTCGCTCCGTTGAAGAATGTCAACGTAGAGCAGACTGGCCTAAATGGAAAAATGCGATCCAGGTTGAATTGGATTCACTAACAAAGAGACAGGTATTTGGGCCTATAACGCTGACACCCCTAAGTATAAAGCCTGTTGGCCATAAATGGGTCTTTGTTAGAAAGCGTAATGAGAAAAATGAGGTTGTTAGATACAAAGCCCGCCTTGTGGCGCAAGGTTTCTCACAACGCCCTGAAATCGACTACGAGGAGACATACTCTCCCGTAATGGACGTTATAACGTTCCGCTACCTTGTCAGTTTGGTAGTTTCGAAAAACTTGACATGCAGCTTATGGATGTGGTTACAGCATATCTCTATGGGGATCTAGATTCAGAGATATATATGAAGGTTCCAGATGGACTTCAATTACCCAAGTCAAGTGGCTCTAAACCACGGAGCGCGTTTTCAATAAGATTGAGACGCTCACTATATGGATTGAAACAATCCGGACGGATGTGGTATAACCGTCTAAGTGACTACTTGATTGGGAAGGGATATGTCAATGATGAAATATGCCCGTGCGTGTTTATAAAAAGGACAAGTTCCGGATTTGCAATTGTAGCAGTTTATGTCATGACATGAACCTAATTGGAACTCTAGATGAGTTAAAGGAAACTGCTAAGTACTTGAAATCCGAATTTGAGATGAAAGATCTTGGGAAAACACGGTTTTGCCTCGATTAGAACTCGAGCACCGTAGTGATGGGATTATGATCCATCAGTCAGCATATACTCAAAAGTTATTAAGGCGCTTTAATGAAGATAAAGCAAAGCCTGTGAGTACTCCCATGATCAGTCGTAGTCTTGAGCCAGAAAAAGATCCGTTTCGTCCAAGGGATGAGGACGAAGACCTATTAGAGGCTGAAGTGCCCTATCTAAGTGCAATAGGCGCATTATTGTACTTAGCTCAATGCACAAGACCGGATATCTCATTCGCAGTGAACTTGTTAGCTCGACATAGTTCTGCGCCAACACGCCGCCATTGGATTGGCATAAAGACAATCTTTCGATACCTGAGAGGTACGATTGATATGGGCTTGTTTTATCCCTACAGAGAGAAGAGAAACAACGGAAGTGTTGGATCGGACTCCACAAGGAAAAATGCCACCTTCCGTGCTCTTCCTCCCCTCCATCAAAATGACAACGATGTTTTGATGGGTTTTGCTGATGCAGGGTATCTCTCTGACCCTCACAAAGGTCGCTCCCAAACGGGTTATGTCTTTACCATGGGAAGCACTGCGATATCTTGGAGGTCTACAAAGTAGACCCTTGTTGCCACTTCCTCAAATCATGCAGAGATTATTGCTCTACATGAAGCTGTGCGAGAATGCATATGGCTAAGGTCTGTAGTTAGACACATTCGAGGAACTTGTGGTTTGAAGTCTACCACAGATAAACCTACATGCATTTATGAAGATAATGCAGCTTGCATTGAGCAAATGAAGTTAGGTTTCATCAAGGGTGACAACACCAAGCATATATCGCCAAAGTTCTTTTACAATCAGCAACAACAGGCACTTCTAAATATTGAAGTGAACCAAATCCGATCAGAGGATAATGTAGCGGACTTATTTACTAATTAAGTCGTTACCAAAATCCACCTTCGAGAAACATGTGAAGATCATCGGATTGAGAAAGTTATCCGAACTCCCATGATTGTAGCAATCAGGGGGAGATATTGACATTAGGGGAAGGCATGATGTCTACATGTTCGATCTCGAAGAGTGAAGGACGTGTTGTGCTCTTTTTGTCCTTCGACCAGGGTTATTTTTGTCCCACTGCAGGGTTTTTGTTACCTGGCAAGGTTTTTAACGAGGCAACAATCAAAGCGTCATCACCAAGTTTGAGTGGCACAAGGGGGAGTGTTGAAGGATATCGACATAATGTGTGCCTCTACAAACTAGGGTTTAGAGTTGTAATAGGAAAGTACCCTAGGTATACTAATTGTATTCCGATTCTGTTACCTTTTGTGTACTCTGTAAACTCCCTATATAAAGGGCTCCTATTATCAATAATAAACACAATTCTATTCTCCTACAACAGTATTTTAGTTTGAAAACCTATTAAATGTCATGTTGCTTGTCTTGGTTTCATTCAGGTTAGCATCACTCTAATTGCTACTAGATTCAAACGCCAAGAAGAAAGTGATGGGGAGGCCACGCCAGGTATTCCTCATAGCTCACTCTATCTCACTTTCTCCATAAGTCTCGACAATTTTATTAAAATACCAAATTGCAGGCACAAAGAGACATTACCCTTGGAATCAATCGAAGACCTTCCTCCTTCTTAGAAGGCAGTTCAGTCGAGATTCCCGATTTCTTGAAGAAGAAAGGATGCTCGCATTATCCAAGAGTTTGAAATGCTTCCTTTTTATTCCAATGAGTACCCTGTCTGAGACCTCCCAGCCTCTTCATTACCACATCAGCATCCATCTGAGGGATTTAAGTTTGTCTCTGTAGATACTAGATCATATATCCTCGATAGGTCATTTGTTAGTACTTAGTAGTGGTTTCTAGCCTTCATATATTAGTGCACTCTCGTTTGAGTATTATGTCTATGTTCTCCTTTGTTCCCCGAGTATTTGAATAAAAGCCATTGGCGTGTATGGAGTTTTCCATCCATCTATGAAGTGAGGATAGAACTTATGGAGAAGCATGAATTGCTTTGCTTCAGAGAAAATTCTTCTTGGTTACTTGATATCTGATTTTAATTTCAGCTTTATTTTATTATCTTCTCAGAAATAGAAGCCATATTTCGTTTCTGCAAAGCAAAATAAATTGATAGGTAAACATTCAGCATTTTTCTTAGTCCATGATTCTTGTGTCTTTCACGAGAGAGAAGAAGAAAATGTAACTGGTTCCTGTCTCTACATGCCTTCAAACCTGTAGATATGAATCTTGATGAAGAATCTCATCACATATCACCTGAGAATGGCTACCAAACAATCACTTGAACTATAAACCAATTGAACAATTAATCCAAAGGATAAAGAAATACAATCGTCTCTTCCAAGTGCAAGACAAAAGCTCTCAAGTTATTCGTCTTCTTACATGCTTTTTTGAGTCAAAGCCTAAAAACCCCTTGCTCATTCTTAATCACCCGGTCGGCTCAAAAAATATTTGTCCGAAATAAGGCAGATAACTTTTGCATGAGTTCCTTTACAAAACTTTGGCCTTCAAAACTTTTACCAGTAATCTCCACATGAACACAACCCATCTGCGAAATGGTGGAACCGAGTATTGCCCCTAACTATAATCTTTCTTCCAAAAACCAAGGAGATGTACTTGATTGCAGAATGGCAATCCAAGCACTCCCTTAAATTATTCTTCACAATGACTGGCTCCCCGGCAGGCATACTTATCAGTGCAATGCAATCGCTATCCTCTCACTATGATGGTGAAGCTACCTTTGAATTGTCGTGCATATCATGTAGAACAAGATTTGTATTTGGAACATATCCAGCTTTCTTTATCTCATAAAGAAGACTATCAAGTTTCTCATATATTTCTTTCTTCTAAGGATGAGACAAATCTTCAGCTCCAAACGTGTTTGTTTCCAACATCAACCCAATTATAACCGGGAAATTTCTTCATGCTTCTGTCTCTCATCATCTTCCTCACACTTCTGAAATCTTCCCATGTTTCCTCCTTTGCATGTAGAGTTGAAAGCAAAACATCTGCTCCACCAGTCTCAGGTTCAAGCTGTATCAATTTCTCCGCTGCCAGTTTGCCCCTCTCTTTATCACCATGAATCATGCAAGCACTAAGAAAAGGCACCACCCAAAAGCATTTGCCTGCATTAAAATCTTCGGCCTCTGTTTGGACTTGATTTTAGGAATCTCCCCGGTGTGTTGATTTGAGGGTTGATCAGAGAAGCATTGAGTCGTTCGACCGGAATAAAAGTAGTGTTCAGCTATTCGGCCGAGATTAGAGGTTTTCGAGATGTATGGTTGAATGCTTCGATGGAGGTTTGGGATTTTGGGTCACATGACCCAAAATATGAAGAAATGTGGATCTTGTAGACATAATGGTGGACGGCCCGAATTCACATGAGCAACTATACAAACGGGATTCACGGCAGAGTAGAAGTAGTTTGGCCAAGCCCAAGCAATATTTCGGCCGACTGGTCATTCAAGGAAGGAAGCCTCATAAGGAAGGAGTTCGGGTAAATTAATGATTTCAATCATGAAGATTTCAGATATCAGCCAAGTCAGGAATTTAAGAGACGAATCAATCCTAAAAGGAAAGAGAATCCTACTTATTTTCCACGTCTTGAAAGACAAGTTAGCTAGGGCTTTTTACTTGTATATATAGCACATTGTAACTCATTGTAAAAGGTCCTGCACCACACAAACAAATCAATATACAACTTTTACTCTCAAACTTTTCTCTTGCTATCTCATAGGTACCTTGCCTTCGATTTAACTTTTATAACTTGTTTTTCATTTCTAGTTTCTTATTTCAATTCAGCACTTTACATTGCAAGTACTTTACTTTCTTGTTCTTTATTTATCCGTACTTTACTTTTCGCACTTAGGAGTATTTCATAACTTAGAATTTTCGTCCAATTGAGTCTCTTTCGGCTAGTCCGGATTGGATCAATGCGATTCACTGTTCACACATTTATCATCTCACAACGTTTTGACAACCAAGTCCACTTCACCTTTGTCTTCACCGTGATTTGCGAGTACCTTCACCCGATAGATCACTCGCTTATCACCCGAACCTTTGAGTTTACCCAAGAACGGAATCACGTTCAGAATTGACGCTTAACCGAAGTCCTTGCAACAGAGGCACTAGAACCTATCGGCCGAGAGGGTTCCTTCCTCAGCCTACAATCACTTGAAAGTAGTCGGATACAAGTGCAAATCAGATTTGAACCTCAGTCGGCCATTCGGCTGCGAGTTGGCACGCCCGCGTAATTTAGAAGGACGATTCAACCACAAGTCCCTCGGCCCTCATTCGGCCGAGATGATTTTGAGGCAAACATCTTTTGGCATGCCCAGTGGGACTAAAACACTAAGGCGTCATTTTTGGACGCACCTCAATCCATACTCAAAATACTGGGGAAATACTTGTCTTAAGTGTAACGAAGTCGGCCATACCTCGGCCGAGTGTCCGAAGCGAAAGTATACAAGAACAACTTCAGCCATGAGTAGTGGACCAGGGACGTCAGGTAGTGTGACACCATCACGTACCTCAACCCCAGTCACGTCTACGGTCACGACTGGTCATGGAACTACGGCCGCAACCCAGGCCGTCCTAGGGGCTACCAACACCTCAACCATAGGAATGTCGAGTATGGCCATGATCGTACCAAGCATTCAGACCGAATCTACGTCTATGACACCATTTGGAATGCCTTCTGGACAAATGGTTTTTTCACATCAAAACTCATCACAATCTGGACAAAACCAATGGGGGATTTATCTAAATTTCAACCCTTTGACCGTGGAGATAGCTCGAATGATGGCCGACGAGTCCAGGAGGATTGTCCATGAGTTAAGGCTCTCAGTGGATGGTTTGGGTCAAGATTTGGCAGCAAGCATCAACAATAACACTAGTACCCAGATGGCAAATCTCAATAACACCCTGCTCCTCATCTACCAACAATTGATGGCTAACGGGAATAATGGAGCACACGAAAACGTGGGACACCAGCATAACATGCAGGCTCAAATCCAACCCAACTCAGTCAACATGGCTGCTACAAACCAAATGAATATGCAACAGTAGCCAAGGATGCCAAATATGCAACAGCAGCCAAGAATGTCGCATCGGCCTTATGGCATGCCACCTGAAATGGGATTCAGCCAAGGATTTATCCCTCAGGCGAACCAAGTAAACAACAATGTGGCTCAAAATCATCAGCAGAACAATCATCAAGGAGGAGGTCAAGACCGACCGGTTCGACTCAATGAGTTTCAAAATTTAGTTGAAGATCTTATGGGAGTCTTACCAAGACGGGTGGAGAGACCAAGTTATGCTAAACCGTATCCTGCATATATTGATACCATCCCTTACCTAGCAGGATATCACATTCCCTCATTGACATTGTTCTCTGGAGATGCATATCAATCCACTGTAGAACACATTGGCCGATTCACGGCCCAGTGCGGAGAGGCTAGCTCTGATGACAACAAGCTAAGGCTATTCATCCACTCCCTCACGGGACCAGCCTTCACTTGGTTCATCAATCTCCCACCCAACTCAGTCAATAATTGGAGGGAAATGGAACGAGCTTTCCATGACCAATATTATCGAGCGCAACAAGAGATTAGGTTGGCTGACTTAGCCAAGACATCACAAATGAGTCATGAGACTGCACAAGAATACTTAAGCCACTTCAAATTAGCTAGAGCACGATGCCGAGTAAGACTGCCTGAATCAGAGTTCGTAGATATGGCGGTAGCTGGTTTGAGCTTCAAATTCAGAGAACATTTTGAAGGTGTTACCTTCAATGATCTATTCGAGCTCGAGACAAGAATTGACCGGTATGATGCCATCTTAAGGGAGGAAGCTTAAAAGCGGGCAGCATCAAAGGGTACGTATTACAAGAATCAGGCCATTAATGCGGTCAACCGGTTTGGAGCGGACTTAAACGAAGACTCGGTTGAAGTGGATTCGGCCGAAATGGTGATTAAGCAGCCCCGTGTGTGCAAAGCTTTCGAATGGATTGACCCAAAGCAAACCAAACCACCACTAACCCAAAGCACAAACACGACAAAAACTAATGCACGCACTTACACTTTCAATATAGCTAAGGTCGATTTGATCTTTGATCAACTCTTGGCCGAGAAAATGATTCAACTTTCTTTCGGCCATATACTCCCCAAGGCCGAAGAGATCAAGGGGAAGACTTTTTGCAAGTATCATAATTCATGGAAGCATGCAACTAACAATTGTGTTATTTTTCGTGATATGATACAAGATCTCATCGACGCAGGAACTCTCAAGTTCCCTGAAAGTAAGCCAGCAATGAAGGTTAACACCAACCCATTTCCCGAAGCTCAAGTGAACATGGTATATGTCAGAGTCCCCAAGGATGGGGATGCTCCAAGCAAAACGGCAGATGCTAGCAAGACTACTGGTAGGCTCCAATCATCGGCCCAGCCAATGGCCGGAGGACTCACTATTGGGAGCATCAAGCTTGAGCCACCAAAAGTAGCTATTTTATGCACTCGGTGCTAGGAAGAAGTCATGCTTGAAGGAGTTTTGAAACTCCAGAGGCCAGAGCAGGTTGATAAAACTTCTAATTCGACTCAGAAAGCCGAGAGTGCACTAACAGGAAACAGTATAGGGAATACACCCGAAAAGGTGCATTCCAGAGTAGAACCTCGGGGTAAAGTAATTATCTCGGCCGAAGTAGGTAAGGCCGAGGTGGACAAGCAGAGATTTAGGTCTCAAGTTACCACAAAGAGACCATTGACCCCAGATGCAGCGGACAAGTATGGTCTGCACAGTCCAAGGGGAAGTCCGAAGGGTGTGTTCCATTGTCTTGATAAACCGGACAGAAGATTTTCCGAAAGGGAGCCAGTTAGGCTGCGCCTGAATTTTGATCGGCCATTTTATGATGAAGAATATTACAGCAGAAACGAGAGGGACAAAAGGAGATATCCTAGAGACGAGGGTTGTAGTCGTGATAGCTATAACCGTGATGGAAACTCCGGGCCACTAAGGACTTTCAAGCCTCCTTTGGTTTCTGACAACCGTTGGTACGGCCGTGTTTCAAGAGACTAACCGATTGCCCTCATGACGAAAACACAGTTGAGAAGGCAGCAAAGGCAAGTAGTTGAAGCTAAGAAAGCCCGACTGAGCGAGACAACCAGAACTTCACCTCCACGATCCATTAAAAGATCCGGATATGAAACGGCACTGAGAAGGATTAGAACATACGAGAGAAAGAGCAACGATCCTCCTGTGGATAAATCAACTCGAGATACTGAAGACATGGAAATTGACTCAAGTAGGAAGGGGGTATTGAAGGTTCACTTCAAAGAGGCCCCTTGCCCAAAACCGTTGGTTGTAGTGGATAGGAGTCGAGATCCACCCTTTACGGCTGAAGGACTTGTAACTATGTGAAACTATCATCTTTTGCATTCGGCCATCGATTGGTATGGTTTGACTAAGGAGGAAAACAAGCTTTTAAATTTAGTGCGTAGGGATTGCAACAGATGCGAAGAACTTTGGGCGCCTGATGTGAGAAGAAGCGTGAAAGCCAAGTATCAAGCTTATTTGGAAGATCAGGAAATAAAGGCTGATTATAATTCTCTTCCCATTTCGAAAGGCGACCTACAATATTTGAGAGAATACTTTAGTTTGCACTTGGCCAAAGAATTGTTCTGCCTAACAATTGAGGAACAAAGACTGGCGTTCATATTTGAGGGACGCATGGAGAAGATGGATACAGAAAGATGGGAAATTCTTCACGCCCCGCGTTCACCCACGTCTTCATCAGGTACACTGGCATCGGGTGAAGAGGAAGAAGAAATTTCTGAGTTGAATGGTGATGAAGAGCCTTTCGTAAAACTTTACAAGGACCTGAACCCGCCCTTTTCAGCTAAGGGACTTAGGAGAATGAAAAAGTATCACCGAAAGAATTCTGCTCTTGCGTTGTACGGACCAACAAACAAGGAGATCGATACGTTACATATGATCGCTGAATGCCCAAAGTCAGCAACCTTTTTGTTGGACTCGGATTCTAGCCTTGGTTTAAAAATTACTTACCAGGCTGTCCAAGAAGGCATAGAGCTTAAAGTTGGTGATGAGGAAATCCCGATCTCGGACAGAGATTTGAAGTATTTGAAGAAGTTCCATAAGATCCAATCTGCGGTCGAGATGTATGGGATGACTACTCAGGAAAGAGAACTGATGAAGTGCTTCGACTACCATGTCCGAGAAGAAGAAAATCGTCAACAAGCTCAAGCAAACTGAGACCTGTCCAAATGGTTAGAGGACACTGACACAAATGATACACAAGACCAGCATTTAGATGACCTGGATCAAGAAGTCGATGGCCAGGGTGATAGGGGCATATTAGAAAGCGATGAGGGCCTATTGGAGGACAATGAGGACCTATTAGATGAAGATATGGGGGATTATTATGATGATGACATAGGGGATTATGAGGAACAGGTTGACTATGATGATGTCGATCAGGTTCCTGACGTCCCAACCTCTAATCCACAGGTCGATACCACCATGAACACTTTGACCGAGACAAGTATCCAACCTTCGGCCTTCGGCCAGGGAGGCCGAGGAAGCTATTGTCCCAACATCTCAGGACGTGAATATGATTAGCGTTTGGTCATCAACGAAAAATGCTTCCGACCAGGTGCAGAAAAAAAGAGATTCGGCCGGAATATATTTTTCTCGGTCGAGTGAGTTCATGACCCAAGTCAAAGATCCCATCCTCATTGATGCTTATATAGGTGGATACCGATTTTCGAGGATTTTAGTGGATGGGGGATCAGCTGTCAACATCCTTCCTTGCTCCATTATACTTCAACTCCACCCTGCCAGGTACCACTTTGTTCCAACTGATATTTCTATTTACGACTATACAGGGGAAGAGGCTGAAGTCAGAGGAGCATTGCCATTGACGGTAACTGTAGGAAGGAAAAGCTCAACAACTTGTTTCTTTGTCATCCCGACCGACAACTCATGCACCGCCATACTGGGTTGTGATTGGATCCACCAAAATACTTGTATCCTGTCTTCAATACACCAACTTCTTGTTTTGTGGAATGGGAATGAGGTCGAGGTTGTACGGTCTGCTCAAACCGAAGATAAAGAAGATACCGCCATTGATATGGTGTATGTGCTTCCGCTTGAGTTTCAGGCTCAGCCAGGACAGTCGGACGGGATGGAAGGAGATGTCCGAGAAGAAAGTGAATGCCCAGCTCCAGTCCAAGACTTGGCCAAAGCCTACTTTCCAAAGCCAACACCAGCTATGTCCAAGCATATCAAACCATTGTATATCACTGCTCATTTTGAGGGATATCTGATATCAAGAGTATTGGTAAATGGTGGAGCAGCTATAAATGTTATTCCTATTTTGGTTGCCGAGAAGTTGAAAAAGACTGACAAAGATATTATATCCTCCGAGATTGCCATCTGAGATTTCTCCGGTGGTAAGAAGCAAACCAAAGGGATTCTCCCTTTAGAAGTCACGGTAGGTAACAAGAGCAAGATGACCGGTTTCTTCGTCATAGATTCCAAGCCTTGCTATAATGCTATTCTAGGAAGAGATTGGATACATCAGAGTATGTGCATCCCTTCGTCCATGCTCCAGCTTTTGGTATTCTAGAATGGGAACACTGTGGAAGTAGTGGAAGCTGATTCTCAACCATTGAAAGCTTTGGCCAACGCAATTGATGCCCAATACTACGAGGAAGAAATTGGGTGCTCAGAAATTCAGAAGGAAGATGGTACTGGCCGAATTACAAGGATAACAATGCGAAGAGCACTGGCCCTAGGCGCCGAGAAAGTCCACGAGGACTCGGAGCGGCCAGCATTGGCGGACTTGTTTGATCCCATAATCCATGAATAGTGGCCCAGAGAATGAGACACTATCGGCCGCAGTTGAATCGACAATGAGGAAACTGTTGGCTCATTGGGCCGAAAACTCTCTTCAGAATGATTCGCCCATGAATTTGTTAGAATTCATCTTAGAAGGAGCACCAAAGGATGAGTTGAAGCTAGAAGACATCGGCTCTGCACCGGCCGAGTTGGAAGATGACCTTACTGAAACTCAAGACCCACTAGAAGAACTAAATTTAGGGACCACTGAGGAGCCTCGGATAGTTTATTAAAGGCCGGTTTTATTCGAACGGCCAGGTATGTTGAATGGTTATCTAATATTGTGCTAGTAAGGAAAAAGAATGGCAAAATGCGCATATGTGTTGATTTTCAAAATCTAAACTTGGCCACACCTAAGGATGAATACCCAAAGCCCGTGGCCGACTTGCTTGTGGATGGTGCGGTCAAACATGAAATCCTTTCTTTCATGGACGGGCATGCTGGATACAACCAAATCTTTATAGCCGAGGAAGATGTTCACAAGACGGCGTTCAGATGCCCAGGCGCAATAGGAACATTTGAGTGGCTCGTTATGCCATTTGGGCTCAAAAACGCCGGAGCAACCTATCAAAGGGCCATGAATATGATCTTTCACGACGTTATTGGCCACACAGTCGAAGTATACATTGATGACATTGTGGTAAAGTCGGCCAAGACGCAAAATCATTTGGCCGACCTTCGACAGACATTTGTACGGATGCGAGCTCACAAACTAAAAATGAATCCTGACAAATGTCTTTTTGGAGTATCAACCGGTATGTTCCTTGGTTTTGTAGTTCATAAAAAGGGAATTGAAATCGACAAAAATAAAGCCAAGGAAATTATGGATGCACCTGCTCCCAGCACGAAGAAGGAACTCCAATCATTCCTGGGAAAAGTGAATTTTCTAAGGGGCTTCATCTCTAACTCGGCCGGCAAAATTCAGCCCTTCTCTTCACTTTTGAGAACCAAGGCCGAAAATGAGTTTGTTTGGAGAACAGAGCACCAAGCAGCATTCGACCAACTCAAACGATACTTATCAAACCCACTCGTCTTGGTACCCCCAGTACGGGGGAGACCTCTGAAGTTATACATATCGGCATCGGATAACTCAATAGGGAGCCTATTGGCACAAGACAACGACAATGGCAAGGAATGTGTTGTGCATTACTTGAGCCGGATCCTCACTGATGTGGAAACTCGGTATACGCCAATTGAGAGGCTTTGTCTTGCATTGTTCTTTTCAGCAATCAGACTTCGGCACTACATGTTACCCTCGGTCGTCCAAGTCATATCCAAGATCGATTTAGTAAAATACATGCTGACTCGACCCATGATACGAGGCCGAATTGGAAAATGGACCATGGCGTTGTCTGAGTTCACGTTTCAATATGTGTCTCAAAAGTCAGTCAAGGGCCAAGCATTGGTCGATTTTCTTGCTCATCACCCTTCGACCGAGTTTGAGGGAGCCGAGGAGGTTGATATTGGGATCATATAAGTGGCTTCCATGACCAATAACCACTAGACCATGTATTTCGATGGGTCTAGTACTGAGTTTTCAGCCGGGGCTATTGTTGTCGTTGAAACGCCTGAAGGTCAAAAGTTCCAGTTCGCCTTCCAATTAGACTTTACGTGCACAAAAAATCAGGCAGAATATGAGCCTCTGATTGTTGGTTTGGAGATTCTCCAAGAGATGGGAGCACAGCAAGTTCTGGTGTTCGGGGATTCTCAACTGGTCATTAATCAAATGAATAAGGAGTTCAAATGTACCAGTTGGGGACTTTTATCCTATCACGCTTTAGCTGACCAGCTCGCTAACACATTCGACCGAATCTCTTTCGCCCACCTCCTAAGGGGACAGAACATGGAGGCCAATGAGATGGCCCAATTAGCCTCAGGGTTACGGATCCCCGAAGGTGACGACTCCCGAGTCATCAAGATTGCCAAACGTACCCTCCCAGCTTTAGAAGAAAGAGGAGTCTCAGAGGATGTTTTTGTTATCGACATTGAGCCAGATGATTGGAGACTCCCCATTATCAAGTTCCAATAAAATCCTCAAGGTAATCATGATCGGAAGACTCGGTATTTGGCTGGACATTTCATTATATACAAAGAAGCAGTGTACCGCAAAAGCTCCGATGATCTACTCATTCTTTGCATAGGGGGACAAGAGACTTTGGAAGTCATGAGAGATGTCCATGAGGGGATATGTGGTGCACACCAGGCCGGAATCAAAATGAGGTGGTTAATTCGAAGATATGGCTTCTATTGGCCAACAATTCTAAAGGATTGCATTGAATTCGCAAAAAGCTGCAAGAAATGTCAAATTCATGCACCTGTGCAAAGGGTTCCGGCCTACGTCCTCCATCCAATTGTTAAGCCATGGCCATTTCGAGGTTGGGCCATGGACATTATAGGGATTATTAGACCACCATCATCAAAACAACACGTATGGATTTTGGTTGCCACTGATTATTTCACTAAATGGGTAGAGGCCAAACCATACGTTACTATTTCAGGTCAGACAGTGATCAAGTTTGTGGAGGAAAAAATTGTACACAGGTTTGGGATACCTGAAACCATAACGGCCGATAGGGGTTCGGTTTTCATAGCCGAAGCAATGCATGAACTCACATATAGTCTGGGTATCAAGTTAACTCACTCGACACCTTACTATGCCCAAGCAAATGGTCAGGCTGAAGCCAGTAATAAAGGCATTATAAATATACTCAAGAAGATGGTTCAAGAGAATCCTAGAGATTGGCACAACCTGCTATCTGAGACATTGTGGGCCTTTCGGATGTCCAAACATACAGCCACAGGGACAACAACGCCTTTTGCACTAACGTATGGCCACGATGCTATGTTACCTGTTGAGGTGAAACTGAAATCACTTAGATTCGCTGCTCAAAATGAAATGGTGGCTGACGACTACACTCAGGCAATGATTCAGGAACTTGAAGAACTCGACCAAGAGCGAATGGACGCTTACAACTGAATGGAAGCACAGAAAAAGGTTGTGGCTTGTGCATACAACAAGTGAGTTAAGTCTAAGTCATTTGCAGAGGAAGATTTAGTTTGGAAAGCTGTTTTGCCTATCGGAACTAAAGATAGACGTTTCGGAAAATGGTCGCCAAGGTGGGAAGGCCCGTTTATCATCGATCAAGTGCTAGGAAAAGGTGCATATCAACTTAGGGATCAAGATGGAGAGCTGCATGCAATGCCTATCAAAGGGCAATTTCTTAAGAAATATTACCCCACGACATGGGAGATGAGGGAGCAAGAATCGTAATGTACTATCTATAGAACATCGGCCGAGTATTCGGATTTGTAAACTCGGTCGCCTTTGTTATTTTGATGTTTTTATATGAACAACATTTTAGTGTCTTCTTACATCCCTTTACTCAGATTTTTGAAATTTACCTTTACTTTCGTTGGCCAAAGCTAAATAAGAGGTATCGGCCGAACCAACCATAATTGTGTTGGCCGAAGTCAAGTAATTATTTTGGCCGAGTTAAACAAGAAGTGTTGGCTGAGACGACTGAGGTAATCTCGGCCGAAGTGAACAAGAGTTTCAGCTGAGCTCGAGTTGTTGATTTGGTTGACTAGAGTTTTTCGTTGGCCAAAGCTAAATAGGAGGTATTGGCCAAACCAACCATCATCGTGTTGGCCGAAGTCTAGTAATTATTTTGGCTGGGTTAAACAAGAAGTGTTGGGCTCGGCCGAAGTGAACAAGAATTTCAGCCGAGTTCAAGATGTTGATTTGATCGAGCTCAAAATTAAAGTGCATGACAAGCAAAAAGACTTAGGTGGCCGAAATATATGAAGTCAAAAGAGGCCGAGTCAATTGACAAAATAGCGGATGGGTGATCAACGGTCACATACACAAAATTAGCGTTTGAGTCATACAAAGAAGGTCGGTCAAACTCTACAAAAACGTGTCAACTGGCTGAGTTACGGGCCTAAGGCCATGTACAAAATATAAGCCGAGATGAATATCACATCCTAAAGTAACTATGTGATGTAGGACGAGATTTTAGCCAATTTCAACCAAAAATCTCGAAAAGAAAGAAGCGTCTTCACATTAAGAAGAATAATTTGAATATTGAAAATTGGTATTCAAATAGGCTTCTTAATGATAGAATTAATCATAAATTACTCTTTTGGATATATCGGGATTCTCGAGCAAAATCTTGATTGGGATTCCAAGCGTAATATTCTTTAGTATCTAGGATTTTATTTCTGATTTTTATTTAATGAGGTTTAATTAGGTTTTCTAGTTTTAGTCTATAATAAATTATTTTTTTTGTTTTCTAGTTGTATTAGGTTTATGCTATGTGCCCTATATAAGGCATCTCTTAGATTGTAATTTTAATTCAAGTTATCAATAAAAAACCAAATATTAGAAAAGTTTCTCTATATCTCTTACGGCTGTGCCCGTAATTGCTAGTGGATTCTAGCTCATCTCATATGGCTTTCGACGCTTGACGGAGCCTCTTACTATCGTGTTCACGCTTCCCGCATCATTTGGTATCAGTGGGTAGAAGAGACCGAAGAGTTTCCCTAACCTTTTCTAAGTCATGCATACCTTGTTCGACCTTTCGCTTTAAGATGTCCCTTTTCTTGTTATATGACTTGACCGATGACAAAATCATGCCACACTTGGTAAGGTCTTGTTGGGGAACAATGGTTCGGATGGCAGCCGAAGTGACTGTGACTTGTTCTTCAGCTTCAGCCAACTGCTTCTTCAGATCAAGCACTTTTTGCCTTCCCTTGTCCAAAGAAGCCTTCAATTTGTGGAGTTGGCCGAGATCGGTGGACTGACGATTGTCTTCATACTCACTTATCTGTTTCTCGCCGGTTTCAACCTCTTTTTGGGCTTCTAAACAAGGACAAAGACTAAAATTCACAACAGCCAAACGAGCATGAACTTCATAAGCATCATCCTGAGATAAATGGTTGGCTGAGATAAGTACTTCAACCGCCTCTTTGATAGCAAGAAAACTAGCCTCGGTCACTGTCCTCACGTCACAACCCAAAAACTGTCTGACCGTCTCAAGCGCCTTTTTAGTTTCTGTTGTCTCAAGTTTTTCCTCTAGGGGGCTCGCGGTGTTATCTAAAGCATCTAGGAAATGAATTAGCTCTAAACCGAGATCGCCCACCGTACGGTCCTAGAAAGGGGAAGACATGAAATTAATATAATTCGGCTAAGGAAAACGAAACTTGAAATCGTTATGGCACTCACCACAAGTTTGGCTGAAGATGGAGCACAAACGACAGCTTGCTCACTTTGGGACATTCCTTCGGTTGGAGGAGAAGTGAGTATGCCGAACATAGGAGGGTGTGCTTCATTTTGGTTGAGAAGAGCTAGCTCCAGGGTCGAAGTACTTCGACATTCTCCTACCTTCACAAACAATAAAGGTTGAAGTTGGTTCTAGAGCATGGGAGCAGTAAACACCAAGGCGGGATGGAATATCTTACCTGGACAAGTGTTTGGAGGTTAGGCAACACTTCTCGACTAAGTGCACCGGTACCTTCAACATCCTGGACAGAGTTGGCTAAGATTGAAAGTTGTTGGCCGATGCAAGAAGCAATAGGAAGTTGAATCTCACCCAAATCCTGTAGAAAGAAAGAGTCAACAGTTTCAAGCAAGCAAGCAATGAAATCCAAGGAAGGGAATGTGGGAGGCTTACGTCCATGTCAATCTCAACCATGGAGCTTTCAAGAGGAGGCAAAGAGTGATCAATACGGCCGTCTCTCTGTGAAGAAGGGAGAATCATTAGTCAACCATCATACGAGTGGCCAAATTAAAAATAACATACCTCATACTCATCGTTCTCTAAGGAATTTTCTTCAAAGAAGCTTTCGCTGTCAGCCAACTCCATGCCATCGTTTGATCCATCACCAGTACCAGACACATCCTCGTTTTCAGACACATTCTGTTGTTCAGTTGAAGCATTCTGGTCATCATCCATGTTAGCCTAAAAAAATGTATCCTCTCTAGCCAAAATATTGGTCGGATTCGCGATCGAATTCTCCACTACATCAAATGAGTCCTTTGATTTCTTGGTAGCTGGAGCTGGCCTAGAAGTTGAGGCACGTTTTCTCATTGATTGTCCTGAAACATTGCAACGGGTTAGAAGGAAAATATATGACAAAGGTCGGAAAATGTGGGTTTTGGGGATTAACTTTCTTAGAGGATTCTCTGGTTGTCTTCAGTTTGGAACTTGATACTTTATTTCTACTATTGCCTGGATTACAAAGTGAAGGGTTAGTGCAAAATAAATCAAATTTAAAAATGTTAAAGTGAGGGTGCTTACACTTTTTGGGTACAAGCGAAACTAAGAGCCCCTGCAAGGCAACCCGCTTGGTCTCAATCAAATCTTCACCGATATTTCTCTTGATAAAAGTTGACCACCAAGTTTGGAAATCTGGGGTAGCCCTATGGTCGAGAAGACGGGATTCAAGGCCAAACCTCTCAAACTTGCCAAACTGAGTCCGGTAGTAGAGAGTAACAGCCAAACACTGCTCGGTGTCTGTAAATCTGTCTCTCCATGAGGAGAAGCGGTTCTGCAACATCATGAATAAGGCCGGACAACTTTGTATAAACCCAAGTTGACGCGCAACGAAATTGGGTAGATAAACCTCAACACCTAGCCGACCCAAAGTACCTTTAAGACCATAATTTAGATCCCGAGATATCAAAATACTCCCCCAAGGCAGCATCACATCCAAATCCAAGGTTTTCTCCCACGTTTTGGCTATGTCGATTGTGAGACAGGAAGGGTAGTCTCGACTGTAACAGACGGTAAACTCATCCTTGGACATACTTTTTTTTTAAAAAAGGAAATCAAAACACTCACAGGCCGAATGCGAACAGGGATCAAGAGATGCAATCTGTCGGCCAAGTCTCGTTGTCGAATCAAAATGAGGACATGATGGCCGAAGTTCACGGAAATAAGTTTGCAACCACACTTGAAACATCCATAGTGGTCCTCCGATGTCCAAGTTCATGTTACAAGTCGTTATGTTGCGCAAGGTACGATACATATACGCAAGAACAAATGGGCCAAGAGCTAGAGGAGTACCCAAACTAAGAGCTTCTGCAATTTCAGCGAATTTGAAAATACACTTGTTCGACTTGCAACAAAACACAAACTTGCAGAGCCAATAGAGGAGAAAAGTAGCATGTTCATTTTGTTTGGGCGGTTTTCTCTTAGTTTCTGACACACTTTCATTCACTACATGTTCAGCATAGAAGGTACTGTAATTCAGCAATTTCTTTGCTTTGGCGTCTACATCTTCTTTGGCTTTCTTATCATCCCTGATCACTTGAGGTTTCATACTAGCATGAAAAGATGAAGGGAATTCGGCCGATGCACAAATCTCCACCCCATTCGGCCGGAAACCAAATATTGCAGCCATGTTTAACAAAGTTGGAGTCATTGGCCCGAGGTGCAAGTTCATGGTGTTGGTAGCAAACGACCAAAAACATAGGCAGCCGCAAGAAGAGGCCGGTCCATCTGAATCTCGTGTTCAGTCATTTTTATGCTGTCATAAATTCCATACCTTTTCCATTCTTGGCTGAAGAAGTGCTCCATCCTTGGCACCCACTTCGTCCATTCAGGTGTCAGTTTCGGCCAGACTCGAGGGTGTTTCGACTCAGTGCTCTAGGTGGACCAGCTAGCCCCATGAGCCAAACAAGATGTGTCAACTAAAGAACTCCCTAATACTTCGTTAACGGCTGATGGCATACCCGCGCGATAATGCGGCCCTAATATGCATTCTCCTTGTAGTTCAGTTTTCTTTGTCAACAGGCAGATCACGGAGCCTTGAAGTGTACCTTTGGAAGCATCAAAAGACTTCTTAAAGTCGGTTGCAAAATTGGCCAATTTAGTTTCAATTACGTCACTACCCTTCGACCTAATCTCGAGTTCTGAAGCATCGTCGGCCATAGAACGCCCAGATAGGCAGCCAAGAAAATTATCCAAACCTGCACGAAATTGCAAAAACGAATTAGTAACCACACGTGGGTCGGGCAATGGAAATCATTCAAAGCGGCACCGAAATCGAGAAGAAGGCATATGTCAAGGGTCACCAAGCAGGCCAGTACAGTCCAGAAGGAAACGATCAAGAACTGAATTCAAATTCAATTTTCAAAATTTAAAACTTCAATATGGTTTGGAATTTTGACTAGTCAGTTGGTCTAAATATGTACTCTGGGCATAGAGCACGTTGCCACACGACAACTTTGGGATAGCATTCATGCAAACTAATCACATAAAGCACTTGGTAATCAATCTCAATGTACCCAGGATATTACGCTCTAATTAAGGGGGTTGACTTTTCAAACCTTTAATTAATTCCTCTAGTGGGAGTGTATTTTGGCTAAGACTGCCCTGACCCTCACAATGCAGCAAGCAAGTTAAGTGAGATTCCTGAGTAATGATATAACCCAGATCGAAGTACAGGAACAACACAAAAAAAAAAAATGATGGGTTTCCGGGCACACTCATGCTTTATTCAATGGTCTGATTTCTCAAAACTTTGATTAAATAGCATCATTAATGTTTAAATGTGCATGGAGGCCCAAATTCAACAAGGAGAGCCAAGATAAATAAAGCAGGACGTCCATTTGATTCATGGCGTAGGAAAACCCAATTAAAGCTCATAGCCTTCAGAGAGAGGATGAAATCAACTAACCTCTACCCAGTGCCTGGTCCGACCCGAGACGAACAACCCGGCCGGAAAACGTTGTTTTCACCCACCGGCGTCGCACCCAGACCACCGTGAAACTACCTTGTAGTTCGCCGACGTCTTATCTAGACCGGCGTCCCGCCTCCAATACCGCCGATATCCGACCAGAAGGCAGCCTACCTATTTGAAACGCGGATCCCGAGCTAGATGCCTAGATCAGAAACAGGCTTGAATTTTCATAAATAGGCTACGATTTGCAAATTATTTGAGCTTGTGTCTGGTGAAGGCTGCGTAAGTTGTTGGGGGAGAGAAAATGCTAATACAGGCTTCCAGGATTTCATTTTCTCAAGAGGAAATATTGAACAGAGCCATGAGTTCATGACCACACAGTTTGGTAACTTGGTTTATCTCATTGCACACATAATCATATTATATTATATATTATAATTGTTGTTTCTGGTGGCTTTCTCTGGGTACCTCACACAGAATGCTATACTGCCTGGGGCACCGATCGGCTCCTAAATCCTGTGACAAGTACACAACGTTAGAGGAATAAACCGTACCGGACGGTCTATACCTCTCCGATGCCTGAGTGAGTAACTAATAGCTGTGTAGAATAAATCATGGATCAAGGAGTTCTTACCCGTCCAAGGTGGTTGTGCTATAATCTTTATATTCAAGCGTGGGAAGGGATTCTCCCCTATCCTCGATGTGGGACATAGGTTCTTCTGATGCCATATCAGTCTTGTATTTGTAAAGATAGATGGGCTGTGCTGGCCTTGCCCCGGGCCCTGGGTGCCCGGGGTGGCATCTTATGTGAAGCCTGCCCTGGTTGGGTGTGAACCGGGCCCATGGCGTAGTACCTGGGAGTACCGATGGGGCTCAGGGGCTAGTGCTAAACCTAGTTGAGACTCCCTTGTATGTACAAGTCCCCCAAGTTCCCGTTCAAGATGTTTCTTGGGTGGGGACTTATTATTTTAGTCTCAAGGTTTGGCGCTAGTATGCCTATAGGTAGTCCCCTAAGTTCCCTCAGAAGAGAAATCTTGAGCGGGCTACGCTGTAGGTAAACCGCTTTCATGGGACAATGAGGTTGTCCCTGGGACTGGATGGGATGGAGAATTTGAGCCTCCAGTACCCAGTGGGGTAGAGAGAGCTTGGCTTCTATACCTGATGGGGTAGAGAGAGCTTGGCTCCGATACCCGACGGGGTAGAAGATTTGAGCCTCCGGTACCCGATGGGGTTGAGAGAGCTTGGCTTCGATACCCGATGGGGTAGAAAATTTGAGCCTCCGGTACCCAATGGGGTGGAGAGAGCTTGGCTCTGATACCCGATGGGGTAGAAAATTTTGAGCCTCCGGTACCCAATGGGGTGCCCGATGGGGTAGAAAATTTGAGCCTCCGGTACCCAATTGGGTAGAGAGAGCCTGGATTCGATACCCGATGGGGTAGAAAATTTGAGCCTCCGGTACCCAATGGGGTAGAGAGAGCTTGGATTCGATACCCGATGGGGTAGAAAATTTGAGCCTCCGGTACCCAATGGGGTAGAGAGAGCTTGGCTTCGATACCCGATGGGTAGAAAATTTGAGACTCCCTGGTACCCGGTGGGGTAGGCCTTGCATGTCGGCCACGTGGGCAGACTAGGTTGTGCAATAAATGCCCGTCCCTTCTTCTGCCGAGGCTTCGAGAAATGGGAGAACGCGTGGGACACGTGTAGCGTTCCTACGGCAGAGGTCGTTTCGGTTTCGACGGTCCTGATGCGTTGGAGATTGAATTTAAGAGGGAAACTGACTGTTTTCCCTCACTTTCGCGAAAAAGAAGCTCGAGAGATTTGGAAGGTTTGCAGCGAAGAGAAAGGGAGAACCAAGGGAGAATTGTGAGCGCCTGTGGAGTGAGATCGATCGTCTGCCGAGGAAAAGGTTAGATCTCTCTCTGCCCGTGGATTTTACCTATTCTCTTGCTAGGTATGCTTCTGTTACTGCCAAGGCAGTTTTCTGTTTGTGTTTGTGTTTGTGTTGCTCTTGTTTGCATAGATACAGAAAAGGACAATGCCAGTGTCATTGTTGTGTTGTTGTAGATTATTTGGGTTTGCTTCATTTTGTGGGTTTTGGGTTGAATTTCTGGGTTTTCCTTTGAATTTCTGGGTTTTGGGTTGAATTTCTGGGTTTTGGATAGGCTAACCCTTGTGCTTCTGGTTCCAGATATAGCAAGATTTGAGGTCCCCGGTACCGTAGTTAGGATGGAATCAGAAGCCAGGGGTGGGGATACGGGATCGTCGTACCAGTCCTCTGCCAGGCGAGCTGAAATGGACATCGACCGGTACCTAGGCCGGGTAGACCAATTAGCGGAGAACAAGGGGTCCTCGACTGGGGTGTTCTCGGAGAGTAGTGGGGAGTCAGACGAGAGTGAGAGCGAGGGTGGATCTGCGGAGGCCCCGGTAGTTACAGTGGCCATTCCCGAGGGCATTCCGAAGCCGAGGTACACACTTGCGGACGGGACTGTATGCGACGAACCTGGGAGAAGCATGACGATGAAGAAGATCGTAGACATGCGGCTGAAGTGGGGGATACCGGATGCAGTAGAGCTTAGGCCTCTTAGGGATGGGGAGATGGCCGCAAATCCTGCCCCGGGGTGGGTGGCGCTGCACGAGAATCAGCTCCACCAAGGGTTATCGCTACCCCTGCCCCGGTGCCTACAGTATCTGCTGCGGATGCTAAACCTGTCACCGGGGCAGCTAACCCCGAATGTCGTTCGCCAAATATATAGTATGATGGCCATGTGGGACCTGTGCCAGCAAGGGTGGCCATCCATAAATGAGTTCCGCGCGGTACTTCGGGTACTGTACTCTAGGAAGCAGTCTTGTGCGGGTACGGTGACCTTTGCCGCTAGGGATTACGAGCCGCTAGTTACCGATATGCCTACCTCGATGAGCAAAAGGTGGAGGAACAAAGTGTTCCTAGCTGGTAGGCGGTGGCAGATAAAAAATAAGAAGTGGCAGCTGACCGGTACCTTCTAAGCTATCGGGGACCAGTCCTATACGCTATCCGAAGTAGAAAAGAAGAGGATAGCCCGGGTATATGCCGTGTGGTCAGAGAAAGAGAGGAGCTCTTATAGGTTCATCCGGCACTCTATATTTTTTAGGCTAGGGTTAGGGTGGCTCCCCGGTAAGGGACTTACTATACTATACGTATATGTAGTTTTCTCTCTTTTTTTTTTTCTTTTTTTTTTTTTCGCTCGTCATTTTTACTTTCGACTAATCCTTGAACTGACTGCAGTGAAAGCCCCGAAGAGGAAACCCTGGAAAGGCAAGGAGAAGGACAGGATGGATGATGCTCAACTGATGGACATGCTGATGAGCCGGGGAGAAGATGCCCTGTACATCAACGTCGACCTAGGGTCGAAAGGCACGAGTCGGTCTATCGAAGAGACCTTTTTGGAGATAACCGATGAGGGATACGGTGAACCTGATCCCGACGCTCCTGTGACCCACGCCGTGCAGCCCTCCATGGCCGATGTCATTACGATAGCTGACCCCGGGGTAGGAAAAGTACCGGCCCCAGTGCCTATTTCGTCTCGTTCCACTGGTAGCGATGAAGTGTTACTCCCCGGTGAGAAGAAGAGATCCCACAAGCACCGGCATCGAACCGATAAGGAGGTGACGTACACTGGCCGGGATGTCCAGGGTACTGGTGCGAAGAGGCAGAAGAAAGATCACCCGGGATCAGGGTCGTCGCCTTCCCTTGGCCTATTATCTCCCGCCGTTCCAGTAATCCCCAAGAAGCCCATCAAGCAGCAGCTGAATGAATACGGGGTTACCGATGAAAAGTTCGTGCTGTCCATGCTTGGGGATCTGAAGGACATTGACCTCGACCGGGTTCGAGCCAAAGATAATACTCCCCAGGAGAATCGCCGTCTTGCCCGGGAATCAATAATGCGGGTATGTCTTGTTTTACTTTCTCTATACCTTTTTTGTTATACATTTTAATCGGTGTGTCTGCAAGCACTCTTCAATGTGTACGCCATCGACGCCAGCGAGGAAGATACTCATCTAAAGGAGGAGGTTAGCAACCTCTCCGGGCAGGTGAAGTATCTTCATGGCGAAAAGGCCAAGCTGGAGAAGGAGCGGGACTCGTTGAGGGCTGAGATGGCCGCCTCTAAGCAGCGGATTGCGAAGCTTGAGAGTGAGGTTGCTGAGGCGCGGGAGGAGGTAAAGAACGCCCGGGACTCCGAGAAAAAGGCTGCAGAGTCTGCCGTCTCATGGAAGGAGAAAGCAGACTCTCTGGAGGATCGCCTTCCCGCGGAGAGGCACGAGGCCGTGGAGGAGTACAAGTCCTCGGATGAGCTTATCTCTATGCTGGCTGCTGCCCAAGATAAGGCTGTCATCATGAAGTTTAAGGAGTGGGTGGCGGCCGGGTACTTAGATGAAGCCAAATTTAGGCGGGGTCTCCTGGAGAAAAGGAAGAAGGAGCGGGAGGCGGCGGCCAAGTCCGGTGCCGGTGGGTCTCAGAGTACCGATGGAGATCGGTTGTAAAATTTTTATTTTTATATTTTCTTTTTGAACTATTGTCTAACTTTGTCTGGTAGTCCAGGCTTTTTGTGAATGGGAACATCCTTGATTTGAATGGGAATTAGAAAGGAATTAAAATTTCTAGGATTTTCGTACCTTTGAGCATTTGTTTGCATCACTTATTATCGGAATAAAGTAACTGACAATAGCTATGTCCGGGAATGTCCGGGGTAGGTAAAAAAAAATGCTAGAAATGGTCTGAATAATTCATTTTTCCATTGAAATACCACACGGTGGTTAAATACAGAATGAGTACCCGATGGGTAGCTTGTCATAGCTGTATGTCCAAAAAGCAAAAGCTAGGACAAGATGCTCCCGGAGCTACTTGTAATAGTACCGCAGGCGCTGGGTATTCCATGGATGCCTGGAAACGACCCCGTTCATATCCCAGATGAAAAAGGTTGCGGGACCTACTTCTTCAATGATCTCGTAAGGCCCTGTCCAGGATGGATCCAGTCCCCGGGGTTCTGGGTAGACTTGCTTCATGACCCAGTCCCCCAATTTTAATGTCTGGGACTTTACCTTGGCATCGTAGTAACGAGCTATCCTCCGCTTGTTTGCCAAGTTATGCATATGTGCCACTTCTCTTCGTTCCTCGAGTAAATCAACATCGAGGTGTAGGCCATCTGAGTTGGTACCCGCATCGAAGTATTCAATCCGGGGACTTTGGATTTGTGTTTCAATAGGAAGTACTGCTTCTGATCCAAAAGCCATGTAGAAAGGGGTCTCGCCCGTGGCCTCCGTTGCCATGGTTCTGATAGCCCACAACACTTCCGGGAGCTTAGCGGCCCAAAGACCCTTGGCTTCGTCAAGTTTCTTTTTCAGTATTTTCTTGATTATCTTGTTGACAGCTTCGACCTGACCGTTTGTCTGGGGGTGAGCCGGGGAAGCATAGAGGATCTTAGTGTCGAGGTTCTGTGTGTAAGCCCTCAACTCATCATTGTCAAACTGGGTACCATTGTCCGTGACTATGGTATCCGGGACTCCAAACCTGCAGTAGATGTTCTTCCATAGGAAGTTCTTGACTTTTTCCGTGGTGATGGCGACGAGAGGTTCTGCCTCTACCCACTTCGTTTGGTAGTCCACGGTAACGATGGCGTATTTGAACTGTCCCACTGCCGTGGGAAGTTTACCAATCAAGTCCAAACCCCACTGACAGAACGGCCATGGTGCAAGGAGGATGGAAAGGGCGATGGGCGGTGCTCGTGGCATATTTGCGTACATTTGGCATTTGTGGCAAGAACTGGATATAGTTTGAGCCAGGGCCGACATGGTTGGCCAGAAATATCCTGCCCTTAGGGTCTTGTGTGTGAGAGATCGAGCTCCGGCATGGTTACCACATACACCAGCGTGAATGTCCGTCATTATTTTGTGACCTTCCTCCGGTGTCACACACTTCAGGTTGGGAAAGCAATGTCCTCTTCTGTAGAGTTTGCCATTCATGATCGTGTATCGAGCTGACCTTAGCTGCAGTCTTCTGGCCTCGACCTTATCATCCGGTGTTAGGCCATCAACCATGTATTTCAAAATTGGGTCCATCCATGAAGGTTTGTGATCCACCGAAAATATTTCTGACACCGTTTTGGAAGTGCTAGGTCCCGCGAGTATTTCGACTTTAGTGGTCCCATAGGTAGGGTTTGGAGAAGTTGATGCGAGCTTAGCAAGAGCGTCTGCCTTGTCGTTTTCTGCCCTCGGTATTTGGGTAAAAATGTAGGAGGTGAACCTCTGAACTAAAGCCCGGGCCAAGGCCTGGTAGGAGGACATGTGGGGCTCCTTTGCCTCGAAGTTACCGCTGACCTGGTTTACGACCAACTGGGAATCACTGAAGATATGGAGGTGTTGGACCCCTAGTTCCCGGGCGATCTGCAGACCGGCTATGAGTGCCTCGTATTCTGCGGTATTATTGGATGCTTTGAAGGCAAATTTGAGGGCGTACTCGTAGACTTGCTCGTCCGGGCTAATGAGTAGGATGCCGGCTCCGCTAGTTTTCTTGTTGGATGATCCGTCCACGTATAATCGCCAAGTGCTTGGCGGAGGTGGATCTGAGGCTAGCGGTTCAGGTGGTTCCTTGTTTGGGTCATGGGAAGGGATTGATTCGGAAATAAAATCGGCCGCTGCCTGGCCTTTGATGGCTGTCCGGGGTAGGTACTTGATATCGAATTCCCCAAGCTCGATGGCCCACTTAATTAACCTGCCCGATGTCTCTGGTTTCTGCAAAACCTGCCTCAATGGGTGATTAGTGAAAACGGTGATAGAATGTGCTTGGAAGTAATGTCTGAGCTTCCGGGCTGATACCAGGAGGGCCAGTGCTACTCTTTCAATGTCCGGGTACTTGGACTCTGCACCAGTGTAACCTTTCCCAGCGTAGTACACTGGGTACTCGCAATCGGAGTCCTTCCTAATCAGGACTGAGCTCACAGCAGTTGCCGATGCTGCCAGTATACGTAGAGCATTTCTCCGGGAACAGGTTTGTAGAGTAGAGGTACCTGTGACAGGTACGACTTCAAGCCAAGGAAAGCAGCCTCGTGCTCCGCTGTCCAGGCTATCACCTCGACGTGTTGGGTTTTTAGCAGTTTGAAGAAAGGGGTACACTTGTCTGTCAGCCTGGAGATGAATCTTGACTGGGCGGCCACCTTGCCTACAAGATATTGGACCTCGTTCCGGTAGGTTGGGGATACCATGTCTATTATAGCCTGCACTTTCTCTGGATTGGCCTCAATTCCCCTGTGGCTGATGTTGTACCCGAGAAACTTTCCGGCCTCGACCCCGAAGATGCACTTCTGTGGGTTAAGCCGCATCCCGTTGCGCAATATGATGGTGAAGACGATTGACAAGTTGGTTACATGATCCTCCGGAGTTAAACTTTTTACCAGCATGTCGTCCACGTATACCTCCATGATAGTACCGATAACTTCCTCAAACATGGAGTTGACGAGGCGCTGATAGGTGGCACCTGCATTCTTTAACCCGAAAGGCATGACCTGGTAGCAATAGAGACCTTTGTCTGTAGTGAAGGCAGTGTGCTCCTCGTCTGCCGGGTTCATTCGAATCTGGTTGTACCCGCTAAAAGCATCCATGAAGCTGAGTAACCGGTACCCAGCGGTGGAGTCGATCAATTGATCAATTCGCGGGAGCGGGAAGCTATCTTTAGGGCATGCCCGATTGAGGTTTGTGTAGTCGACACACATGCGCCATGTTCCCGGGGACTTCTTTGGTACCATTACCACGTTGGCTAACCACCGGGGGTATGTTACTTCCCTGACAAAGTTGATGGAGATCAACTTCTTTACCTCAACCTGGATAGCCCGTTACTTATCGTGTGTGAAGGCCCTTTGCTTTTGTCTTACTGGTGTTGAATAAGGAATGATACTAAGATTGTGCGTGGCTACCTCTGGCGGTATCCCAGGCATGTCCTCATAGGACCAAGCGAACGCGGATGTGTTAGAGCGGAGGAACGAGATTAATCCTTCCCTGACAACCGGAGACAACTTTGTACCAATCCTAACAGTTCTGTCTGGGAACTGCTCTGACAGCACCACCTCTTCAATGTCTTCTACGGCACCGGGCCGTTCTTCGTCCAGGTCGGTATCGGCCCTGGGATCCTCGTACCTGTCCAACAGAGGGTTAGTAGCTACGTGCAACATTTCAGACTTTCCCTTACCGCGGGATACCGTTAGAGAATAACATTTCCTTGCAGCGGACTGATCACCCCGGATCGTTGCCGTGCCGGCCGGGGTCGGTACTTTCATCATCAACATGTGACCTGCTATGAAGGTTTTCAGACGCCAAAGTGCCGGTCGGCCCAGGATAGCATTATAGGACGAGACGCAGTCCACAACGATGAACTCTGTCTTCATGGTTGAACAATTTGGACTTTCACCTATCGTGATCGATAGGTAATCTGATCCGAGTGGTTGGACGATGTCTCCTGAAAAACTAATGAGGGGCTCATTATCATGTGACAGTTTGGCTCTTCCTCTGTTCAAAGCTTTGTATGCATCGCGAAATAATACGCTAACCGAGGCCCCGGTGTCTATGAGCACCCTGGACATTATGTAGTGGTCCATTTGGAGTGTGATTAGGAAGGGATCATCATGGGGCATCCTCAGATCGACTTCCTCCTCCTGCAGGAATGTCACCGATGTCCACTTGGTGCCACTGTTTTGCTGCGGGGCTTGGTGGAAGTTGAAAACTTCCGGACGGCCGAAACTAGAATTTCGTTTCTTCCCTTGGCGGGCGACTCCTTTCGGACCCCCACCGTGGATCGTGAATATCTGGCCTATACGTCGACCGCTCCTATCTCCTTAGCAGGTAGGTATCGTTGAAGCTTGCCCCTCTGAATGAGGGACTCGATGGTATTTTTTAAAGCAACACACAGGTTGGTATTGTGTCTGCATCCTCGTGGTAAGTGCAGAATTTTCCGGTATCCTGCTGGGTAAGTTTGCTCTTCGGGAATTTCCTTGGGGGTGGTCCCGGTATCTCATCCCTGTTTTCGTTCCATATAGTCTCGTATGAAGCGTTCAGGATTGTGAACACCTCATACCGGGGTGGTGGTGGTGTCCTTGGACCCTGCTGTGCCCTTTGCTCCCTGGTAAGGTGGGTGTTCCCGTAACTGTTCGACCTGGACGAAGATTCTTTGCTTCTTTTGCTCGAGGTATGGGGTGACCTATCATGACTGTGGACCCACTCCCTTTTTCGTGGCTCATCCCTAATCGTCGAAGTCGGTGTGGAAAATCTTAGCTCTGGTCTGGGCGTGTCTCCGTATGTTTCGAATTCAGCCTGAGCATGTCTGATGGCGGTGGCCATCAGTTCGTCGTAGCTAGCTGGAGGATTATGGTTGATCCCGTAGAGAAATTCTCCTCGCCTTAGGCCCCTCCTGAAAGCCAGCTCAGCTAGTTCCTTATTGAGGTCCCGGCACTTAGCGGTAGCTGCTTGCCATCGATTTACAAAAGACTTCAGGGTTTCATCTTCTCCCTGCTGGACCTTCAGTAGGCCCTTCGGTGTGTGTATCCCATCAGTGCGTAAGATGAATCGAGCGACAAATTTGTCAGCCAATTCCTTAAAATTCCCTACAGAACCGACCGGCAGTTCGTAGAACCAACTTAAAGCCTCCCCTGACAGAGTTTCCTGGAACATGTTACAACACACTTCGTCCGTATATCCCTTGGCATTTGTTTGCGATCGGAAAGCCTGTAAATGTTGGTAGGGATCTCCAACTCCCGTATAGTCAATTTTCAGTGGTTTTGATGTATTCGCTCGAATGGCTCCCCTAACCTGTTGGGTGAAAGGCCCCGGGCGGTCCTCGTAACTGTTCATAGCTCTCCAGGTGTCTCTATTTTTCGTGGCCTGTACTCTTGCCTGCAGAGCATGCAAGGAGTTGCTCATTTGTACGAGTAATGCCGTGTTTGCGTCGGGTACCGGCGTGATACTGTGAACTGGCTGTGGTAACGGTGGTGGTGGTAGATGCCTCAAGCTTTCCCGGAATAAGTCTACCGGTACCTGGATTAACCTCTGGCTGCCCTCCGTGGGAGGTGCTGGTGCGGTGTTGGTAGTTCTTGTTATCGGGGCAGCGTTCAGGTCTGCTAGCTGGGATGCTCTAGCCAGGGCCTGAGTAAGTGCCTCGTTGTGCTGGTGCCTCCTGTCTAGTGCTCGAGCCAGGGCCGTGTTTTCATCTTCCAAATCCTACATTCTCTGTTGCGTGAGGCGGTTTGTTTCCCTATCGGTACTTTGTTGTTCCCGATCGATCCTGGACTGCTCCTTGAAGGCTGCGATCTCAGCTCGCATAGACTCTAACTCAAATACCGGAGTCACCTGATCTGGGACTATTAGGTCCAAGGATCCGAGACCATGGACTTCCTCCCGAACAGCCGGCGCCTCTGCTGATGAAGTTCCCCGGGAGAATACAAGTGCCTGGGCGACACTTCTCCCCTCACCTGTCACTTCTGGCTCACTCATATCCGTAGCCCCTACCTGGCGCGCCAATGTTTCTGGTGGCTTTCTCTGGGTACCTCACACAGAATGCTATACCGCCTGGGGCACCGATCGGCTCCTAAATCCTGTGACAAGTACACAACGTTAGAGGAATAAACCGTACCGGACGGTCTATACCTCTCCGATGCCTGAATGAGTAACTAATAGTTGTGTAGAATAAATCATGGATCAAGGAGTTCTTACCCGTCCAAGGTGGTTGTGCTATAATCTTTATATTCAAGCGTGGGAAGGGAGTCTCCCCTATCCTCGATGTGGGACATAGGTTCTTCTGATGCCATATCAGTCTTGTATTTGTAAAGATAGATGGGCTGTGCTGGCCTTACCCCGGGCCCTGGGTGCCCGGGGTGGCATCTTATGTGAACCCTGCCCTGGTTGGGTGTGAACCGGGCCCATGGCGTAGTACCTAAGAGTACCGATGGGGCTCAGGGGCTAGTGCTAAACCTAGTTGAGACTCCCTTGTATGTACAATTGTACTTATGCAATTATGATTAGAGCTATCAAAATATATTATAATTGTACCATATTATGTGTGGTTGAGCTAACAAAAAAATAAAATGGTCAGAGTTCACATGAACGTGATCATGTTTTTACATATATAATGATTTCTATATATATATATATATATATATATATATAGTTTATATGTGGTTGGGTTGTAGTGATCGACCACCAGGCTCATGATTCGCCCGACATGGCCAACTTTTAAGGTTGGATGTTTTGGCCCATCTTTCTCTTGAGGTGACTCAACCAAAATTTTATGCGTTGGCCGTTTGGCCAAATTTGAGGATGACCTCGGTCGAAAAATTTGAGTTCGGCTAAATTTGAAGACGATCTCGGCTGAGGAGATTTGGGCTCGGCCAGTATAATATCATATTGTAGACGTGTAATCATGATATAATATTATATGTACAATGATCTGATGGTGAGTTGGGCTTCACATGACTTTGTTTCTTCTTGAACTTTTGAGGGGTCGGCCAAGCTTGTAAATTAATGTGTTTCGGCCGAAGTTCAAGAGCATGGACAAGGCCGAAATTCCATACGTCAGCCAACAAGAACAGTTTTAAATAGTTGAGTGATTCGGCCGAAGTTTAGGATCTCAGTGCCACATGTCACTCCGTCAACCCTTTGGTCAAATAGGATTGTATTTAAGATAGTTGACCAATTTGGCTGAGATGTATATATTAGACATCTTGGGCAAGACTTCACAGCGAGTAAGCTTCAGCTGAGTTCGGCCGAAGTCCAGGAGTTGGTGTGTTCAGCCGAGTTTCACGTCAGTAATTTAGCACGATTAACTTCTTGGTCATACAACCGAGTTATTTCAAGATACTCTATTTAAAATCTCATAACCACTCGGCTAGAGAGCCGATGCCTATGAGACTGGGGGGGGGGGCAATGTTTGGATCTGATTTTAGGAAACTCCAGGTGTGTTGACTTGAGGGTTGATCAGAGAAGCATTGAGTCGTTCGACTGGAATAAAAGTAGTGTGCGGCTATTCGGCCGAGATTAGAGGTTTTCGAGATGTATGGTTGAATTCTTCGATGGAGGTTTGGGATTTTGGGTCACATGACCCAAAATATGAAGAAATGTGGATCTCGTAGACATAATGGTGGACGGCCCGAATTCACATGAGCAACTATACAAACCGGCTTCACGGCAGAGTAGAAGTAGTTTGGCCAAGCCCAAGCAATATTTCGGCCGACTGGTCATTCAAGGAAGGAAGCCTCACAAGGAAGGAGTTCGGGTAAATTAATGATTTCAATCATGAAGATTTCAGATATCAGCCAAGTCAAGAATTTAAGAGACGAATCAATCCTAAAAGGAAGGAGAATCCTACTTATTTTCCACGTCTTGAAAGACAAGTTAGCTAGGGTTTTTTACTTGTATATATAGCACATTGTAACTCATTGTAAAAGGTCCTGCACCACACAAACAAATCAATATACAACTTTTACTCTCAAACTTTTCTCTTGCTATCTCATAGGTACCTTGCCTTCGATTTAACTTTTATAACTTGTTTTTCATTTCTAGTTTCTTATTTCAATTTAGCACTTTACATTGCAAGCACTTTACTTTCTTGTTCTTTATTTATCCGTACTTTACTTTTCGCACTTAGGAGTATTTCATAACTTAGAATTTTCGTCCAATTGAGTCTCTTTCTGCTAGTCCGGATTGGATCAATGCGATTCACTGTTCACACATATATCATCTCACAACGTTTTGACAACCGAGTCCACTTCACCTTTATCTTCATCGTGATTTGCGAGTACCTTCACCCGATAGATCACTCGCTTGTCACCCGAACCTTTGAGTTTACCCAAGAAGGGAATCACGTTCAGAATTGACGCTTAACCGAAGTTCTTGCAACAGAGGCACTAGAACCTATCGACCGAGAGGGTTCCTTCCTCGGCCTACAATCACTTGAAAGTAGTCGGATACAAGCGCAAATCAGATTTGAACCTCAGTCGGCCATTCGACCGCGAGTTGGCACGCCCGCGTAATTTAGAAGGACGATTCAACCACAAGTCCCTCGGCCCTCATTCGGCCGAGATGATTTTGAGGCAAACAGCCTCTTCAAGCCTTCCCGCCAAGTAGATCAATAATGCAAGAGTAATGTTCGGCTCTGGGTACTATTACATATGTTTTCTCCATAGAGTAAAAGTACTTTAAACCTTCCTCTACCAATCCAGAATGGCTACACCCTGTTAAAAGACTGTTAAATGTTATTACATTTGGTTTCACTCCTGCTTGGACCGTTCTACTAAAAGTTTTCAAGGTGTCATTTCCTAAGCCATGAACTGCAAATACACTTAACAATGAATTCCATGCAACTTCAGTCATAAAACACTTGTATTGAGTGATCAAGTAACCCACATTTTCCATACATATCAACAAGAACAGAAGACACAAAATTGTCCCCATCAAAATTAAACTTGACAACCTGAGCATGAAGTTGAATCCTTGTTCAAGTTCAGCTTGGTTGGCACAGGCCTTGACCAAGCTAGAGAAAGTGAACTGATTAGGCTCAATTCCCCTTCTCTGTAAGTCAACAAACACACTAAAAGCCTGCTTGATTTCATCCATCTCGACATAACCATTGATCAGAGAGGTATACGACGCAATATTTCTACACTCAGGGTCAGCCCTAAACACATTTAAAGCACTCTCCATATCACCTGATTTCGAGTACATATCAACCAGAGCATTTCCCACAGCAACCTCTACTTGCAATTCCAACTTCATAACTGTCAAATGAACACACTTTGCAAACTGACAAGCCTTCAGTGCAGAACAAGCACTCAATGCGCTAGAAACAACATATTTATCTACACCAATCCCATCATTGATCATCCTCTTATAACTCAGTAAAGCTGCCTCAAAATCCCACTTTTTGCATACCCATCAATCATCGAAGTCCACGACACAACATCCTTACACGGCATTTCCTCGAAAACCTTACAAGCCTCAACCATGAACTCACATTTCGAATACATATCCACCAAGTTACTGCCCACAAACAACTCACAAGCCAAGCCCAATTTCAAAGCAAGAGAATGCAGCTGCCTCCCAATCTCAACCGACCCAAGAACCACACAAGCTCTGATGACACTTGCAAATGCAAACTGGGTCGGGCTCTTCCCAGCACTTCTCATCTGGGAAAAGGCCTTGAAACTCTCCGAGAACCTCATGTTCTGAGAAAACCCAGTTACCATTGCAGTCCAGGAAACCAAGTTTCGGTGAGGCATTTGGTCGAAAAGCTTGAGGGCATAATAAAGTCTAGGAGAGGATTCCATGCACCGTCGGGTCACTTGCACCAGCAGTGTGCAAGTCACGTGTGCTAACAGACGTTGGTATTCATGGTTAGCGATGAAAACTGAAACGAAGACCGAAAAAAATAAAGTGTAGTAAAAACAAAATTTACCATGAGCAGTTGGCAAGCACGTGGTTGTTGAGACCTGAAACCTAATTCACAAACCCGATCTTTCAATTTCTATGCCGCAAAGAATTGCATAAATTCCTTTCAAAAAAAAAAAAAAGAATTGCAGAAATTTGTAGGATAGCTACACAGCACAGCCCAGTGGTCGTGGTATTCAAATATACGAGATTTGGGTTCGGCTTGTTCACAGTGAGGGAAAGGTTGAGGGCACGACGCTGAGGAACTTTCAGGCGCCGGTTGAAGCAAGGCTGTGGTTAGGCCGCTTCATAAAGGTATTAACTTGCTTCAATTACCCGACAGATTTGACCGTCCAAAATCGAGCATTGTAATAAGCTTATCCTCATCGTTGATGCTTCTCTGTTTGTGTAGAATTTGACATTTTGACATGCTTTTGAGATTTTAGTTTTACATGATTGTGCTATAATGAACTTGGATTAAGTGAATGTTTTGGTGGTTGTGACTCAGACAATGGGTCACCCCTTCATCGCCGCCGTTGCAGTTTGAGGGTAACGATTAGTTAAGCAAATGCTTTACTCTGACTCATATTTCTTTTTGTATTAATTGAGCTAAAGCGTAGGTAGATCACTGTTGGCAGCAGCCCAAAGATTGAAAACAATATCAAAGATTATGGTTGATCCTTAGTAGTTCATTGCGAATAATTGTAATGGGTTGAGTTTTTTTTTTTCCCTTTTCTTTTGGTTCCAACAAACTGTAATGGGTTGACTGCAATATCAAATATGGTAAAATAGTGAAATGAAGACAAAGAAAATCATTATTTAGTTGAGTTTGCTATATCAACACGCACAATGATACTTGCATAGGTGTTTAGAGGACCAGATGTACGGCCATTTTTACTATATCTCCGGTCACGCAATGGTGTTGAATAGGGTTGTAGGGTCGACTATTCTAACTGATAATATTCAGACAAAACCCAACCAGCGCAAGGGATTGGGGCTCTGCTGAGTGCGGGTAAATATTACATATCTAGTATCTATAGTCTTGAATTTCCTTGTAGATCTGAATTTTTTTTATCAGTTTTAAATTTCTGGCTAAAAGTTTATCCTAATTTTAACTCAGAAAAATGGTTACTACCAAGGCAATGTAAACATAGAAGGTTGTTGCCAGATAATCTGGTATGTGCTAACAACTTACTGACCTGGTTTGATTGGATACATGTATATGAGCATGTTTGATTTTGAGGATTTTTTCATTTTGCTTGCTTCACATTTAGCAATTGTAATAGATAAATCTGGCTGAAGTACAATGGAGGTTTTGCTGATATGTGACCAACCATTAAAGTGAATACAACCTTATATATAGAGGCTGTAATTTCAGCATTATCAAGGGGTTAAGCAAACCGCAGCTGAAGAGAATCTTCAGGTAGATGGTCAATTTCTCATTTGCCTAATTCTCTCTCTTTTTATTCATTCCAAGTTGCAGATTTTTCATTCATGTACTAATTGGCTTGCCTGCTTCTTTATATTTTGAAATATGTCTATGCAGGAAAGCTAGACCACATTATTGTGAAAACAAGTGTTTGAAGTTGCCGTTGAAGAGATATCAGTTGTTTCAGTCATGGATTGTCAACTAATCCGTTTGATCCAAATGTAATGTAACTGTGCTCAATTCTTTTGCTGGTTTTTGTTTTCTTCTCCATGAGCATGTGATCTTGTTTTTAAGTTATGTAATTGGAGCTTGATAAATCTGTAGTCACACTGTTTTTTATATAATTAAATGTTTCTTTAAATATGAACATGTATCAATCCTATTCTTATGCGTATTTATGTCCTAATATTTAGTGATTGCAATGCGTCCCAATATCTGGTACTATTAGACAATATGTTAAATCTCCAGTTTCTTGGTCTCTATTCGTGGCAGTCTCATGAAGAACTGTATCTTTATTCGTCTAGTATTGAGCTTTTAATAAACGTTTTTCCTGATATGTTAGTAACATCGTTATGTTCTAATCTTCGTTTGAATAGATTATTAGTTTCTTTACAGGCAATGGATAAAGTTTAAACGTTGTATTCATGCTACCCGAAGGACAACTTAAAAAGATTGGAGAAAGAGGTGAGAAACAAATTACAAGCTAACTGCTCGTCAAGTAATATAGTGCAAGCATTTTCGTTGCTCATTGATTTTTCAAATGGTTACATAATCCTGGTTGACAAAGATGCAGAGGACTTGTGCAGGGAAAGGAGAAGACTGCTGGAGCCTGGAGGTTAAAAGGTGGTAGTTTGCGTATGCATCTTGATTGCTGGAAGACCCCACTCCCTTCCTGAATTTGTTTTTGCAGAAGTCTTAGTTTAATCACTCTATTTGTTAAAACAATCTCATTCCTTTCAAAAAATAGATGCGATGTCAGTTGTATAGTATAATAAAGTGAACTCATGTTATGGGTTTAAGATATGTAACCAGCCAATCAAGATCCAATGTGTTTTTAGTGTGGAAGTTGCAATTCAAAAGTATTTTGTCTTTGATAGAGCTCTTGTAAACTCCAGTTATTATTTTTGCAGTTCATTCCACGTAATCTAATGTGAAAAGAGTGTGCCTATTTGCACCGTCTGTTGAGATGAGAAGTCATACCTTTTTAATTATATAAACAACCGGATCTGAACACTTGAAGAGTCCCTATCTGACAGTCAGTACCTTTCATGACTCTGGTAACCGAAAATACCTTTCATGACTCCCTCTATGAAGAGTGACAATAATTTTGCTTTCCGCATAATCTAACGTGAAAGAAGTATGCCATAACAGTGGTAATTTTCCTCAGAGAGGGAAAGTAGAGCATATATGCCATACATAATGTTTTGGGTAAGTTGAAAGAAATAGAAAAATGGTCTCTTTGCTTAACTGGAAGCCATATGGTGATTATACAAACAAAAAACTATTGAATTCCTATTTGCACTTATCCTCTGGGATTTACAGAAACCTTTACAATATACTTAAAGACCCTACTTCACGGTCTAGACTATTCTCACAAGTCAGTACATTTCATGACTCCCTTTGTAACCGAAACTAGCCTCTTTGGTCTCCATCTGATAAACTGGAAACAACCCCACTTCAACCGCAGCTTTACACGTAATATGCACCTCCTTGGTGGAAGTCACCACCTGAACACTCTAGCCTCACTCATTCCCGTGATGTCTAGTTACCCAAATACTTTAGTAAATGGTAATTAAGGGTTAGTTTTCCATTTTTTTGATACCGATTCTACCCTTAAAGCTTTTTTTTGTTTTTTGCAAGGACCCTTAAAGCCTGATACACGTTTATAACTTTATCTTGAAGAATCTCATAGCTCAAATCTTCTTCGTTTTGATCAGAAATCTCAAATAGAGCTCCGATTAGAAATCCAAAAGATAGAACGTGTATCTGATCAAAACCTAAAACCTTGGTTCGATTTTGATCAAACTATTTTTTATCCTAACTCTCTCTGTCTCTCTCTCTCTCCAATGGCATGCTTCTTCTTCTTCTTCTTCTTCTTCTTCTTCCCTGTTTCTCTGCCCTCGCTTCGCATCCAGAGTAGGACGACGTTGTTTGGATTTGAAATCGATTTCGAGCTTGGAAAATGTTGAAAATGGAGCACGCGGTCGTTCCCCTGAGGAGGTGCTGGAGCACGTGTTCTCGTTCCTGCAGTCAGACAGCGACCGAAGCTCGACCTCGCTGGTGTGCAAGTGGGGGTAGATTATCGAGCGGTGAACTGAAAATTCAGAGCTTTGGTTTTTGCATTATCGGTAATTTGTGAGTGCTCTTCTTATCCTTTCTTCAATCGCATCGGAAATTTTTGTTTTCGTTTTTACTATTCTCGCTGTTCCTTCGTGTTTTGTATGATTATTGGTAACTTCTCTGTGAAACTATGAAAGAGGAAAATGAAGCAACATGTTTGATCTGGAAGAATTTGTCTAGATGATTTAGCGTCATGCGATTTTCTTTGGTTTGAGTAGTTTTGAATCATGAACACTTCGATGAAGCAATCCGATGAAGAATATGGCCGGAGGTTGTAGGAATTTCAGGCCGAATTAATTAGGCATAGATTTTTGTGCAGATAAGGTGTTTGATGAGATGCTTGTGAGAAATAGTAGTGACCGCGATTGTAGATTGACTCTGTTTTTCGGTTTCTGATTGTGTTTGTTTTGGTTTGGTGACACTAACCTTCAGTATGATAATACTATGTTGGAGAACAAGCAAAAAGAGCTGAAGGGATACATAGCCTACTTCAGTCTGTGGAAACTTTCGTGAATGCTTATGAGGTTTGTGTTTGTGTTTGCATGCCGATTATTAATGCCTGTCAGTTTATGTATGTAGTTCAGGAACTTAATGTGAAGTGTATGTAAACCCTAGGCTATTGTAGACATAATGTAGGAGCCATATATTTTTGGAAGGAATACAGTTCAAACAAATGCTCAATGGCCATGAATGTGGGAGGCAATCACAAAGCTGTGCATCATGAAGATGGCAAAAAGATAACCAGGTTTGGATATGATATTATACGTTGAGATCTCTCTTTTGCATTCCTAACAAACCCAGTCTTTCACATTTATTTGTAATGCTTCTAACTGATGCGCTATTTTAAAAGAGGGAATGACCTGGAGAGTATGACCATAGTTCAATGTGATGCTTTACTGGTTTTCTGAAACCTGTGGTTTGTGTTTTTGTACACTGTCTTCTAATTGTTGAGTTATTTAAGCAACTTGAAGCCTCCTATATGAATTTCAAAACTTGGTCTGCAGATGGGCATGAAGGAAGATAACAATGAAGTCACTTTGAAGACGAGGATTTTATCTCTTGAGCTTCTGCAGGTTATATTAAAGATTATTTGTGATTTTAAGTGCATGCTTTTATTGATAGATGCTTACATACAAAGTAGCTAATACTGTTAAATAACTTGAAAGTTTTATTTAAAAGTAATTTCTTGAACTTATTAAGTATGAGCTTCCTCTTTCTAAGACTATGGATGGAGAAAGGAAGATATGTATAATCCATGAAGAGACTTCCTATTCATTGACTTATATAAGGAGCTTTCCTTTCACTTATTTTCAGTGTTTTTTTTAATAATATGATTTATTACTTGGTCTTTCAGGATTTGTTGGAAGGAGTTGGTCATCCATTTACTAGGAACTTCCATTTTATTGATTCACTGAAAGCATATCTATCAATCTATCATATGCTTTGTTGCTAGCTTCAGTTTCGCCGTCCTCTATCATATTACAGGTTTACATATATTCTTTATCGGATTTAGGTAGAATATTCTATGAGATTTTTGCCTCTGATCATTAGTTTCCTTCCTGCAGTATGCAACTGGAATTTTTTTTAGTGCTTTTGTTGCGGTTTAGAGAAAGTATCAAGGTGAGTCTATGATATATACAAATAGTTACAGAAATTACCTTGACATATTATGTTCTTTACGCCAACAATTTTTATTCAGGGTGAAATATGCATCTTCTTTCCTTTGATAGTTCTCCGGTCCCTGGATGGCTTGGATTTACCCATGAACCAAAAAATGAGTGTCCTTAGGTATTGCCTTTTCTGGTTATCACATTGCTAGTATCTTGAACATGTCACTCTCAGTTTTCACATGGCTAATGTGATCACTATGATTTTGAATTTCTTTTTCTGGTCGTCTAATGAGGTGCGGGATTGCAGGATGGTTGAAAAGGTTTGCAAGGATCTTCAGATGCTTGTTGACATATTTGTGAACTATGACTGTGATCTTGAGGCACTGAACTTGTTTGAGTGGATGGTATAATTTACCTACTGTTTCCCAATGATGTTCTTCATACTTTCCAAATATGGTATTCTTGTACATCTAATACTGCAAGGTATTCTGACTCTTCATTTGGTTACAACTCTATCCAGAATATCTCAAGGGATGCAAAATGCAGATCCAATATGGCTATTGCATCCCAGACTACTTCAATAAAAGGTTCATCTCTTCTGGTAAGTTTAACGATTTACTCCTTCTCAATTTTGGCTAGTTCATCTTATGCTTTCTTGCTGCTATATATTCATTGATGGTAGCACAGGTTGCTGGATGACCTCTTTTTCCTTGACCTTACCAGTGTCTTGTGAATGTGCTTAAATCACTCGTAGATTGGGAAAAGTCATGTGGAGAATCAGATAGAATAAAAACATTCAGTCTCTGGAAGGAGATGCTTCAGCTAAAGAGTGTTGATGTGAAAAGCAGGCAAGATGCAACCATTAACTTTGAGAAGGCAAAAGCTCATAAGTCTACAGTGGAATCTGCCATATTTGAGGTAGAATAAAGTGATGCTGTATTACTAATACTTTTGTATCTCAAGTGCATTTTTATAAATGGAATAAAGAGAGAAAACACCATAATTTTGTTGGTGGTTATGTACTTTTTTGTTTGACGTATAATGAATGTAATGCATTTGTTCGAACATACGTCTTACAGTATTTGTCCAACTTTAGGTGAAAATTCTTAGAAGAGGTTCATAGTCTGATGGTTAGACAATACAACAAGTTATTAGCCTGATGACTAATAACTTCACTAGCCAGTGAATTGGTCAGTGACATGTGTATAACAGTGACATGGTCAGTGATGCATTTCACATAACTAATGTGACATAGATATAACAGTGACTTGGTAAGTGACAGTGATTTTGAGAGTTACATGATTACTGACATGGTCAGTAACTTGGCCAGTGGCATAGCCAGTAACTTGGTCAGGAATTGACAGTTACATGGTCAGTGACGTATAAAACAATGACATGGTAAGTGACATGGTCAGTGACTTTGTCAGTAACTTGACCAATGACATAGCCATTGACATGGCCAGTAACCTGACCAAGAATTAACAGCGACATGGTCAGTGACTTTGCCCGTGACTTGAGGTTAACAATGACTTTGCCAAGGGTTTACAGTGACATAGTAAGTGACATGCAACTTGGCCAATGACTTGAGATTAACAGTGACTTTACCATGTAACTGATCATGTAACTTACCATGTATGTAACTGATCATGTAACTTACCATGTATGTAACTGATCATGTAACTTACCATGTATGTAACTGAACATGTAACTGACCATATCACTTACAATGTATGTAACTGATCAAGTAATTGAACATGTAACTGATCATGTCATTGACTTTGTCATTGACATGGGCAGTGACTTTGCCGGTGACTTGAGGTTAACAATGACTTAGACAACGATTGACAGTGACATGGCCAATGACATAGCCAATAACTTGGGCAGTGACCTCACTAACAGTGACTTGGTAAGTGACAGTGATTTTGAGAGTTACATGATTACTGACATGGTCAGTGACATGACCAGTAACTTGGTCAATGACATAGCCATTGACATGACCAGTGACTTGACCAAGAATTAACAACGACATGGTCAATGACTTTGCCCGTGACTTGAGGTTAACAATGACTTTGCCAAGAGTTTACAGTGACATGCAACTTGGCCAGTGACTTTATCAGTGACTTGGCCAGGGATTTCCATTCACATAATTAGTGACATGTTCATGACTATGACATGGCCAATGACATAACTTGGCCAATGACTTGAGGTTAACAGTGACTTGACCATGTAACTGATTATGTAACTGATCATGTAATTGACCATGTAACTTATCATGTAACTGACCATGTATGTAACTGAACATGTAACTGATCATGTAACTGACCATATCACTTACAATGTATGTAACTGACCAAGTAATTGAACATGTAACTGATCATGTCACTGACTTTGTCATTGGTTCAATTCTTGCTCCTCACCCAGATTCCTCTTGAGGAGATTTCTACTCACCTAGATTCACCTCGAGAGGATTATTCCTCACCCATTTTAGTTTTGAGGTGATTTCTCCTCACACCCATATTAGCCTTGAGAGGATTTCTTCTCACACATATTCGTCTTTAGGGAATTACTTGACTCCTTACCCAAATTTTCTTTAAGAGGATATCTCCTCACCCATATTAGCTTTGAGAGAATTTATTCTCACACAGATTAGCCTTTAGGGAATTACTTTACTCTTCACCCAAATTTTCTTTAAGGGGATATCTCCTCACCCAGATTTCCCTTGAGAAGATTACTCCTCACCCATATTAGCCTTGAGAGGATTTCTTCTCACACAAATTAGCCTTTAGGGAATTATTTTACTCCTCACCCAAATTTTCCTTGAGGGGATATCTCATCATTCAGATTTTCCTTAAGGAGATTACTCCTCACTCATATTGGTCTTGAGGGGATATCTCCTCATCAAGATTTCCCTTAAGGAGATTACTATGAATAAATGCAACATGACTTGGCCAGTAACTTGGTCAGTGACAAGTGTATAACAGTGACATGGTCAATGATGCAATGTGACTTGGCCAGTGACTTAGTCAGTGACTTGTATTGCAGTGAAATGCAATGTGACCTGACCAGTGACATGAATATAACAGTAACTTGGCAAGTGATATGTAATTGCCAGTGACATGTTCAGTGACTTGTCTACTGACTTGTGATCAACCTTGGACATGGTCAGTGACATTGACTTGTTGAATTCAAAAGATGCCAAAAATTAGAATGTGCTGTAAAACATCTATAAAAGTAATGTTTTATTAAGGAAAACTAAACATAACAGTGACATCATAAAAAGATACAAAAAGCTAATTTATTTAATAAACTGGAGTTTACAATTCACCAATGACTTGCATCCTAAGCCCTAGGCAAATTTCTAAAACTCTAAATCTGCAGAGATCCAATTGTGCCTATGTTCCGCAAATATCTTGATTATATGAGCTTTATATTGCAAAATATCCTTGCTGAGTTTCTTTTGAATCCCCTCCTCTTTCGAAAGTTTCTCCATGTAGTTCACCTCTATCTTGAAAAAATCAAGTGCCGGTTGTGATATTTCAAGCCCTTCCTTTCGAACAATGGACACATACCTAGAAGTGTTGTAGAAGAAGAACAATTTAGAGCTTGAGCAACAGACTTTTATAGTAGTTCAAATGCAAGCAAGCATCCTAACTTTACTAAAAGGAAATGTAGCTATAGTACCGTTGAGGATTGAAATTGTCAACTCCAAGGTCCTCATCTCGTAGAAGAATGCGACTATATTGATCAACTATGTCAGGATGTAAGAAACGCTTTGCGAACCACCTAGGCATCAAGAAAGCTATCACTAAGAAACGCATCTAAAATAAGCCAACTTCTAATACAAATGAAATGATTGAAGGCATGAAGATAAGTCCTGTGTACCATTTTGTTTGGTTGACTGCAGACATATAAATGACAAGATCATTCCATTGAAATTGCATCCACTCATCAACGTTACCATCATAATGAAAAAGCATCACAACAAAACCACTTGACAAAAACTGCATTACGGTGTATAAGATCAAACACAAAGCCAATTCAATAGAATGTCAATGCAATATAATCTATTAAATATCACATTCCAACTATGAAAAAGGCATGAAACATCAAATAACATAATTATAAAAATTTCAAATCAGCAACAGTAGTTCATTAGTTCAAGAACCTGGAAACTTTGAAACGTTCTTTATGAGTTTTCATGCCAAAGCCAATGAGTCTAGAAGAAAAAAACTTAGAAATGGATCGAGTTTGGATTAATATTTTGAAGGGATTGAGAGAGTTGGAGCCTTTACTAAATTTGGGAGATTGGAGGGATTGGAATCGAAGAGCCAATGGATCTGCATGAGGCATTTTTTGTGAGAGAGGAGTTGGTTTCTTTACCTTCATATTACTTAAATATCTTCTAGCCTAGATGATCCTACTTGGTGATCAATAGCTAATGCAAGTCCAAAAGGCAACCATTGAAAAAGCTTTTGGAACAATGTTCTTCTAGATAGAAAAAGGCAACAAACCAATCGTTCACAGGGTTTGAAAGAACCACATACATATTTTAACATTTTTGAATTCAAGCTTCAAACTCGGATTCATAGAAAAAGGCAACAAACCAATCAACTTCAAATTCCAAGCATATTTAATGAAGTTCATAGAATTCAATCTCGGATTCAAAACAAAACAGATATTCATCTCCAAAATGATCAAATTCAAAGCTCGATAAGGAGAGAATCAACTTCGATTTCATTTAGAGAAATCGAGCGAGTAAGAATCGAAAATCAAAATCGCTTAAGCTATACGAGATTGAAATTTACCAATCGACAAGGCCGACTTGATCTTCGTAAAGCGAAAGAGTGAGATTTGTGAGAGATATCACATAAACAATAACAATCAAGCAAGGATAGTGCCGAAGGGGCTTTCATCAAATTTCAACAATCAAAGCACCACAGATAGTCAAATTCATTGCTAAACCATCAAAATTGAGAGAGCAAAAATCAGAAAGAGCCTTACATGTGCTTCGAACATGGTTGCGAATCGAACCGATGGACGGTCGGCTGGATTATCACCTCAGCAAAGTACCAGATTCGACACAATCAGCAAAATGGTCTCCGGCGAGTACTTGCGAGCGGAGGTATGATCTTGCGGAAGAGAGAGACATTCCTCTGTGGCAAGTTGAGCCTGGACTCGTCGTGGCCCCAACGGTGACAATGCAGAGGTCGGAGACGTACTGGACGCCATTGGAAAGAGAAAGAGAGCGATTTTGGTTCAGATAAGGGTTCAGATGGGCTTGGATAACCGGAGGGGGGAGAGAAAGAGAGCTGCCGGTGACAGTTTTTGTAATTAAATTTAACTCTAGTGATAGGTCGTAAAGAGCTGACCTTAATTATCATAGGGACATTTATGTATTCTGAATTATAATAAGACACTTTAAAATGACCTATTTTATCATTAGCCCTTAAAATTGTGTCAAATTTCTTGTAGTGTGATACATTTACATACAATGAAAGCTTTCAAAAGAATCACTACTCATAATAGTGTACGGTCACGATAGCTCAAATATCGATTTTTTTGTTGTTTTAGTGACAAGATATTTTGGTAAAGATAAAATTAGAAATTGAGGCCGGAATTACGACATACAAAGCCAATTTTTTTTCACATTGTGCATATTTCTACCAGAAAAATATACGGACAAGATTGAATCTATCATTTTTCATTTTTTGATTTCTTAAATTGCACAAAATTCTTATGTGCCTACTAAAATTGAGTAACTTGTTCATTAGTTGTATAGAAATATATATATATATATATATATATTTCCCAATCAACATGATCATGGAAAAAGAAATTGGTCAAATCAACCGTTGGATATGATGATCGGGATGTTACAGGTACATGGTAAAATTTCTAGCCATTGTCGTCATCTTTTCAATCTTGATCCGCGTGGTCAACCGAATATACATTTATACCTCAAGGGTCAACCCCATCAACACATATGAAATTTGAAAAATTGACCTTTGGATATGATCATTAGAATATTTTACAATTATCGCAAAATTTTTAGCAAAATTTGTTTACGGGTCGACTTCAATCCACTTGGTCAACCTATGTTTTCTTTATAATCCAATATTTATTTATTAGAATCTTCAAAGGACAACACCTTCACGAGATATGAAACTTGAGAAATCAACCATTTGATGAGATTATTTGAATATTCTATGCTTTTTGTAAAAAAAAATTAGTCAATTTCATCATAATTTCAACGTCGACCCACTTGGTCAACCGAAGTAACATTTATAACCATTTGGTTGACTGATGTCATATTGACCACGAACCATGCTAGTTTTTTCATATGGTGTATATAATTGCATGGTGGATACCTATTAAGGGTTGAAAACAAAAATTTTCAAGTCCGAGTTGGCAAATCACAAGAAATACCGATGTGTTTACTAGTGTTGTCTAATTTGCATATTGCATATAAAGTGATGTTGACCTTCAAAAAGTGACGACGCATAGAAAAATGAATCTGGCAAAACCAACGGTCAGATGAGAAGATTGGAACGTTTTGTGGTTGTTGTAAAAAATTTAGTCAATTTCGTCTTCGTTTTAACTTCGATCCACTTGATCAATCATTGTTAACTTTACAACCCTATGTTTATATATTAGATTCCTCAAATGGCAACCCCATCGAGATTAATGAAATTGGAGAAACCAACCGTTGGATAAGATGATTCGAATATTTCTTCCCTGTAGTAAAAAATACAACGAATTTCATCTTTGTTTCAATTTCGATCCGCTTGGTCAACCAAAGTTACATTTATGACCATGTAATTTTCAATTAGTCTTCAACAAGAGTACTCCTCATCAACTCTTAATAAACTAGGAAAACCTACTTTTGGACGCGATGATATAATAAATCAGTCGTTGAATTGTGGTTTAATTCCGTACTCTTTCCAATTAGTTTGGTTTTCATAGTATTTCCGTACTATTTTTCATTTTTGTTTCTCGGATCGAAACAAATTTTAAGATGCCTACTAAGATTGTCTTCCTTCTTCATTGGTTATATAAAACTGTATACCATTTTTCAGTATCAACATGATCGACAAAAAAGAAATTGTTCAAACCGACAGTTAGATGTGATGATTGAGATATTATATGCATATGCTAGAAAATTTAGCCATATTCGTTATTGATTTGACCAGATTTATGTAGTCAACCAAATATATATTTATACCTTCCTATTTACTCATTAAATTTATCCAAAAGCAATTTAATTTAGAGGAGCTTCTAGGTTGAAAATTTGTACAATAATAGTTGACACTCGGCTATTAAATCCCGTGATTGCACATTTTTTGAAAATCGGAGTTTGAATGATTTGTTATTATCGTTTTAAAAAAAAATATTTATAGATGGCTGTTATTAATAGTTGGCCTTCTTAATCAAGGCGAAAATGATGACAAATAGGACTATTTTCACACTGTTCATATTACTGTGCAAATTATATATAGCCAATGTTGAATATTCTAGTGTGGTCAAATTTTTTCATAGATAACCAACAAATATATATCTTCCAAGACCAACGATGTGGAAGAAAAAAGAAATTTGCTAATCTGACTGTTGGATGTGATCATTATGGTGTAAAATGGCTATAAATCTATAATATATAAATTATCCTATTTGGTATTCGTTTAGGTCATGATCCACATGATCAACCGTTAACTATAAAAAAATTCACAAAAAAAAAAAAACGGTGTTCTATAATGCTCGTAACCAAAGTTTTATAATATGTAGGTTTTTTAAGAAAAAAAAATGTGGTCCAGCTTTCTCTATGTAATGCAGTTATATTTTTTTAATAAGTAAAATATTAATGTAATTTATTAAAGAAAAAAAATAACTATAGGACGAAATTGAGGTGGGTCGAATCCACACAGCGAAAATGATATAAATATAATGTTCATGAAAATATTTTGGGAAAATGGTCCATACGGTACCCCGCTTTTTCCTCCTTATAACTTTTAGTATCTGACAAGAAAAAAAAACATCAATACGGTACCTGAGGTTCTTTCCTCGACCAAAGATTGGTACATATGACCGTAACCTCCGTTACGGAGCTTGCCAGCTGGCAATTTTAGAAGGGCATTTTCATCCATTCGTATATTAATTAATTTTTTTTTCCTCCTCTCTCTCTCTCTGTGTTCTTTTTTTTCTTTTCTTTTCTCTCTCTAACCCTCTCTCGACTTCACCCACTCACCACAGTCCTTCTCTGCCCTCATTCACCTCCTGCTCCACCGCCGATTGCTCGCTCCGGCTTCTAGGGTTCTCGATACCATGGTACGCCAATTCGGTACTCAATTTAACATTTCTGCTATTTTTACAAAGAATTTTAGTAGCTATGGTTCAAATTTGAGTTATGTTGGTGGTTTTCTGATTGAGAATTTTTGCCGAAATGGGGAGTTGGATTCTGCTGTTGAGGCATTGGTTTGTATGTGTGCATTGGATGCTTCGGGGCCGCCTTTTGCTGTGTGTAGAATTTTGAGTGCTTGTGTTGATACGAATCGTGTACATGTGATTCTTGATATATATATGGAAAATTGTGTGGACAAGGTTTTGGTGTTTACGAGTTTGTTATGTCAAGGCTTTTGGGCAAAGGTGAAGTTGAAATGGGATTGAATTTTCATTCAGCAGTGATGGATAGAGGTTTTGTGCTTGATGTAGTTGCTTGTAACAAGATTTTGAAGCTTCTTTGTAGAGAAAATCAGAGAGGAGCGGAGGATTTCTTTGATGTGTTACTAAGGGTTGGTCCAGAGCCGAATGTGGTGACTTTTAGCACCATGATTAACACGTACTGTAAAGATCGGAGGTTGGAAGAGGCAATTAAGCTTTATGAGGTTATGAAAGAGAAGGGTATCAATCCGGACTTGGTTGTGTATAGCATTCTTATTGACGGTCTCTTTAAGGCAGGGAAGTTGGAGGAGGGGCATCGACTTTTTTCTGTTGCATTAGATAGTGGGATTAAGTTGGATGTAGTCATCTTCAGTTCTGTTATGGATGCATATGTAAGAACTAGAAATTTGGAAAAGCTAGTGGAGGTGTATAGAAGGATGTATAACGAAGGGATCTCACAGAACACTATTAGTTACAGTGTTCTTATAAACGGCTTGTGTTATAAGTTCTGTTTCTTTGTAGTTTTTGCTATGGAAAATGGATTTGATTTGTTTTATTGTGGAAATGGTGAACTGCAGGAGTCGATGGGCAGCCATGGGAGTGGAGAAGAGGAAGAAGGAGAACAGAGGAGGAAGAATTGAAGAAGGAGAACAGAAATTAGGAAAAAAGAAAAGAAAAAAAAGAACACAGAGAGAGAGAGAGAGAGAGAGAGAAGAGGAAAAAAAATTAATTAATATACAAATGGACGAAAATGCCCTTCTAAAATTGCCAGCTGGCAAGCTCCGTAACGGAGGTAACGGCCATATGTATCAATTTTCGGTCGGGCAAAGAACCTCAGGTACCGTATTGATGTTTTTTTTTTGTCAGGTACCAAAAGTTATAAGGAGGAAAAGACGAGGTACCGTACGGACCATTTTCCCAAATATTTTTATTTCAACTTTCTATAACTAACATATTTTGTTTATTTATTTATGTTGTAGTCTAATTAAAGAAAGGAAAAGACAACTAGAGGAAGAAAAAAAAAAAAAAAAAGGAGAAAACAAACAACAGCATGGTTCGAAACTAGATGGGATAGATGATAAGCTTGTGCCCTACCCACTGTTCCAACCATTGGTGGTGTGCAACATTCTTCCGTCTTGATATTTATCATACCCAAATCCAGAACCCAGATTTCCTTATTCGCCCGTTCATCTTCGACCCCCTTATCTTGAAGCTTTGCAGCAACCGTTGGTACTGGGCACCTATCAACCTTCAGTTGTGGCCATAGGGACTGAGAAATCGAAATCTCTTCCGTCAAGTACAATGATCAGGTTCAAATAATCCCAACAAGAATGGTTATATACCCAACAGCTAGATTTGATTCAGTTGGCCACCACAGCCTTGATAATCACCTCGTCTTCTTCGGTTGCTGGTGGTCTGGATCGCTGGCTTTTCATCAAACACTTTTGGGCAACTTTAGATGAAGCAATCGGAGACAGAACAATCAAAGGCCTAGCCACGAGGAACTTTAGGAGCATCCTCAATCTCTTCTTTGTCATCATCGGCGGCCCATAATCAGACAACCTCCATGTGCCCGACTTCTCCAGCTTCTGACTCCCAGATTTTACCCTGGTTAAATTAGATAGATATTTTACTCATCTCATGGGTTTCTACTATGTTGACCAGATTGTTTTTGAGTTTCAATTCCTTAACGGCGTTAGAATAGTGTTAGTGTCAAATGAATGGCTGGTGCAAATGAATGGCTGAGATTATATATTGACTGTCAGGTCACTTGCACCGTCGGTGCGTAGAATAATTTTTTCTTTTTGCATACCCATCAATCATCGAAGTCCACGACACAACATCCTTACACGGCATTTCCTCGAAAACCTTACAAGCCTCAACCATGAACTCACATTTCGAATACATATCCACCAAGTTACTGCCCACAAACAACTCACAAGCCAAGCCCAATTTCAAAGCAAGAGAATGCAGCTGCCTCCCAATCTCAACCGACCCAAGAACCACACAAGCTCTGATGACACTTGCAAATGAAAACTGGGTCGGGCTCTCCCCAGCACTTCTCATCTGGGAAAAGGCCTTGAAACTCTCCGAGAACCTCATGTTTTGAGAAAACCCAGTTACCATTGCAGTCCAGGAAACCAAGTTTCGGTGAGGCATTTGGTCGAAAAGCTTGAGGGCATAATGGACATGCCCACATTTGGAGTACATGTTGAGGAGGTGGTTGGTGAGGAAAATGCATAGTGGGTAATGAGTGTGTAGGAGGTGAGCGTGGAGCTCTCTGCCTTTGTTTAGCTGCTTTGTTTTTGCGTAGGTTTGGATGACTTGCACCAAGGTGGTCGACTCCTCTTTCAGAATTTGGCCGCCAAAACGGTGCAAGGGCTGAAAACTCATAAAGAAAGGGGTGCAAATGAAATTTTCTGGGAAAGCTTTACATTTCTACAAGAAAATGGAATTGTCAGTGGTGCCCCATAACTATTTTTTGTTTTGTTTTCAGTTATAGAATAAAGAGACAAGGCTGTAAAGAAGAGCTCTATACCACACCAATAAAAGGGTTAAGGGTTAATTAAATATAAACGCATTTTGAGGAATTATTTTCTATAAAATAATTTATTTATTTTTTTAATCAAAAGATAGAACTTTTATAGAGATAAACTCAATTGAGTTTGGTACAATCGTGCTGTAGCACGTCAAGGATACATGTAGGAGCATAGTCCAACCAAACAGTACCTATTTCTGCTTCAAAAGCAAGTGCTGCTAGGCGGTGTGCTACCCCATTGCAAACTCTTGGAGTGTGACATATTTTCACTCCATGTAAACGACTTAAAGTAGATTGAATGTCATCTATAAGTCCTCCATTTGCGAGTAAATCATACTCTGTACTACAAGCTTCATTAATGGCCTCCATGTAGCAACTTTCAATAACCACATTTTGAATCTGGAGGGAAGAGAGAAAATCCACACCTGCACCACTAGCAAGCAGCTCACACTACTTTGGTGATGCAACATGCATTACTGGTTGAATAAAAGCCGCCTTGAATTGGTCATTTGAGTCTCGAAGAACACCTCCAATTCCACTATGGCTTTGGTTTGGAATAAATGCAGCATCTACGTTTAGTTTAAAACCTGTTTCAGCTGGCTTCCACTTATTGTTTTCCATCTTCTTAGAGTGATTTGTCCCACCTTGAGCTTTTTGAAAATCATTCAGCCAAGCAAAGTAGCTGAGACTCAAGTCTTGCGCCATTTGAGCTTTGGCAGACCATAGGACACTATTTCGATTCTTCCATAAGGCCCAGATAACCATCAATAACTTTTCATATATCTCAAGCTTTAGTTGTTGTACTCTTTCAAGCATCCACTCTTTGAAGCTCATATTAGGCAATAAAGACTGATGTAAATTAAAAGGAGGTGCAGATAGGATTTGTGCAGCAAGGAGGCACTTACAGAACAGATGTGAAGTGTCTTCCATATAATGATGACAAAGCATGCATTCTATGGTTCCAGAATAGCCTTTAGTAAGCAATCTTTCTCTTATAGGCAAGAGATTGTTGCATGCTCTCCAAATACAAATAACACCTGTCCTTAAGCAATCCAACAGGCTGATTTCACTGAATAGAACCCTTTTTTTTTCTGGACTCCAAATAAGACGATCTTCACAAGTATGTGTTAGAACCAATCAGTATATACGAACAGTAAGAGTATATATAATCTAAATATAGAACACAAATTGAATATATAATAACAAGTAATCAATTGAAATCAAATAACTTTAATTCGAAATTGAATTCACTAACTTGATCAGATAGAGGCCTGCAGTGCAGTGACCTAAGACAGAAATTCGCCCCTACTTGTGCTGTAGTTTCGGACGTCTATCTAGAGGATACAACTATCTGGTACAAGTTCTTGCACAAGAACTTGACCCTGATGAATTCTACTTTATGTTTCTCAGAATAACTTTTGCAGGAGGAAGAAGAAGATTGATCAATGACGACCGAACCGTCCTTATATAGAAGCCAAGACGAGGAGTTACGTTGGTTGCGTCGGCAGTTGTTTGATTCCATCCGTTGCAACTGTTCGATTTTATCCAAAATTGAACAGTAAAGCAAAAAATAAAATCATATTTAGTCAAACCGATTCCAAGAGGCCCAAGGCCCATCTTTGACTTATATATATATATATATATATATTCATCTTCCTATGGGAAGCCCAATAGGAAAGCCCACCGAAGCCCACATCTTGTACTTGTTGCCCATTTAATTCTTTACATAGGTGTGTCCTTAAAAAGGGTATGATCCTTCAAAATTTCTTCCATGTGGGACTAGAGTCCCACAAGTTCCAACAGTATGTCTTCCAAGTGGTATACACAAAATCTTCTCTGCTATGTTAGGTGAAAATAAAGCATAAACTGATGCAAGAATCCATTGTCTAGTTTCTTCATTGATGAGATCCGCCACTTTTTGAAACTCAGTGTTGGATGGTTGTGAAAAAAATGCCTTGAGAGTGTGCAGGGATCCAAGATCATGCCAAATATGTATTGACTAACCATTCCCTATTTTTCATTGCACTCCAGCCTTCAAAACTAGCCCTCCAGTTAGAATACTTCTCCATGGAAAAGATGGTGAGTCTCCCAATTCTGCTTCCCAAAAGGAATTGTGAGGAAAGTACCTGGCTTTGTATAATCTTGCAATCAATAACTGAGAGTTTGTGACAATTCTCCAGCCTTATTTTGCAAGATGGCTAGGTTATATGCATACAGGATTTTTAACCCCATGCCTCCCTCCTGCTTAGTTAAACACAATCTTTCCTAGCTTCTCCAATGTATTTTCTTTTTCTCATCAATGTCTCCATAGAAAAAAGAAGCGCATAGCTTATGAATATCATCACAAAGTCCTTAGGCAATAGATAACAATTCATTGCATACAAAATGCATTTTCTGGGCTATAGCTTTAATCAAGATTTATTTTCCTGTACAACTGAGTATTTTTGCTTTCCAATTGATGAGTGTCTTTGTCAACTTCTCTTTAATATACTCAAAGATGGCTGTTTTTGATCTACCAACTCTCAATGGTAATCCCAAATACCTGTCATGCTCATCAACTCTCTCAACAACTAAGATGGATGCCAACTTGTTTTGCTCATCCAAGTCAACATTTTTACTAAACACCACACTGCTTTTCTGATAGTTTACTTTTTGACCTGATGCCTATTCATAAGTATCAAGAATGTCATTAAACCTGTAGCATTCGTTATCAGTAGCAGTGCCGAAAAGAAAGCTATCATTTGCAAAAGAAGAGATGATGAAAGGTTAGAGCTTCGGGACACATTCTGAGACTAGCAACGACATTTTGTTGAATTGCATTTGAGATCAAAGTAGACAACCCTTTTGCACATAGAATAAACAAGTAAGGTGACAATGGATCACCTTGCCTAATACCTCTTGAGAGAACAATCATTGATGTAGGTTCTGTAATACCCCGAAAAATCCAAATTAAATTCCATAGATTTTTGGAAATGATTACGCGGTCTCGGGAGCGAGTATGAAGCTTGGAGGAGTTGTGAAAGTAGTTCGAACGATTTTATTTTCGAAATCGAACGTTATTTAGGGGGCATCAAAAAGTGACTTTTTATAGGTATGCAATTTGGGAAAATTTCCTTCATGAAAGTTGTAGAGCTAGTCAATACGATCTCGTGCATATGTGGAACGCAATATTCGGAGTTCGTATGAATAAGTTATAAATTTTTGAAATTGAGATTTTTCTATAAATAGCAGAAAAATCAGAATTTTTCATTAAGGACGAAAAATTCAAGTTTTTGCGTTTTGGCCCCATTTTTCTCCGTTCTCTCTCCTCTCCCACGCGGCCGAACCGCTTGACCCGACCCGGCCCCATCTCTCTCCTCCGGCCTCTAACGCCTCGGACCCGGCCCTCCCTACACTCCCCCCGAGCCGCCCAGTGGCCTGGTGCCACCGCCTTGCTACGCCACTGTCCCTATACTCGGATCGAAGACACCCCAGCCGTGCGAAACTAGACCCGGCCGGAAAACCCATTTTCCGGCATCTTCTCGGCCGATCCTTCTCATTTTCGTGATCTCCTCCTCCCCCTGATCATCCTCATATCCTCCTTGCAGGACGATTCTGAGTGTGGAGCAAAAGATCAAGGTTTGAAAATCAGCGGTTCTGGTTGGATCTGGAATCAGATCAGACGCACCAGATTAATCCAACTTCAAAGCTTGATCTAGGACGATCTAGACCGAATCTCGCTTAGCTCCAGGTATGAAAGTTCATCAACCCTTCATTTTGAAGAAGTTTGTAGTTGACAACTTTCGCATCGGAGGTGGTTGACTGCCGAGTTGACCACCCACTGACCACCGCTTGTGGCGGCGCGTCGGACCATATTTTGAGTTTGTATTATCTGGACGACGATCTACGCATCCATACGAGCATTTTGATATATCACAAGGTTATTTTAGAAAAAGTTGATAAATAGTGGATTTACGTTTTGACGTTACTATTTAACGTTTTTACGTTTTATCTTCGGTTTACGATCTGCGAAGATCACACCATCGGTTTTACTTCAAATTTTAATATGTTGATCGTATGACTGTCCCGATGACTTTGTGAGGTCACGGGCGAAGATCCGACAATTGGATCTTCGTATAATTGTAAAACAGAAATTCGGAAGGCGATTCGTGAGAATCCGACTGTCGGATTTTCATATAAATCGGAGGAGATGTTTGTAAGGACGATTCAGGAAGATCCGACCGTTGGATCTTCGTGATAATTTTGGAGGATGATCCTAAGGGCGATCTGTGAGGATCCGACCGTTGGATCATCGTTTAATTTTGATCTGACTGTTGGATCGTCTTTATTTTAGAATCTGACCCTTGGATCGTCGTTTAAGTTTATTTCGTGTTTCGATTACTAAGCAAAGACCGTACTTGATTAGGTACTTGACGGTTTGAGTTGACGAGCGTTTGGAATATTGTTATATTTGACTTTTTAGAAGACGCAGCTGGATTAGAGGTGAGTAAACCTCACGTGGTTCATATTACGAACCGAATAAATTTAATTACTTTATTTTTGTCGCAATTGTGTGAAAATATTTGTGGAATAAATATTTGTTTTAAATCATATGGACTTGATCAACTACGGTCCATATGTAAGTAAAATGATTTTATTATACAAATGAATTTCACGGTTTTTATGCTTGAACTATAGTTGGTATTAGTGGTCATCCCTGAGCGGATGATTATGTATATATATATATATATATATATATTTACGTGGAATATATATATTGATTGACGTGTGATTGGTGTGATGAAATGATTGAGAATGGATTGGATATTATTCAAGCTATTAATCTCCCATTTAATTGTAGGGCTGGGCGTCCGGACCCGAAAGACCGAGGGCCCGACCCGAACAGAGTGAAAAAGCCCGAATCAGTTCGGTTTTAGAATTGAAATTCTCGGTTCGGTCTAAAGCCCGACTCGAATTGAAATTTTCGGTTCGGTCTCGGGTTCCATATTTTCAGGGCCCGAAAGCCCGAACCGACCCGAATACTGTAGCACATGCCACATGTCAGTCTATGATTGGGTGTTAAAATAATAAGTTAAATATTAAAAAAAATAATACACAACCCTAAACCTAAAGGCCTCCGTGTCCTCCAGTGAGTCCAGTCCACTAACTCGACACTCGACAGACGACAGCCTCCTCTCTTTGCTTGCCCCAAATCTCCCTCAGTCCCTCTCACTCTCTCAGTCCCTCCTCTCTTTCTCTCTCTCTCTCTAGTTTCTCTCTCTCTCTCTCTCTCTCTCTCTCTAGATCGAAAGGGCGGCTCGCAAGTTGGAGACGTTGGTATTGGATTTGAGCTTGAATTGGATCGGCGGAAGGAAGACCCAGCCAGCCATCCGGTGTGTGGAATTAGGGTTTCGATTTCGTTTTTGGTGGAGAAAATTCTGATGGGCGATCTAGGTTTTCGCGATTGATAAGGGAATTGGAAGGGTGTGGATTGATAAGGGAAAATCATGGTGAGTGTTCGATCTATGGTGAGTGTTGGAATTGAAGGCGCGATCGGGATTGGGGAAAATGCAAGGCTATGCATGGGAGGGGAGATGAGGAGAGGAAACGGAGTCGGCACATGTTGACAAGCTCCGGCCTGCTCCGGCCTGGGAGCTAAGTATGAGTTCTTAGCTCCGACCTGCTCTATATGAGTTGTCTCGATCTCCGAATATCGAAATCCTCCTCCGCTCTCTCTGTCATGGAATCAAAACTGAAGGTCAAGGCTTGACCGTTACTTTTTCTCAACGTCTCTCTCTCTCTCGCTGTGATCAAAGCTTCTTCTTCTTCTTCTCTGCTGTACATACATGTACATTTGCAAGCATAATTAGCTATAATGGGTCACGCTCATTGTACCGCCAAAGGTACTAATTCCAACTAAAGGAATGACATGCAGACACACCGCTAGGCGGGCTACAGCCTTAGCGTCGGACCACCTCCAGATCACCGCCGACGGGCCGCCACACGCCATGCCAAGATGGCATCAGAAGCTTCTGAAACTGGGAACTGAATCATATCAGTCCCACATCGAAAACAAAGAGAATGTCAACCTCTTCCTCACCTATAAAAGGTTCTCTCATCTCTCCTCATTAAAGACGCATTCAATACTTACCTACTGTTACTTCGTCAACATAAATACATTGACTAACTTAGGCATCGGAGAGTTGAAGACCGCCCGGCGCGGTCTCCCTCTGACGCCCATTGTATTTTACTTGACAGGTAACGGGAGCCATGAGAACAACACAAATATCGATCCGCCCATCGGATCAGCGTTAACTAAGGTCCAGCTACCGCTGGACTTTTAGATATTAACATCTGCTATACCCAGGTATTCGCTTCTTCTTCTTCTTCTCTCGCTATGACTAATCTGTGTTCTGCAGTTCATTTGGTAGAATAGTCTTACCAAAGCTGGGTTCTTTTTTCTTTTTCTTTTTTTAATCTGTGTTCTGCAGTTCATGTGCTATCAAGGTTTTATCTGTTAAAACTTTTAACTTACGCTTAATCTCTGGAGGCTAAACAAGTGACTAATCAACAACTCTCGATTCCGGAGTTTCATTAATAAATAGGACTATAGAATTTTCGAAGCTTAAACCAAATTGAGGATAATGACTACTGAGTATTTTGGTTCTTGTTATGGGGCTTAACTGCATCATTAAGTAAATGGACATCTGGAAAATGAATGATAGTGATTAAGAACATGTAGTGCTGGGATATTTGCATTAGATGGTAGTTGGGTTTTTTAGGTGACCCAACTTGCTTTTTGGATGGTGTTGCTTGTTTGGGGACTCTAAAAAGCAAACTTGTCTAGTACTAGTAGCATCATTTCTGTGTTCATATTCACTTCAACTTGACTACCTAGTACCTAGAATTGATACTCCATGTCATATGAAACTGTGTTATATGAAACTGTGTTATTTTGAGGACTATGATCCTGAAGTAAGCAGTTAATGCCTATGTGTTGCTGATTTTCATCGTATGTTATCATGATGATGATTTATTATTTAATCTCATTTTACATCCTCCCTTTTCATTTTCCTTTATTACTTGCTTTGATTCAATAACTGTGTGGCTTGCAGGGTTCTACTCTACTTTTTGGTGGCTCTGTTTTCTTGTGATTAATGTTTACAATTGAAAAGGATTTGATTCGAGGCCGGCATAGTCCCAGACTCCCATCTGTATCCAGTTTGATTTCAAAAGGTATGTGAATTGGATTTATCTAATTGTGTTTAATTGACTTTCTAGCAGTCATGTTTGGTTTTTGATATTGGTTAATTACTTAATTTACTGGTTATTTTTTTTTTTCAAATATTTCTCTATAATGACACTGCAATGGTTATACAGTTATACTTTTGTGGGACCATGTTCTTAAACCAACCTTCTTTGTGACTAAAATATAAAGAAAAGTTAACTGTAATGATATTTGTGCAGCTTCATATAGTTTCTGCAATTAACAATTCCTTGTTTACTATTTGTGCAGGCCATTGAATGTGTATTTAAAGTTGTCATAGTCATAGCATTACATGGCTTCTCCTCAGAATTCATCCCACAGTTCCGATTCCAATTCATCCCAAAGTTTTGATTCCAATTCCAATTCAAAAGCCATTGCTCTTCCAACACCAACTGATGCTTCAAGGGTTCAGACGATTCCCAAAACATTCAAAGCCTCAAAGAGGAAGGCTGGTGTGAAGAGAAAACATGGTCAAGCTGCAGCTGCTGGACCGAGCAATGCTGGAGATGATGAAAAAGAAGAAGCAAAAGAAGAAAAACCTGCTGGAAGATCTTGGGTGTGGTTGGACTTCAAGAAGATTGAGAAGCCTCAGTTCGAGATTAAGGATGGTAAGAAAGTTCAAACTTGTGTTAAACAGAGAGCTAAGTGCAATTACTGTGGAACTGATCTTGCATCTGATACTTATGGAAATGGAACTAGTTCACTTAGGAGACATATACTAGAAGTGTGCAAAAAATATCCGGGTAGGGTTGATTTAGAAAGTGGGCAGCAGGTATTAAGTACTGGTGGCACTAAGGAGTTGGTGATGGTGAAATGGAGTTAGGAAGCTTGCAGGGAAGCAGCCTGCAAGATGATAGTAATGGATGAACTGCCTTTCAGTTTCATCGAAAGGCTGGGGTTTAGATACTTTTGTAGTGTAGCTGCACCTAGGTGGGATGTGCCTTCTAGGAGGGTTATTGTGAAACTGTTTCTGTCCATGTATAAAGCAGCCAGATTAGAGCTGAAGAAAGAGTTAAGGAATCATTGCCTTTGCTTGACCACCGATACATGGACATCAGTGCAAAATATCAACTACATGGTGGTGACTGCCCATTTTATTGATGCTGGTTGGACATTGCACAAAAGAATACTGAATTTTAGGGTAATTCCTGATCATCAGGGCAATAGCATAGGGAAGTTGTTGGACGCATGTTTGCTAGATTGGGAAGTTGAGAGAGTGTTGACAATTTCCGTTGACAATGCAAGTGCAAATAAGGTTGCAATTGAGTACGTTAGGAAGAAGATGTTAGGCTGGGAGAAACAGCCTGTTCTTGGAGGCAAGTACCTGCATGTTAGGTGCCTTGCACATATTCTGAACCTCATTGTCAAATCAGGCCTAAAAATGATGGAGAAATCAATTGCTTCAATTAGGAATGCAATACGCTATGTTCGGAGCAGTTGACAAAGACTTGAAGTTTTTGAAAAGTGTGCAGAGAATGAGAAGGTTGAGTCGAAGAAAGTATGCATCCTTGATGTGCCAACAAGGTGGAACTCTACCTTTATAATGCTAGAGACTGCTTTACAGCTGCGAAAAGCCTTTGATAGAATGGCTGATGAGGAGGACAGCAAGTACACTCGCTACTTTGATGAGGAAGAAGACATCGACGGTGAAGTGGATGAGCTGCAAGTTGTTGGAGGGTCTAATTCAAGGAAGAAACAGAAGACAAAAAGGGTGGGGCCACCGGTTAAAGAGGACTGGGAAAAGGCAACAGTTTTTGTGAGGTTTTTAAAGGTCTTCTATGATGTGACAATGAGGATTAGTGCCTCAAATCACCCAACATCATGGAAAGCTTTTCATGATATAGTGGCCATCAAATCGGAGATCGATGAATTGTTCAATAAACCGTATGATTTCACTGGTTCAGAGACTGAAATGATCTTGTTCGATATGGCTGTGAAGATGAGAGGGAAGTTTGATAAGTATTTTGGAAGCTTGGAAGACTGCAATCAGCTTTTATTCATTGCCTTGGTGTTAAACCCAAGGTTCAAGATCAGAAACTTTGAAAGTATCTGCAATAAGTGGCTGAAAATGAAGTCCGATGACATTAAGAAGAAGTCTGCCGAGGTTAAAGAGCTTCTAGTGGCCCTTTGTGATCTGTACAGCTCCTCATTGATGTCTTCAAAGGCTGGAAATGGAAAAGCTAGGCGTGGAGAGAGCTCAATTAGCCAAGGCAGCAAATCCAGCTCCCAAAGGACGGTTGAGCCTACTAGAAAAATAGCTGACATGGAACAAGATTGGGAGAAAGAATTGGAAGACTCCGACGAAGCTGTTGTTGCACATGAAGTGGATAGATACTTATTGGACCCGATTGAGAAGCCTGCAATTCCTCATAAGTGGGATATATTGGAGTGGTGGAAGTTGAATGGTGCCAAGTATCCTAATCTTGCTGCCCTTGCCAAGGATGTTTTGGCAATACAAGTGAGCATAGTGGCAAGTGAGTCTTGTTTTAGCACAGGCAGAAGGGTCATTGATCCCTGTAGGAGTTCTCTAACTCCCAAAACGGTGGAAGCATTGATATGCTACCAAAATTGGATCAGATCCGAAAGCATCCACAACATTCAATATGTTCCTAGTATCGAGGACATTGAATTTTATGAAAGTGTGGAGGATGGTATGATTTTTATTTTTGGAATGGCTGCGTTGTTAATTTATTTCAAGTTTATAATGCAATGTAGTAATGTCTACCAAAATTGGGACAGTTCTTGCAAATAAACTTTGTACTTTTGTTGTTTTGCAGAACATGCAAGGGAGGAAGGTGCTAGTACAATTGATCAGCCTGAAAACCCATCTACGTCTAAATCATCTAAAGCTTCAAAGAATTCAAGGGTAGGTAATGCAGGCAAAAGTAAAGCAGCAAAATAAGGTACTGCCCCAGTTATTCTTTAGAACTGTGCATTTCTGCATTTGGTTGAGCCTACTGCCTTAAGTTAGTTAATGTTATGCAATCTGCCCCAGTTTTTGTTTAAAACTGTCAACTGTGCGTTTATGCATTTAGTTAACACAAAAGGGTGCGTTTATGCATTTAAAACTGTGCGTTTATGCTTTTTTGTTCTAGGCTGAAATTAGTTTAATGGAACTGTTCTAGGCTGAAACTGTTGGTTAGTGATGATATTGGATTCATGGATTGTTGGTTAGTGATGAACTGATGATATTGGAACTGTTCTAATGGAACTGTTGGTTAGTGATGATTCATGCGTTTAATGGAACTGTTCTAGGCTTTTTCAGTTAATGGAACTGGGTTTCTCAGTTACTTTTTCTGTTTCTCTCTTCAACTTTGTAAATTGATCAGCTTTCAAATGTGAATGCAGAGCTGCAAGTTGGAGTTGTCATGGAGTTCTAGACCTGTTGAGCATGGGAGCCGGCCTAGCAACAATTTGTGATTTTGTGCAAAACGGGAGGATTGTGTTCATGTTTCTGTTGCAGTTGTAGTACCATTCAAACTTTGAATTTCAAATGATTGAACACATGGTTGAAATGATTGAATAAGTTGGATTGTTTTCTGTTGGACAATGGACAATGTATTTGTGAGTTTGTGACTTTGTGTTGTAAACTATATAAATTTGTAATAATGCATGATTACTGTTATGTTAATGAGATAATTGGATATGCATTCTAGTCTTCCAGGTGCCAAAATGAGTGGAAAATGACAGGGTGCAGAATTGTATTTAGAAAACAGGGAAAACAGGCAAACATTCGTGAACTGGAAATTGGGCCCGAAAAAAGCCCGAAAAGCCCGAAAGCCCGAACCGGTTCGGTCTCTGTCGGTTTTCATTTCAAAAAAAGCCCGAACCGGCCCGAACCGAAATTCTCTGTCTCGGTCTCGGTTTTACTGATTTTTGGGCCCGGCCCGACCCGAGCCCAGGCCTATTTAATTGTTGAATAATGAAATGTTGATCATGTGGTGTGAAAGTTATTTTATATGCCCAATTGTGAATGTGTGGAAATTGTTTTAAGAAATAAAGATTTGTTTTGAAATAATATGAACTCGATCGACTATGGTTCATAGGGCTGCGGCTCACAGGTAAGAAAATGAATTTAAGTATAAAATGAATTTACTTATTCGTGTTATACAATTATGTTACTTATGTTTTCATATGAGGATATTCCTAAGTATATGTCTCTTTATGTGGGTGTACATATACATATATTACGATCTATAATTCATAAAGATTGTATTTTGTGAATTTGATTATGTCTGAAAAGTACAATTGTGAAGCCGGGTGTTACCTACTACCCCGTGCTTAAGTGAATTACTGGTAAATGTGTTTTGGTGTTATGTGGAAGTTAAGCTGTGGGCCCTAGTCCTTTCAGATAGTGCACTATTATACTCTTAGGAAGGGTGCTTACTTTGAGTATACATACTTTGGTAGTGTCCTTGGTATGCTGCGGCTTACCCGTGCTTTGGTATTATGGACCCTAGCACTTGGATTTATGATTTGTTACCAGTCAACCTGGCTTTCCCGTGTTTTGGTATTATGGACCCTAACATGTGGATTTATGATTTGTTACCAGTTAATCCGAAAATTCACTAAAAAGAGAAGTGTACTTATATTATTTTGATCAAATATCTATCTATGATATATTTTTAATATGTGAAGGTGTTAGTAAAAAGAGAATCAAGCATGTATTGCTTTAATGTTATTTCACATATTAATGTTGCAATATTTGTTGGTTGTGATCAGTCAGAGTTCTAGTCTGTCTGTCAAATGTTGAGTTTTAAAAGAGAGTATCGAAAAATACTTACTTTTATGTTTCTGTGATTTTTAGAGTTACCTTGTGAGTGTGTTGATTGTTTACTTGAGTTATAAGAATTGTAATTTAATCAATCAACAGTTCTTTCTTGTTTACTCATACGGGCTGTCAAAAGCTTACTGGGTTTTGTGTTGTTGCAATTCCCGGTACACTATTTAAATTGTGTAGCGGGTAATCTCACAGGTCAGGAGAATCAGGGTAGTTATCGTGCGGTTTAGAGTATTAGTATTAGATTTACAGCATTTGTTTTTGTGAGGAGAATTATACTCATTTGAGCTTTACAATTTGATTTGGTGAGAGTGTGCTGTAATAAGTAACTTGAGGATTTGGTTTATGTAATATTAAGAGGTGTAAGGTGTGGTTGTTTCTGAGAAAAAAATTCAGAACGTTATTTGTATTGTTATTAATCATGTTCCGGATTTGAATCCTTAATTCAAAATTCGGGGCGTGACAGGTTCACCCTGAATGAGAATGGAATAAGTCACTCGTTTGATGCAGCTCAGAATCATTTGAACCCAAGAAGAATGAAAACCCAACTTTAGAAGCATTGCTTGAATAAATGGCCATTCCAACCGGTCATGAGCTTTACTTATATCATGTTTCAAGGAGAAGAAACCAGTTTCTTGGTTTCTAAGTTGATGCATGAAGTGAGCTACTTTTGTAGTCACTAGTGTGTTATCAGAAATTAGTTGACCTGGAACATATGCACTTTGCAAAGGTGAGATGATCTCAGGTAGAAACCTCTTTAACTTGTTAGCATGCAACAACCTTGGAGGCAATTCTACAGATCACATTACACAATGCAATTGGTCTGAAATGTGCAGCAACTTTGGGAGATTCATTTTAGGTATCAAACAAAGATAGGTATAATTAGACTCCTGCCATAACTCACCCTTCTCCAGAAAGTTCCTAATTGCAGTACACACATCCATGTTAATAACATTCCAATACTTTTGAAAGAAGAATGGTGATACCACCTGGGCTAGGACTTTTAGAAGGATGCATTTGAAAGAGTGCTATTTTGATTTCCTCATCATTATAGGGCTGCAGAAGACTTTCATTCATAGCTTCAGTGACCTTAGTTGGTGTAGCATCAATCACATTCTAGAGTGCCATATTGTCACAACCATCAGAGGAGAAAACAGATTGGAAGTAAGAGAGTAATAAACTTTGAATTTCTACAGGTTCAGACCGCCACTGCCCCTGATCATCATTAAGTCCCCTGACGGTGTTTCTTATTTTCCTATTGCTTGCATTACGGTGAAAGAAAGCAGAATTTTGATATCCATCTTGAAGCCAGATTGCTCTCGATCTTTGTCTCCAGTATTTCTCTTGCTGGGAGAGTAACTGACTATACTTGGCATGCAAGATTCTTTGCTCTTCATACTGGTATGGAGAATAGAGCAGTTTCATAATGTCATTAAGCTTCTCTTGAATCACCCTCATCTCTACTTTTTTCTTGTCAAAGTCATTTTTATGCCATTGAAGGAGCTTCTGGCCAATGGATTTGAATTTGAAACTCACTTGTTGTAAGACATTACTTGTGGTAGGCAGTGCCTATTCCTTGTGAATAATGTCAGTGCATTCTTCATTTCCATGCCACATCTCCTCGAAGCAAAACAACCTGTTCACTATTCTATTTGGTATCTTTTCAGCACTAACCTCCACTAGTAGGGGACAGTGATCCGATTCAGAAGGGTTTAGAGTAATTAACCTACTAAATGGGAACATACTACGCCACTGCATGGTTTGAAATCCATGGTCTAGGCGCTCCTTAGTAAACTTATTACTCCATGTGAATCTACTTCCCACAAACCCAATATCCACAAATCCACAATCTGTCATAGTGCTTCGAAATACCTCCATTGGCGCTGCAGCACGTCTGGTCCTCCCGATTTATCTGCTTGAGACATAATCTCATTAAAGTCACCCGCCATAAGCCATGGGAGATTACAAGGCTTAGCAGCAAGGGATTTGATAAGGTCCAAGTTTGCGTTCTTGCATCAAGCGCAGCAAAACCATATATACCAGTGAATCTCCATATTGTGTCACCTGGCGTGCCAATCATGACATCAATATGATAAGTAGATGATGAACAAAATTCAACATGTGTATCATCATTCCATAGCAAGGCTACCTGTCGAGAGTCTCTCTGTTGTGAAAAGCAAATGTTATCCTTGAAACCTAGCTTTCGAGTAAGCGAGTCAATTAGGGTTGTTTGTGCTAGGGTTTCTGCTAAAAAGATACGGGAGGGTTTACGAGCCTGGACCAGATCGACAAGTGCTCTCTACGTTTCAATGTTTACTGTTCCTCTACAATTCCACACTAGAATGAGGACACTGCTAGAGTTTGGATGTGGTGGACGTAGACGATGCTTAGGGTTTTTCTATAAAATGATTTTATAGAGTATTCAACGGTTTTATTGTGTTTAAAATTCAGACTGGTACATCGGCTTTCTGAAACTCACAAATCAAAAAACTACATCGAACTGATAAAAATTAAGTGAAATCAAACTAAACAAATGCTTATTGTGGTTTTTTTTTTCTCCTTTTTATTATTATTATTATTTTTTTATCAAATCAACTACTCAGATACAACAACTAGCCTATTGTGAGTCAAGCTCACGATTTCTCACTTATAAATATGAGACTTATGCCACCAGACCAAATGGTAATGGACCTTATTGTACAATTTTTGACCAGTACTAAAGAAAATCGACAAAAATCAAACTAAACCACAAGAATATAATTAATAAATATTTATTAGTTTTCAATTTCTATTGTAGGTTCTCATGCACTAAACTATCATCTCTGACTTTAACTATTCTCAGCTTTGAATGTGAGTTACTCTATTTCCTTTTTTACCTTTTTTTTATGGATCTAAATTTTATATATATTTTTTCCAATGCATATTAATTAAAATATGTAAAAGTAATAATGGGATTGGAATGGTCTACTCATTTCATTTCATAACCCCTTTATATAAGGAGAGAATTACAATGGAAATAACAATTACAATAATGACATTAACTACTGATTGATTCGTAATCCATGCTGATTGATGTTAATCGGTAATTGCTTGATTCCCTCTCCGTCAATCACTTTGACGAAGGCACACAATAAGTTTTTCCTTTAACACTCCCCCTTGTGCCAAGTCAAAGATGAAATGGTGCATGAGTTGTTGTCTCACTAAAAACCTTGCCAAGTAACAATAAAAACCCTGTGGGACAAAAATAAAACTTGGTCGAAGGAAAAGAGCACAACGCAACTTCTACATTTGAGAATGACATGTGTGTGTTAGACTCCCCCTGACGTCTACACCTCCCCCTGATACTTACATTAATCTAGGGAGCTTGCAAAGTCTTCGCATTCCTATGTTTTTCACATGTTTCTCAAATGTGTCCTTAGCCAATGATTTGGTGAACAAATCTGCCACATTCTCCTCAGACCTTACTTGATTCATTTGAATCTTGAGGAGAGTCTGTTGGTGCTGATTGTAGGACAACTTTGGCGATATGTGTTTTGTGTTATCACCTTTAATATAACCTAGCTTCGATGTAAGCTGCATTGTGTTCGTAAATACAAGTAGGCTCTTCAGTGGTAGAACTTAAACCACTAGTCCCTCGAATATGTGCAATGATAGTTCTTAACCATACACACTCAAGAACCGCTTCATGTATAACAATGATCTCTGAGTGGTTCGAGGAGGTAGCCACAAAGGTTTGCTTGGTTGATCTCCAAGATATCGTTGTGTTCCCATTGGTAAATACATAACCAGTTTGGGAACAATATGTGGGTCAGATACGTATCCAGCATCAGCAAAACCGACCAAAACGTCATTTGGCGTTTTAGTGTAGTGAGTGGCGTTTTCGCCATCAACATTTCCTTTAGGGATTGCAGTTCCATCTGCGGTCCCTCTTGTCTCTCTGCAGGGAAAGAACAATCACAAGCCAATGGTTCCTTTTAGGTATCGAAAATGTTCTTGATACCATTCCAGTGACGCTGTGTTGGCGCTGAGCTAAATTTAGCTAACAAGTTCATTGATAATGCAATGTCTGGTCGAGTAAATTGGACTAAGTACAATAATGCGCCTATTGCACTTAAATAGGGAATTTCAGCTCCCAATACTTGTTCGTCATCTTCCTTTGGACGAAATGGATCTTTCCTTGCATCCAAACTTCGACCGATCATGGGAGTACTAGCAGGATGTGCTTTGTCCATGTTATATCGCCTGACTTTTGGACATATGCAGACTGGTGGATTAACATTCCACAAACTCGGTGTTCTAGTTCACGACCTAGATAGAATCGAGTTTTCCCAAGATCCTTCATCTCAAATTCGGATTTCAAGTAGCTCGCGGTTTCTCTTATTTCATCAAGAGTACCAGTTATGACATATACTACTACAATTTGCAAATCCGGAACTTGTTTTCTTTATGAATACGCAGGGGCATAATTCATCGTTCTTATATCCCTTCCCAATCAAGTAGTCACTTAGACGGGTATACCACATCCGTCTGGATTGTTTCAATCCATAAATGAGCGTTTCAACTTAATTGCAAACGCACTCTGTGGTTTAGAGTCACTTGACTTGGGTAATGTAAGGCCATCAGGCACTTTCTTATATATCTCTGAATCTAGATCCCCATAGAGATATGCAGTAACCACATCTATGAGCTGCATTTCCGGTCCTTTGGAAACTACTGAGCTAACTAAGTAGCGGAACGTTATAACGTCCATTTTGGGAGAGAATGTCTCCTTGTAGTCAATTCCAGGGCGTTGTGAGAAACCTTGCGCCACAAGGCGAGCCTTGTACCTTAGGACTTCATTCTTCTCATTACGCTTTCTGACAAAGACTCATTTATGTCCTACAGGCTTTACACTTGGTGGGGTTAGCACTACCAGACCAAATACCTGTCTCTTTGTCAGAGAATCTAATTCTACCTGGATTGATTCATTCCATTTAGGCCAATCTGCTCTTTGTTGACATTTTTCAACAGAGCGTGGTTCGATATCATCGTGCTCTATGATTCCTTGAGCAACAGTATATATCATCAATGTGTATGGAAGATCTTTCTATCAACTCATACGTACTCTCGTAATCCTTTGAGATTTCTTTGTTCTCTGGAATCATTTCAAACATCGGAGCGTCTTCCAGTATTGATTCATGGACATAACTATAATCAGAGACAATCTCATGAGAGGGATTCTATACATTGATGATTGGTTTGTGTCTTACTCACCCTTTTCTTCCTTGGGTGAGTGTCAATCGAACCAAGTGACCTCCCCCTCTTCCTTGGGGAGCCACGGCCTCAACCACACCTCCACTAAGTGCGGTTGTAGTGCCTCTATCTGCGGCATCGTGCCCCTTATTGGGGGCTTCTAACCTTGCAGGCACATTTGCAGCTGGTATATGTGATCTCATCACTTTTACGATATCAGTAAACGCATCAGGCATCGAATCTGTTACGTTCTGAAGATCGATTATTCTTTTCACTTCACTTTCGCTTTATGAAGTGCGGGGATCAAGATGAGACAGAGTGGGGACAAACCATGACAATTCCTGTCGTTCCCTTGGAAAATCCTTTTTTCTATCTCCCCCTAACGACGGGAAGACTGTCTCATCAAAGTGACAGTCCGCTAATTTAGCGAAAACGAGATCGCCTGTCAAGGTTTCCAAATAGCGTATAATTGTTGGGGATTCGTATCCAACATAAATACTTAATCGTCTCTGAGAACCCATTTTGGTGCGCAGTGGGGGCGCAATAGGAACATATACTGCTCAACCAAATATGCGTAAGTGTGAAATGTCAGGCTCATATCCAGTTACCAACTGGTACGCAAATAATGGTTGGCTAGCTGTGGGTCTGAAACGAATAAGTAAAGCTGCGTGCAATATTGTATAACCCCATGCAGATATGGGCATGTTGGTGCGCATAACCAATGCCCTAGCCACCAGCTATAGCCTTTTGATGGTGGCTTCTACGAGACCATTTTGTGTATGCACATGGGGTACAGGATACTCTACATCAATCCAAATAGATATGCAATAATCATCAAATGCTTTTGATGTAAACTCTCCAGCATTATCAAGCCTTATAGACTTGATAGGGTGATCAGGGTGGTGAGCCCTCAAACGTATAATCTCTGCTAGGAGTATTGCAGCATTTCTTGTGGACAATAAAACGACATGTGACCAGATTGTCGAAGCATCCACCAGAGCCATAAAGTACTTGAATGGTCCGCATTCTGAATGTATAGGTCCACAGACATCTCTTTGTATCCTTTGTAAGAATGGAATGTTTTGTTTTGTATCTTTAGCATAGGAAAGTCTCGATCCTGTTTTTGCTAAAGAGCAGGCTTTGCAAAACGAGTGATGTACCTTTGAAATAGTCAATGAGGCATAATGGGAGGGAGGTAGTGCTTCTGGTACTTCAGAAGGCAATGATTGCATTTGAGCAATACCGAAACCGACACCTTACAGTGTGGCGGATTTTTCTCCCATTATTTTTTTTTTCACTCGAAAGAAGGGATGTCCATGTGAGTTCTTGAAAAAATATGGATTATCATGTTACGACCTCGGTGCCATAGGCGGTCATGCAAAAGCCTGTATAAGTCAGTGTCCCACATTTCATTGTTGGTGACAGTATAGGGTTCAATGATCCGAATCGTAGTGAGGTACAATCCACTAAATTGACTCATAAGTTTCTCTAAGATGTGTTTCCTTCCACAGTCATTAGATGTAATATCAAGGTATTCAGTTCCATTCTCACGGTGTGTTTTTACTGGATAATCGTTGGCACAAATAGCTTTGAAACATTAACAAAGTTCGATTAGCTCTTGGTGCATATAGAGCGTCTGTGACTTGAAATGTTGCGCCATTAGGCAACAAAAATTTGGCAGTTCCTCGCCATTTTATTAGTTTTGATAATCCAATCATCGTAGTCACAGAGGAATTATAAGCTATTGGTTCAATGAATAATTGCCTATTTCTTAATATTGTGTGGGTAGTCCCACTATCATCTAAGTACTCAAGTTCTCCTCCATTCATTCCTACAAATAAATGGGAGGTATTTAGAAAATATAACTCATATTCTTTAGAGTATTTCTATTTGCGTATAATGGTATTCTTTTCATTCTAATAATTTTTCTCTAGATGTATTGCTTTACATCTTTATAGTGCTATGTCGAACCATGTAAATATGTGTATAGTAAATAAATTTGAATAAATTCAGTCTTCAGAATAACATTCAAAATTTATTAATAAGCCAACGATAATCAAATCAAGGTCTTGTTCAGAAATCTTATTCATCAATCCATGATTGAAAATAAACTTTAAGACCAAACAATAGTCTAATTAAAAATGAGGCATTATGCCTTCACAACTGTCTTTGGAAAATAAAATGAATAAAGCAGATCAGTCAAGATTGAGAGCATCCATTGACTTAGCAAGTTCCTCTTTGCCATTGGAGTCTACAACTGTAAGGTTGACGTCTAGGTCATGACCTCCTTCTTCCATATAGTGAGCCTCTTGTTCTTTAGACTCTCTATATCTCTTGTAATTGGCTGCTACTCTGTTGTTTGCTTGGCAGTTCTTGTACCAATGCCCAATGAATCCACACCTATAGCATGGTTCATTGTCAACTCTTTCCTTTGGCATCTTGTTTCCATGATCCCCATGTCCCTTTCCACGTGGTGCATTGTTGCCACGTGGGTAGGGATCAGCACGTCTAAACTCCCTTGCATTGGAGTTATTTTCACCTTTCATTTTTCCATAATTAGCCTCGGGAATTTTCTTTGTCAGCACGTCTAAACTCCCTTGCATTGGAGTTATTTTCACCTTTCATTTTTCCATAATTAGCCTCGGGAATTTTCTTTGTCCCAGTGGGCCTAGCATTGTTATTCAAGAGAATCTTATTTTGTCTCTCAGCCACTTGCAGTAGGCTTATCAACTTATTGAAGGTTGTGATTCTTTTGTTGTCATAATCCAACTGATACTGGTTCGCTAGTATAAAAGCTGAATTAGGAAAGGTGGTTAGAATCTTGTAGATCATATCATCTTCTGTAATTTCCCTTCCACAAAAATTGAGACGTGCCTTTAAGCGCAACATGTCCTTGTTGAAGTCATTGACCTTTTTATAGTCAAGCAAGCGGATTCCATTCCACTGAACAGCCAGTCCTGGGAGCAAAGTATCGTGAATGTTCCCAAAACGTCCTTTAAGGGCATCCCACAGTGCTTTGGGTGTCTTCAACTGAAGGTACTCCCAGCGTAGGCTAGGATCAATATGCCGTCTCAGAAAAATTAAGGCATCTGCTTTCACCTTATTAGATAGTTCATCATCTTTGGGATCAGTAATGGTGGCAGTGTAGTCTTTTGCCACAAAGGCAGTGTAGTCTTTTGCCACAAAGGCAGTTTCCATATCGAAAACCCAACGATGGTACTCAAGTCCTTCTGAGTCCAAAATGTCAAACTCAGGTCGAGTTGGATCAGCCGTCTACATAAAACTAGAGGGAAGATATAAATTACGCAGTCATAAAGACATCCACGTGAATTATTTTCCAAAAAACGGTGGTGGTCTAGGCAAGTCAGGCTATCTCCAAATGTAGATAGGACACCTGCCTTGTAAAGCTAGTGTATTTCAGGTCGAAACGGGGATGGTTTGACTTATGATCTTTTTGTTAATAAAAAAAAGTAGCAACAAAAAAAAAATGTATATCAGTTGCTTACAGCTCAAAGTGCCCTCAAAGATCTTGTCTCCATTTAAAAATATATATATATATATATATATATTGTGCCACTGAGCTTGTTTGATGATACTCTCTCTAAAGCCTCTGATGATCTTGGTTCACTTTTCAACATAGCACTTTTGGTACCCTAGCTCAATTTGGTTTTGAAATAAGTAGTGTTTAGTTACTGAGACCTGCTGTCTTTCAAATCTGCTGGTTGATGGTCTTGAAGAATTGCTCATGTTATTGTTATCTTTGAAATGCTCTGCTTGTTTTTCTCTATGAGGTGGTGATGGTGGGTCTCATGCATTCATGATTTGTTTGTGCTCTTAATTATATTTGTTTTGGTTACTGCAAGCACATGAGTTGGTTGGCTTCGAACTAAGATTATGATCTCAAGAAATCTTTGCTTATTCATTGATACATAAAGTACTTGAGTGTACCCTTTTGATGCATCCATTTAGAGGGAGTCACAGATGGTATCCCTTTGTCCTTTCCAGGCAAAAAGGGGGAGAAGTTGCATTGTGTTGGGGTTCATATGTTTATGTCTTTCTACCATACCTGCTCTTTCACTTGGGTCAAGTTTTCATGTTTGCATGTTACAGTTATAAAGGGGAAAGCTTTGTATTATGGTAGAATAGGATAGCGTACTGTGTATTGTGAGGTGTATGTTGATTTTGCCTAGGAAATGCCAAAGGGGGAGATTGTTAGCGCAAAATATTGTAGAATTGGTCTTTCCTAGCTCAATAATCAAGACTCATTATAACTAGAATTTATTCATCTCTTGGGACTTCATATATATGGACGACTTCAAAGCTTCAAGTGCTACTCTCATCTCAACACTTTGCCATAAGGTAGTTCTTGCATTCATATGCTTGCTCATACTTGTGTATAGGAGTGATCTTGTTGTTCTCACCTAAGTCAGGATTGAACTTGCCTTTCAATCCTAATGTGCTGACCTGGAATTTAGCTAATATATATTACTCCAATGACATAACTTTTATAGGCTTTTGGAGTGTCGTTTTTTTCTGGTCCATTCCCATTTGAAACCCGACAGAAATCTTATCACTTTGTTGTTGAATATATAAGTGGTGCTTTTGGGGCTTTTAGGGTTAGCGAGCGAATCCATCATAACATCTTCGCTGCCTCTTCTTAGAGAGCTTTGTCCCCCTATGATTTGCAGAAGCATGAGCCTTTATTTCATTTGAGAACCTTTCATGAGTTGTTCCTTGCTTAGCTCGTGAATGATTGTCCAAGTCTCAATCCCTTACTGTTAGAGTTAATTAGTGAGTCTATGCATTCATGTGTGTTGCATACATGCCTTTGTGCCTTGAGATGATTGACGACTATGTGGAGAGTTGTGCCATCTGAAGATTGAAGAAGGAGGTTCATATCCATCATTCAGAATCAGTAGCAAAGCAGAGACAGAGCTGCCTTCTAGATTGGGTCTAGGAAGATTGAGTGTCTGTAAGTTCTTTATGTACTGATTTCTTTAGTGGATTTCTTACCGGCATAGTGCCCGCAGTTGTTTCCCTTTTCTAAGGGTTTTAGGTACTGTGACAACAGATTTGGTGTTTGTGTGAGATGTTTTAGTTTCTGTTGATGGTTTGGTAATTCAAGAAAGTCATAGCATCATTAGAGATATTGAAATCGATATGCAGTTTCAATTAGGATTCAAGTTATACTGCAATCCTATTTTAGGATGTGAACCAGCCTGCACTCCTAAGTTTGATTCCTAAAGTTGTTGGCACATTGACTTTTCCATTAGTTGGGAAATATACACCCATTCTGTACTTACATCTACTGTTGCGTGTTTATGTGGAGGTTAGATTACACTTTGATTTTGGGGTATTTGGTTCTCCAAATGTGATTATAGCCATCCTTGTGCTCATTGGCAGGAAACTCCTTATAGTTCCAGTTACTACTGCTGTTTGGATCGTTAAGCCAGTAAATGTGAGAAGAAGCAAACGGAATGCTGAGGATAATGTGTTAGTGTGAGTCATCGTTCCCTATTAGGAATAGACACTACACCAATAATTTAAACACACAACACTTTTTGCACAACGAAAAAAAAAAATTCGTTGTGTGATGAGAGAAAGTGAATCATACAACACGTTTAAAAAACTTGCGTTGTATAAGGCTATTAAAATTCAAAATTTTTTAGCAAGAAGGTAATTGTACCACACTTACAAGAATGAACCGTTGTGTGAATGAAAAAAAAATGAGCGGCAGATTTCCCTCCTACCATGACTCAGATTTGGCCTTAAATTTGTACTACATTGTACAACAGAATAGTTATATCTGTTGTATGAGTGTACCTTGCAAAATGTCATACAACAGTTTCTGTTTTTGTGTTGTCTGATTAAGGAAGATATATCAGAGGTTTGGATGTGCCTCCAAAAACCACTCATTCCCTCCTTAAAATTGAAACTTTGATTGCATAGAGCGAGAACTTCCCCTCATCGTTGCCTTAGCTCAAACTTAAAGTGTGCAGAATCAGACAACATAACTTCATTTATGTGTTGTGTGATTCATGAATACAAAATAAAAGGAGCGAACTGGCTGGTGTTTGACAACTTAAGTTAGGGCTAGCAACTTGTGTCTCCTACTTCATTTATTTCCAACGCCATACAAAACACCATGAACTTCATCAGTCTCCTTCTCTCCCTGAAACACAGATACCTTCCTCTTCATCCACAACCAACCTTTGTGTCCAATCAAAAGAAAATCCCTCATCGATCCAATCGAAGCTCGCCTAGCTCCTCACCTAAGTGCCCAGTGGATTTCACCCTCTCTCTACTGAAACCCATCCCTCAGATCCCTAATCATCAATTGGAGAACAATAGCAAAGCATTCTAAAGCCAAGAAATTGGAGAATTTGGGAAAGGGTACCGTCACACCCGTCCAGATCGCCTTCCTCGTCAGCCAGTTTCTCTTTGATAACAGCTGCACCGAAGCCTGCTTCGTTTTCGGAACTAAAGCCTCCTCACTCTTCTCTACGTCTCTGATTCAAGAGGCACCCACATCTTTTTCTCCATCAATTTGGACTGAAATCTTCTAATATTTTTCTGATTTAGGGTTTTAATTTTTTTTTTAGATGCCGCAGAGCCTGCTGAGTTTGTCTGAGATTTTGAAGAGTACAAAGCAATGGGGAGCAGAAGATGCTTCGCAAAGCCAACGGTGACCGGGACAAGGCTAACGAGCCGTTTATGAGCTCCTCATCGAGCTTCATCTCTTCCCTTTAGTTTTTGTTCTTCCGACTGTTATGCACATAGTGCTTTCGCTATTCAGGTGCTGTCTTTCTCGTTGTTATTTCTTTCTGTTGGGATTTGATTGTTTTGGTTATCACAGATTGACTTCCTGATTTGATTTTATTGATATGAGTTATCAGCCTATAATCTTTGTTTTTACACAAACTTGAGCATTGAGATTTCCCCTTTTCTTTTGCCGCTTCATAATTTAAAGGTTTCTATGCATTTTGTATAAGATTTATTTGTATACCGAGCCTAGAATCTTACCACACTACGTGGTACTTGTTCTTTTGAAATAGGCGCTCTGTTCCTATTGGTTGCTTACTTGCTCTTCAGAGTTACTCAATTTGTCACAAGTTTACATGGTTAAATTTCATATTCAACCTCTGAAATCTTAATGAAGTTTATCATGTTCAAATGTTATCATAGTTACATAAGAAATGACGGTCAGGAGTTACTGAAGAATGAAGATGACGATGAATTGGCATATTAACGATCTATCGTTTTTATTTTTATGCTTTTGCAGCCGAATATGAATTGAGATGTATGAGAAATGCTTTAGATATGGGAGACAATGAAGAAATTATTGACATAGCTAAACGCTTTTATAGAGTATGTGTACTATTACTTGAATTTAAGATTCAATACGGTTCTTTATACAGAACTTGTGAACTTTTCAGTTTCTGAATCTGCTTTGCTTTTGTGAAGATTGTGATTGAGCGGAATTTCACAAGGGGCCGTAAGTCAGAGCAAGTACAGGCTGCATGTCTTTACATTGCATGTCGGTAAGACTCTCTTTGTTATACATAATTTTTTTGTTCTGTGAATTCTTAAATAAACTGACCTTAATAAGTTCCCTAGAATGCAGAGGAAATTCGAGAATATTAGTTATATCCCTTTAGTTTTATAGTATGCTTTGATCTTGTTCCTTAGAGAAATTCGTCCATTATAAGAGGAAATTAAAAGCACAATTATAACATAATTATAAGGTAAGAATCTTAGACTGAATTCCTATGAGCTTTGTGTTTTTTGATTCATAATCTTGTATAGGGTTGATTACCAGACTTCTCTTTGGGCTTTAGTGTCATCCGAGTTCAACTTCTGCAATCTTTTCAGATTGGAATATTCTTGTTACTGCTTTCAGTTGATGTTGTGGAGAATTATCGTATATGATTATTTTACAGATAAATTATGGACTACTTATAGTCCTGCTTTTTTTTCTTCATCGGACATTATGAAGCACATATACATCAAAACTTGTTGTATCCCGTTGTGGATACTCAGGATACTCTGATACTGTCATACTGCACATACAATTATCCAGTACTTCAAATCTGTTTAGGTTGACTTTTTGCATCTTTGACTCTAGGATACTTCTAATCCACCGGTACTTGCAGATACCTGCTAGCATTTAAGAAAAAAAATTTCTGATACAGAATTAATAAAGTTTGTTTATTACAAACTGCGGTTGATTACTTTTTTTTTTCTTTTTTCCATTGAGGTGAAGATCTTGTTTACAGTGCTGTACTGTTTATCTTGATCAAACAATATTGGGGGAATGGGCATTCTACTGGTGTTGGGATAAATGCTACAGCAGTTTAAATTTTGTAAACAAGAAGTTTCTTTCTTTTCAGGAAAAAAAAAAGAAAAATTTTCCAGTTAGAGTTCGCTCATCATGGTTAAATTTCTAATATGCTCAGTCCATCTATTTGACAAAAAGAGAAAGGTTAAATTTTTATAGATGAACTGAGCATATTAGAAATGCTGCATGACCTGCTGTACTTTGATGTATTTGGCTGAAGCAAATAAAGACAACATATAAGAAGGGTTTTAGACATATTCTTAATAGAAGGAAATTCAAATTTGCTTTTCTTTTATTTGTATGTTTTCTTTTCAAAACCTATGATCACCAAGGATGAGAGATATACTTAATGAAGAATAGTAAATATCAACATTATTAGAGAAGACAGACAATCTGTGCATTATCATTACTTGGACATTATGAAATTGGTGGCTTGCCAGTTAAATTAGTTTGACCAGTATTAAGATCGATTGCAATTTTGGTCTGCTTTATGGTCATTCAGTGGTACTGCTGGTTTTCCCTTTCTTATATTGTGCTAAATTTGGTAGCTGTTGTGAAGAGTCATGCTTCTCATATTCAGCTGTTCGTTGGTCTCAGAGTTTTTATAGATCCTTTCTTTCAGCTGTCTTCTGTGGATTCCTTATCCACCAATCATATTATTCTAATGAATTTTCATTTCTTCGCAAAAGTAAAGGAAAATTTTTGTCATACCGGTGTTAATTAGTTTTTATAATTAATTTTGTTTGCTCTTAATTTAATTTTCTTATCCATATCCAAATACGGCCATAATGTTTCCAAGAAAATATCTAAATATAGCCAAAAAGATGTGAACCACAGGAAATGGATGTGTTTTCGAAGAAGGATGATCTTTCCAGTTATGCTCGAAGTCTTGTACAGCATTTGATCTTTAGACTTGCTGTTTTTCTGTTATATTGTGTGAAACTGCAACTTAGGCCACTATATTTAAGATGCTGCGACTTCTTTTGTTATGACTATAAATGCTTGTCTATTGATTTTCAGTTCCAACTTCCAGATGAGTATTGTAGGATTGTTTGTATAGACAATTTGTTGTGTTTGAGAGTTTGGAATACATGGTAACTAAGCAATTATTAGTATTGAAATCACTAAATGTAATAAAAGCAAGTTTTGGATGCCATTTCAACGTTGTTGACATATGCATCCTGCAATGCAATATTGTTCATTCATCAAACTTCCTTGATATTCAGTTATAGCCTTATAAGAATAGATGAAGTTCAATTCTTCTATTTGAATTGGGATTAGAAGATTAAGATAGCTAGATTTGTTTGTTTGTTACGTTTCCCTTTGTTTTCTCCTGAAATTTCTATTTTCAGGCTCTTTAGAGTCAAATTGTTTTTAGATAACATTTTGTTGAATTTTAGAGCAGAATGTTAGCTCTTTTGTTCAATGGACTCAGGAGTTAGATCTTGTGAATATACTTCATGTCACAATGTTACATGAACTTTGGTTGTATTTAGAACAATGGTAAATAACCTGCTCATAATGACTTTTATTAGTTCATATACCCCTGTTTGGTTCCAGCTTATGTTCACTTCTTCCCTTTGTGCTTGAACTGGCTGACTTGTGTCAACATTTTTCATGTAAAACTAGCTGACTTGAAAACATATTAAACTTGAAATAGCAAGCTGGCCTTAAATTATATTTACATGCTCATGCACAGAAAGGTTTTGATATACTATGTGTCTCCACTATTTCCTTGGACACATGTCTCTTGTAGAAATAGCAAATTGACCAAGAGGATACTTGGAACTAATGGCCTTATGAATTATACCAGCAATGTTTTAGACGTTTGTTTTGACAATATGCTTTAAAATGTTGTGCTTTCTAATTAATAATGGAATCTTGGTTTTAGAGGTATGAAGTCATCTGTTATAACTATTCATTGTAGTGTTACAAACTCATTAGTTAATAAGAGATGATTTTGTTGATTTTCAATTGTAGCCAAAGTAACGTAATTTGTTTATGCCTGCAGGTCTTTCAAGTTATCAACAGATAAAGATACTTGTAGGCTCCAGAGCTGATAGCAGGTTTTTGTCTTTCTCATTTTCTTAATCATTTTTCATAGGTTTAATGCTTCCTGTGATGATTCATGTTGCATGGATCCAATTGTGCAGCACAGACCTTGTCCTGCTTTCTAAGTTAATATATGACTTTTTTTAATGCACAGGTAGATAGATTTGGTCTCGTGCATCAACATCAAATGCTTTCGTTTTCTTGTGTTATGTGCCCAAGTTAATATGATGTATGAAATTACATATCTATAATTAGGTCAGAAATGATGTTATGAGATACTGCTATGGGGATTAGCAGCATTTGGATGAGGCGTTAAAAAGAATTTTCTAGTATGGTCAATTTATTCGTCCATTCAGTTTTTGTTGGAATATTGTGCACGGGACACCAAATTTTCACCTTCCTATCCTAAGAAGACGTCAACTCATTATCTGCTACATACTTCACCTGTAATTGAAAGAGCATATAATTCACGGAATGGGGACTATGGTGGCAAGGTATGCTAATTTTTTCCAGGAAATGTCAAACTTTACTTTTTTGTTTCAATTTTTGTTTTTGCTTTTCTGTTACATTGGAGACTATGGTGCTTTACAATTTTTATTTTTTCTATCTACATAATTTTTTTTTTCTTCTTCTTTCATATGTGGTAGCAAGGTATGGAACACTTCCCCAGCTGAGCAAAACTGCCTCAAAGCTCAAGTCTTTCACAACTCAAGTCCTCCATTTTCAAAAAGCAAGCTTCTTTACTGCAACATTTGCAGATTGTGAAGATGAAAAACCACAAAACCCAAAGAGACCCAAGTAGATGGTACATTTTTCATGCACCATATATGTGCCATGTTTTGGAACAATATAAAGGTGGATGTCCCAAGTAGATGGGCATGCACTAGAATGCTTTTCTAGTTTAAATATTGGCTTCGATGATTGGGAAATGCACCTTTTTTCTTTTGAAGTTTGAAGTATGGTTAGATTACTCATTTGATGGTTTGTAATATTTACATTTGATGAACTACTGTTCATTTGGTAAATGACCCAATGTAATGCACAATTTAATTCAGGAATGGATATTCAAATGGTCACACAACAGATTAGATATAATGACGAATGCCCATTGTCTGAATGGCCAAAAATGGGACAGAAACACATTGCAATCATTTATATCACGCATCGGTTTTTAACAAATCAATGTCTTTTAATTTATACTCACACAACAGAAGCAATTGAACTCTGTTGTCCTAAAGTTAATCACACAACAGATATAGTCTAAGAACTGAAGTTTGAAGAGCAATCAGACAACAGACAAAATAAAAAAATGTTGTCTGACATGCTTAACATACAACGGTTGCAAACTGGCACTGTTGTCTGAAGACGCCCCTCAACTGCTGCGCAGCTGCGCGCTTGGCATCTGCCGAGCCATCTGCCGAGCGATCACACAACAGTTATAACACATACCTGTTGTCTGTGTGTTTATCACACAACTGTGTTCCACCGTTGTCTGATTTTTCATCAGACAACGGCTCACTCTACAACGGTGGGTCTTCAAATCACACAACGGTTTTCTGCCGTTGTCTGATAACAAAATTGGTGTAGTGAGACTACAAGGGAATATATTGTTGTAACTACTTACCATGTATATGTTGTGTAGTACAGTAGTACACAATAGTTGTAGTACGGTGGAGTACAATTGTAATCTGTTTATATACACCACAGAATGGGTGTAATAATATATCAGAAAATTCATTCTCTCTATCTTATCTAATTTGACTTGGTATCAGAGCAAAGATCTGAAAAAGGACTGTCTCTTTGTTTTTCTTTATTTTTCTCTTAATTAGAGGAAAATCCTTTTTAGAACCCCGTTTGTTAGGGTTTTGTCTCCAACTGACGGAAGCCTTCATCTTTCCAGATCGACTTTTTGTCTGTCTGTCTGTTTCACTCCAAACGACGTGTCTGTCCCAAGATCGGACTCGTCCTCTGTTCCAGACCTCCACAATAACCACCTGCAAGTTACCATAAAGAACTGGTCATCTCCAGACTTCCATACCAGCACCAGTCTGTGCGTCCATTGAGCCGGGTCAAATCCGGTTACTTCTTCAGACCGGTCGGGTCTCATCTTTAGTCAGTCTGGTTGGCCTCATCTTCGATTGGCTTTGACTTCGCCGGCGCTTATCTTGATTGGCTTATCAGTCCAAATCATTGCAGCCCAGTCTAGTCCAGTTGCGGTCCAGCCAACGTCGCCCAAACTGCCGGTGCCCTCCGTCGCCAATCAGATCGGTGTCCTCTCTTCTCCAGTCACCTACTTCAATTGGCGTCCTTCCTAACCCGGCTCACTGTTCCAACCCACTCACTCGGTCAAACTCAGTCAGGTTCCAAAAAAAAAAAAAATCAATTGTTACTATTTGTTTATTTCCTCTGCGTACTTTGGGATTCGTATATTTTTCTATTGTATTATTGCAATGGGTGGTGATGACAGTGAAAGTCAAAGTTCTAAGACCAATGAGGTCCAGAGGGTTGAAATCACTGTCAAGAGCTTAGAAGGTGGTTCTTTTGGGGGTACCAAACTCACTTGTACGAATTTCTGAACATGAAATAAGATTATGTCTGTTTATCTCTGTGGGATACACAAAATGGGGCATGTGACTGGAACAATCAAGGCTCCTAGTGAAGATGATGCAGAGACCTATGCTAAGTGGGAAGATGATGATGGGTTTGTAATGTCAATTCTATTTCGAGCCATGACTGATGATGTGCTACAGATGGTGGAGGAATGCGAAACTACTGCGGTGATATGGAAGACGTTGGGAGATCTCTATACAAATGAGTCTGATTTTATACAGGTTCATGAATTAATGTTCAAAGCTGCAGGAATGCAACAGAATGGGCAACCAGTGTCAGTATTTTTTTACCAAGCTGAAGAATGTATGGGCTGAAATTGATCAGAAGCGTCCTTGCAAGATCAAGAATTAGGAGGATATTGCATGGTACCAGAAAGAAAAGGAACTTGAGCAGGTTCATGCATTCTTGCAAGGACTTGATCCAAAACATAACAGTGCCAAAGGAGAATTGCTTAGAATGCTGGATCCTCCTAGCTTGACCACAGCTTTCACATACATTCGTAAGGATGAGTCTCAGCAGGAAAGTCTCAAACAGGCACAAGTTGAAGTATCCAGCCTAGCTATTCAAGCATCAACACCTTTTCTTCAGCAGCAGAAATCAGTATTAGTTCATCAGCAAGGATCTCCCCTAGGCTTCACTAACCGTCCTCGTCCTCAGTGTTCTTATTGCACCGACCTTGGGCATGTTCCGGAGACTTGCTGGAAGCTGAATCTGCACCTCAAACCTTAAAGGCAAGGTTATTGTCCTAAGGCGAAAGCAGTTGTGGTTCAATTGGTCCAAGAACCAGATTTCTATAGAGTGGCTGGACAAGATCATCATACAGTAGGTAGGGCTCTTCCTACAGCCTCTATAGCTGGTCGGGGTAAGATTGGTATGGCTTTAAAAGTTTATAACTTTGTTGGTTCTGATACATGGATTATTGATTCTGGTGCTTCCAATCATATGACTTATGACAAATTGTATTTTATTGAATTGTCTTCCCTACTAGTGTTCTATGTAACTAATGCTAATGGTGAGGCTTTTCCTGTGTTAGGGTCAAGGTCAGTGCGTATTACTCCCACGTTAGAACTTTATAATGTGTTATATTTACTTGACTTATCTCATCACTTGATATCTGTCCCACAGTTGAACACTGAGTCTAAATGCTCTGTAACCTTTTATCCTATGTATGTGATTTTTCAGGATCTTCTCACCAGGGAGATAGTCGGTCGGGGGTATCTGAGGGGTAGGTTGTTCCATATGGATCAGACATAAGCAGAACAGAAACCAGGAGCACAATCCTGAGCTGCTTTGACTTCGAATTCTGATAAGTTAAGTGAAATTTGGTTGTGGCATCGCCGTCTAGGGCATCCATCTTTTAGTCTTATGAAAAAAACCATGCCTACTCTGTTTATTAGTGTGGGCGAGTCTATTTTACATTGTGAAACATGTGTTTTGGCCAAGAGTCATCGTGCTACTTATTCTCTTAGTGTTTCTAATAAAAGTATTATTCCTTTTGAGTTGATTCATTCTGATGTTTGGGGACCTTCTAGAGAGCCCATTGTATCGGGTATGAGATACTTTGTGTTGTTTATTGATGATTGTACAAGATTGTCATAGGTTGCTCTTCTTAAAACCAAAAATGAAGTCTTCCCTGCTTTTCAAACATTTCGTAATCATGTTCAAACATAATATCATAGCACCATTAAAGTCCTTCGTTCTGACAATGGGGGGGAGTATGTTAACCATGTGTTTCAAGAGTTTTTAAAAACCCAGGGGATTGTTCACGAAACCACATGTCCGCAAACACCAGAACAGAATGGAATGTCCGAAAGGAAAAACCGTCATTTACTTAATATGGCTCGTGCCCTTCTTTTTAGTGCTCATATGCCTAAGTATCTTTGGGGCGATGCTATACATGCTTCCTCTCATCTTATCAATCATCTTTCATCCAGTGTCCTTCAGGGAAAATTTCATTTGAGGTTCTCGCCTCTTATGTCTCCTTACCATCGTTTCATAATCTTCCAGCTCGTGTTTTTGGTTGTGTTTCTTTTGTCCATGTACCAAAAAATTAGAGGTCTAAGTTGGATGCCCGGGCCCTTAAGTGTGTGTTTGTTGGCTACGACGGCTATCAAAAGGGGTACAAATGATATCATCCACCAACCAGAAAGTATTATGTCACTATGGATGTTACTTTCTTTGAAGACATGAGTTATTTATCATCTTCAGATACAACTCTTTAGGGGGAGAATTCATATTTTGAAGAGCTATATCATAGAGAGGGGGAGGAATCAGAAGGAGAAGGAGAAGCCACACAGCCAGGAGGTATTTTGACAGATCCGGTTGAGACTACTAGCTCGCCGCCTCCAACAGCAGAAGCACCAGTTTCCATCACTCAGAATGAGGTTGAAGACACAACTGCCCCTGCTGCCATCACTTCTACCCCTGACCCACAGCTTCCTGGTACTGAAGATCACCTATTTGAGGTATGTCCATCCACTGATACTAGTAGTAGTGAGTCTAATGTTGAGCAATATGTGATACCACATAGGACCACTCGAGGTCAATCAGTCAAAAGATATGAACCTACTCTTACTGGCAAATCAAAATACCCAGTAGCCAACTAGCTTGAATTGATATACACTAGCTATAACATTGATGCTGAGAAACCAAAAACCAAAAGATATACACAATAGCTTCAACATTGATGCTGAGAACCAAAAAGCAAACATTTGCAGCAGCTAATCAAGCACAGCCTGTCTCTTCTGTCTCTCCAAAATTACTACTGAAAAGAAAACACTTCTTGATCAAGCACAGCAGCAGCTAATCATCCTGACCACAACATGTACATGGGAAAAAGGAATGTATTAATTCTTTCATAAAAAAATTGCAGACTGTGTATGGTATAGAGAGGTATTAATATTACCTGTGATGAATGACTATCATCATCTTCAGTCAAGAAAAATACAACATGGGTTATTCTCTTTCCACACAATTACCTATTAAAACTCTGTAATGCCCCCAATTCAGCTTCCAGATACAAAACCCATGTAGAATCATGTAACATAAACCTAATTAAGTACAGAGAAACACAAAATATCATTGAGCTAAGCAATTGCAACATGGATTCTTTATAAAACTCAACTAAAAGCCATTACTTGATTGATGCAACCCTCAAATCAGACAGCCTCTAATCACCAAAATGAAAAATTTCAGAAACCCAGAAACTCAATTTGAACACAGCAATCAATCAAAGCCAGTATATGTTGTCAAACAAATACATACCACAAAATGAGAGAGATTGACTATGGTCCAAGCCACGCCAGGAGAGCAGCCAAAAATCGAGAGCACAAGGAGCCAAGAGAAGAAGAGGATGAGAAAATAGGTGGTCCAAATGCCAGGTACACGAACCACTATGTGTTCCTCTTCAGATCCGCAGGAGGCACAGCTTTCACATACATGCTCGCCATTCATCAATCAACGCGTCTGGGTTTTGATTCGTGGACCCTTTGGTGGAGAAAGTTTGAATCTTTGGTGGATTTTGATAGAGATAAGCTCCGAATTTTGATTGAGATTGGAGGAGTTGGAAATCGGAGAATTCTCTGAGCGTTGATGCTCGAGAGAGGGGCAGAACGAATTGGGTAGTTTTGGAACTCGGGGTGATATAGGTTAGAAAGGGTTTAAATCACTCAACTTGATCTCAGCCGTCGAGCCTCATTAAAACAGATCCAAGGGCTGCGAGGCTATCCCTCAAGTTGGCAAAAAATAGGGATCCCTCATTGGAAGGGGGTTGTGTGTGTGTGTGTGTGTGTATATATATATATATATATAGTTTTTGAAGAAAGAAGCAAAATTGTTCATAAGTGGATTTTGAACTCAGTTATATGAATTTTAAAAACACAGAATTTAATGATCTTTAGATTTAACCATATTGTCCAGTGAATTATTCCTTTCAAATCGGTATAAGTACGTATGCACATACTTATGGTGTTGCATCACCACCTAAAACTGAAGCTGAAAGATCAATTTAGTTTTTGCAGGAATGAAAGCAATAATCAATGTGTTTGATCATCTACTTGAAGTCATTTTGATTGAGACAAGAACTAGATGAACAAGGTTCAATGAATAACTAGAAATCAAAAGAGGTACAATCTAAAATATAGAAATATTAATTTAGTGTTAGACACCTTGTTGTATTCATTAGCAAGTCCAGCGGTGAGAATTTGACTGGGCAAAAGCATGGAATGTTGATGTGGTGACCGGGAAAGACTGGTTTTGCAACTCCACCGTTAGAATATTGTCCAGCCATGTTTTGGCTTTTGATGACCCTAGGCAAAATAAAAGGCAAGCCCGTGACATTTTGTTTGACTTCTCTTGCCCAGCTGCCATCTCCTTCCAGCAGCATTTATTGAGAACGTCAGCGTCAGAGCAGCACAGACAGACGCGGAAGAGAGCAAGCATTGTGGGCACGCACGAATCAGCAGCTGACAGCGTGGAGGCAGAGCAGGTTTGTCGCCTAGTGACAACAAGTGGGCAACAGCACTTGACGCGTTGAATGTTGCCATTGGATATCATCAAATTTGAAAGCAACGGTCCTTTGATATGGGCCGTTGTTTTCAATTAAATGGGTGGATCCGACGGTAATGGAATTAATAGCAAATTTGAAAGCAACGGTCCTTTGATCTGGGCCGTTGTTTTCAATTAAATGGGTGGATCTGACGGTAATGGAATTAATAGCTATGTATAGGGTTGTAACGTTAAGAAACGGTAAGAAAAAAAATTGTAAAAAATTCTAAAAATTTCTCTATAAATACCTAGCAATTTCTTTACATCTCACACCCAAAATACTAGAGTTCATAGTTACACCTTTCTTCTCTTCATATAGTTCTCATCATCCATATTTTTCATTATCCACTATGGCCGAACAAATGGGAAACACACGTCCAGTGGCCGGACAAGAGAGAGATCAAAATGAAGATGAGGTTACCCAAGACAAAAGGAGATGGACGGATGAGGAAGATGTTCAATTGTGCAAGTCTTGGAAAGTTGTAGGCCAATGTCCGGCTGTGGGCACAAATCAGAAAAAAAAATGACTTATGGTTGCGCGTGAAGCGACACTTTGACGCAAATTGGCCCAAGAGCCGATCAGCCAAATCTTTGCAGGGAAGGTGGAAAATTTTGAAGGTAGAACTCTTTGAGTGGCATTGTGCATTAAGGCAAGCGAAAAATTGGTACAAGAGCGGTTCGAATGAGGTTGATGAGGTATGTATTTGTTAATAAATCATTTAATTTGTTGATACATTATAGTAAAATATTACATGATAAATAATGTAGTAATTATAATATCGTTTTAATTGTAGTAATTGCTTTTCGTTACAATTAAGATAATTAATTGATAACTAATGATGTAATTACAAGGATGTTTATATTTGTACTTATTGATTTTTATTGTAAAATGGTGAGATAGTGGTTTATTAAAATTATGACCTTTATATTTGTTGATAAATCTTATTGATACATTATAGTAAAATATGGCTTGATAAATAATTAGTAATTATAATATCGTTTTAATTGTAGTAATTGTTTTTCGTTACAATTAAGATAATTAGTTGATAAATAATGATGTAATTATAACGATGTTTATATTTGTACTTATTGATTTTTAACGCAAAACAGTGAGATAATTTCTTATTAAAATTATGACTTTTATAATAGATGACCCTTCATAATATTGTTCTATTTGTACTAATTGCATTTTTTTTTTTAATTACGTAGCAAAATGAAGCACATAAATTGTGGCATGCCGGGATGAAGAGAAAAACTGGGAAGGACAAAAGACACAATTTTCAGAGCTTTGATAGTTACGCTGTTGTAGAGGGCTTTGCACAATTTAAAGACATCCCTAGCCATACATCCGGAGGAACATCAAATGCAGGAAATCAACATATGCGCACACAACCAATTGCTGAAAATTCCCCCATCAACTTGGACATGGATGTAGATGAGGTAATTGCAGGTGAAATTGCAGATCCTAATGTGAGGCCTCAAGGAAGGAAGGCTACGAAAGAAGCAATACGGAAAGGAAAGAAGGCAGCGAAATATCAAAGTCTTTTGTCAAGCAGTCTCGAGAGTATAGCGAACAACCAAATAGAGGCAACCAAGGGCAAGAAAAGACTCGATGACGAATTCGCTCGAAGTCTCCAAGAGGAAGAGAAAAGAGCATGTATCCTCTTGCAAATCGAAATACGAAAAGAGCAACTCCTATTTCAAGAAAGGCAAGATCAAATTAAAGAGAGGGAAGAGCGTATTATGGAGATTGATACAAGTAAAATGACGCCAAATAAAAAGTGTTATTGGTCAAGAAAACAAAAGAAGATAGCGGAGAAAGAAGATCTTGAAGAGCAGCCGCCACCTTCTATGGGTGGATACTATCCGCAACCCAATTTTGGTGGTGCATTCCCACAACCAAATTTTGGTGGTGCATACCCACAACCTCCTTACCCCGGTGCATACCCACAACCACCTTACCCCGATGCATTCCCACAACCTCCCTTAACCGGTGGATTCCCACCACCTCCCTTCACCGGTGGTTTCCCACAACCCCCTTATCCAGGTGGATACTATCCGCAACCACCTTACCCCGGGGGATATCCTATACAACCACAATTTTCACCTTTCCCTATGGGTGATTCCACCAACCCTAACCCTAATGATGAGCCTTCAAACACAAATTAGATTTCTAGAGAGGATGAGGATTATGATTTAAATAATTAGCCCACAATCTGCATGTTTGTAATTGTATTGTACTTATTCCTAGTTTTTCATTTATGTAAGCAACAATTTAATGAAATAAAAGTTGTATTTGGAAATTCCCCTTATTAAAGCACACACCTTATATTCAAAATCATAGCACATAATAAACATAATACAAGCCAAATTCAAATCATATTGACATAAAAAACATAGACATTGGCCAAATTAAAAGCACACCAACTTTCCAAAACATAATACAAGCCAAATTCAAAGCACACAAACAGAACAAAACATAGATATTAGCCAATTATTCCAAAAAATGCTCATTTATGATCTAGATCTCCATGTTGCCTTGAACGTTCCAGAAATGCTCTATCAGATCCCCTTGAAGGTTTGAGTGACTGTTTGCACTTCTAATGGCATCGTATCGATCCATGAATCCGTTGAAGTAATAACCATCTCTACCAACAGGATCGAAGTCATCACCAGTCGGTCCTTTCCAAACCTGGGCCTCATATTGTTATCCTCTTCTTCATTGGACTCCAAATCCTCATCGCTGTTATCTGGTCTTTCATCCTCCATTATCATGTTGTGTAATATAATACAAGTCAGCATGATGTATCGAAGGTCTTCTCTTTCCCAGCCACGAGCCGCTCCTTGAACAATACTAAAGCGCGACTGTAAAACGCCGAAACATCTTTCGACATCCTTCCTGTACCCCTCTAGAGCCTGGGAAAACTTCAGATCCTTGGGTCGTGTAGGCCTTGGAATTGATTTTACGAAAGTCGCCCATTGCGGATAGATACCATCAGTGAGATAGTACCCTAAATTGTGAATCCTGTTATTCACTTGAAATTGGATCTGAGGGGCTCGACCAGTAGTGAGCTCGTCAAACAACGGGATTTAGCAAGGACGTTGAGGTCGTTGCATGATCCAGGCATTCCAAAGAAGGCATGCCTTATCCATGTGTCATAAGAAGCGACTGCTTCGAGGATGATAGTGGGCACACGTTTTCGATCGCTGTATTCTCCAGCCCAACTTGTTGGGCAATTCTTCCATTGCCAGTGCATGCAGTCGATGCTTCCAATCATCCCAAGAAAGCCCTTTCTCTCAGCTTTGGTGAGAAGTCTTCTGAGGTCGGCCGGATTAGGAGCCCGGAGGTATTCTGCCGAGTACAGATTAACGATTCCTCTTGTAAATCATTTCAGAGCCTCAATGGAGGTAGATTTCGCCATCCGACAATACTCAGCACATTGATCTGCCCCAGCACCATAAGCAAGCATTCTTAAGGAATATGTCAGCTTCTGTTGGGGAAGTAGTTCGACTTTGCCTGCAGCATCTGATTTCTGGACAAAGTACGGGTCGCTACCACAAAGATCACTGGAGATGCGGTTGAACACATTGTGACTCATCCTGTACCTTGTCCGGAATATCTCTTCACTGAAAATTGGACGCTCCACAAAGTAATCTTCCATCATGTTTTTCCCTCTTGATTCCCTAAATCGCTCCTCATTCGGTGCACGTCCCGGTTGAGAACCCAGTCGTCGTGATCCGGAGGAAGCTTCAGCTTCAGCGACTGCTGCTACCACAAGAGCATTAGTCGTACACAGCTCCTCAAGATCTTCATCTCGAGATTGTCGATACTTAGCCCACAATCTCTTCATTGAAATGAGGGAAGGAGAGGAAATGTGTTGGATCTGGAGAATATGAAAACGAATGAGATTTGTGAATATCAGCTTGTGAGGAATGGTGTGCTGCCACTTGCTCAATTTATTTACAATTTTCACATAAAACGTGATCAGACTTCGAGGACACGTGTCCACTCTTGGTTCGACAAAATCTTATCTGAAATTTTAGATAAGATTACATCAACAATAACCGTTAGATTGAATAGTATGCAAATGATCTGGTCCGTTCAAAAATTGTCGGTTGTGTCTTCACTCATTTCAAGGAAATTTGTCCGTTGTGCCTTCACTCATTTCAAGATAAATTGTCGGTGGCTCATAATTTGTCCGTTGTGCTTTCACTCATTTCAAGATAAAATGTCGATGGCTCATAATTTGTGGACCGAAAAATATTTTTGAAAAAAAGTAAATTGCATAATTATGACATTAATAATCCATAAATATTCATCATTAACATTATTTAAAAAAAAAAAAAAAAAAACCGATGAACAGTAAAAAAAGAACAATGAAAATTGGGTGAACAGTTAAAAAGTGAACAGTGTTGACCGGGCAAGAAAAACAATGGGTGTAAACCCATGTCCAGTGGCAGTAAATAGTAGCTTGACCGGTCGAATTCTTGACTTCTCGACTTTGCCTTTTCTTGACTACGGGTGAACTTGCTCAGGCTTGTATCAATGGGACAGAAAGATCAGTATTTGGTTCCGAATAGATTTCACCTGTTAAATTAGATTCATTTCAACATTTTATAGGTGCCATTCAATTCATAATATTAATTGGATTGCAACTGTGACAGAGTAAAGCCTTCAATTCAAAGACCTGATGCTTTACTTTTGTCGACAATAATTTGATCCAATCTCTACCTTTGGTGCCTAACGCTAATAATCTGGAACTAAAAGGCATCACATGTACTTGCATGTTGTTCTCCACTCGTAAAAGAGAGTACTGGTCCCCATCTACTTTCACTTTATTCTCCACCCAGAACTCTGTTCACTCATAATCCATGGTTATTGCCTTGATGAACTTCCTGTCATCGCTGTTGGCGTCAATATATAATTGCAGCCACGTACCATTCTCCAGGTTATTGAAGTTCTAGCTTGATTGAAAGCTTGAATGAGATGAGATTTATGGTGTTATTTTTAGGGTGGCTGGCTAATTTCAGATTAAATTTTTGCATGAAATCTGGAAATTTCAAGACATGCTTATTGCTCATTTGCTTGTGTGTATATAAATTCTTTCGAGATGACATCAGGTAGTGTTATGGCTAGCTTGATGGTAGAATGGTTTCATAGGTTAAGAAACCAGTCCTCTAAAACTAAGGCCGATGTCTTCAGACTTACAGGTGAAGATGCCGTAGGACTATAAACACTTAAACACCAATAATTGCCTCAAGATGGGGGCCATGGACCTGCAAGTGAAGACTTTATAGGTTGGTTGGTTCAGTGACTTGAGTCCACATAAATTTTGGGAATATGGATGGTAGTATATGCGACTGTGGGAAGTTTCAGAAAATGAAAGTAAATAAGCAATTCACCCGTAAGGTAAAGTTAATAATATGTAGTATTTCACTCTCTTTCCTGTCCTGGAAATAGCAAACTAACCCAGTAAAGGTAAAATTAATAATTAAGAGAGAATTTGACATCCTTCGTGACTGTCCTAAACCCAAAACCAAAGGGTCTTCATTTTTAGGCATTCTCATGATACTATGCTGTAAAACCTTTTTTATGTTTGATCATCAAAGCGTAGAAGTATAGACACGGTCGCTTGCTCACTCTCTCTCTCTCTCTCTCTCTGTTCAACTTTTTTAGATCTATCCAAAAGTCTCCTCTATCTCCAAGGCACACTACTTCTGGGTCTGTAATAGCTGAAGCTAATGGAGTACTATTTCTTCGAGGTTAGAAACACATTCTACTAACTATTTCATAAGTTGTATTCTCCAATATTTGTTTCCGTTGGTTTTGATTCGCTTTTGTTTTTCTCCTCTATGTTTTGCATGTTTAACAATAATAATTGAAAGACTGTGTTGGCGATTATTGTGGTAATTGTGACATGGATCGGTGTCATAGCCAGTCTTAAGTGGATATGGAAGAGTTGGTTCAATTACATGGTTGCAACCCCACAGCCAATATCAGAGGGAAATCAAGAACCAGTTGACGTTGATTCCTCTGCATCTCTTCCTTCATCATCAGCTGAATCATCAGCTTCTAGGTGGAAGCATGATGTGTTTTTGAGTTTCAGGGGTGCAGACACTCGAAAAGGTATCGCATCAGAAATATACTATCGACTGCAAAACAAGAGAGGAATCAAAACATTCATGGATGACCAAGACCTTCAAGTAGGGGATGTTATTTCTCCCACTCTCCTAACGGCAATTAAAGAATCAAGGTTTGCAATTATTGTTCTCTCTCAAAACTATGCCTCTTCCACTTGGTGTTTGGAGGAACTTAGAAACGTTTGTGAATGCAAGGAAGAAGACAACAACAGAATTCTGCCACTTTTTTATTATGTTGATCCTACTGATGTACGATATCAGACGAGGAGTTTCAGAGATGCTTTTACTAGGCATGAAACATCAGGGCAACACAGATCAGAGAAGGTGCAGCAGTGGAGAGATGCTTTAAAAAAAGTGGCAAATTTCTCTGGATGGCACACACAGAATTATAAGTAAGCATGAAGAAACTTTTTTTTAATTAGTAATACTTGTGCTTTTCAATTTATCATTAATTTTCTCGATGATTTTTTTGACCCATAATGCTTACTTGCAGAACTGAAAAAGAACTTTTGGATGCCATTGAGGAATCTGTGTGCAATAAATTACGACCTACTGGACATGAGTTTAAATTGTCCCTCGGAGGTTTTGAAGCATTTGCAGCAACAAAGCAAGCCATTGATAAGGTCATGAATGCGCTAAAAGATGATGAGGCCACTACCATTGGAGTCTACGGAATGGGGGGCGTTGGAAAGACAACAATGGTGAAATATGTTGGAGCACAAGCCCAAAAAAGTAGGCTTTTTAATCAAGTGATTATGGCTGTCGTATCCCAAAACCCCGACTTGATGAAAATTCAAGAGACATTTGCAGAACTGCTGGGCTTTAAATTGGAGGAGAAGACAGAAATTGGAAGAGCCATTAAATTGAAGGAGAAGATAATGAGAGGAACCGGGATCCTCATAATCTTAGATGACATTTGGAAGAGAATAGACTTTTCAAGCATAGGAATTCCGAGCCACAACGAACTCCAAAGATGCAATTCCAAAGTTCTACTGACCACCAGAAAATTAAGTGTTTGCCGTTCCATGGATTGCCATCCAAACATACATCTCAATATCTTATCAGAAGAAGATTCTTGGAGCTTATTTGTGAAGGAAGCAAGGAAGTCTTTTCACAAATCATCCGATTTCTATTATGTAGCACGTAAGGTGGCTAGAGAATGCGCTGGTCTACCAATTGCTTTGATAACAGTTGCGAGGGCCCTTCGAGATGAAGGTTTGGATGGATGGAAAGAAGCTGCTCGAAGACTAAAAGCGTCCCAACCTGCCAAACATGAAGATGAGTCAGATGTGTTTGCATGCATAAAGTTAAGCTATGATTACTTGAAATCTGATGATTCCAAATCATGCTTCTTGCTATGCTGCTTGTTCCCAGAAGATTATGATATCCCAATTAAATTCTTGTTCAAGTATGGAATTGGGAAAGGAATGTTTCAAGATTCAAACTTGCAAGAAGCCCGAGCCACAACATATTCGGTGGTGAAGGCCCTTATAGATTCTAGCTTGCTTTTGGACGCTAGAGATGACAGATATGTAAGGATGCATGATGTCATTCGGGATATGGCAATCTTAATTTCGTTATCTGAAGGCCAGCGGTTCTTGGTGAAAGCTGGCTGTGAATTGAAGAATTGGCCACATATTGATGCACATAAAGGCTACTATGGAATCTCACTAATGCAGAACAAAATTTGCAAGCTGCCCCAAGAGTTGGTATGTCCAAATCTCCAGATTTTATTACTGCAACACAATGCTTCTATAAATGAGATCCCAAAATCTTTTCTCCAAGGTCAGAATGAATTAAGAGTCTTGGATCTTAGCGACACTGGTATTTCATTACTACCCCAATCAATCAGTTTCTTAACCAACCTTCAAGCTTTGTATTTAGATTACTGCTGGAACATAATTGACATTTCTGTAATCGGAACACTTCACAAGCTTGAGATTCTTAGTATGAGAGGAACTGCTCTGGAAGAATTGTCAAGAGAAATAGGACAGTTGACCAATCTAAAGATGCTGGATGTCAGTGCTAGTAGATTCTCGGGTGGACGTATTTGCACAATTCCATCTAAAGTGGTATCAAAGTTGCATAAATTAGAAGAACTGTACATGCAATACTGTGGATTTTGGGACTGGGGGAGTAAAATTGATGGAGAAGGAGAAGAAACTAATATTGGCTTTGATGAATTAGCTGATTTATCATATTTAAGCATTTTGAAAGTTTGCATACCCGATGCACATTGCATCCCTAGAAGTGTTGAAGTCGAACCGAATTGGGTTTACTTCGATATTTTTATTTGCACCAATAGACGCGGTCTTCGTAGGAGTATTACGAACTTACAATCTGGTCATAAGTGTAGGTCCTTGAGACTTTATAGAACTGACGCAACCATAGGAACCTTTCCGGACTGGTTTGTCAACGCTGGGGTAAAGAATACTGAGAGGCTACTTTATGAAAAATGCGAAGGGTTGAGTAACATCCTTGTGGAGTATGACCGTGGGAGGTTACATGGACTGAAATTCCTCTCTGTGTCTGGTCCCTGTGAGAACTTGAAAGAATTGATGAATGCAATAACATGTGTTCCACGTATGCCTGTGTTTGAGAACTTGGAAGAGCTGTATCTGAAAAACCTGGATGACCTGAAGCAGTTATGTGTTGGTGAGTTACCACCTCGATCTCTCCGCAGTCTTAAATTACTGATGGTCCTTGAGTGTCGTAACTTGGGGAATGTACTGTTGCCATCAAAATTGTTGCAGAAACTACCAAATCTGGAAAAGCTAACGTGTTGGAATAGTAAAGTGAAATATGTGTTTGGATGTGGAGGATTTGAGCCAGATCAAACAAATTTGAGAGAGATGGACTTATGGAATCTACACGTAGTAAGAAGCATATGTAATGGTCCTGCTCCACGTGGAATGTTCCAGGCTCTAAAGGAATTGGTCATTTATAATTGCAACTTCCAGGGAAGCCTCTTCACATTTGATGTAGCTCAGTGTCTTTTTCAATTGGAAAAACTTATCGTATACGTATGCCCTGTCTTGGAAAGAGTAATCGAAGAAAGGAGGGAAACATTGAACAACAAGAAGACCGTTCTTCCAAAATTGAAGAACTTATCGTTGCTTAGTCTTCCAATGTTGTACAAGGGAAGTGCTACTATTGATTTTGAGTGTCCTTCATTGGAAACCTTGAGTCTGTGGAACTGCCCCCACTTGTCATTTCCATCCTCTGCTTCTGACTACTTCCACAGCAGGAACCAAGTCCAAGTCCAAGTCCAATTCATCTCAATTCTAAAGTACGGGAAGTCCCATTCTTCTCGATTCTAAAGCACGGGAAGGGGATGAACAGTACCCTCCAAGTGATTTGACGATTTTGTCCCTCCCTTTCCAATCAATTTACACTCACTTGCCCCTGCCACCTGTTCATCTGCTGAGCCACCACCTAATTCTCGGCTTCACACCTGTCGTCTTTTCTCTGCTGCGCAGAAGTGAATAGAAGCTGAGAGCGGTAGAGATTGATAGGGAGTGAGAGAGAGAGAGAGTCACTTTCAGGTCTATTTGTTCTTTCGATTTGACGGTGGAGGTCTCCAATCTGACAATCTGTGCTTAGGCACCGAACCAGAACCTGAAGAAGAAGAAAAATCACCCAGACACTCAGAGATCGTTTTGAGGTTATTCACAGTCCAAGTTTTGAGGTATTTTTTTTTTCTTTTATTTGCTTTGCTGCATTTTGTGGATGGATGTGATCTTCTTCCAAAACCAAGCATCAATTCAATCTGAATTGAATCATATGTTTGAAGGCCATTGATTCTTAGTTTTGTTGAACTCAAAGTTGTGGGTATGTAAATTGTACATGTATGCTTTCTGCTCTGTGTTTAATGTGTTCTGCAAGTAGTGAATTATATGAATTAGAAAAAAATATTTTGGTTTTTTGTTAGTTGTTGTTTGAAGGTCTAGGTTATAGTTCAAGAGGCTGATCCTTGCTGGGTTTGAAAAAATGCCTTAAAATAACTTCATTAACTTTGTGAGTAACTTGCACTTTTATTGCAATACGCCTCTATCCCGGTGTGACCTTGATTTCATAGGACATATTTTCCGCTATACATTATTTGTTTTCATTGTAGAGGTCCTGCAGAAAAATAGCTTGATGCAGGTATTTGGTTTCATTTATCTTTTCTCTTATAGTCTGCTTACATAATGGTAGGCTAGTTTGAATTCCTGCTAGTAAACAAATAGAAATTAAAAGCTGTTTTGGTGAGTGATCTATATATATATATATATATATATATATATATATATATATATAGGATTAATTTCAGTTTACCCCCCTGAGGTTAGGGGTCGTCATCATGTTAGTCCCTCGAGTTTCAATTTAATCAGTAACACCCTTGTACTCTCCAAATTCATCAGCCGTGTCCAATTTCTACTATTCCGTCCAATTTGGACCGTTAAGTCTGACTTTTGAGGGCTAAAATGGTCATTTCAAGACAAAAAAAATAAAAAAATAAAAACAAAAAAAAAGAATTTTTTTTTGTTTTTTTGTTTTTTGTTTTTGCATTTTTTTTTCTGTTTTTTTTTTCCATTTTTTTTATTTTCTTGTTTTTTTTTCTTTTTCTTAGCTTATTATTATTATTATTATTTTAAATTTTGTCTTCAACTTATACACCACAAGTTATAATAGGTTTATAAAAATAAAATAAAAACTCTAGGTGGTCAAAAAGCCGCTCGCTGGTCTACGATATTTGTGATATATCTCCAATAAAGCAAAGAATTTTAAGATATATCTGTAAAATATAATAGGTTTATAAAGTGAAGAATTTTAGGATATATCCCCAATAAAGTGAAGAAATATCTATAAAATATGATTAAAAAAATAAATACATATATTTCTTCACTTTATTGGGGATATATCCTAAAATTCTTCACTTTATTGTGATATATCTCCGATAAAGCGAAATTTTTTATATTTTAAACCTATTATATTTTAAACCTATTATAGGATATATTTTAAACCTATTATATTTTATAGATTTATTTTACAAATATATCCTAAAATTTTTCGCTTTATCGGAGATATATCACAAATATCGTAGACCAGCGAGCGACTTTTTAACCACCTAGAGTATTTTTTTTTTGTTTTTATAAACCTATTATAGGGTTTATTTGTAACCAGCTAGCGAAAAATTTTAGGATATATTTGTAAAATATATCTATAAAATATAATAGGTTTATAAAGTGAAGAATAATAGGATATATCCCCAATAAAGTGAAGAAATATTTGTAAAATATAATTAAAAAAATAAATACAGATATTTCTTCACTTTATTGGGGATATATCCTAAAATTCTTCGCTCGCTGGTCTACGATATTTGTGGAACATCTCCGATAAAGCGAAGAATTTTAGGATATATCCCCAATAAAGTGAAGAAATATATGTATTTATTTTTTTAATCATATTTTATAGATATTTCTTCACTTTATTGGGGATATATCCTAAAATTCGTTGCTTTATCGGAGATATATCACAAATATCGTAGACCAGCGAGCTGCTTTTTGACCACCTAGAGTTTTTTTTTTTTTTTATAAACCTATTATAACTTGTGGTGTATAGGTTGAAGACAAAATTATTAAAAAAATAATAATAATAATAATAAGCAAAGAAAAAGAAAAAAAATGAAAGAAAAAAACAGAAAAAAAAAATGCAAAAAAATAAAAACGAAAAAAAGAAGAAAAAATTTCTTTTTTTTTTGTTTTTTTTTTTATCTTGAAATGACCATTTTAGCCCTCAAAAGTCAAACTTAACGGTCCAAATTGGACGGAATAGTAGAAATTGGACACGGCTGATGAATTTGGAGAGTACAAGGGTGTTACTGATTAAATTGAAACTCGAGGGACTAACATGATGACGACCCCTAACTTCAGGGGGGTAAACTGAAATTAGTCCATATATATATATATATATAGAGAGAGAGAGAGCTTTTCCATAATTGACATTATTTATTTGCTTTCTCAATATATCTTAGAGATTATTTGTTTGCTTTTTTAATCTTTTATTGCAAATGAGTTCCGTTTTCAAAAGTTTAATTGTTAGTTGGTTTCTTCAGATTTGAAACAATGATGCAAGTTTTTGATTTCTTAATTCTATGTTTCGTAATTGCACCACAGTTGCATGCTTGGGATTTTCCTAAACAATGATGCAAGATTTCAAAAATTTAATTGTTGTTGACTTATTTACTTCTCTTTTATTTTCATTTGGCAAGTCGTGTAGAACGCGCCGATCGAGTCCAATCCGCCTACATTTGAGGTACGCCTCTGTGTCCTATACTTCAATTGTCTGATAATTATTTTCCTTTTTTCTTTTCATTGTCCTAAGGCAAACGGTTCTATTAATTTTTTTGATTCACTGATAACAAATATCGGTGGCCAAAAATTGGATCATATGTTTAATAAACTAAACATAGCTGATCACTTTTCATCACACTCTCTCTCTCCTAGAGTCCTAGCAGCCAATGAATTGTACACCAGAGCTGATCTACAAAACCCACATGGCCATACGATGGGGAGTTAGCCAACAGCTGCCAATGGGTTCCGCCTTTCTTTACTCTGAATTTGTTCTAGGTATAATTCCTTTGGATTTAAGCAAGGATTCATCGATGTTGGATTTTATGGATGTTTTACGGTGTTGCATGTTCCTTTGTGTGAATTTGAATCTTAATCTTCTCTTGATTAAAACTAAAATCCTAGAAATAATTATTTTCATATGGAACAAGGTGAAATTAAGTTGTTTTCTGCTACAGGCATGTGGGTTACGGTTAATAATTACTGCAGTAGGGTTTCTGAATCAATGTTGGATGAGCATAATTGTAGAATCTTATTTTAGTTTGTTTATGGAAAGACTTGTTCTAGGCCAATTTAATTTGGAATACAATGACAATGAAACCTTTTTCTACAATTGGTCTTTGTGTATTGTGCTTGCTGCGGTTAGTGAAGGAACCAATGAAGCTACCACTTACTCCTCCCATTTTGTTCCTTCATAGAGGGTCTAAGGCTTTTCAATTGCAGACCCTGATTCACTGTCTATCATTTTGTACAATATTGGTTTTTGCATTGCTAGTTATTCTAGTTATGACATTAGTCTCCCTGTTATGTTTTTATAGGGGAATCAAAATATCAAATTGGCTCATGTAATTGAAAGTATTGAAGGGGTGTAGATGGGGTCCCGTGGCAAGTCACTGAAGGTATATGCACCATATGCACCCTACATAATTTTGATGCAAACATTTGGTTTATCTGTTACTTTAAGTAGTGAAACTGATAATCATTCCAAATGACAAGTTATTGACTGCAGTTTCCCAGACTACCCCAGTAATAGAGGCATTCCACAACAAGGGGTGTTCGTGGTATCTCTGAGACTGATATAATCACGGTATGTGATCTTTAAAGATCTTGTAATTATGACCTCTATCTTGATGTTATGTACAGTTTAATTAGACAAAAAAAAGGAAAGCAAAGGAAATTTTTTAAAGGAAAATGAGAATGAACGCCAAGTAACTATTACTTCTTATTATTATTATTATGATTATGATGATGATGATCAGTATCAGTATCAGTAGTATTAGTATTAGTATTATTAGTAGTATTAGTACTAGTACTAGTATTAGTATTATTAGTAGTATTAGTATTAGTATTAGTATTATTAGTATTGTTATTGTTATTGTTATTGTTATTGTTATTGTTCTTCTTCTTCTTCTTCTTCTTCTTTAGATCAATGGAGTTCTATAATTGCTTAGTTGATATTTGTAGTTTCCTGTCCTATGGTCATATTAGGGTTTCACTAGTTGATAGTCATCACCTTAAATGCAGATTCTCGGGCTGGCAAATGTCGACTTTGCTGATGTAAGGGCTATAATGGTGAATGCGGGTTCTTCATTGATGGGGATAGGAACTGCAACTGGTAATTTGTGATTTACTAACTAGAATGTTTACAGTGCTAATATGATGTCAGAGTCAGAGGCTTCACTTATGTTTTTGGACATGATTGTGGTGGAACCTAATTACCATAGTGCCTTCCATGATGGCATCACTGTGGGTAACCTTGTGAAGCTTACTTTTATGAATGACATCAAGAACTTCTCACTTTATTGGGTTAGTGTGTAGGAGGAAGGTGATCTAATCCTTGGTTTGTTAGAATTTAAATATATAGGTATTTGTTCCTCAGTAAGGTACAGGATAAGGCCATAAGCTTTGAGAAATGTTTATTTGATTTGGATGTTACGAAAGAGGGGAATTGCCCTTTGCTGATAATTTTTTTTACTTAGAATGATTTCTTAGTATTGGAGATGGTCTGAATATGTAGTTTTAGTTGCATTCTCCATGTCCTGTGATTTGGAGTGTGCATGGCAATAATTTTGATACGAAAATGACCTACCACTGAAACATGTGTCATCAACATAGAGAATTCAAATTCTTTGGTCGTAGCCAATCCCATCTTCTAGATTTATGCTTGTTAGTTGTGACTCTTGTTCAATGCAGAATTTTACATCTTTTTTGTTTTGGAAAAATTTAAAATGACTGGAATTCTGTGTGAATTAGCTATCAGCTTTGGGATTTTCTCAAAATATTTACTTCGACGGTTATAAGGATGATGTGCAATTTCCTTGGATGCTTTTCAAGATATAACATATATCTCCATTTCTGCCTTCTATAACATGTTCACCAAGTTATCTATGATTCTATACTATGAATAGTTTTGTCATGTGATTGAGTTTTGGTGCATTAGCAGTTCATTTCATCAGAGCCTATTTCCTTGTGTGAGGACCATTCACCTCATTTTTTATTTTTATTTTTTTTGATGCAAGGAGATAACTGTCTTTTTTTTTTCCCTTCCTCTTTGGGAACACGGAAGACAAGAGCAAGAGATGCTGCATTAAATGCCATTCAATCATCTTTATTAGATATTGGTATAATGAGGACTACTGGAATTGTCTGGAACATAACTGGTGGAACTGATTTGACACTCTATGAGGTACCACTTCTTCTGATTGGCATAAAAACTTCTTACCAGAACTTCCTGAATTCCAGTATAATTATTCCCCATCTACTGAATTCTCCAAGTTGTGGTTTTCACTCACAGATGATATGAGACATTTCTCTTCTGCTACACTAATTTTGGGTGTTCTCATAGGTAAATGCTGCAACAGAGGTTATATATGATCTTGTTGATCCAACAGCAAATTTAGCATTTGGAGCAGGTACAGGATAAGCTTAGAGAAATGTTTATTTGATTTGAATGCTACGAAAGAGGGGAAGTGCCCTTTGCTGATATATATATATATATTTTTTTTTTACTGAGAATGATTTCTTAGTATTGGAGATGGTCTGAATACGTAGTTTTAGTTGCATTCTCCATGTCCTGTGATTTGAAGTGTGCATGGCAATAAGTTCTGATACTAAAATGACTTTGTCATCAACATAGAGAATTCAAATGCTTTGGTGGTAGCCAATCCCATCTTCTAGATGCATGTTCCTCTTATGCTGGTCAGTTATGACTTGTTCAATTCAGAATTTTACATCTTTTTGGTTTTGGAAAAATTTTAAAATGACTGGAGTACTATGTGAGTTAGCTATCAGCTGTGGGATTTGCACAAAATATTCAATGAAACCTTTTTCTACAATTGGTCTTTGTGTTTTGTGCTTGCTGCGATTATTGAAGGAACCAATGAAGCTAGCACTTACTCATGCCATTTTGTTCCTTCGTAGAGGGTCTTAGGCTTTTCCGTTGCAGACCTTGATTCACTGTCTATCATTTTGTAAAATATTGGCATTCGCATTGCTAGTTATTCTAGTTATGACATTTGTCTTCCTGATATGTTTTTGTAGGGGAATCTAAATATTAAATTGACTCATATCATGGAAAGTATTGAAGGGGTGTAGATGGAGTCCCATGGCAAATCACTGAAGGTATATGCACCATACATAATTTTGATGCAAACATTTGGTTTATTTGTTACTTTAAGTAGTGAAACTGATGATACTTTCATTAATTTGACCAAAAGGGCTCTATTGTTCCTTCTGACAATCCATGGTAAAGCTTTTGAATTTAATAGCTTAAGTTGAGCTATTTCAAAGGTTGGTTGAACTTGAGCTATTTCAAATGCTATTCTGTTCAGAGTCATTGCTGGGAAGGTGGAGGCTAGGTGGTGCTCTCAATGGAGGGTTACCCCCATTCCCAATGTGTTCGATTCATTGGCTCACAATATGGTATATCCATATGTACTATCAACACTCATAAAGTATATTTTAGAAAGAATTTGTTTAGGTACCAGTTTAATAAATAAATCCTTGTTTTTGACATGTGCGTACTTCCCTCCCTGTCCTGACTTTTCGGTTTTTATGCCAAGTGAACTCGGTACATAATAATTTGCATGATTAAAATGTTGTGGGAATGTTGTAACATGTTTAGTGGTTTGTTGGTGTCCAGGTGGCTCTATCAGAATGGAATTGATTCTTTCTTAAAAGTGACTCTGATCTGGGAGCATTCCGCCAAAAGAATGAAATGAGCCATCTCAAATTGAAAGGTACAAATGTCTACTTTTTGATATCTGGTTGATTGGAAGTACTGTTTTCTTTATTGATATGTAGTCGAGTATGAAGCCGTTGAAATGGCATGGAACCAATCAAAGCCTAATGGCTTTTTGATGAGGTCTGTATGAATTAACCTGCTCAAGACGTTGAGGCAACAATATCATGCGGTTTTTTCTTCTTGATGACATACTAGTGGAGTAAAAATCAACTTTGTGTCTAGAAGTATTTACTTCTGGTTGGTTTCGGCTTGTAAGTTGCTTTAGGTTTATATTTCTGGACTAGGTAGTGCGGTAAGCTGAATTTACATATCTGTACAATGTTAGATTTTGATCAGATGTGATGATGTATAAGCGTATATGAATACATTTGCAGACACCATTTATATATTCAACTATTTTATGTTTTTATTTTTTTACTATATTCTTGTACCATGTTTTTGATTTTCAGGCATTCTTACAAGTATATCTGGGTTACCGTCAATTGTATCCTAATTTCTTTTGCTTCTGTGAGGATCACCGGCCACTTGTGCTCTATGTATTCTGGTTGGTTCTAATCTCATTTTTGTCCTTCGAATTGATACCTATAAATTGTTTTTGCTCTACTATGCTCTGTGTTTGGCTAAACAGTTGTTGAAATCATGTTTTTATGTGAATTTTTGCATATAATAACTTGAGACGTCCGCTAGTTAAAATTTATAAACTAATTAATACTCTGATAATTACTTCGCATCAACTTATACTTGTCTCTTTATTTCTTTTGATGCCAAAACGAGCCATACTATCATGTTAATATGAAGCAAAGCACCTACATTCGTTGCGAGTGTAACTGTGTCAATAAATGGTTTAGGTAATTGAGTGATTGATGCGTAGAAGTCAATCACCTTTTGGTGCGGTCTTGATCTCCTACTTGAAATTTTTAACTAGGATACTTGAATGTTGTTCTTTGTAGGTTTGCTCAGATGCGCAAGAGTTGGAGGCTTAGATGGGGTATTGATACCTGGGCCTGGGATTAAACATGGTAACTTCATTGACCATGATGTTCTATTTTCATTTGGTTGGTTAATGATTAAACAATAAGAAGTTGATTAAGAGACATCAGCAGAAGAGGTGGCCTATGTATATTCATTGCACTCATTGGTTCTTTGGCAGGTACTGGAAATCATAACGGCAAACATTGTGATACTTGTTCAACCTTGGTGGGAGGGGCTATAAGTTATGTATGGAGATGGTGTCCTGTGTTGCAAGTTTGTAAAGATGATGTCGGCAAGCTGTGTGTGTAATTCAGTTATGCATTGAAACGTACCATACAGGCGAATCATTGATATAGTAATATAGCTTGGATTAAAGACCTTGAATTGGCAAGAGAAGCAAACAAGACATTTAGATGATCGAGTTCCTCGCTTGCAGGTTGATGAACTTATATGGAATGCAAGTCACTCGGTACACTAGATTGAAGAGTTGGGTGATTGCGACTTAAATCAGATTACTGCAAAGATTTCTTGTAGTAACTCCAGAAACTCATTCAACTGAAGCATTCAGTTGATGTTCTCCGGAGTTTTGTGAACACATTTTGGCCGGCCAGTAGGTTTCTTACAAAACCCTTTTCTCTAAATCATTGCTTCGTCCATTTGCTTTCGGTTCTTTTGTAATGGAGTTCTTGTGGTTGCTTCAATCTATCAGCCGATGTCCTAGAACTCAGTTCATACACACTTGTAACCGCAAGAAGTTGTGTTTTCAATTTTTCCCCCCGGGTATAACAACGTACAGACTTGGTTGCTAAAACCAAGTAAGAACTCATTTCTACAAGTACTTACGTCAGTCATAGTGGTTATTCACCTCAATGAATTTTAGGTAACCATTTCATTTGGATTGCATAGTTTTTGACACATTTCATTGATCTAGCTGATGTGCCAATCTATAATGATCTGAAGAGTAACATCCATCAAGGATTCCAACAGGCATCCCATGAACCTTGTGAGTGAAAATATCAATTGAGATATCATGTTTCAGGAAACTTGCGACGTTAACTCCGTTTGTACGGAAGAATCACAATAGTAAAACAAGTCTCGTAAGTTAGTATTATATATCAGAAGACAATTGAAGAATGTAAGGTATAATTAGTATAATCAGAGAAAATCTTGTATTAGACCATCGGAGCACAAAATTGGTCCAATCAGCCAATAGAAAAAAAGACACATTAACTAACAAGGTATTTTTGGATTTCAAGTGTAATACGTGGTTTGTTTCAGTTTTAGCCATATAATTTTACTCATTCCTCTACATTGCCTTCTCCCCTTGGCTGGCCGTTGCTGCAACCTCACTCTGCCATATATCAAGAGCCTACTTTACATTAGATCTCCACATGTAAAGATGTAATTACAAGAGTTCTTAAACTAAATCTTCCGGCAAGTTCATACTAATCAAAGTATTGCAAATCCTCATCAAAGAAAAATTTATTTTAACTGAAGGTATATAGATTTGGGCCACTGCTTCATACCACACCATTGACACAAGGTTAGTCTAACGGACCATTTGTGTGTATGTTTCTTAAATGGGGAGCTCTGGACCACTCCTGAAGCTCCTTTTTCTAAATAAGGAGTGGAAACTTATATAACCTGTCAAGATCTCCTTTATCACAGGAACGCGTCCTCACCGAAATGATGAGTGGTCTCTGGTTTTCCTCCTTTTTCATAAATCATTTCGGAAGAGGTTGGTGGCTACATCTCATCAGTCTTGTTCTATGTTTCTAGTGTGCTTTACTATGTGGCCAACTCGGCTTGTTGGAACAAAGGAAGATTATGTGGTTATGGAAATTGTTTGCTATAATACCAACTCAGAGAATATTTCTAGCTGGTGTGAGTACTAGCGTGTCCTTATTCAATTCCCTTCAAAGTTATAGACATCCACATATTTGAGCATTTATGGGTTAGGTCTTGTGATCAAATCATTCACACTCATTTAATGGATTTCATTACTTTGTTTGAGCTTTATAGTTTCTTGAGAGTGTATTTTGAACTCTTCCAATTCCATACTTGCACTTCGTTAATTTAAAGGTTTTTTTTTTTTAATCAATTAATTTCAAGTTCAATCCGTAGTGATTGTTGTACAACGAGATTTAGGTGGCGTACTACTTCTATGGGTATCACATAGTAGGTAGTAATGTGAATCTGAAATTGCTTCACTTGGTAAGAGAGATGGTGAGATTTTACCTCAAAATCTCCAAATACTATTAAGAGTAAATATTATTAAATTGTCTTTTATGAAGTTAAACCTTCATTTCCATATTATATATACATATATATTTTCCTTAGCCAACCCTACCTTTTGTTACAGAATGCATGCTGCATATGTCTCTCTATTGGAATTGGCAAGTCCCTTTTGAGAGTCCCTGACCGGAAGTTAAAGTTTCACCAAGTCCACCTAATTAATTGGAGGACTTTGTTGTCAAATTTTAATTAAAATTCACAAGCGCACGAATCGTCCTTAATATAGTGTGCAAGTACGAGGTCGTTCCAACTGAGAATTGATAATCAATTTAAATCTTAACTTAATTAATCCAAACACAAAAACACATAAACAATCAAACTAAAGAAGATATGGTTTTAAGGTTTTCAACTAAACAAATACTGTGAAAATTAAAGAAATAAACAAATAATGATAAAACCTAGGGTTTCAAAATCAACCACTAACAATCATATTTATGTTTCAATGTAATTAATAGATTCTTTTGTTTCTCTATATGATAATTCCCGTATCTAAGTCATTCTCAGACACTCTAGACCATATATAGTTTTCCTTAAGTGTATGATGCTCTCCCTCTCGGGTAAAGATCTTATATCCTAACTATGCAGATTATCCTTCTCAGGTATAAATTTAACATGCAAGACTCATTACGCTTTAGAAAACAAGGGAATCAAGCGAACCATTAGTCTTTCTCAAGTAATAATGTAATTTACCACACTTAATCACAAGAAGCTAGTCAAATTATATTGCATCTCTGCTTCAAATTTGTCTTCCAATTACTATATGCAAAGCTCTAAGGTGATCAATCAAAGAACTTAAATATAAAACATTAATTCAAATAGTGATTAAACATTCATCGTAAAGAAACTATAAATCCATCAATAAAACATCAAAGTACATAAACAATCATGATAGGGCATCATCCTAACCCTAGAAAAGGTTTAACAAAAGATAACTAAGTAAAACATAGGAAAAACATAAAAAGAATGGAAAGGAAAAGAAACGGAAGATGGATGAGTCGTCTCTGCTCCTTAGGCGTATACATTGTGCTCCCGAGACTCCTTTCTCATGTAAATTCGTGCTCTCTTATATAGGGAAGATTTCTGCTCATCTTTGGCTTCATGTTTCCTTGTAAAACTTGGTTTTAGATTCCTTTCTTCATTTGGAATGGGAAAACTTTGAAATATCTCTTGTAGAAGCAGGAATAAGCTCATCATTGAATTCTCATCTGAATTAACTTCCTTGAAACATTAGGATTAATGATCTTGTGCCACGGAACTTGAGTTCTCCACGAATGGTTGTAAATTCCCGAACAGATTTCCTGTTCTGACCTATCTTCACTCAAATAATCATAACTTTCTCCAGAAGTATTGAAATCAAGATCTGTAAAATTCTACAGAAAGTAAACATTCGTAGCTTTCCGTGTATATAAGGCTCATTGTCTGATTCGATCCGACCATTTCCCAGTAATTCGGTGAAGTTGGATGTTCTGCACAGACAGATTCCCAGTCTCAGATTGCACATTGCCTTTCAATCCTACTTAGCTCATTTTGGCTTATTTTCTTCTCTCTATGAAACAAACCTACAAACACTAAAACATGTAAATGAATCATAAATAAGGAGAACTAAACATAAATACCAAGATTAAGAGGCATAGAAATATAGGAAAATATGAGCACATCGGGCTCCTATCTGTTACTAATTATGATAATATAGTGATGGGTTGAATCTTTGTTTAAAAAAAACTAGATTTACTTTGCCTCGCTTGTAAACTGCATGCAGTCAGAGTTATCTACAGACTACAATCAGTTGTGTTTTGTTTTCTTATTAAGTTTTACATTTGTTTCTTCATAGTCAAACAGATGCATGCATTCATTAATTTTGCGACTTGATTTGTTGGATGACATTGAACTCCAATTTCACAACACTCAAAGTATTGAATATTGGCTTTAATTTGATTGGTGGACAAAATCAAATGTGAAGGGCCCATGGGCTGCCTAGGTTAATTAGGGAATATATATATATATATATATATATATATATATATATAGCAAGGTATTGCTGCCGCAGGGATTGTTTTTTGGGTGTGAGAGATTAGACAATTAACCTAATTGTATTTAGGGTTTTGGGCAGAGAGTTTATTTTCAAACTCTAATTGTATTCTCTCCAATTGATTATAGTGGAATTTCTCGCCGGCTCCGAAGTGGACGTAGCTCAATCACATTGATTGAGTGAAGCACTATAAATTCTTGTGTTTGCTTTCTTTTTCGTTGTTTGGTCACTCATCTAGTTCTATATCAATATTGTGTTTGTTACGCTTCCGTACAACACAAAGGCCCAACCCTCATATAGTCATATCCTTTCCCCTTTACATTTTTCCAAACTTGAATCCCAAGTTATCTTCCTTATTGATATTTTTCCTTGATCCTCCTCTGTATTCTATTTATTCATCAACCTCTCTGTCTTTCTCTCACAATGAAGTCGTTGCTAAAGAAACACAAGTCAGATCTGGTGAGGAGGTAGAGGTAAGGAAGTCGAAGAAGGTAAAGAAAAGAAAAAAATATATATATGGGCAAAACTGAAAATTTGGTGATAAAATTTTGAGCAACAGGTAATGTGGAGATATGAATGTAACTACTATTTCATAAATTAAAGTGAGTTGAACTGTTGCACCAAAACCTTAGTAGTTTGAAGCTTTATTGGAGATGAGTCTAATATATTATTGGCTGGGCACGGTCCCAGACCGGCACTGCTTTTACAGGGACCGGAACCGGCAAAGCTAAACCAGGACCAGACTTGCAGTTGCAGAGAACGGGGACCGGCCTAAACCCGGACCGACACAAAACGTGCCGGTTCATTCGGGCTTTCGGTTCCTCCTCTTCCTGCTTCTTATTTTTCTTCTTCCTCCTTCTCCTCCTCCTCCTCCTCTGAAAAAAAACCCACCATTAACGAAGACTCAACCTTTACATCACACCCAACACCCAAAGACTCGACCTTTACGCAGTTTCCTCACCTCACGATGCGCCCAATCACCCAACCCCGTCATTCTCAGCCATCGCAGCCCCACTGCACCCATCTCCTCGTCCCACTCGCAGCCACCACCGCCTTCTCCCTCCTCCTCTTCCTTCTCGTCTGCTTCCTCAAAATCACCCCCAAAAGCACCCTCAAAATCACCCGAAAAGGATATGGTTAATGATTAAGAGAATAAGAGGCTGCTGCTGCTCTCTGCAACGGGAGATGGAGAAAAAATAGGAGAGAGAAAGAAAGAGAGGGGACAGACAGAGAGAGGGAAGGAGGGAGAGAAAAAAAAATACTAAAAATAGCACTCATGATTGAGTGCTGTCACCAACTTAGGATTAATTAAAACGTGGGGGCATAAAAAGATGTAAAATGGTATCCAAAGCCTACTTGTGGTTATTCTCAAAACAGAAAAAAGCCCACTTGTTGTAGTGTTCGGGTTTTTCGGTCCAAGAGCTCAACGGAAGTCAGGAACCGGGACCGGACTGGCAACTCTACATATGAGACCGAACCGGACGGAAAACAGTAATTCTCAGTGTAAAACCCGACCCGAACCGTCCGGTCCGGATCGATTCCTTCCGGTTTTTCGGTTTTTCGGTCATTTGTGCCCACCCCTATATATATACCATCATATCACAACAGAATTATCAAACTATGCAAATTGCAAAGTTCTAAATAGGATAGACAATACATGCATCGATACATTCATATATGCATGCATATGCATATATACAAACATCCCGTGTGTGTGTGTGTCTGTGTCTGAATCGGACTCATACACAACTTGGTTGTCTGATGGAGATCGACATAATTTCAAAGAGAGGAGAAAGAAAACCATGGGCTGCAAGTGGTCACCGTGAACAACTGAAAATATCTTTTTGGGATCCCCAGAATGTCTACATCCTGTATTGAATACAACGTACCAAACTAAACTGTGTGCAAATGTTCATGAACATATAATTCCCCTAATAAAATTCCACAATCCCATTGGCCAACAGCTTACCCAAATCAAAATCAGCCTCACAATCCTCCAAAATCCCATCCAAGGAAGCTGAAAAGAAAGAGAAAAAATCTGTTTATATTCATGGCAATTGTTAATTTAGGGTTTGAATGAACGTTCATTTTCTTTTTTCATAAATATAAAATATAATTCATCCTGAATTCTCGAGCCATAAATCTAAAATATAATCTTTTATTGATAACAAGAAAAACAATTAAATAAATTTAAAAATTACAGTAACACCGTACAAGATCAACACTAAAAAGATGGGAAATGATGGATCAGCATAATATATATATATCACTACCCATCGATAATAAGCCCCGCCCTCCTTTTCCTTTGCTTTTCTGTGTGTTTTCCAAAACAAGAAGTTAGCAGCCACACAATGTGGACTGAAATCTGAACCAAGACACGTACATTTGTCACTTACCATACAAAAAAAAGGCTTGAAACGTGGACGTGTAAACTAAGCCCCCCACCCATTCTTGCTTTGCATTATTAAGTTATTAACACACACAAAGCGATTAAAGCCCTCACCTCCCTCCCCTACCTATATCTCTATGCACGCTTCTTCAAACTAGAAGACAACACAGACACACCAAAAAGGGTTGGGCAAACGAGGAGAAGAAGAAGCTGAATCAGCTAGCAATAGCAGCAAAGTACACATTCATCCCTGTTCCTCCACTGTTGCATGAAAGAAAAGCCAGCCTACTGAAAATGGCTCACCAGCTTCAACTTTCTTTGGTACTCAACGACCAAACTAGCCCTTCTCTTCCACTGCTTCAGGCCAAGGAAAGCATCATCTCCCATTCTCAGAATGATAGTACTACCGAGCAAGGAAGTACGTCTCCGAAGAGGGATCAAGATAATGAAGAAGAGATTGAGTCAGCTAGGTCAAGAAATGAGGAGATTACAATATTAGGTCTGGCTTTGGCTCAAGTGGATGCAGCAGAAGAACCCACTAAAGACTGTGATGAGGTCTTGGCAGTAGCAGAAGATAGTGGACGTGAGAGGTTGAGAAAGCACCGGGTTGAGGTGGCGGGTCGGGTCTGGATTCCGGATATTTGGGGCCAGGAGGAGTTTCTCAAGGACTGGGCTGATTGTACTGTTTTTGATGATTCTTTGTTTCCTAATGGGATTATGTCAGCTCGTAGTGCTTTGATTGAAGAAGGAAGGAGAGGAACTTCAGGCAGATTAAGAATAGAAAACAGGTGTTGAATAATATTATTCTTGTTTTCCTAAGATCGATCCATCTTCATATTGGCTTTGATTGTTATGATATACAAATCACTTTTTGATGATTATTGATACTGAAAACACTAGCAAAATTGCCCGCTCTATGCTGCGGGATTTACTATTATCGATGAATTGCTTAGAAAACTAATTGTTTCTGTACATAAGAATATTATTGATTTTGTAATGTTATATAGTACAAAAGCTTTGGTTTGTTTTGTACATTTGGTATAGTGTCAAATTTTTTGGTAATGGTGGAGAAATTTAGGTAAGCTACCTTTTGAGGTCAGGCACACTTTACCTAAATTTTTCCATTACAATGTGCTCCGTGCATCAGAACTTTTTTATGGATGGCTACAGTGCGTTGTCAGACCTGCAATTCAATTAAGTATTTGCATAAGTAAATACATAATGAAGTTGTATTGTAATTGAATCTCAAGCAAATACATAATACAATTAGAGCGATCATATGTGAAATAGGTAATTCGAATAGTATGTGTTCAAGACATACCTGAATATAGTAGTATTTGAAAGCATAAATTTGTTGTTATTTCTGGCGAATCTGGGAGAGAAGGAAAATTAGCAATGTCTGTATTGGCGATAAAGTGAATAATGTGTTGTTATCAAGAAATAAGAAGTAAATCAACATGTTAGGTTTTTTCAAATGAAAAAGGATTCACAGAAGGTACCTTCAACCCTTGAGTTTAAGCCCACCAGCAAATTGAACTTCATTGTTCCTATATATGTCTTCACTGCAGTAAATTAAACCAATCAAAGCAATTAACAAAGAACACTTATAACCAGACATAACTACAACAAGCAGAAGCTGCAAAAGAGTGATAAAGAAATAAAGGAATTACCTTTGTGAAGTTTGGAATTACACTTGACAAAAACCTGGTTGTACCCTGTAAAATAAACATTGAAAATTACAATTTTTATAAATAAAATTAGAGGGGAAAAAAAAAAGAAAAAAAAAAAAGAGGAGTGATTGAGAAAGAGGGCGTACATTTTCAGTGCGGTGCATACCGAGGCTTTCGATTATCAAATTCCAATAATCCCAACTGAAAACTCAGTAATATTTGCAGTGTTTGTTGGCTTAGCTTGTAGCTTCTGCTTTGAGAATTCTATTCCAAGTGAATTTGATTTCATCAATGCTTCTATTTGCTACTGTCGAGAACCGATCCATTCAAGGCAGCCGGCTAAATTTTGTTCCTGAACAGATAGCCATTCTCATCATACCTTAATTCGATCATTGTTTATACCATGAGAGTTGGCCTCAAGGAGGTTCTCTAGTGATCTGGCTTTTCTGTTCCGAAGTCTGCCTGTTGCTTTCAATAAGTCAGCCAACCTTCTTTTCTCATCATCCACCTCAGGGTTAGCTGTCCCTAGCTTTTCTTCCCTCATCACAACAACATATTCCAAGAGTTCAATTGCATCATTCAACCTGGGTATAATGAAAACAGAAAGACATCTAGAATCAGTACATCAGCTAATTTATAATATTTATTGAACTTAAGGCTGATCTAGCAACAATATTTATTCAACCATGTTATATCCCTTCCAGAAATGCAAAAGACTTCAATAGTTTGGGGAAGTCTAAGGTGTGTTGATGTTTGTCATACATCAACTTTTTAATTAATATATATTAAATTAAATTAGTTGGTGAAACTTGTTGTACAGGTCAACAGGTTATCCAATTACAATTTGACATGTGTACTTAAAAAAAAAAAATTACCATACTAAGTACTCATTTATTCTTTTATACGTAAATCGTTCAAAAACTTGTAATGAATATCGTAAATATAGTAATTACTTTTATTACAACTATAATTATCATTAAATACGACCAATGTGGTCTTTTGTTGTAAAATGCCTCATCGATGATATAATTTACAAAACAAAGGACTCTAATTACAAAAAGAACAACTGGGTTACAAGAATAAGGACTTGAAAAGTTTTAGGTCTAATATGATTATTTACCATATAAACAAATCATTTGTTGTTACATTGGTAAGTGGGTCGTTTTTTTTTGTAAATGGATCATATTTCATGTAGTTATCATAAAAACAACCATAATTACCACTTTATACCCTCAATTGTTGTAATCTATAGTAAAATGCATTGTCAAACGAGTAATTATCTCATGGATGATGAAATTTACACATGAAAAGTATTAATTACAAAATATAGAACTTTAATACACAATTAAGGACTCGCGCCTCATTTACAATATATACATAAAGTTTTACCACTTTGATAGCAATTCGTTGTCACATTAGTAAAATGGTTCTCAGACTTGTAATATAAAAAATTACCACAAATAAGAGTTTGATTACTACTTCTACAACAATTCGTTGTCAAACTTGTAATATTGAAGAATTACCACAAATACAACCTTGGTTATTACTTTGGACCTCAATTGCCGTAAAATCTAGAAAAAACATTGTTAAATAAGTAAATAACTCCTAAAGGACAGTAATTATAAAATAGACAACCTTATTACACAATAAAGGACTCACCGCAAATTTACTTAAATATATGAAGTTTTACTATTATAGCAACACATTCGTTGTTTTATTAGTAAAGTGGTTCTGAAAACATGTTGGGCGTTCGTCCGCTACATGACCCCAAATTCCAAATACAGAAGTCTAAAGTTCGAGAGCCTCTCTCTCTAAAAACTAGAGAGAGAAAACAGATCTGCAACCAACACCTCTCCCCCTCCTCTCTTGCCCTGATCTTGATCCCTTCGGATCCAGATCGTTGGCTCGAGGGTTGGGGGCGGCTCTTCTTCATTTTGTCTTCTTCAGTTGTCTTCTTCAACGCTGTGCAGGAGCTTTGGGTCAGGCTGGGGACGCTTGGATCCTGGTCGGTTCGTCCCGCTGGTGTGGTGCGGAGGTGCGGCGCGGTTGAGCGGTGGCTGTGGCGGTGGCGGAAAGGCCAGTTCCCGGATCGGTTTCTACCGCGGTGGTTGCACGGCTGCCTTGGGATCGGGTTGCAGTTGTCGAACAGATTCAATCTGTGGTGGCGCGGTAATGTGCTGCGGTGTGGCATGACGCTGCAGTGGTGGATATTTTACAGATGGGACTGGGAAAGACTCTGCAAGCTGTCGCTTTATTGAGCTATTTGAAGGTTCAAAACATGTCACGTCGACCATTCCGTGAGTTTCAAAAATTTTGGTTCTGGTGTGAAACTTGTGAGTTAATAATTTGGTTATTAGTGTGCTTGATACATATCAAAACTCAATCAATTATATATGCCAGACTTCATCAATTATATATGCCAGACTTCATCTTAAATTTGCTTATTGTTGGAGTATGGATTTCTGTGGTTTGGTGATGGGGACGTATTTGAATGACGAAAGAGTCGCATTTCTACTGATATTGAGACACTTGAACAAAATTAAAGAAATCACAGGTTATTTGTGGTGACTAAACTTTTTTTGCCTTATAAATGGGGATAGTAAGATCAGGGGGAGCATAGGAGATTAGCAATTACAGTATGGACTATCACATATTCCATTTTGTTGTTTCTGTGCTACGTAGGAATAAATAGTAATCAGTGAGGGACACTAGCTCTTTTTATTGAGGAGGTATTGTTTTCAAAACATTTAGAAGATTTTTAAAATCCTCTTATTAAACAGTTAGCTGTATATATTGAGGCGTGGATACACTGGTTTCTTCATTGGGTTAATAGTTCTCTTGCATTAGAGCTGATAAAACTTTTTTTCTTCCACCTTTTCTGTCATGATTTTATTTCAATTGGACAAAACTTGATGTAGCCATTCTGCTCAGATAGAGGGCATGTTCTTAAACTCCTGCCCTTTAAGATCTTCTGTAGACAACTTATCATATCTAACTCCCTTATATTGCATTTCATTACAGTCACTTCCATTACACATTGAAGATTCATACGATCCATCCATGCCTAAAATAGAAAAAAAAAATTACAGAGACTGAGATTACAAACTAATATGCAACATATAATTAGATGGATTATCTATATCAAATTGAAACCTGTAGGATTATTAAAAAAAAATTATTGTATTGGGAACAATATGTACGTACATAGTAGACCAATTTAAGGAAGAAACAGGGTTTAGGATTTGTAAAATGGGGTCTTTTGGGTGTTTTGAATTGTGAAGTAGGTGATGGTGAAACGAAAGCTAGTTCCTGATTTATATGAAAGATCAAACTAAAAAGATTTTAGTTTATTATCTCCTTACATGACAATAAATGAATCAGTAGCTAGGCCTTTTTATCAAAGTAAAAAGAATTTTTACCTTCAGGTTGGACTACAATACATGCTCACATTCATCGTAACAGTTACTTTTTATGTAAAAAAGCAGAAGCACCCTTTTGTCCAATCCTCAAATAGAATACCAGAAAAACTAGTCATTTTTTTATGCCCTAATGAGTTTTCTATTTCTAAACCAAGAACTATAGCTTGGATTTGAGAGCACGTTACGAAATGGGTCCTTATTAATAGGTTAAATTTTAGCTGATGTCGATTTCGAATGGGTCAAAGTTATGTTTTGTGATGAAATACACCTACTCTAGAATCTGTGACCTTAAGGATAAGAAAGAAGAATTGCAAACCAATCAATATCAGAAGCTTAGTATGCATAGATGAAATAATGTTCACTCAAAACGATTTGAAGATGAAGTACAAAAAAACAAAAGAACAAAAAAACAAAGCACTATTAACTTGGCTGAATTTTCCTTGTCATGTCCAAACCCTAAACCTCATATCCAATTACTGCATTATGGGGAATTTTCATGTTTTGTTACTGATAAATACCTCATATACAAATTTAGGAGTTAAGTTACGATCCAATCCATCCTCAACATCGTTTTGCCTAGTTTATTTCGAGCTTATATTAAACAGAATCCACTCAGTTACTTGACCCTAGCTGTTAAGCTAATTACCAATCCAATATCAGTGTCTCTCTGGAAACAAAATATTAATACCAAAGCCCTGAACTTCTACTATAGAAATGATCTCAGCATGGCCTAGAAGCCCTATAAGGCATGCCTTTGGTTAAGACCGATAAATATAATTTTAGTAATCTTAGTAAGGCTCCCAACAATCTTAGTAAGGCTCCACCTAGAAATCTTAGTAAGGCTCCCAGTAATCTTAGTAAGGCTCCACCTAGAAATCTTGTAATCTTAGTAAGGCTCCACCTAGAAATTTTGGTAAGGCTCCCAGTAAAATCTCTCAAGGTTTGACCAAGTTGATCTTTGCTATTCTCTTTTTCCTTTTGAAAGATTTGAGCAGTCCCTGGAGTTAAAACCTCCCTTTCATCCCCAACTAGACTATAAATCCCCGACTAGACTACTTCAAGATATATGGTTCAACGAATGGTTTATTGTGTCTTCACGATGAACTTAATAATTCTATTCATACTAGATTAGGATAAGTTCCTATATATGCTAGATGTTTCCTTGTCATTCAAAAGAAAACGTAATTCCCAAGGGAAACTGGAATCTAAGACAATCCAAAAACTAGAAGAAAACATGTTTACACCAATCGCATCTACTGGAAGCAAAACGAGGTTAATTGAAAAAACTTACTGGAAGGGTGATGACAGTTCCCACACCCAAATTCCACCATGCTAGCCACATGAACTAAAACACCGGAAGCAAACACGGGCTTGCATACAACAGAACGATCTCAAACATACAGACAACACCGTACTGCTGCGAATCAAAATTTCCTTTTTACCGGCACATGAGAAGTTTTGGTGCAATCACAACTGAACTCGTCAAGCATTTTGACTTCCTATCATCTTTCCTCTTCAAATTAGGGTTTTCTCTTAGAACAAAATTAGACAGAAATTGAATGACAGTTGTAAAAAATGGACGAGTAATCTGGACGGGACAATGTTCTTCCTTTAATCTTCTTCTTCTCCTTTTCAATTTAGGGTTTTCTAATTTTTTTTATTTTATATGTAAGTAGGAATCTTTAAAAAAAGAAGAGAAAAAAAAAAAAAATGCAGGTTACCTGGTAAGCAGTTTACCACAATTGAATATTTCAGACCGTCAGATATATTCAACTTTTAATTAAATCCAACGGTCTAAAATATTCAAAAAACTTGATGTATCGCATACGTCAACATATACTAGAATTTTCCCAATAGTTTACACAGCTTAATTATTTTTGTTTCTTTGTTTAGCCCTTATTCGGTCAGTCAACAATGTTCTAACAATTAAGACTCTGAACTCTTACAACTTGGCGTCGAACAAAAGTCCACGAAGGAAAGGAAGAACTACATGGACATGGACCAAATGTCAGCCTCTCCTGTATTTCAAACATTGCTTTACCGTTCAGATTCTCAGCAGTCTTACATTCTCAACAGAAAAGTGGACTTTCAGTTCAAGTAAGTTACTGTTTTGAAAAAGTCGTAAACCTGTTATGTTCTTTCTGTATCGGTGGTCGCATATTCTTTTGCATCAATTGCATAGAAGAAACCAGTGGCAACAGGTGCATCTATAAACAATAATATGCTTGCAGTCTGGAAAATTGCCACAGATATCAATTTTGTAACAAAATTAAGATCAATAAAACAGAGGCCTAACGAAAGTGGGATCGGAAGATACTAACCGTTGTCCATGAGTATGGGTAGTAATAAGTTTTTGGTATACCTCTATCATATTCTGTAAAGTTGAAATCCGAAGGACCAGTACAAAATCTAAACCAGGAGTCATTTCTTTTTCCTTTTTTCACTCTACACAAAGCAAACAGACACAGAGACCAAGAAGATGGAAGAAAATGTAGACACGCAAATGATGCCCTCCCCCCCACCCAAAAAAAAAAAAAAAATTAAAGCAATGCAGGGGCTTCTGGGGAAGGAGGGTTTATAAAGAGTGTGACAAATCTTATAATAAAATAAATTAAAAAACCCAAACAGAGCAAGAATCGAAAACCGTGAGTACACGCTTTCAAGAGTAAATAACCTTAGGATTGCAAGTACATGAAGCAAAAACACTTCTTTGACAGAAAACACCTATCTAACACTTTATAAAATCTGAAAGTTCATCACTATAATTCTATAATTGTGTGTGTGTGTGTGGTGGGGGGGGGGGGAGACCACTAAACGTTGAGCAGAATATACAGAGAATTTGTTTCGAATCCTAAATTCTCATGAATAATCGAATGTTGCAGAGAACTGACTGGAATCCCACATCAACATTAATTTGAGCAATTGGCTTTGGTCAAAGATTGCATAATTAAAATGTATATGTTAATTATTTTAGCCACTGAAACTCTGAGCAGAAAACATATTTCAATTTCTTTTCTCACAGAAAAGATATAAAAATTGAGGTATGTCCATTAACTTGAATGCCATTCTACACACACTGCTTCACTTTAATATTAGCAAACTCAAAGAAATTCCAGCCACTGAAAGTCATTATCTACCTTGAAAGCATAGTATATGTGCTACATATCTCATTTGCATGAAGCCAAACTACAGATTATGAAAGGTAGAAAAAATTTCTCAAATCAACCAAGTAGAAAGGATATAAAACTTTATATCGAAAAAAACAAAGATATAAAACTGATCGATTGAGGATGAACTCGTACTTCTAATTGTTAATTGAGCAGAACAAAGACCAAAAATGCACTTGCAAGAAAATTCAAAGGCTGAGAAACAAAAGAATAAAAAGAGTGTTTGACCAGGTTGCAAGACCAGGTAAGGTCATTCTAAATTCCAAGACCAGCATAGGAAGGCCAAATATGGTCAAGTATGTTAGTTATTTGAGTTCATCCTATTGCTTGAGCTTATTTTTTATAGCTTTTCAAATGGGTTTACTGTTTAAGGATTTGGATAAAGCAGCTAATAGCATTTAATTTCACTGTAGGTTAAATCCCTTCTCATGAATTTTAAGAGAAAAATTCAGTCACCGTCCCTAAACTATGCTGCTAAGGCCAATTTGATACCCGAACTCTCAAAAGTATCAATGTGATACCCAAATACCTATTTTGACATCAACGTGATACTTCCGTCCAAAATCTCAAACGGCTCCGTCTGTTTGCTGACGTGGCAAACATGTGGACCCTAAAAAAAAAGTGAAATTACCAATTTACCCTTTTTTTGTTAATTCTTTTTTTTTCTTTTCATTTCTTTTTCTTCTTTTTTTTTCTTCTTATTGTTCTTCTGGGATTTTCTGGCTTCTGCTTCTTCTTCAACCTCAGTCCTCTTCTTCTTCTCTCTCCTCCTTCGCCCAAACCATCACCAACGCTACCATCATCCTCTCCAATTCCTGCTACAAATCCATGTTCTTCGCACTCAACTGCCGGCGGACCCGCTCAGCAGCTTTCCTCCTCCGCCGCCACAGCCTCAGCGTCCTCCGCATCCACTGCCGCCGTCATGTCAGTAACAACAAATACCAGAAACTTCGATCAAAATCACAATCACAAGGCCAAAGCAACATATAACTATGAATTCATGTATACCAAAACTAAAAACAAACCCAGTATAAACCAAAAAAGCAAAACCAACCCAGATAGAAATTGAGCACAATTAGACCAAGAAAAAGACTTGGCAGCTGGTACTTGGTACCTTTGGTTTCTCCCACACACTGTCAATTGCTCATTTGAGTGAAGAGTTGAAGCTGAAGAGCGAGCTCCACTACCTCAACAACAATGGCGAAAATCACAGAACCTCTCATCCCTGCAAATCAAACACCTCAAGCAGAAGCAGATGAACCACCTCCAGACTTCGATCCCGAAACCATGCGAGGCCTCCTCCTCCATCAGAATCTGTAAAGCTCATCCAAACCCTCAAAGCTAAGCGAGTCAAAATCTACGATGCCAACCCCAAAATCCTCAAGGCTCTCCAAAACACAGACCTCCAAGTCTCGATTATGGTACCCAATGAGCTCATCAACAACAATTCCTCCAATCAAACCCTCGCGGACCAATGGGTCCACGCCAATGTAGTCCCCTTCTACCCACATACTCTGATCCGGTACCTCCTCGTCGGAAACGAAATCCTCTCCGCGCGGGACAAGTCCATCTGGTTCAATCTGGTTCCGGCAATGCGCAAAATCAAGCATGCTCTCAAAACCCACGGAATCACCAAAGTCAAAGTCGGGACTCCGTCGGCCATGGACGTCCTCGAGTCCTCGTTCCCGCCGTCCAACATCTATTTGGGCTACGCTCTACTCGAATCCACCTCTTCCTTCTCCCCCCTCAAAATCGCGTCTTTCATTTTGTCCTCCACCATCAAGGCCGCGAGAGACTGATAGCCTCCAAAGCCATCAAAACCCAGAAACCCGAAAACTAGAACCAAGAGAGAAAGAGAGAGGAGAGAGAGGGAGAGAAATGGAGCTTTCTGCTCCGTTCTGTTTTTTTTTTTAAATTAGTTCGTAGTAAAAGACCATTCTGCCCTTGATAAAAATATCATATAAGACCCACATATTTGCCACGTCAGCAGACAAACGGAGCCGTTTGAGATTTTGGACGGAAGTATCACGTTGATGTCAAAATAGGTCTTTGGGTATCACATTGATACTTTTGAGAGTTCGGGTATCAAATTGGCCTTGGCAGCATAGTTTGGGGACGGTGACTGAATTTTTCTCATAATTTAATGCCTAAATGCCTACAGTAATTGTCACGCCCCGGATTTTGAATAACCAATTCAAATCCGAAACATGAATAAACAACTACACCACACGCCACTCAAATTCCAAATCTCGAAAACCTCAATTTAATTAATACAACTCACTTGTACAAAGTAAATTTGTAAAGCTCCAATTGAGCATCACTCACCTCACAATTTACAAAGCTGTAAAACTAAAACAAAAACTCTAACCCGCACGATCTCCGCCATGATCCTCCTGACCTGCAGGACTACCCGCTACACAATTTGAATAGTGTACCTGGATTGCAACAACACCAAACCCGGTAAACTTTGACAGCTCATATGAGTAAACAAGAAGGAACTGTTGATTTATTAAATTTCAAAACATTTAACTCTCAAAATCAACCAACAATAATACGTCTGCAAAGAGACATAAATTAATCACAGAACTCCACAAGGGATACATTTTCACAATCCTCAAATCACGAACTGCTACTTGGTCCTAAAAACACTCAACCCCACATATCACTACTTTGGTCCATCTTGACCATACGTTAGAATAACAAGGAAAATAAATAAAGAAGTCAAACGACACACACTAAAGTCGATGATCACCGATCAACACCAAGGTCGATGATCACCCATCAACTCCCAATAAATCATCTCACAATGATTCGTTTTCAAACCCGACAACCTTACCTCATAAGGGTAACATGCGTCACCAAAGTGACAAAATCATAGTATTTTCAAATCATAATTTAATATGAAATTCAAATCCCTCCTTGGACAATTAAAAGAAAAATACACCCCAAATTCTCTTTTAAAACACGTACTCATGAGTTGCAAGTAACCTACTTGTTACCCATCATGACATACAATGGCGGACAGACTAGAGCTCTAACTGATCGTATCCACAAACCCGCCCAAAGGCGTGAAGTCCGATTTTTTCCACCCACGATCACATTTTGTGACCCACGATCCTCGACTCGTAAGTCTTTGGGACCCGCGGTATAAATACCAAAATATTAAAGGAGTCACATTGGACCCAAAATGTTACACGAATCTAAAACGAAAGATTCCCCGTAATTGATCACTATCAATTTCTCCCGGTACAAGACCCACATTTAAATAAACCACCCACGAACTAAAACGTTCCACAAATACACAAATCCCAACGCTTTTCAAAACAAATTGAAAATCAACAAGAACTCATCAATCATATTCATCACATAAAAATATGGTACGTCACATCACAATCCAAAATAAATAAATTAATTGAAGGTACTTGGTTCGTAATATGAACCACGTGAGGTTTACTCACCTCTAATCCAGCTGTGTCTTCTTAACAGCACAACCACGATTTCACGAATCGTCCGCCAAATCAAACCGTTGATCACCTGGAGCTAAGTCTGGTTCGGTCTAGATCGTCCTAGATCAAGCTTTGAAAGTTGGATTAATCTGGTGCGTCTGATCATATTCCAGATCGAATCAGGGACGTCGAAATCTTCAACTCGTGATCTTTCACTCCACACTCAAAATCGTCGTGCAAGGAGGATATGAGGATGATCAGGTGATAGGAGCATTTTAATGCGACGTTTTAACTGCATTTTCCTACATTTCTTGCGTTATTTCCTTATTAAAACCCTGTTTAGGAAAGTTTCCATTCTTCGATTGGGAAAGTTCCTATTTGTAGAAAGTTTCTATTTTGTAGTTTCTATTTTTCATTTTTAGAAAGTTTCCATTTTCAGTTTAGGAAAGTAGCCATTTTTCATTTTAGGAAAGTTTCTAGCTTTCTTATTAGTTTCTATTTTCAGGACCTCCGAGCTAAAAAGTGGAAATGAACTCATAAATGGAAAGAGGAGCTTGCGAACACCAAGGGGAGCAAAGATGAAGGTACATTGGAGTAGATGAAGGTGAAATGTACTAAAAGATCAATTTTACACATATTCCTACTCCGGCTAGGAGAAACCAAGCCAAGCAAAGAAGAAGGAGCGGCCGCCTGACCAAATGAACTTCAAATGAGCTGAAACCTTCCAGATCCATTCTAGACACCCAAAGGATCATTTCTTATGAAGAGTGCCAGAGCAAATATGAGTGGAAGGCCTTCAAACAATCAGCCCAATTTTCTACAGAAGCAAAACTGGAAAACTGGACCTGTAAGAGGTCCAGCAGCATTTCCGGCCCAACCACATGGATTGAAGCTCTGAAAATTTGTCAGGATGATCTACACTCATAGAGGAACATTTGATATGAAGAAATCGGAGGCCCAATATGAAGTTTTGATGGAGAAATAATTGAAGGAATAAAGGGGCAGAAACTGACCTGAAAACAGCTCAACACCACATATTCATGTTTCCCACCCACATGAAGAAAGCTAGATGCTTTTCTCTTTTTCCTTGGATATATTTTTTCTACAATCTCTTTAATAGATCATCATCACTTCCATGTTGCTGTACCTTCATGCTTTGCTTTCATTTCATCATTTCTCTTTCTTTTCCATATTCTACAAATCACTTTCATACTCCACTTTCATTATTTTTGTTCCACTCATCATTCCACTCTTCTTTTTCTTCCCTATATAAACACCTTCTCCTCTCATTCTACACACATTCCTTCATCCATTTCATCTTCTTGTCTCGCCATTTCCTTTCCATTTTCCCACACATTCCTTCATCCATTCCATCTTCTTTGTCTCTCCATTTCCTTTCCATTTTCCCTCAATCTTCCTTCATCTATCTCATCTTCTTTGTCTCTCCATTTCCTTTCCATTTTTCTCTCCATTCTCTAGTTTTAAGTTTCTGCATTTTTAAGAAAAGAGAAGAAGAGAAGAAGAAGCCATGAAGCCTCCTAGCCGTCATCATCCACCTTATGCCGTGATAGTGAAGTCTTGCTTTAAAGATTCAAGATCAACGTCTCAAGCTCTTCATCATCCACTCCCTTCATGGTGTAATTCTATCTTTTTCCTTGTAATTTCTTTTGGTTTTCTTTGTTTAGATTTGTAGAACTATGAATTCTAGTTAACAAATAATGTTAAGGGCAAAGTTTAAAGCCCGTTTATATGTTTTGAGATAAAGTTGTGATTTCTATATGTTGATTTTTATGTTGCTTATGTGGGTTTGTTTAATTAAATTTGCATGATAGAAAACTTTTGTATTTTAATCTTATGTGGTTGCAAACACTTAGGGTTTTGATATAATTGGTGCTAGGTTTAAGAACATGAAATCGACTTTTCGTTTTGTGTAAACTTGAATCAAAGTAGTAAAGGTTTTGTGCAAAGACCGAATTTAATTAAAGAGGATTGCAATTAGGTGGACTTTTCCATACTAAGTTGTACACTTGAGTTGATAGCCTTTCTCTATGTCTAATGCGTTGAACATGTCATGATTGACTAGCTTTCTAGGGCTTGATTGCATGTTTGATAGGATTAATCTAGGTGCTTTCGCTTAGGTTAATTAGCATTGAAAAGTAAAATATGGGAAATCATTTGCTTTCGAATGTTTCACATGATCAACTCCTCTCTCATGACATTTAAAATCAACTATAGGAATTGTAATTGGATTTCTTGCATATGGATGTGGTTTTGATCTTTGTTCCTTGCGATCCACCCTTGTATATATGTTTTTACATTTTCTTTATTTTATTTATCTTAATTTTCAATTCTATAATTCTTAAACCCCCCCTTTTTATTTTGTTACTTGTATATATTTCTATTCTTTATTTTATTTTTGTAAATAATACTTTATTATTTTAATTCTTTATTTGTTTATACAATTGTATATATTTCTATTCTTTATTTTATTTTTGTAAATAATACTTTTCTTTATTTGTTTCACAATTACAAGTGTACCCTCAATCCCCGGATAGAACGATCCCTATTTGCTTATACTACTAACGATATTTCAGGGTTAAATTATGCGCTTCCCTTACAGCGACATCATCAGGGGAAGGAGGAGATCACGAAAATGGGAATGATCGGCCGAGGGGATGCCGGAAAACTGGAATTCCGGCCGAGTCGGGTCAAGCTGGACTGTGGCTCCTTCAATCCAAGCTTGGGGGCAGCGGCAGGGCAAGGTAACCACACAGAGCAGCTGGGCGGGGCAGGGCGAATCCGGAGAGGGCCTGGTCGCCGCTGGAGGAGGCCTGACGGCGCCGGAATGACCGGGTCTGAGGGTCGAAGGAAGAGAGAGAACGGAGAGAGCTGGGGGACTATTCCGCAAATAAAGAATTTTTTTGTCCTTAATGAATAAATCGGAAAATTTTCCCTATTTATAGAAAATTCCCAAATTTCAAATATTCATAACTTATTCATACAAACTCCGAATATTGCGTTCCACATATGCACGCGATCGTATCGACGAGCTCTACAACTTTCATGAAGGAAGTTTTCCCAAATTCGGTACGTATAAAAAGTCACTTTTTGATGCCCCCTAAATAACGTTCGATTTCGAAAATAAAATCATTCGAACTACTTCCACAACTCCTCCAAGTTTCGTACTCGCTCCTAATTAATACCGCGAAATCAATTCTAAAAATCCACGGAATTTAATTTGAATTTTTTCGGGGTATTACAGTAATTATGTCATAATTGTGTTTTAAAATAAAAAATATAAAAATGAAATCAAATAACATTAAGAGAAACCTTTTTACCTCTGTTGATATATGCAAAAGAATGACTTGAAAAGAAGAGCAGATGTTCATTTCAAAAAAAAGAACAGCAGATGTTTGAAATCCTCCCTTTCCAAGTCTCCTACCCTTCCTTGTTTTCTACATAAGCAAAAGAAACTGATCAAAACCATACCAGAAAAGCAATAGCATGATTGCATTGTTTCATTCACAGATTAGAAGAAAATAAGAAAACACTATATACTATTAGCAAAACCCAATATCAAAATCTGATTTTGAAGAGAGAGAGAGAGGGGGGCGGGGTGGGAATGGAAAAGCAAATACCCAAATTAGGGCTGTCAATTCCGACACGACCCGATAACACGACTCGAAACCCGCATGAAATAAAGCGGGTTAAACCCGCACGATTAAAAAGCAAGTCTGCCGTGGGTCAACCCGCCATGACCCATTTAATAAATGCGTCCGCCACGGGTCAACCCGCCAACACGAAGTGAACCCGTATAACCCGATTATGCTATACTTCATCTTGATATTTTAGACGTTGGGAGTATTTGATCATAAGATTAAACAATTTAAAATATTTTTCTTTATAATTATTGGATTGTTGTAGAGAAACTGAATTTGAGAGGAATTTACTGTGTATTCTCATTGATAATAGGGGCCTCTTTATATAGAGGATTACAATGCATAGAATCTCAATCATACAAGGAAAGTAATTCTACATTGATTATGATTCTAGATCCTTCTAATTAAATCCTATTACCACTAGGTCAAGTAACCTAGAGTTTGGGCTAAACACAAATTAGGTTTTCCTTCAACACTCCCCCTTGTGTTGCCCAAACGCGGTGCTTCTCTCGTTGCCTCGTTAAAAACCTTGCCGAGTAACAAAAACCCAGTGGGACAAAAATAACCTCGGTCGAAGGGGAAAAAGAGCACAACACACCCTTCACGATTCGAGACGAACATGTAGACATCTCCCCCTGATGTCTGCACCTCCCCCTGATGACTACGATCATGGGAGTTCAGATAATTTCTGCAAGCCAATTCTTGCCACATGTTTCTCGAACGTGGTATTGGGCAATGACTTAGTAAACAAGTCTGCCTCACTATCCTCAGATCGAACCTAGTTCACTTTGATCTCAAGGAGTGTCTGTTGTTGCTGATTATGCTTGGTGTTGTCGCTTTTGATGTAGTCTTGCCTCATTTGTTCAAAACAAGTAGCATTATCCTAAATGCTCGTAGGCTCATCTGTGGTAACTTCAAACCACAGCTACTCGAACATGCGTAATTATGGATCCAATCCATATACATTCACGAACCACTTCGTGAAGAGCAATGATCTCTGCATTGTTCGAAGATATAGCGACTAGGGTCTAATATGTAGACCTCCAAGATGTCACGGTCTTTTCCCATGGTGAACACTTAACCGGATTGGGAATGACCATTGTGTGGGTCAGACAGATACCCAACATCAGCAAAACCTTCCAAAACACATGTCGTTTTGGAATGGGGATAGAGAACGCAGGCCAGCGTTGGCGGCATACCTGGTGTGTGATGGGTCCGAATCCATCATCTCTTTGTAGGGATAGAACAAGCCCATATCAATCGTACATCTCAAATATCGAAAGATATCTTTTACACCAATCCAATGGCGTCGCGTTGGCGCAGAGCTATATCTAGCTAACAAGTTCAAAATGAGATGTCCGGTCTTGTGCATTGAGCTAAGTACAATAATGCGCCTATTGTACTAACTAGGCATTTCTGCCCTAGCGCATCTTCGTCATCATCCTTCGACGAAGAGGATCCTTTTCAGGATCAAGACTACGACGATCATGGGGGTGCTTGAGGCTTGACCTTGTCAAAATGCCTAAGCATCTATCGACACGATGCTCAAGTTCCAAACCGAGACATAATCGTGTTCTCCCAAAATCCTTCATCTCAAACTGGATTTCAAGTGTTCAGCGGTTTCCCTTAACTCTTTAAGGGCTTCTAATGAAGATCATGTCCAACATGAACCGCGATAGAATCCGAAACTTGTTATATAAACGCGTGGGCATATCCCTTCCCAATCAAGTAGTCACTTTAGTGAGCGTTTCAACCTCTTTGTAAACGCGCTCCATGGTCTAGAGCCACTTGACTTGGGTAAATGAAGTTCGCCATGAACCTTCATGTATGTTCCGTATCTAGATCCCTATAGAGATACGTAGTGACCATATTTGTAAGCTGCATGTTCAGTTATTCGGAAACTACCAAACTGACAGGGTAGTGGAGTGCAATGACATCCATTACGAGAGAATATGTCTCATCGTAGTCGATTCCAGGGCGTTTTGTGAGAAGCCTTGCGCCATAAGGCGAGATTACCATCTCTTTTTCTCATCACGCTTTCTAACGAAGACCCATTAGTCAACAGGTTTTATGTTAGGAGGTGTTGGCATCTCTAGCTCGAAAACCTTCCTCTTCGTTAGAGAATCCATCTTAACCTGGATCGCATCTTTCCATTTAGGCCAAAAACTCTCTACGTTGGCATTCATTCATCATCAACGGAGCGTGGTTCGATATCATCGGACTCAGCAAACTCATGCGCAACAAAATGCGTAACTACATCATCAATTATGATGGAGTTTCTATCCCACGTCTCATGTACACTAGTGTAAGTTTCATAGAGCTCTATATTCTCAGGAATAGGGTTTGACGTTGAGGCGTCCCCCAACGATAACCATAACCCGGAAGATACTCATGAGACGGATTTTGAGTCATGATGATTAAAGGATTGGAATGTGCCAAAGTATCCTTCGAACCCACGGGCCTCCCACGCATCCTAGCTGGGGCCATGGCCTGTAACGCCAGAGTGCCACTTCTTTGGCATTGGCGCCATGCCTACCTCCGTGTAGGGTGGCGCTACGTCCTCTCGTAGGGACGTCCTTCCTTGCAGGCATGTTTGCAGCATATTGTGTGATCTCGTCACTTTAATAGGGATCAAGATGAGACATAGTGGGGACAGACTACGACAATTCCTGTCGTTCCTGTTGAACATTCGTGTTCTTATCTCCCCCTAACGACGGGAAGACTGTCTCATCAAAGTGACATCCGCAAATCTAGCGGTAAGGAGATCGCCTAGCAAGGGCATTTAAGTGGCGGACGATTGTTGGAAGCGCAAATCCAACGTAGTTGCCCATTCGTCTGTAAGGACCCATCATAGAGCGCTGTGGCGGCGCAATTGGCACATAAATGGCTCACTCAAATGTGCGTAAGTACAAAATACGTGTACCCAGTCACTAGCTGTAACGCATAGGTACATTGAGTGGCGGTAGGTCGTAGACGAATTAGCATGGCTGCATGCGATATCGCATCACCCCAAGCGGATGTAAGAAGATTGGTGCGCATTACCAATGTTCGGACTACCATCGTAGTCGTTTCCGCGAGACCAATTGGGTGTGTACATGGGAATGTGATGTCCAACATCAAACCCATTGCAATATCCATCGAAAGTCTTTCGATGTAAACTCTCTAGCATAGTCAAATCCAATTGACTGAATAGGATGATTCGGGGAGTGAGCCCGTTGTCACATGATATGTGCTAGGAGTGTAGCATAAGTAGCATTTATAGGTGGACAATGGCACAACACGTGACCGGCGTGTTTGCGTGTCAACCAACATCATGAAATATTTAAGCGTCCGCAAGTTGGTTGAATCAATCCACAAAATCCCTACGGATTCTTTGTAAGAACAGAATGAGTATTGTCATATCCTTTGCATAGGACGGTCTCAGTCCTAATTTCCAGGAATGGGCTTTGTAAAACGAGCGAGAGGCCTTAGAAGCAACCAATGAGGAGTTTGGTTAGGCCTAAGCGTCTGTAGCGCTATTAGAAGCAAAATATGTGACTACATCTCCCATCATGGCGTGGGAGCCATGGAAATTGCATGTATGGCGTCATGGCCACAAGGAGGAACAACCATGGCGTTATGCCCATGGTTGGCGCCTTTTATGGCGGCATCTTGCTTCATTTTGCTCAAAAATGATGTCCATGTGAAGTCTTTTGTAGACGGATCATCATATCATGACTAGGATGATCTATCCTGTCGTGACAAAGCCAATATGTGTCTAAATCCAAGAGAGCTTCTCTCATAAGTTTATTGGATTAAAGCTCGAATAGTGACATAAAGTCCACTAGAGAGACACATAAACGTCTCTAAGATGCGTCTTTGTTCGCAATCATTAGAGGTAATGCAAAGGAACTCATTTCCGTTCTCTACATGCATTTTCGCATGGAATTCGTTGGCTATTCATAGGGTACTATTTGCCCTAAGAGCGTAGAGAGCTTCTGTGACAACTGTAATCAAGGTGCCATTTGGCAAGTGGAACTTGGGCTATTCCATGTCCTTAAATTAATACTGATGGTCTAGCCATCGTAGTCACAAAGTCATATGCTCAGAATCAAAATTGAGTCATAATGAAAAGAACTCGAAATTTTATTCATAAGCCAACGAAATACATCATTGTTTCTATGATCAAAGAAAATCTAATCCAATAAAAAGGAATATGGCAATCGCCTACATCTCTTGGAAAATAAAAAGACTTAATCAAAATCGCCAATTTCTGGGTCTTGATCCTTGTAGTCTTCCACCCTTAGATCTAGATCACCATCTTGATCTTTGTGCCATGTAATTTGCTTCCCTTGCTTCACGATACGTCTTGTATGCGTTTGCAACATTCTGGGGTGCGGTACATGTTTTAGCCCAATGTTCAGTTGATCCACATCGAAAACAAACATCATCATGGTCAGGCTCCCTTGATCGAGGCGCCATTGGGGCGCGATTTGAACGACCTATCCTTTGGTGGCGTTACCACCATGGTCGGAGGCTCCGCCTCTCTCTCTCTTCACACGTTGACCTCTACGGTTCCGTGCACGCCTCTCTTGGCGATTTCCTTCCTCTTTAGGGCGAATATATGGACCAGAACGTCCAGAAAGTCCCTATCCTTAGGGTTTCGCTCCTTGCGTCCTCCATTGGGGGCGCGACTATAGTTAGACTCCGGAATAGGCTTAGTTCCCACGGGTCTAGCATTATAGTTCTTCACAAGGATATTATCGTGCTTTTCAGCTACGTTCATGGCGCCAATGAGCTCATGAAACCTTGTGATACGTCCTGCATTTACATCAATCCGATAATTCTTTGAAATCATCAATGCAGAGACGGGGAAGGTAGAGAGAGTCTTCTCGATCAACATCGTATCAGTTATGGCTTGGCCACAATACTCCATCAGAGACTTGATACGAAGAGCTTCCGAGTTATAATCAAGCACAGACTTGAAATCACAAAAGCGGAGGCTATGCCATCGCACTTCTAAATCAGGAAGCAGGGAGTCACGAACGTTGCCAAATCGCTGCTCTAGTTCTACCCATAGCTTTCTTGGGTCTTCCTCATTGAGGTATTCATTTTGGAGCGCGTCATTCATGTGCCTTGTCATGAGAATTATGGCCTTAGCTTGTTTTGCTTCAAAAGCAGTAGCTTGCTCGATTGAGAGCACGTTCTGACCAGGCTCTTGGATGGTTTCCAGAATTCCATCAGCCTTAAGATGTTGGCGCACATCTCGGACCCACCTATGGTATCCTGCGCCAGTTGTCTCGAGTGGGACAAAGCTCAACTTGTTCAGGTAACTCATCCTGAAAAACAACACAAGATTAGGGTTAGTTTCGGAGCGAAAAGGCTACCACGAAAAACTATTAAATTTCTGAGCGTAGTCGCTTCCAAGAAATTAGGAATTTTCTGAGCGTAGTCGCTTCCAAGAAAATCCGATTCCAAGAGGGGTTTTGGATTAGATCGAAATAACGATGTATGTGGTCGATCGTTTTCTTCTCAACAAACTCTAAGTTTGGAGGACTCTACAAGCTCCAAGCTTGGAGTGAGCGCGAACCCCCACAGTTCGGCTTTTGGTCTCCCCTATGTAGAGAAAGGGGGGTAGAAGAAGAGATTTTGGAAGTCCCCGAGAAAAGAAGAAAAGAAATTGAAAAACTTCACAAAAACGGGAACTTTTAGAAAAATTTACCTTAAAAGATGGTCGGAAAAACCGTCGCCGGAAGTTACTGTAGCAGACGGCACTGTAGCTGCCGGAATTTACTGTAGCAGCGGGGGTACTGTAGCAGACGGCACTGTAGCTGTCAGAAGCACTGTAGCGGACCGAAAAGTCGTCGGAAGTACTGTAGCAGAGGTACTGTAGCTGCCGGAGTACTGTAGCTGCCCGAAAAGTTGTCCAGAAAAGTCGCCGGAAGTCAGCGGAAAAGTCGCCGGAGTACTGTAGCATCGGGGGCACTGTAGCAATCGGAAGTACTGTAGCGATTACTGTAGCGGCGGATTTTTCTGGGATTTGAGGGCTACGATTATAGGGTTTCAGGGTTAGGGCTCGTGCTGATAACGTGTTGTAGAGAAACTGAATTTGAGAGGAATTTACTGTGTATTCTCATTGATAATAGGGGCCTCTTTATATAGAGGATTACAATGCATAGAATCTCAATCATACAAGGAAAGTAATTCTACATTGATTATGATTCTAGATCCTTCTAATTAAATCCTATTACCACTAGGTCAAGTAACCTAGAGTTTGGGCTAAACACAAATTAGGTTTTCCTTCAACATGGATTTAATTATTTATGAATTATATATAATTATTTATATTTTTCGTCTTGTGGAGTTTTTAGTGGATTTAATCAATTTTTACATTTTTTTAGTTAAATGGGTCGCATTGTTAACCCTTAAATTGATCATTTTGTCAAACACAGCACAACCTATTTATTAAATGGGTTAATCGGGTTGGAAACGGGTAACCCGTTTAATAAATAGGTTGGGTTTGAGTTTAAATTTTTGACACGATTATTAAATGAGTTGGGTTTGGGTTTGTATTTTGCGACACAACAAATACTTTGACCCGACACAACCCATTGACAGCTCTAACCCAAATATGTATTTTACCTCCTCATATGAACACCCAAGAAACTCAGATTCATCTTCAAAGTCCCAAGGACTCATTATCTGCACTTAATGGGCCAAATCCAACAACACCAATAGCCAAAACCCAGTTTTCCCTAGCTCAAAACGAAACCAATAGAATTCAGAGAGTGAATGGCAGCCTGTAATGTAATTCAGGAAAGTAGCAAGGGCAAAAGCGCCACTTCAATGAGAACAGTGCCGCGGCCTCTAGATAATACGAGCAAGCCACACACACCTCTGCTCTGCATATCCAATCCCACAATGGCCACCATGTTCTCCACCACCAACACCAACACCCCAAACACCACCATCCCATCTCCCAAACCACCTCAAACTCCACCACCGTCCAGAACAACCCACCTCCCCATTCCACCCTCCAAGCAGCCACTCTTAACTACCTTAACCGCCACCGCCGCAGCTGCCGCCATCCTAACTGCCACTCCACCCTCATTAGCAGACTCCCCAACTTACCAAATTTACTACGGCACCGCCGCCAGCGCGGCCAACTACGGCGGATACGGTGGCAACTCCGACAAGAAGACTTCCGCCGAGTATATCTATGACGTCCCAGACGGTTGGAAAGAGCGTTTAGTATCAAAAGTCGAAAAAGGCAAGTAAGCTACTCTCTCTACAATGATCCGGATTTCGCTTTATGCACGTTATGTTATGTTATCAAACTGTCCATGTTGTAACGTTTAAACAGGTACAAATGGAACTGACAGTGAATTCTACAACCCGAAGAAGAAAACGGAGAAAGAGTACCTGACATACCTCGGTGGGTTTCGGCAGCTAGCTCCCAAGGACGTGGTGCTGAACAATCTAGCTCTGTCAGACGTGAACTTGCAGGACTTGATAGCCAGTGCCGATGAGGTGACGTCGGAGGAGAAGAAAGACGACAAGGGACAGGTTTACTATGTGTATGAGATCAATGGGGTTGCTGCACATAGTTTGATTTCGGTCACTTGTGCTAACAACAAGCTTTATGCTCACTTTGTCAATGCGCCTACCCCCGAGTGGAACCGCGACAATGATATGTTGAAGCATGTTCATGAGTCTTTCAAAACTGTTGGATCCTTTTGATTAGCTTTGCCTATATTATATATGATCATCATGTGTGTTTTTTGATTTGGAGGGACGATTGATACTTGAATAACAATCAATTGGGCTCCAGTGTGTGCATTTAAAATAAGTTTGTTGCTCATTCTTTCAATTTCATTTCCCAGAGCTTTCATGAATTTTAGAAGCCATAGTTCTAGCTCTAGTAGAATCCCAACTTCCTTCGATTTTGCAGGAACTACTTGAAACAGAAAATTTAGGCAGACCCAAAATAACTCGGCATTATAAGCTCTCAATCTGCCATTTACAACGTGGATTACATTCAAAGTTCATAAGGTCTTAGGTATGCAGGTATTAGAGCCGAATCACTCTGACTGTTGAAATTTGAAAGGGTACAAGACTACCAAAATGCTTCTCATATATATATAAGAAGGTAATGATTTTACACGACAATGCAACTTGATCTCAGAGCATTCTTGTTGGCAAATCTATAAACCATACTATAATCAATCTTCATTTCCTCTGAGAAAAAAAAAATCACCATCTTCATTCTCATATAGATTCAGTACATCTATTTCACAATAAATAGAAGGTACAATTCACTAATAACTGAGACATACACATGATAATTTCTTTGCAATCATACTTCATTTTTGCTACCAGAAGCGAAGAAGTACTTTCGGCAGCATACAGAGGTTGTCTCTCACATTTTAACTGTCCCGTTATTGGCTGCAGAAGAAGGATACCGTTTCTCCTATATATTGTACTGTAAGCTTCAATCTTCACCGTCTTCGTTCTCATAAGGATTCATTGTATCGACTTCACAAGGAATAGAGACTTCACTAACTGAGACATACAGATGATACTTTCTTTGCAATTACACAGTTCTTTTCTGCTACCAAAACGAAGAGGTTTCAGCAGCTTACAGATGTCAGCTCCCATATTTTAATCGTCCCGTCATCAGCTGCAGAAGCAAGAAGCCTATTCTCCTGTAAAATTTGACAGCAATGTACAGGAAAAATGTTAGTATTGAAGTTAACCTGTTATTACCTCATTGAAAAACTAAAATAGATTCTCCCAGACACACATGACGACTGAATACATTTTGCTGTATAAAGAATGGAGTTAGATATAAGCCATCGAAAGGGAAATCGTAGTTGAGCTGCTGCGAGTAACTTTATGCAACCATGTATGTGCATCTAAACTTAGTGGGCAATACTACTCAGGAGATGAGTAGGTACTGTGTGTGGTGGAAACGCTGGTGGTTGCCCTGGTGGTGAAGTGGTAATAGAAGCATTGAAAATGATAGGGGTGGTAATGGTGGCAGCAAGGTAGCAGTTAGAGAGTTACAAACTTAGTTCTCAAGGGACTTTGTTTCCCATCAGTGTAGAAACAGGAAAAATGGATTCTTGAACATCATTAAAAATCACGAGGCCAGGCCCTGAATTCGCAAGGGAAATAACAGGACCTCACAAAACTAATAACAAACTGTAGAGAGAAATCTTACCCCAGGGCTCCACTGCACCGAATTTATATCCATGTCATGGGCCTTCTCCTTCTTCAGAAGCAAATTATAGGAAGGTCCATCAACCTGAAATGAAAACAACAATCAGGTAATTCAATACTGTGTAAACACTCAATCAGCTTGCCACTAAAAGCTACAAAAGAATCAGAAGAAAACACAATACAGTTCTCGGACAACCTTGAGAGATCTTAGCAAGATGTAGAGAGTTCCATTTTTTAGCAATTTACTTTCAGAACCAATACAGAAATTAGGCCACTTAACTGCTGGAATGAATGCTAATACAACAACTGAGACAGTTAAAGAATATGACATACCAAAGTATCACACTCATTATTCTCCACAAAGAATCTTATGGCATCATCAGCAGCTCCAGTGGCAATGATATTGTCCCTGTAATTTTTCAGTTTTCACCAACACAAAATCCAGATATCAGATCAAAGTGGTTATGTTTACCTCATTTTTTCCTAGATTACAATATTATCTTAATTGAAGAAAGATCTTCAGTAAAGTGAATCTGACACTTTACTCATTAGTCATCTATAAAGTAGAATCTATCTTAGATATTTCAAACTTAACAACAGACCCAGAAAAATTAGGAGAACTTCTCTTGGTTCGATTGCATTACCTTGACCAATGAACTGAAAATATTGTCCTATCATGATAACCCGCAACAGTGCAAAGATGACTCCTGACAAAACCAACAGATGAATCATTACATAGGTTGAAGTACAAGAATACAGAATCAAATTACAGCCTAAAATCAGCAGTTTAGCACTCTACCAAACAAATTGCTTAGTTAACAACAAATCCTGATTTTATTGGGATGCATACTGCAGAGAACATTGGTATCAACAGACAGTGAAACACCAATCATTATTTCACTTCAAAAGCAGCCAATGTTGTATCTATAGATTCAGCAAACATACAGCTAACTTCTAACCATGAAGGCATCAACAACAACTTAAAAAAAAAAATACTTCGGACTTACAAATAGACAAATCCTACAACCTATAGTAGAACTGGCATTAGTAATCTTGAGCAAGAGTTTTTCATGATGTAAATAGATGAGGGCATGGTCCCTGATTTTGGCGAAGCCTAGTTGAAGCACATTATTCTGGAACTTAAAAAAGTCGCATTCATGTACGAAACACTAATAGACATTTTAGAGCGATTTTCAAATTCATTAAAGATGACCCCTATCAAATGCATTGCCCCTCCTAGAAAACATACAGCACTTCAAGTCATGTTCAATTGCATACAATTGAAGGGTACATGTATCAGGGAGTATGAATGTTCCAAAGAAGAGAAAGACTATGCAGAGGAAATCAAATCACAGGAGTAAATAAAGGGAACTAAAAGTATAGAACCACATCAATATCAGAGGAGGAGGAGGAGGAGGAAGGGGGGGGGGGGTGTGTGTTGGGGGAGAGAGAGGAGAAGAGGAGGCAATTCAAATTCGTTTCTTTCTGTAGATTCATATTATTTAAATCTGGTTTACTTCACTTTTCGAAGCTACTGCTAATTCTAACGAGTATGTCCCATTAGTCCGTTATGTTTCAAGTACACCACAATTTTCTAGAACACACTCAGTCTCTTCCTTTCAATTCCCGCTTCAACTTAAACCAAGGACTCATGGTTTAATAAATATTTTAAACATTGTTTAGTAATTCAAAAAGTGAGAGACCAAATTCACATTATGGATTTTAAAAAAAGAAGAGAAAAATGTACATAATGTAGCATGCTCCTCACCAAGGTGCAAAGCCATCAGAAGATAGCATCTTCCCATTGTCTGTTCCCCATATCTTTAGGGTAAGATCATCACTGCCATATCAGTCCATTATTAGTTTATTAGGTACAGACTGAAACTTCAAATTTCTGTTTGTCGCAGATTCTCATAAATGGAATTTAGTATCAGAACCCATGAAACATTAAGATGACAGAACACTTATCCTTACCTGCAGGTAACCATTTTGTCTCCAGTAGCATTAAACGATAGAGCCCATACAGTAGAAGAGTGACCACTAACACGAAAACCAGTTAAACTGAATTAGACTAAAATCCTGATAAAATGCTATACTTTAACAAGCACCATTGCTCTATTCCACTAGGGCCATGTATTATATACAAAACATATTCCCTCCTAGGTCCAAAAAATGAGATCGTATTTGTTTTGATTTATATATGGACAGATGAGCCCATCACAGTCATCTAACTGATCAACATGATCTCATTTTAGAATAAGGCACTTAGGGGAGAAAAACCCTACACACCTGTTATGAAGATTACACAAAATGACGGAATGATTCTGAAGAAGAGAAGCAGAAAATTGAGAGACAGAAAGAGGTTAAGGCGTAGTACCTGTTAGATTGAGCTAACGTTTGCACACACACCCAATTATCATCCTCACCATCATCCGCCCATATCTACAAGAAACATTGTACTCAATCACAAAAAAATCCAAGCTCCCATTCTCGTTTATACACATAAGCCGAAAATGCAATCTTTTACTCATCCAAAGAATGTGGGAGAACAACTTGAACTCCGAGCAAAGCCTTACCTTGACAGTGTTGTCATAGCTACACGAAAACAAAAGCTCCATAGTCGGATGCCACTGAACCATTTTCACATCTTGTGTATGGCCTTGCAACACCGCAACGCACTCAAACTCATTGCCGGGTAACACCTCCCATATCCACACAGTCTTATCTCTCCCACAAGTCGCAAGCAAAGACCCAGACGCATTCCAAGACACACTCTTCACTTCATTTTCATGACCCTACCCCAAAAAAAAAACACCAAATTAAAACAACCCAACTCATAAAACCAACCAATTGATGCAAAGCAACAGTCTTTATCAAAATCAGGGCTAGTACCTCTAGAGTCGAAACGCACTCATAATCATCCCCAACGTCCTGAAAAATTGCGGTGGTGCCATCGAAGCTGGCAGTGGCCAGTAGCTTCCCGGACGGCGACCAAGCGCACGATCGGACGGTCCTGGTGTGCGGATCATCCAGAACTGCCTAGAACCCAGAAAACTTCAGTACTAAAATCTCTGGACCCATGTAAGCAAAGACCAAGAAAACTGAAAAAGAAGCAAGAAAAGATGGAAGACCTGGCATTCCCAGGAGTTGGAGGGTTTGTGTTCCCAAATACGAACGGTCTTATCGCCGCTGCATGAAGCGAGCTTAAGGGGGGCTCCGTCGAGACCGGAGAGTGGGTTCCACGCGAGGCTCCACACCCTATCAGTGTGGCCCTCCAGCTTCTGAATCTCCTTGAGACCCTCCATGACAGAGTCTATTGGTGGGTGGAGAGAGAGTGACGTAGTGAAAAAGGAGTTGGGGTAGGTTGGGATTGTACTGTGTTGAAGGGTCAGTGCCGGTGGCGTGCCCGCGTTGACGAGCTTGGTTTAGTAACAGGGATGAACAGGCGTTGAGACTTTGAAGAGTTTTGGCTAGGGCTTTGGAGTTTAGATTGTATCAACACAACTCGACTTCGTAAGAATTCGATAGATTGCGATGAATATTAGTACTCAAAAATATTTAAATGTTGTTTAAAAATAAATAAAGTTGAATTACGGAAATTTTGGTTGATAGATTTGAAGAAATTTAAATTCTTTATATAGAATTTGGCTGGATTTTTATCGACCTCGGATGTTGTTGATTGTTAAAAAACATAAATTAAATTTGTTTACAATCCTGTCAATCATAGAATAGCGTCTAATTATAACATGTTGTGAGGCGTTTTCTGATGAATTATGAGAAGTCTTTGCATAAATAGGGTCATCATCAAAAGACCATAGTCCTCCACAAATCATGTTATGAATGGACGCATATGTGTCTTCAGGATTATACTTCTGTGATTGGTTACAATTGTGTCATGCATCGAATCACTTCTCAAATGAGAATCTGCAGAGAGCCAATCAATGAGGAGATGATGTTTGAAGAAAAGAAAAAATGTTCTATTCTTTTTATGCCACCAATATGTCCTTGTAGCAACAATATCGAGAACTAGATTTTAAACATACTCGGATTTAATCTCTTGTCTCTTGGTGGCTAAGTAGAATAATAAGCTCTTAATGAAAAACAACTGGTATTGCCCTATAGATCATAACCATTCCATGAAACGAATGTTATTTTTATTTGTGGTCATGACAATAAACGCATCGAGATGCATAGTCATACTAGTCCTCGTAGCCAGAAACTGAAGAATAAGGTCGAGGGAGTCACAACAAACACTTGATCCTGAAGAATAATGCTACGATTAACACAACTCTCAGTTGGATTTTCTAAGTTGTAAATATTTTCTCCAGTTTTGAATGCTAATAAAATACTTGTCTTTTCTCTTCTTTCAATAACATAATTTCATATATTTTACTTTGAGTAATACTAGGTGAACAAAAAATTTTGTTACCCCTTACCAACCACATTTCACTATTATGTGACAGCTATGTGAAATGTAACCCAAATAACTTGACTATACCATATCAAATGCCACACAAAGTGAAATGTAAAGTGGGTATTGGGTCGTTCACCCAGCATTAGCATTATTCTTTTAAAGTTATTAAATTGAAATTAGTCAAAATCGAATTTCCAAAATTCCATTCCAACTTGCACCATTAATTAAGCCCAAATAATTCTGGCCCAAAGGAACCTCACCAAACCGGTTCATCTAGCGGACCGCTCTAAAAACCCGTCCCAGGAACCCAGAGAGGCATATTACACATCAGAGTCTTCTCCATTCCATTTCAGAGCTCCGAGCAAATCTCAGCGCACAGATCCGAAGCAAGACTCGCAGCAAACGTCATGGATTCAGTGACTCGCAGAAGCGGTGGTGGCCTCTTCGAAAGTCTCTACAGGGTCGTCATGCGCCGCAACTCCGTCTACGTCACCTTCGTCATCGCCGGCGCCTTCCTCGGCGAGCGGGTGAGCCTTAGATCTGACCTCAGGGTTTTTTTTTTTGGAGATTTTCTTCTGCATGTGATTATCTGTTGGATTGCTAATTTATCTGAGGAAGTTGAAAAGTTGCTTGATTTGGGATTAGGTTAACATAGTATCGCGGTGAGGTTAGATATTACGTTTTGGTTTATGGAATAATCAAATTTGGTCTTAGACGTTTTAACTTTTGTCATGACTTGGATGCGAAATGCTTTCTCTTTCCGTGTTTTATCGCAAGCATTCACTATGATCAGTTGTTTTATTTGAAATTATATGCATTTCCGTTGTTACGAAGTTTTGCATTGGAATGGTGGAAAATTATAGTAGTGATGAATGCTCAGTGTTGCCATTCAAGGCTTCGTCCGCGGATTTCCTAGGTTGAATCAGGGTTTGAGCTTTCATCCTTCTTTGTTTAGGTGGTAGGCAGTGTTAAATGACTTGGAAGCTGATTTGTTTGGGGTTTAGACGGGCCCTTTTCGTTTGTTCTTTGTAAAAAATTAAAAAAAAAAAAATAGAGAAATCTGAAAATTTTTAGGTGGTAGTTATGCACTGCTTTTGTGCTGAGATTGGAGTTGTTAATTGGGGGATTTGCATCGAATGCGAAGTTGTGCATTGGAATGGTATAAAATTATTTAGTTATGAATGCTGAATGTTTCCATTCAAGGCTTTGTGCTTGGATCTCTTAGGTTAAATCAGAATTTGAGCTGTATTCTTTGTCTAGGTGGTAGGCAGTGTGAAATGATTTGGAAGTTCTTTTTGCCTTTTTTTTTTTTTTTCTCACTGAAAGAGAGAGAAAACTGAAATTTTGTAGGTGGTAGTTTTGCAATAATTTTGTGTTGAGATGATGAGTTTGATCATGGATCATCACAACCTAGCTGGTCCTGGAGCCCATTGGCATATATATGAAAGAGACAAGTAGTCTTTACCTGTGCTTTGGATTCTAATTTGGAGCATTGAGCCCTTCCCCTGCTGACTTTCACTTTGAGTAGGTTGATGTTCTCAAGCTCCCATCACCAATTATTCATAAGAACTGGAAATGCTGGTAGGACATGGAAACTGATGTGAGATGGAGAGAAAGAGAAGGTGTCATATTGCAAAGTCAGCTAGAATAAATAATGAGGGCAATGCATTATGAGTTTGTGTGTTGAGGCGCATTTTATAGGTACTAGAAGAATCAGTTATGGTCTGGATTTATAGACGATTAGAATAGAGTAGAATAGTCACTATTTCATTGTGGACATCATTTAGATCATATATATGTTTCAAATGCAATGATTCAGGTTGGGAGTTTTGGTTTTAAGGTTGAGAGCAAGGCAGATATGCAGAGGAAGGATGGCCTCTTGATTATTGTTTTTATCATGATGTTTAAACATTGATTTTGAAATACTCTAGGTGCCGAATCCAGTGGAATTCTTGCTATATGGTAGTTGGAACGTTTTCTATTTTGAGAAATATGAGTTTATATTTTAAATATAAACATGAGTAGAAACGAAGTAAACAAGGTTCACTGAAATATATTTAAAATCCATATCTGGTGTATTGTTGTCAGAACAAAGTGAAAATGGTTTTGTTGCAAGGAAAATAGGTGCTATTATGAATAAATTAGGTTTACAGAATTTGCTAGACAAGGTTTGAAATAGTCTTGTGTGCAAATAAACTGCCAGGACTAAGAAGATGCATCTTTTATGTCAGCTTATAATTAAAGTTCAAGAGATTAGGGATACTTCATGTGTGGAGATTCTGTGATGTTTCTTAAGTTAGTCTATCCTGAAGTGTACTGAAGAGAAAAAGCGATGGGAGGTATGTTTGCAGGTTGAGGTGGCAAGTGCTTGTTTCAAATGAAACTCTTCAATGTTGATGTTGTGGTAGGAAAAAAAATCATGTCTTCCAGTTTCCATATACAAGTGAAGCAAAGAGTTACATTGAAATCTCAAAGTGAAAATATGCAGTGGACCGTGGATATGCGGTGCTTTATGGTCATGAATTTTGGTGTCCACTTAACTAGGAATATGTGACAGGGGGTTTCCTTTTTATGATTTGACCAAATGGAGATGTTCCAAGGCTCATCACTAAGGTCTTTGTATTTTGGAGGATAGAATGATAGACATGATTTTGTTTTGAAAATGTGACTGGCTTACATTTCTTGATACATAATCATTTTTATTTGGGGCATATATAGTTATATATTGTTCTGTGCGAGCTCGTTTCTTCTTTGCAGAATTTGTTTTGTGTGCATTTCAATGTTATTTGATTTCTGTATTTATTTTTATTTTTCCTGAAAGAACAAGAAAAAAAATATTAGAGTTCTCATCTGCTTAATTTTCTGGTTTCAGGCTGTGGATTATGGAGTTCATAAGCTGTGGGAGTACAACAATGTTGGGGTATGGCAACTGTTTGTAGTTTTCATTTTCTTTAGGTGTTGTGCATGCACTTATTCCATGTATATGAGTGTGTTATGCATCTCATTTGTGAAGAATCTGTTGCTGGTTATCAAAATATGGGGGATTGAACATTTTACATATTCTGTGAAAAATTAAAATTGTATATCCTGTGCGTGTTTAGATTTACATAGTTGGGACAGAGATGGCCTTTTTTAGAGAAATATTGTACGGGTCTGGGTCAAAGTCTTGTGTTGGATTTGCTTTCAGCATCCAGAGACACATCACATGTGTTGTATATACTTTCTTTGTGGTCAGTATTCGTTCCGCACTAGTTGGTACTAAGCGGTTTACAGCATTGTCAATATGAATTTACTTAAGAAAATTGTTATTTTTGATTGCTGCTATCAGACATCTTTATAAGTATCACATCTGACATCGAGCCTTTCTTTTTCTTATGCAGAAACGATATGAGGACATCTCAGTTTTGGGGCAAAGGCCAGTTGAAGAGTAGAGTTATCGACCCTTCAGTTTCACTGTTTCACCATTTATTGTTTTCACTATCCGAAAGTTGGAGTATGCAATTATGCATTAGTTAGCAACTCATTTTTGTAATAAAGATATGACAGATTCAACTTACATACCAATCATGTTCATGTTTTAAGTTGGATTAGTTGTGTATGGTTGTCTTCTGAGATTTTAATTATTGCGCTATACTTTGGCGTGATTTGTGTTTTTTTACCTTTGATAAATCAATAATGGAGGTTATTGTTAGAGGTGTTGAGAAAATCTACACTTTTTTGGTGAGGAGGAGAACATTCATATATAATTTTTTGTAAGGAGAAAATTTGTATTGAATTAACGTATTAGTAAAATCTGTACTGAATTAATGTATTACTCAGAACAGGGAGCACGTGTATCAATGTCGATCATTATCTTTAGGCAATGTCTGCAATCCTTTGATCATTATCTTCAGGCAATGTCTGCAAGGCTTATTGAAGCCCAAAGGCTGATAATGTCAGCAATCCTTTGATCATTATCTTCAGGCAATGTCTGCAAGGCTGATTGAAGCCCAAAGGGTAAGCATGTGAGGATACTGACATACTAGTAACAGCATTCTCACGAAAAAGTAAAAGTTTTAATTTACACTAATATCTTAAACTATATAACACACAAAGCAAAGGTAAAAGCAAGAAATATTTGTTAGGATTGATTTAAAATTACAGAACTTGTTTGTTTGAGATAGCAATATACTGTTGCTAAGGGATTGCTCTTGAGATGTAAAAGGTGATTATATATCATCAATTGCGGCTAGGTTTTCATTAATCAACATGCATGCGAGATGGATGCATGAGATCAAAGATGGATAGGTTTTCATTAATCAACATGCATGCGAGGTGGATGCCTGAGATCAAAGATGGATAGTGAGCTTAAGCTAAGGAAGTAGAAAGCATGCTCTTCGTAGTATGACAGGTTGGAAGAGAGAATCATTGCTAGAAGATCCTAATTCCTAACAATTGAAATAATGCTCCTAATATGAGATTATCTGCATAATTTGAAGAGCTTGTACTCTAAAATTTTTTTTTTTTTTTTTTTTGAATATGATATTTTATTCATGTCAACATTTTTCATGCATTCCAGTATGAATACTTCCAAGACGAAACTGATGAGTTATGACCGGTAGTAACCGGATTCGTGTTATCTTGTGACTAGTAGTAAAACACCGGATTCATGTTATCTTGTGAAACACTGGTTTCATGTAGGGTTTCTGCAGGATTACTTTTAGAAGGGTCAGAAGCACTCTTTAAATTAATTAAAAAAAAAACTATATAAATTAAAAGAAAAAAATTCCAAAAAAATATAGAACTCTTTGGCAGTTTTAGAAGAACTTGATGTTAGTTTTGAGAAGCACTTGTCTTTCTCATATAAAAGCGCTTTTGTCAAATTTAAGAAGCTCTTGTCAAATTTAAACAACGACTTTTAGGCTTTTCAGAATCAATTCCAAACAAGCTCTTTATTTACGGTCTATATACTGCGACTTACTTAGGATCCAAAAGCTTTGGGTCCGTTCTTTAGTGGTGGACTAAACTTAATAGACCAAACTCTTCTCTTTTCGATATTAGACCATACTAGGTATGAAGCCTGCGCGATGTTACGGGTATTTTATATGCTTGAATTTTATTATTTATATGGTTAATTACAAATATTGGATATATTATAAAACTAGAGGATGATATTGTTTTACAGGTTGTAAAATCTGGAAAATAGAAACTCATCTGAGCTTGTCTTATAATGCAGTATGAAAAAATGGTGATGACTGAGTTTGCCAAAAACTGAGTTCATTTGCCTACTTATGCTGCCATCTCTTTGTAAGTGCATCAAAAAACATCTAAAATAAACTTATAGCTAAACAACTTACAAACTCTGGCTTACTAAATCGGCCATCATGGCAGGGACTGTGATTAGAGAAGTCACATTTTGTTGTCCTATGGCTTAATTTTATCTAAATACATGGCCTCTAACCATAAGCATTGCCAGTGCTGATGACATGCAAACCACCAATATGGCAGAGTGGAGCAGTATGCAAATACAACTGCAAATAACCACGCAATTCTACATTCAAAGCTCATTCAATTCCTTCAGCTAATCAAATTTGTGACTCAACTCTGCTGCTTCTACACTGAATTCTGATCCAAAGAGACTCACACACTTCTGATATTACATAGCTATAGAAAGCACACAATGAATACATTTTCCTCACCATAGCTAACCACCACGATTTTTGCTGGGGACTGTACTATAAAGGCTGAGTTGCATATGGCAACTCCCTTTGGCCATCCTGAGGTTCCTACATATATAATCAAAACAGAATTCTCTTACAAATTTTATCTAAATTTTTTCTGTAGTTATATGAATAATTCTCACATACATAAATATTCTTTTTATACTAAGGTTCAAGAAAGACAACCGATGGAAGATCAATCTAGTTTCAAAGAAATGAAGGGGGGGAAGGAATTTAAATGCTGTAATACATTTGCTGAGAAATTTCAATAGAGAACCACTATTAAAAAAAGTTTGATCAATGGATTAGTGACGAGGAAATTAGTCATTGGTTGAAATATGTATGATAAATAATACATAGAATCAAATGATGAGGAAAAGAAGAGCATCGAGAAAATTGGTGAGGCATCTTAGGCGAAGTTTCATGTCATTGATCAGAAGGCGGGTAGCTTCCAAACGGACAAAACACTATTAGTTTTTCGGAATCTCTCTAATGAGAACTTTAGAATAAGACGAGGAAATTGTTAAAAAAAGTTTGACAAATTTATATTGGTCCATATCAAGAAGAGCAAAGGAAAACCTCTTTTAGACTTTAGAGCACTCAATTCCTTGATCAATCTTATTGAAGAAGGCATTAGAAAGTGGGCATGAAAAATATAATTATGGAGTACATAGGCTGTGGAGGAAAGCAATGTTGGGGGATGCCAACTGTTTATATACACTTTGCATTTCTTTTTTCTGTGGTTTGCATGCATTTCTTTTTTCTTATTCCATGTATATCTGTATGCTCTGCATTACCCTTGTTTGAGCCCAAAAGTAATTTTGGCAAAATCCGTTAGTGGGTTTGAGCTAGTGGGCCGATACCTGCGGCCCAAAAATGGGACTATACGGATTTGGGATGTGGTGTTGCTCATCCCGTGTTTCATCAGAAAGTATCGTCCTTAATTGAGCGCTTGTGGGAGCGTAAAGATATATTCGCAATTAATACGTGAGTATCCTAATGCTCGCATCCAGCGATCGTATCGAGGATTTTCACAGAGGCAATTAATCCTTGCCTATATTCTAGCAGCGATAAAAGAGGATAGTTATCACCCATAATAATATCAATGCTATCAAGAGTTTTGATTTGATTCAAGGCCAATAACTGTGGCCCCAAGATATATATTCCATTCCTATTAGGGAAGTGAATCTACAATAAGCCTATATATAGAGGCTAAACACGATACGAAAAGGACCTTTTGACCTTTAATCTCTTGAGTAATCAATCCCAGCGATTGTAAAGCCTCTCTGGAGCAAACTTCAACCTCGTTGAAACCCGGTGACCGCCCGCCAGTCCTAGTCTCCTCGCGAGCCGACTGTCAGCCTCACCAGATCAACCCGGCGACCGTACTTCCAGTCCCAGTCTCCCCAGGAGCCGACTGCGAGCACAACCGCCACCGTTACTTCCAGCGAAGCAAGGGTAACGCCCTCGCAACCCAGCGAAGCTAGAGTCACGCTTTAGCAAACCCGTGCTTCTCTCAACTTCCCAGTGATTGCTCTGCTTAGTCTACAACACTAAGTATCGATTTGGTGAACGCAAAGAGACCACAACCAAAGCCCTTACCCGCGTAAGGCGAAGAAGTCCTTCTCCGGAAGGCAAGAAAAGAACCCTGTGACGAGGTTGGTGCTCTCCTCGTCCACAGCGCTTGAAGAAGAAGTCAGGTCACGGGACTACCCCAACGACTGCACCCCACGGTGCTGGCACGCCTGCGCAACCACTCGCCCAAAAGAGACTGTTTGCACACCAGCTGGTTTTGGAGCCAAACATTTTGGCACGCCCAGTGGGACCTCTTACTAGGGTTTCTTGCTAAACGCAACCATTGGGAAGCCCAGCGTTAATCCTTACCAAAAAGGCTACGCTAGCTGCCCAAAGCATAAGACCTCCAGCTACAGATCGCATTCTCGTGCGGACTGTCGTGGTCTCTCTGAAGAACAAGTGACGCAACGATTCTCTCTGCAACCTCAATCACCCAATATGTCAACTTCACAAGGTGAGAATTGCTCGACCGCGACTGAGGGTCAGAGCGTCAGTACTAATCAGGCTAGCGAGCCTATTGATTCCACCACTGTCAACACTACAGTGGGCGGTGATGAGGAAGAGGCTTTCGTTTCGAAGCCTATCCCGGAAGGAGCAACCTTTGACGAGACAATTGCGATCCTTATGGAGAATGTTGAGAATCATAGCAAGAAGATGGACGCAGATCTCACACGGGAAACCGCGAAGTCAGAAAGGCTCCTCCGCGAGTTCGAGCAGCGTATGACTCTTTATGCAGAAAATACCAGGCAGCAGGTCACACAGACAGAGAGCGCTTTGAAGGCGCAAGCTATAACCATCGCTGCCGCACAAAATGAGCGTCATACGACAATCCTGAATGCCATAGCGGATCATTCCAAGCAAACCGCATCAAACATAGCGGATCTCCGTAAGGATGGGGCCAACCTGGCAACTGAAGTGGCTATGCAGAGAGCCGAATTGAACCATGCGAAGGAGGTGATGCACTCGGCCCTAGGCGATCCTAATACTATCCTTGGTTCTCTTGCCCAGCCGTCCAGTTCGGGCAAGTACGTGCCCCCAAATCAGCCCGAAAAGGGTAACCAAAACATTGGTTCTTCGTCCGCTACTGCGGCTGCTACTCCATCAAAGAACAAGGAGCAGGCCTTGGTCATTCCTGGCAGTAAAGAGAAGACTGCTTCATCGAGTGGACAGGCCACCAAGAAACACCAAGTCGCGAGGGGTGCAGGGACTGTGTCAGAGCCTGTGACTTTTGTCCAGTACGACAGCGACGGAGCAGAGGTGGTGTATCAAGAGTTGCCGGGAAGCTATTATGCACTCGACCAAACTGGTATCCCGATCAAGATAACCGCCTTGTCAAAGGAAGAGATTGCCCCTGCGGTGACCCTCCAGCAGCAAGCTACCACCCGCATTGTGCATGCCAAGGAGGGATCAACAATGGTAAATCAGGCAGCCCCTCAGCAGGTTGCTCACCGAGCTGCGGAGATGCCTCCTCCGCCTCCAGGCCCAGAGTACGTGAGACGTGATGAGGTGGAGGAGATGATCAGATTGGCAAACCCTAGGGCCCAGCCAGATGGAGTGTACGAGGGACCTTTCCCGCCAAACATCATGCTCGCACCTTTCCCTCGAGGTTATAAGAACATTATTTTTTCCACGTTTTCAGGGGAAGACACGGAAGATGCCGCCACTCATCTGGCCAGATTTAGGGTGCAATGTGGCCAATATCAGAATGATGACATCCTCAAGTGCAGGATCTTTGGCACCTCACTGTCCGGCGCTGCCTTCAGATGGTTTTCTAAACTTAGGCCAGGGACAGTGGCAGATTGGCCGGCGATGGAACTGCTTTTCCGCGAAACATTTGGGAATATTGAGCCTGAGGTAGATCTGGCCTCTCTTACTCAGATGGCCCAACAGCCTACAGAATCAGCGGTCTCTTATCTTCAGCGCTTCCAAATCCAGAAGGCCAAACTGAATGTCATTCTGCCCGAGAAGGAGTTGGTCAAGTTGGCGGTGAAAGGCCTGGAGCCCCGGCAAAGGAAGAAGCAGCATGGCAACATGATACAGTCGATGGGGGAACTCATCACGGAAGTAGGCAGTTTTGAGCATCTCCTTCGAGAGACGGATGCAAGAAAGAATGCGTCCAAAGGGACGTATGTGCCCGGCAAACACCGTACGGTAGCGGCCCTGAGCTACCAGCCAACCACTTACGACCCTTATTATAATCGTGGTACTGAAGAAGGGTGCCAGGACAATGAGGAAGACGAAGACAATGACATAGCAGCTTATGAACTAACCGGGAAGAAAAATCCGGCTTTGAAACAGCTAAAGATCTCCAAGGAGCCTGTTAAGCTCAAGTCGATGGCCTTCACCAAACCAGAGTTCGCGGCATATACCTATGATGCCAACAAAGCTCACGAGATCCTCGACGAAATGATTGCTGCAAAGATGGTGAAGACTGATTTCGGGCCTTTTCCGCGACCGGAGCAGTTGAAAGGAAAGAAGTACTGCAAGTTCCATAACCTGTGGAACCACAACACTGCGGATTGTGTGAAGCTCAAGGACCAAATACAGGTATGGCTTAATAACGGTAGCTTGCAGGTAGAAGCTCCAGTCACCGCTGCAGCACTGGTTGATGTGGACCCTTTCCCTGACACCGGGGTCAATATGGTCAATGTAGATTGGGACAAAAAGCTGCAAAGGAAACCAACACTGGATCTGACTACGGGCGAACAGGGTCCTAGGACCACCACAGATGAAGTGTCAGCTAACGATAGGACGGAGACGACCAAACAGGCTTCATCCGTGATTCTGTGCTCGCGATGTAAGGAGGAGTGCGGTATCCAAATACCGCACGAGGAGGTCGAACAGACGTTTCATTTCGGTTCCCTGCCACCAGTCAAGTGGACCTCCCCGTCGAGGAACTACCAGCCTGCCAGCCCGAGAGAACGGGAAAAAGTGACATCACCACCATCCCCCAGAGACTCTAATTTGTTCATGAAGTTGAAAGCAACCACCAGCGAACCAAAACAGGAAAAGATCAGAAGCGGTTGCAACGACGTTCTGACCAAGCCCTATATACCACACGCATCGGCTAACCCTATCAAAGAAGGCAGATGGTATATAAGGGAGAAGGGGAAGGCAGTGGAGATTAGTCCGTCCCGGAAGAGAAAGCTGCAGCGCAGGTTCGGCGAGGCTAAGCGTGCTCTAGAGGCTTTAGATCAGGGCCTGATAAAACCTTCCCAATTGGTCAAGTCGCCCGAACAATACCAGGAAGAGATGGAGGCGCTGGCCGCCAAACCGTTGAGACCTCCCCGTGGTCTTAACAGACAGACAGATTCATTTATAGGGGCTTCAAAACCCAGTGTTTTCTGCAGGATTACTAAAGATCGCTCGCCGCCGCCTGCCCAAAGGAACAGCTCGCCTATTCAACGACCGCATGTCAGGCGTAGGCTCTCTAATGAAGCACCGGACGTAAAGGCTTCAGTCTTTGACAGGCTGGGGGGCAAGGACAGAGTGGTTAGCACTTTGCAATGGCGACCCAAAAGGGTCCAAAGTGTGGTCATTTCCGCCTCAAAAGAGCGCACGGAACCAGAGAATCCGGCGCCTTCAGTAGGTGAGCAAGAACTTGAGTCACAGGGGCTTGAACACTGCCAAGTAAAAGGCCTTACGGAGGAGTCGTTGGTAGATCGCTTGGCTCGACAGTTCCAGACTGATATACCCAAGATTGATATGGCTGTCAACATAGAGGGGACTGAGTCAGATGAAGTTTCTTGCAACATGGTTTACGTGCTCCCCGCTAAATATGCCTTGCCGATCGCTGCTCAGGATTGCATGGAAATCGAGGAAGAAGGTGTACAACCATTGCAGGTCACTTCAGCAGCTGCAACACCTGTAAAGGACGGGGCCTTACCTGAACCAACAGAGGTCCCAGACAAGGGGGCACTCATGCACTTCTCTAAGCCAACGCCAGCCATGGTCCAGCACATGCGACCGCTATACATTACAGCGGATATTGGCGGTATCAAGGTCAGCAAAATCATGATTGACACTGGTGCGGCCGTTAATGTAGTCACTACTCGGACCATGCACTTGCTCGGAATCAAGCGGGAGAAAATCCAGTCCACATCTCTTGCGCTCAAAAATTTCGCAGGAACCGTAACCAAAACCCTAGGGTTATTGTTCTTACGCATTAAAGTCGGTCCAGCGGAGGGAGTGTATGCTTTCTTTGTGACGGATAGTTATGCGGCCTACAGCGCCATTTTGGGCAGGGATTGGATCCATCGGAGTTATTGCGTACCGTCAACACTTCACCAAGAGTTGGTTATGTGGAATAGCGAAACAGACATGGCAGAGGTGGTCCCAGCAGATCCCCGTCCGTTTCCGGTCTCCGCGAATTATGTAGATGCCAGATACTATTTGGAACCTATTACTCCATTGCAAGTTAGTGGCATCGATGATAAGGGCCGCCCCACAGGGGTGACGGCCTCTGAACTGGCACAGTGGGGTCTCACACTCGCAAAAGAGGGCTTGGAACGACCTGGCCATGCTGTGCCCAAACCTTTAACCGATTAATGGATTACGACCTTACTGAAGAAGGAATGGAAGCCTTCCACTCGATACATGAACGGTTGTCATCATACATGGTGGAAAAAGAGGCTTACGATCGCATTGCGACCTTGGAGGTCGTCAATGAAGAACTTGGTGATCCGGAGGTTGAAGAGGAAGTCCATATTCAGCTCGCTCCAGCGGCGCTGGACGATACACCTCCCAAGGTTAAAGACCCTACTGAGAAGATCAACTTGGGGACTGTAAGTGAGCCTATGGAGGTCTCTATCAGTGCTTACCTAGAGCCTAGCGAGAAACAGAGGCTCGTTGACCTATTGCTAGAATTCAAGGATTGCTTCGCGGAAAAGTATGAAGACATGCCCGGCCTGTCACCTGATTTGGTCTGTCACCAGTTACCAACTCTTGCCGAAAAGAGGCCCGTCAAACAGGAACCTCGACGAATGAACGCGGAGACCCAGATTCTGGTAAAGGAAGAGGTAGAGAAAATGCATAAGTCAGGCATTATAAGGGTTGCCAAGTATAATCAGTGGCTATCTAATATAGTGCCTGTCCGGAAGAAAAATGGCAAGATAAGAGTCTGCGTTGATTATAGAGACTTGAATCTTGCTACGCCCAAGGATGTTTACCCCATGCCAGTCGCGGATATGTTGGTGGATGCGGTGGCAGGCCATGAATTGCTATCCTTCATGGACGGTACTGCAGGCTATCACCAGATTCCGGTGGCTGAAGAAGACAGACACAAGACTGCTTTCCGCTGCCCTGGCTTTGCGGGGGTTTTTGAATATGTGGTCATGCCGTTTGGCCTGAAGAACGCCGGTGCGACGTATCAGCGAGCCATGAATCTGATCTTCCACGACATACTTGGGAAAGTTTTAGAGATATACATCGACGACGTGGTCGTCAAGTCTCAGCGGAAAAGGGATCACATCGCGGATCTCAGGAAAGTGTTTGAGCGCATGCGCCGACATAAACTCAAGATGAACCCGGCCAAATGCGTGTTTGCAGTTCAAGCAGGGGACTTTCTGGGGTTTATAGTCCACCAGCGTGGAATTGAGGTCCCTGAGGACAAGTCCAGCGCAGTCATTAATGCATCTCCCCCACGGACGAAGAAGGAATTACAGCGTCTTTTGGGTAAGATAAATTTTCTAAGGCGTTTCATCTCTAACTCTGCAGGCAAAATCCAGCCATTCTCACCATTGCTGAGATTACAAGGGCAGAGTGAGTTTGTGTGGGAAGCCAAACATCAAGAGGCTTTTGACAGTATCAAAGCCTATTTGGCAAACCCACCAGTCTTGGTTCCACCCAGAAGTGGGATCCCGTTAAAGCTATATATTTCAGCAGCCGACGCATCCATTGGCAGCCTGCTCGCTCAAGATGATGCGGAGGGGGTCGAGCATGCTGTCTTTTACCTCAGCCGTACCTTGACAGACTGTGAGACAAGGTACACTCCTATGGAAAAGCTGTGTCTAACCCTGTATTTTTCAGCATGCAAATTGCGACACTACATGTTATCCTTTACTACTTGCATCATCGCTCAGACCGATCTGGTCAAATATATGTTGTCCCGGCCTATCTTGAGAGGCCGCATTGGCAAATGGGTATTGGCGCTTTCAGAGTTTTCGCTCCAATATGTACCCCAGAAGGCTGTGAAAGGGCAAGCGATCGCTGATTTTCTGGCACACCATCCTCCGCTGGAAATACCTGTACTAAAGGAGTTAGAAATTGCCTGCAACGCTACGACTCGACCAGATAAACCGTGCATCCCTAAGTACGAGATCTGGTATCAGGCTACAATCTTTCTACAGCCATGGGTGTTGTTTTTTGATGGTTCCAGAACGGATGCTATGGCCGGCGTGGGAATCGTTTTGGAGAACCCGGCAGGTGATCGCTTGTCTTATTCTTTCCAACTTACATTCCAATGTACTAATAATCAGGCCGAATATGAGGCCCTCATCATTGGACTGGAAGTCTTGCTGGAAATGGGCGTCCGGGACATTCAGGTTCGCGGTGACTCCCAGCTCGTTATCAATCAGCTTCTGGAAAAATATCGCTGTACGAGTTGGCTGCTCATCCCATACCTGAATCGCGCAATTGAGCTCCTGGACCAATTTACAGACGTTGATATGGAGCATATACCACGTGAACGTAACTTTGCTGCTAATGAGCTCGCTCAGTTGGCTACAGGCATCACCTTGAAATACAGAGTACGTGAGCGCATCCTGAAAGTTGAGCGTCGCACGCTACCTTCATGGCTTGCTCGACCAGATCCTCCAGATGACCTCATGGTCGCGGTACTGGAGCCCATTGATGTTGATTGGCGGATCCCTCTAATTGAATACCTCAAACGACCAGATTCCAGCGCTGATAGGAAGATGCGTTTCCTCGCATTGAATTACTTCATTCGAGGCGACGAACTACGCCGGCGTGGAGAAGATGGTATAGACTTTCGATGTGTCTACGGTCGTGAAGCTAAGAGATTGATGCGCGAGGTGCACACGGGAATATGTGGATCTCACCAAGCTGGACCTAAGATGCGGTGGCTCATCCGACGTCATGGTTATTATTGGCCTAGCATTTTGAAGGATTGTATTGCATTCGCCAAAGGCTGTGCGGACTGTCAAGCACACGGCCCTGTCCAGCACGTTCCCAACATTCCTATGCAACCCATCATTAAACCTTGGCCTGCGCGAGGCTGGGCTTTGGACTTGATTGGAATGATCCATCCTCATTCTTCCCTGCAGCACAAGTTTATCATCGTCGCCACTGATTACTTCACAAAATGGGTTGAAGCAGAGCCTCTGAAGGAGGCCTCCGGCGCTACCATTCGCCAGTTCATTTTCCGAAATATTCTCTGCCGGTTTGGTATCCCTGAAGTGCTGGTATCAGACAGGGGGGCAGCGTTCATGGGGGGCCCCGTGGAGGAGATGGTGAGTGATTTTGGTATTCAATTTATACACAGTACTCCGTACTATGCTCAATCTAATGGTCAAGCGGAGGCGAGCAACAAGACAATCATCACCTTACTTAAAAAGATGTTGGTGGAGAATCCTCGACAATGGCATGATACGTTGTACGAAACACTGTGGGCTTATCGCACTTCAAAACGTAATCCCACTGCCACGACGCCGTACGCGCTTATGTTTGGACATGACACTATCTTACCATTAGAAATTAATGTTCACTCCCTACGAGTCCAAGAACAGCATCATTTGATTAGCGAAGATTATGTTCAAGCAATGTGGCAGGAGCACGAAGACTTAAGCGAACAGCGCTTGGCCGCTTTGGACAATTTGGTGCTGGAAAAACGGCGTATCGCCCGCGCCTATGATAAGAGGACGCGGGGGCGCAGTTTCAAAGAGGGTGATCTCGTCTGGAAGGCTATTTTACCCTTCGGTGAAAAATTAACCGGTCGCGGTAAGTGGACGCCGCGATGGGAGGGACCCTTTGTTATCCACCGAATACTGGAGCGCGGTGCTTTCCACCTCAAAGACGTCGATGGTGATATCCATCGCAACCCCATTAACGGTCGTTTTCTGAAGAAATACTATCCCAGTGTTTGGGAGTTCGAGGATCCTCCAGACCCTGTTCTTGCTCCGGCTGGGGGGCAACCTTAATCTTCATCGGCTCGCAGCGTTATGCTTCTTCGGCCTTTGTTCTGAGGTCGAGTGTTTTGTATCTGCTCCCCGCTAAACATTGGGGGGCACCTCAGTATCTACTAGGCCTATACAAGAGGCTTTATTTTTGTGGACTATTTTTGTATTTTTGTACGAGCCTATACAAGAGGTTTTGTTAATTATAGTCCATGTAACCAGTTGGCCGGCTTTATTTTATGCATTGTCTTGACAAAACGTGTTAAGAGTAAATACAGAGGCCTATACAAGAGGCCTTATTTTTTGACCATTTTTTGCTCTGATTTTTACAAATTTTTGAGTAAACCAAGCATCTTATTCATAAAGTGGCTTTGCGGCCAGAAGCATACAACAGAATAGAGCAATACAGTCTCATATGCGATTACAAGAGCTGGTTACAGACATAAAAGTTTAAAGTGGTCGTCGTGGTCGCGTGGAGAAGGATCTAGACGCTTCAACTTCAGAGCATTCTTCCCCCTACGACAGATCCTCCCCATCTAAGTCGCCGCTGCTCGAAGAAGAGGGGAAAAAGAAAGCCTTCATGCCCCTTCCTGGGGCCTCTCCTCCAGACTGGAATTGGGCTCCGGAGCAGGCGCGACTCACAACCACATCTACCTCCTGGGGTAAATCAGAAAGTGCGGGCCCAGTCCCCAGAGGTAGACCGCGGAGGCAGAAAGGTAAGCCTCAAAGTGGCCTTCCTCCCTTCCTCCACTTGCTCCGCGCGGGCAGTCTGAAAAGTTGGACTCCTCAGAATGTGGTTCTGCCGCGTTAGGAGCGCGGCATGTTCTTCGGTTTAACTGAGACTGGCGAGTTCATCCAGGTTCTCAGTAACCAAAGACATGCCGTTGGACCTGAGATTAGGCCATGAAGCCTACCCAGGTCTTGAGATTAAGCCATGAAGCCTAAGAATTTGTGGCTGAGGGTAAGATCACGATGGGAAGATTTTAGAAACTGAAGAAAAAGCAACAGGGCTTGCGAGTTTATTCTTGGAAAGAACATGATGGTGAGATGATCGCTCTTCTTCTTTGGATGCTGGTATTTATAGGAATAATCTCACACCGTGCAATAAGCAGTTGAAGCGCTTTCAACGCCATCAATGAGAGAATCAATGCGGATAAATGCGTTTATCTCGGAAATGGAAGATATTGAAAACGCGTGGGAAGCAGGACGGTCTCCAAGGAAGCAACCGCCCAAAATGGGATTATCTTTTCAACGGTTTTGTTTGTCATTAATTGGTGAACCCTAAATAATATTTGGGCCGAGCAAAGCGGGCTAAATGTTGTATGTATTAAAAACATATCCTTATACAAAGTAGCATGGGCCTAAAGCAAGAGGCCTAAAGCTTTCGACCTGCATGGGTCAAGCGAAGCAAATGTTCATCTAGACGAAAGCTAGCATCGGCAGCAGCGCGCTCTGCCTGTCGAACTGTATCGCGCGCTTGAGCCAAGTTCTGAGACATCGCTTCTAGCGCCGTTAAGGGCTGTTCTATCTGGGGCTCCTCTTGCACCAGTTGGGCCGTGACCGTCACTAATTGGGCCTTGGCTTCGACTAGTTGGGCTTGGAGGTCTTGAATGTGGGTCCGAAGGTGGTTCTGTGAGATCCTCAGATCCCTGACACGAAGCGCTTGATCACCTAGGGAGTCGCGGGATGCCTCTGCCTGTTGTGCAAGGCCGCGATAGTGAGCCTGAACCTGCCTGAACTGTGCAGCCGCGGTCGTCCTTTCGTTAATCCGCGCAGGAAGGTTTTGCAGGAGCTCATATGTTTCAACAAATTCATCTTCAGTGATGGCACGTTCGCGGCGAAGTACCATCAGATATTCTTGAGCTCTGGCAGCGGCGCCTGGCAGTAGAATGTCAGGACCCAGGAGTCGCTGCAGATTGTCCCTCGCTTCATCTGCGACCCCTGGAGGAGCCACTTCTAGTACACGAACAAGTCGTTCCAGCCTATTAGGAGGCGCGGGAGGAGGAACTTCAGCGATGATTTCAGCATCATCAGCAGCAGCAGGGCCTACTGGAGGCTCGACGATCGGGGCCGCGACTTGTGCTGGTACTGCATCTATATGAGCATCTACTTCTGGAACCTGGGGGGCAGGTTCTCGATCCGCCATGCCTTCATCAGCGGGCTCAGCAGGGTCAGCGATAGCGACCTCCTCAGCGGGGCCAGCGGCGGCGACCTCCTCAGCAGGGACGTTACTCTGCAGTAAGGAAAGAGGGTCAATTATGTAATGAAGAATAGGAACTAAGGCTAACATTTTCAACTAAGAATACCTCCGCGACAGGGCTCTCGTCTGAGATATTTACGGGCGCGAGTTCTTGAACTTCCTCATCGAGAGTGCGAATAGGTGACGCGAGCACTGGAGGTTGTGTAGCGATCGGATCCTCAGGTGGGGCGTCCGGAAGGGGAGCATTCTCTTCCGTTTCGTCGGAACTATCCCCTATGATCTGCACGGGAATAGAGGCTGAGCCACCATCAGTGCTGACAGGAGGTGGAGGATTTTCAGGTCCCACAGGTGTAGACGCTCGCGGAGCAGTTGTTCCTGGAGTGGCAGCTGAAGAGCCCTCCCCAGCATGTGTAGACGACCTGCGACGAACCTGTAAAGGAGAAGGGTGTGAGACATTTTGGGCAGAAATAGTGATAATTTCCAACATAGGCTCTCGGTCTCTTACCAGTCGGTCAGCCATTGGTTCGTCTCCTTCCCAAGGATCAGCATAAGTATCCGAGCGGCTTCGCTTGCGGGCTATAGCAGCCATAACCTGTGAGAAGCAAAGGGTTAGCAGTTAATTCACAAAGCTGGTTCTGAAGACAAAGAGTTCTTACAGTTTGTAGGTCGTCGTCATCAGAAGAAGAAGATTGGTCCTCAGCTGCAGCTTCAACAAGCACTGCCTTCTGTTTCCCAGTTGGTTCAGCGGCCGGCGAAGCACGGTTTGTGCGGCGGCCAGGGCGCGGCACACTCCCCTAACACAAACAAGTATGAATAAAGAATGAAACAATGAAGGGTTTTGCAGCGATTAGAGTCGCAATACTTACTTCTTGAGGTGGTTCACGGATTACGATGCCGGCCTGGGTCGGGCGAGGAGCTCGCGTAGGCCTGACCACTTGGAGGGGCCGAGGCCTGTTGGCGTCTTCAGAAAAGCGAGCGAGCACCTCGATGTCAGCGGGGTATGGTTTCCTGAGCTCGCCGAAGAGAGTAGCGAAGAGTTCGTCATCTGGTTGAGTCCAGCAGTTGACAGAGACTTCTCTCCACCAAATCTCATACCCTTCTTCGGTCCCGTCTACGGCGTCAAGGTTTCGAGCCCAATCGGGAAGGTCGACCAATGCGAGCATACTTTGTGCCGGCGGGGGCCCAGAAGGAGGACCAAATCTGCGCCAAGAAGTGTTATAATTCCAGGCATCATACAATGGGATGGGTACCAATTGGACAAGGCCAAATTGGCGAGCGAAATGATTAGGAGCATAGAGTTCATAACTGAGTTCCTCAGCGGCAATCCGGATATCCGAGCAGGAGATGGCGCGGCGGAACGCCAGGCGAGCGCGGTCGGAATTGCGAGGATCGTCGGGGAGGAAGCCATATTGTAGTACAGAGGGGAATCTTCTTCCCAGAATTAGATCACAGTATGGCATGTCATCTAACAAATACAGATAAGAAAAGCACTCAGAGTAAGGGGGGGATGAATACTTGTCCTCGCGGCAAAACCATCGACCTAGCAATTGATCGGCCGGCGGGGATTGCGGGATATCTTCACGGCGGAAGAATGGGAAGTAGGTCTGGATCCAGAAGTCCAGAATCCATAAGGGTCCGGAAATGTTGACCTCGAAGGGATGCATCGTCGCTTGGTACAGCATGCGATATATTGCACCCAAGACCGGTTGTCCGAGCCCAACGTTGCGGCCGTTGTAGAGGGCCGTTGCTAAATAGGTCCAGGTGCCAATGGGCTTGCAGGAGGAGGTGCAGAATATGAATTTGCAGAGCCAGTATTCAAGGAAAGCGATCCCTCCAGTCGCATTGTGTTCCCGGTGGTAATATGCCAGCCATCTTGGGTATGAGCCGCTATGAGCACTGCGACCCTGCTGGGCCATGGTCAAAGTGAAATCAATTGAGTCGAATTGACCATGCACGTACGGCTCGCCATCGATGGGGAGGCCAGTGATAGCAAGGATGTCCAACAGAGTAATGCCCATTTGACCAAATCTGAAGTCAAATGTATTGGTAGCGGTATTCCAGAAACACAGAAAAGCAGCGAGTGGCGAGCGATTACCACCGCGAGGAAGATGGAAGCACAGATAGATGGTGTGGGTGATTCCTGCAGCATTCCAGCGACCTAGATCTCGCGCCCGCGCCTCGCGATACCAAGAGGTCTCCTGGGCACTAATGGAGGATGGCCAATTTCCTATCTTGGCTCGATGGTTTTGGACACCCCAGCCGCTGAAATCTCCGGGAGTCCTTCGGAGGATGGGAATGGGCCGCTGAACAGGAAGACCATACATGGCAATGGCATCATCTGGGATAACACCTTGCGGTGCTGGGCCTAACCCGGTGTGGTGGTCGGAGAAACGAAGGAGTAGGGGTCGGTGAATGTTGGTCTCTAGATGAATACGAGCGCCAATACTGGTGCCCCAGGTCCGGGCAGCCACTTCGTTCAACTCTTCCTCCTGATCGATGATGATTTTCTTAGGAGGAGCCATTTCTGGATTGTTGGCAAGGAAGATGGAGCAGAAATGGGTCTTACTGGGTTTAGAGTTCGAAGGAGTATCTGAGGTGACAGGATTGCGGCTGTGCTTTTAAATAAAGATTTTTTGTGAGGGAAACGATGCGACAGAAACGTTTCAAAAATGAAGGGACGTGACCCTCATTAATGGCATCGTTTCAAGCGACCAACACGTTTTTCTAAGGCCCCTTCAATCAGTTGCATGTAGCAGGCCTGATTTCCGGGCCTGGGGGGCAATGTTTGAGCCCAAAAGTAATTTTGGCAAAATCCGTTAGTGGGTTTGAGCTAGTGGGCCGATACCTGCGGCCCAAAAATGGGACTATACGGATTTGGGATGTGGTGTTGCTCATCCCGTGTTTCATAAGAAAGTATCGTCCTTAATTGAGCGCTTGTGGGAGCGTAAAGATATATTCGCAATTAATACGTGAGTATCCTAATGCTCGCATCCAGCGATCGTATCGAGGATTTTCACAGAGGCAATTAATCCTTGCCTATATTCTAGCAGCGATAAAAGAGGATAGTTATCACCCATAATAATATCAATGCTATCAAGAGTTTTGATTTGATTCAAGGCCAATAACTGTGGCCCCAAGATATAATATTCCATTCCTATTAGGGAAGTGAATCTACAATAAGCCTATATATATAGAGGCTAAACACGATACGAAAAGGACCTTTTGACCTTTAATCTCTTTGAGTAATCAATCCCAGCGATTGTAAAGCCTCTCTGGAGCAAACTTTCAACCTCGTTGAAACCCGGTGACCGCCCGCCAGTCCTAGTCTCCTCGCGAGCCGACTGTCAGCCTCACCAGATCAACCCGGCGACCGTACTTCCAGTCCCAGTCTCCCCAGGAGCCGACTGCGAGCACAACCGCCACCGTTACTTCCAGCGAAGCAAGGGTAACGCCCTCGCAACCCAGCGAAGCTAGAGTCACGCTTTAGCAAACCCGTGCTTCTCTCAACTTCCCAGTGATTGCTCTGCTTAGTCTACAACACTAAGTATCGATTTGGTGAACGCAAAGAGACCACAACCAAAGCCCTTACCCGCGTAAGGCGAAGAAGTCCTTCTCCGGAAGGCAAGAAAAGAACCATGTGACGAGGTTGGTGCTCTCCTCGTCCACAGCGCTTGAAGAAGAAGTCAGGTCACGGGACTACCCCAACGACTGCACCCCACGGTGCTGGCACGCCTGCGCAACCACTCGCCCAAAAGAGACTGTTTGCACACCAGCTGGTTTTGGAGCCAAACAACCCTGCTGCAGAATCTGTTGCTGATTTATCTAAAATATGGGGGCCTGAAATTTTAGAACTGTAGATGCTGTGCATATATGTCTCTATGCACATCCCAAATGGTTCAACCAGTTGAGACCAAATTAATCAGGTGGCAATGCACCTTCAAATTTGTGTGTTCTGCTGGTTTTCATGTCTGCTTTATTAGTTAGATATGGAAGGGATTCATCTAATGTTGGAGACGGTTTAGTAGCTAGTTCATATCCATTATGGAGACGAAAAGGCTAGGAAAAGAAAAAAGAATCAAAGTCATCTAGTAACATTATTGGATCATTCTTCGTTCTTCAGAGTTAATTAGTAATTAGTCTTTTGATAACCCGGAGTCATAAGGAAGAAAAAGAAACGAGCTAGGACTATGAACTAGTAGAGATGCATTTGGTATAAGTTTTGGGAGTAAATTGTATTCCCTTGTTTGGCATTATAATCCTATTGCCATTAGTCCATTACCATATATGAGCGAAATAGCAAAAAGTGCTCGATCCAAAGCCACTGAAGCTTTACAAATTAAGTTATGAAACAAGCGATAACTGAATATGGTTATTGCAAATGACAGTGTCACATGAGAGGGGTGTCCAAAATGGGGTGGCTATAGCCCATTTTAGTATTTTACTAGTGCCGAAACAGAGAATTGTCTTCTCTGTTTGGTATACATCTTCAGAATTCAGGTCATTCAGTGATGGAGCTTATTGTGCAATAATTGTAGTAAAACAAGTTATTTGAGAAAATCTATTACGCATTCATATATCAATTCTGTGGTAGCATCAGTCTTAAGGAAATATACCAACATCGCCACACCTTGTAGCCTTGAAACCACCACCAGATGTCTCATTAGTAACACTTACAGGAAGTTTCAGCTTGCAGTTGATCTGCTGGTCATCGTAGGTTACCGGTGTCAAAAACTTGACCTTATTGTTTCCATACCTGATCTTGACCCGAAAAGTAAGCTGCACAGTAATACTATACACACCAGCAGCAGTCTCCTTGTCAAACTGGGAGATGTCACGCTTCCCGAATTTCACCAACTGCTGCTGCCCTTGAAGCACCAGATGATGCAAAAAAGTTGTGTTCTTGTGGCCTTGGTAAAATGGTACTGAATCCATCAAATTGACGAGGCCAAACTTCTTCTTTCTGTAGCTAGCAGACACCGTCATGCTACGGTAGTCAATGCCGACCCTTCTATTGGGGTTTCTGATGGTAATGTTGAGGGCGAGGTGACAGTGAAGATTAGCACCGGTGTTGTTGTCACTACTGTTAAAATTGAATTGGGATAGAGAGGCATTCGTAACAGTAAATCTAGGCTCCTGAGGAAAGAAGATTAGCCAGAGAATAAATGCGAACGCTCCAAACCAGAAAATAATGTGGCAGATTATGCAGCGGCACAAGAGCACCCATTTCGCCAATCCAGTAAGTTTTCGCAATGAAAACCCTCCAGGAATGGGTTTGAGAATGCAACAACAGACTTGAACCATGGAGATGGTATTACTTGGGGCCATGATTCAAAAAATGAGACGAACGAATTCAACAGAGTTGAAGGGTATATATATATAAGTGGCTAGGTTGATCTACTTCATATATCAGAGTCTCATTCAACCTAAATAATGCCAAGGAGAAGAGGGTGTACTTAGTCTCTAAGGAATGAGGGGGCTTATATATACAACTAGAAAACAGTACCCATCACGCGGTGAGATGCCTAGTCTCCAAGAAATGAATTTATAATAGATTGCACACAGAATTTCGTGTGAATTCGACGACAACAGATTAATGATTTGTGCGAAACTTCTGCTATCCACATGGGGAAGATCTGGAGCAAATCTGGCCTGTGAGTTTGTGAAAATAAAAAAGTGGGACCGAGGTAGAAACAGATGGAGGGGGTAAAATTGTATGCTGCTTCCACCGCCTCCGTCTGAGCTACATTGCATCTTAGGAAAAGTGTGTAAAATTGTATGCTTTTGTGTTTTTACATGTACAATTCTTTCGAGGAAAATTAAAGTACTCGGTGTTTGCATCCAGTTCCTTGGCCTTGGTAAAGTTCCCACACAAGGTATGAGGGAGGGAGGGTTGACAGGGTGACATGAGAAAGTACCTTAATCCACATGTCAATGACTGATACACAATAAAGCATCTTCTCATTCTGGGTTTTCTGAAAATGAATGAGTGACTATAATGAGGTTCATATAATATCTAAGTAATCAAGCTGTGGAAAAAGGAGTTGCACCATCATAGATAGAAACTGTTTAGTGATGGATAGAGGAGACATCGAGACAAATATTTTTTGGCAAAACGTCCGTGGTCTGTGGGATTAATTGTGTGATTGCAAGCATTCATTTATTATTTAGGGATCGAATTGGAGGTGCACAGCTACATATATACAGATAGATGGGCTGAACGATTTTTGTTGTGGCTGATTCTCACGCACACTGCAGTGACTGCACAGACGACCCCTTGACAGTGAATACATAGAATCAAATGACGAGGAAAAGAAGTGCATCGAGAAAATTGGTGAGGCGTCTTAGACTAAGTTGCATGTCATTGATCAGAAGTCTGGTAGCTTCCAAAAGACACGACAACACTATTAATTTTTCGGAATCTCTCTAATGAGAACTTCAGAATAAGACGAGGTACGTAGTTGTTAAAAAAGTTGACAAAGTTATATTGGTCCACATCAAGAAGAGAAAAAGAAAATCTCTTTTAGACTTTAGACTTTAGAGCACTCAACTCCTTGATCATTCTTGTTGAAGAAGACATTAGAAATTGGAATTAAAGATTGAATTATGGAGTACGTAAGCTGTGGAGTAAAGCAATGGTGGGGGATGGCAACTGTTTATTTATAGTTTGCATTTCCTTTTCTGTGGTTTGCACACACTTATTCCATGTATATCCTTATGCTCTGCATTACCTTTCTGCAGAATCTGTTACTGATTTATCTAAAAATATGGAGGCTTGAAATTTTAAAACTGTAGATGCTGTGCATAAACCTTTACGTCTCTGTGCACATCCCAAATGGTTCAACCAGCTGAGACCAAATTAAGCAGGCCGGTGGCAAATGCATACCTTCGAATTTGTGTGTTCTGCTGGTTGTCATGTCTGCATGTTAGTCAGAAATGGAAGGGATTCATCTCATGTTGGAGATGGTTTAGTAGCTAGTTCATGTCCATTATGGATGCGAAAAGGCTAGAAAAATAAAAGCATCAAAGTTTTTGGTTCTTCAGAATTAAACAGTAATTAGTCTTTTGATAACCCCGAGTTGTAAGGAAGAACAAGAAAATGAGTAGGTATATGAACTAGTAGAGATGCATTTGGTATAAGTTCTGTGGAGTAAATTGTATTCTCTTGTTTGGCATTATAATCCTATTGCCATTGCTAAATATGAGCGAAATAGCAGAAAGTACTCGATCCAAAGCCACTGCCGCTTTATAAATTAAGTTATGAAACAAGCGACAACTGAATATGGTTATTGCAAATGACAGTGTTTCATGAGAATTAAGGGTGTCCAAAATGGGGTGGCTATTGCCCATTTTAGTATTTTACTAGTAGTGCCGAAACAGAGAAGACAGATTCTCTGTTTGGTATACTTCTTCAGAATTCAGGTCATTCAGTAATGGAGCTTATTCTGCAATAATTGTAGTAATACAAGTTGTTTGAGAAAATCTATAACTTATTCAGATATTGATTCTGTGGTAGCATCAGCCTTAAGAAAATATACCAACATCGCCGCACTTTGTAGCCTTGAAACCACCCCCAGATGTCTCATTAGTAATACTTATAGGAAGTTTCAGCTCGCAGTTGATCTGCTGGTCATCGTAGGTTTCTGGTTTTAAAAAGTCGGCCTTAAACTTTCCATACCTGATCTTGACCCGAAAAGTAACCTGCACAGTAATATTATAAACCCCAGCAGCAGTCTCCTTGTCAAACTGGGAGATGTCTCGCTTCCCGAATTTCACCAACTGCTGCTGCCCTTGAAGCACCAGATGATGCAAAAAAGTTGTGTTCTTGTGGCCTTGGTAAAATGGTACTGAATCCATCAAATTGACGAGGCCAAACTTCTTCTTTCTGTAGCTAGCAGACACTGTCATGCTACGGTAGTCAATGCCGACCCTTCTATTGGGGTTTCTGATGGTGATGTTGAGGGCGAGGTGGTAGTGAAGATTGGTACCGCTTTCGTTGTCACTACCGCTGAAATTGAATTGGGTTAGAGAGGCATTCGTAACAGTAAATCTAGGCTCGTCAGGAAGGAAGATCAGCCAGAAAATGAGTAGGAAAGCTCCAAACCAGAAAATGATGTGGCAGATTATGCAGCGGCACAAGGCTAACCATTTCAACCATCCAGGAAGTTTTCGCCATGAAAAGCCTCCAGGAATGGGTTTGAGAATGCAACAACAGAGTTGAGCCATGGAGATAGTATTACTTGGGGCCATGATTCAAAAATGAGACGAAGGAATTCAACAGAATTGAAGGGTTTATATATTAGTGGCTAGGTGGATTTACTTCATATACCAGTCTCATTCAACCTAATTAAATAGTGCTAAACAGAAGAGGGTGCATGTACATAAGTTTCGAAGAAATGAGGGGCGTTAGTTCTAAATGATATAATGAACGTCAGCTGACAAGGAAAGTTAAGAGTGTTCATCAAGGAACACCACTATTTTATAAGTTTTAACCAATAATTAACAAATGACAATGAAAGTACTGATAGAAACATGTAGGAAAATGGTGAGAAATCTTAGGTGATGTTTGCATGCTATTGAAATTAAGACGCAGTTTCCTGCAGGTAGCTTCTAAGTAACCCGTAATAAGCTGCTATATATCAGGGCCATATACATGTATAGGCCGGTAATTTAAGACATATTAATCAATGGATATTGAAAGATTAAGACAGCATCATACATACATTGCTCTCTAGACTGATGTTGCCTCAAGGACCTTCTATTATGTAGCTATTTAGATTCCATTCTTCATAGTGAACAAATGGACACATGGAATTCTCTGTTCTCAAAACCCTTCAGTGGGTGTCAAGAACGCCTTCTCTCTTTCTGTACAGCGACGGATTGTTTGGCTCTACTCAATCAAATCGTCAAGGTGAAGTTGTTTTTGTTTGTTTGCTCGGTGTGTACAGAGTGAGAAAGCGAGGGTTTTGGTTCTTTGATGGACTTGCAGAGGGAGAGAGAAGTGTGGGTTGCTCTTCTTGATCAAATTGTGAAGGTAAATTCTTTTTCCATACTTCGTTTCATTTCAAATATGTGTTATTGAGATAGACTCAGTTCTGGGTTCTCATGAGTCATGATTATCTTTTGCATGTGTCCCGATCGTCTTTTATATTGTCATTTCAATGATTTAATGGTTATAATGTTGCTATGGTTTTAACAGAAGGACCGGATGAATATGTGAAAGATGGGTTCTTAGTAGATGATGTTGATGAAGAAGAGAGAGTGGAAATTGATGAGGAGAGGCAGAAGAAGAAGTAGAAGAAACAAAAGAAGAGGTGAACTCTATACCTAAGCTGTTATCTGACTAATCTCAAAGTTTTGATGATGAAATTGAAAAGAAAAGAAAAGAAAATGTCTTTTTGATTTTTTGTTTAAGGATTAGCTCCCTAGGATAAGCCGGAAGACTAATCTCTCTTTGCGGAATGGGCTGCCGCTGGCAAGAATTTTAGCAAGCTGGGTTTTGAACTCGGGTGGGAGGTTCCCATCGGATTTTGACATTTTGATTTGGTTATTGTCTTTATAATTATTATCTCTCTTATATTTGTAGAGAGATAGATAACAGGGAGAAATTAGAAGTCAGGGTAGGATATTAATGTTCAGTTGTAAGTTGTAACAGCCACTAATTTTCCAATACTAGAGGATATAAGCCAATGCTAGCAGCTGGTGTATTTGATAAAGTCGAAAACCGAGCCATCAGGTTACTTCTTGAGCACTAACCTGATCTGTGCCGTCTGTTCCCATTACTTATTGTAAAGCGACCATGTATGAACCTGTTCAAAGAAAAGTTGGCTTCTTTTTATTTCTGAGAATAAGTAGCTGAAAAGCAAAGCAGCTGAGTGTTTGGTAAGCTGGCTTTTTGTAAGTGTTGTCAGTACAAAAGCAGTGGCAAAGTGTTTGGTAAACTCAAACTGGCTTGTGCTTTTTGTTTGTGGAATGACCAAATTGGACATGAGAGATTATTTTGCCTTGATTGTTTGGTAATACAATGTTCAAATGCTTTTGTTTTTATTTTTAATTTTTATTATGTCATTATTAATTTTTGTTTACTTTCAATTTTTATAAATCATGATGACCATATGATTAATATTGGACAATTTTAAAAATAACTTATACAAATATATTAGTAACATTAATAACAATTGGTTTCTGGTTCGCCTGCAGTTGTAGTTTGAAGTCCAAACATGGGAAATCTGAACCTTCAACCCTAAAATTTTTGTTTTATTCTTTTTCTGTAAAATTCTTATTCAGCTAGATTAGGCAGTCTGATGTCCCCTTTAGCTTTAGTTAGCGTCTAGCATTTCCTTTTCGAAATTGATTTTCTCACAAGCATTAATGCTACTAGAATTATGGCCCCAGACATCGGCCAAAAATCAATGAGAAACAAAAACCCGACCGATGTCTTAGTGGGTGATGAGAAAGATCCGGAAAATCCAGACATCGTAAGCCGCTGTGTCCATCCATAATTCCATTACACAATGTAAACATTCGAATTCATGCTTGAGAACCAAAAATCAAAGTAGTTCCACATAATATACATTCATGAATCAAATAAAAAAAAAATCAAAAAGTTGAATTGAATTTAGACCTCGAAGGACTTGTTGGGATTCGTGTTCTGATTGGCGGCTGGCATGAAACTCAACATCGGAGAAGCTGCTGCTTACTGCGCTCAAACAAAGATTACAGTGACGATTGGTTAAAGGAGAAACACAGAGACGAACAAAGACAGTAGCGATTTGAATCAATTTCAGGGTTGTTGTTTTATAGAGAAAGAGAGAAGCAACTTACAGAAGCTGGTGGGGGCGGTGAAGAGCAAAACCTAGAGAGAGAGAGAGAGAACTACTTTTGCTTTGGGGATTGCTAGGGTTTCATCACGAACCCGGTCCTTGATTGCCTGGACCTAAAGCTCCATGTCCTTCACGGCGGCATCGGTGGCCGACAAATTGGGCTGCTAGCTGGGTGCACTGAATCGTTCAATTTCAAAGCTTTAGTGGATGTTATGCTTATTATTGGAGACAAAATCATAAATTTAAGGTCGGGTAATCAGGTCGGGTCTTACTATTTCGTGCAATAACTAGCTCTTGGAGCTCTGAGATCTGACTTATGAACCGACAATCAGCGAATCCAACTTCTCCTCTGCTTTCTCCTCTCCCATCTCACTCTCTCTCTTCAGAAGAAAAAGATGATGAAACGTCGGACAAAAAATCAATATTGGTGGTGGGCAGAAGAGAGAGAGGACCTACGCTGGTGGTGGTTGGAGAACGAGCTCGAGGCCGCTTAAGCCTGAGAACGAGCTCGGAGTAGGTCGACGTGAAGAAGGAGGCGCGCGCTGGAGTCAAAGTGAGAGTTAGTAATTAGGGTTTGCAAGTTTTAGACAAAGTGCAAAAAGTCTAAGTGTTGGGGGAAATGAATATCTTGGTCCCCCCGTGTTTCTGAAATTTTCAACTTAGTCCCTCCGCGTTTTTTAAAATTTTTCGAATGAAACTTTTCATATCGGTTAATTTGGTGACTAATGTGACTTGGTTCATAAACTCTTCGCAAGCGTACGAATCGTTGTCAAGTAAGGGAAATATTAAAACCTTGATTATCGTACCTCGGGGATTAGGTGTTGGACCTAACCGAGGTAATTGGCGCTAGAGTGACTCAAAAGCATACAATGAAAAAGTAAAAAATAAAAATAAAATAAAGTAAAATAAAATATTCACAAGGCACCAAACCTCGGTAATGCTCGGCTTAGCTCACACTAAGCCTAATCAAAGCCACTAACTTGTGCCCAAATGAGTTATGCACAAAGGAAGGTAGAATTTTGTTTGGGAGTTTTTAATTGGAAATTAACTAAATTAAATGCAAACTAAAGTAAAAGCAAACAACTAATTATCAAGCAAGATATTAAATTTGGATTTTCAAATTAATGGGAATATGGGAGTGTCGGGTGATTCACACTAACTATCTTGCAAATATCGGTGCCAATTTCATAAATGCATGCATTTCCTATATGTGTTAAGTCCCGTATTTAGTACCGGTCAAGGCTACTAAACCAATTATCCTTTCGGTGTATCGATTATGCCGGTTAGGGCCACAATCAACTCTCTAATTTGGGCATTACGCCGGTTAGGGCCGCAATATCTAAAACTAGAGGCCTAGAGTGCAAGATAATAGAGACCCAAGCAAGCTTAGCTACAATTAAGCTAGCTAATGGTTACCACACTTAAATCCTAGATGCAACAAGACCAATAAGTTGTCAATTTATCAATCTATTCATCACAATTGCCCACAACATAATTTCAAATGGTGACAAAGCCTAGAAACATGCTTCTAAGGACCAATAAATTCGGATTTAAAGCATACACAATGAAAATTGCATTTATTAAAATTAAAGCATCAATATTTATACAAGATGAGTTAGGGTTTCACAACCCTAACTCCCAACAACAAAACTACTCACTACCCATCACCAAACTAACATCAAAATACATAATTGAAAGAGAAAAAAAAGTGAAGAGAAGTAGAGAGTAACAAGAACAAGCCACAAATTGCTATAGAACAATTATGGCTAGCCTTGATTTATAGCTCCCACTTTTACCCAAATTTGATTTGATGAAGATTTGATGCTTGGGCTCCTCTTTGAATCTTGTGGAATTGATGAAGCTTTGTGGTGGAATAGTGAAAAAAATATAGAAAATGGGTTGGAGGTGGGTTCGGCTGATTTGGGATTGAGGTGAGGGAGAGTGAAAAAAAATGGATCTGGGATTCTCGGATTCTTCTGATCTTCTCCTCCCTTGCGGCTGTTTTGGGTTTGAGGTGAGAGAAATTGGGTGTGCCGCCGTTCTGCTGTCCTCCCTACTCTCATAAATATATAGCAGATATATCATATATTCAGCCCCGTTCACCTGGTCAGTAGCTGAACAGGGACTATTTGCTCAGTTGCCATTAGATTTGCTCAATCTTCATCCAATGGCTGAAAAATATTTAGATAATTTGAATTAAAAATTATTATTTTTATATTATTTAATCATTCAATTACTTTCTCATCTACCCAAAAATTGAAAATCAGTTCTCATCCCGGCTCCGTTCTGGCCGAAGACCCAAGAACTTGCCTCCGCCGGAGACTCAAGCCAAGAATTTGCCTCTGCAGTCACCGTCGCCAGCGACCAAAACATCTGGCTCTCCACCTCCTATTTGCAGGACCCAGTTCTCATCCCAGTTCCGTTCAATCTCAAATCATATTCCCCAATTCAAAAATCCTAAAACCACCTTCCTCTCTTTCTCTCTCATTCCAAACTAATCACCCATACCTCTGTTTTCTGGTGGTCTGGATATGGTGGAAAAGTATGGAAAAACAAGAAATTACTGCAGCTCCTTCCTTCTTTTCTTTGTATGACTGTATGGGTCTGGTTTGAGAATGGTATTGGTATGGGTACTGGGTACTGGGTATGGAAGAACAAAATTTGTTCTTGGTATTTTCTGGGTAAAGCTTCTGCTCAATCTTGAGCAAAAAAAGGGTTGGTTATGGGTATGATCTTGGTTTGGTCAAAAAGGAATCAAGATCACTATTACTTTTTCTGGGAATATGGATATGGTGAAGAACAGAAATTCTTTGGGTATTGGTATTGTTTCTGGTATTGGGTAAGATGAAGAAACTAATTTCTTCTCTTGATATTGGCAGCGGAATATGGGTATGGGTAATCTAGATTTCTAGAAATGGTTATCGGTCTCAATAGAAAAATTGCTCTGATACCATGTCAAAGGTAGAGTTTTATGTCATGTTTGCCGAGTTTCAAGCTTTCATTGTGTGGGTGATAGCTGAAGAAATCATAGCTCTTTTCAGTGTCAATATGAAAGCGATGAGCATCTCTTTTTTCATAGGACATAAAACCCTGAGTTGCTTGCATGCACTTTCAGAAACCTTAATTAAAACTCCGGTGGGTGGAGCCACCGTAGAGAGCATAAATTGCAGTTTCTTCTCTACACCCACGGGAAACACACATCTGGTTCCTCAAAGCTGCTGCATAACAATAACGAATGAAGATGATAAGGTAATTGAAATTGATAAATTAAGTGTTAAATAATATATTTTAATTTAAGTTGAGCAATTGTTTCTCAGCCCTTAGATTAAGATAGTTGGGATCCAATGGTTATTGACTAAATAATCCCTGGTCAGTAGCTGACCAGGGGAACGGGACTGTCCAAAATATTCCAAATTACGGCACACATTATCACAATGTAAGATTTGGTACTTGGTAAAATTCTGCTACAAAGTAGTGATTTTACAGTTTTACTACCCTAAATTGAAGCAATATAAATGATACTATATAACAGAGAGTTCAGTAACATGAAAGTCATTTTGCTCATGAAATAATAAGTATATATATAGCTCTTAAGGATGCAGCTAATGTAATTCTCATGTTAGCAATTTTCTGAGACTGAGTTCCATCTACCAATTTAAGTATAATCTAGTCAATCTCATTTCAAATATGTATAATGAAATTATCATTGGTTTTGTACTTATGTTTTTGGATATGACATTAAGCTATCGTATTTGTACGTAGTGCAGTTATTATTATTTCCCCTGTTAGGAAAGTAGACTCTACTGATGTGCAAGTGACAGGCACAGAGATAAATACGGACTTGTTCAATGAGGAAATTATAACCAAAGAGCGGACAGGCAATGAGAAAGCAGACGCTACATTCTCAATATTTTAAGCATGCACTTGATAATTTACTTGGTTGTTTTTGCAATATTCCACTCAACATGTAGCACCTAGTTGTGGTACATTCTCAAAAAAATTTGGATCATATTCATCACAAATCTCTTTTTTTCATCTTGCATCTTCCCTACAACTCTACACATTAAAGTGAATTTGAATAACCTATAATCAAAGAGGCATCGTTTTTTTAGGTGGTATAGTATTGAAAACTTAAGAGACGACTCGTAGCAAGTTGTGTTGTGATGTTGCGTGCAACAGGAACAAATCTCCATGAGAATGAAGTGGCTCCTAACCCAGTCGAATTACAAATTAGCATCTCCAAAGTCTAAACTAATGGTTGCAGGCAAGTAACATCAACTAGTATATGCATTGAAACGCAGAAATATTTATTGATCGATGAGGATTGGGTGAGTTAATATGTTCAGATATGACTAAGCCTATATGTGTGAATGCTCAGAAAAGGGAAAAAGAAAAGAAAAAAATGAGGCGGAAATAACCAAGGACAAGGATCTGACAAGCTGATGTATGTTTGTCCTAAAATTATATGTCAAAATGAAGATACATACCTGTGGGAAGGTACTTCCTTGTCACCATGCATAAGCATAGCTGGAATCCTCTTCTTGTCACGCTCTTTAGTAAGAGTGGTAAGCAAGCAATATCTCCTGTACCTCAAAGTATGTAGAGGTCACTACAGTCCTGTGGAGTGCAGTATGACCTTTCTTTATGTACAAGTGCTTCCAACTTCCAAGATTATTCACCTTCAATTTCAACATTGCAACTCTACCATTTGGACTTGATCAAGAGAGTTCTGCGCACAAGTAAATTGGTGTGCTTTGCTACTCTAAATTGAAGCTTATTAATGATACTATACTACAGCCTATTCATTTGATTACCTGAAATTATTATTGAACTGTAAATAGTGCAAATGGTGCCCGAAAATGAAGTATTTGAAAACCAGGCCGGTTTGATGATGAAGCATTTCTTGGTATGTGCCATTTGGCAGTCACTTTTGGTGGTTTGCAATTGGGAGCTATCAGAAGCTCGGAAAAAGGATGCTTTGGATCAAGCTAGGGTTCTTTGGGAGGAACCTCCTGCCAAGTTACTTGCTGAACAAAGAGGCTTATATTCTAGCATTGAAGCAGACTTCAAGTATCTCTTGGAAGAGAAGAATGATAGTCAGTTGGAGGCATTACATGCTGAAATTGAGTCACAGATGCGTTCTGGTACAGCCAAGGTTATTGCGTATTGGGAGGCTGTTCTTAGACGCCTCCATGTATTCAAGGCCAAGGTACATGTCACTAGATTCTTGAAAAGCTTTTGATGTTATATACGGCTACATGGTTGAGTCTTACTATTTTAGTGCTGCTAACACAGGCCTGTTTGAAAGAAATCCATGCTAAAATGTTGCACAAGCGTCTGCAACACCTTGAGGGGCGACAGGATGGTGAAGAGAAATTGGATATGCCCGATGATTTACAACCTGAAGAGGAGAGTGAGCCTGATGCTAATGGTATGCACACTTTTTATCTGTAGTAAACAAATAGTTTATTTATTTATTTTTTTATTTATTTTGTTTTATTTTGATTCTGATATGTTATGTCATAATAGGTGCTGAAACATATACATCAGAACCCGTAGAGGAGATCCACATGGCTGAAGAGGTCGGTTCATTTTCACAAGAACTATTACATGGAGATGAAAATGAGGACGTGAATGACCCAGAAGAGAATAGGGCTATACTGGTAAGCCTTTTAATAATAAGTGAGCATGCAAAGTTTTCTTAGTGCTTTGGTGTGAGCGTGACCATACGACTATTTTGCTATGTTAATAGGAACACAAGCGTACAGCTTTATTAGAACAACAACAACCACGAATTCAAGAAGCCATGGCATCAAAGCCAGCTCCACCACCAGAAGATTAGTTTGAGATGAAGGTTGCCATGAGGGCTATACTGGTAAGCCTTTTCATAATGAGTGAGCATGCAAGTTTTCATAGTGCGCTTTGGTGTGACCATATGACTCTTTTGCTATATTTATAGGAACACAAGCGTATGGCTGTATCAGAAGAACAACAAACACGAATTTAAGAAGCTATGGCATCAAAGCCAGCTCCACCACCAGAATATAAGTTTGAGATGAAGGCTGCCATGAAAGCCATGGGTGCCATCCAAGGAGAAGAGCAATAACTATTACTGCAGCTTATCATGTAGAGATTTTTTGCATGAGAAACTCGGCGGATGAGACATTACTTCAAAAATCCCTCTTCTTTTTGCAACAATAGCCACCCAATTTCAGCCATCAAAGCCTAATTCATGGAGGCAGTCATCTTGAACTCAAATCCAATATTTCTAATAGATTTGTACTTTTGAACCACATGTACTAACTAACCAAGTTACTGTATGTCTATATTTACTAACCAACCAAGTTCCCAGTCACTCTACTGTTCAACTTTCACTTTATGCATATCATTTTGAACACAAGTATTTCTTTTTTCTTCGCGAAGTGATGGTGCTGATACCAACTGTTTCACTGTTCAATAATAAGACCTTTACGGTAACAAAAGATAAGAAGATCGTATCTATTTTCAACCAACACTATTTTGAAGTCCATTGTTCAAAAACTTCTGTAATTTTAATTCTATTGGAAAATTGCACTTTTAAATACAAATATGTTACAATGCTATATAACTGTTAACTAGCTACCAAAAAGGTTCACGAAACTTAAAGAGATGAAAGATCTGCGAGGCAACCACAGGTCACCAGTAATCTTTGCATGAGCACTGACCATTTGAAAAATAGTGAAATCCGGAAGCATCTCTTACATGTATTGCTCTCTTGGCAACAATGGATAAGTACTTTAAGAAGGTATGGCAGTCTCCACATAGAAGGATATTCTTCACAACTCGAATTGGTTTTCCTGGTTTATTGGTCAGAAGCCCATAGGTGGCTGCTAGTTTTGCACTGTGATAGTACAAGAAATCCTTCTTCTGATGCTCTTCCACTTCATGAAGAACAAAGCTTGTGTCTGGAACGTAACCAGCTTTCATGCATTCTACAATAAGTATTTCTAATCCGCTATATATGTCTTTCGCCTGGGGATGGGATTTATCTCTTGCATAGAATGGATGTATCTTGTTGTTATGAATGAACCAACTTCGACCTGGGTGCTTCCAGAATCCCTTTTTTCTCATGTCATCTCTCACCATTTCAGAGCAATGCCATCTCCCAGATGCTGAATACAGATTTGATATGAGTATGTAGCTAGATGGATCTTTGGGCTCCATCTCAAGAATACGTTTCACAACCCTTTTTCCAACAGTTGCATTCATACAGATTCTACAGCTATCAAGCAAAGCTCGCCAAACAGAAACTTGAGGCTCAAAGGGCATCTTACTGATAGTATCCTCTGCCTCATCCAACAGACCCCAGTACCCTAAAACACCAATAAATGAGGCAAAATGCTCTGAAGTGGGCTCAATGTCATAAACTGCTTTCATGGAGAGAAACAAACTTCGACAATTGTCAACAGAATTGGAGTTAGTATGTCTGTGTGCTGAAATGATCAAAATAAAGGTAATCTTGTCTGGTTTTATGCCAGTCTTCTCCATCTTTGACCAGACCGCTAAGGTCTCATCACCCCGTCTATGCAGAAGATAACCAGCCAGCAAAACATTCCATGAAACTATGTCGCGAGTGGGCATCATACTGAATATTTTGATTCCCTCATCCATGTTCCAGCACTTTGTGTACATGCTCATCGTGGCATTTCCTACCCCTACATCAGCTAGAAAACCATACTTGATAGCATGCGAGTGGATTTGTTTCCCCAGTTCATGATACCCTATAGTTCCACAAAGACCAAGTAGTGAAGTTGATGCAACTTCATCCACAACCATTATTCCTTCTGATTGATATCGGTGGAAAATAGAAATTGCCTCATCCAGTTGCCCAGTTCGAGTATACCCACATATAAGTGAAGTCAAAATTATAGATTTTTCCTGCTCACTTGGCCACTGGTGAAACAGTTTCTTGGCATCTCCCATTCGATCACACCTTGTGCACATATCAAGCAATGCAGCTCCAATATAAGCATTTGAATCAAAACCAAACTTGACAACAAACCCATGAATTTGCTCACTAGTTTTGCAGTCCATAAGCAATCCACAAGCACCAATAACACTAGTCAGAGTGAATTCTGTCAGCTCCATACCCTCCTCCACCATTCTCATAAATAAATCCAGTGCCCTCAAACCTTCCCCATTTCGACAAAAGCCAGCCATTAGAGCATTATAAGAAAAACAATTCCTCTCTGGCATCTGATCAAACATCTCCACAGCCAACCCCACCAACCCGAAGTCCATGTAGGCAGTAATCATCTCCGTCCAAGTAATAACATCCCTCGCAGGCATCCTCTCGAACAAAGCAGCCACATCTTTTACACTCCCACACTCACCATATAACTCAATAAGTGCATTGCCAACACTCAAATTGCCCTCCAAACCAGTCTTGACAGCATAGGCATGAACTTCTTGCCCTTCCACGAAAGCATTACTACCAGTACAAGCAGTCAAAACAGTCGAAAGCGTGATATAGTCCGCTACACACCCATCACCTCGCAACACTTCACAGAACAATTCAAACACTTCATCATACATAAACTCATTCGCTAGACTCGCCATAACAGTATTCCAAGACGCAATGTCTCTCTGAGGCATTTCATCAAACACCTTAAGCGCATAATCCAAACACCCACATTTCCCATACAGACCCATCACGGCATTGGAAACAAAAACACAATCCAAGTAACCCATCTTAGCCGCCAAGGCATGAACCTGCAGACCCAATTCGAGGTCCAAAATCCGAATACAAGCAGTCAAAATTGCAACAAAGCTGTACTCGTTAGGCTCAATACCTGACCTCCTCATCCTACAGAAAAGCTCCGCCGCCTCCTCTTCCCGGCCGGACTTGGCAAAACCGGAAACGAGGGCGGTGAAAGACACCACATTGGGGCACGGGAGGCTCTGAAAGACCCGGTAAGCGTCGGGAACGAGACCCAGCTTGAGATAAGCCGAAACAAGGGCGTTGCCGAGATGGGTGTCGTTTTCGAGCTTGAGAACGGAGGCGTGGACGGCCCGGGCGAGCTCGGGGTCGGCGTGGCGGGACGAGAGGCGGAGCAGATGGAGGAGATGGGAGAAGAGAGAGTGGGTTTGGTGAGAGCCATTGGGATTGGGAGGGTGTGGAGTGGTGAAAAGGGGTTGGAGGGATTGGGTGGGGAGAGAGGTGGAGAAGTTGAGGGGGGTTTTGGGTTTGGGTCTAGAGGGAGAGAGAGAAAGAGAGGAGTGCGGTGGTGGTTTTGGAGGGTAGTAGTGAGAGAGCGGAGGAGGTAAGGCGGCGAAGGTGGGTTGGATAACGGTGTTCATTTGTAAGTGTAGGGAAGGCGGGGAATAACCATATCCATAGTCAAACCAAACGAGAGCTCTCTCCTGCGTTTTTACTATTCTTCAAAGGGACCTAGTGTGCAGTGTGCTATACTACCACTAAATTTGCTGTGGGTAATGTGCGTCTATACCACGCGCCAGGACTACGGTTCCGTTTGGCTTTCATTACCTAGTTTATGACTAGTTTCTGTGCAACTCGAACATCACCGTTTGGTGCAAGAACACATTCACGTAAGTAAATGACATTATTTTTTACATTATATCAAACCACAACAACACAGTTGGAAGTTGGAACCATTGTCATGCCTAAGGGCGTCGTCGAACACCCAATCCATGGCAACTAGAGTTTGAAGGCAGTAAAGCTCTCTTAATTTCCATCAATTTTAATTATGTGAATTGTCATCTTCAGCTAAAACAGTTTATACGTTACTTTTAACACAATAACCCTCGGTTTAAACATTTTAACTTCATCTTTATTTAGACTTGCGGGTTCCTCAAATACACATGTACGTATTTAGTTTCACCATAAAACTAATGAATCGGAAGGAAGCTCTCATAGTGCTAACTGAGTTGCATGCTCATAAACTCTCGACTTCGATGGTGTTAATTATAAAAATAATTAAGAAAGAGATCACATTTTAGCCTCTTGAATATTGACCAAAAGCCCCAAAATGAGTCAAAGTTATCCCACTTACCCATCAAGATATTTTTATTCCCACTAACCCAATTTAAAATGAAATAACTATTCTGCCGTCAATCTAATTAATCAATTACATGCCATGCCACTCTCTCTCATCTCTCTCATCCCAATCTCTCTCTCTTCTCTATTCTCTCCTCTCTCCTCTTTCTTTCTCTCCATATCGACGCCGGCGACCTGCTGCATCTCCTCCCTTCGCTTGAATCTACGTTGCCATATTCTCCGGCAAGCTGCTTCAGAGCTCCGACGACAGAGATGGGCTCGGATTGCAGATCATTGTCAGTGCAGTCTCTCTCGCATGGCCGCCTTCTCCTCCGGCAAGGATTTCCCGATAACCGCGACTTCTTCGTCGAATTCGCCCTCATTCTCCGGCCACACTATCCTATCGAGGTCTGAATTTTGCAAAAACTGTTTTGTTGAAGCTTTGCGAAATAGAACCGTGGAAGGGTTACTATCTCCGGCGTCTCTATCTCTCTCTCTATCAAGCTTCCTCGAGCTTCGTATTGAGGTCAGCAAGGAAGAGAAAAGCGCCGGTGTCTACTCCGACGAGGATTGGAGGTTCGGAGAGGTGAGAGAGGTCGGCATCCTGATTGGATTCGGTGGTTTTGGTCCGACTATTGATTGGGGTGCCCAGAGCATTTTCTCGGTGGCCAAACCAATTTTGAATGTCTATTGGGGGGTAATAGACATCTATTGGAAGGCAATAAACGTTTTGAATTTATATAATCTCTTCATTTTTTTCTTTAATCAAAGTTTTATATAATTTTTCTAATTTTTCTTTAATCAAAGCCCCTGCGTGCACTGCATCTGCTGCCCCCACGGCCCTGCAGCACCAGCAGCCTATCCCCGCAGCCTGTTTTCCAACATGCGCTTGTTCTTAAGCCCTGAATCAACAAGTAAGTCTTTGAGATTAAAGTTCCCGTTTTTGAGTTTTTCTCCTTTTTCTCTTCTTTTCTCGGGGACTTGCAAACTCCCTTCTTCTACCCCCCTTTCTTCTTCATAGGGGAGACCAATAGCCGAACTGTGGGGGTTTGTGCTCACTCCAAGATTGGAGCCTGTAGAATCCTCCAAACTTAGAGTTTGTTGAGATGTTATGATCGACCACAAACACATCATTGTTTCGATCTAATCCAATTCCTCTTGGAATCGGATTTCTTGGAAGCAATTACGCTCAGAAATCCCTAAATTTCTTGGAAGCGACTACGCTCATAAATTTCAATTGTTTTCGTGGTAGCCTTTTCGCTCCGAAACTAACCCTAATTTCTTGTTCTCTTTCAGGATGAATAACCTGAACAAACTGGACTTCGCTCCATTGGGAACAACTGGCTCTGGATATCATGGGTGGGTTCGTGATATCCGCCAGCATCTCAAGGCCGATGAAATCTTGGATATGATTCTCGAGCCTAGATAAGACGTGCCAACTATTGAGCAAGCTCAAGTTTTGGAAACAAATAGAGCAGCCTTAGAGGAAAATAAGGCGAAAGCCACCATCCTAATGATTTGTCATATGGATGATTCACTCCAGTATGAGTGTATGAATGAAGAAGACCCCAGAAGGCTGTGGGTCTCACTCAAAGAATGATTTGGCAACGTCCGTGACTCCCTGCTTCCTGACCTAGAAGTGAGATGACATAGCCTCCGCTTATGTGATTTCAAGTCAGTTCTTGATTACAACTTAGAAGCACTTCGCATTAAATCCTTAATGGAATTTTGTGGTAAAGAGATCACAAATGCAATGTTGATTGAGAAGACTCTCTCTACCTTCCCCATCTCTGCATTGATGGTTACTAAGAACTATCGAATCGATATTACTGCAGGACGGATCACAAGGTTTCATGAGCTTGTTGGAGCTATGAATGTCGCTGAAGAGCATGATAACATCCTTGTGAAGAACTATAATTCGAGATCCGTGGAAACAGAGCTTATTCCGGAATCCAATTATAGTCACGCCCCTAAGAGAGGGCGCCAAGAGCGAATCCCTAATCTTAGGGATAATTATGGACGTTCTGGTCCATATAATCGCTATGCTTGGGAATGTAACCGCCAAAATAGGCAAACACGGAACCGAAGAGGTCAACGTGGAAAGAGAGAGGGACGCAACGCCTCTGGCCATGTTGGTTGCGCCACCAACACTAAGAGCCATCTAAATGACGCTTTCAAAGCGCCTCAATCAATGAAGTCCGAGCAAAGAGATGCATGTTCTCAATGTGGAGTATCCAGTCATTGGGCACACATTTATAGAACTCGTGAAGAAATTGTCACCGCCTACAAAGCATATTTGAAGCAAAAGAAGCTCACTATGTGGAACAAGAAGATCAATGAGATGATCTAGAGTGAAGGGTTGGAGACTACAAATCTGGCTGGGATCAATAGATAGCCAATCCTGTTTAAGTCTTTATTTTTCCAAGAGATGTAATGGGCAATTACCATTTTGCATTAGCTAGCATTTGGGTTAGACTCTCCTAATGGTTCAGAGACAATGATGTACTCCGTTGGCTTATGAATAAAATTTGGAGTTCTGTTCATTATAACTCTATTTTGATTCTGAGCATTGACTTCGTGACTACTATGGCTGGGCCATTAGTATTAATTCAAGGACATGGAATAACCCAAATTCCCCTTGCCAAATGGGACCTTGATTACTGTCACAGAAACTCTCTACGCTCTTAGGGAAAATTGCACCTATGAATAACCAACAGATTCCATGCGGAAACGCATGTAAAGAATGAAAATGAGTTCCTTTGAAATACCTCTAATGATTGCGAACAAAGGCGCATCTTAAAGAAGTTTATGTGTCTCTCTAGTGGACTTTATGTCACTATTCGAGCTATTAAATCCAGTGAAGTTATGAGAGAAGATCTCTTGAATTTAGACACATATTGGCTTTGTAACGATAGGATAGATCATCCTAGTCATGATGTGATGATCCGTCTACTAAAGACTTCACACGGACATCCATTCTTCAGAGTGAGAAGAAGCAAGAATCGAAAATTGATTCCCGGACTTAGAGTGACTGCCGCTACCGCCACATCCAGCACTGCCGCTGTCCATAGCCGTCGTAGGGCAACAAAAGTCCTTTGTGACAACCCCATAAATGGCGCCAACCATGGCCATTCTGCCATGAATGTTCCTTCCCATGTCCATGCCGCCATGGATGCCACTTTCCATGGTTCCACCGCCATGATGGGTGATGTAGTCACATATTTTGCTTCTAATAGCGCTACAGACGCTCATGCCTAACCAAACTCCTTATTAGTTGCTTCTAAGGCACCTCGCTCATTTTGCAAAGCCCGTTCCTTCGGGAAATTAGGACAGAGACCGTCCTACGCAAAGGATCTCAAAATACTCATTCAGTTCTTACATAGAATCCGTATGGGTGATGTAGTCACATATTTTGCTTCTAATAGCGCTACAGACGCTCATGCCTAACCAAACTCCTTATTAGTTGCTTCTAAGGCACCTCGCTCATTTTGCAAAGCCCGTTCCTTCGGGAAATTAGGACAGAGACCGTCCTACGCAAAGGATCTCAAAATACTCATTCAGTTCTTACATAGAATCCGTATGGGTGATGTAGTCACATATTTTGCTTCTAATAGCGCTACAGACGCTCATGCCTAACCAAACTCCTCATTGGTTGCTTCTAAGGCACCTCGCTCATTTTGCAAAACCCGTTCCTTCGGGAAATTAGGACCGAGACAGTCCTACGCAAAGGATCTCAAAATACTCATTCAGTTCTTACATAGAATCCATAGGGATTATGTGGGCTGATTCAACCAACCTGCGGACGTTTAAATATCTCATGATGTTAGTTGACACGCAAATACGCTGGTCACGTTTTGTGTCATTGCCCACCTGTAAAAGATGCTTATGCTACACTCCTAGCACATATCATACAACAACGGGCTCACATAATCCCATGAACACACCCAAATGGTTATTGCATTGGGACTGATGTTGGACATCATATTCCCATGAACACACCCAAATGGTCTCGTGAAAACGACTACGATGGTAGTCCGGTCATTGGTAATGCGCACCAATCTTCTTATATCCGCTTAGGGTGATGCAATATCGCATGCAGCTATGCTAGTTCATCTACGACCCACCGCCACTCAATTTACCTCTGCGTTACAGCTAGTGACTGGGTACAAGTATCGTACTTACGCATATTTGAGTGAGCCATTTATGTGCCAATTGCGCCGCCACCGCGCTCTATAATGGGTCCTTTCAGACAAATGGGCAACGACGTTTGATTTAAGATTCCAACAATCGTTCGCCACTTAATACCCTTACTAGGCGATCTCCTTACCGCTAGATTTGCAGATGTCACTTTGATGAGGCAGTATTCTCATCGTTAGGGGGAGATAAGAACACGAATGTTCAACAGGAAAGACAGGAATTGTCGTGGTCTGTCCCCACTATGTCCCATCTCGATCCCTACTAAAGTGACGAGATCACACATCTACTGCAAATATGCCTGCAAGGAGCTACGTCCCTACAAGAGGACGTAGGGCCAACCTACACAGAGGTAGGCATGGCGCCAAAGCCAAAGAGTGTGGCACTCTGGCGTTACAGGTCATGTCCCCAGCTAGGATGCGTGGGAGACCCGTGGGTCCGAAGGATACTTTGGTACATTCCAATCCTTTGATCATCAAGACTCAAAATTTGTCTCATGAGTATCTTCCGAGTTATGGTTATTGTTGGGGGACGCCTTAATGTCAGAACCTATTCTTGAGAATATAAGAGCTCTTTGAAAATTACACTAGTGTACATGAGACGTGGGATAGAAACTCCATCATAATTGATGATGTGGTTGCGCATTTTGTTGCGCATGAGTTTGTTGAGTCAGATGATATCGAACCACGCTCCGTTGATGAATGAATGCCAACGTAGAGAGATTTGGCCTAAATGGAAAGATGCGATGTAGGTTAAGATGGATTCTCTAACGAAAAGGAAGGTTTTCGAGCCAGTAATGCCAACACCTCCTATCATAAAACCTGTTGACTAAATGGGTCTTCGTTAGAAAGCGTAATGAGAAAAAGAGATGGCAATCTCGCCTTATGGCGCAAGGCTTCTCACAAAACGCCCTGGAATCTACTACGATAAAACATATTCTCTCGTAATGGATATCATTACACTCCACTACCCTGTCAGTTTGGTAGTTTCCGAATAACTGATTATGCAGCTTAGAAATGTGGTCACTACGTATCTCTATGGGGATCTAGATACGGAATATACATGAAGGTTCATGGTGAACTTTATTTACCCAAGTCAAGTGGCTCTAGACCACGGAGCGCGTTTTACAAAGAGGTTAAAACACTTGCTAAAGGTGACTACTTGATTGGGAAGAGATATGCCCACGCGTTTACATAACAAGTTTCGGATTCTATCGCGATTCATGTCGGACATGATCTTCATTGGAAGCCCGTCAAGAGTTAAGGGAAATCGCTGAACACTTGAAATCCGAGTTTGAGATGAAGGATTTTGGAGAACACGATTATGTCTTTGTTTGGAACTTGAGTATCGTGTTGATAGATGCTTAGGCATTTTGATAAGGTCAAACCTTCAAGCACCCCCATGATTGTCCATAGTCTTGATCCTGAAAATGATCTTCTTCGTCCAAAGGATGATGGAGAAGATGTGCTAGAGGCAAAAGTGCCTCACATAAGTACAATAGGCGCATTATTGCACTTAGCTCAATGCACAAGACCGGATATCTCATTTGTCATGAACTTGTTAGCTAAGGTATAGCTCTGTGCCAACGCTATGCCATTGGATTGGTGTAAAAGATATCTTTCGATACTAGATGTACGACTGATATGTGCATGCTTTATCCCTACAAAGAGATGATAGATTCGGACCCATCACACACCAGGGACGCCGCAAACATTGGCCTGCGTCCCCTATCCCCATCCCAAAACAACATGTTTTTTGGAAGGTTTTGCTGATGTTGGGTATCTCTTTGACCCACACAAAGGTCATTCCCAAAATGGTTAAGTGTTCACCATGGGAAAAGACCATGATATCTTGGAGGTCTACAGAATAGACCCTAGCCGCTATATCTTCGAACAATGTAGAGATTATTGCTCTTCACAAAGTGGTTCGTGAATGTATATGGATTAGATCCATAATTATGCATGTTCGAACAATTGTGGTTTGAAGTCTACCACAGATGATCCTACGAGCATTTAGGATAACGCTGCTTATTTTGAACAAATGAACCAAGGCTACATCAAAAGTGACAACACCAAGCATAATCAGCAACAACAGACTCTCCTCAAAATCAAAGTGAACTAGGTTCAATCTGAGGACAGTGTGGAAGACTTATTCACTAAGTCATTGCCTAAATTCCACTTTCGAGAAAACATGTTGGTAGCATCGTTTGCGGAAGTTATCCGAACTCCCATGACCGTAGTCATCAGGGGGAGATGCAGACACTAGAGGGAGATGTCTACATGTATGGTCTCGAAATGTGAAGGGTGTGTTGTGCTCTTTTTACCCTTCGACCGAGGTTATTTTTATCCCACTGGATTTTTGTTACTCGGCAAGGTTTTTAAAGAGGCAATGAGAGAAGCACCGCGTTTGGGCAACACAAGGGGGAGTGTTCAAGGAAATCTCTATTCTGTGTTTGGCCCAAACTTTAGATTACTTGACCTAGTGGTAATGGGTTACATTAGAAGGATCTAGATTCCTATTCAATGTATGATTACTTTTCTTGTATGATTTGGATTTTATGCATTGTAATCCTCTATATAAAGAGGCCCCTATTATCAATGAGAATATACATCAAATTCCTCTCAATTACCATTTCCCTAAAACATACCTAAACTTATCTTCTATTTTATCGATGGTACCTGAACTTCAATTTTGATCACAACCAGTATCCGAACTTTTCGATTTTATTTTAAATGGTACCTAAGGCCACATTCGGTCACTATTCCGGCCAAAAAATCTAAATCCAAAAAAAAAAAAAAAACAAGTTCAAGGCAAGTCTATTACCAAAAAATCATCACTATATATGATTTGCAACCCTTGAAATCATCAAAAATCATCACTATGATCGACTTCCATGTCATTTTTAGTCGGAATAGTGATCGGAGGTGGCTCTAGGTACCATTTACAATAAAATCGAAAAGTTCGGATACTAGTTGTGATCAAAATTGAAGTTTAGGTACCATCGATAAGATTGAGGTATAGGTCAGGTACCATTTGTGATAATAACAAAAAAAAAAAGAGTAAAGATTGTGAAAGAAAAAGTACATTGATTAGATCATGCTCATCATAGTAACCCCATCTCTCTTTCCGCCGGCATGTTCCCGGTGCACTCTTCACGCCTTCTTTTGGGAATAAGTTGATCAAATTGACTTGAAGGGAATAAGAGTGAAATCTTGAAGTGATATGATCGTACTCTACTCTCTTACGGTCCTACCATTAGAATTAGAATTTAGGTCTCTCATCCCATGCAAACTCAAAAACCCCGAGTCTCTCTTCTGCGCCGAAACCCCTTTAATCAACCTAGCTATCACCTGAGATAACATCGACTGGCTGCGACAACGATGCTACTGTGGGTTTCTTCTTCTTTTCGCAATCCTCCTCGTCCGTACGAATTCAAAGACAACAAAGACCGTGAGAATTGCATATTTCTCACTATATTCCTTGTGGGTATACCCTTCGTCCTGATTATAAGCTACCTCGTGTACTTTAACTTCTTGGACTACAAGATGAATCCTCAAAGATCCCAGTTTCAGATCGACTCCGCATCGGTCTCCGGAGTGAGCGTCACCGGCTGCCAGTTAACTGCCACATGGAACATCACCCTCCTCGCCGCAAATCCTAACCTGCACATCGGCGTTGACTATCTGGCCATCGACTCGTCCCTCTATTATGGAGACAAGAAAGACGTGCTCTACTGGGACGGGAGTACTAAGACGACAAGCATTATCTCAATCGCAACCACAACGTTGTGTAAGCCATTCTTCCTGGACAAAGGAGGGAACCAGACCACCTCTGTCAATTTAATTCAAACTCGCAGTAGTGAGTCAGGACGTCTGCTGTGGCTTGGCGAAGGAGATCTCAGAGGAAGCGGCTCGTGGTGGCAAAGTCAAATTTGGGCTGGGCATCAGTCTTTTGTTTGATTATAGAACCAAGTTTTGGATCCTGCGAGGTCCCGGTGAAGTTAGCTTCTTATGTAATCAGGTCGAATTTGTGTTCGCCCCGAGTAATAGTCATGGCACTGGAATTTTCAAAGGTCAGTCAAGGGAATGCCCATGATTCTTAATTGCTCATCTTTGGGCCTTTAATCCAGACCTTTATTATGCGTAGTAGTTCTGTGACATTGAGAAGTAGTTGAAACTTGTTCATCTTGCAGTCTAATGATTTCGTGTTGACAGTGATATTCATGTAACAGGCTTCTTTTAATTGAGAAGAGCTTGATTAGCCACATCTGTGCGACTGTGCGTGCTTTGCAACGTACTCTAGTTCCATATGAACATGTAACAATAGCTAGGCTAGGCGGCTAGCTAGGGCATTCAATTTTTTATCTAGCTTCAAGCTGTTAAAGTGGGAGTAACTCAATTATGGCTTTTGCAGATTATTGTTTATGCTAAAGCCCCTTTTTTTTTTTTAAATAAGAAACCTTTATTGATAATAACCAAAATTACATCATACGGGAATGACCGGTGGTGGACATGAACTCCCCACTCTCCTCCCTAAAACCTAAACCAGTTACGGGTCCGTCATCAAAAATGACCTCCATGAGCCGAAAGGGCACAACCCCTAACCAAACCAATCGCCCCTCAACTCGGGCTACAGCATAAGGCAATTTCCGAGAGTCACGATAAATCCCTGTAGCCAACATAACAAACAGCCACTTCCCCTTCATCCACACCGTGTCCCAATCCAACCAGACCACGTGCAAGAGCAAGTCACTACCACATTGACAACAAGAAAACACCGAGAGTAAAACATGTAGTCCCCGGACATAACGCCATATCAACGGCACTTCATCCATACTAACCCAAGAGACAAAGTACATCCTCACAGCCAACCTCAAGAGGAAAGATACTCCCTTCAACACCATGGCCCAAAACCGCCAGACCATGTGCAGGAGCTTCTCCCCATTACTTTGACCACAAACAGGTAAATTGAATTCCTGGGAATAACACGACACACCTACCATAGCAATACTCCAAAACCCTAGCTCAAAGGAGTAGGGACTTATTAGACTAAGCCAAAAACCTAAACCAAAAACTGAAATAGCACTAAAAAACAAAAAAATACCATCGAAATCCATAGAATTGCCTATAAGAACCTCCGGCGAATTACCAAGATCCCTCCCGCCAAGCTCGGCCCAACCACCAATCTTCCAAGCCAAGACCGTCAGAGCTGCAGATCGCTTATTCCTCCGCCAGCCTCGCCGCGAACGATCCGGTGCCATCCAACCACACCACCAACCTTCATAGACCTCCGCCCAAATCAGTGATCGAACCCAAAAGAGCAGCATATCCCTTTTGGAATCACCACTGATAGGAGAACCCCAATCCCACCGCCGATCAACCCCACTCCAGTGCCACTCTGCACCTACGATCGCCCACGACCATAGAAGGTCAGATCGAAATCGATCTATCCACCCTGACATCGACCTCCCTTCCATCTCTCCTAGACCACGCTTGAGATTGAAACCTGCCAAAGTTGCCAGAAATCTGAGAATTCCGAGGAGGAAAGTGCCCGTCCGGCTGCACGCGCCAAACGCCGACGAGACCAGAGGCCCACGCCGACGCGGGTGCGCCGCCGGACGAGGAAGATTTTTGTCGATGGGAACCCTAGCTATGAGAGAGAACGAGAGCAAAAAAGCTAGATAAATCTGACAGATATGCTAAAGCCCCTTGGTTCGTTCTTCTCTCATTAAAAAAAAAAAATTGCAAACTTTAGACCTTTGCTACACTGGGGCTGATGATTAAAACATCTGAACAATATTTTCGTGGACTTAGCTTGAGTTTGGTTTCGAGCGTATTAGATGGTTCATTAAAACAAACGTTGAAAATTATTTGTGACATGAACTGAGTTATCTGGTGTTCAAACTCCACAAGTTAATTCTTTGAATCACCCTACCATATCAATTATTCAAATTTAAGGTCTCAGCTGCAAGGGGATCCTGAGAGTCCATACTAATCTTTCTTACAAATGAACCGTTGGATAATCTTTGGCAGACATCACAGCCATTACCCTCAAGACTTACAGGCATCTGGTGTTGTACGATATCTGATTATATTCGATCAGTTCCTGGAGAGTGGAGACACTTAGAATATACAATAATACAAAACTGATGAAATTAACCCAATGTGCATACACATACTGCTTGATTCCCTTTGCTAAAACGCAGACTTGCTGCATCCTGAATGGCATGCTGTCACAGAAACATGGAGAACTACGAGTTACTGACTTACTGGACTTATGAAAATTTCAAAATCCTAATAGCTTTGCGGAACCCCCCCCCCCCCCAACTATAATTCTGAAACACTTGAAATAATTAATGTCTTCAATTGGTGATACATGTATACGAGCCTTTCTAGACCACCCAAGTAGTAATTCTGGAACATCTAATTAAGCAGACCAACAAGTATTCTATAACAAAGTGTTCTGGGTGAAACATCCAAGTTTTAGGATATTTCTTATTTTACCCCAAATTATATAATATTTACTTAATTAATAGCTATGTGCAGAGACACTATTACCTAATCCATGGAGCAAAGAATCAGTAAGCCAGCCAGTTGTGTGAACAAGCAGGAGGATAGTGAGTTTAAGGGTTCAAACATATTTTCTTAATTAATTGTTCATCATTAACCAACAGCGACAAGCGCGACCGCAAGAAGAAGAGGTCGTCGAAGAACGTCACTGAGGAGCAAATAGTACTTGGCTAAAAAGGCATAGAAAAAGGTTGGCTTTTTGGTTTGTTAGGGTTTTGTGTTTTGTATTTCTAACATGAAATGTTATTGATTGTTGTGGTTTTGATTGATTAGGCCGCTCGAGTAGCTAAGAGCTCAAATCCAAGACGTTTCGGGTACGTTATTCCAATGATTCGAATCCCTTTGGTGATTCCAATCTGAACGAGACATAAGTTGCTTTTTCATTTTTGGGGATTCTAGTTCTGTTTGCTTTGTTTGAGTCAGTTTGGTGTAGTGCGTATATGCATTTGCTGTAACAATTGTAGTTTGGGAAAGTAATGATGCGAGACAATTTTCACTTAGAAGTTTAATTCACCAACTAAAAAAGGTTGAATTTAGCTAATCTCACCAGATGAGAAACACTAGTTGTACTGCAATGTAGTATTTGACTTTATATTCACAGCATAGGCCATGATTGTGCTATTCATCGTCTGTTTCTTTATCATACTCAAGGTTGATGTTATTGAGTTTCCCTATGAATGGCCCTGGTAAGGTTGAAAATATGGGCTGTGACAGATATATCGGCTGTAAAATTGAAGGATATATCTATAGATAATTTCATATTGAGGGGAAAGTGAATGGTGATTGATCGTACTAGAAGACATGATGTCATAGAGCATAGAGGATCAAGAACCCAACCAGAAGTATGGCAATAGCAAGTCAATCCTAGTCCAAGAAGGAAGCTTCAAGAACAGAAATTGTATCATGTTCCAACAAGGGGAAGTTGGCTGTGAATCTTTAGGGCTGCTGTGCCTTACGAATTTGGAAGCTAGGTTCAAGACACCATAAACATTAAGGAGAAGTCTTAGAAGTATCCTACAAGATTACGATGACTTGGAATTAATCTATTTAGTTCCAATTTTGTGCACCAATAAAAAAAAACCTCAAGCAACTAGGAAAGCAAATTACAAGTAGGGTTGGAGAAGGAAATAAGACATGACATCTTCTATAAATAGAGGCCTCAACAACACAATTCAAGACACCACACCCTTCACCTTCTCTTCTATCCCTCTTTCTTTTTCATCCGCCACCATCTTTCTCTTCTTCTTTTTTTTCTTTTCTCTATTTTTATTATTCTAAGTTTTATTTTGGTTTTAAAACAATGTATAACTAACTTTCTTAGTTAGGGGCAAGGTTTGAAGCCCCTAGACATGTTTTTGACTTTGTTTTGATTCTTAGTTTCGAAATTACTTTATTGTGAAAATTGATTATTTGATTTCGCTTGATGGATAACTCTTGCATGTTTATGTTTTGTACACATAGCATATTATGTGCATGTAAGTGGGCCTAGAAATAGGTATTTTATCTCCTAAACAGTTAATAATGCTTGTTTCATAGGTAGCAAATAAGTCTATAGGACAATAGACCAAATCAAATAATGAGAGTTGCATGCTAGGGTAGGCGTTCCACACTAGTATTGAATTGTCGTTTGGATCAAACGTCCACATATGCTTAATACTTGGAATAAATTGTTGATAGGATAGCATTCTGTACCTTGATTATCTGTTCTAAAGACTTAGTAATGGTGCGTTCATCTTGCTTAAGTAATCTAGGGAAGTAATAAGAACTTATATATGCATGCGTTCATGGTTTGTTCTTGATTGAAACCTTCTTCATGACTTAGTAATTGAAGCAAGGATAATAAATTAACTTGTCTTGACCATGTTTGGTGGTGGATTATCGAGTCCTTGACATCTTCTTCATTATCTTTTCAAATTAAAACCTAAAAAAATAGATTTTCTTTTTTTTTATTCTTTTAATTTTCGTTAATTTTGGAAACCCCCAAAATTTGTTTTATTTTATTTTATTTTTTGTATTTTAGTTAGTTTGTTCGCGTGATTAATTGTATACTCTCAATCCCCAGCCTTGAACGATCCATACTTATTCTATACTACAATCTGATAATCTTGTAGGGTTAAATTATGCATTTGTTTTTAGCTAATCATTTAGCAATTTGCTTGACTATGTCATTCTCATAGATCAAATTCACAAAAGCAAGTCAAGTTCCCTTCAGAAAGAATATTCAATTCAATCAATAGTTCACTAAAACTGCAATCAATGAACAAATAGCACGGAAACAAATTGAAAAAATTGCAAACAACAAGCAAAACATTCGACCTATCAAACACCAGAATTCATATCCAATTCAATATGAAAAAGAAGAAGAGCTGATTAAACAAAAAAATACCTTAGGAACTAGCTTGCAGGATAGAAGCAGCTGCACAAATATAGAAACACAGTATCCCGCAAAGATGGTTTCAGCCAATCAAAATAGTGACACCAAATTTGAGTTTAGCTTCTGCATTAGATGGTCTAAGTGTATTGATCCAAACTCTACAAGTAAAAATAAGAAAATAAAACACCCTGTCTCGCATTCAGACTTTTGTTAAGTAAGAGAGACACATAAACAAGTGAAATCTACCTCGCCATAGAGAACTCAGAACACGTACAATCAACTCCATAAGATATGTTGATGCCCAAGGGAAAATCGAAATACAAAAGAAGATCCAAATACTTGCAAAAATGGGTCCACCTTTGGTTATGAAAGAGACGTCCCCAAACTCTATGGTCGTCAAGGTAACATAAGTCAAATACATAGTATCCCTATCAGCTTCAGAGTGCTTGATCTCTTTGTTATTCGCCACATCAGTACTAGCACCAGCCATCCCCACATAATAACATACAAACATTGCAAGTACTGGTAAGCCACAAATATAAAATCTTCTTTGCAACCCTATGGCAGAAGCTAGGAATCTTTTCCTCATAAAAGTCAAGAAATGGCCAAATATAATGTGTACAAAAATAGAAATAAAGCCAGATGCAAATATGTGATATAGAGTTAATGTTACAGCCTCATTTGATTTGGGATAAATGTTTTCATATCCGACAGTAGATGATAGGCCAACTACAAAGTAAATGGTACTCCAAAACTCACTTCTCTCCTCTATGCCCGCAAAGCCATGCCGTTGCTCATAAACCTCTGAGACAGCCATTATATAATATATAGTAACAATAAGACAAGCCTCCCACAAACAAGGACAGTAATGATCGACTCCGTTGATGTTGTTTCTATAAAACGTCAATAAAAGGAGAGTTAAACATATAGAAATAAGAGCGTTCGTACATGCATTATAAGAGCACATGACTCGTTCCAATACCCAAAACCAAAGTCAGATTAATGATCCTTATGAAACAATAATAGGTTATACCGAAAGCTGTGATATGGGAAAGATAAGAAGCGGCAATATGTGCTCGGATCAGGTTCATAAATCGCTGGAGGAGGAGGAGGTTGCCCGTTTGCAGTTGAAAAAGTCAAGGTTGTTCAGTTATGCGTTTCTCTTCTTCTATCTTCTGTTTCTATGTACTATATATCTTCCAAAACTAAACACAAGTAGAATAAAGAGAAATTTTAATTAAAAATTGACCAAGTTTAGATCTTTAAGTTGGTTTTTAATCTTGTTTTCTAAAATCATTAAAAAATAATCATATGGTGAGTGAAAATGTCTTAATTATCATTTAGTGAATTCATAATCACTCTATCTTTAACACTTCATTTTTTTTCTTTTTTCTTTCGGCTTATTTTTTTTATTTATGTTGTTATTTTTCATTTACTTCCTATACAAAACGGATAAAACTATCATCCTCAACTTTCCCATCCTCATTATCCAAGTAGATGAACTTTTGAGCGAATGAATGAAGGAAAAAGAAATTTACAAGTGAATGAACTTTTTTTTTATTTGAACGAGCGAACAAAAGAACAAAACTTTACAATTGAATGAATAATAAAAATTACCCACCAAATTATACTAGAGATCTGAGAGAGAGAGAGAGTGTGATCCAAAAATTTGAACATACAAAATTACTCAACCAACACTCTGAAATCAGACCTATTAATAAAGCCAAGCATGATATAGCAGAGCCCTAGGGTTTTCTTAGCAGAGTGTGGTGGCGACGTGGTGGTCTTCACCGGTGAGCCCCTTCGTAAGTCGTGCGTTGCAGATCTCAGGTCTGTTTGGTGGTGGCAGAGGTTTCGAAAAGATCCGGTTGTTCTAGGCTCTTGGTGGTCGGGTCTTGGTGCTGTGAATCAGGGCAGATCGGCGGTAGGTACGTCGGACTGATACCGCCGTGATTGGGGTCTGGGTGAAAGACTAATTGCTGCGGAAGAGTGTCGGCGGATTAGCGGGTTGGATCTTTACACTGACTAGGCGAAGTTGAGGTCGAGGCGATCGACAATCGGCATTGGAGTGCTACCGATCTGTAGGCGCTGGTGCGGTAGTGCAGTGCTGCTTGGGGTGGACGACCCCCAGACAAGGTGGAGATGACAGCGGTGATAGGCTGGCGGAGACAGGGTGTTCGGACCAGTGTCCTTGTCTGGCTTGGACCTCTGGGCCTGGGCCTGGGTCTGAGAATTGGGCTTGGGTCGTTGAGCCTGGGCTTAAACTTGGACTAAGGAATAGTTGGGCTTTCAGGCCTAAACTTGAGCTCAAGCTTGGGTTGGTTGAGTCTGCTACAATGGCGTTGGACAAGAAGAGCAAGACCGACCTGTTGCCGAGGTTGTTGGCTCCTGAAGAGGCTAAGGATGGTGCTGGCTCCAACCCTAAGGGGGAGGAGCTAGTATTTTCTTAAGTCTCTGCTATTAGACATCTGGTTACAAGTCTTCTAGAGTTGGAATAGTCTCTATGAGTTGTTCTAAGACGTTTCTAGTTGTTATTTGTACCACAATGTCATGCTGACAAATTAGACTAGATGAATTATTTTTCCTTAGGATAACGAGGTTGTTCTTGCTCGTTTTTGGCTTACTTTCCTGCGAGCGTCCCTTTAGACTTTAATCAGTTTAGTCCGGTTTCACTATGTAAGTGCATGTTAGACCTGGCCTGTTTTCATGGTTCCAATTAAAAAAAAAAGTCTAGCATGATTCACTGTTCATTTTGGGAAACTTTTGAAATTCCAATGTTGTCCCTAGCCAATTTGAAGAATACCCAACAAACCATCTGACTTTTTTTTTTTTGAATAGCCATCTGGCATCTCTTTGTTGCATTATTTTTGGTGTCTTATTTGAAATTCTCACTTTGCCCATAACCAAGTTTCTTGCCCAACAAACCATCATACACTAATACACTGAAGAAACTTTGTTGCCACGGCTATTATTTTGTTAATTTTGAACAAATTTCAAAAAAAAATTGCACCATGAGAAAAAGAAAAATTGCACGCCGTAGGATCAAAATTAACTAAGCCAGGTGTGAGTGTATAAATTGCAACATAATTATATCAAACACTTGTAAACGATATAAAAGACGATTCTCACGTGCAAGTGCATTCATGCAAGAAGGCTAGAGTTGAGAAAATAATTAAGAACAAAACTCAAAAGAAAAAAAAAAAAAAAACAAGAGGGAGATTAGCAGTCTACGCGCTTTTTAGTCGCGTGTTGTATGTCCACGGTTGAAAAGAAGGAGCTCAAAAGCATATATCGTCACATTACAGAAATACGGTGGTTGTTGACGAGAAGCGAATGAGACTTGAGCGCTTGGATTGGCCGATCGCCGCCGCTGTGTTCCAACTTCCATGGACGATCCTCGCAAGCATCAGGTACGCGTTCTATTTCAATTTCTATTGCTCCGATCAATCTCCTCCATCAAATTATTGGCATTTACAATTTCCAACGGTGGTGATCGGTTCAGGTCTCGTTGAGGGGCGCGAGCGCCAAGGAAATTACCAGAGACGCCCTGCTCGAGAAGGTCTCTCAGGAACGAGAGCTTCGCCAATATGCCAGACGCGCCACCGCTGCTGCCCTCTTCCTTCAGGTGCCTGCGTTTTTGAATTTTTTTTTTTTTTTTGGATAATGTGAATTTTGGTATGAATTTGAGGATGTGAAACGCGGTCGTTTTGGAAATGTTGTTGCAGAGAGTGTGGAGGCGCTATAGGGTGACTAAGGTGGTGGCTTTGGAGCTGAGAGAGGAGTGGGAGAATTGTGTGAAGCAGAAGCAAGCTGGTTTAGTCATCACAGCAACCTGGATTTCTAGTCATGTAGTGAGGCCTTTTCTTTTCTTCATTACATGTTTATCGATTCGGAAGAGGAGAATTGAAGCCACAGAAATTGACTCTATGAAGAGTTGCTTTCAAATGCTACTAGACAGCATGAATTCCACTGGTATGGTCCTTTTTTCTTTTGTTTTTGAATGAACAGTTTTCGCGATTTGGTCTAGCAAGTGTGTTGATTTGACATTGTGTTTTTATGTCAAGACTCGAAGAAGAGCTATTGCTCTCTGGCAATTGGTACTCTCGAGGAGAGAAGAATCTGGGGTTATCAGACGCGGAAGCTGATTTCTCTTTGCATGTTTGTTCTTTTGGAATGTGACAAACCCCGCCCAGGAAGTCAAGACATTGTTGCTCTTGCGTCCTTGGCAATGCGGCTTGTTGTTGTCTTAACTGATGTCAAAGGGTGGAAGAGTATTGATGAACATGACTGTCAGATTGCGGATGCAGCAGTGAAGGATTTAGTTCGGTTTATGGGGAGCGGTGAAAGTGGTCTTTACTCATCGATTAGAATATACATTAACACATTGGATGCTCCTTGCTCTTCACGGACAAAAAGTAGTGTACATACAGATGACAGATTTTTGATTACTGCAAGCACAATAACTTTGGCTCTTAGGCCATTTCATGCGTCAAAGTCTGATCTAAATGGCCTTGGCTTGTTGGATGTCAATAATGTTGCTGAGAAGTACTCTGTGTTTCTGCTTACAATTCCTTGGCTTACTCAGCGTCTGCCAGCTGTACTTATACCTGCAATGAGGCACAAATCCATTCTCCAACCTTGTTTTCAAACATTACTGGTAAGGCTCCTACAATTTGAACGAACTCTTTGTAAGTTCTTTTTGGTAAAGTATTTCCTTGAATGTACTCAAGTAAATGATCTGTGTGTTGCTGTATTACACTTTGGGTGTCAGTCACTGTAGAGTTTAGGAATCAATTTTTATAAGCGTTATTGTTGGATTGGAAAGCAGTATATTGAACTAGTTATATGCCAGCTACCATGCTTTCTTTGGATATGATGAGTCAATGAATTGGGTGGAATTTTCTAGCTGGTCTATGTGTTGCTAGTTTGTAAATGCTTCATAGTTCATACTCTCAATCTTAACCTGGCATTTCAAACTCAAATATTGTCAGGACTTTTTGCAACAGGAAGAGCATCTTGTTGCAACCCATTCATCACCTTGATGCCCTTTATTTATAACCAGTGGACATCTCAAAACGAATTTAAAGTTTGTAGTTTGCCGTGGGTGATGGTCACCGTAGAATTTAAGAACTATTCTTTGAAAGAAGTACTGGTCCATTGGAAAGCCTTAGTGAGCTGATGCTCTTGGGATCAATTTTGGGAGTCTGACTGTTATCATGACTGTGGTAACTAGGCTTGTTTTTCTATTTCCTGCTGATCTCTTAGTAGTGGACTTTTTATGTTCAAATGATCCATACACAGTTCTAAGTTTGTTGGCACATCTAAACTACAGTTCAAGACATCTATCATCTTAGCGATACCTGTCAAGTTATTCAGTAAGCTAAAATGGTTGCTGACCAATATGCTACTAATGCTAGTTGAAGACAACAATATTCTCAAAATTGTATTTTGGTTTGACAACTATCCTCATCTGTCTACTCATCCTAGCATAAGATCCCTTAGAGGATCTCTTTGATGTATTTCATTTTTATCCCTAAAAAAGTTTTGAATATCTTGTTGCACTCTGTTAATAATATTTCTTTTCTCTTCAATCAATAAAACATTGACCTAGTCTCATGCTGGCTACCATTCTTTTTTTTTTTGGAGATGATGAGTCAATGAGTGTTTGGAACTTTCTCAACTGATCTATGTGTAACTAGTTTGACACTTGAACTTAAGCTTGCATTTCAAACTCAAATATCATCAATCCTTGTTTTTCAATGGAAAAAAGATGTATTGAAACCACTAAAGTGACTTGATGCCGATATTGTATAAATGGGCAGAAACTAAGTTATATCTCTAAGGTGCATTTTTTTTTTGTCCATAAATCATACTTTGAGCATATGACTTTAAAAGTAACACTTGATTAGTTTGTAACTGGTTATGGTTTCAAAATAACACTTGCTAGTAGATTTAGTAGTAGTTTATTATACTTGCACGATGTTTAGATACGTGATGTCTAGGTTTTTGGATGTCAGTTGATAATTTGATATGATACATGTTGGTGTTGCCTTATTGTGAGTATAGTTTCATGCTGTCTACCATTCATATGTTTATATGATGAATCAACCAGGTCGGTGGAACTTTTTAATGGATCTATCTGTTAGTAGTTTGATAGTACGGCAGCAGTCCAAACTTAGCCTGGCTTTTCAAACTCAAATCGCACCTGCCCTTTTGACAATATATATCAACCTGATGTCGGTATAGGAACTACACTAATAAAGATTTAGAACACACATTATCTCCTTACATATATCCTGTGTCAGCCAATTATATGTCACTAAGAAGTTGTTCATGTAAGTTTATATATGGTTGAATGCTCTTTTGACTTGTGTTTTGAACTAATTAGAAGTGTGATTGTGGATGGTACCTTCTTGTGACAGTAATTTAGAACTGACATTATCTTTTGCTCCGTATATGCTAGATCAGTGAGTTATATCTTACCAGGAAGTGGGTTGTTTAAGTCTACCAATTGTTTGATATTGTTTTGACTGTTTCATCTAAATATCTATAGAATTAACGTGTGGATGGGACCTTTGTGTACCAATATAATAGAGAACATATCTCAATAGCTATCATGATCACATTGTTTGTTTGTTTGCTCTTTTAGTTTTTATATATTAAATTATGTCTTTTAATACTTTATGTAATTAACGAGAAAACATGTATGCATTAGTTTTGTATGGTATAGGCTCTATCTATCTATTTCACTATCGTATGTGGAGGTGCAATCACACCTGTCAATGGAATATTGGTTTTGTTTATCCTTTTTCTTTTCTTTCTTATTTCTGTGATTCAAACATGTGGGGACTGATCAAACTTTCGCAGGTGATGGCAGATTTTGAAAGAGAAAATATTAAAGGAGATGCTGGCCGTGGATCAGTCAAAGTTTCATGTTTCCCCCAAGGTTATTCCACCAGTTGGTTGGGCTCTTGCAAACATTATATGCCTAGCTACAGGGGGAGAGAGTGATTCTGTTGATCCTGGAGGTTTCCATCAAGAGTTGGATTGTGCATCTTATGTACGTGCTGTTAATAGTCTTGCAGAAAACTTATTGTCTAGGCTTGAGAATGTTGACTCTGTCCAGGAGAATCAGGATCTCCAAAGTGATGTTGAAACCAGTGAAAAGCCAAGCTGTACAGTTTCATGTGAGACTGAAATGACCCATGGATCTATTAAGTTGTCGTTCTTGGATATGCTTAGGCCTGTTTCTCAGCAGTGGCACCTTACAGATCTTTTGGCAATAGTGAATAAACTTGGTCACACTCAAGGGTCGGAGACTATGACGCCAAAAAGACTGGAATATTCAGGGACGTTGGAATTGCTGGATATTGTGCATTTTTATTCTTTCATGCTAAGAATGTTTTCATTATTGAATCCAAGGGTTGGCTCATTGCCTGTCCTTAACATGCTATCGTTTACTCCTGGATTTCTTGTAAGTCTATGGGGAGCGTTGGAAACCTATCTTTTTCCTAGGAATGTTTGCAGTGGTCATAAACCCTATGATATCATTAGTAAAACTTCTGGTAGTGGAAAAGATGGGAATTTTGGAAAAAAGAAAAAGCATGGCAATAATGATGGAGGTAATAAGTGGGTCAGTGTCCTTCATAAAATTACGGGTAAATCACAAGCGGAGATTAATCATACGGATTTGCGTGGTAATCAACCCAAGCCTAGACTTGTTGAAAAAGAGGATTCTTCCGATGTTTGGGATATAGAACCTGTGAGGCCTGGTCCTCAAGGTATTTCAAGAGACATGTCATATATGCTTCATCTATTCTGTGCAAGCTATTCACACCTGCTTTTGATTCTTGATGACATAGAGTTTTATGAAAAACAGGTACCTTCTTCAAATTCTGTCTTATTTTTCCTTTTGAGCTTTTCCCCCCATTGATCGTTTAGAGTTATCAATTCTTAATATTTAAGCATTATATGAACAGGTACCATTTACACTGGAGCAACAACGGCAAATTGCTTCTGTTCTCAATACATTGGTTTATAATGGGTTTTCTCAAAGTATTGGACAGGAGGGTAGACCCCTTATGGAGTCTGCTGTCAGATGCCTGCATTTAATATATGAAAGGGATTGCAGGCACCAGTTCTGCCCCCCTGTTTTGTGGCTTTCACCTGCTAGAAAGAACCGCCCACCAATTGCGGTAGCTGCCAGAACTCATGAAGTTTTGTCAGCTAATCAAAAATCAGATGATTCTCTGGCTGTGCAAAGTATAGGCTCTGTTATAACTACAACTCCGCATGTATTTCCATTTGAAGAAAGGTAAGAAAATAGTTGAGTAAATTAATAGCTTTTATTGCTCTTGTTAAAAAAAAATATCAATAGCTTTCGGCGTTAACAGCTATTCTTTTTCCTGTATTCTTGGCTCACTTTGAACCATTACATTTGACATGCAATGGAAGCTGAATCCTATTTTCTTTACTCTGGATGACCTGTTATTGTCTAGTGATACTATAGTTGTTGACTAAAAGATAGGATTTAGAAACCTATCTATTATTCTATTTATGCGTGGAAGTTTATACATTGAACTTTAATTTTTTGAGAAAAATTATAGAGGAGTGGAAATCAGTGGATAATGCATTTGGAAGATAGAGTCAGTTACTGAAGGATATTCATCTTGCTTCATAGTTCTTGTGTGCATATGTCTGTGTTGGTGTGTGGGTGTGGGTTGTATCTTTGTGATATAATCCTTGAGTGTCAAAAGGTACACAGTGCACATGTGAGTCCACTTGAATGTTCTGTTTCCGTGTGTTTGCAAGTGAGAGTGTAGAAATGTTTGGACACAATATCACGACTTCTCTAAGTTCTCCTTCACCCTTATGTTATAATTTATGGGTTTCTTGCTACTTGCATCTTAAGTTTGACATTTTATCTTAAATTCGGACATGATATGTTTGAGGCCTCCAGGTCTATCTAAGATGTTGTATTCTGTAATTATGCTTCTTGATGTAATTCGGTGTAATTTTGTATAATCAGAGTGGAAATGTTTAGAGAGTTTATCAAGATGGACAAAGCCTCCCGGAAAATGGCTGGTGAGGTTTCTGGCCCTAGTTCACGATCAGTTGAGATAGTAGTTCGTCGTGGTCATATTGTTGAAGATGGATTTCAGCAGTTAAACTCCCTGGGATCAAGATTAAAGTCATCCATCCATGTTTCATTTGTCAGTGAATGTGGCCTTCCAGAGGCTGGCCTCGACTATGGTGGATTATCTAAAGAGTTTTTGACCGATATATCAAAAGCTGCATTCGCTCCTGAGTAAGTTTGTGACTACAGATAGATATAACTATTATTACTTTCTTACATAGTTATTTGTTTCTAAGTGAGTTTCTTAACCTCAGTTTTTCTGTTGATAGGTATGGGCTATTCTCCCAGACCTCAACCTCAGCCAGACTTCTAATTCCTAATCCATCTGCAAGATATCTAGATAATGGTATCCAGATGATTGAGTTCCTTGGAAGAGTTGTTGGGAAAGCTCTCTATGAAGGAATACTGCTAGATTACTCATTTTCTCATGTTTTTGTACAAAAACTGTTGGGTCGATATAGCTTCCTCGATGAACTATCAACACTTGATCCAGAGATTTACAGGAATCTCATGTATGTTAAGGTAAACCATATATTTTGTTTGCGCTTCTTGGGTTCTTTTGTTTCTCATTACATCCTTGCTGAAGTGTTCGTATTTATTTTGATAATCATGCAACATGTTGGACTGGTGTTAAGTGTTAGGTTATCATGCAATTCAAGTTAAAGGGAAATTATTCAACAGTATAACAATTTTTTTTGGAATTAATTGTAATTGTTGTAGGGAGAAACAAAAATTTGATGGGAAATTTGGGGATTGAAGTTTCTTTCTACTTATAAGCTGTATGACATTATTTGTCTGAAAGAATGGTAAAGGAAGAAAAGAAAGGCGTTTGGAATTGGGAGTTGAGGACCTTCTATTTTAACTGCTATGTGTTTATGTTAGGTAAAAGTTCATCTGGTTTAATGAGAATCAAATCATTTGAAATATGGTGTTATTGGTTGCTTGGTCTGAACTGATATACAATGCCCTTGAATGATTGAGCTCCAGCTTAAGTGCGTGGAAGTCTCTTATATTTGGATAAAGTTTCTCTTACATGCATTAATGTTAGGCCATGTATATTAATTCGTTAAGTTTGTTATTTATCTGCGCGGCTATCACTTTGCAGCATTATGATGGTGATGTTGAGGAACTGTGTCTGGACTTTACGGTAACTGAAGAGTCATTTGGAAAACGACATGTTATTGAGCTCAAGCCTGGTGGAAAGGATGTTACTGTGACAAGCAAGAACAAAATGCAGTACATCCATGCAATTGCTGATTATAAGCTTAACCGACAGGTTTGTATTGATTTCTGTTGAACGTTTGAAAACCTGATTGAAGACAAAGGACACCTTTTTTTTTGGTGTTATAACGGAAGAATTACTCTTTTTTTTAATGTTGAATTGCAGATGTTCCTCTTTTCAAATGCATTCTATAGAGGGTTAATTGATCTCATATCACCATCTTGGCTAAAATTATTTAATGCAGGGGAATTTAATCAGGTAAATACCTCCCAAATTAATTATCCTTTCAGATTGCTCAACTTCTGACCCAATCAAAATAATTTTGGTGTCAAATTCTGATCTTTCATTATGGTAAATAGTTGCTTTCAGGGGGAAACCATGACATTGATGTTGATGACTTGAGAAAGAACACACGATACACTGGTGGTTACTCTGAAGGGACCCGAACGATTAAAATCTTTTGGGAGGTATTGACCCTGGACTGGAAGTTGATTGTCATATAATTTTTTTTGAATGAGAAATTAGATTTTTATCAGTAAATGGAACAGTATAGTTTTATTTGACCCCATCATGGGCATAGTGTAAGCTTATATTTTGTAAAGGGACCCAGGATACACTGGTGGTTACTCTGAAGGGACCCGAACAATTAAAATCTTTTGGGAGGTATTGACCATGGACTGGAAGTTGATTGTCATATACTTTTTTTTGAATGAGAAATTAGATTTTTATCAGTAAATAGAACAGTATAGTTTTTATTTGACCCCGTCATGGGCATAGTGTAAGCTTATATTTTGTAAAGGATGATCTGTTCCCCCTTTTTTTTTTTAATCATTAAATGTGGAGTTTCATGTCTGCTGCCTCTTTCCTTTTATATATGCAAGACCAAATATGGTTATATAATCACACTCTGTTCCCTCTCTAGACAGGACTTTCACAGTTATCTGCCTTTTCAGTTTATGCTGTACAGTATCTTTATCTATGTGGCATATTTAATATTGCTAATGTTCAGGATGCTTATGATGTTTTTATGTTTTACTGAGTTTTGTTGTACTATGATAACAGGTAATTAGCGGATTTGAACCTAAAGAACGGTGTATGCTTCTGAAATTCGTTACCAGTTGTTCTCGAGCTCCATTACTTGGGTTTAAACACTTGCAACCAACGTTTACGATTCATAAGGTGTGTTCCTTATCTTATTTCTGCAAACGGTTTTCTTATGTGTGCACTGACACACTGTCACTATTAAAGCTGGAGTTAAATCAATTAAGGGCACTGTATTTTAGCCAATTTGCATTCCTACGTTTCTTATAATTTGGACCATATGTTAATTTAGTGATCTCCATCACATTTCCGTGATCTTTGCCTAGCATTTGACACTACAAATGTCAATTTTTTATGCAAGCTTTTTTTATTCTCTCTCTCTCTCTCTCTGTGATGCTTTTATTCTGCAATTCTTAGTCTCTCTCACTTCTTCGTACCTACTCCAACTATGAGATCTGCACAACATCAGTTGTTCCACCAATTCAGCATCTTGTCAAATAGCAGCACTCTGAGAAAAAAGCTCCTCTCAAAGCACCAAGTGGTTCACCAGAGGGAGAACCAGTTGGTTCAAATTCACTCACCAGATGCTCAGTATCACCAGCAAACGATTAAAAAACAATACCACATGTAATGAGTGAAAACTAATTCTAAGTGGGTTGTTAGAAAAGCAAGGTGCTTTAGTCCACAATAATTCAACTATAAATGGAATATTAACCTTGAACCTAGCGAAGGCCATCTCTCTAGTAGCAGAGCTCGAACTCTTCACAGGTGGGGCAGTACCTCGTGAGAGTCATCTTATCTGCCACCCAAATCCTTAGATCGAGGATTCGCTGTTCATGCCCGATACGTCTGTGACATTCAAATCTTGGTTGTATTTGGTTTTTGGGTTTGAATTCTTATCCTCCACCTCCAGATCAAATATGTGACTGGCTTCCTAGGCAGATCTTAGATCAGGGTGGACTTGTTGCTATTCGATCTCAGACTTCATAGGAGGAGAAAGAAACTGAGATAAAAAAAAAAAGTACCAAGTTTGGTCTCAGATTAAAAATAGTTCTAGGTTTTAATAAGAACTTGACGTTTTTGCTTTATGTGCTAGGCAAAGATCAACAGAATTGTGGATGGGAATCACCTAGATTAACAGACTTGTTCAAATTAGCTTATTTCATAAATTTTCGATGTAGTTTGGCTGAAATAAAATCAAGGGATGCAAACTGAAACTGTGGTCAAATTAATGGTGCATATTGGCTTTTAAGCCCTTATTTTATGTTTATATCACTTTTGTACTTGTGAATGGTGATTTCGGTTTGCTAAGTACCACCCTTATTATGTGTGTATCTCATGAGAACATATATTATTTGGTATACCATGTGTATTATACATATCAAAATCTGGGCTTTCATTGGATATTGCTGAAGGGATGAGGTGAAGCCCAGTATGCACACAACATGACCAGGCAATGCCACTTTACCAGTCATTGCTTTCACAAGTTACAATTAAAGGAAAAAATATTAGCTAATAATAGTTTCAAACTTTTGATTGCCGAGAAGTATGGTACAGAAGCAATTAAATACTCATATGAACAGGTTGTGAGGTCATCTATTTCCTCCTCTTTTGTTTGTAATCTAGAATCTGTTGTCTTTTGTTTGCTGAATGAAATGTTAGTCACAGTATCATGGTATTCCTGTGCATTCCTGAACATTTGTTCAGCTCTGTACTTCTTTTGAACTATCAATTTTTAGGAAACCTTACATTTATATTCAAAATACGAGGTGAAATTTAGTGCATCAACAGAAAGAAATAGATTCGTTTGACAGTGACTTTTGGTTTCTATTCTTATGTTGCATGAACATTTAACTACTGGGATATATTCTAGTTTCTATCTCTGAGAAGAGTGATAAAATTACTTGGTTTTGTCTTCTGAAAGAAAATGAAGAGAAATTTATGATATTTGAAACAAAATAATGTACACTAAATAGAAATTCATGTTAGGAAAGTGATATATAATCAATCTGTAGTGCTTACTCAAGGAGTGGGTTATTATATATAGGTTGCATGCGATATCCCTCTGTGGGCAACAATGAGAGGAGAGGATGTAGAGCGGCTTCCATCAGCCTCAACTTGCTACAATACTTTGAAGGTACAGTAACACAGGGTTCAGAAGAACTACCTACTACTGCTTATATCTGCTTTTAACTGTGCTCATGTTTCCCTTTGTAATGGTTGCAGCTTCCAACTTACAAGCATCCAAGCACGTTGAGAGAAAAACTTCTATATGCAATCAGTTCTAATGCAGGCTTTGAACTTTCTTGAAGACATGCCTTCAGGTAATAATTTTCATCTCTTATTCTTTTTTCCTCATCTGGATTACTTTTCTAGTGATGCAATCTTCTATGTTTCTTTCGGCATTTGCAAAACTTGAGTTTTGTGTTATTGACAGATCACTATTTCATTGGTCAATAGCAAGCATCATAGCGCAATTGAAGTTGATTAATTACTGGTATAACATAACTGCTCTGTGCGCATCTTTCTTTGCAGGTGTCCGTCCTCCTTTCTGTCTTTGCTTCCTTACTTTGGGATTGGAGTCATCAGACCCCTTAGATCTTGTGGGCTTATTTTAGTAGTGCATTCTTGAGTACTAAAATGAATATTTCTTATAAATGTATACATCAATAGTGAATTTGAATACTATAGATAAGAGGATATATGTCACTCATATTTGTCAATATGACTTATTGTTCATTTAATATTTTTATTTTTTTTATTTTCTTATACTAATTCTTTATTGTTTGGATTTAAATGAACATATCCAAACTGCCTTTTTTTTTTTCTTTTTTTTGGGTACAATATCCAAACTGCCTTTAATCTTCCAAATTTGTAATCTCATCTTGTTTTCTACAAATTAAAACGAACCACAGAAAGTGGCTGTTGGGGTTTGGCGAGCATGCCAGAGTAACCTCCCTACTCGAGAAAGATTGCTAACAAAAGTCTATGAAGGAGAAACCACCTGTTTTGCTCCGTGAGTTGGGCATGTCTTGGCAGATTGTAAGATTGCTAGGGAGCTGTTGGGGGAGGTGTCTTTGCAGATTACTTGTCCTGTAACACCTATATTTATTTTTAAGGAATGGATGTTGGAATGTGTCAATTGGGTATTTATGCAGCAGTTTGAACAATTCATGGTGTTCTTGTGGGCGTTATGGAATAATAGAAATGCTTCCGTGTGGGAAGGATAGACCAAGACTGCCAGTAGATATAGCAATTGCTACTATGAGCTGGTTCAATGAGTATAAGCTGGTGCATGCTTCTTCAATCCCAGGAGTGAAGGTGATTCAGCGGTGGACAAGCCCAGCTGAACATGTATTAAAATGTAATATCGGTTGTAGTTATAATCACCATTAGATGAAGGGTGGAGTTGGATGTGTACTCCGAGATCACAAAGGGGACTTTCAGGCAGCTTTGACGAAGATTGTGAGTAATGCAGCCTCTGCTTTCCAAGTCGAGCTGCTCGCCTTGCAAGCTGCAGTTCAGTTTGCTATATCGCTGCATCATGAGCAGGTACAGTTTGAAACAGATTGTTTACAACTTGTTCAAGTTATCACTGCTGATGATGAAGATGCTTCAATTGTTGGTCATATTGTGGATGAGGTTAGATTGATGTTTAGAAATTATCCTTTGTTTTCTCCATCTCATGTTACTTGTAGAGCAAATAATATAGCTCATACTATTGCTCAGATGATGGATCTTCATTCCGAGCTATCTCATTCTTGGTTCTTTTATGCTCCCGAGTTTATAAGGGGTTCATCGCTAATTCAACGAAGTTTTTTTTTATCAAAGAAGAAAGATATAGACCAGAGAGAATAAAAGGATAATTATAAAGAGATAACAATAGTCCTCTTTTAGCTGTCTTTAATCGTTTCATATTTGCAATTTGAAAGCAATCTGAAAGCCCATTCTTTGAGCCGTTGCGTGGTTGCTACTAGTCTGAAGTTCCCCATTCTCTGTAAAGATGGGAAGTGCTCCGTTCAAATCAAATGTCTTTAAGTTTATTGATATGTATGAGGGTGTAAAAGTCATCATATATATTATAGAGAAGTATTATGGGAGTACTATTAAATCATCAAAGTTGTTGTATAAATAGATTCAAGATATGAGATCGATGCCCTGTGCAAGTAGATCACCAGCTAAGACCTCATTGGCAGCTTCAGAGGGATGAAATCCATCCCAGAACACATAACCAGTTGCATTGTTGCATGTTCCTACAGACCTAGAGTTGCAGAGCACAGATGTTTCAAATGTACCTGTTCCACAACAAGCTCTTCTTGACTCGAAGAACCCTGTCACATGAATAGTTCAGAGGGAAAAGTTGGTAAATATCAAATTCAAGTTCCCTGCATGATGAAGACATTAATCAAGTAAAGAGTTTAACAATAGATCCTGCACAAATACAATCCACTCTATCTAGTCTAGGCCAAAAATTACAAATCAAATGAGAGTTATAAGTTTTCTAATGACAGATAGACTTGCATTGGTTTTCTCTTTTTGTTGCATTGATTAACTTCTACACACAGAGGTGTTTTACCATTGTCACTGGGGTTTGTGATCATATCCAGGAGGGGCTGGTAGATATCAAAAACTACGAGCTTGAGTCCGGGAAGACTCTTCTGCAAAGTTTGAGATGTGTTGTTAAGCTTGTTATTGAATAAAATGGCATCTTGATTCAATCTTATGTTCCACTGGTTGCTTCCTGAGCCAAATAGGGTAATTGCTGCTGGCAAACATCCTATAGGTGGTAAGTTTGTGACTCCAATCCTTCGTGCTCCGAGTCCATATAACTTCTGTAACATGACATATTAGTGTATTTGAGAAAAAGCTCATGCATAATGATTTGCAATTTCTTTAACATTGAAGATCACACTTGTGGGTTTTAATCTCAGTTGAGATCTAAAACTATGCATAATATTTATTCAGGTTCAGTACTGAAACTAAAGCTGCATAGAGACCCTAATCATTTGCACTATGTAAAGTCTGAGAGTGACCTGAATGAAAGAGGAGTAGGATCTCATTAGAATTTCTGAGAATTGGTCAGGTGTGTAGCCTCTAAGAAATGGATTGATGTAGTAGTTCTGAATGAAATCGCTGGTTCCTGCACTAAGAAGGTAGATGGCGCCAGAGAATATGGCATTGGCTTCGGCTTCCCCTACCATATTCACCACTATACTTTGATACTCATTGTAGTAATTTAATTGTTGGTCTAGTGAAATTGCACCCTACAAAACCAGTAGACAGATCGACACAGGTTTGTATCTGAGAGAGAAAGAGGAGATATTGAGTCATCAAAGAAGATGGGGATGCCATTGTTTACCCATAACTGGGCTGTACAGTTATAATAGCCAGAAGCAGCTGAGGCAAAGTTGACTCCAGTCAAAATGCTCATCCCTGTGGTTTCTTGGCTAAGGAAAGCTGGTGGGTATGAGGTGAATCCGAGATATTCAGCTATCAAAGAAACGAAAAAAAAACAAGTGACTAATTTCAGAATCTAAGATATTCGGCTATACGGACAACATAGAAACATGTTACACATTTAACTCATTAGAGAAGAAAATGATACAGTTGTTTAAGTATATTGGTATTGAGAGAGATTGATGAGAGAAGTGTATTTCATTATAGAGAATAGGAGCCCTATATATAGGGATTACAAAGTGCATAATCTAATGTTACAAGAAATACCAATCCGTGTAGGATTGGGAAATCTAGAACCTTCTCTCCTATTCCTATTCCTAGTTTGATAAGGCACACTAAACTTGATTTTCCTTCAACACTCCCCCTTGTGCCGCTCAAACTTGGTGGTGACGCTTCATCCGTTGCCTCGTTAAAAACCTTGCCAGGTAACAAAAACCCTGTGGGACAAAAATAATCCTGGTCGAAGGACAAAAAGAGCACAACACGTCCTTCACTCTTCGAGATCGAACATGTAGACATCATAACTCCCCCTGATGTCGATATCTCCCCCTGATTGCTACAATCGTGGGAGTTCGGATAACTTTCTCAATCCGATGCTCTTCACATGTTTCTCGAAGGTGGATTTAGGTAACGACTTAGTGAATAAGTCCGCTACATTATCCTCTGATCGGATTTGATTCACTTCAATCTTTAGAAGTGATTGTTGTTGCTGATTATAAAAGAACTTAGGCGATATATGCTTGGTGTTGTCGCCCTTGATGAAACCTAACTTCATTTGTTCAATACAAGCTGCATTATCCTCATAAATGCATGTAGGTTCATCTGTGGTAGACTTCAAACCACAACTTCCTTGAATGTGTCGAATTACAGACCTTAACCATACACATTCACGTACAGCTTCATGTAGAGCAATAATCTCTGCATGATTTGAGGAAGTAGCAACAAGGGTCTGTTTCGTAGACCTCCAAGATATCGCAGTGCTTCCCATGGTAAAGACATAACCTGTTTGGGAGCGACCTTTGTGAGGGTCAGAGAGGTACCCTGCATCAGCAAAGCCCATCAAGACATCATTGTTGTTTTGATGGAGGGAGATAGGAGGACGCCGGCCACCATGAGCGGCGGCGGCACCGGCGGCGGCAACATGGCCGGCGGCCATTCCATGGACGGGGGCGTTTTGCCTTTTTGGGTCCGATCCCAATTTTCCGTCATTCCTTTTCTCTTTGTAGGGATAGAATAGGCCCATATCAATCGTACCTCTTAGGTATCGAAAGATGGTCTTTACACCAATCCAATGGCGGCGTGTTGGCGCAGAGCTGTGTCGAGCTAACAAGTTCACTGCGAATGAGATATCCGGTCTTGTGCATTGAGCTAAGTACAATAATGCGCCTATTGCACTTAAATAGGGCACTTCGGCCTCTAGGGGTTCTTCGTCCTCATCCCTTGGACGAAACGGATCTTTTCCGGGCTCAAGACTACGACCGATCATGGGAGTACTCGCAGGCTTTGCTTTATCTTCATTAAAGCGCCTTAGAATTTTCTGAGTATATGCAGACTAATGGATCAAAATCCCATCACTACGGTGCTCGAGTTCTAAACCGAGACAAAACCGTGTTTTCCCAAGATCTTTCATCTCAAATTCGGATTTCAAGTAATTAGCAGTTTCCTTTAACTCATCTAGAGTTCCAATTAGGTTCATGTCATCGACATAAACTGCTACGATTGCAAATCCGGAACTTGTTCTTTTAATGAACACGCATGGGCATATTTCATTGTTAATATATCCCTTCCCAATCAAGTAGTCACTTAGACGGTTATACCACATCCGTCCAGATTGTTTTAATCCATATAGTGAGCGTTTTAATCTTATTGAAAACGCGCTCCGTGGTTTAGAGCCACTTGATTTGGGTAATTGAAGTCCATCTGGAACCTTCATATATATCTCTGAATCTAGATCCCCATAGAGATATGCTGTAACCACATCCATAAGCTGCATGTCAAGTTTTTCGGAAACTACCAAACTGACAAGGTAGCGGAACGTTATAACGTCCATTACGGGAGAATATGTCTCCTCGTAGTCGATTCCAGGGCGTTGTGAGAAACCTTGCGCCACAAGGCGGGCTTTATATCTTACCACCTCATTTTTCTCATTACGCTTTCTAACAAAGACCCATTTATGGCCAACAGGCTTTACACTTGGGGGTGTCTGCGTTACAGGCCCAAATACCTGTCTCTTTGTTAGTGAATCCAATTCAACCTGGATCGCATCTTTCCATTTAGGCCAATCTGCTCTTCGTTGACATTCTTCAACAAGCGAGGTTCGATATCATCATATTCTATAATCCCTTTCGCAATATGATATGCAAATGCATCATCAATTGCCATAGAATTTCTATCCATCATCTCATGTACACTAGTGTAATTTATGGAGATCTCTCTATTCTCTGGAGTTGGTTCTGACATTGGAGCGTCCCCCAATGATGTCTCTTGGACATAACCATAATCCGGAATATTCTCATGAGATGGATTATTTATATCGATGATTAATGGATTATTCTGTGCCAAACTCGCTTTCTTTCTTGGGCGAGAATCCATCGAACCTATGGGCCTCCCGCGCTTCCTGGCAGGAGCCGTGGGCCTAGCCATAACGTCACCATCATTGAGAGATGGGACGTTGGCGCCATGCTCATGCATTCTTGAGTTGGCGTCATGTCCTCTATTTTAGGGACATCAATCCTTGCAGGCACGTTTGCAGCAGGTATGTGTGATCTCGTCACTTTAGCGATATCAGAAAACGCATCAGGCATCGATTCTGCTACGTTCTGAAGATCGAGAATTCTCCGCACTTCAATTTCGGACTGTGCGGTTCGGGGATCAAGATGAGACAGAGTGGGGACAGACCACGACAATTCCGGTCGTTCCTGTTGAACATTGATGTTCTTATCTCCCCCTAACGATGGGAAGACTGTCTCATCGAAGTGACAATCCGCAAATCTTGCGGTAAAGAGATCGCCTGTCAAGGGTTCTATGTAGCGGATGATCGTTGGAGAATCATAACCAACGTAAACGCCTAATCGTCGTTGAGGACCCATTTTGGTGCGCTGTGGAGGCGCAATTGGCACATAAACTGCACACCCAAATATGCGTAAGTGTGAGACATTAGGCTCATACCCAGTCACCATCTGGGACGCAGAAAAGGGTTGAGTGGCAGTGGCCTCAGACGAATAAGCACAGCTGCATGCAATATTGCATAGCCCCAAGCAGAAATAGGGAGATTGGTGCGCATTACCAATGCCCTAGCGACCATTTGTAGTCGTTTAATGGCGGCTTCTGCGAGACCATTTTGGGTGTGAACATGAGGAACAGGATGTTCAACATCAATCCCAATGGACATGCAATAATCATCAAAAGTCTTTGATGTAAACTCTCCAGCATTGTCTAATCTTATAGACTTAATAGGATGATCAGGGTGGTGAGCCCTTAACTTAATTATTTGTGCTAGGAGTTTAGCAAATGCAGCGTTCCTTGTGGACAATAACATGACATGTGACCAGCGTGTCGATGCATCAACCAATACCATAAAATATCGAAATGGTCCGCATGATGGTTGAATAGGTCCACAAATATCACCTTGGATTCTTTGCAAGAATGGTATATTTTCTTTGGTGTCCTTTGCATAGGATGGTCTCGATCCTAACTTTGCTAAAGAGCAGGCTTTGCAGAACGAATAATGGGCTTTAGAAATAACCAATGAGGATTTTGGTTGAGCCATGAAGTCACTTTTGACTTTAGAAGCAGAAATTGGAGTCAGGGGAGCAGGGGTGGCGTCAAAGCCACCCTGGAGCCGCAGGGGGATGGCGGCGCCGGCTAGTGGTGGCCGGACTTGAAGGGGGAAGGCGCCGTGAGGCGCAGGTGCTCTCCTTGATCCAAATTTCGATTTTTACTTCCTTTCGTTCTGAAAAAGGGATGTCCGTGTGAAGTCTTTAATATACGGATCATCATGTCACGACCTGGGTGTCCCAAACGGTCGTGCCAAAGCCTATATGTGTCGGAATCCCATAAATCATCTCTCATGACATGGTTGGATTCAATGACTCGAATAGTGGTTGCATACAACCCACTAGAGCGACACATAAGTTTCTCTAAGACTCGTTTATGTCCGTAGTCATTAGAGGTGATGCAAAGGAACTCTTGTCCATTCTCACAATGTGTTTCCACATGAAAACCATTGGCTCTTATATCTTTGAAGCTCAATAGGGTTCTTCCTGCCCTAGGAGCATAAAGAGCTTCGGTGACATTCAAAGTAGTGCCATTAGGCAACATAAATTGAGCTGGTCCTCGACCATGAATCAATTGAGATGGTCCAGCCATCGTAGTCACAGAAGATCGAGTAGGCGCCATCCATAGGAATAGCTGCCTGTTTCGAAGGATGGTATGTGTAGTGGCACTATCCACGAGGCATTCGAGCTCTCCGGGAAACATACTGAAAAATAATAAAGTTCGAATTTAGAATATGTCCAAGACATTTGAATAAAATAAGTCGATACTTTATTAATGATAGCCAATGATTACATCAAAATTTCTTGACTAAAATCTAATCCAATATAAAATCAAATAGTAGACGAATCGTAGTCACTTAATCCGTTCGGTAATTTCAATTTGGTTGTGACCAGGTAAGGTAAGGCGAGATTTTGGTGGAGCGTTGCTCACTTTTTAAAACCGTTCTCTCAGATCAAACCTTGCCTAGACATCACAAGTACTCTTGAGTACGCCTAGAGGGAAAAAGTTAATACAATAAGTCATTTTATTGATTTAGGGCATAATTGCCATTACATAATTCTTGGAAAAGTAAAGGACTATACTAATCAAAATCTGCAGCATCCTTGTGCAATTCTTTGTCAGATTTGAAGTCCGCTATGGTGAGATTGACGTCGGCATCATCACCATCTTCTTCTATATTTTCGGCAAAATTGGCTTCATGCTCTCTGAAGTCTCTAAATGCCTTGTAATGCGCAGCCAATTGTTTGCTTGCGTTGCATTGTTTGAACCAGTGCTCACTAGATCCACATCGATGACACATGTCATTGTGATTTCCTCCCTTTAATTGAGGTGCATTGTTTGCACTTGGGTGGCGTCCCCCATAGGAGTTGGCGCCATTCCCACGGCCCTGGGTGGTTCCTCCATGTCCTGGAGCCCCACGGCCTCCTCTCCCACGTTGCCATGTATTGCCACGTGATCGTCCTTCATTCTGACGAGTACCTTCCTTTGTAGGGCGGTTATATGGACCAGAACGTCCGTTGTGTCCCTTATTCTTAGGGTTCCGCTCCTTGCGCCCTCCTTTGGGTGCATTATTATAATTCGCCTCATGAACGCTCTTAGTTCCGATAGGCCTTGAATTATAATTCTTCACGAGGATATTATCATGCTTTTCAGCTACAGACATAATAGTAATGAGCTGATGAAATCTCGTGATCCGTCTAGTATCGAATTCCGTTCGATATTGCTTTGAGAGCAAAATTGCTGAGACGGGGAAGGTGGAGAGAGTTTTCTCAATTAGTTCTTGCTCTGTGACGGGTTGTCCACAGAACCCCAACATGGTTTTGAGGCGTAGAACTTCTGAATTATATTCAACTACAGATTTGAAGTCGGCGAATCGTAGATTGCCCCATTGAACTTTCAAGTCAGGGAGGAGGGTATCCTTGATATTACCAAATCGCTCTTCTAGCGCGACCCATAATTCTCTAGCATCCTTGATTGCCATGTACTCCAGTCGGAGTGATTTATCCATGTGGCGCCTCATCAAGATGAGGGCGGTGGCATTGTTCGTAGCCGTACGCTCAAATATGAGAGTAGGATTAGGAGCTTGAATTAAGGGTAGGATCCTTTTTGAAGTGAGATGGTGCTCAACATCCGTGGCCCAACTATGATATTCCGAGCCAGTTGAGGTAAGTGCAGGAAAGTCAAGTTTCGACATCCTGAAATAAGAAGAAGAAATATATTAGTTTCGGAATTAAAACTTCCACGACAACTAAATATTTAAGATTTCCGAGCTATGCTACCAAGAAATCGATTTCCAAGAAAATTGGATTAGACCGAAACAATGATGTTTATAAGGTCATAAATCGATGCTTGCGGACGCTCTTAGTCCGAAGTCTTACGAACGCTCTTAGTTCGTTAATTGCGTGAATCCCCACGATTCCGCTTTTTAATGATCGAACCCACGTTATAAGAAAAGTGGGATGAAGAAGAAGGGAGGTTTTTAAATCCCCGAGAAAAAGAAAGAATTTCAATTTAGGAACTTTAAAACTTACTCTATTGGATACTTACTTTTTGGTTTTGGATCACGCGCGTGTTGATGCAGGCGTGATGGAACGAAGCGAGTCGAGTAAAGGTGTGCAGTGGTGCACGGCAGCAGGGGCTGCAGTGGCAGTGAGTTGCAGGTGTGCTGCAGGGGCAGCAGGGGGTGCAGGGGCTACGGGCGCGAAGTAGGCAGGCCGGTTGCGGGGTAGCAGTCGTTGCGGGCAAGGCAGCAGCGAACGCAGGTGTGCGTACGGGCTGCGGGGGCAGGTGTGCGCGGGGCAGTAGATGTGCGGCAGAGCTGCAGGAGCAGCAGGGCAGCGACGCGGGGCTGCAGACGCACGGGCGCGCAGGAAAGGCAGGCAGCAGGCGCACGGGCGCGCAGGCAGACGAGCGCAGGGGCGCGTAGCGCAGGGCAGACGCGGTGGAGGCTCGGCTAGCACGGGCTAGGGGCTGCTGGGGTAGTCGGCACGCAGGTAGAGTGCTTGCGGCAGAATTTTGGCAAAGGATGTTTTGTGGGTTTTTTTTTCTTTTTGGCTAGAGTCGTGCTGATAACGTGTTTAAGTATATTGGTATTGAGAGAGATTGATGAGAGAAGTGTATTTCATTATAGAGAATAGGAGCCCTATATATAGGGATTACAAAGTGCATAATCTAATGTTACAAGGAATACCAATCCGTGTAGGATTGGGAAATCTAGAACCTTCTCTCCTATTCCTATTCCTAGTTTGATAAGGCACACTAAACTTGATTTTCCTTCAACAACAGTTGATAATGTTACCGGTGAAGTCTGCGGCAAGCTTCCCATTACAAAATCTTCCAGTCGGTTGATGATTAACGAAGTCTCTTCCATAAGGAGGGAAGTTTGCCTTCACTAGTGTAGTGCGGTTGTTATTATTTCCCACATCAGCAACAGAGTCCCCAAAGATGATGAGTGCAGGAACTAAAGGCTGCCCATGAGACACTTTGAAAACAAGAACTAGAAGGCTCAAGGAAACCAAGAGTTTACCGGAAACTATCATTTCTTCCCAATAATAACTTTAAGAGAGTTTGAGTGAATGGAAGATGAAGAGGGCAGGTAGAGGACTATAAATGCCGAGTGAAACTAATAAAGCAGCTCATTTCCTGGTGAAGAAGCAATGTTCTATACACGTTAAAGAAGCTTATGAAATTTGTCTTCTTTGTTAGCCTCGTTTAGGGAAAGTGTTATCAAGTTGTACATGTTGTGGGTTTGTTTGATGAATGACAATGGATTTAGTTAAAGGCAAGAGTAGTTAAAGGCAGAGAAACTTTAGCAGAGCTTATTGAAAAGGCTGGTACCTTACACAGCCACTCACATTATACTCATTAAGTGCCATTTCTCGAACAGATTGAATAAAACCAAAGTCCAGCTGCAACGTGTCGACTCTGATATTAGAGATATTATTACGAAGCCAAGCACAATGTTCATGGACTCAAACTTGGAATTTGATTGATGAACAGCGAGTGCGTAATGGACTATATGTGATATTAGAGACATTATTATTCTTTCCATTTCATTGTGGCATGTTAGGAATTAGGATCAATAATAAGCGATGCATTTATGTGATTTGGTTGATGAAGCTATCATAACTTGGATATTACACTTTTTTTGGGATATTGGAGAAGTACTGATGGTGCCGTGGATGTTGGTGGAGAATGCAGATTGAGGAACTGGCGCTGTGTTTCAAAACCACTTGGGGCAGCTAACGGTTGCAATGGTGAACTCTTGGATTGGGCAAGGATCCCCTCTCTAAGCAGAACTGATGCCAATCATGGAATGGATTAGCATCAGAAAAATTATTACCATTCAGCTTGCCTAAGAATATAAGCATGCTTGCTTAATGGTCAAATAGTCTCTACTAACAAAAGTTTAGGGTTCTAATATTCAACTAGAACAACATTTCAAATTTGGGCAACCTTATGACCAACCACTAGACAAATACTAAAACAACATTCCAGTACTTTTCTCTCATATTGTTATGATCTTTTGGCAGCGCACTCCAGACAAACCAATTGTACAAGGAATTGCAACCCATTCTGAAAGTAAAACAATGACCTCTGACGAATACAATTTATTCGGAAAGAAATAAGCTCAAGGAAAAAGGCCATTTCCAAGAAGAAACTATTATATTTTGAATGGTTAACAAACTGCATCCATCTTTACCAACAATTCTGAATTTTTTGTTTCTCATTAAATCATTGCAAAAACATGGATCATTACACTTATATGGTGAACTGTGTTAGGTTACAATAGCAATCCAGATGCGGGTAAGGTTTTTCAACACAATGACAAAACTGTTTAGCATGGTTGTTGGAAATATAGTAAAATTTTGATGATGTTGTAAATATTTGTGGATAATCATGTAAATAGATGATGAGTAATAGGTGCCTATCCCTATAGATTGGTGATTGATAGGTTGTAATTGTAGGAGTGATTGGATTGTAATTAAGCATTACCCTTTTGTGCACACCATGTAGTCCTATATAAGGCTCCTCATGGTGAGATGAATAAGACACACAATCTGATTCTCTGTGTCCAAACTCTCTCTCTCTCTCAGAAATTTTTCTGTTTTATAACACGTTATCAGCACGAAGCTCTAACCAAAGCTCTAACCAAAGCTCTAGCCAAGAAAAAAAAAACCCCCCCTGCTGCAGCCTGTTTGTACTCCCCAAAACTTCTTGATCGGGACCTCAGATCAAAAACTTTCCTTCATCAAAGTTGTTCATCTCTGCCTCTTCTATTTGACCTCCAAATTTCAGCCATATTGGAGTCGTTTTGAGACCTGTACACCATTTGAAGTGGCAGCTGTTCAGAAGAAAAATCTGCTTCGTGTTCACGACTAGCTCTAAAATTTGGATCGAATAGCTTTGAGATTTGGGATTTCCTACCAGAAGAGGTGAATAGTTTTTGGATTGGCTGAGAAGACAACCTTCTCAGTTCTGCACACATAAACTGAAGATTTATCCATCCTTCATCAAGTAATGTTTTCCAAAACTAATTTTATATTCATGCTTCTTGCTTATTGAGCCTATTGATTGAATATGAACAATCACCATGATGCATGAACCCTAATATTTGGTATATACATATTTATATATATTCGTTTATGTGTCTTGGTTTATTTGGCTTTCGATTGTTTGGTTGGAAAAGAAAAAAAAAAGGTTAGGATTCTTGGATTTGAAGCATTTGGTCCAGTAGTACCATATAGTGCATACCAATTAAAAAACAAGCAAAAAGAAAAGGGATTTTGCTGCTCCTGGGATTCGAACCCAGCCACATCATGCATTAGCCTAGCACATTGTCCACTAAGCCACTATGGCAAGCTGGAATTTATCAACACCATTTAATATTAATACTGCCATAAGCAGATTCAACTCCATATAATTGGTGATTGATCAACCCGTGATTTGATTTTGATTGATTTTATCCAAAGCAATTACCATTGTAATTTATGCTCATTACCACAATCACTTCATTATCACATTGAGACAATTCTGAATTATTGCCTGAATTATGATAGAAGAATTATGGGCTTAATTTTTGGTTACACAAATTTGAATCTGCCATTATAATTCTTTATGCTAGAAGCATTATTGGCTAAATTATTACGTGATTATTACATAAACATTATGCCAGAAGCATTTGCTAAATTTATTACCTGTACGTAATGCCAGAAGCATTAATGGGATTTGAACCCATTTCCTTAGTATATAACCGCTGCATTAATTTATTTATGTTACGATTTAATAACGTATATTGAATTTGGTTTTGTTATAATTGTGAATATTAATAGAGGCTGAGTCAGAAGCTCAAATCAAGCCCAAAGTCATAACAACAAATTCGAGCCAGAAGCTCAGGCCCAAGTTGCAAGGCCAGAATAGCAGCTCACTACATGTTACCATGACAAAAGTTATGAATCTTCTCAAAGTAGGCTCATCCAGTTGGATGCGATGTCTAGGTAAGGTTCAAATGAGGCTGTGTACTTAAGTGAGCCTCGCTCCACCTAAACCTCATCCTTCCTTACCTGGTCGTATTCAATTGGAGTTACCGAAAGGGTTGAGTAATAATTTTTCATTCCTTGGCAGACCAGCCTGAGCCCAGCAGGCCCACTCTCCCTCCGTGGGACCAAGCAGCCCAGCATGCCTCACACACCATTTGACTTACGCATGAAAGCCCGGGTCACAAGCCTGCAGACTAAGCCCGATAGGCTTCACTATCAAGCCCACTCCTTCTTTGGTCCAGCAGAATCAAAATAAAAATGATTTCATATTGTAAATAAATTCACCATATCTAATATGTGTAATTAATTGCCAGAAGCATTTATTCACATAATTGTGTGATAATTAATATGTTATTTTACTAGCATGCAATTAATATCTCAATTGATTTATGATTTCCATTTATCCAATTTGTGAGATATTATTACAATTTACCTTTTTCAATATTATTGTGTTACTTGTCTGAATTTTCGCACTAGAATATATGTGTAGAAAATGCAGGTACCTAATGAACTAGAAGTTCTAAATGAACCCGTAGTTCATACATATATCGAACTTGTAGTTTCGATAATGCCGTTTAAGAAACTTGAAGTTTCCTTTCATAAATTCACCACACATGATAAAACCAGTAGATTTTACATGTCTAATCCGATTTTTCATACCATGTTATAGAACCTGAAGTTCTCATTACTTGCTTATGGATGATATTACGCAAAGCACTAATATTATTTGTTCCTTTCCTGTAAGAAATGTCAAATCTCAACATGTTTGACTTTGTTGCTTTGGAGGTCTCCAGAAGAAACTATCTAAAGTGAACTCAAGATGTGAAAATTCATCTGAATGCAAAGAAGATGAGATCAACAATCGATATTGACAATGTCGCTTTTAAGGCGAGTGCCATAATGTTCATAAAGAAACATATGGAGAGAGCACTCCAAGTTAAGTACCCAATTAAGAGGATACACAGACTCTTTGGGTTGCTCTGGAAGAGCACTTTCACCATCAGATGACCATTTTCTTGCTTGAAGCAAGACATGATTGGCAAAACAAAAAAAAAAAAAAAAACCCATATGACCGTCATCCACGTGGCCAAGGCCCACGTTGTGGGAACCGTGATGCCCTAACTCAACAAGCCTGAGTTGAAAGGAACACTGGTCAGGCCTGTCGCTACCAGAATCAGCATGATCTTTGTTATCGATGTGGAGGAATAGACTGCTGGTCCCGCACCTGTTGTGCGATAGCCGAATTAATAGATGAGTATTACGCCGGTCACGGAACTCGAAATACCAACTTTATTAAAGGGTCATTTTCTATTGATTCCACACTAGAGATCACGGATTTTCAGGCAGTTACTGAACATACCGAGAATTAGAACTCGAAGACATGGGTATAATTGGTCCCTTGTGCCATATCTATTTCATCTTAATGAATGAAACATCTTCGGATTTTGGTGATTTATGTTATTTTGGATTATAGAAATGTGGTTATGTTCGAATATATTTAATTCAATAAACTTATTCATACATGTGATCCATTGAATTAAATAAATGAATAGGCATATTCTATGGGGAAGTTTGTTGTCTGGTTAAAAGTGCTATTACGCACACCATACTCCCAGATCGGAGATATTTTTCAAACTTATTGTATATTCATATCTCTGTGACAGCCGTATCAGGGCAATCCAACCTGATAGAGGGCTATGGCAAAACCTACTTTATGTTGTCCAATGGTATTGAACTTACCATTAATGAGGCCTTATATTCTCCACGTTCCAGAAGAACGTTATTGAGTATTAAGGATATTCGAACCAACGGTTATCACGCTGAAACCACTGAGAAAAATGAGTGGAATATCTTTGTATAACCTCCGAGTGTGCAGCCAGAAGCGTACATTGGAGAAATTGAAATCTGTTAGCTAGAAGCTAACTAATTCAAACAACTACTTGCTATGGCATGACCTTTTTGGGACACCCAGGTCAAAGTATGATGCACTGTATCCTCAACTCATCGCAGGTTTATCCCCTTCTGAATAAGGGTCCTGTATATAATGACACACTATGCCATACTCGTTAAGAATATTTAATACTAGACCATTGTATGCAAAGACTAGTACATACACCACCATTTTTCTGCACAGAATGCAAGGGAAACTTGTGGACATATCCAACCACCATGTGGACCAGTTAAATATTAATGGTTTTGGTTGATGTATCGACAAAGTGATCACATGTTACACTACTGTCCATAAGAAAATACTGCTTTTGCTAAACTCTCACCCAGATCATGAAATTGAGGGTTCACCACTCGGATTATCCCATAAAGTCTATAAGACTTGATAATACCGGAGAGTTTACATTGAAGTCTTTCGATGATTATTGCATATCCCTTGGGATTGATGCTGAACATATAGTTCCCTATGTTCACACCCAAGATGGTCTCGCAAATAGAATCTTGGTAATGCGCACCAAGCTCCTAGTTTTTGTGTGGGGCTATGCAATCTTGCATGCAGCTATGTTGGTCCCGTTGAGGCCCACTGCTACCCAACCTTACTCCGCGTTACAGTTGGTGACTGGGTACGAACCTGATGTTTCGCACTTACGCGCATTTTGGTATGCAGTCCTCGTGCCAATTGTGCCGTCACAACGTACAAAATTGGGTCCTCAACAAAGGATGGGCATACATGTCGATTATGAATCCCATCCATTATGTGCTCTTTAGAGCCCTTGACAGGCGATCTCTTTACCGCTAGATTTGCGGATTGTCACTTTGATGAGACAGTCTTCCCTCCGTTAGGGGGAGATAAGAACGTTACCGTTCCTGATGAACGACGTGAATTGACGTGGAATGTCCCCACTATGTCTCATCTTGATCCCCGAACCGCACAATGTGATAATGAACCGCACAATGTGATAATGAAGTGCGGAGAATTCTAGATCTACAGAGTGTAGCCCAAAATATGCCAGACGTTTTCTCTGATCTAGCTAAAGTGACGAGATCATATATACCTGCTGCAAATGTGCCTGCAAGGATAGACGTCCCTGTAGGATGTGTCGTCCCAGATGGACGAGGTACGACCATGGCGGCTAACCAGTCATATGTCCCTGCCCAGAAGTGAGGTAGACCATTAGGTTCGAAGGATTCTTATCCCCAGAAGAGGGTAAACTTGGCACAAACGAATCCTCTTGACATCGCAATCTCAAACCGATTCATCTCACGAGATAAATCCGGATTATGGGTATGTCCTAGAAGAGACTATGTTGGGGGACGCTCCAACATTTGAACCCACTCCCGAGAATAGAGAAATCTCGGTAAATTTAGTGAGATTTGGAATTGGAATGAGATCATCATCGATGATATATTAGTATTTGCGGTGGCCACCGAAAATATAATAAGCGATGACCTCGAACCTTGCTTTGTTGATCAATATCAATGAAAAGACGACTGGCTAACAAGGAAATAAGCAATACAGGTCAAAATAGATTCCTTGACAAAGAGAAAGGTGTTTGGACCTGTTGTTCCTACACCTCCCCATGTTAAACCCGTAGAATTTAAATGGGTATTTGTAAGGAAGCGTAATGAGAAAAACGAGATTGTGATACACAAGACTCGTCTAGTGGCGCAATAATTTTCTCAACGCCCTGTGGTTGATTACGAGGAGACGTATTCTCCCGTAATGGACGTCATAACGTTCCACTACCTTTTCAGTTTGGTAGTTTCCAAAAAACTGAATATGCAGCTTATGAATGTGGTCACAGCTTATCTCTATGGGGATCACGACACAGAGATATACATAAAAGTTCCAGAAGGACTTAATATACCCGATGCAAATAGTTCTAGACCACGGAACACGTCTTCATTAGTTTTGAGGCGTTCACTTTATGGATTGAAACAATCCAGACGGAGGTGGTATAACCGTCTAAGTGAATATTTAATCGGGATGGGATATGTGAATAATAAACTATGCCCATGCGTGTTTATTAAGGAAACAAGTTCCTAGTTTGGAATTGTGGCGGTCTATGTCAATGACATGAATTTGATCGATACTCCTGAAGAGATCAAGGAAACCGCAAAGCACCTGAAGTTGGAATTTGAGATGAAAGGCCTTGGGAGAACAAATTATTGTCTCGACCTGGAGCCCGAGCACAGTGCAGATGAAATTTTGGTCCATCAACCAAATTACATCCAGAAGATGTTAAGATGCTTTAATGAGGATAAAAGCAAGCACACCCATGGTCGTCTAAAGTCTAGAGAGAATCGTATCGTCCTGCAGATGATAACGAAGAGATATTGGTGCCAGAAGTCCCATATCTAAGTGCAATAGGCGCATTATTGTACTTGGTTTAATTCCCTAGACAAGACATCTCATTCGATGTGAACTTGTTAGCTAGATATAGCTCTGCGCCAACACGCAGCCACCGGAATGGCATAAAAGACATTTTTCGCCACCTTAGAGGTACAGCGGATATGGGCTTATTCTATCCCTATGCATCAAGGAATGGATCAAACCCCCTTGATCCTCAGAATGATGCTCGCCTTGTTGGATATGCTGATATAGACTATCTATCAGACCCGCACAAGGCATGTCCCCAGATTGGTTATGTCTTTACCATTGGGAATACTGCAATTTCTTGGAGGTCTACGAAATAGACACTTGTTGCTACCTCTTCGAATCATGCTGAGATACTAGCTCTTCACGAAGCAGTATGTGAATGTACATGGCTGAAATTCGTTACAAAGCATGTTCGAAGCACATGTGGACTGTATTCCACCACTGATGAACCAACCATTATCTACGAGGATAATGCTGCTTACATAGAGCAGATAAAGATGAGTTTTCATCAAAGGAGACAACACCAAACATATTGTACCGAAGTTCTCCTTCAATCAGCAACAACAAGAGCATCAGAAGATTGAAGTTAAGCAGATTTGATCTGAAGACAGTCATGCAGACCTCTTTACCAAGTCACTACCAAAGTCTACATTCCAGAAGCATGTTCAAGGTATTCGTCTACGTAAACTATCTGAATTACCTAACATGTAATTTTCAGGGGGAGTCGAAATCAGGGGGAGTATTCTGAAGCATACCCACTTGACCATCGTGTACTCTTTTTGTCCTTCGTCCAGGGTTATTTTGTCCCACTGGGTTTTGTTACCTGGCAAGGTTTTAACGAGGCACATCTTTAGCATGGTCACCCCACTTATACTACATCCTGAAGATGCTTTGATTTGACATATATGCATTTGCTCATCTTTTCCCTTCGACCACGGGTTTCTCCCACTGGGTTTACCGGGCAAGGTTTTGGTGTAGCAACTCTAATGCATCCCTCTCGTAGACATACTACCTACTTATGGTGCTGATAAGAAGACTCCACCTATCTCTGAAGTTGTGATACTGCTACTCCACACTCAAGCGCGTTGTGCTCTTTTTTTCCTTCGACCAAGGTTGTTTTTTCCCACAGGGTTTTTATTACTTGGCAAGGTTTTTGACGAGGCAACTTAGAAGCGCTCAGCCTATGCAACACTATTGACATGGAATATCCAAGGGGGATTGTTGTAAATATTTGTGGATAATCATGTAAATAGATGATGAGTAATAGGTGCCTATCCCTATAGATTGGTGATTGATAGGTTGTAATTGTAGGAGTGATTGGATTGTAATTAAGCATTACCCTTTTGTGCACACCATGTAGTCCTATATAAGGCTCCTCATGGTGAGATGAATAAGACACACAATCTGATTCTCTGTGTCCAAACTCTCTCTCTCTCTCAGAAATTTTTCTGTTTTATAACAGATGAAAGATTCTAAAACTGATGAGCTCTGCTCATTAAACGGCAATTAGACATTTAGACTTTCTAAGTGAATGATTGAGAAGTTGAGCAATAAAATGTCTAGCAATCACTACTCCTGCGTGCGCCTTAAAGGCAACAAGATACTATCGTAGAACCACCACAGGTGGTCGAGTTGGTAAGACTCTCCAGTTGTGGAACCCCCACACCCGGGTTCGAATCCCGTTGACGCTTATTGGAGTTAAATTCCAATATATTCTTGGTGGCCAGAGGGGAGGAAGCGTTCTGACAAGATCCCCCGAGTGCGGATTAGTCTCTGAGCCTAGGAAGCTTTTGAGGACACCGTGTGATTGACAAATCAACAAAAAAAAAAAAAGATAGCGTCGTAGAAGATCTACCAAGTGATTATACAAAGAAGAAAGAACTAACCAATGCAACAAAGGTGGAGTATATCATAAAACATAAATAGATTTCGAAGAGAGATCGAATAAGCATGAACACTACTGCATTCTTCACCAACCGTAACAAATCCATAAACCTCGAAACACCAAAAACTGACCAAATAGATTAATCATCAGTCAGCATGGCATGACCTTAACTGACCTGTGACAACTCCGGTGTTATTAGTATGGGAGGAAAATAAGAATTCAATGGGTTCACAAAACAGAATAAACCGGTTCGTGTCATCGGTCGTGTTTTTATGCCGAGTCATCAGCATCAACCCAAATTTCACTGACCCAACCACTGAACGGGTCTTTATCTGTTGAAGTTAGTTGCTTGAAGTTAGCAGCATTTTTTTTCTGTTTCAATAAGTCCTAGTCACTAGGAAAGATAGCTGTTTTGACTTATTCTAGTTTTAGTTAATAGCAGTAGCTAACGTGAGCTATTTTCATGTATTCTGTTGCTTTGTAAAAGGCTATTTAAAGCCTCGTTTAAGATTCAATAAGTGGCAAGCATTACATCCTGTTTGATCAGAGGTTTGTTTTTGAAATAACTCTTTTACTCTACAAACTGGTATCAGAGCCCCACTAGGCCTGATATATTGAAAAAGCCGCAGCTTAGAATAGAGAGAGATAAACACAGTAAGATGAGTGAAGAGAAGAGTTCTACAAAGATTCCACACTTTGATGGTCTCCACTACGACCATTAGAGTGAATTAATGGAAAATTTGCTCAGATGGAGCCTTGTTGAAAATGGATTTGAAGAGCTTCAACCGGGAACAGTGCTGACAAATGCACAGCAGAAGCAGCTGGAGAATGCGAGGACGAAAGATCACAAGGTTTTCCACTACCTCTTCAGAGCTATTGATCGAGCAGTTTTCGAACAAGTTTTGGATAGACGCACATCCAAAATTGTTTGAGATTCGTTGAAAAGCAAGTTTGGAGGGAATGATCGAGTAAAAAGATCTCTTCTAAACTCTTTGAGAAGAGATTTTGGGGTGCTAGAGATGAAAGGAGGAGAGACGATCACAGAGTATTTTGCAAGAGTCATGGCAGTGGCAAATAAGATGAGAAGCAATGGAGAAGAAATGCCTGATTCTAAAGTGGTTCAGAAAATTCTCTGAACTTTGACGGAGAGGTTTACCTATGTGGTAGTGTCAATTGAGGAGTCCAAGAACACTGAATCACTCTCAGTTGATGAGCTGCAAATCTCTTTTGTAGTTCACGAGAAAAAATTCAAGAGAGTGATCAGCCGTGAAAGTGATCACGCTCTCAAGATGGAAGATCGAGCAGGAGGCAGAGGCCGTGGAAGAGCACCATTATGAGGAAGATGTCGTGGAAGAGGGCGCCAAACCTTCACCAGAGCAACGGTGGAGTGCTTCAAGTGTCATAATCTAGGACACTTTCAGTACGAGTGTCCCAAGTGGAATAGGGAAGCCAACTATGCTCAGCTAGACGAAGAGGAGGAGCTGTTGTTGTTGGCATACGTCGAAAAACATGATGCAAAAAGGAGTGACACCTGGTTTATTGACTCAGGTTGTTCGAACCATATGTGTGGCGATAGAGGTATGTTCTCAAGTTTAGTAGATGAACTTAAACATTCAGTGAAGTGTGGCAACAACACTAGAATGACAGTGGCTGGAAAGGTAGTGTGAAGCTGATGTTTAATGGTATGAGCTTTGTTATTAGAGATGTTTACTATGTCCCTGAACTTAGAAACAACCTGTTCAGTGTGGGACAACTACAGGAGAAGGGTCTTGCAATTCTCATCAACAATGGGGCGTGTAATATGTATCATCCAGACAAAGGACTCATTGCACACACAAGGATGAGTGCAAATCGAATGTTTGTGCTCCTAAATGAAAGCTCATCAATCACAAAGCCACAATCAAAAGAGTGCTTACTCACCGGCTCCTCAGACCTCACATATCTTTGGCACCAACGATATGGGCATTTAAGTTACAAGGGGTTGAGAACTTTGCAATCTAAGAAGATGGTACATGGACTGCCACAATTAGAAGCTTCAAAGACAGTATGCACCAATTGTTTCAAAGGCAAGCAACACCGAAACGCAATCCCCAAAAAGAGTGAATGGCGAGAAAGCAAGGTGTTGGAGCTTGTTCATGCAGACATTTGCGGTCCTATTGAACCCATATCCAATAGTGGGAAGAGGTACACTTTATGTTTCATTGATGATTATAGTCGTAAAGCATGGGGTACTTGTTGCTTCAAAATCAGAAGCTTTGGAATGTTTCAAGAACTTCAAGAAGATGGTGGAAAAAGAAACAGAAGAGTCCATCAAAAATAAAGGGCTTAAAAAGAAACGGAAATAGAAAATAACTTGAGAGGAATAATTTATAAAAAAATGCTACAAAAAATAGAAAAAGAAAAGATTTTTTTTTTCTCAAACAAATTTATAACCACTAGGGATAGTGGGGTGGTAGAAGGTCCTAATCTGGAATCCCCAGGTCTGGCTTTCGAATCCCCATGAGGCCTTGGTGGCCAGCTAATGGGTGCTTAATGCCCCATGGCGTTCGGAAGGGATTAGTTCGACTCTATTGAGATACCCCCCAAAGGGTGTGTGTGTTGCTAACTTTCTAACACTAACCTCCTCCAATAAAATAAAATAAAATAAAAACAAATTTATCATTTTTGCAATTAATTTCACTCTCACAAAAAAAAAAATGTTAACAATTTTTCTTTCTCAAAATATTTAGTTATTCAGTTAAGAAAAATATTATAATTGTTTTTTATCATTACTTCATCAATTCATAAGCATGGCTGGGTTGAGCTGAGCTCGAACTTGGTTATACAGCCTTAACGTAGACTCAATAACTCATTAGAGTTCTCGTTTACTTAGACTTAGAGCCAACATGTTAAAATTCACAACATTTTTACTCTACAGCTAAGCATTTGACACTCATAAAAAACGATCCTCCGCCGGCCTAAAAAATTCCAATTTGTTTACTTTAAATCTACCCACCTTCAAATAAATCTTAGATTAGCAAATTATGGTTTGGAGTAAGTATTTACTTTCCGATATGTCACCACCTTTGTAAGGGAGAGGGAAGGCTAATGGAAGAATCACAATATAATAAAGACGAGATAGGAGGAGGAATTTTCTACTTTTTTTTAAATATTTTTTTTTCACTCCCAAATCTCTTGTAAGGATTGCATGAATTTAGCTGTTTGGTAAAGCCAAAACTTTTCTTACTTGTTGTCAGTACACGATAGGAGGCCTCTCAAAGTATCCACTGGGTACCTGTGTTTTGATTGACTTGCTTGCTTTTGATGGCTTTGAGTACTTGGTTTAGAATTCTCTTATTTTTATTGATGATTGTGGCAGTGGGAAAAATGGGTTTGATGGGGTTTCAAAGATGAGAGGGATGAGAGGTAGGGGAAACCTATAACGTCGACTTATGTGGTCAAGCAAGAGTAAATATGTTTGTTTTGAAAATGGAAAATGGTTTTAAATTCTGAATTTTTAAGTTTTTCATTTTTTTTTATTATGAACATCCCACTATATTGAGATGCAGAAGAGTTCAAGAATAAGCAAGTATGTACCTTACCAGAATTGTTCAAGCATAATCCCTCTGTTCTTCTTTGGCTTTTCTACATTAAACTTTTGGTCAACTCGAACGCCTTACTGAGCCTCTCTTGAAAACGTCTCGGCTACGCCTTAGCCTTTTAAGACTTTGTTCAGGACTGCTGAGCATAATAAGGGAGTTAAGGGATTGTTCCTTGCATTGAAGCCTTGATGATTATATTTATGTACCTGATCTTACAAGATATTGTTTTAAGCATTCTGCGGAATACTGAAAGATGGAAGCAAGAAACAGGTTGCTCAACACTAGTTATTTTGTTGTGGTCATTACTTTAACTATAGGATATGGGGATATTTACTCTCTTACCTCAGGGACCAAGATGGACATTGTTTTCTTGGTATTGGCAGACATTCTCGTCTTGTTTTGGGTAGCACTGTGATCTATAATATTAAGTGGTGGCTGAACAAGACATATTTTAGTATGTGAAAGGGTTAAAGAAAGATTGCCTGCTATTTGGTTTATCGCTTGTGGGGTACTTGGGAGCATTGGTATAGGAATGCTAGGTATTTTTCTTCTTGAGCACAGGGAGAGTGACCATTACAAGATGACTATGAAAGATTATTTTTATCTATTTGTGTTGACATTAGCAATGATTGGATATGGTGATTCTTATTTCCGAATTAAAGGAGGCAAGGCATTTTCTATTCCATGAATTTTGGTATGCTATCCTTTGTATGGCGGTTGTATGGACCCACACGTCCATTTCCTTGGCCCTTAACTTTACGGTTTCGCTCCTTGTGCCCTCCTTTGGGTGCGCTATTATAATTCACCTCGTGAACGCTGTTCGTTCCAACGGGCCTTGAATTATAGCTTTTCATGAGTATATTTTTATGTTTCTCAGCAACTGACATAACAATGATAAGTTGATGAAACTTCGTGATCCGTTTAGCATTGTACTCAAGCCTATATTGCTTTGAAACCAGTAATGTTGAAACGGGAAGGTTGAGAGAGTTTTCTAAATTAAATCTTGTTCTGTGTGCTCTACTCTACACAAACTCATTAGTAGTGAGATGATTCTCGACGTTATTCACCCATCGGTGATAACCAATGTCATTCGAATTTAGTTTAGTGAAGTCGAGTTTTTGCATGTTTGCATTCGACATTCAAAAAATGAAGGAGAATAAATTAGTTTCGGAGTATAATACTTCCACAACAACTAATAAAGATTTCTGAGCGTTTTTGCTTCCTAGAAATCAAATTCCAAGAAATTTGAATTAGACTGAAACAATGATATTTGAATGGTCAATTTTCGATGCTCACGAACTCTCTTAGTCCGTAGCTTACAAACGCTCTTAGTTCGTAGTTTACGACTGCTCTTAGTTCATAGTTTAGCGTGAACTCCCCACGTTCTGCTTTTATGAATCAAACCCACATTACAAGAAAGGTGGGATGTAGGAGAAGGGATTTTGAAAGTCCCTGAAGAAAAGAATAAGAAATTAAAATTCAGAAAGCAGGAACTTTAATTTAAAACTTACTTGGTGCTTTCTTGACGCTTGATTTTCTTGTAGTCTTGTGATTTTCTTCCCAAAACCATGCGCAGAGATGGTAGCGTGCAAGAGGTGGTCCTAGGGTAGGGTTCTAGGGTTTCACGGCTCTTCGAGTTTTTTTTTTTTTTTTTTTTTTTAAGGGTTAGGGCTTGTGTTGATAATGTATTTAAGAAAAATAGAATTGTAGAGAGAATTAGGAGAATAGTTGTGTCTTTCATTTATAATAGGAGTCTCTATATATAGAAGATACAAGTACATAATCTTTGCGTACAAGGAGTCCTATTCCAATTAGAACTAAGAATCTAAAATAATCTTCTCCTATTACAACAATAGAAATCCTAGTTTGGTATGGCACACATAATCCTGATATCTTATCTTCTATTCTTTGCATTTTTATCTATTGATTGTCTCGTTGGTGTTGTTATCTGCTCAGACTAGTATATCATGGCTTCTCAGAATTACGTCAATGGCTTGCTAAATATCATAATAGTTTGATTATATGATGGGAATTTACACTAAAGTTTATGCACCTAACTAGACAATGGAGCACTGATTTTTCACTTCCTCCACAAGCCATGTATATAGTAGTTCCGATTCTAGGTTTCTTCTTCATGGCCATTTTGATCCACTTGTCTTTTAGGTTGAAGAGCTTAACTCTGTCTATGGTTGATGCATGCAGTAGAATTTTGGCAGCCACCACGCATTACAAAAGCGGCCGCCAGGCATTACAATGTTTCTTGTCCGTTAGAACTTTGTTGCTTGTTCTTTCTGATGCAGTATACTGCTGGTTAGATACCAGGATTGACAAACACTAAAGTTTAGACATTATAACACACAAATTTTGTAGGATAAGAAGAGAAAACTATGAATTAGGAATCAATCACAAGCTTCGCACCCAAACTAATTGGTTTGATTAGTTTGGGTGCTTATAATTAAGCTTATAAGCTTCACACCAACACTCCCATCTCAGGAAAACTCAGAATACTCAGATAATGTTTATTCATCAGGACATGCCTGGTCATTTGGCAATTAGACTTATTTATACTTGAGCAGATAGTTCACATTTAACTAGCATTAAAGACTCATAGTAAGACAAAAGTTCTCACATTTTCTAATCATTCAAACTAAGCCGAGATTCTCTCTCGAACCCTAGTCTCTCTCTACAAACCCTAGCACCCCAGGCGGCAATCTTGTCGTCTCTCAATGATCTCTACTCCTCAATGGCTTCAATCGACACTGTGACTGCTAGCTTTGCTGCTTCTCTGGCACTTGCTGACGGGGGAAACGCCCCTGATTTGGGGAAGCTTGGAGGAGGTCCGGTTTGTAGGTCTTCTTAGTCCTTTCTCCTCAGAAAGCCGCTCACTCGCAAACCTGTTGATCCCGCTGCTTTCAAATCCTACTTCCTTCAGACGTGGATAGTGGAAAAGGAATTTCGGATTCAAGAACGAGCCGATAATCTCTTCCTGTTTTCATTTGGTTCTGTCCGGGATAGAAACAAGGTTCTTAAGGGTGGGGTGGGGTGTTATGATCGGGATCCAGTCTACCTGGAAGCATAGGATGGTGTTCTCTCCATTGTGGACGTACCTATGAAGCACATCAGAATTTGGGTTAGGGTTTCTGGTATCCCTCCTCTCTATGAGGAACCAAAAAACCTCATACTTATTGGGAATCTTCTCGGGGGCTATTTGGATTATGACAAGAAAGAGTTCTGTAAGGTAGCATCCGTATCCTGTTATCTCATGATGTTTCTAAACCTGTTCTGTTGGAGCGTCGAGTTTTCTTGGCTCTAGGTGTTAAGCCGATATTGCAATTCCAGTTTGAGCATCTTAAGGATCACTACCCTCATTGTGGACTGGTTACGCACGCTGGAGAGAAGTGTGAGGAACCCAATGCTGTTATTTCGACCCCTAGGGTTTTGAAATTTGGTGGTAGTCCTGTCACTTCTGGTGGAGTTTTCTCTTTCTCAGCCCATAATAGTCGAGATCTGCCTATGCCCTCGTCTACCCTACTAAAGAAGAAGACGAAACCAGTTATTTGGCGAATGGAAAGATCATCTTCTGATTTTGCTGCTTAGGAAGATACTGTGGCTAACACGGTAGAGTTGGCAAATATGAACTACGATGTTGGGTTGCAAGATCAAGCCACTGCGTTGGTTTTAATGGCAGCGTCTGAACCTGGGTCAGATGACCTAACTGTTGCTATTGGGACTCCTGTGGAGAAGCAAACTTTGACCTACAAGAAGCGAGGGAGACAGGAAGCTTGTGTTCCCTCACCGAAGAAGTTCAAGACTATATTGGGGGGTAAGATACTCACTTTGCATGCTGATGCCCTTGGATTAGTTGAAGCTGAGGATGATGTTCTCTTGTGAAGCTGAAGAAGAAGACTGGTAGGACGCTTGGAAGTACGAACAAGGGCCCTCGGTCCCAAAAGAAGGTGGGGATAACTCCTCTATGCCTCACCTATCCATCTGCTACTACTGCTCAGAAAGCTGGCCCTAAGGTTAAGGGCCAAGGAAAACTCTAAGTTTTCCTCTCTTTGTGTCTGGCATTTGAGGTAGAGTCTGGTGCTATGTAGGTTAGCTTCTCTCATCGTACACCAATTGAGGTCTCTAGGCGGTTAGGGTTGCTATGGCAAGAACGTAGATAGTTTTGGAGTTTGTTTCATTTGGCTAGGCACTATGAAATGTGCGTATTTTGTTTGTTAATGAGGCTCACCTGTCATATGTTTAGCGGCTTGTGCCAAATAATTCTTTTGGTGTGAGACAATGTATGATGTACGTGTCTTCTGGCCATGCATAAGTAATGAAGTTATCTATTTCTCAAAAAAAAAAAAAAAAGATTCATAATAAGACTCTTAGACTCCCAAACCTGAAGCATAAAAGACTTAAAAAAGGAAACTTTAAAACTCCTAAACTAAAACATAAAATTTGAAAAGACACTAGGCTTAAGAGGCTTCAAGAATTAGATCATTAATCTCTCCCTCAAAAGCTGAAGTAATTATCTTGAGAGCAATTAATCAAGCCATATGGAAGCTGAATGATTAGGTGCTCTCTTTTTCCATTTCTTTCGTCCTTAGACCTTAAAAGGTTTGACTATGCAATGTTCGCAGTCATGATTGGGAAGTAGAGAATGATTAGCCACACAATGCAGGAACCGCAGGTTATGAAAATAATTCCACAGGGACCAACTTCTTCGTCGGTAGTTTTGTCATAGAGATGCTCCATTATAAATTGTCCACGGTCACGTTTTTTGTGACTGATTGATCGATTGTCAAGTGATACCTTTTGAGTTTGAATGTATGAATACACACACACACACACACACACACACACTAGGAGTCTAGGTATGGAGGCAGAAGGAAGATATATTCACAACAAATTCCGGATTTATGAGTTAGAAATCATAGAGTAGGAGAACTGGTTGTAATGGTCTTTGTGTTCGGAATCATTGTGTATGTGTGTTTGTGTGTGTAATTGTGTATATAGAACTATGCCAAAAATGTCATCAGACGACAGACATCAGACAACAGAAAGTTGATTTTCTGTTGTTTGAGTTTTTCAGACGACAGATAAATTAAATATGTTGTCTGAATACACTGAAAAACAATACTTGTTTCATTTTCAATATATGATCATAATCAGACAACATATATATGTTGTTGTAAAAGATTGAAAATTTTCATATCAAACCCAAAGTAATTCCCTCTAAGAAGTTAAAGTACTTTCCCTCTCAAAGTTTCAAAACCCAGGCTGACTAGTCACTAGGGGTGATATTCAAACAACACAATTTCTTAATTGTGTTGTATGAGTAAGCTGTGTTTGAATTTTTTATGTTAACTCTCCCTTTTTCTTCCTCTCCCAACGATTGTAGTCGATCCCATTCTCTCTCTCTCTGTCTCTATCTCTTTCTTTTGCTTTCTCAAACCTTCAAAAACCAACAACTTCCCCAACAGACCACTGCAATCAGCCTCATCCCTACGGTGCCTCCGCCTTTTCCTCTTCTCGCTCAACCCTCCATTCAGATCCAGTCCTCGAAAGGAGATGGTGGTTTTTCAATTTGGGCGTTTAAGGTTCTTCTAGTTTTGGGGTTTGCCTGGTTTTGGGATTCTTTTGGTTTCTGAGGGGAGAGAGTCCACCTGATCCACTTTCTCTCTCCCTATCATCCACTCATTCTCTCACGCCTTCTCTGCTCAAAAACCTAGATCTGTCTTCAAACCAAACCCTTGTCGGACCACCTCCCCTACTCGTCGTACTTTTCTTACTCCGATTCCTGCCAAAGAGAGGTCGTCGAAGCCACTCGCTTTTGGTCGCGTGCTGCACTTTGTCGTCTCCGCTATGGTAAGCTTCTCTCTCTGCTCTCAGTTCGTCTACTTAATTCATTTCTAGAAGTGATTTGTTAGTTTTTCCATCTGAATACCATCTGTGATTGTTGGCAAGAAGTTGATTACAAAATATGCCAATCGAAAATTCCTACTAGTTTCTCGCCAACCAAATAACAGTTCAATAAACTCTCGCGTTATACATAGTTTTCATCTTTAGTAGTCAGATTGGAATGGAATTGAACTATACTGTTAACTGTTAAGATTTTTAGATTTTGTTTACCATGTGGTAATTGGATTTATACACTCTTAGTTTCTCTGCGAACTGGTAGTGCAATAAGCTTTGGTAGTTTGTATGTTCTGTTACCGAATTTAAAAGGAATCTACTGCTTATATATGTAGTATTTTAATTGTGGGTTCTTCATGATTGCTGATTATTGCAATTTGTCTATTGGATTGTGTTTATAGTTCAAGAGGAAGCTCAGAGAGCCCAAGGGGGAGAATGTCACTCTTGGACCTGCTATCCATGATGGAGAGTATGTACGATTTTGGTGTTGCTCACATCTTTGCCTCGTTCAATGATACCTTCATTGTAAGTTGTGCATCTTCTTAAATCTAACTGTCATCAACTGCAGAGTTCGGAGTTGTAAATGAGTTTTGTGTATTTTAATTGCAGCATGGGGATCTCCTCTTCATAATGCTATTGTTTGGATGGCTGGTACAGCTCTATTTGCAGGTATTATTTTTTACTTTGACAATAGAATCTTATTTGGGTTTTGATTGTTGTCATGATATATTGGTTTAATGCATGTGAGAAGCTTCCTTCTTGTCGGAAAGAGAAGGCAGTAGAGATTTAATTCATGAACATAGGTTTTGTTGGTAATGAATTGCTTGATTCATGTCTTTGAGTTTCTGTGTATAGCATTTGGAATTTGGACTTGATTTAGTATTGTTTTTTTAACAGAAATGTTTCTGGAAACTTTCATATATGTAGTATGGTTTTGAATTAAGTTTTTCTTTAGAGACCATGTGTTTACTTCGGTACATATTTTTAAACCTTGTTTCAGGTTTAGTAGGCATGGATCTGTATGGTCCTTCTTTACTCATCAAGTGGGTATAAATTAGGTGAACCTTCTTGTCTCTATATTATAAATCATCTTCTTATTTTGTGTAATGTAATTTGTGTGGCATTGTTATATTTGTGTGTGTGTGTTTTTTTTTTTTTTTTTTCTAATGGTAGGGACCAGGGATGTAATTGGTGAAAGGGAATCAAATGGAGGAAATCCTGATATTAAGAGGATGTAAGTTCTTTGCTTCTGTTTATGGTTCTATATAAATCTTGTGCTCTGAAAAACATTAGGGAACTTGAAACATTTTTGTGTTGGGACAGAGATGTCATTTTTTGTTTGTGTTTGCTTTACTTTGCTGCAGTGATTATTACTTTGTTATATGATGGCTATTGTTAAGTTTTAGAAAATAGTTCAAGATTTATTTAAAAGAACATAGACTTTCTCACCTAGCATTGTTACATTCAGTGACATAATTGCAGGGAGCTTGGCCAGTGATGGAATCAGCCTCGAAAAGCATGGCATTTCATGCACTCTCAATCTGGGTATGTTAGTATAACAATTGTTTATAAAAGATTTTACACTCATTCATTGTGCAAAAGATTTTATGCTCAACATTTGTGTAGAAGGTTTTGGGAAAAATTTATGTAACTTGTTATTCAAAGTTTTTATTTGATAACTAAAGTCCTATATGAATGATTTATTAGAGGTTTAAAGTAATGATATTTGCAAGAGTATGTGAGCAGTGGTATATACGTATTGGTTTTGGGAAAGCTGGAATAAGAGTATTACCTTGTGAAGTTCATTTCCCTTTTTATTTATGCTCTTTTGCAGGTTACAATTTTGGCTGGTGTTCTCCTTCACTGCTCTATTTCATCCAAAGGTATTGTTGGTTGCTCTTATTTTGTTTCTGAATTTATGGTGGAGTAAGTTTGTACACTTACTATGAGACTATACATGAAACTCCATGCTAGAGGCTCATAGGAAAACCTCCATAGAGTATCTTGTATCTGCAGGATACACAACCTAGTCATCACTGATTATGAGGTACTATTGAAGTCGTCATATTCATTGGAACATGAATTTCTAAGTCTAAAGTAGCCCAATTTCCCTTGTTTACCTTGTGATCGATATTACAGATATAAGTAAAGCCTGTATTTGATATTTTAGTGTTGTAATGTTGATTGATATGGTCAGCAGATCAGAAGCTGAATTGCATATGGATAGCAATGACTACTTATCCATGTATCATTATATATATATATATATATATATATATGTTGAAGGATGTCGACATAATGTATGCCTCTACAAACTAGGGTTTAGAATTGTAATAGGAATGTGTTCTAGGTATCCAATTGTAATCGGATTCTATTACCTTTTGGGTACCTTGTAACTCCCTATTTAAAGGGCTCCTATTATCAATAATAAACACAATTCCATTCTCCTACAACACGTTATCAGCACGAGCCCTAACCATAGCTGGAAAAAAAAAAAAAAAAAAAAAAAACCTAAACACCAAAATTGCCACAAGCCCAAGCTCCCCTGCTGCTGTCTACCTTATGATGTTGCCTCCGCATGCATCAGCCTACAACCAGTCCTGCAGCCTCACCGCAACGCCAAGTCCCTGCTGCTGCCGGCGACCTGCCGCAAGCCTCACCGCAGCCCCCCTGCCGCACCTTCCATCCTCCAGCCGCAAGCTCCCCTACAGCTTCCTGCTGCACGACCTGCAGTCCCTGCCTGCTGCCCAACAACTCCCCCCTGCGCTCCTGCCATCCTGCTAGCGACCCTCCCCTGTGCTCCTGCCAGCTAACGCTGCCCCTGCAGTGCAGCTACTACCCAGCAGCCCTCTGCATAGCCCGCGTACCAGCTCGCCAACCTGCAGCCCGCGCACCAGCCCACCAACACTGCAGCCTACCGTCCTGCAGTCTTGCCCAGCGCAGATCCACACTGCAGCCTTACCCAACGACTACCTTCTACCAACAAAAGAAGAAAAAAAACCCAGAAAACAGAACGTAGAAGAAGGAGGGAGAAAGAGTGGGCCCAGAAGAAAGAAAAAAAGAAAAGAAGAAAGAAAAAAAAAAAAAAGGGGAGGGGGCAGGCTTGGGCCCGGAAAGAAAAAAATAAGAAGGGAAAGGGCAGCCCACCAACTGCCAATTTCCGACCAGATTCCGGCAAATTTAGCTACACGCCTGCATCAATATGCGCGTGTTCTCAAGCCCAAAATCATCACGTAAGTTTTTGTAATTAAAGTTGCTGCTTTCATGTATTTTAAATTCTTTTATTTTATGCAAATATTGGAATTATGTTGCAAAATGGTTTTGAGTGTTTAACAAAGCGGAATTGTGGGGATTCACGCTTAACGAAATAAGAGTGTTCATAATTAAACGAACTAAAGCGTTCGTATGAATTAATAGTGTTCATAATGCTTGGACTAAGAGTGTCCACAAGCATCAAATTGTGACCATATTAAAACATCATTGTTTGGTCTAATCCAAAAGAGATTCTTGGAAATTGATTTCTTGGTAGCATAGCTCAGAAATCTTATTGTTTTAGTTTTTGTGGAAGTTTAACTCCGAAACTAATATATCTTCTCTTCTTATTTTCAGGATGTCGAATGAACCTAGACTCGACTTTCCCATGCTTGACTCAACAGGCTCGGATTACCACAGTTGGGTAACCGATGTTGAGAACCATCTCACTTCAAAGGGAATATTACCATAATCCAGGCACCTAACCCCGATCTTGTGTTCGTGCGAACACCTACAAATAATGCTTAAGCAGTTATCTTGCAATATGGACAAGGCACTCAGATTGGAGTATATGTCGATCAGAATGCAAGAGAGCTATGGGTAGCGCTAGAAGAGCACTTTGGCAATGTCCAAGATTCCCTCCTCCCTGACTTGAAGGTTCAATGGAACAATCTGCGCTTTGCTGATTTCAAGTCTGTTGCTGAATATAATTCAGAAGCTCTTCACATACAGTCCATGTTGAGGTTTTGTGGACAACCTGTCACGGAGCAAGAGCTAATTGAGAAAACTCTCTCCACCTTCCCCGTTTCAGCCATTGCGGTATCAAAGCAATACCGTACTGAAGTCAATGCTGGACGGATCAAGAGGTTTCATCAGCTTATCAATGTTATATATGTAGCTAAGAAACATGATAACATACTCGTGAGAAATTATAATTCAAGGCCTATTGGAACTAAGAGCGTTCATGAGGCGAATTATAATGCACCCAAAGGAGGGCGCAAGGAGCGTACCCTAAGAATGAGGGACGTATGAGCCCATATAACCGCCCTAACCAGGAAGGAAACCGCAAGTTTGGTGTCGATTCACGTGGTGGTAATGCCACACGTGGGAGAGGGGGTTGTGGTATCCCTAGCCGTAATGGTGGTGCCATGGGTCGTGGTGGTGGCACCAACCTTCCTAGGGAACACCCGCAAAGTGTACAACGTGCACCTCAATTAAAGGGAGGCAACCACAATGATGTGTGTCATCGATTTGGATCAATTGAGCATTGGTTCTAGAAATGTAAGGCAAGCGAGCAACTAGCTGCAAGATACACGGCATACAGAGACCTGAGGGAGCAAGAAGTTACCTTACAGAAGAAGAAGAAGATGGTGGAGATGTCAATCTCACCATAGAGGACTTCAAAGCTGAAGATGAAGTGCACAAGGATGCAGTAGACTTTGATTAGATTAGTCCTTTTATTTTTCTAAGAACTTTTGTAATGGCAATATACCTTAGTCAATAAATGACAATTGTATTAACTCTTTCTTATGTGGTGGACCCAATAAAATGTGATGTCTAGGAAAGTCATTGAGGTTATTGGTACTTAAGAGAGCCTCGCTCCACCAACATCTCTCTCTACTTTCCTAGTCATATTTGATTGGAGTTACCAAACAGATAGAGTGACTATAATGTGTCTTAGTTTGATTTTATTTTGGATTAGATTTTGGAAACTTTGATGTAATCATTGGCTATTAATAAAGTGTCAATTCTTTTACTTAATGTCTTGGACATACCTTAATTCGAACTTTATTATATAAGAGCTAATGGTTTTCATGTGGAACACACATTATGAGAATGGACAGAGTTCCTTTGCATCACCTCTAATGACTACGAACATAAACGAGTATTAGAGAAACTTATGTGTCGCTCTAGTGGGTTGTATGCAATCACTATTCGAGTTATTGAATCCAACCATGTCATGAGAGACGACTTATGGGATTCTGACACATATAGGCTTTGGCATGATGATCCATGTATTAAAGACTTTACACCGACATCCATTTTCAGAACGAAGAGAAGTAAGAACCAAGAATTGGTTCGAGGAGCTGCACATGCGCCTCATGGCGCCATGATTGTGCAAAGACCAGCCACACATGGTAGGCGCCGCCTACCCTCTGCGGAAAATACATGGCATTGACGCCATAAACCCTTATTCAACTCCTCTCCCTACTTCTCAAGTCCATTGTGACATTGTGGCTTAACCAAAACCTTCATTGGTTGATTATAAGGCCCATGTTTCGTTCTGTAAAGCCTGTTATTTAGGATTGAGACCATCCTATGCAAAGAGATTGAGGAAATAATTCCATTCTCACAAAGAATCTAAGGGAATTCTGTGGATTTGATCAACCAACTTGCGGACCGTATAGATGTTTTATGGTGTTGGTTGATACGCAAACACGCTGGTCACGTGTTGTGCCATTTCCCACTCATAATGCTGCTTATACTACACTCCTAGCACAAACATGTGGCTACGGGCTCACTACCCAGATCATCCATTCAGTCAATTTGACTTGATAATGCTAAAGAGTTTACATCAAAAATTTTCGATGGCTCTTGCATATCATTGGGTATTGATATCAAGTATCATATTCCCATGTACACACCCAATTGGTCTGGCGAAAAAGCCACCATTAAAAGACTACGATGATAGCCCGGACTTTGGTAATGCGCACCAATATTTCCGCTTGGGTTATGCAATATCGCATACAGCTATGCTCATTCGTCTATGACTCATAGCACCCACTCAACTTTTATTTGCGTTACAGCTAGTGACTGGGTTCGAGTATAAATATCTCGTACTTATGCATATTTGAGTACGCGGTTTATGTGCCAATTGCGCCGCCAAAACGCATCAACATGAGTCATTGCAATGAATGCATATATATATATATATATATATATTTGTGTTGGCCATAGGCCTCCAACTATAAGTCCGCTGCATAAAACCCTTGACAGGCGATCTCTATTTTGCTGGATTTGCGAATTGTCACTTTGATGAGACAGTCTTCCTGTCGTTAGGGGGAGATTAGAACGTCAATGTTCAACAGGAATGATAGGAATTGTCGTGGTCTGTCCCCACTATGTCTCATCTTGATCCCCTAAAAGTGACGAGATCACATATAACTGCTGCAAACATGCCTGCAAGGATTGATGTCCCCACAAGAGAACATGGTGCAACCCAGAGAAGATGGGTACGGCAACATCACCATGGATGGTGGTATGGTGACGCCACAAAGGTGGCATAATGGCGTCATAGGCCATGGATTCCACTAGAGAGAGTAGGAGACCCATAGGTTAGATGGATTCTCACCCTAAGAAGAGAGCGAGTTTAGCACAACTTGATCCATTGATCATTGATACTCAAAATCCGTCTCATGAGAATATTTTGGATTGTGGTTATGTCCAAGAGACATCGTTGGGGAACGCCTCAATGTTAGAACCAATATATTCCTAAGAAAATAGAGATCTCTACGAACTACACTAGTGTACATGAGGACGTGGAATTGTTGAGACCAATGACATCGAACCCTACTCCGTTAAACAATGCTAATGTAGAGAAAATTGGCCTAAATGGAAAGATGCGATCTTGGTTGAATTGGATTCACTAACGAAGAAGAAGGATTTCGGGTCTCAGATGCCAACACCTCCTAACATAAAACTTGTTGACATTAATATGTCTTCGTTAGATAGCGTGATGAGAAAAAGAGTGATGATCTCGCCTTATGGTGCAAGGCTTCTCACAAAACTCCCTGGAATCGACTACGAGAAGACATATTCTCTGTTAATGGATGTCATTGCACTCCACTATCTTGTCAGTTTGGTAGTTTCCAAATAACTGAACATGCAGCTTACGAATGTGGTCACTACGTATCTCTATGGGGATCTAGATACGGAATATAATGAAGTTTCTTGTGGACTTCATTTACCCAAATCAAGTGACCACGGAGCGCGTTTGCAATGAGGGTGAAACGCTCACTAAAGTGACCATTTGATTGGGAAGGGATATGATGAACTATGACCCTGCGTTTTCATGACAAGTTCTGGATTTGCAATTGTCGCGGTTTATGTTAATAAACATAATTGGAACCTTTGAGAGCTAAGGGAAACCGCTGAACATCTGAAATCCGAGTTTGAGATGAAGGACCTTGGGAGAACACAATTTTGTCTAGATTTAGAACTTATAACAGTGTCAATAAATGCTTTGCATTTTGATAAAGTCAAATTAAAGATGCACTCCCATGGTCGTCCGTAGTCTTGGCCCTAAAAAGGATCCGTTTCGTCCCAGGGATGATGACGAAGACGTGTTAATAGTAGAAGTGTTTACTTATGTACAATAGGCGCATTATTGTACTTAGCACAATACAAGACCGGACACCTCAATTATTATGAACTTGTTGGCTAGATATAGTCACGCGGCAACGCAACCCCATTAGATTGGTATAAAGACAATCTTTCGATATTTGAGAGGTACGATTGATATGGGTTTGTTCTATCCCTACAGAGAGAAAAGAAATGACGGAAGTGTGGGATCGGACCCCACAAGGCAAAATGCCACCTTCCGTGCTCCTCCTCCCATCTATCAAAATGACAACAATCACTTCTAAATATATGAAGTGAACCAAATCCAATCTGAGGATAATGTAGCGGACTTATTTACTAAGTCGTTACCTAAATCCACTTTCGAGAAACATGTGAGAAGCATCAGATTAAGAAAGTTATCCGAGCTCCCATGATTGTAGCAATCAGGGGGAGATATTGACATTAGGGGGAGGCATGATGTCTACATGTTCGATCTCGAAGAGTGAAGGACGTGCTGTGCTCTTTTTGTCCTTCGACCAGGGTTCTTTTTGTCCCACAGGGTTTTTGTTACCTGACAAGGTTTTTAACGAGGCAACAATCAAAGCGTCATCGATCACCAAGTTTGAGCGGCACAAGGGGGAGTGTTGAAGGATGTTGACATAATGTGTGCCTCTACAAATTAGGGTTTAGAATTGTAATAGGAATGTGTTTTAGGTATTCAATTGTAATCGGATTCTATTACCTTTTGGGTACCTTGTAACTCTCTATTTAAAGGGTTCATATTATCAATAATAAACACAATTCCATTCTCCTACAACAATATATATATATACACACACACAGGCCTCCATTTATATCGATGAATTTATATCTATTTGAAGTGATCAATTGTAGTTTTTAAGTTATTGTGTTTGATGAAAACAGTTTGTGCTTTTGCAGAACCAACTACTTCCTTTTGATTGTTATGATTCTAGCTTGGTGAGCAAAGCATATATGGATAGCAATGACTACTTATCCATGTATTATATATATATATATATACACACACATACAGGCCTCCATTTATATCGATGAATTTATATCTGTTTTAAGTGATCAATTGTAGTTTTTGATTTGCTTTTAATTTATTGTGTTTGATGAAAACAGTTTGTGCTTTTGCAGTCACAGAACCAACTACTTCCTTTTGATTGTTATGATTCTAGCTTTGTGAGCAAAGCATTTTTAATCTCATGGCTGAATGACAGGTAAAGGTGGATTGTGTTGTGATGGGCTATTAGCTAGGTACTAGCAAGATGTTCTCGTCTTAGACAGTCATGATCTACCTGACGGTGCTGCTCATTCATTTGAGATTAAAGGATTTCAATTTGACTCCGGCCCATCTTTGTTCTCTGGTTTTTAATTAAAAGGCCCTCAGGCCAATCCTCTTGGACAAGTAACTTGTTCTTTCATTTTTCTTTTCTTACTTTTAAGTCATGATTTTATGGACCTACTTTTAGTGTTACTCAAGTATTACTCGAGATTATATTTCAGTTTCTTGCCATCAATACCATTGATCAAGCTTGCAGCATGACCAAAATGGATAAAAACAGTATAAAGTGCTATGTCAAACTCAAAATCATTGTGGAATAAGTTTGACATGTTTACAGTTCATCGATCTGATATATAATCAATGCCCTTGACATTTCCCCTTTGATTACCATGGTGGTATTTTGGTAACACAGAATTACTAGGTTGTTTCTTATCTACTTAAGACCGCCTATAATAATAAGTAATTTAATTATTGCTTCTTCGAATATGAACTCTTTTGGATATACAAGACTATTGGCTTTAGCTCTTTGGTGTTCAAAAGTGGCGAATGAGTTAATTGCTTATCCTGACCTTAGAGTGTGGTAATTTAGATAAATACTCATGGGTTCTCCAAATAGATGAGTCCAATAACATTGCAATCATTTCAAAGTTCTGGATGCATTGGGTGAGACAATTCCTTGTGCCAGATATGATTCATGGATGGTCTACCTACCTGGAAGTGAATTAGTGTCGCGCATTGGTCCCAGACCTTTTCAAGGTGGAATCTAGTTGTGAGTTTATACATGTTTCATATGTTAAGCAATGGTTTGTCTATATTAAATATTTCTCAGTTGTTAATCAGGTCATTGTTAGAATTTCTGTCTCTTTGTTGTCTATGTAGCTTGCTAGAATTATATGGTACACCCCTAATCTAGCTGCTGCTATATCAGAAGGATTGGCCCTACTTTTTCTTCATTTCGTGATCAGCTTGAAGAATCAGAATTGTTACATTATTGGCTAAAGTAAAAGCTTCTGCTACTTAGTTGCTTAGGATTAGTATAATTATGGATGTACTGCAATGACAGATTGAATATTGGTATTTTTGTACTTGGATTCCAGATTTGATGAATATATGGCATTGTGTAGTTTTCAGATTACATGCTAAATCAAAACAAAAATATGTTGTTGAAGAGACTTAAGAACAACAGAATTCAGGAAAAATCTATTATTATTTTCCTACTCAAACAACAGAAAATTGTAGTCTTAAAATGAAAACAAAGACAGAGATATATAAACTTTTGTTGACTCAAAACAAAAACAACAACACAAAATTGTAGGCTTAGAAATATATTATCAACAGCGATAACCAAAAATCTATAGTTATGAATATATTCAAACGACATTTAACTGTCGCTTAAATGAATATACAACAACAAATAAATGTCTTATGTTAGTAGGTACAACAACATATAACTGTCTTGTGTTGGCAATTTTACCAACAGATAACTATTATTATAATACACAACAAATAACAACAAACTGTTATTGTAATGCTTTACAAACAACAAATAACTGTCGTTTGTATACATCGAAAACAAGTTCTTGGTTTAATCAGACAACAGACGACTTGAAAACCTTCTGTCATCTGAAAAATCAGAAGACAGAGGAAATCTGTTGTCTGATACTCCCAAGAGACGGCACCGTACTAGACAACAAAATTTTTTTTAATCAGACGACAGATCTCCTTTGTCGTCTGATAGCTTTTTTGGCATAGTGATATAGAGTCCCTTCTGCTCCTTGCACTACACCAAAAATCTTATCAGACAACGGCAGAAAACCGATGTGGGATTTGGAGTCCCACCGTTGTAGAGTGAGCCGTTGTCTGATGAAAAATCAGACAACGGTGGAACACAGTTGTGTGATAAACACACAGACAACAGGTATGTGTTATAACTGTTGTGTGATAGCTCGGCAGATGGCTCGGCAGATGCCAAGCGCAACTGCACAGCAGTTGAGGCGCTATCTTCAGACAACAGTGCCAGTTTTAAGCTGTTGTATGTAAGCGTGTCAGACAACATTTTTTTATTTTGTCTGTTGTCTGATTGATCTTCAAACTTCAGTTCTTGGACTATATCTGTTGTGTGATTAACTTTAGGACAACAGAGTTCAATTGGTTCTGTTGTGCGATTAACTTTTACGACAACAGAGTTTAATTAATTCTGTTGTATCGTTACTCCTCACACAACAGTTTGTAGAGTATTAGTGTGGTATGATTGTTACTTGATCATTGTGTGATCAGAATTGGACAAAATTAATACTCCATTATTACCTAAATAATGGTACTGATCAATATTGGATAGAAATTTGAATCCAATTCATCTATTGAAGTATTCCAATTCATACATTAGAGAATCAAATGTACAATAAAGAACTTATTTCTCAATCATCTATACATTAAAATGCAAAAAATCATTCTAATAGCTCCTATATATATGTATTGACGACAAACTTAGCCCACTCATTCCACATCTGAAAATACCAAATCATATGTGGTGCTCTTAACTTCTCTCTCGAGCAAAGACACTTCATCATCTTTCCGAAGCTCCCCAAGCTTCTACCCCTGCTCCCCTTCTCACTTCTACCAGCAATACCATATGAAGTACAAAACCTATAATTCAGACAAAGCAACAATATTCAGTTATGCAACTCTAAACTAAAATGTTACATTCTATGTTCTTTCAAAGTGATTAGTTAATAGCACAGCTAATACTATGCACAACATTGGATATCTCCAGAAAAATCTAGCAAGTATAAAAATAGCTTCTCTGACAAGATCCTGCTCCCACATAAGACGTTTTCAGTGGTTCACAGCGAAATACCCAAAGAGAATAGAAATATGGAAATGGTAGTCACAAAACAACATCAAAATTACAATACAACCATAATTACCTCTTCTTCAGCAGTCTCTAGACCCCCTGAACCCAGAAGGGGTTTCTGTAGCCAGCATTGTACAGCACCTCACAAGCAGCTATAGATCTACCAATAAAATGTGACAGTAATGAAATTGGTGAGCAATATACAGCGTAGATTACTTTGTGGGCAAGAATATAAATGAGAAAATCCAGTGCTCAACTTTCTACCAATTTAGATAATTACTTTGTAGGCAAGAATATAAATGAGAAAATGACCACATGATCTTCATTATGTTTGAATAACATAACTGTTTGCTAAAAGCCTTTCTCAGTGTATTGCTTAGTTCTATTTGGACTTCCTAGAAAGTTTTTGAGTCATAATTAAATAGGAATAACAATGTAATAACCATATATACTATGTATGCAATCAAATCACTGGATAGCATTAATTGTATGAAAAATAAAATACAGTTATGTCAAAGCAGAAATTCCAAATGCCTCATAATACAATAGTTATATTTAATTGGCTGCCACAATCTTACTTGGTAGATCATTTTCATAACCAGACAAATGATACTACAAAAAGGTGAATAGATAGGGCACCTCAATCCCTTCTGGCATGCAACGATAAGATTGGTATGCTTTGGAAATTTATGATCAACCTTTGACAACTGGCTGTTGAGGAAAACCAATGAATATGCAAATACAATAATTCATCACATGAAGAAAGCCAGTTACAAAAATAAGATCATTTTTATTATTTAACCAAACCGCACCACTTACAAAATGAATTCCTAACAGCCTAAATAAAGTGAGCCTATTTCCTTTCCCCATACACCTAGATATCTGAAAAGGATACTTGTGAGCCTAGAAACTGATTAAGGCACAAACTTGGATTAACCAAACGTCAATGCCTCTTAAAAACTCGAGAAATACCAGATTGAAGACGAAACAGATGCATGTAATTTCTAGATTTTCCAAAAGCTAGAGCCATACAGGGTTTACAATCTTTAGACAAACAAGTAAAGTAGAAGAATTAAGCAAGGTTCAGTTAAACAATTCCTTACTTCAATCATCAGGAAATAATAGGGTAAAATTTAGCGATGGAAAAAGTAACACAACTGAACCGACTCCAAACTAAATTTCACAAATGAAAAACTTAAGCAACTGACAGGTAAAACTCGCAGCCATAAGGCCGTGATTAAATCAAAGTATAAACAACAAGAAACATAGCAGAGTTCTACAAGGACTTTCTTTCTTTACTTTTCAATATGATAAAAACAAAGAAAGATGCTTTAAAACTACAAGGCCAAATCAAATGCTGATGAATTTATAAAATAAGTGCACAAGAACTCATCGCCAACTCAGTTGGCTTAGGAAGCCTTTAACAGGTTGCAGTACCATGTTGGTATCCTGTAAAAAGGCTGGTAAAACTTGTAGAGGCTTCACCCATGTAAGCATGCCAGAAATAATAAGAATTGATCGCACTGATAATTATGTGCAAGTTATTCTATCACTTGATTTTTGCTGAAAACATATGCCAACAAATTGCCCCTTAAAATAAACAATAGAGATGGAGAAAAGAACACTTCCATTTAACAAGATAACCGAACAACCATGCACATGTGAAGCAACAATTAAAAGTTCTATCCATTGCAATGTTCTATTTCTATTTCATACCCTTCTGAATCTATGTAATCAATGAACTTAACTCGTGCAGTACTAACAACATCAAGATGAAAAGCAAGAAAGCCATGGCACAGATTGAACTCATTGAAGTGACTCCAAAACTGACATACTTGTTATACGCCAATGTAGGCACACCACTCCACCAACCCCCTACACAAAAGCTAAAAAAAGAATTTAACATTGTGGAGTAAAACAACCAAAAATAAGAAGCAATGATAAGTTTCAAGTCAGAAGCCATTTGATTAACCAAGGGAATACTACCTTCACCCATAACATATTGTAAAGATATTATTTCAACTATTCATTAGGGAGCCACAAAAATTGTCCCGAAATCAAAAGCATAAAGCATAGCAGTAATGTAAAACTAGATCATAGTTAAGAGAGACAAGATAGCACAATACCCATAGTGAATCCCATAATCTTTTTATAAAGAGTTCCAACATCGAATTTGTCACCAACATCAAATATTGGAATCCAGGTTGAGCCTTTGACCCATGCCTACAACACACTTGAGAAAATTTAAGCATAGTCACAAAAACAAATATAGAAAGGAAACAATATTAAGCTGTGTCTACCTTTTTGTGTTCTATAGAGGGACAAATTAACATCAAGAAGGGTTTTGTTAGATAGTTGAATTGCATACCCAGCTTCCGTTGGTGTTAAAGGTTTAATCTTTCTGTCCCTAATCTATATCAAACAGTTAAAACTCCAAATATTCACATTAATATATCTAAATTCAACATAAATCATTACAATCTGTAAAGTAAAAGAGGAAGTCTCTCTCTTTCACTCTCAGTTTCATAGCATACCAGAGCATCCCATCTTTTTTTGGTAGCAGCCATATCTCTCATTTGCTTCAACTCGAAATCTTCATTGTCAGCTTGCATTCTTGTAGCACTCCTACTCTGAATTGGAAACGACCCAAGTTAGAAAATAGACAAGAAAACTTAAATAAGAAGAGAAACCCAGTAACCAGAACATGACAAAGGTTGAGAATTTACTTATAAAATGGTGGTTCTGTAAGAGGGTCATTTCGGTATTGAAGAAGAGCTTGAACAATGGTTTGTTTCATATGGTAATTTGGTGGGTTTTCGTTTCTGAAAACTAGAGCACGAAATGGTGTGAGTATTCAGAGACGGAAATCCCAGAGCTTCTATTGGAGTCAGAAAGTGAGAGTGAGAGTGAGCAAATTACAGAGTCTTGGGATTTGGTTATCTTCTTCTTCGTTGTGTGTCGTTTGTTGCAAGTCATAAATCGTTTGCTCTTTTGAAGCACGAATCAAAACAACCTTCATATAAAGATCACATCTTTATAAGCAGAGCTGCAGAGCATTAGCAGATATGAAGAAGTGAAGAACGAAGAACTGAAGAGGGACTTACAGAGTGAAATACCCATTACCCATTATAGAGTGAAGTACCCATTACGGTCATTACCCAACTACCCACTAATCAAAGATTCAAAATACCAATTCAAACTTCCAATTCAAGGGAATAGAGGGACTTACAGAGTTAGAGATTCAAGGCGGTGAGCATTACAAAGCGAGTCTGAAGCCGCCGAGATAAAGCACTGGAGCTGCGGTGGCTTGGGGAGAGCTGCGGTGGTTCGGGGGAGCTGCGATGAAGGCGTGGACGAGTGATGCAGAGGCGCGGTGGCTTGGTAGGGAGAGACCGGAGAGCGAATAAGAGTTTTGGGGATCGAATGGAAAAGAGGATGAAAAGCCGTAAAAACCCCAAATCGAGTAGTTGTGAAACCCCCAAATCCCCAAATTTACGTTGTAAACCTAGAGATCGAAGAACCCTAATCTTCAGCGGATTGAAGAACCTCCTCCTTCTTCCCAGTTCCTAATACGCAGAACCCTATTTCTTCACAAATGGAATTGAGCGATGGCTGAATCGAGAATCGAGATAATAGAACCCTAATCTCAGCGGTGATGTGTGTAGGCGAAGATCATGATGTAGATGGAGGAAGGGATTGCGGAGACAATAGGGAGAGGAGCAATCTAGGAAAAGGGACAGTAAAATGCGAGAGGAGATGATGTTTTGAGGAGAGAGGCTCGAAGAAAAGGTCCTTTGTTATTTTGTGCAAGTGGGAGATAATAGCTATCAAGGCGCGGGGGTTTGGTTTTTTTTTTTTTAAATTTTGTATTCATGAATCAGACAACACATATATGAAGTTATGTTGTCTGATTATACACAGTTTAAATTTGAGCTGAGGGAGCAAGGAGGGATAGTTCCCGCCTATGTGCAATCACAGTACCAGTTTTGGCGCTAGGGATAGGTATCTCTCATTCAGACAACACAAATAAGAAATTACGTTGTAGGAGTACATATATGTAACCTACATTTCAATCAAAGTTTGTTCATTTTGGGGGAATGAATGACATTTTGGATGCATTGAAATTTTCCCAGTATATATCTTCATTACTTGGACAACACAAAGTAAAAAACTGTTGTATGATGTTTTGCAAGCTACACTCATACAACAGATATAACTATTCTGTTGTCCTTTGGAATACCAATTTGGAGCCAAATTTGAGTTAGGCTAAGAGGGAAATCTGCCTCTGTTTTTTTTTTCATTCACACAACAGATTATTCTTGTATCCGTTGTGCAATAACATTCTAAACAAAAACTTCAGAATTTTAACCACCTTATACAACGTAAGTTTACTAAACGTGTTGTGTGATTCACTTTTCTTCATCACACAACACTTTTTTTTTTTTCGTTGTGCAAAAAGTGTTGTGTGTTAACGTTTTTGGTGTAGTGTTGGTTGGGTTTATATATATACAGATGGGGCTCGGAACAAGAGAACATACAAATTAATAAAGCTCGTTATGGTGGAGTGTGCCATGATCATCGTGGTCAAGTTCTTGACTCTTTTTCTCTAGTCCAGAGATCCTTAATTAGTTTTGCAGAGGAAGTTATGGTGGTGATTAAAGGCCATTGAATTGGCTTGGGTTAGAAACTGGAAACACATTTGGTTGGAAGTTGACTCTTCAATAGTCTTTGATTTTCTTTGCTCTCTTATGTTGGTGCCTTTGCAACTTCGTGTAGAGTAGAAATCCGGAAATACCATGCATCTCATATCTCAATCTCAATTCCATTATTCTCACAATTATCGGGAAGGTAATTGTGCGGCTGATGCACTCGCAAACCATGGCTCTGTTGGTTTGTGGCTTAAATTAATAAGCCCATCAATTATCTTTTGGACTAATCCCACATGATTAACCTAATTCTATTAGCTAGGTTTTGGAGTATGCCTCATGCACATATAAATATATGCTTTCTGTCACCAATTAAGGTGTGAGAGAGAAAAGAAAAAGCCGCAACCAGTTTTGGGGTTCTATAGAAAATTACCTTTTGCCTTGTTGATTTTGTTCTTGTGAGTGACAATATATTTGAGGTAGTTGTTCTTCTATTTGGTCTTTCTTTTTCCGTGAGTGTATTCGGGTGTAATCGGGTTTTGGGTTTGAGTGCTAAACACCTTGTAATCTCCTTTTGATATTAGTGGAATCTCCTCACCGTTTCCGCCCGTGGATGTAACCCTTTGATTTTGGGGTGAACCACGTAAATCTTTGGTCTTCTGAATTTTTCCTATTAATTTATCTTTTCATATTTCTGATACTTCATTCCTATTTGACGCTTCCGCACAACAAGTGGTATCAGAGCTCAGGCTACGCTTGGGCTATTTGATTCAATCATGAAGTCTGCTTCTTCGATGAAATATGAGATTGATAAATTTAACGGGAGGAATAATTTCAACCTTTGGCGTTTGAAGATGCGAGCCCTATTAGTTCAACAAGGGTTATTAAAGGCGCTGAAAGGTGTGAATGCTTTGCCAACTACTTTGTCAGAAGAAGAAAAAGGAGACATGTTAGAACGAGCACATAGTGCAATTTTGTTATGTCTATCTGATGAGGTTCTGCGTGAAGTTGCTGATGAGACAACTACACCTGGATTGTGGCTAAAGCTGGAGAAATTATATATGACCAAATCCTTGACCAGTCGACTATATTTGAAGCAACGACTATACACTCTTCGTATGTCTGAAGGTACACCTGTTCAAAGCCATATTGATGAATTTAATAAGCTTATATCTGATTTGAGAAATATGGATGTGAAAATTGATGATGAAGATCAGGCTTTGATTTTGCTATGCTCTTTGCCTCTTTCTTTTGATAATTTTGTTGACACCATGCTGTATGGAAGAGAGGCTATCTCTTTAGAAGATGTCAAAGCAGCTTTGAGTTCTAGAGAACTGAAGAAGAAAGTGTCAGAGAATTTGAATGATAATCAAGATCATGGTTTGGTAGTTCGAGGTAGAGAAGAAAGCAGTAATAGAGGAAGTTCGAGATCTAAGTCTCGAATTAGAAAAGGTACATGCCACTATTGTCACAAAGAAGGTCATTGGAAACCTGAATGCCCTAAACTCAAAGATAGAGGTAAGTCTTCTGAAAAATCTTCTGGTGATGATGCGAATTATGTGGATGATGAGTCTACTACTTTTGATTTTGCCTTATTTGCTGGTGATTCTTCTATTAATGCTTGGTTGCTTGATTCGGGTTGCTCGCACCATATGTGCTTCAATCGAGATTGGTTTGACAATTATCAGCCTGTTAATGGAAGGTCTGTCTTTATGGGGGATAATACTCTTAATAAAGTTATGGGGATTGGAACAGTTCGAATTAAGATGCATGATGGAATTATCAGGACTTTGACAAAGGTTAGGCATGTCCCAGATTTGAAGAACAATTTGATATCTTTGGGTACTCTTGACTCACAAGGCTATAAGTATTCGTCTCAAGGTGGAGTTTTAAGAGTTAGTAAGGGTGCTCTTGTTGTGATTCAGGGAAAGTTGATTTGCCATAACCTCTACGTACTTCAGGGTAGTACAATTATTGGTGCTTCATCAGTTGCCTCTTCATCAAGTCCATATTCAGACTTTGGTACAGGTGTATTTGTTGAGGGCAAATTTGATCAATTCTGTGAGGATCAAATAGTGAGACACCGCACTATTTTGAAGACACCACGTATAAAAATTGCAGAACATATTTGTGGATCCCTCATAGAGAAAGCGCTTTGCATGCTTTCTAACTTGGATAAGTCTAAGGACTTTGGGGCTGAATCTGTTAGTTCCTGCTACTTGATTAATTGGTCTCCATCGTCCGCATTTTGTATGAAGTCTCCAATTAAGGTATGGTTCGGTACTCATGCTGATTATTCTGATATTAGTTGTCATGTTGGTGCTCATGTGAGTGATGGTAAACTTGAGTGGAGGGCAAAATTTAAATTCCATGGATTTGCATATGGGGTGAATAATTATGACTTGTGGTGTGTTCAATCTAAGTCACCCAAATTTGTAATCGGCCAAGTTATGAACTTTGAAGAGTATGTCATGCTATTTGGAGGAGAGTCTATTGATGCAAGTTCGGGCCACGGTGTTAGTTAGCAGGTGGAGCTTGTTCAAGCTTCAGAGAAAGTGTTAGACTGCACTTTTATTCAGCCTAGTCAGGAGATGCTTGTTTTTGTTGGTGATATTGAAGAGAAGCAACTTCAGTTCTACAAGGTTGCTTTGTATGAAGAAATTCAATCTCTTCGTCAGAGTCACCTAATTTTGATCAAGCCAGTTCCTGTTTGCAAGTTCAAGCTTGGCTTGGGCTTGATTGCTATTCGCATTTAGTACCCCTTTGGGGTTTGATGGAGGAGACATACGGAGGAGATTTTAGTTAATTTAAGCCAAGATGGAGATTGTTGGTTTGTGGCTTAAATTAATAAGTCCATCAATTATCTTTTGGACTAAGCCCAAATGATTAACCTAATTCTATTAGCTAGGTTTTGGAGTATGCCTCATGCACATATAAATATATGTTGAAGGATATCGACATAATGTGTGCCTCTACAAACTAGGGTTAGAGTTGTAATAGGAAAGTACCCTAGGTATACTAATTGTATTCTGATTCTGTTACCTTTGTGTACTCTGTAAACTCCCTATATAAAGGGCTCCTATTATCAATAATAAACACAATTCTATTCTCCTACAACACGTTATCAGCACGAGTTCTAACCCTAGCTTCAGAAAAGAAAAAAAAACCCTATAGCTTTTGAAAAAAAAAAAACATTTTTGTCTCTGCCGCAGAACACCAGCCTCCCTTGCTCTGCACACCGGCCTCCCTTGCCTGCGCACCCGCACTGCACAGCAGCCCCCGCTGTTTCCTGCCACCCTGCCGCACCTCCCTGCTGCACAACTACCCGAGGCCAAGCACCTGCAGCAGCAGCAGCCTCCCTGCAGCCCTCCTGCCCCCAGCAGCCCAAGCCGCCAGAAGAAAGAAAGAGGGAGAAGAACCGGAAGAAAAAAAAAAAAAAAGAGAAGAACCGGAAGAAAGAAAGAAGAAAAAAAAGGAAGAAGAGAAGAACCAGAAGAAAGAAAGAAGGAGAAGACCAGAAGAAAAGGAAAAGAAAAAAGGGGAGAAGAATCTCCCACCCACGTGCCAGCAAAAGAAAGAAAGAAAAAAGAAAGGGGGCCCAGAAGAGAAGAAAAGGAAAAGGGTGGAAGAAGGTGGACGCAAAGTCAAAAACCAGAAGGAAGAAAAGAAGAAAAGAAAAGAAGAAAAGAAGAAAGAAAAAAAAGGGAAGGCAGGCCTGGGCCGAGAGAGAGAAAAAGAAAAAAAGAAAAAAAAAGAAGGGGAAGCAGGCCTGGGCTGCGAGAGAAAAAAAAAAGAAGAGAGAAGGACAGCCCACCAACTGCCAATTTCCGACCAGATTCCAGCAATCCTAATTTAGCTACACGCTTGCATCAACACGCGCGTGTCTTCAACCCAAGAACAATCACGTAAGTTTTTATTAAGGTTGCTGCTTTCATGTATTTTAAATTCTTTATTTTATGCAGAATATTAGAATATATGTTGCCAAATGATTTTGAGTATTTAACAAAGCGAAATTGTGGGGATTCACGCTTAACGAACTAAGAGTGTTCGTATGAACTAAGAGTGTTCATAATTAAACGAACTAAGAGTGTTCGTGTGAACTAAGAGCGTTCACAATGCTTGGACTAAGAGCGTCCGTAAGCATCAAATTGTGACCATATTAAAACATCATTGTTGGTTTAATCCAAAAGAGATTCTTGGAAATTGATTTCCTGGTAGCATAGCTCGGAAATCTTATTATTTTAGTTTTCGTGGAAGTTTAGCTCCGAAACTAATATATCTTCTCTTCTTATTTTCAGGATGTCGAATGAACCTAGACTCGACTTTCCCATGCTTGACTCAACAGGCTCGGATTACCACAGTTGGGTAACCGATGTTGAGAATCATCTCACTTCTAAGGGAATATTACCCATAATCCAGGCACCTAACCCGGATATTGAGTTCAACCGAACATCTACAAAGCATGCTCAAGCAGTTATCTTGATGCGACGCCATATGGACAAGGCACTCAGATTGGAGTATATGTCGATCAAGGATGCAAGAGAGCTATGGGTAGCGCTAGAAGAGCGCTTTGGCAATGTCCAAGATTCCCTCCTCCCTGACTTGAAGGTTCAATGGAATAATCTGCGCTTTGCTGACTTCAAGTCTGTTGCTGAATATAATTCAGAAGCTCTTCGCATACAGTCCATGTTGAGGTTTTGTGGACAACCTGTCACAGAGCAAGAGCTAATTGAGAAAACTCTCTCCACCTTCCCCGTTTCAGCCATTGTGGTATCAAAGCAATACCGTACTGAAGTCAATGCTGGACGGATCACGAGGTTCCATCAGCTTATTAATATTATATCTGTAGCTGAGAAACATGATAACATACTCGTGAGGAATTATAATTCAAGGCCCATTGGAACTAAGAGCGTTCATGAGGCGAATTATAATGCACCCAAAGGAGGGCGCAAGGAGCGGTACCCTAAGAATGGGGGACAAGAGGGACGTATGGGCCCATATAACCGCCCTAACCAGGAAGGAAACCGCAAGTTTGGTGCGGATACACGTGGTGGTAATGCCACACGTGGGAGAGGGGGTCGTGGTATCCCTAGCCGTAATGATGGCTCAATGGGTCGTGGTGGTGGCACCAACCCTCCTAGGGAACGCCCGCAACGTGCACAATGTGCACCTCAATTGAAGGGAGGCAACCGCAATGATGAGTGTCATCGATGTGGATCAATTGAGCATTGGTTCAAGCAATGCAAGGCAAGTGAGGAACTAGCTGCAAGCTACAGGGCATATAGAGACATGAGAGAGAAAGAAGTGTACCTTGCAGAAGAAGAAGAAGATGGTGGAGATGTCAATCTCACCATAGAGGACTTCAAAGTTGAAGATGAAGTGCACATGGATGCAACAGACTTTGATTAGATTAGTCCTTTTTATTTTTCCAAAAACTTTTGTAATGGCAATTTGCCTTAGTCAATAAATGACAATTGTATTAACTCTTTCTTATGTGGCAGACCCAATAAAATGTGATGTCTAGGAAAGTCATTGAGATTCTTGGTACTTAAGAGAGCCTCGCTCCACCAACATCTCTCTCTACTTTCCTGGTCATATTTGATTGGAGTTACCAAACGGATAGAGTGACTACAATGTGTCTTACTTTGATTTTATTTTGGATTAGACTTTGGAAACTTTGATGTAATCATTGGCTATTAATAAAGTGTCAATTCTTTTACTTAATGTCTTGGACATACCTTAATTCGAACTTTATAAGAGCCAATGGTTTTCATGTGGAAACACATTATGAGAATGGACAGAGTTCCTTTGCATCACCTCTAATGACTACGAACATAAACGAGTATTAGAGAAACTTATGTGTCGCTCTAGTGGGTTGTATGCAACCACTATTTGAGTTATTGAATCCAACTATGTCATGAGAGACGACTTATGGGATTTTGACACATATAGGCTTTGACATGATGACCTGTGTATTAAAGACTTTACACGAACATCCATTTTCAGAACGAAGAAAAGTAAGAACCAAGAATTGGTTCGAGGAGCTGTACATGCGCCTCATGGCGCCATGATTGTGCAAAGATAGGCCATACATGGCCAGTGCCGCCTACCCCTTGCGGCAAATACATGGCATTGACGCCATAAACTCCTCTATCTACTTCTCAAGTCTATTGTGACACTATGGCTTCACCAAAACCTTTATTGGTTGATTATAAAGCCCATGTTTCGTTTTGTCAAGCCTGTTATTTAGGATTGAGACCATCCTATACAAAGGAGATTGAGGAAATAATTCCATTCTCACAAAGAATCTAAGGGAATTCTATGGATTTGATCAACCAACTTGCGGACCATATAGATGTTTTATGGTGTTGGTTGATACGCAAACACTCTGGTCACGTGTTGTGCCATTATCCACTCGTAATGCTGCTTATACTGCACTCCTAGCACATAACATATGGCTACGGGCTCACTACCCAGATCATCCCACTAAGTCAATTTGACTTGATAATGCTAGAGAGTTTACATCGACAGTTTTCGATGACTATTGCATTTCATTGGGTATTGATATCAAGTATCATATTCCCATGTACACACCCAATTGGTCTCGCGGAAAAGCCACCATTAAACGACTACAATGGTAGCCCGGACATTGGTAATGCGCACCAATATTTCCGCTTGGGTTATGCAATAACGCATGCAGCTATGCTAATTCGTCTACGACTCATAGCAGCCACTCAACTTTTATTTGCGTTACAGCTAGTGACTGGGTTCGAGTTTAATATCTCGTATTTATGCATATTTGAGTGTGCAGTTCATGTGCCAATTGCGCCGCCACAGCGCATCAACATGAGTCATTGCAACGAATGCATATATATATTTGTTGGACATGAGTCTCCAACTATAAGTCCGCTATGTAAAACCCTTGACAGGCGATCTCTATTTCGCTGGATTTGCGAATTGTCACTTTGATGAGACAGCCTTCCCGTCGTTAGAGGGAGATTAGAACGTCAATGTTCAACAGGAACGACAGGAATTGTCGTGGTCTGTCCCCACTATGTCTCATCTTGATCCCCTAAAAGTGACGAGATCACATATACCTGCTGCAAACATGCCTGCAAGGATTAATGTCCCCACAAGAGGACATGGTGCCACCCAGAGAAGATGGGTACTGCACCACTACCATGGATGGTAGTATGGTGACGCCACAAAGGTGGCATAATGGCGTCATAGGCCATGGGTTCCGCTAGAGAGAGTAGGAGACCCATAGGTTCGATGGATTCTCGCCCTAAGAAGAGAGCGAGTTTGGCACAACTTGATCCATTGATCATTGATACTCATAATCCGTCTCATGAGAATATTTTGGATTGTGGTTATGTCCAAGAGACATCGTTGGGGGACGCCTCAATGTTAGAACCAATTCCTGAAAATATAGAGATCTCTATGAACTACACTAGTGTACATGAGGACGTGGAATTATTGAGACCAATGACATCGAACCTTACTCCGTTGAAGAATGCCAACGTAGAGAAACTTGGCCTAAATGGAAAGATGCGATCCAGGTTGAATTGGATTCACTAACGAAGAGGAAGGATTTCGGGCCTGAGATGCCAACACCTCCTAACATAAAACCTATTGACATTAACAGGTCTTCGTTAGATAGCGTGATGAGAAAAAGAGATGGCAATCTCACCTTATGGCGCAAGGTTTCTCACAACGCCCTGGAATCGACTACGAGAAGACATATTCTCTCGTAATGGATGTCATTGCACTCCACTACCTTGTCAGTTTGGTAGCTTCCAAATAACTGAACATGCAGCTTACGAATGTGGTCACTACGTATCTTTATGGGGATCTAGATACGGAATATAATGAAGGTTCTTGTGGACTTCATTTACCCAAGTCAAGTGGCTCTAGACCACGGAGCGCATTTGCAACGAGGTTGAAATGCTCACTAAAAATGACTACTTGATTGGGAAGGGATATGATGAACTATGCCCACGCGTTTCCATGACAAGTTCCGGATTTGCAATTGTCGCGGTTTATGTTGATAAACATAATTGGAACCCTTGAGAGTTAAGGGAAACCGCTGAACATCTGAAATCCGAGTTTGAGAGGAAGGACCTTGGGAGAACACGGTTCTGTCTAGATTCAGAACTTGTATACCGTGTCAATAGACATTTTTGATAAAGTCAAAGATGCACCATGGTCGTCCGTAGTCTTAGCCCTAAAAGGGATCCGTTTCGTCCCAGGGATGATGACGAAGACGTGTTAATAGCATAAGTGCTTACTTATGTACAATAGGCGCATTATTGTACGTAGCACAATACAAGACCGGACACCTCAATTATTATGAACTTGCTGGCTAGATATAGCCCCGCGCCAACGCAACTCCATTAGAATGGTATAAAGACAATCTTTCGATATTTGAGAGGTACGATTGATATGGGCTTGTTCTATTCCTACAGAAAAAGAGACGACGGAAGTGTGGGATCGGACCCCATAAGGCAAAATGCCACCTTCCGTGCTCCTCCTCCCTTCCATCAAAATGACAACGAGCACTTCTAAATACTGAAGTGAACCAAATCCGATAAGAGGATAATGTAGCGGACTTATTTACTAAGTCGTTACCAAAATCCACTTTCGAGAAACATGTGAAGAGCATCGGATTGAGAAAGTTATCCGAACTCCCATGATTGTAGCAATCAGGGGGAGATATTGACATCAGGGGGAGGCATGATGTCTACATGTTCGATCTCGAAGAGTGAAGGACGTGTTGTGCTCTTTTTGTCCTTCGACCAGGGTTATTTTTGTCCCACAGGGTTTTTGTTACCTGGCAAGGTTTTTAACGAGGCAACAATGAAAGCGTCATCACCAAGTTTGAGCGGCACAAGGGGGAGTGTTGAAGGATATCGACATAATGTGTGCCTCTACAAACTAGGGTTAGAGTTGTAATAGGAAAGTACCCTAGGTATACTAATTGTATTCTGATTCTGTTACCTTTTGTGTACTCTGTAAACTCCCTATATAAAGGGCTCCTATTATCAATAATAAACACAATTCTATTCTCCTACAACAATATATGTTTTCTGTCACCAATTAAGGTGTGAGAGAGAAAAGAAAAAGCCGCAACTTTTTCAATTTTGGGGTTCTATAGAAAATTACATTTTGCCTTGTTACTTTTGTTCTTGTGAGTGACAATATATTTGGGGTAGTTGTTATTCTATTTGGTCTTTCTCTCAAGTTGAGTGTATTCGGGTGTAATCGGGTTTTGGGTTTGAGTGCTAAACACCTTGTAATCTCCTTTTGATATTAGTGAAATCTCCTCACCGTTTTCGCCCGTGGATGTAACCCTTTATTTTGGGGTGAACCACGTAAATCTTTGGTCTTCTGAATTTTTCCTATTAATTTAACTTTCATATTTCTGATACTTCATACCTATTTGACGCTTCAGCACAACAGGCTCGTCTAGTCGTCTCCTTCTGGTATGACATGGTAGGCTGCTAATCCTTTCATCGTAGATTCTTGTAGAAAAGACCAACAAGATTTGCCTTGTTTTCGGGTTAGTTAGATGTTCAATTGTACGTTTTCCTTTCTTGCCTGAGTTTTTATTTATGGGTTGAACATTTGCTCCCCACTTGTTGTTTATTTCAATAAAGAGAGAGTTCAAGCATGGATTGCCAAAAAAAAAAAAAGATATACAAGTGCCAGTTATTACTAAAGCAAGAAATACTAAATTTATCAATTAGAAACGTTTAGAGTTCAGAACATGCAGCTACCCTCTTACACTGAACTCATCTCAAACTAAAACCACCAGATACTTGAATGTAAAATTACGAGATGGAAAAATTAAAAAATAAAAATAAAATAACGAGATTACAGTAGACCAGTTGTACTAATTATTCCACCGTGCAATAAGTTCAGGATATAAGATCGAAACCCTGCTGAAGTAGATCACCGGCCAAGACCTCGTTGGCAGCTTGAGAGGGATGGAATCCATCCCAAAACACATAACCAGTCACATTGCTACATGTTCCTATAGACCCCGAGTTGCAAAGCACAGAGGTTTCTAATGTTCCTGTTCCACAGCAAGCTCGTCTCGACTCCATGAAACCTAACAATCGAATAAATACATCACAGAAGAAACCATCAGTCTCCTTAATTAGATTTAATTGCATTAATTCTTGATTACTTAGCTAGTGATCACAATATGCATGTAATCTAGCTACCCCAATACATTTACCCATCACAGAGATGGAAGGGTAGGTAAAAGAACTTTTTTTGTGGAATAGGTAAAAGAATAGGGAAGGGTCGGTAAAAGAACTTTTTCTACCCCCAATAAATTTGTAAAATGTCATTTTTCTACACTTGTATTGGTGAATAGATAAAATAACTTTTTTTTTTTTTTGGTACTAATGCATATGTCTTTTTGTTTCATTAATTGACGAAATATTGAATAACCATTTAGGTCGATGGGTACTTTACCATTATCACTAGGCTTTGTGACCATATCCAGCAGCGGCTGGAAGATATCGAAGACCACAAGCTTGAGGCCCGGAAGTTTGGTCTGCAAACTTTGAGATGTGCTCTTTAGCTTCTTGTTGAATGACATGGCATCTCCGTTTAGTCTTGTGACGCATTGGTTATTTCCATTGCCAAATAGGGTGATTGCTGCTGGCAAACACCCTGTTGGCGGTAAGCTTGTGACTCCAATCCTTCTTGCTCCCAACCCATACAAATTCTGTCAAAATGTGCAAATCCAGCAGCATATAATGTGAAAATCATACTATACAGAATTACCGATCTTTGATTAATTATCAAATGCGTGGCTTTGATCATAGACCCTCAGCTGTAATTTCAAATCCATGCCAGCCACTCAGCCAGGTTTAGATTTGCCCACTAAACAACATCTGAGCTATGTGACCAGACCAAAACTAATGACTGCTATGAAACAATAAGGCACAGATGTGGAAAAAAGTCTAGAGTACGTATCAATGATTTATCAGGTAATAATACTACTCGAGGAAGATACCTACCATGTTGGTCCTAGATATTTTGTAGTATCCGAGTTAAGACAAGACTACTTCTCTGGCAAGTTTCAAGTGTAGAAAAATGACACTTTACAAATTTAAAAGCTTGTTCATGGAATTAAGAAGATTAAACTCTAAATTGCATTAATGTTTCAATACAATAATATCGGTACTAGTAGGCTTGCATACAGTACTATACCAATTGTACTAAGTCTCCTAATGCATTAACTACTACCACTACGAAAGTCAATGTTTTTGTCAACTCTTCCGCAGGACCGAATACAAAATAACAAAGTAACAAACAGTACATATATAAAGGAAAACAATGCTGCAATGCATAATGTATACGAGTGAGGAGCAACCTGAATGAATGTAGAGTAGGATCTAATGAGAATGTCTGAGAATTGATCGGGCGTATAGACCGTAACAAGGGGAGTGATGTAGTAGTTCTGAATGAAATCACTGCTCCCTGCACTTAGAAGGTGGATGCCTCCAGAGAATATGGCATTGGCTTTAGTCTGTCCTACCAGATTCACCACTTTACTTTGATACTCCTTGTAGTTATTCAGTTGCTGGGTCAGTGAAATCGAATTCTACGATACCACAAACAGATCATCATTAGACCAAGATATATAGACTGAAACTGTAAAAGTGATGGATATATAGTGATGAAGAAGAGATCCAAATTACTTAAATGTCGGTGTTTACATACATATAACTGGGCTGTTGGGTCATAAAATCCAGAAGCAGCTGAGGCAAAGTTGACTCCAGTCAAGAGGTTCTTCCCGCTGGCTTCTTGGCTTAGGTAAGCTGGTGGATATGAAGTGAATCCCAGATATTCAGCTGTAGAAGAGAGTAACCATTACACATATATTCAGTAATCATTACAGCAGAAGACGACGACGAAGAAGAAGAAGAAGAAACCATGCATGATCGAGAATTTATGTATACCAGTGAAATCGGTGGCAAGCTTTCCATTACAGAATCTTCCAGTTGGTTTGTGATTCACAAAGTCTCTTCCATAAGGAGGAAAGTTGGCCTTGATGACTGTGTTGAGATTGTTATTGTTTCCCACATCGACTACAGAGTCCCCAAAGATGATAAGAGCTGGAACTAAAGGGTCTCCAAGAACGACTGTGAAAACTAGAGCAAGAAAGCTCAAGGAACCCAAGAGTTTACTACTTGAAAACTCCATCTCTTTGCCTTTGTTCCAAGAGTGAAGCCTTACTGGCAAATATATATAGGATAGATGAATCCAATAAGTTAGAGTGAATGAAAATGAAGAGGTTAGGTTGGGGGATTTAAGAAGGTGATGAGTACTGTAAATTGGTACTGGTCAAAATTAATTGACATGAATATGTGGGGAAGAGTGACACCAAAAAACCTGCCATTTCCTAGTAGAGGAAACATGAAGCTACTCCCATTTAATTATATACATCACCCAATGCAGTGTCTTGGAATAAATTTTTAACCAACCAAAGCCCAGCTGCGACCCATATCAATAAATTTATCGTTGATATTTTTAACAGTGCTAACTGTGTGATGAAAATAATGATTCGATCATTTCTATTTGTGTGATCATATATTCTTTTGAGCTGGCCAAACTGCACCAATAGTTTCTCTACTCGATCTAAACGATTAATTTCATTTTGAAATAGCAACACCTAGCTTCGGTTTCTTTTGTTTCACTCTGGGTCCATGTCCTTTCACTCCTTTGTCGCTCATAACTCTATTGGACGGGACAGTGACCTTCGTTTAGTTTAAATCGAAGGGTTGAAAACTTGCAACTACAAATGCGAGATGTTTTACTTTAGAGTTTCAATACTTCCTATTTTGGCTATGTGAATTCAATCGTGGGTTCGTTTAGGGGTGACAAAAATCCCCATCGGGAAGGATACCCATCTGGTATTCGACCTTAACGGGAAAAAATTCTGGAGAAATCGGGTAACGGAGATGGGGATCTCCAGTATTTGAATTCTGAAATTAGGTACAAGGTGGGAATGATATTTTGATCCCATCCTCATACCCACTCAATAAGAATTATATTGAATATATATATATATATATATATATATATATACAACCATTCTCAGGTGCGGACGTCCGTACCTAAGGATTAGGTACGGATTTCCATTTTTTTCCCTCTTTCCGATCACACATTTAGATCTTAACCGTTCAGTTTTTAGGTCTTAATGTATAGATCATCTCTGCAAAATTTCAGCCAAATTGGTGATCATTAAGGCATTCAAACCTGCAATTTACAACAATGAATACGAACGGTTCCGAATCTGTCGAACCGGAACCGTTCGTATTCATTGTTGTAAATTGCAGTTTTGAATGCCTTAACGATCACCAATTTGGCTGAAATTTTGTAGAGATGATCTATACATTAGGACCTAAAAACTGAACGGTTAAGATCTAAATGTGTGATCGAAAAGGGGGGAAAAAATGGAAATCCGTACCTAATCCTTAGGTACGGACGTCCGCAACCAAGAACGCCTGTATATATATATATATATATATATATATATATTACTTATAAATAAATATTTACGTAAACTTCTTCTTTTTGTCAATAAAATTCATTGAAAAAGAGAACATCACCTTGTTGGAGTGAATGAGCAAGTTGTTAGGTTACATTAAGCAGTTGACTGTAAAGTTGAAAAAAAAACGATGCGCCCTCTCTGCTAGGGTTTTTGAGAGCACCGGCCATGGCCAAGCTTCTCTGCACCTGCCTCCATCTTCCATGGAGAAAAATTCCGGCCCTTCCCATGGGGTCGCAGCTATCGAGCACGGCTCAGTCCGTCCCTCTTGTCTCTTTGTTTCTCTCATTGACGTCGAGATCAATGGCTCTTTCTCCTTCTCTATTTGGTTAGCTTCGAGGTTTGAGGCGGAACCCTGTTCGGCTGCCAACTGAACTGGTGGCTGCCGGTGGTTGGAAGATTTGGGATCCAGGGCAGTTCACGGATTTGACTGAGCCAGGATTGGATCGGGTTCGGCTGGAGTCCGTCCCCCACGAATGGCGGCGAGGGCACTTTCAAATGGACCAGGTTGTTGGGACAGCACTGAGGTGGTTGGGCGAGGAACTCGTGTTCGCCCATCGTGGTGGCGTGGATCTGCTGGCATGGGGCTTGTCGGGTTCAGGCTTGGCTAGTAACAGCCCCTTCGATCTGAGAGGGAGTTGGGTATGGCGGAGCATCTCCATAATTCTGTTTCGAAACAGGATCAGGGCCATGGAGGGCAGCGCCGGTGAAAGTGTTTGGCGTCGTGGTGACGAGGGTGGGATCGGCCTTCTCCGATGGATTTCGGGTGGGGATATCGGTGCTACCCCTCGGAGTAGTGGTGTTTGGGTGTGGAGGCTCTCGGGTGCCCGGAGAGGAGCTGCTACTAGGGTACCCATGAGCTTGGGTGCCCTTATCAGATTCACATAGGCTTGGGCCTTTGTTAAGGGTGCTTTGGCAGACTTGACTGTGGTCTCGGGCTGGATTTGGATCCGTATTTGGGATCCTGGTCGCTTACAAATCTGGATCTTGGATCCGAGACAGTTGCTTATATTGATATGGTATTGGTTCTGGTTCTTAGGAGTTCGTTTGCTAATTTTTGTGTTTCTGACACCCTCGGTTACTTTCGAACTCCTGGTGGGCGAATCACCTCTTCTAGGTGATCATATCACCGGTTACGGTTACTGTTACGGTTACTATTACATTTACACTGCTTTTGCGACATGTGCAGTGCAGCGATGTCGTTCGACATCAAGTCACATCCTGGTTACCTTTCACTCTAGATGCGTCTGTGCATCTTATTATCCTTTATTGTTTTTTCTCTATTATAGATGCGTCTGTGCATCTCGTCTTTCTTTATTGTTTTATTTCGATGCTTTTGCATCGCTCCATGTAACCTTCTGTTATAATTTAATATAGTCTGTCGTCTTTCCTTCAAAAAAAAAAAAAAGCAGTTGACTGTGAAATTTTTTTGTCGAACGCAGACTTTTATTGTTCTTTTTTAAGCTACACTTGTATTTGTTTTTGTTGGATTGAAATATGAAATTTACTTTATTTTAATATTTGATTTTAACTTCATACTTTATAATCCATAATTATTTGTATGAATTTTTCAATAATAAATTAATAATATTGTTAACAGGAAACCGAATCCTCAATGGAGACGAGGACGGGGAATCCTAGTATCTTATTACGGGGATTGGGGCAGGTACGGGGATGAGGAATGAAGTCGGGTATGGGGGTGGTAATTTAATTCCTGTACCCTACCCTCCCCATTGCCATCCCTAGGCGTTCGTTATATTTGTTAGATATTTGATGATTATTATTATTATTTTTCAATTTAGCTATTTGTTTATTTGATATGTGTTTAATTTATGATGTGGTTTAATTTAAGAAAATAATAAAATCTGTTACTTGTAAAACTTAAAAAGAAAAAAATTAATAAACTTTTATTAAAATATTCTTTTAGCCCACCCCATTCTAAAATTCTAGTTATACCATTGCTACTCACAACTACATAATGAATATAGAAATTCGAACTGTATTTGCCTCTAATTTTATTTTTGAGTTTGTTTATTTTTTTCTTTTTTTATCAAATCAACAACTCAGATACAATACTATGAGTCGAATTCACAATTTCCCACCTTTATGAGACTTATGCCACTAAACCAAATAGTACTAGGCTTTATTTTTGAGTTTTGTATATTTATTCCTAAAACAAATTATTTCCCCTCCAGCTAATAAAATAATTTTATAAATTGAAATTGAAATCTCAATTCCAAAGCAACCAATTAATTATGCCCTCCTGATATACAGCTCGTGGGCAAAATCCAACCACCCCTACAAAATATAGGACACACCTTTGTCCACAAATGTCTACGGCAAAAGACTCAAAAAAAAAAATGCATCCATTTGAGGACGAAACATTTGTGGCCAAAACCCTCCCATAAAAAAAATAATGAAGAAAAAGATTTTATCCGTATCCTAGAGTCGCATATCAGATAAAATCAGCTCAACTAGGTTTTTGAACTAGCACAGGCATCTGGTTGATAGCACAGAATGTTAATTTTTTTATTCATGTGGAGATAAAACTAGGATGGTTAGATTACACTGATCGGAGAAATGTGAAACGCCACAACTTTTGCATTGAAACAACATGGTACACTGATATTACAATTCAATACAGATGATGAACAAAGAAGAAAATTTCATATATTCCCCTTGACTACAAATATCTCTTTTAAGTTCCAAAAGAGAAAAAAGCATTAAAGTTGGGGAAGTAGATATGATATTTTCCAAAAGATAAAAAAATACAGAACATAGCAAGTGTGACTCCCTTTCCTTGCTCAGGAATCTGTAATAGCTGGTCCTTATCAATGCATCAAAAGCTCGAAGTCTATATCATTGGTCACTACTACATAGTCATACCCAAGTGAATTGGCACGCGAATGGAACTCATCAATCTCGCTCTTGGAAACTTGGATTCCAACCAAGACATTTGCCCCGGTTTCACCCTATGGTACAGGAACAACAAGTAGAAAATTAAATATTGTCCATCATGAGAAAGGAAAAGCAAGTTAAAATTCCCCAAACATAATCCAGAGATATATATATATATATATATATATATATATATATATAGTTTTTAAAAACAAAGAAAAGCTAAATTAAAACCTGTCCGCGGTAGTGGAACAAACTAATATTCCAACGTGGACTAAAGGTGTCCAAGAACTTCATCAAAGCACCAGGCCTTTCTGGGAAGACAAAGCGACAAAGAACCTCATTTTCAACATTTGTTCTGCCCCCCATCTGAAATAGATCCACAACAACAAAAATTCAGGACCAAAGCAAGCTTGTATGCAAGCAGGAGATGATGATACTCTTTTTCTCACATATAGCATTAAAGCAAACAAAAGATATACATTTTATGCTCAAGGAAATCCAATGGGAGAAAGGGCAAGAATCAAACTTTCCCACATTATCTCCCCAACACCCACATAAAAGAAATAGTTTCTTTCCACATTTTACAGGGAGGCGGCATCAATGGAGCCATCCTATGCTCCTTCCCCACATATAATTGGCAAAAGATTCTCCTACAACTGTGTGTGTGTGTGTGTGTGCGCGCGCACACAAAAACACACTCAGATACAGAGAGAGAGAGAGAGAGAGAGCAAGAACAATTTTTTGCTCGAAATTACCAAGTAACGCAGGTGATCTTTAACCAAGTCACTTTTTGTGAGATTGATCGTTTTGAGTTGAAAAGACTCCATGCGCTCTTGCATTGCTTCAAGTTCAGAAGCTGTGTGCACACCAACACTGCACAAAGTTTAAAAGGATGAATGAATATTTCACTTCTCCATGTATAAACGAACTCCTAAGCAAATACATCTACAATATGGAAGAGATCAGCGCAAAATTTGGGGAAAGTGTCGATAAAACTTGATGAGCACTTACCTGTACAGTACGACAGCCTTTTTATCAGAGTTATATCTGTATTTGAATTCACTAATATTCATTGGGCCAACCTGCAAATACACAGCTCACATTATGAAGGGCATGGCACCTATAACAAGAGGCAAAAACAACCGACTAAATCTTGATTGGCATACCAGCTCACAGAAATGTTTAAAGCTCCCAGGCACCTCTGGCATAACTGTTGCGAGTACAGCCTCTTGTTGCCGACCAACATTCGCAAGTTCAGTCACCACTCTCAGTTTATCAAAGTTCATATTTGCCCCGCTGGTAATTGCAACAACATTTTCTCCTTTAAGACCATAATACTTGCAGTATGCTTCAGCTCCAGCAAGAGCAAGAGCACCTGCTGGTTCTAAAATGCTTCTAGTCTCCTCAAACATATCCTACAAAACCAGCACTATGCTTGTGAAGTCTAAGATGCCAAAACTTTGAAGTAATAAGTCAGTATCCCATCATTTCTCACTGAGATAACTAGTACCAATATCATTTATTTAAGTAATCAATAGCACACAAATAGTCAAACCCAGAAATGAGGTTACTTTTTAACAAAAGAAATCTCATAATAACACATCTCTCTAATGCCAAACTAGACCACAAAGCAGACTAGCATTGGTATGACATCTGAAGTCAAAGCATGAATACAGAGGGAAACAGGGCAATCATAATAACAAGCAAGATGACTAGACCACTGAGAAGACATGTCTTTCTACAATGTCAGCAATAGAGACATTGTTTCAAGGAACTCCAAGGTGTTTAACTTTGACAATGTGGAAGCTAGATATGACACATAACGTTGGCTAAAAACCATTCATGCAGAAACAGAACCTTCACTCCACTACTTTTTTGTTCTTCTATAGGAAAACAGAATATCTATAACCTCGGGTATAATCCCAACTCCTTACTCCAAGCACATTCTAACTGTAATGAATAAATTTGACTATTAATGCCATTTAATTTTTCACGTTATTTTGTAGCTACAAAGACATTCTTAATAATTAATATTTACACCGCAAAAACACCATCATATGCATGGTTTCAGAGATACAAAGAAGTAGGTTTAGATTCTATAAGATGCAAACTGCAATCAGACGTTTTATTTATTATAAGCCAACTACCTATAAATGCATGATTAGTAAAGGATTCTCATTCATTCAAGAATGAAGAAAGGAAAGAACTTTACCTTTATTGAACCACAAATGGCGTCACGACTCACGAGAACTACACCATCTATCAATTCTTTGCATATCCGAAAGGTTTCTTCACCCACCTCTTTCACTGCTACACCATCTGCAAAACCTCCAACTTGGTCCAACATTATTCTCTCTCCGTGATGCAAGGATAATGCCATTGCATTCGCATCTGAGGGCTCCACACCAATAATCTTTACCTGTTTAAAAGATACATAATCAGTACTCTTTCAAAATTGAAGCATTTAAAAACCAAAAATTCCCACAAATCATAACATACTTAAAGAACTGACTTGCCCACTAAGCCATTGTATCTAAACTATACAGATACAAGTAGAAAGCCTATAACACTAGAACCAACCTCGGGAGACAGCCTCTTAACGTATGCGGCAATACCAGCTATTAGGCCACCACCCCCAACCGGCACAAAAATTGCATGCAATGGCTCTTTTGTTTGACGCATAACCTCCATTCCAACTGTTCCCTGACCCATAATAATGTCTGGGTGATCAAAAGGAGGTATGAAGCTCCGTCCCTCCTCCTTAGCTCGCTTCTTAGCATAAGCTTGAGCCTCATCATAGGAATCACCTATAAGTACAACTGTGGCTCCCAATCTCTCAACAGATTGCCACTGTCCACAAGCAATAACCAATTTAAATACTCCACAGTTCAGTGCTAAAGCAAGTGGAACTGTGAATTCTAGAAGTATCAAGTCTATATAGACAAAAAAGCCACACCAAAAGCATGTGCAATATTTCTACTTGAAAACCTACAATAGAAAAGGCAAAGGCCAAAGGCCAACTATCACAATCAAGTACCATGTAGTTCCAAATCAAGTACCTTAATTTCTGGAGTAGTTACAGGCATTGCAATGACTGCATTGCAACCCAATTTCTTGGCGGACAATGCAACTCCTTGCGCATGGTTCCCAGCCGACGAGCATATAACCCCTCTGTCCAATTGTTCCCTTGGAATCTTAGCCATCATATTATAAGCTCCACGAAGCTTGAACGAAAACACCTTCCATGACATGAAAAACATAATCAAAACCCCAAAATTTCAATTCAGATAACCAATTCCAACTTCATATTTGTACACAAACTTACCGGCTGCAAATCTTCCCTTTTGAGCCAAATGTTCACTCCCAACCGCTCGGATAGCTTGGTTGCCAGCTCCAAAGGCGATTCAATTGCCACGTCATACACTTTTGACGTCAATATGTTCGTCAAAGATCCCAGAGCGTCAACGATGTCGTTGTTTCCATTAGCAACTGTACGGTCAGGTACTGCCCCAAGAAAACCTTGTTCATACTGTAAGGAACTAGTAGAGACCCGATTGGGAGGCGATGACGGAGTCAGGAGGTGAGGCAGGCTAGATGCAGAGGACGAGGAGGGTTCAGCGGAAATCTCAGTTGTTGGTCGGGACAATGTGGCAGTGATGAACAATGGATTGTTGGGACGGCGTGTGCTAACCTTTGTGTCCCGAGAGGGAATGATCCAAACCGTTTTGGTGGGAGAATAGGGGACTGAACTGAGCTAAGGTGAAGGGCCTCCATGGTGCAACCAGGAATCAAAACCAGGCACACTAATTTCTTTTCCTAGTCCCAAAATAATAGAATGAAATTTCTCAAGTTATTATTTTACATATAAATCTAACAAAGACTCGACATGACAACAGAAAACATATCAAAAACATGGATTCCAGAATCCATATGAATACAAACACTGTTTATATCTGGAGTCCATATATCCAACAAAGAAAAGAAACAGCATTGCATCAAGTTAGTTACCCACAAATATTAGGAGAAGATCAAAGCCGCTAACACGACTTGGCTCCTTAGCTCTCTAGGTCAATGAAAAAACCCGGCTGGGCTAGCTCTCATAAGAAACGAAAACCAATAGCAAAACAGAGCATTTTGAACCCAATTGAACCGCACTAACAGAACTCAATCAAATCAACACCAAAACTAAAGAAGAACAGCAATGGAACTCCGCTAAATGGCAACAGCTGATCTAAACAAACATTTGTAGAGAGAAAAAAAAAAGAGAATATGAAAATGAACCCAACAAATTGCAACCCCAATCAAATGAGAAAAGAAAACAACAAACAGAATTGAACCCAGGTAAAGCTCTGAACTTGGAAGCAATCCACCAAAAAAAAAAGAAGCGAAATTGAAGACGTACTTGCAGGAAGAAACGAAGGCGGCTTCCGATGGAGGCGCGGGGTTTTGGGTTTTCTTTAGGAGTTTAGGGAGTACAAGAAGGTTCAATAAGAGGGCGACACGGAGGAGATGTCAGACGTGGCGGGTTCGATTGGTCTTTCAGGAACTCACGGGTGACTTTATGACTGAAAGTTAAAAGCAAGAGCAGGACAACATGGATTTTTCAAGTTGATACTTCGTGTCCGCGTGGGTCCCTATATAGATTCTTGAAATTGCACAGAACGTGCAGAAATCGATGTCGGTTTGAAGCTAGAAGGTATAAAAAGTTACCCGAAGTGAAGCGGTATTTCAATTTCAATTACTTACACCATCCTCATTAACCTTAGAATCTGTTCCGCTAAAAAATCGTCTCAGCCACTTTTTACTGGGTCGAGAAGCCTTTGACTTACATGTGTCCTTCTGGTTTGGTGATGTGTGCAGACGTGCCAACTCGCGGCCAGGAGGCCAAGCGAGGTTTTGATCTAGGTTATTGAGTTCACTCTTATCTGACTTCTAATCAGTTAATTGTGGGCTGAGGAAGAATCAATCTCGCTCACGGGGTTCTCTCTGCCTTGGATGTAAGGACTTCACACGAGTCGGCTTTGCTAGCCGGAGTGTTTGTGTTGTACAACTCGATGCTGGTGACGTCTTTTTTTTTATGATTTCTTAATAAGTGCATGAATGATGAATATGTAAATAACATAAAGTAAACAGGTAAATAAAGTGCAGCAAACAAAGATAAATAACAAGAATGTAAACCATAGGAAATAAAGTGCATCAAAGCAACAATCGAAAAGATAAATTGCAGGAATGTAAAGAACGGTAACGTAAAGTGCATGAAAGATGAATACCGGTAAAGAAAAGCGATAAGATCTAACACGTAAAGATGGATAATTGAGTTGAAATTGTGAAATGTATTGAGATAAAAATATGAAGTCGCGTAGAGCGTTTGATCGAGGACCCCTAACAAAGATGTCTATGGTCCTTTTAATAGTGAATGATACATTACTGAATAAAGAAAAAGATACAATCTTGGATGTAACTGTTGAGACCGTACTTATTGCATCAATTCAAAGTTGAGAATCAATGCACAGTTACATGCATTTGAACGCAGTAACTGCTAACTTGAGAATTAAAACTCTAACTGTGCATTTAATCTCTGCGGCTTTTAAATATCTTGAATCATTTTAACACCCGCATCTAATGGCTTTTACACCACGGTCATTCATTACGCTGTGGATATTCAATAGCAACCATCCATTATGTAGCAATTGATTAGCCGCGATCATTTTTTACGCCTTGTGGGTCAAGCCCACTTATTTGCCATGTAGGTCTTGCCAAATTTAGGTATAAACAGAGCCCCAGTAGTCTCTTGAAACACACTTAAATTCACGTAAATAGTTATGTTGTGGGTTTAGTAAGCAAAACTACTTTTTGGGCCCGACCCACCTGTCTGCCACGTAGGCCTTGCCAAATTTTGGTGCAAACAGAGTCCCCCTAGTCCCTTGAGCTTGGGTATAGACGCCGAGTGGTTAAGGGACAAAAAGATTATTTCTAAGAAATTCACTTGGCAAGGAACATGCTCTATTATAAGTGTTGCTGACATTCATCATGTCGCGGCTATTCAATCATTCAACTGCGGTCATAAGCCAAATTTCTTGTGGGCTCAACCCACCTGTGTGCCATGTGGGCATTGCCAAATTTAGATTCAAACATAGCCCCCCTAGTCCCTTGAGTTTCGACATAGACGCTGAGTGATTAAGGGATTAAAAGATTATTTCTAGAAAATTCACTTGGCAAGGAACACGCTCTATTATAAGCATTGCTGACATTCATCATGCGTGACCGCGGTCCATCGTTATGTCGCAGCTATTCAACTGTTCAACCGTGGTCCTATGCCAAATTTGTTGTGGGCCCTATCCACCTATCTTCCATGTGGGGCTTGCCAAATTTAGGTTCAAATAGTGCCCCATAGTCCCTTGAGCTTCGGCATAGATGCTAAGTGGTTAAGGAACTAAAGGTCAATGTTACAGGCTTATTTGGCAAGATGCACTCTATTCACTTCTTGCCTAATGTTGTTGACATCTCTCAATGTCTAACACGTTTTCAAGGTCATTACTCCATGGCCATTTAACCATGGTTCAATATACCACGTTCATTCAATTGTGGTCCTTTCCTATGTCGCGACCATTCATCTGGGTTATTTGCTAGCCACGGTCCTTTGCCAGCTACGGCCATTTAATCGTAGCCCTTCGCCTTCAACTGCTGTCATATGCTATGCCGCAGCTAATCATTGAATTCGTGATATATATGTAGCCCCTCCCTAATTCATTGAGCCTCAGCTCGAGCCGAATGGTGAAGGAATTGGTAAACAAAGTCAGTCTCATTATCGAATGACATCCAAATTTTTTCCAACCGTGATCATAGAAATATTTCGGTCTTACAGTTTCATGACTACTGAGTAATTAAATGGCTCCCAAAAACACAATTTTTTACTTATTTTATTTTATTTTTTGCAGAAACTAAAGCAAGAAAACAAAATATATAGCTCAGTACCATTTAGTCTAGTAGCATAGTCTCCATTTCATAAGTAGGAGATTGTGAGTTTGACTCACGAAAAACTAATTGTAGAATTTGAGTTGTTTATTTGATCCAAAAAAAAATGTATAAATCTTGTGTGCCATTATGGAGGTTTTGTATTCTTGGCATGAATTTCAAATTTTTTTAGGCTGATCTTTATTGACCAAAGGAAAGATAAATACTGGTAAAGAAAAGCGATAAGATTAAATACGTAAAGACTTAAAATTGGGTCGAAATGTTGAAATGTATTGAGATAAAAGTATGAAGTCGCGTAGAGCATTTGGTCGAGGACCCCTAACAAAGATGCCTATGGTTCTTTTAATAGTGAATGATACATTAATGAATAATAAGAAAAATACAATCTTGGCTGTAACTGTCGAGATCGTACTTATTGCATGAATTCAAAGTTGAGAATCAACCATGCGCGGGTTACATGCATTTGAATGCAGTAACTGCTAACTCGAGAATTAAAACTTATAACCGTGCATTTAATCTCTACTACTTTTAAATATCCTGAATCATTTTAACACCCACATATAATGGCCTTTATGAACTTGACTAACACCATTCAATTGAGGCCATTCATTACGCCGTGGGCATTCAATAACGGTCATACATTATGTAGCAGCTGATTAGCTACAATCATTCATTACTCCTTGTGGGTCAGGCTCACTTGTTTGTCACGTGAGCCTTGCCAAATTTAGGTGCAAACAAAGCCCCCTAGTCCCTAGAGCTTCAACATAGACGCCAAGTATTTAAGGGACTAAAAGATTATTTCTAGGAAATTCACTTGACAAGGAACACACTCTATATAAGTATTGCTGACATTCATCATGCCGCAATCATTAATTACTGGTCATTCATTGTATCATGGCTATTCAAACGCGGTCATTCATTATGCCGCAACCATTCAACTGCGGTCCCAACACACTTTATTCATTGAATTCACGTAAATAACTATGATGTGGGTCTAGTAAGCAAAAGTACTTTGTGGGCCCAACCCACCTGTCTGCCACGTGGGCCTTGCCAAATTTTGGTGCAAACATAGCCCCCCTAGTCCCTTGAGCTTGGGCATAGACGCTGAGTGGTTAAGGGACTAAAAGATTATTTCTAAGAAATTCACTTGGCAAGGAATTGTTAGGATTGCGTCTCAATATCTAATTTTTTGTCTGTTTTGGATTCTTTACTTCTGAAGGTTTTGGGTAAGCAATACTAGTGTATCTAGGATTTATGGAGTTTTTCCTTAGAAGTAAAGGTTTAGGATTGAAGATCCTATTGGGAGTCTGACTAATCGTGAGCCTATAAATACTCATTTAGGGTTATTGGTTTGGTGTGTACTTTCGAAGATTGGAAGACACCATTTAGAGAAGATGTGAGGGTTTGGAGATTCTCATATTGTGGGTTGAAAGAGACTCATTCTGGAGGGTGCCATTGAGATCGTTTAGAGAGATCGTGTGGATCAATTGAGTGTTCTGATAATTTTATAGATTTTAGAGAGTTGCAAGCTTAGAGAGATAGAGTGTATTTGGGAATTCTTTATTGAGAATTTGGGTTGTGAGGAGAGAGGATATTTGAGTGGAAGAACCAAAACGTTCTTCAAAAAGTCTGTAATCTTTTTCTCGTTTAGTGGATCCACCATTATCATCACCCGGGGACATAGGTCAACTATTTGACCGCACCTCATCAACAATCTTATGTTTGCTTGCATAGTTTGTGATTGCTGTCTTGATTCGATTTCGGTCTTAGGCTAGAGAATTTGGAAGGTGACTTGAATTTCCTAACAAGTGGTATCAGAGCTCTTGGTTCAAGAGCGACCATGAAGACGTTAGAGAAATTTGGAAATCAAGATAGAAACAAGACGTGGAGTGCTATTGTTGTATGAGTTTCGAGCATATCAGATATTAATGTGGAAAGTTGAAGTCTAAGGAAAATTAAGGAACTACTACAGGCATGGCTAGTGAAGATTTCGAAGAAGATTATGGAGATGCAATCGTGATCACATCATGTTCAGAGAAGCCACAAGCTGAGTGGATCTGAGATATGGGTTGTTTCGAACATATACAGATTGATTTTTTCTTCCTACGGGCCTGTGTAGGAAGGTTTAGTGAAGTGGGTTTGTGCATAAAAACTACGAAGTCACTAGTGTTAGAACAATCAAAATTGAGGTGCATGATGGATCAAAGGACTTTAGTGAATGTTGCCATGTTTCTAGTTTCGAGAGAAATCTGATATTTCTTGGGACTTTGGATTTTGAAGACCACAAGATGATTGTGGGTTAAGGTGGAACTTTTTGAAGTGTTGAATGGAGCACTCGTTCAGAAAAAAGTTAAGCAAGTAAAGGGTTTCTATCATTAAGAAAGGAGCTTTGTTCGAGGTGACTAACTATTCCACTAAGAGTTTGGTTCAAGGTGGAAAAATTGGCAATCTTGGTTCCTATAGGCATTCAGAGAAGATGAGCAATAGTAAATGTGGAGGAATGAAATTTGCTTATGAGATGAAATTTCAAGAGCAACAAAAATTGTAGCAGTCCTTAAAGGGAGGCAGACCCATAACGATCATAACACAAGTTTGTGGTAGAGATATGCTACCTTATGCATATTTCACAATCAGAGTGTCACCCACTTTGGAGAGTAGAGTTAATGAGGAAGTTGAGAAGCAAACTTGGTGTTCTAAGAGTGATGCGTCAAGAGAAGGTTTCCATGGAGTTTATGGTGAGAGAATTGTTTTAGGGGGATGTTGCTCAAGATAAGTTGTGCAAACCATTAAAGATCGCTCCTATTAGGTTTGGCAACTTTGGTGAAGCCTTGGATTGCATGCAAGTGGCTGGACGATGCATGTTTGGGAAAAAGAGTTGTTATCCAAGGGTCAAGTTGGAGTGGTTGTGAAACTTGGCAAACTAGTTTGGCTATTGAGCGCAAGAGGCGCACTGAGGTGTGGTGGTGATCGTGGTTCGTTGAGAAGACCCAAGGAAGCTTGCGTTCAGTGAAAGTTCAGAGATTTTGAGTCGAGGTGGAAATTGTTAGGATTGCGGCTCAATATCTAATTCCTTGTCTGTTTTGGATTCTTTACTTCTGAAGGCTTTGGGTAAGCAATTCTAGTGTATCTAGGATTTATGGAGTTTTTTCTTAGAAGTAAAGGTTTAGGATTGAAGATCCTATTGAGAGTCGGACTAATCGTGAGCCTATAAATAGTCATTCATGGTTATTGGTTTGGTGTGTGCTTTCGGAGATTGGAAGACACCATTTAGAGAAGATGTGAGGGTTTGAAGATTCTTATATTGTGGGTTGAAAGAGACTCATTCTGGAGGGTGCCATTGAGACATCGTTTAGAGAGATCCGTGTGTGGATCAATTAAGTGTTCTGATAATTGGAGAGATTTTAGAGAGTTGCAAGCTTAGAGAGATCGGGTCTATTTGGGAATTCTCTATTGAGAATTTGGGTTGTGAGGAGAGAGGTTATTTGAGTGGAAGAACCAAAACGTTCTTCAAAAAGTTTGTAATCTTCTTCTCATTTAGTTAATCCACCATCATCATCATCTGGGGACATAGGTCAACTGTTTGACTGAACCTCGTCAACAATCTTGTGTTTGCTTACATAGTTTGTGATTGCTGTCTTGATTCGGTTTCGGTCTTGGGCTAGGGAATTTGAAAGGTGACCCGAATTTCCTAACAGAAAAATGCTCTATTATAAGCGTTGCTGACATTCATCATGTCACAACTATTCAACCATTCAACGGCAGTTCTAAGCCAAATTTCTTATGGACCCTACCCACCTATGTGCCATGTGGGCATTGCCAAATTTAGGTTCAAATAGAGCCCCCTAGTCCCTTGAGCTTCAGCATAGACGCTGAGTGGTTAAGGGACTAAAAGATTATTTCTAGGAAATTCACTTAACAAGGAACATACTCTATTATAAGCATTGTTGACATTTATCATGCCGCGGTCACTCGCCGCGGTGCTTTATTATGCCATGGCTATTCAATTGTTCAACCATGGTCCTATGCCAAATTTGTTGTAGGCCCTATCCACCTGTCTTCCATGTAGGGATTCTCAAATTTAGGTTCAAACAGAATCCTAGTTAAAAACCCAAATTGTAACACCACTGTGACCAATTGCCTCATCAAACCATACCCGAATTCCAGTAATTGTTAGTTGAAACCTAACTAGAATTGACTCCAACAAAGCTATAGGATCTTCATTATCATTTAGGCATACTGGCATAGATTCTCAACAAATTAAGAAGAGTTGATTTTTCTTGATTGTAGCAATTGATCTTGACATAAATCTGATCAAATTTAAAGTCCGCACATAAACTTATTTTAGTTGAAAGATAAGATTTCTAATGCTAAAATGTAAGACATTTGGAAGATGTCCTAGATTTCAGAAATTTTTTCACGTCACAGCTCACTTTCTTATAATTGAACTGATATTCATCTTCGCGTTTTGTTTTCCAATTACTGTAATATTCAAGGACCTCTACATTCTCAGACCAAAAGACAAAGAAAAACCTCCACATTAATCAAGGTTAATCAAAATATCAGATATCGTGTACATTTCTGTGTGATCTTATTCATCTCATACTGAGGTTTAAATAGAATTACAGATTGTACACAAATAAAAAATATTTAACACCTATACTAATCAGTTCTATGATTGTAATTCAATCACCTACCATTACAAATCAATCAATCTTATCTTATCATTACCAATCAATCAATCTATAATCAATTAACAATTAGAGAAAAAACCCCAGAGGAGTGTTTTCTCTCCCGGCCGAACGTTGCCATCGATTTTGCCGCCGCTCTTCCTGCCCGGGAGAGGATGTTGATTCTGAATAATGGTGGGCCTTCAGAGCAGAGGCGCAGTCCAGGAAAGGAGGATGGGTTTTTGATCTCGGGTTGGGCAGATTGTGTTGTCCCTCTCAGATCAGGGGTGACGGAGGGTGCGGTGCGGAGATGAGTTGCTTCTTTCCAGCGGTGGGATATGGCGTTTCCGACTCGATGATCTGGGCTGTGGCGAAGGAGATCGAAACTCGGCAGAGGCGAACCGCATTGGGATCTGTTTTAGTCCTAGGTTTGGATATGGTTGAGGTTGTCAATAAGGTGTCGTGTTTGTCTGCAACTTGGCCAGGCAAAGTGGCGGCATAGGGATGCGGCGAGGCTGCGGAGTCATGACGATGGAGATCGCCAGTAGCGGGAATGGTTGTGTACTGCGCCTGCTCTCTGTTGGGAGAAGTGGTGGTTGGGCCGGGCCTTTATTTTTGGGCCTTGCTGGTGTTGTGTTGTTTCCAATGTTTCAAGATTTAGTTATTGGTTTAGTTTGTGTTAATAAGTCCCTACTTCTCTGAGCTAGGGTTGGCTTCCTACTCCATTAAGCTAGGATTAGGTCTAGGTGGTATGTCATGTAAATGGTGTCATTCCCGAGGACGAGGACGATTTGGTTCTATCTTGGTTTACCTTTGATTTTGATTTGCTGGCATGCGATCTTTTACACGTGGTGGACATGGTGTTGAAGAGGACGCTGTCTTCTTTGCGGTTGATTACGAGGTGTTACTGGAACTTTCGGGTTCATATGTCTCAAGATAGCCCTGAAAATGGGCGTTTGGCGGTTAGAGTTTGGACCTTTTGGCCTTTTGGCCAAAGTGCACAAAGAAAGTGGAATGAAAAGAAACAAAATTGGCTATGACCCCTATAGAGGCTCTGATTGTGTAATGGAAAAGAGAAGCAACAATGCCTCTAGACCTCTCTCTGAGGAAAGCAAAATGAAAACACAAAAGTAAAGAATCTCAAGCACCTTTATAATAAAACTTGCACATCATGATCAAACCTAAACCGTTCAAGAAACTGGAAAGTACATTTACCTTGTAATTTCAAGTTTGATCATCTAATCGAGAACCGGAACTGTTTTCTTCTAATTAATTAAGATGGAGAGCTCAACATCAAAGGTAGAGATGTTGAAGCCAGTCCTGCTTAAAGCTGGGATTCCTTTAGCTTTGTCTGTGGCTGGTTTCATCTATGCCAGGATTCTGGCTCAAAGAAGTACTCATTCGAAAGAGTCTTTATTCGAAAGTGATCAGGTAAGCTCCTTGGAGACTAATTCTCAAGAGTCTAGAGATGAGGATAACTTTCATAGCTTTAGCTGTACATGCACACTTTCTATGGAAGAAAGTCTGGAGATTAATGATTATAAACCCAAATTGGAAGAAGAGATTTCACGCCTAAGAAGCCGTCTCGAAGACCTTCAAAAGAAAGAATCTGAGTTGGAGATGGAGTTTATCAGCTACTGTGACATGAAAGAGAGAGAATCAGCACTTATGGAGCTAAGGAACACGTTGTTATTGGAGATGGCTCGTGTTGAGTTCATGGATAGAGAGGTTTCGTTCATGGAGGCCGAGAGCCACAGGCTTGAGGAGTTGGTAGGAGAATATTTGAAGGTTTTGGAGCAATTTGAAGAGTGGAAATCAGAAAATCAATTGCTTCAGAGGCAGGTTAAGATGCTTATGACACAAGCAAGTGTGCAAGCAAGCACAATTCGAGAACAGGATTTGAAGCTTGAAGCCAGAGAAGCAGAAGTTGGGAGGGTTCATGATGAACTAGAAACAAGGAAAACAGTCGCCAAGACATTGGAGGATGAAATTGGGGAGCTAAGAATGATTTTGGACCAACTGCAGGATGAGAAAAAGGGGCTTTTGGAAAAACTTGAGTTGAAAGAAAATTCAGCTTCCTCAATCTCCGAGGTGATACCACTCTTCTTTAACTTTGAGCATTAGATATCACATTTTCTAATCTATGTATACATCCAGACGTTCACTATATATTGGAAATATGGAAGAAGCTATACATCTAGTAACAATTATGATAACATTTTACTAGTCATACAATTAGGTTCCATGCGAGAAATGAAACTAGTATGTATATTCATAGTCTTAACCATCTTGAGGTATACCATGCCATATTGCAGATTGAAGGAGAAAGGATCACAATTGAGGACCACACTCGTCTTTCAGAGGAATTAGAGCAGCTACAGAAGGATCGTGCAGCCGAGCATATGGAACTGATTAACCTGAGGTGGAGCAATGCTTGCTTAAGGCACGAGTTGATGAAGAACAATGCACAACAAGAACATGGTAATGAGCAGAAGAATAGTCATTTGGAAACAGATTCTGAAGTAAGCATAGAGATTGGGAATTATGGGCTAGAGCAAGAATTAGCTGCTGGCACAGCTTCGGAGCAAAATGTCAATGAGCCTTGCTTGGGAAATGTAAGCACTGATCAGGCTCGTTCGAAAAGGCGCAAGTTATTTGGAAGGCTTAAAAGATGGGTGGACGGCAGTGATCAGAAGGGAAGAGGAAGAGTAATGGATGAGAAAGAAAGGCATGAAGAAGCAGTCAAGTGTTTTGGAAGGTATTCTGTTTCAGATGATGCAGAGGAACATCATCATACAATGAGGTCTTGCTCTAGTGCATGACCACATAGATTGTACACTCCTTACTACTTAATCTTCAATTCATTGTTGCTAAATTAATTAATAATACAAAGTTATAATCACAGAGATTTATAGCTAAAGCATTTTAGTGAAATTCATTAATAACTGATCGATACTTGTGCCTAATTCTTTCCTTCTTTTGTTTTCCGTTTCTTTCTTTAGAATTTAGCAAGCATATGCACTTGGTCTTAGCTAAGAGGCCTGAGAAAGGTATCAAGTCTATATACCTTTATAAAAAACAAAGTACAATGTGGAACTTCCTCAAAAAGAAAGGCTCATTCTAAATGTACCCAGCAAATTTCTATCTAGACCCAACAAATTAATTTTACATGAAAAGATATTTATATCTCCATACGAAATGACAATAATAGTCATGATAAATAAAAATAATAACAAAAGAAATTATATGAAAATGCAAATGTTAAAGCATTTTAAACTAAATTATATATATATATATATATATATATATATTTCAGTTGCATGCGAACCGAGATAATCCAAGCTATCCCAAGGCTCAACAGAACTGTTTAAGAAATGCTTATTAGGAGGAACAAATCTTGCCACCAAACTAAGAACATGGCGCAGAAAAGTTCTCAGCTTTTGCCAAAGGAGACAAAAGCAAACACGTCGCAAAGAAAACAAAACTTCTGGTCTCCCAAACTCTCAGCCGTTAAAATATAGATAGTCTACAAACTTGCACTTGAGGCAATTGACAGTTCGGTATTTGAATGATTGCATCTGCAGTCAGACACATTTCATTGGCCGTTATGTGTGTTTTGAGGTTTCAGAATCTGGAGGTAAGGATAGACATTCTGTATTTATATACGGTTGTTGTTCTTCCTCCAATGCCATTGACATGAATTTTTCCAAAGATTGCACAGAAAAGAGTGATACAAGGGCATGCAATGCAATCCAAAGATTGCAACCGTTCGATAAAGTCGGCTGTCGGCGGGTGAGAATTTTGCTGGGTTTAATTGAAAATAAGGGTATTGTTGGAAAATGTGGTGGGTGTAATTATAAATTATATTTTTTATTAGGTGTAAATTAATTTGCTGGATCTAGATAGAAATTTGCTGGGTACATTTAGAAAAACCCAAAAGAAATCAACACCATAGACAAGCTCATATGCCACAGTTTAAGTTTTTTTTTTTCCCTCTTCGATCATACATACAACAACTGGTTGACCACAACAAATGAAACTCCGAAACTCCCATCATTCTAGACTAACTGGTCGTGGGAGCTACAGTTTAAGTTTGATGATACATTATATAGTCAAATCTGGTCGCATATAATACAAAAATAAGAAAATTTAAATCAATGTACCCTAGAATAATAGCAGACTTCTACCCCAATACACACACACCACACATCTACATCTAGATACACACACACACATACTGAATCACTGAAATGAACAGATATAAATGAAAAGACATTCCATGCTATTGGGCATCACCTTGTGATTTTGGGACCATAAGCTGTGGATGAAATAAAGTGCTATCTTCTCTCTCTGTTTCTCCCTTAAAAAACTGTCTCTCTCTTAAAAAAGACCATACCCGCTGAAACTCTTTAACGGTCTCCAAGTTCACCATGGAGCTCTTCTTTCTTCCTTACCACCATCACAACCCAACTCTGCTTCACAAGCCTTTCTTCTCTATACCCATTACAAGTAATCACTCTTTCTCTATCTATATATATATATATATATATGAAAGCTCATGTCTTTTGTGTTCATTCAAATTTGAGCAATATTTGTATGGTTTCACAGGCAAGAGGCTCCCCAAGAGGAATTCACAGGTCTTACCATGTCAATGCTCATCTTCTTCCTCATCAGATGATGATACAAAACCAACCCACCAATCATTACACTCTGAGGGAAGGAGGGCTTTGATTGGCTCTCTCTTAACATCAGGTTTGTGTGACTTTTAACTCTCCCTTTTCTTTGAGCTTACATAGTTGTAAAGATTTCATTTTGTTTCTTTCTTTATTTTGAATTGCATGTGGCTAAAGGAAAAGGAATCTCCTTTTGACATTGAACATGAATTGGGTTTGAGATATTGTGGAGATTTGGTGTACCCAATTTGGTTTTCTCTGTTTTTATTCTCTTATTGTCTCTGCTCTTTTCATAGCTGTAGCTTCTGTTTAATTCCTTCCATAGTTCCATGAATGTTCATTTTGTTTGTACACTAGAATATTTACTGAACTTTGTTTTCTATTTCAAATGAGCCAGCTGCTGGCATTTATGTGTGTGATGTGGCTGAGGCTGTCAGTACAAGTAGGAGAGCTGTAAGTTGTTTTATCTTCTACATTATGCTTTGGTGATCAATGGTCCTAATAGGTGAAATTTTAGGGGGAAAAAAGCAAATTTTTTTATTGAAAATCGTTTATTACATTTGGAGTTCGTGACATTCATTTACTTTTGATGCAGCTAAGAGGATCAAAAATACCTGAGGAAGAATTTACAACCCTTCCTAATGGTCTAAAGTTAGTAAATTAATCGTTGCTCATATAATCCTCTGCTCACCTTTTTGAATCTCTCTCCTTCTGTAGTTCTTCATAGGACACTAAATCATGTACGTTGCGTTTAATTGCTGGCTTGAAGCTTACATGTCAATGGCATGCTACATGTAGCTAAATACACCTCAAAATAAATTCTCTTTAAATGAAAATTTCTGATCAAACTTTCAGAAGAACTTTTCCCAGAATTTGGGTGCTGACAATAATAGGACACAGCTATTAGAATTTAACTCTTAACCTTTATTTGGATGTTCCATGCCATACTTTGGTTATTGGTTTCATTAGAAGAAGGTTCATATCTTTCTGCTGGACATAAGATAGTGTTACTCATATATTTCTCTCCTTCTGATAGTATTGGTATTATTCCTCAGGTACTATGACTTGAAGGTTGGGAATGGAACTGAGGCAGTGACAGGATCCCGGGTTGCAGTACGGTTGTGATCAAGTTAAATTTCAATATTTTGAGTATATATGAGCAATACTGTCTCCAAGAATATGCCAATACTAAGTGTTATTAGATATCACATATCACTAAGCTTCCATACTTGACTAGATACCAAATGAACCTTTGAGACACTCCCAGTAGGACCTCACTATGCTCGTAGCTAGTTGTCTACTCAAGTATTCTCTCTTCCAATGTGTTACTTGGCTGCCTTATAGGTCTATCTTCTAGATTCTTCCTATCTTCTTTTTACACTGTTTTACGAATGGCACTAATTGATACTTTGTACTATTATCCGATTCCGTCTACCAGCATATATTTAGACATTCTGAGAGGTAAGAAGCCCTCACAGATCTTCTGGGATTAGAGTTGTTCATTAGCTGCATCCTCAAAAATCAACTAAGCATGTAATGGATACATTCTGTCATAGATTTTAAAGTAAACTTGACCTCAAATAAGGTTTCTAAAACACATAATTAGAGTCTTTCAAATTACCAAAAATCCATGAGTAATTCAAGAGTCTTTCAAATTACCAAATATTTATGAGTAATTCAAGTACGATGAATGCAATTTAACTATGCATCTCTGTTTGCAGGTTCATTATGTTGCAAAGTGGAAGGGTATCACTTTCATGACAAGTAGACAAGGACTTGGTGTTGGTGGAGGAACGGTAAGGATAGATTGGTGCTGCTCTTCACTTGTATATTTAGTACTATAGGTCATTCTGACAGTAATTTCAATTGCTGTCACTCTCCTCTTAAACTACAATATAGGAACCAACCAATTTTATGCTCATAGAATTAAATTCCCAGAATAACTATCTAGACCATAAATTAAAACTTGGCACATCATGTCTGCATTACTATGTAGCAAAACTGTTCTGATTAGTAAAATTTCAGAAAGAAAAAAAAATTATTTCTTACATTAAGCATTCACATGCTTACTAATGTTTTCTTTATATGATGAGTCACCGCTCGTTAACTGAATCTCATTGATCCTCACATTGAACTCTCTGAGAAATATTGTATTGATTACTCGGAGTGTTCAATTGTCTCCATGGATCATTTATTTGAGATTTTGGCATCTTAGTTTTTAGTTGGAAGTGTGTAATGTGTATTATATTGATTATAAGATAGAAGAAGAATTTCTATCAACAAAGTCCATGCAGTATGCTCTAACCATTGTTTTAGTGTAATGTGCATGTATGTTTGTGTGTGTTTCTAAGTCTTTTAGCTAATGTACATATGCTTGTATGCTGCAGCCATACGGATTTGATGTAGGCCAATCTGAGAAGGGATCAGTCCTCAAGGGGTTAGATATTGGTGTAAAAGGCATGCGGGTAGGAGGCCAGGTGAGATCTGTTTTTGGCATATAAAGTTTCATTGCTATGTTCTGAAGCAATGTTGCAGCATAAATTGAGTTTATACTTTGCAGAAGAGGTCACAAGTTCCTACATTATCATTTTGGCGTTTAGTATTAAGCCATCTATGTGGATTTATGTACAGACTAATTAATAGAGTCTGAATTTCAGACATCTGATGTATATTTGTTCCTCTCTCACTGTGTAAGAGTTTTATAGTTGCTGTGGTAATAATTGTTCAAGGTTTTGGACATCTTTATGTTCTCTATGATACTCGTCATGAAAGTGAAATCACTTGAACAACTGAAATGACAGCTACTTCTTTTCTTGATTTTTTATTTTCTTATTCTGTATTATAAGTATCCCTTTGGGTCCCAATAATTTATCAACTGTTTGATTTAGATTCTTTGTTCCTCAGCGATTGCTTATAGTTCCTCCTGAGCTGGCATATGGAAGCAAAGGAGTCCAAGAAATCCCTCCAAATGCAACAATAGAGGTAACAGTACTTTATCGATCCTTTTCTCTTTTCCTCTTCCAGGCTTTTTATGCAAACTTAAGTGCATTCAATGCTTAAATTTATTAACTCACACATCCATGATTAGCAGATGCTTAGTCTCCTGATGTTATTTCAAAGTTAGCATTCTCTTTAATACCAACTGTAGGATCTATAGTTTGATAAACAAATAAAATTAAATTAAATTATAAAAAAAAGTGCATGATCTTTAGTAGAACCCTCTTGGAGACTTGGAGTAATCTGTATCCCTCACAATTCTCTTTTCAAAATGTCATTATTTTCTTTTAATCTCTTTACTACCTTTTGAATCACGGGCCCTTCTCTATATTCCTCTTTACTGTTTTGTATCTTCTTATAAAATGCAGTTGGACGTTGAATTACTGGCCATCAAACAAAGCCCATTTGGGTAAGTAAAGATGTTCTGCGAAGTGTCATTATCACTTTCAAATGTATGTATGTAGAAGATAAACAAGTAGTTAACTTATGTTTTTACTCTCTCTTGTGCAGGTCTCCTGTAAAAATTGTTGAAGGTTAATTTTATGCTCTTTGTCCTGCTTGTCAGTTAGTTTGGTTACTGTAAATGAGGAGAGTGAATCTCAAAGTCATGGCAAGCAAGGATGTCCATCTTTGCTGGTTTATTCTTCATTAGTCCATAAAGATGCAGCCCATAAAGCTGTGTTTGTGTTCTGAGACTATAACAATTGTACCCGCATAGAATGATGCTCATTCCTATTGTTGCAACTTCTATGCAGAACCTCAGAAACTTCTTTACACCTACTGTATTGTACATTTCCTCTTTTTAAAATAATGCTCATTCCTATTGTTGCAACTTCTATGCAGAACCTCAGAAACTTCTTTGGACATATTGTATTGTTCATTTCCTCTTTTTAACGTGTACTTCTTACTACCAAAGTCAATATGGTAAGAAACAAATGGAAGAAGTCTTAGAGTTTTGTGAGATGGTATTTGCAATTTCCTTTCTGTTATGGCCTTTCTAATTTTCAGACTTAAACTGTTGAGTCCTCTAGTTTCTCTCGCTCTCTATAAATGTGGTGAAGCACATAAGCTTTGATACATTTTCTGCACATAAGGAATTGAAATTACAAAATGGCACAGAAGACAGATTGTATGCATGATGATTAAATAATTGGTTGATGGACTTCTTCTTTATAATCCTTTTTTAGCAAGAACTTAAATTTTCTTGTATCGAACTCGCAATTATTCTTTGCTGGGGAGAACACAGATCGGCTGGACCGCATACTTCTGTTCTGTGTAAGCATCCCTTAATTTATCATATTCACGATCCACGTGTCTGTTTACTGGAGAACAGAACATTGAAAAATATCATTGGTGTGATAGCCATTATGTTGTGGAATTCCTTCTTTTATTTTTCTAATGGATCTGTTTTCTTATTTTAGTAGTTTGTGTGTAGACTTTAACTACAAATAAACAAACAGGAAATTAGATTTGCCATATATTAGTTTTTAATGTAGCATTTTCTGGAACAGCTTTCCTTAAGTAGAGGTCACGGATTAAAATAGCAATGTACCATCCTATAAAGAAGAGAATCCACAGGTCCAATAAATGGAACCTTGTTTTTTAACATAGATTCTTGCATCCACTTTCCATTTTATTCTGTTGCTGTAGCAGTGTATCCTTTTATTTACCCCATCTTCCTTCCCAAATGTACCATAAGCTGTTTTCATTACTTCCCTTTGCTTCATGCACAATGGTAACCAAGGGAAACACAATACCAAGCTTACTGTGCAGCTGTCTCTTCATCCTTATTTGCCTAGATCATCTCTGCTCTTCCCAAAAGACATGCCCGGACTGTGGCTCCCTTAAAGTCCCATATCCACTGAGCACAAACCCCGGTTGTGGTGATCCGGACTACTCTCTCAAATGTGACCCCTTCTCTAAGAAACTCTATGTCCCTGCCCTTAATGGAAGTTACTATCAAGTGCTTCAAATTATGGCCTCGCACCAGCGTATGGTGGTACAACCATCCCCATGGCTGCCAGGAAATGAGTGTGTTACTCGAGACATGGTGGTGAGTGAAGGCCTCTGGTTAAACCAGTCACTTCCTTTCAACATCACTTCATCAAACACCATCTTTCTCTTCAACTGCTCTCCGCGGCTCTTGGTTTCTCCTCTGAATTGCACTCCCTCTAGTCTTTGTCACCGCTACTTGGAAAGCTCGGGGCATGTTGACACACAACGAGCACTCAAGTGTGAGAGCACCCTCAACCTTTGCTGCACATTTGTTGCTGGTGGAACACCTTCAGCATACAAGATTCGGCTTCACAGTTCAGGTTGCAAAGCCTTTAGAAGCATTCTTCATTTGGACGTAAACAAGCCTGTTGATCAATGGCAAGATGGATTGGAAGTTCAATGGGCTCCTCCACTTGAACCGGTTTGTAGTGCACAGCCTGATTGTTCTAGCACTTCTAAATGTTCACTTACTGCTACAAATGGCCGCTCTCGCTGCTTCTGCAACAAGGGCTACTACTGGGATCAAGTTCTGACAACTTGTGTGAAGAACAAGAGAAACACCAAAGCTAGCCTGAGTTTAAAGGTCTCAATTGGGGTAATCTCCTTTTTCGTTCTAGCTGTGGTAATATCCATAATTACAGTAAAAAGGGCCTGCAGATTGTCTGAGCAGGAAAAGCTTATAAAAGCGAGAGAAGGCATGTTGAAGAGCAACGATAAGAAATCAGCTAGAATGTTTCACTTGAAAGAAGTTAAGAAAGCCACTAACGGATTCTCTAAAGACCGAATTTTAGGGAGTGGTGGTTTTGGAGAAGTGTACAAAGGAGAGCTTGAAGATGGGACTATAGTGGCTGTGAAGTCAGCTAAAGTGGGAAACATAAAGAGCACAGAACAAGTATTAAATGAAGTTGGGATTCTATCCCAAGTCAATCACAAGAACCTGGTCAGACTCTTGGGTTACTGCATGGAAGCCGAACAGCCACTGATGCTCTATGAGTACATTTCAAATGGGACACTTAGTGAGCATTTACATGGTAAGTTTTCCACATTTCTTGAATGGAAAATTAGGCTGAGAATTGCTTTACAAACTGCAGAAGCATTGGGATACTTACATTCTGCTGCTCACACTCCCATCTACCATAGAGATGTCAAGTCAACCAATATATTACTTGATGATGAATTCAATGCAAAAGTATCAGATTTCGGGCTCTCCAGGTTGGCTCTTCCGGGGTTGAGTCATGTCTCAACTTGTGCTCAGGGTACATTGGGGTACTTAGACCCTGAGTATTACAAAAACTACCAATTGACTGATAAAAGTGATGTTTATAGTTATGGGGTTGTGATGCTTGAGCTTTTGACATCACAGAAAGCCATTGATTTCTCGCGTGGCGAAGATGATGTGAATCTAGTCATTTATGTGAGTGTAAGAGCCAGCAATGGTGCGATTATGGAAGTTGTGGATCAGCGGTTGCTTAGAGATAAAGAGCCTTCAGGGAATGTTGTGGGAAGTGTAAAGCTTTTCTTAGATCTTGCTCTTGCTTGTCTGAGGGAAAAGAAGGGAGATAGACCAACCATGAAGGATGTTGTTCAAGAACTGCAGTGCATAATCCAAAATTCAGATCAAGAAAGTGCTTCATAATTAATCAAGTTGGTACTGTTAGAACTATATCAGTGTACAATACATTACTCCTAAAATAATGGAAATGTTCTCTTTCGAGACAATTAATCCGCATTTTATGTTGTCATTAATTAGATATTGGAGTCATCTTTGAATATGAGATACGCCATGTTGAGTCATTAACAACCTAACAATATAACATCCCGACATATTCAAGAAAACATCTCCCACTAGGTTCATCGAAGTTAAATGGGGTTGTGGTCCTGTCGATATAATCATATATATGTATAAAATCTTTGAATATTCATGTTCCAAAGGAGAGAGTATGTAATTGATGATACCAACCATCAAGCATGGCTCTGACTCTGAGAAGCCCATAGAAGCTAAAGTGATTCTTTGCTATGGATGAGTTGAGTGGAGAGGAGAAAAAGACTAGCTAAGATCAGATTCTTTGTGCAGAAAGCTTAAAATGATGGAGAAGAAGAAGATAGGGGTTATTGGAATCTTTTGGAGAAAAAAGGAAGGAAACTTTTGAAAAAGAGGACAGCATTTAATTTGCAGAAAGTTTGAATTGAAAATGAACAATCTATCAAACAAAGCACATTACTAGAGGTCAAGTTTTATCATATTTTGCAACCAATGGAAGCACTACTAATACTTTATAGTAAAATTTTATTACACATGTGGAGTTTCAGCTCGAGTCTAGTGAAATGATTTAAGTATGGAGTTGAGACTAATGCATCCCTCATCCTCATATACATTCATGAACATATTGTTAATTGTTTTTTTTTTTTTTTTGAGGAGATTGTTAATTGGTATTGCTAATTATCACTCCACAAACTTTAGTGGAAATGTGAGACCTATAAATAATATTAGGAGATTACAGAGTGGACAAATATATAAAAAAGCCACTTTTGAAATGGGCTTAGTCAAAGAACAAAGATTACATTGACTTTTATCATTTTATTATTTTAGTATGACTTTCATTGCTTCAATGCTTCCCCAATGTGGGAATTGTAATCATCATTAGCATACTCCGTTCAACGAGCAAAGGACAAGCATTTGAAAACACATTTCATCTGTGGAGAAGTATAATAACCCCCCATAATAAGAAATGATTCTGCCAACAAATGGATGAATGGCAAGTTATTTGAATGATAAATGTGCAAAATTGGAAATACTCCTTGCACCCCAGCATCTAAGTGAAGAGTCATCTATTTTTCAAATGAAACGTCAAAATTTTATTGAGATAAAGAAAACAATCTGAGAAAATGAGTCATTACAAACATCATAGGCACTCTATAAAACCAAATTATGTAGGAGATCATAGAACGTAAATACAATCAAATGAAATATAAACTAGCCACAAAAATGGCAAAGAAATGCAAAGTTACCACATATACCGTAATTGAACAAAAGATTGGGGGATATATTCTGTTGGATTGAATGATGAATAAATTCTTGAAAGTTTTATGAGTTGTTTTTAAACTGGGTTGATTGTGCAGTTTTCATTTGCAGCTTTTAAGATTTCATTAGTCCTCACTTTTAACTCTTCTTCTATAGGTCAGTACAAATATGGGAACCTGTTGTAGGAGAATAGAATTGTGTGTTTATTATTGATAATAGGAGCCCTTATATAAGGAGTTACAAGGTATGCAAAAGGTAAGAGAATCCGAATACAATTGAATACCTATAATACTTTCCTATTACAATCATAAACCCTAGTTTGTAGAGGCACACTATGTCGATATCCTTCAACAGAACCGCAACAAATTTTTGAAGAACGGTTTGGTAGTTACTGTGATGATTAAACAAAATTTTAAAGGTCTTCACAGTGGATTAGTCAACATCCACAAATCTATCAAATGGAGCTCCTTTTAGAGAAAGTATATTGTAGTAGACCTCATTGGCTACACGGATGATGGGTCTTATTGATTTCTTCTAGAACATCATTAAGCATCTGAACGAGAACGAGACAGTGTTTAGATACACATAATGGGAAGCACGCGATTTTCAAGTCATAAATGAACTTTATGGATTTTCAGGGGGTAACCAAATCAGAGGTTTCTGTTTATAAACTCTAGGTAGCCACATCATTCCCACCCACTTATAAATGGAACTTCTGGTAAGATAACTTCCTTTTTTTTAACCATTTTAAAAGATTGCTTATGAGACCTATTTTTCAATCACATATCGGCATCTTGACAGATCAATTTTTTCTCCATAAGTATATCACTTATGCAAATTTTTAGAGAAATTGATTGTATCTTAACGATTGAACGAGATCAAATCAATAGACAAATAAAATCTGCTAAACATGAACCGTTCATGTTCATAATGGTAAATCACGATTATAAACACCTTCATAATGACTTACGTCATAAAAACGTCGCTAGGACAAAAAAGGCTAGGGTTATGATTTTTTTTTTATTCATTGTTGACCGGAGGTGAGAGAATGAATTCCTTTCTTAGGGTTTTAATACCCTATTAAAGGATGAATTGAATTTCATCTCAGTTGAATGCCTTGCACAAAATGCCTAATTCCAAGAATGAAGTTTAGTGCTGCAGCCTAATCTAATGTTGATTCAAGAAGCCAAAGTGCGGATCAATATCAAAGCATCAAGTTTACACAAGTTCAATGCTGGAATGAAAACTTGTGTTTGAACTGGGGTGATGGTGCAGTTATTATTGTGCAGCATTCGTGAGTCCTGAGTCCAAACAACAGTAACTGAACTGGACTTCAAAATCCTATAAGGTGCGGCTATTGCCACCTTACTAATTATTATGTTCACCCTATAAGTTTCTGATTTATTGAAAAACTAAAATACCCTAATGTAAATTTACAATAAAAGAAAATATCTTATCAAAAATTACAATTTATTTTATCTTATTACACCCTCAAGAACACGTACTTTAAGAATCATTCTTAATCTATTCATCCATCGTTAAATCCTAACGCTTTTTTTCTTAGCATTCATCATTATTAATCGTTCTCCTGTTAAGCTAACAACTTTTATGCCTCAAAATAGGGTTTTTTACTTCAATAGTGTCTGAACTCTTCAAGGACTTTTGAAATGATACCTGAACTTTCAAAGTTATCAATGTGATACCTGGACTCATTTTTTGGTATCAACGTCGTACCTGCGGTCTATTTCCGTCACAGAACCGTTAACTATGACCACGTGCCCAGCACGCGAGGCACTTAATGAGGTTAAAAGACTAATTTACCCTCAAAAGTATATACTTCAATAGTGTCTGAACTCTTCGAGGACTTTTGAAATGATACTTGAACTTTCAAAGTTATCAATGTGATACCTGAACTCATTTTTTAGTATCAACGTCGTACCTGCGGTCGACTTCCGTGACAGAATAGTTAACTATGACCACTTGCTCAGCACGTGAGGCACAAAATAAGGGTAAAAATGACATTTCCCATTTCCTTTAGTTCTTCATGTGTCCCGTCGTACCTTCAGTTCTTCTTCTCCATTTCTATTTCCTTTTTCATCTGCAAAATGCAAACTAGATGGGATGATGAAATTTCCTAGCAAAATGCAAAACCCAAAGCAAAAATTGAATCCAATTCTCTGATGGACAGACACCGCCGGGGACTCCATCTAGTCGGAGTTCTTCGAGCACAACTTGCTTGACGGCTTTGCTTCTCTGAATTTATTGCAGGGCGGAGCGTTGTAGACGGTTTCACTACTCTTGGCCTCCAGATCCGAGACTTGGAATTTACTTGAGATTTCAGACAGAGGGATTAGAGAGAATATGGCCGGCGGCAATCCAGACCTTCTTGTGTAGCTTGCCGGAGATATGACGGAGGCGGGCCACGCTGTCGTGACACTCAGTTTCCTCACCGCAACTAACATCACAACATAAGTTCATGAATTTCAAAAATAGTCTGTGTCTTTGTAATTGAATCAAAATCTGTAAAAGTGAAGGAGACTGAGAGTCTCTCTCTTTCTCTCTCTCAACAGCGGCGAAAAGGCGAAGGATGGTGATGATGGGAGAAAACCCAAAATTGATTTTTCCGCGACTGCGTGTCTGTGTATAACTATATCTATTTGTATATGATTTATCGAACAATGGGGCAATGATCATTTCACTGATTCTAGCTTCTAATCAATTTGTCCAAAAAAGAACCGGCCTTTGGTTATTTGCGGCTGTAATATCAGTACTTAGTGGGAGCATCGGACGAGGTACTCTGGCGAGGAAATCGGTGGCGGTCGGGGCGAGTGACGAACAATCTAAGGGTTTTACGGCAGCGGAGGTGGATGACTCGGCTAGCGGATGGGCTGCGCGTGGGGCTTCAGGCGACGACGGGGCATTGAGTGGCTAGGAGCTTCAATTTTTGCAAGGTAGCCATATCGATCTAGCTGAGTTCAATGTGGTTGTAGTCAGGTAGTGCTTGGAAAGGGTTGGGTGGTTGAGAGATAAGGTGAGATCTGATTTGCGGCCATGGCTTCCAATCGGAGGGGACAAATCAGAGGGAAGAAGACGTCGAAAAAGAAAAAGAAGAAAGAAAAAAAGAAAAAAAGAAAGCCAAAAAAAATAAAAAAAAACAATACTTTTGAGGGTAAATTAGTCTTTTAACCTCATTAAGTGCCTCACGTGCTGGGCACGTGGTCATAGTTAACGGTTTTGTTGCGGAAATCAACCGCAGGTACGATGTTGATACGAAAAAATGAGTCCAGGTATCACATTGATAAAAGTTCAGGTATCATTTCAAAAGTCCTCGAAAAGTTCAGACACTGTTGAAGTAAAAAACCCCCTCAAAATATATCATATTAACGCCAATGGAGTCTAGAAACACCTACTTGGAGCCTAAAAATGAGGTAATAGTTTTTTTGTTTTCATGTTTCTTCATTTATGAATGTAGAACTGAAAGTTACAGATTTTTGTTTCGTTCGGTAGAGCATAACAGAAATATTGAATAGTCTTCGGTGAACCTCTACTAAACAATTTTATAGTTTTCAGTATGTATACACGCCGAACCTCTATCAATGAGACTGATTGACTGAGACATCCTGAGACTGATTGACAAAGAGAGACGAGGAGAAGGCCAAAAAAAACTGAGAGAGACGCGGAGGAAGCCAAATAGAAAAAGAATTCGAGTTAAACTCTACATTAAAAAAAAGATATTTTGAATATTGCAAATGGATGAACAAAGTAAACTTGAAATTAAAAAATATATATGTAGGATGAGAAGAAAATATTGGGTGAACAAACTAGTATATATGTAGGATGAGAAGAAAATATAGGGTGAACAAACTAGTTAATTGGATGGCAATAACCGCGCTCAATCTTATAGTACATAAACTATAACACAAGTGAGTACAAGCTGACTAAATGCTCTTTTTGTTTCCGTTTTTTTTTTTTTCTTCACTACCCCAAAACATATGAAATGAAACACTGTGAACCAGTTGCAGACCAGCCACATCACCTGCGGTACCGGTATCGTTTGAAGTTAAAGTATACGTGCAAAATTCCACGCTCGAATGTGCATTTAAACCCCTTCTTGTGAGAGTATTCCCATTCTTTGTTCACTATACGGAATGCCTGTGATAAATAATATTTCAGTAATTTACTCGTAAACAGAATTCATCAACAGCATTCAATTTTTCAGATCAAAGAAAACTTACAATGTCTTCGTAAGGTGGCCCTGCATGAAACCTTATAATGCAGGTCTCGCTGCTGCTTCCATCCTTCTCAATAGTATAACTTGGAGCCTTTATCTTGTCAACAAGGTCTGGATAAAAGATGTTGAATTTATATCCTTGCACAATCTTTGGAGGTGGGTTATCGTGATCATAGTGGGTCTGATTGTACTTATTCCATTCATATCCTGTGTGAACACGGTTGAAATATTTCGGCTTTCTAGGTCGGTACTTGTCGTGCCACCAGTAAACCTGCATCCATGAAATTGTCAACTTCTATCCACAAGTTAATAGAAGAACAAAATTGGTAATTGGGAAAATGGGCAAGATTAAGTACCTGTGAGTCAAGGTTCACTTCAGAACCAGAGCCAAATATTGCATCACCTTCCTCCATGGCACCCATGGCTTTCATGGCAGCCTTCATCTCAAAGTTATCTTCTGATGGTGGAGCTGGCTTTGATGCCATAGCCTCTTGAATTCGTCTTTGTTGTTCTTCTAATACGGCCATACGCTTGCGTTCCTATTAACATAGCAAAAGAGTTGAATGGTCACACCAAAGCACTTTGAAAACTTGCATGCTCACGTATTATTAAAAGGTTTACCAGTATAGCCCTATCCTCTTCAGGGTCCATCACTTCCTCATTTTCATCTCCATGTAATAGTTCAGGTGAAAATGAACCGGCCTCTTCAGCCTCTTCTTCAGCCATGTGGATCTCCTCCTCTATGGGTTCTGGTGAATATGTTTCAGCACCTATTATGACAATCCATATTAGAATAAAATTAAAATAAATAAGAAAAAATGAAAAATAAAACTATTTGTTTACTACAAATAAAAAGTGTGCATACCATTCGCATCAGGCTCACTCTCCTCTTCAGGTTGCAAGTCATCAGGCATATCCAATTTCTCTTCACCATCCTCTCGTCCCTCAAGGCGTTGCAGATGCTTGTGCAACATTTTAGCATGGATTTCTTTCAAACAGGCCTGTATTAGCAGCACTTAAATAGTAAGACTCAACCATGTAGCTGTAAATAACATCAAAAGCTTTTCAAGAATCTAGAGATACGTACCTTGGCCTTGAATATATGGAGGCGTGTAAGAACAGCCTCCCAATACTCAACGACCTTGGCTGTACCAGAACGCATCTGTGACTCAATTTCAGACTGTAATGCCTCCAACTGACTGTAAGTCTTCCCTTCCAAGAGATTCTTGACATCTGCTTCAATGCTAGAATGCATGCCTCTTTGTTCAGCAAGTAACTCGGCAGGAGGTTCCTCCCCACGAACCCTAGCTCGATCCAAAGCATCCTTTTTCCGAGCTTCAGATAGCTCCCAATCGCAAACCACCAAAAGTGCCTGCCAAAATGGCACATATCAAGAAATGGTTCACCATTCAACCTTGGTTCTCAAATATTTCATTTTCAGGCACCATTTGCACTATTTACAGTTCATTAATAAAAATTTCAGGTAATCAAATGAAGACCAAGCAATCAATTTCAGCTGGCCAATCTGCAATCTTTCACATTCCTTTAGTTTACTCATTTGCGACGAGTATAATTGAACTACTAACCCCAAGACAACTCCAAGGAGACCCAAATTTCTTTTTAAAGAAACAAGTTCTTTGGGCCAAATAAAGGAGCACCAGCTCTAAACCCTAAACCCTAAATGTTTGAAGTTCACCACCACTTACATGAATTAAACCAAATGCATAACAGAAGACACTGATCTTTAGTTATCATCATGACTTTGAGTAATCTGAGGTGCTCGTATTCTTTCGTTAAGTAGACCATGTCAAAGGTAGAAAGCAATAAAAGGAAAAGAGAAAGGAATAATACCTCCCAGTATTCTATATGTGTAGGGGTTGCCCTGTCCAAATCAAGATGCATTTTAATGTCATCTCGAAGCTCTTCCATTTCCTTTACCGTCAAGCCCTGAATCATACATGTCAAAAGCCAATGTAAATTATATGCCTCCATTTAATTGTCTATAAAAAAATACAACAGAACATAGACAGACATAATAGTTATAGAAAATTTTGAGCTTCCCAATTATTGACTACTTTTTTTCTGATGTAACAAAATTTAATTAACACAAGAATAATACAATAAAAGTCTACAAGTAGTCCACAAACAAAGACAGACAACCAGCAGAAACCAGAAAACTACACCAAATACAATTAAAAAGCTGTAGACAAGATACACTAAAGACCTTATGCTTAGACTACAGCTGTCCTCCAAACAAACAAATTATGAGAGATGCTATCGTCTTGGATTTCTGTCAGGCAGAATAAGCAAACAAAAGTGTATAAACAGAACCCATAGAGCTGCCATAAGTTTTACTCTATCCCATAGCTCCTCCCTCCATCCCCGCACCTGTATAATCCTCAGATAACTCTTCTATTTATTTCCATCAAAGGCACCCAAATGACAGCTAGGTCACTGCAACCCAGAGAACTTTAGCCTTCTTCCCTTAGCCATTGCCAAGATACCTTGCACTTACTAAAGCAACACTCCCTGCTGGCATCTCCCAACTCAAACCTGCCTCCAAAAACAACCTCCCCCACAAACAAAAAGCAACTTCACACTTCACCCAAAAAAAAAAAAAAAAGACCTACACTCTCTCCCTGTATTCTACAAATAACACACCAATGGGGAGAAAAACAAGAACTCGCCTTCTTCACTGACTGGTTACAAAAAGAGTTTCAAATACACATAACCAAAATGGAGAACTGAAAGGAGTATATCAATATTCCTAACACTAAAAAAAAATGATGGTCCATGCTTAAAATTGAGACCATTCTTCATTTCAGGGAAAAAAGTAGAAAAAAGAATGAGAATCTTCTTGCTGCAAATCAAGAACCGACTTGATAAGTAGTGATAAGGAGCAATGACCTAACAAAGAATACCCCTTCTCCATACATACATAGAGGGAGAGGCAAACACATAAGTACCCCTGGAAAGAAACATCTATATTCCCTGTTTATCTCACACATTGTGAAGTACAGGTGGTTGAAAATTTCCAGCCGTAATAAAGTTGACTTAAAAATGCAATGAACAAAAATCAAATGAAATTAAGTAGCAAGAATAGTCCCACAAGAGTATTACCTTGAAAACCATGTATGGCTCATTTATCTCAATATCTAAATCATCTGAGCCATCAAGATGCTTGGAAAGTACATCAATTGGCTTGATACGCCCTTCACGCAATCTGATCTCTGACCTCATTTTGCTTTGATCAAAGTGGAACTATCACCAGGCACAACAAAAGCGGTATAACATGTTAACTTATACAAGAGCATTCAAAGTTCACAGCAAAAAGAAGGGTACATAAATAGAATACCTCTTCTTCTTTTTTCTCCCAGTCTTGGAACTCAGCCCGAGCGCGTTCTCTGGCAAGCAGCGCCTGCAGAAATAAATGAAAGGTGCATAACAAAACTACAATGATATCAACCAATAAGATAAGAAGAAATGACAATAGCAAAAATATTATTCCCGATGGCAAAATGCACACCAATTCATTATGCCAACATTTTCAAGAGAAAAGTTCTTGGCATACCAGGCAATAAACTTACCATTTCTTCCTCATGTTGAGCTTTTTCAAGTGCTCTTTCCTCCCTTCTCTTCTTAACCTTTTCTATCTCAGCCTGCATAATGAACTTAAACATATTAGAATTTCCAGTAAGCAAAACAGAAAAGGTTGGGAATTAACAAAAGTCTGTGGCATGGCATGAGCTGATGGAGATACTTAAAATACACTGCCAAGTACCACCTCAGATGTGTATATCACACAGGTATCTGGAGTAAATAAACTAGACATGTAAAGACACTGAAACAACCTCCCAACCACCTAGCTTATATAAGGTTCTCCCTGTCCTGGATAAAGGACTAATTCCTTTAGAACAAGCAACACACAGACACACATGTATACAAGAACCAACCCTCTAAGGGAAATAACTTATATGATTCTAGATGACATGGTATCAGAACAGGTATCAGGAGTCAATAAACTAGATATGTAAAGCTGCTGAAACCAAACCTCCCAAACCACCTAACTTATGTAGGGTTCAATCCATCCTGGGTACAGAAGTAATCTCTTTTGAACACATTCAGCTACTCACAGACACACGTGTGACCAAGAACCAACCCTCTAACAGACAGGAGATAACTATTACAGGTTGACTATATTCTAGGTGACATGGTATCAAAATAATTGTAGTCACAGTTTAAGGCTAGCCATGCTGCTTATGAGTTCTGTCTGCCCTATCACACTCTAAACATGCAACCACTAAGCGTACATAAGAGGGTTACCAAAAGAAAAGGTGAACCAATCAAGACAAATGAAAGTGCCTTGGTAAAAGATTAACAACTGCAGGGATCAGCGCCGTTCATAGTTATAAAAATTTCAAACATGTCACCTATCTCTTGATCATGAAGTGTTTTCTGTTTTATTTCTTTGTTATGGCCATGCATCAGTAAATTCCTTTTTCTTCTTTGTTTTTAAATGAAAGCCACAGAAGCCCAAGGCCACATTTGTAAGGTAACTCTCCCCAATTCTAGTGAAACAATGACTCAATTTCATGTTCAGTACAATGCCTACAGACTTATTCCAAGCTGATCAGTTCATTATACAGTCCAGCCATAGTGCTGCAAAAATTTATGCTGCTCCCGGTAAGAAATGAGATAAACTTAATGTCTTAGATCATGAATTTCAATCAAATCCACAAAATCCTACAACTCAACTAAGATTATTTATACAAGACATGATTGCTAACATATGGATCAAACATTTTAACTAATTGGAAGTAAAAGTTAATATTATGTAAAGACTTAGACAAGACAGATAAGACCTTAACAACACAAGAAATGCAACAATTAGGAAATTGATAAGCCGATAAGTCTTGTTGGGTTATAAATGTACCATCCTGTCTCTCTGTCTTTGCTTCTCAGCTTTAACTGAATACACGTCGAGTGGCATGCCGTGGGAGACATCACGCTCAATCTTCTTTCTCCATACAAATCTGCGACAGCATAGCATCAACTCAAATATATACATTACAGATAGTAAAGCAGCTCTTAATTTACTTATTGACAATATCAATGGATAGTTCAGCAAAACGATATATGGTAACGAGATTAAGAAACTCTAGCTGTATCCATGGTTTGACATACAATATGGCTTGATATCCAAGAAATATCGGATGTCCATAGAATTTGTGATGAAAACTATGGGACATTTGGCTAAAATCGAAGTAGAAGAAGATGGAGGCAAGCACCCAACTACCTAGCTAGTCACTTACCACAAAATTTCAAATCAACCACCTACCTATCTTATCACTAGGTCAGTAAGTATGCTTATTTTTTACATATTATTGGTCCAAAAATGGGCTTATAATAATGTACTGGAAATAACACCATTTCATATTCAAGTAGGGATATATGCATTTTACAGAGGAATAGTATGGAAATATGTATCCTATTCATAGAGGGATAATAGAGAAATATGCATTTCATGTTCAAGCATACAATTTAAACTATTTGGCTATACGACTTGGTATAAGTGTCATATGTATGCAGATGGATGCTTAGCAATGTTTTGTATATAGGACTGAAAGTAATATGAAAGAAAGATGAACTTGCCATCTGTATTTTATACCTCAGCACTGAAAGTAATGAAGAAGTCATGCATAATTTGACATTTCCTCAATATGAAAATATCTATAGATATATCCTTAAATTTTACAGCCAATATATATGTCACAGCCCATATTTTCAACCTTACCAGGGCGATTCATATAGAAACTTAATAACTTCAACCTTGAGTATGATAAAGAACCAGATGATGAAGCACAATTATGGCCTATGCTGTGAATATAACATCAGACATTACATTGCACTACAACTAGTGTTTCTCATCCGGTGAGATTAGCCAAATTCAAAATTTTTTAGTTTGCGAATTAAACTTCTAATCGAAAATTGTCTTGCATCATTATCATAGTTCTAGTTCTAGTGAAAAGTTCCGCATTGCCAACCATAAGCTTACTTTATAACCTATTACTTCCGAAAACTACAATTGTTACAACAAATGCATATACACACTACACCAAACTGACTCAAACAAAGAAAACAGAACTAGAATCCCCAAAAATGAAAAAGAAACTTACGTCTCATTGAGATTGGAATCACCAAAGGGATTCGAATCATTGGAATAACCCGAAACCGTCTTCGATTTCAGCTTCTTAGCTACTCGAGCGGCCTAAATCAACCAAAACCACAACAATCAAACAACATTTCACATTTGAAATACAAAACACAAAACCCTAACAAACCAAAAAAGGCCAACCTTTTTCTGTGCCTTCTTAGCCAAGTACTCGGCGATTTGCTCCTCGGTGACGTTCCTCGACGACCTCGACCTCTTCTTCTTGCGGTCCTGCTCGTCGCTGTCGTCGCTCTCATACGACTCGTCGTCGGAGTGGTTCCGGCGGCGGCTGCTGCTCTTTCTGCTGCGACTGCTTCGCTCCTTGCGCTTGCCGGAACTCCTCGCCGGAGAGGAGTCGAGGCTTTCGGAATCGTCGGAGTCGGTGTACGAATCGGAGTCGGAGTCGTCGGACTTTCGTCTGCGTCGACCGGATGAGGCCTCCTTCCTACTCCTGCTGCTGCGTCCCATGCTTTGGCGGTGAGACTCGGGTTTGTAACGAATCGATATTAGAAGCTTGGAGTTCGGGTCGGGTTTTAGACACGGCATGTTTCAAAAGCCCAGTCCATCACTCTGGCCCAGATATGACTCATAAGCTAGAGTTCGGATCGGGTCGGGTGAGATAGATTTGTTGCTTAATCATTGACTTGTCTTCCCGCTAAAATTTGAAACAACGAAAAAAATTAGGTGAATGTTTTTCTATTTTGTTTTTTTTTTATTATTATGTCATCAACGACTGAATTACAACAAAAATCAAGAGTCAAACTCACAGGTTTAAAAAGATTTAAAAAGAAGAAGGAAAAAAAAAAAAAAAAACTCACAGATTCACACTCACGAAATAAAACTTATTAGATAAATTATTTAATTAATAAAATCTCGAAATACAGCTTAATAATTTCCTCAAACTCTTTTGCGATTTTCAATCGCTGGTGTAAAAACTCGAAATGAACTTTTTGTAGGTTGTGACTATGATTGTTGAAGCTGCCATTGGCGGATTGGCCGGCGGATCGGCCGATGGATTCAATCCTTGTGTGTATGGGATACCTAACGAAGCTAGCCATGAATTCCCATCAATAAAGTTGGCCACTGTAAATTTTTGAGCATCAGATGCGCTCATCTTATGAAAACCAGGCCACTTCACCCGGCCTCCAAGCGCCGCACCAGGCCCAGAATTCTGGTACTCACCGAAATATAGTTTGTCTACAGGATATCTTTGCCTTTGAAGCCAACCCTCCGGCCTTAGAACATCACTTATAGACGACTGCATGAACACTGTTCGTGCATAAATGCCCCAACTCCGACCGAGGTACACGCCTTGTTGAGTTGGCTCCACAGCGGCGGACACCTTAGGGTCTCCATCGATATTGCAGAATTGGAATGAAAAGCCGGATGAGTCTGTTGAGGAGTTACGGCCGTGGGCAGCGATGACACTAGTGCCGCCAATTTGGTTTTTCTTGATGTAAATGTTGCATTTTTGGAAGACGACAGTGCCGTAGCCAAAGATGAAGTCGACAGTGCCGGTGATTTGGCAGTCTCGGAAGAACTGGCGGCCGGCTTGCACGAGCAATGTGTCTTGATTTCCTGTTATCTTGCACCGATAGAAGACAGAGTGGTCGCCGCCGGACAGAAGTGCGACCGCTTGCGTATTATGTTGACCTGCTGTGTTCTCGAACCCTATGTCAATTGCAACGAATCCTTGGGCTCTAACAGCTATTGGAAGTCAAACATATATAAACATTATGAACTAGTAATTTGAAATGTTAATTTTGAGGTTGTGAATTGACTGTAGTTATAATTAAGTGAAATGAAACTATATATATGGTATGGTGAAATGATGTTAAATTCGAAACTGAAATGGAGTCTAAATGATATGTTATTAATTTATTAATAAGAAAATATGAAGTTATGTCTGAATGTAAGGTACAATTTTATTTTTAATTAAAATTTGAGAAAAGAATTAAAGATTTAGTGTCTTACCAAATGTGGCTGTATCAAATGTTGCCAAACCGCCACCTGCGCTTTTACTCCCGGAAATGATAGTAGCATCCTTACCCTCTCCAATAAGGATGATATTCGATTTTGTGCTGTTGATGTTCACATATTCTTTGTAAACCCCTTTCTTAACAAGTATCACAAAGTACTTAGTCGAGTGACTTGGTGCAGCCGCGATCGCATCCATTATTAGCTTGAAACCTCCCTTCCCATCTTGTGAAACAGTGACGTTTGGTTTTAGCGTAATCTTGAAGTCATCAAGTCCAGTCGAACCAATTGGTATAGCACCAGTAGCCTTGGAAAAATCAGGACTACCTTGTAGCATCTGCAACATATCAAAGATTTCATAGATAGATGCGGTCACTTGTTTGAGGTTCCCTGCAACCATGGAGTGCTTGGTACCATTGATCACTTCCATACATGTTTCTTGGCTGCCATGACTAGCATTCAACAACGTCCTCGCATGGGAAATAACATCACCTGTTGTATAAGATTGATTAATACCTCCAGATGAAGCTTTAGTGTATTCCTGATTAATCGAAGAAAGGGTCCAATTCAAGACTCCAGCAATTTCGCCAAGGAAATTTGCACAATGTTGAATAGTAACATTAACATGGATTTGGGACATGGTAGAGGTCACATTTTGTAGAAGTTCCATGGTCGACACCAATGAGTCTTTGAACAAAGGCAATGAAACTTTTGTGATGCGGGAGGAGCCAATAGTATAACTAGGGCTAGCATGTGGGTTAGTGAACAAAGCAGAGAAATGAATGAATAAAAGAATGGAATGATAGGAGAACTTCATCTTCTCCAATGAAATCGTGAGGGTTGTACTGAAATGTAAATGATGAGATGTGAAAAGTTGCAGAGCAAAATTCAATACTGCAATGGACTCGATCATTCCGTTGTATGCATATATATGCAGAAGTGGGAGAGGACCGTTCCTCATGGTCAAATTTTGGAGAGTTATCAATTACTGCTCATAATACTATGCAGTTAATTTGTTTCTTATCAAAACCATATGCATGTAATTGAACATAAATGCAGAAGGGCAATGATATGGGGCCTCAATAAGGCCTAAGATCATTGTATTACTTACATACATGAATGGTTTTCTAATTTAAGTCTAAACTGTCTAGTGAGTGGTCTTTGACTAAAGAATATGCTCTTAATAGCACTGGCTTTAGGCCTAGGTGAATTAGGTGTGACCGTGTGAGCCTATGGTACCAATTTACACTGTCACTCAGTTGATTCAAATTTGTTCCAATTTCAAAACTAAAGTTTTCAATTTCAAAATAGAGCTACCAATTATCAACTAAAATTTTCAGAATTTAATAATAAATACCAAATTGGGTATTTCAATTTTTGGTATTACCAACTTTACAATAAATATTTCTTTATAATATAAGTTATAATTTAATAGTAGATAAATTGTTGAAAACTTTGTATTCATCTACTTATTGTCTTATTAGATTATAGCTATATCAAGTTTTAGTCATTTTCAATAAAACTAATTAGTTAACAATCTTTTATCAAGTTGCTTAAAATATATGTACTATTAATTGAATATTAGTAATAATGTTAATACTATTATGAAAATAATATGTTCAAATTTCTTTTTTTTTTTAGTAAAAGAGGTCATCCCATTATGTAATTCAGCAAGCAGTACAAAAACGATCAACCCCTATAGGGTCAACAGAAAGAACCATTCCGTAGAAACTACTACAAAGTCACCCCTAACTAAAAGAGCAAACAAACTAGTAATCTCCTAGCATACCCGCCTTTTAGGATTAAGCCCAAAACAAAGAAAAGTAGAGCCCTGAAGAAGATTAAAAAATGGGGACGACGAGGTCTCTATTTTCTTTGTGATCTCTCCCGCTCAATGCAAGAAAAAAATAGGTCCACCATTCACAAAAGAATGAAAGCCCAAAATTAAATTAAAATTTAAAGACAAAGTAACTGCCTAGGCCCAAAACAAAACCCTAGCAGCCCAACCAAAACACCTAGGGTAAACCCTAGTCCCTATATGAGAATGCAGTCAAGCCGCCGTCGTCATACACCACTCGCCAGAAGAAGTCGCTTGCACTACCACCACCATTGATAGCATCCTCCTCGAGGCCGCCACCCATACCAGCAAGGAGCTTGGATAGGAATGGACCCAATTCCATCAGAGGATAACGAGTCCCACCACCATACTTAAAACCCAATTCCAGCCTGACATCCTCTGCCGGCAAAGTAAAATCAAGAACACCACCGGTCCCTTTGTCCTCCATAAGAATCTACCGATCCCAGCCATGCCAGAGAGCGCCACCATCAAACAGAAAACCCAGTATCTCCAACGGCCTCACACACCAAGCGCCGCCATTCGTGTCACCCACGACCATGCCTCTGTAGATCCTGTCAAACACCAGAACACCTTTACCTCCCCCATCAAAAGTTTGAGAGAGAAAATTAGGTAGGTTTCGACGGGGAGGCCCGTCTTCACCACCACAGTTTGGACCAGAGAAGGAGGCAAAGCCATCCATCCAGATCGTAAGTACACGGCCTCCACCAACAGAGAAATGAGGCTGAGGGGAGAACTCTCTTTCGAGATGCATTGGAGGGATGTTCAAATTTCTTAATATATATATATATATAGGGGCCGTGACCACTTACCCAATTTTAGCCTAAAAATTGCCCACTTACTCCACTAAGAGTTTTTTAACCCCATTTACCCAATATAATCTCTAGTGACAGTATTGCCCTCATTTTAATTAATGAATTACACTTATCTATCTCTCTCTCTCTCCCCCCACCGATTTCTCTCCTCCATCCCCCGAATCCGGCAACACCGTCATTCCGCCATCCCCGTCGCGCCAAATAAAAGTGCCGCCTCCTCCAAGCAAATCGATCCCCAACTTGGATCTGTGAACCCAGCCCAGATCGGATCAGTCCTATCCGATGGGATCCAGGCCGCCATAGATTCGACGTCGCCCGGCAAAACTCTAACCTGCACCTTCAAGCCATTCCGCCGATGAGTACAGCGAGGCATCTGTGAAACCCAGTCCAGATCGAATCAATCCGATCCGATTCGATCCAGGCCTACGACGTCGCCCGGCCACCCTTGATCCTGCACCTCCGATGCTCTTCGGCTCCGCCTCGTTCCAATCGAACTAGAAGATGATGATGACCGATGGAGATGGTCTGTGGAGATGGTCAGTGACGTTAACCACTCCTGCATCGGCCTCACACTCCGGTGGGTGCCCAGAGATTTTTTTATTTTTTTTTGGTATCCTGAGATTTTTTTTTTTTTTGTATCTGTAATGTATTCATTTTGGTTCACTTGAGGGCAATAATATGATTATTGGAGGGCAATAATATGATTATTGGAGGGTAATAATATGATTATTAGGAGCCAATAATATGAGTATTGGGGGGCAATAATATGATTACTGGGGGACAATAATATGATCAATTGTGCTTGTGGTGTATTCATTTTGGTTTCGGGAGTTCATACAATTCACTGGACGAAAATAATATGATTATTGGAGGCAATAATATGATTTTTGGGAGGCAATAATATGATTACTGGGGGGCAATAATATGGTTACTGGGTATTATTGGGGGGCAATAAATTCAGACTCCGGAATCCCGACACCAGTCTGGTAGCCGGATTCAGGATTCCGGTCAATCGATCACCGGTCACCGGTCACGGGATTCCGGTCACCGGTGGCCGAGTCCGCTGCCGGCCACTATTCACCAGAGCACAGCATGGTGGAGAATGACTTTTCTCTCTAAGTGAGAAAGAAGGAGAGGGCAAAAAAGTCCTAAAAATAAATAAATAAAATAAAAAAAGAATTAATTGGGTAGTAGGGAAATAATCCCTTATAGTGTTTTGGGTAAATGGGGTTAAAAAACTGTTAGTGGAGCAAGTGGGCAATTTTGTTGTTAAAATTGGGTAAATAATCATTTTCCCATATATATATACATATATATATATATATCTAAATTAGAGTATATATGACTAATATTTAGATAATTGGTAGATTTAGTATTTACCAAAATCAAACTAATTAACGAAAATTCAATTTCAATTTTCGATGGTAAAAAAAACATTTACACCTATGCTTGCAGATATTGCACAATAACAAAAAGCCACATTGGAAGCCAGGAGATCAAAAGGCATACCAAAAGACTGCTTTTGGGAACAGAAACCCGCAATCCATCTTTCCGAAGATGTAATTTGGGAAAGAGGCCGGAATATGCCTATAACCCATGGGATGAGCAAACCAAGCTTGAACCGCCCAGGAGCAAGAGAAGAGGATATGTTCCGTAGTTTATGGAGACTCATTATACAAGAGACAGATATGAGATGCACTAATTTGCCAAAATTAATAATTGGATTTTGTTGCCAGGGCATTGTTTCCAGAATGAAAGCAGCATTACCAACATGATACCAAGTTGAAGCAATAAACGAGCACTAATTAACAAACCATGCCAAATCCAGAAAGGAGAAGTTCCCTTACAAACCTCCAAGAAAGAACAAGAAGAAAAATATCAAGTTTTTAACGCCTTCACCCAAAGGGCGTGAGGAGAATCCAAAATACATCAACCTTGCTTAGCGAGGATGGAATCATTAAAAGACTCCAGGTCCCAGGAGCCCATTCCACCAGGGTATAATGCCTGCCGGCCAATTCTTCAAATCCACCAAAATCTTGCTAATGTCGAGTTAATCTGGGAGCATAACTTCTCTGGGAATTTAGAACAAGACGTAGGGTAATTAAACTGGGACTGTAGTTTCCATGCCTATAGTAAAGTTTACAAGACGTAGGGTAATTAAGCTGGGACTGTAGTTTCCGTGCCTATATTAAAGTTTCCCTACCAGCCTAGGAAAGAGAAGCTTGTTTTCAACCCCGAATCTTTATAATGACCACATCACGAACATGAAGGAAAACAAAATCCCCCCCGTCTGAAGCCCCGAGTAGGTTGAAAAAAGGAACCAGGCTTACCATTGACCAACACCAACAAAGTAACAGTACGGACACATTCCATAATCAGAGCTACACAAGCATTAGCGAAAACCATTTTAAGCAAAACTGCTTCAAGAAATGTCCAATCCACATGGTCAAAAGCCTTATCTTACAGCGAAAGCCCCATCCGGACTTGGTGCTTTCAACGCGCCCAGATCAAAAACAGCGGCTCAAGCTTGACGGGGATGGGAAGGGTTAAGAAGAGCTGCATTCTTATCCAGTGACAATGGGATCAACAAAAGAGATAACAGACACGGCTAACAAGTACCATCCAAAACAGAAAACGATCACGCAGAATTAAAACAACATTATTTCTGCCAATATTAAATCCATTAAGTTCAAAATCCCAAAATTAAGAAAACATATGGTTCCAAAATCCTGTATTTATCACCTCTATCATTGCTACTAAGATACCAGATTGACTAGAGACATTACTGTTCTATTAAGCAAGAAAAATACTAAAAAAGATAGAGAAGGTGCCAATTAAGTATCAAAAATTCATTTTCCCAGAGCTTAAGCTGCGACAAAACCTCTAACCGCACACAACTGTAGATGCCCTTTCAATTGACTGCAACCTCAGCAGAAAGGTAACTAGAATGAAGGGAATCTTTGCTAGATACTTTAGTCTTCGAGATCTTGAGGACCTGAACAGCTTCTCCCACTTTGGCAGCCAAACTCTCAGGAGACTCCAACAAAAGCAGCAGTTCTGAGTTGTCCATCTCCAGCAGCATCCCGGTAATTTTTGAAGCAAGATCCGGCTGCAGGTACAAACATTGTGCAACTTTTAGATCAGTGCAATACCTTTTAGGAAAAAAGAATAGAGGAACAGATAACCTCCTAAAAAGTAGGCAGTTCATCACCTTGTGTGTTTGAACTAGTGGGAAGAGACGCTCGCCAAGTATCTGTTTCTGCTGCTCTGGAGAAGCAGCAGCAAGCATACTACTCAGCATCTCTGGTCCCTGAGACCCACCTCCAACAGAATTGGAAGCAGTAGATGAGACTCCTGATCCTTTATTCATGTCACGTTGACGCCCATTAGGAGCATACTTAGGCTGCCCCGAACGCTGAAATGCATCGCATGCAGAGATTAGAACTTGTCACATATAAATGGTTCACACATAATCGAGCATACAACAAAAGTGGAGGAAGAAAATATTCATTTCAGCGCCAATCCTCCAAAGGCTAACATTTGTAAAATATTTTTGAAAGACATAACAAATCAAGAAGTATTTGGGAGGACAGGACCTCCAAATACTCATATCACCGGATCATCCTTTAATGTTTGAAAATGTATCAAACATTGAAACAGCATAGTCATAAGCTGTCACAAGAAAGTATTAAAAGTTTCAAACAGACTGGCAGAAACCTTGTTAGTAAAGGAAACAAACCTGCTGATTGTTTGACTCCTTCGAGGAGTGAGTTGACTGTTGCAAATGTGGAATAAATGGACCTCCCTGAGGAAGCATATGCCCATTTATTCTGCCTCTGTTTTGCCTATGCTGCCTTGGAGTATTGGACATCTGCAATAAAAATTTTGAAGTAGGCATGAGATAGCCATAATGATTCTCTGTTTTTTCCCAAAAATCTTAGTTGGTCTACATAGTCGTCTATAGAAAAAAAAGAAAAAAGAAATCGTGGAAAGACATACATGCAGATGAGCTGATAACTGAGAAAAAGTTAAAGGATTGTTGAGTTGAGGGAGAGTGTACTCACAACAGGAACAGGTGGTGGTTGATAACCTGGTCCAGAGGTAGGTGCAAAGCCATTAGGTCTCCATCCTGGCCTCAATCCCAAAGGCTGATACATCATCCCTGGTCGAGGAGGCACTGGTGGAACAACACCAGATGGAGCCTGATAGTAGATAGGAGGGTATCCACCAGGGATGACAGCTGTTGAAGGACCAGCAAATCCTGCCATACGCTGTGCATACTGAAGTTGCAGCTGTGCTTGTCTTTCTTCTTTCCTTTGAGCAATAGCGACATACAATGGCTTCCGATGAAACATATATCCTGTCAGATATCATGACAAGATGATTAAAAGCTCAGAAAACATGGCATATAAAGATCATAAGTAGCACAAGCTTGAAAGCTTAAACTTACATAGAATGAGCAATAACTGAAACAGAATTTCCATAACTTGCACAATTCAAAAGGTATGCATAAATGTCACAGAACAAGAGGTAATTTCAAGACAAATTTAGCAGGTAAAAGAATGACTTTGTAACAGTTTCGTTTGCAGAAAACTTAAATAAATGTTACCATACCATGAAATGTAATCACAGCTTTATTGCCCTCCTCGGGGGTAGAGAAGCAAACAAAACCAAAGCCCTTGCTTATTCCTTTCTCATCTCTCATAATTTTTGCAGAAGTAATCGTGCCACATTGACTGAAGTGGTCTATGAGCTCTTCATCAGTGACATCATCATCAATGTTCTTCACATACACGTTTGATCCCTGTCAAATAAATCAAGAAATACAATAAGATGCTATGATAAGAGACCTCTTGGGAAGAATAGGGTGAATTAACTACCTTGAATTTTAACATTTGCTCCTTCCGTTTTTCCTCAAACTGACGACGCAAAATGTGTTCACGTTCTGCCTTCTTCTGTGCTCTCGCTACATACAGAACCTTGGAACCTACTCAAGGTATAGACAAAAGAAGCTCCTAATCAAAAGATTGCATCCATATTTCCAACTAAGGCCTTAAGAATATACATATAACCTACCAAGTTGAGTTCCATTCAGAGATTCCAATGCTTTTCTAGCATCATCCGGGCTCTCAAAGTTCACAAAGCCAAAACCTCTAGAAATTCCATTTTCATCCCTTGCTATTGCAAAGCTTATAATTTTCCCGAACTCAGAGAACTTTTCTTCCAGAAGCTCTTCCCCGACATTTGGATCCAAATTCTTCACATACAAATTTGTATATTTCACATCAGGATTGGGCAAAACTCGATCAATCTTTCTAACAAACTTTGCGACATACCTGTGCCAATTGTTATTATCATAACCAAATACACACCTATCAGTACACATGCACATTTGTATCTCGAAATAATCAAATTCCACAAAGTATGGAAAGATAAGAATTCAACATACAATTGTTTGTCTCTGACTGTAGAGCCATTTAGCTTGTCAATAGCAGCAATTGCTGATTCCTCAGACTCAAACTGAACAAAGCCATAGCCTTTACTCTTCCCATCCTCAAACATGGCAACTTTGCAAGACAAAACATTTCCAAATTTCCTAAACATATCGTGGAGCCCTACATTATCAATCCCTTCACTCAAGTTCTGCCACAGATAGACAAAATAGCTATACAGTAAGTATTCACATCAAAGAAAAAGAATGCACTTAATAATGGATGGTCAGAGTGGCATTGACTTCTGTAAAGCAACAGGGCATACCTTGACAAACACATTCCCAATTCCACTTCTCCTGGCATCAGGATCACGATGAGACCACATGACCCTTATCACTCTTCCATGCAGAAAAGAGTTATTCTTTAGTTCAATGGCTCGAATTGCTATTAGAAAGAAAAAAGAAAAAAGAAAAAATCAAAGACGGTTAGAACTTCACCATCATGAAGTAGTGTAAACCTAAAGAACAACTTAACATGAAACAGATAAAGAAACAATCCGGCCCTCTTACGATCAAACGTATCAAACTGCATAGATTAAAAAAGGCAACTTATAGGAAACCCAAATTCCATTTCCCCTCTAAATCAAGTAGAACAACCAAGCAGATCACCATAAAAAAATAATAATAATAAATAAATAAATAAAAACAAACAAATAAAAAAAAATCACAATTCATCATTTTGTTCTCTAATAAGATACAAACAAATCAATTGGACACACCAGACGATTTCAGAAAAACATAAAACTCAAAATAGATGTTTAGTTTTGAGAAAAAATTAAACAAAATATAATCATGTGTTTAAAGACGAGACAGTTTCAATTATTAACAATAATTTCCCAAGTTTCAAGGCACCAAAAGCACAGCACTGGAAACGCATCGTTTCCGTCCATAATAGGCTTATCCAAAGTAAATTTTCTCAGAGAGTAGGAATCCAAGTGAGAAAAGCTGCATCCTAACCAAACAGATCACCAAATCAAATCCAGAAAACCAAACAAATTGAATTCACAGCCAAAAAAAAACAATCTCTAATTTCTTCGCCACAACGTAAAATCTAACGCTACCGTCTCAACAAACACGAAAAAATCGAAAGCGAAATCAAAACGGTACCGTCGTCGGTGCTAGAAAAGTTGGCGTAGCCGTAGCAGAGAGACCGGCCGGTGTTGGTGTCCCTGCACACCCTAACGGACGCAAGGGTCTTTTTCTCGTTATCGAACGCCTCGTAGAGTTCGGTCTCGGTGATGTAGGGGCTGAGGTCTCCGACGTACAGAGACGCCATCACGGCGAGCGCCGTCGCCGGAGTCTGCGGTACAGCCATGTGGACGATCTTCCGCGAAATTCTTCACACACAAACAACAACAACGGAGGCAATGCTCGCCGTAATCCGGCACCGGAAGGCTCCTCCTCCTCAAACCGCCGTTTCCGTCAGCGTTAAACGCGATCAACCGAGACGATTAGGACTGATCTTGATCACTGAAATGGAAGAGAGAGAAGCGATTTTCTTTTTGGTTTTTAGAGAGAGAAAGTGAAGGGAAGAGAGAGAGAGAGAGGAGTCACTCTGATGATTCTGATGAATTTCAGAGAGGAAGGGAAGTGAGGGGGTGTTTTTGCATGGAGGTTGGGCCTTTCACTTGGATTCGCTACCGGCGTGGGCCCTCCCCACGCCCTCACTACCCACGCGTGGGGTGACGCTTCAGCTCAGATGCCATTTGGTGATGCCACGTCAGCGATCAGGAATCCACGGCCTTGATAGGTCGAGGTGGAAACGAAAAGGCGTGATTTCCCATTTGTTGGGTTCGTTCCGGGATCCATTTTTGGATTTTTATTACGTCTTTTATATTATTTTTTTTTGGTTTTTGGATTTTTGGGGAAAAAGGAAAATAATCTCTTTTTTATGAAGAAAGGGAAATAATCTCTTTTGTTTTGGGAATTTATCTAATTAATTCTGGGAAAATATTTGACACTTTGTGGAGAATTATTCGTTTTTTAAGGACAGTTTGAATGATATGTTGGAAGTTGTCCAACAAAGATGATACAAGCGTTTTGTTGGCACTTCAACGAGTAGTTTGTATATACGTACATTAACAAAATAAAACATATGTTCTATAGTCTTTTTTTTTTTTTTTTTCGAGAGGAACTTTCTATACTCTTTGATTGGAAGAGAACGTTCATTGTCATGACTCATGACTACTATTTATTATCTTTAAGCTCTTGTAATGGAATAACTAATTACAAAACTTGCTCAAATTGAAGAAGACATAACTGTTGTGTTGTATTAACCGTTTATTTAATCAAATTAACACGCTACGTATTTAATGTTTTTTTAAAATTAAAAATGAATGTTTAATAAATATAAAATTTAATGATATTGATGTTTCATTCAGTGAACGAAATACTAAAAAGAAAGTTTTTTTAAAACTAGAAAAGAAAATGAGATAAAAATAAATATAAAAATAAATTGAATCATGAAAATGACCAACAGATGTAAAACGTACAAGAAAAATACCACATGCATGTGTGCGAAGCGAGTGAGAATTAAGTGGGGGTCCAAGAGCTTAATGACTATTTCAAAGCAGCGAAAATACTTCGCACACCATTCACAATTGCCACCCTTTTTCACCCCAACAAACGCCTCCTTTCATGGACACACCCTCAACCTTGCCTTTTCCTATTTCTTTGTTCTAAAAATAAAAATATAAATTATAAATTATAAATTTAAAAATAAAAGCGTTCAACACTCATTGTGATATTAACGGTCCTATTGAACATGTTATGAGTCAAAGGTTGTCCATAACTATTGGCAACTCATTGATGCTTCTTATTGCAAACTTATACTTTGCTCTTGCTTTCAAATATGGACAACAAGAGTTCTAGATATAACTAGTCCGGGGTGGTCTACGGTTATAAAAGCGTTCCACTCTCGTTGTGAATACGCTCATGTTGAACATGGTACGAGTCAGAAGTTGTTTTTTGGTGCTACTGACTGCAAACTTATATTTTGGTCCTGATTTTGAATATGTAGTACAAGAGTTCTATGTATAGCCAGTCACCATTCACTGCATGCACCAACCCTTCTGTTCATTGCTTACATTTAGCATTGCTTTGCATCAACAAAATGCATCCCGGTTAGTGCAGGCGTGAGGGAGCCTCGCCTACTAACTCGACTAGAATCCAGCTCTCGATTAACACAGTTGAGAATTTTTCACTAATCACACAGAAAAAAGTGTGGTTCTAATGCGCAAATGCTGATCATAGTTTTTCAAGTTCTAACATCGTATTTAGACATTCAAACACTGATCAGCTTTATGTGTTTCTCATTGAACTGCATATCTCTCATTAGAGAAAGCTTCTAGTTTGGTCAAAAGAAGCTAGTCTGTGGTCCAAAAATAACAAGTTTTCCTTCCTTCATAATACTCGAAAAATTATCAAGACAAACTATTGCCTGAACAGAGACAGCCAGCTATGATCTTAATTTGTATGATTACAAACAATCTGTTCATTTCGGCTCTATACATTCTGACATTCCCTTACAAAGTGAACTTTGGAATCCTGAAGTAAACTAGTAGACAAAACTGATATCGATTCCCTAACAGAAATTCTATATCCCTACCTAAATCCTGCAATAGCTACAATTGACTTGATCTGCTTCTACTGGCCACAATTTGATGAAGATGGAGAACCACATATGGCATAATGGCAACAAAGCAAAACCTCAAGTCAGAAGAAAAGATGGAGCCCACCCATTCACACAAATCAGAAGCACATCAGAATGATATACACCTTGACCCTGGCACTGACCACTATAAATAAAGATCAGCCAAGCTGATGCGCATTGTAAAGAAAATCCAATTTAGAATCTGAGGTTTAAAACTACAGAAGATGGAAGTCCACTAATACCAATACGTGCAGCAAGACAACCATAATCCCTGTTGTCAGCAGCTTGAAAAGCGTGTCTCTTGATGAGTTGCTCTTACTCAACTGTCCTGCATTGATAAATTCGTCTTTGCTAGTAGTTACTGAAACATTTACGGATAATGAGCCTGAAAAGAATGAAATGTACGTCATGTGAGATAGGTACTCGTCCAAGGATCTAGGGGAAAAGAAAAATATATAAAAGAGTTGGTGCACTTATGTCTGAACTTACAATCGTAGTTGGCCCATCCAACGCGTTGGCGAGCCAAATCATACACAAATATCTTATCTTTTAGAACAAGATCTGCAATTGAAGAAACGAATAGGGGAAGAAAATATAATTAGAAATCCAGCCAATCGAACGGCACATTTATGATTAACATACATGCTCAAGTATTAGTTCGGACAAAAAAAAAAAGAAGCACAATTGTGAAAATCAATATCTATAATAAATGCAGAGTGCTCAGAAGCCTCCAAGGTAGACCAGAAAATCTCATGATACAAGAAAGCGTATAGAAGTATGGGAACAAATAGCACTCAAGCAAATTTGAAGAGGAAAATCATGGAAATCCTAACATATTTCTAATTTCAGTAAGCAAGGAAGTTGAACACCGGAACATAGTTGTGATCAGTTGGTCACAGATACGGTATAAAGTGAGTTAATTAAAAAATTTGACACTAAAAACATGCACATGTGAGCTAGCACTTCAAACATAGAACTTAAGAACTCAAATATAAAAAGTAGAGCCATGACGCCGAGTTCTTTCATTGAATATATGCCTCTAAAGTCTAAAATCAATTGAGATTGTTTATGCATGATTTTCAGTTAGATTAATTGGATAACAGAACATTCACTAGGTACTGCAGATGCACTATGACTTAATTGTGAATCAGATAATGTTGCTACTTGATCTTACCAAATCTTAGATAAAGATATTTCCATAAAAGTTTTAAAAGCAGCCTATATTAGTTGGATAACGGAACACTCACTAGGTCCTGTAGATGCACTATGACTTAATTGTGAATCAGATAATGTTGTTACTTGCCAAATCTTAGATAAAAATATTTCCATAAAAGTTTAAAAAGCAGCCCAAATTCAGGATCTAACCTCCTAAAATTGTCACCCCTCCCTGAACCTTCTGAAAGCCAATGCACCACATAGCAGCACCTTCCTGTAACAACACCATACTTTTATGTCCTACCATTTGCAATAATCATGTCTAATGCAATTACTTAAACTAAGACACCTATCCAGAAGGAGCAAGAGGAAGGACTTACAACGAAACCCGTATGTACAAGGTACTCTTCTGGTTTCAACACCATCGATGCACCAGCTGCGAAGTTTAGACTAACGGGAGGAAACACCTCAGCCAAACTGAAAAATTAAAGATAAACATACCACTGTTAATCCCACTCTTGAGAAAAAGGAAGTTATAAGTTATACATCCCAAGAACAAACCTGTTGGAGACTAGATAACACTGGTTTCCTTTTGAAATGAGGGGAGTTGCAGATTGTGAAACAGCCGATGTTATCTACACATCAAATAAATAACCAACAAAAGCAGCTTCAGCACATGCTCATATTGGAAAGAGCTAGCAGCCACAAGCAATGAGAAATTAATTAAGCCCTCCCCTCTGGATTCCTCTGAAAGCTGATTTTTCTGATGCAATACATTAACTAAAGGGAAGCCCAATCTCAAAACATGATTGAAAGAGCAGATGCAAATGGAACGTCAAAGTCAGGTTACCCAATAGAAACTGGAAGAATAGGAATAAAGAAAAGAATGATTCTGTAGGAAGGGAGATTATATTATGACTCAACAAGTGGATCTTCTGTTCATGACACTTCGTGATATAGCAATAAGGTTAATGAATAAATGAATCAAAATTTCGTAGTTTTTTTTTAATCCAAATGCTAACAATGCTTTTAATCTAAGTGAACCATCAAATCAAATCGTAAACAAACTTACAGCACTGACAAAAGGATCATAAGCTTCCTCCACAAGGTATGTCAAAGTTGTGCCTGAGTCAACAATAGTTCCCCGGCTGTTTGATGTGGTGAAGGCTATTGGATCAATTGGTAAGAGTTGCCCATTGACAGCAATGCTCTGAAGATTTAAATTATAATGAGGCCTGAAAATAATAACTTAGGAATCAGTTGCCAAATATATAAATATATATATATATATATATATTATTTAAAAGTGAAGACAGTAACAGTACACAGGTAATGCTTTAGAAAATAAGATTGCACATCAGCAAATCTGTCTTCATAATAAAGGAATGAAATCTAGTTAATCAATTTTGCAAGGTTTATAAATATGCCTCATGAATGTTACTCTACCCCACACACTACCCACTCAATGAGTCCCAAAAATGGCATTGGAGGAAGAGAAATTTTCCAAGACTTCCTCAGAGAAATAACAATCTTATTTATGTCATCTAAGTCAAACACAAAGCATTAGTGATCTGGATGACAGTAATGCACCCTATCTAGTCTGTGCAGCAAAGGAAAGAATGAGCACAAGTTTCTCACAATAGAAAAAGAGGTGCAGTAGGTGATCCTTGTGTTCCAACCATAATTATGTAAATACAATCTCCTTGCCAGTATCAAATACCTAAAATTAGAGTTCGAAAGGCCAAAAGTGACCGACTCAATGTTAAGCGTGTAAAAAGAATATTTCATGGTCAAGGTCCATTAGTGACCAAATATAAATACATTGGAATGAAATAATACAAACAGAAACAGAAAGAACAAACAATAATCTACATATTTAAGAATACCCTTTTGTAGATTCAGAGCATTTAAAATTAGAGTTCGAAAGGCTATAAGTGACCGACTCAATGTTAAGCGTGTAAAAAGGATATTTCATAGTCAAGGTCCATTAGTGACCAAATAAAATTACGTTGGAATGAAATAATACTAACCGAAACAGAAAGAACAAACAATAATCTATATATTTAAGAATTCTGTTTTTGCAGATTCAGAGCATTTATTTACTTCTAGAAAGAAACAAGAGAACTCCAGTAGGATAGAGACATACTGTGATGGAACGAGGGGACTATAAACAATACTTGGCTCCAAAATCTCACCAAGAACAAGTATACCCCCACCATTGCCATCTCCCTTCAAACAATGGGAAAATACTTTGGGAGTTATCCCTCGATATGACAACTGGGATATAACAGACAATGCCCCTTGGCCGAACCCAAATATCCCATCAACCGCTTTATCTGTCTTGGTCAAATCCCCAGACTGATAGGTACTACACCTGTTTCCAACACGATCATCCAAGGCAATAAGCTTCAATAAACAGAAAGAATGGGAACATTAATGCTGGAATCTTGCAGCAAATGAAGAAGGTTTTCTTATGTATAAGAAAAACATATGTACTAATAACCAGAGTAACACTGCAAAATTAACTATGCACTTCGGGCACACATCATGCTAGATCTTGACTGTGTGGGACTGGTTAGCCATGCTTTTCCAAAAATTCTTTGTAATTATAGACTGCTAATAATGCCACCTGAAACTGCAGTTTTTACTTTATTTATCTATAAAAAGTACAACTTAGCAATTTTGATAGATAGTTAGTTATTCTTATTTTCTGCCTCTTACACCCTTTATCCTTTCTATGCCGGTGATTGGTTTGCATTGCACAATGTGTAAAGATACCATTTCAGTTTCAGTCAAAAGAGCTCACCCGAAAACGATGGCAGCTGAAGAGTTGGCCATAAAAGACTGCCCCAGAATCATGTCGAAATATAGTGCATCTGATACATAGACACCAGACGTCCCACTTCCATCGCCATATTGGAAAGTGTAACTGCACTGGTTACTCTCAGAGCACTCTGTTGCTGAAGTTTGAACCGCAGAACTGCAAATTGGATCTGAACAGGAGATCTGCCCCGCAGTTGAGGAGCTGCCAGAATCGTATAAATTGAGCTGAATCTGTAACAAATGGAAAATTGTTAATATTTGAATTAGCTCTTTGCTCTACAAGCTTCTTTCAGCAATGAAAAAATAGAGAACAGAAATTTACCCCAAGTCCGCTAGTCTGGGGGCAATTACTGCAGGAATTGCAGGTAATCCACAAGATGTCGCTTCCGGTATCGATCTGCACATTGTACTCTTTTGGTGGAGAGCCCAATTTTACTTTTGTAAAATAAAGCCTAAAAACAGAACCAATATGGCAACAATTGAAGATGAACAAAAGTCATTAACTTTATATACAATACTGGACAAATAAAAAAAGATGCTCAATCTCAGTCACAGAATAAAAACAGAAAATACAAAATGCAACCAAGAAAAAGATTCATACACAAAAGATCCAATCCACCCTGATTGAAAAGAACGCCCAGGAGCAGCAGCAAAATGCCAAACTCAGTCAGCCATTTCAATTTAAATTATATAAAAACGACCCCAAAAAAATATATATATATATATATATATATCTTTTTTATTTTTCTTTCAAATTTCCATCTCTGAAAACCGGTCAATTCTCCAGCACTGGGTCTCCTCTACATCACCAATAATAAGCTCTCATTTTTCCACAAACCAAAATAGTATGACTTGACCACAGTCAAGCTTTAACGGCCCAAAAGAAAAAAGAAAAAAAACCAAGACTCGAGCTTTATGCTTTGTTTCCTTTTGAGGAGCTAGAACAACAAACCCCTTAATCAATGCTTTACCCAGAAATCACTGACTTAAGAACATTTTCCAAATTTGGGAGCAACCCATTAATACAAACCCCCCACATTAAAAGCTTGAAGCTCCTTTCGGAAAAAAAAAAAAAAAAAAAAGCTTGAAGCTTTGAGACTTGAGAGAGAGAAGAAGAGAGGGCCCCAGGTGATGAGATTACCCGACGAGGTAGGGATCGGAGGAGCCGGCGACTGAGAAGTCGACGACGCCGCCGACGACGACGTTTTGGAGGAGGCGGCTGTGGCGGGCTCGGTCACGCGCGCGGAGGCGGTCGAGTTGGACGCGGTGGTGGGTCGGCGGGAAGGCTCTGTGGAGAGCCAGAAAAGTGGCGGCGGCGGTGGTGGTGGCGGCGGCGGAAGGGAGGAGAGAGGGGGAGGTTAGGAGGGCGAGGAGGGCCAAGATCGGGGCAAGAGAGGCCCGCATTTTTGGTGGGTCGGGTCGAGGTGGTTTGTTTGAGTTGGGAAGTTTTAGTGGGAAAGGTTGAGGTGGTGCTCGGTTTTATGCATTGGTGAAGAGAGAGAGAAGGGTTGGCAGTGTCAGAGAGAGAACAGAGACTGAGGAGGATTGCTGCTGCTGATGCTGCCTAACATTTTTGGATTAGATTAAGCCGCTTTTGCTTTACCGGTTTTATAGCAAGTGATTTGGGGCACTCAAACGAACATGGAAAGACGGTTTTGCCCCTCCGTCGCTATGGTTACCGGATTTTGGGATATTCTAGACAAAAAGCCTGTAACCACCTCAGGTGTGGAACCCCCACACCCGGGTTTGAATCCCTCAAACGCTTATTGAAGTTAAATCCCTATATATTCTTAGTGGCAAAGGGGAGGAAGCGCTATAACAAGATTCCTCAAGTACGGATTAGTCTCTGGGCTTGGAAAGACTTTGAGGACACTGTGTGATTGAAAAAATAAAAAAAAAAAAACAAAAGGTCTTTTAGCCGTAGGCCATGAAAACCTCTTCACATTAGTGGTTTAGTTTTTTCTATTTAGATATTGAAGGTTCAGGTTGATTTTGTGATACAGAGAGAAGTTTAGCAAACTATGTACTGAAATACTAGATTATTATTTGTAGGCGATTTGTTTTAGATTATTGCTTAATCAAAATATGAACTGATTTTTTTGTTTTTGATGATAAATTATGAATTGATTGAAATTCTACTTATTTATTATATTGAGCTAGTGGCACCTGGTTTCACTTGGACTTCAATTGATGAAGTCCTCTAAATTTGACTTTTGAAAAGTTAATTTTGTGGCATATGTTTTAATATTTATCCGCATTCATTTACTCAAGCTCCAACTTGTACTTTGTGATATTTATGAATCAATTTTAGTTTGTTTAATAATTGAGTATTTTTAAAGGGATCCAATTGATATAAAATAAAAAAAAAGTATTTTTCCAATTTTCCCTACTTCTTAGAGAAAAAGCTTGAACCACTATGAATTCAATCAATATTTTGGTCTATTCAGACATTCAAACCCTTATTAAGGGACTCAAACACTACTTAATTAAGACTTCAAGAGTTGAGAGTCAATGATTTTCATTTAAAAATTTAAGTGGGAATTTTAGTTATTTTTCAGATTTCCTAAATAAGGGCAATTATGACCATACGGAAAAGATTGTCTGAACACTCCTACCTTAATAATTGGGATTAACTCTGAAATTACGAAGAAAGAGGTGGGAAGAATAAAAAGTCTGATGACTACTGAGTTGCCGGTGGCAGACCCACGCGGTCCGTCCAAATCACCGCACTCTCTGCCCGCTGCGTATTACGCACGCCTTTCTTGACCAGCGACGACTGACCAAGTCAACCGCAGTTGCAAAGTGGGTATAGCCGTTGCAGTCAGTGCTTTCCAAGCACGCGCTCTACATGCGAGTACGATGCTGACTGTGAAGCGGGTCCCGATTGGTGTGAAAGGAAAATGTTAGCCGTATCGCTTTCGGATGTCAGACAACAATTCCAGACAAAGTACCATTTTATAAAATAAATAAATTATAATCACTATTAAGCACCCTATTTGTGAGGTTTAATTTTCATTTTACTAATATCAAGAGTTGAAAAAAATTGGAATTTGCAACTGTGAAATTTAATCTATTTTTAATGAATAAATTTCAATAAAATCGTTTATAGATGACATGAAATTTTGTTACTAACTTAACAATAAAGACGCGAATAATATAATTTCAACAAGATGAAAGATTTAAGTGCCTAATAATTCGATACAAGTCTATATACATAACTACTAGATTTGGCGGGCAAATACATGGCTTGAAAGGTAAGTTGAGGAAAAGTAAAAAGGGAATTCATCATTTGTGGACATTTGATTATTTAGACCTTGGCTTATTACTTCCTTCTTTATTTTGAAAGTTTGAATGATAAATATGTAGGATAAACCCTAAATCAATCTTTTATGATAGACCACAGATCACAAATCAATAAGAAAAGAAAATTCACAATGACTTTTAAGAATAATCTGGTAAGATTTTTTCTCTTTCTGATTTTGCACTTTTTCATAAACATGACTACATGAGATTGCTTGGCTGAAAAAGAGAGAGAATGCTTTCTTTTTCATTGCGGGTTTCTGAAAATCGAAGTATGTATGCAGAGGGTGCTCACAATCCCAGCCAGCTCAAATGCCACCAAAGCAAATCAGTGGTAGAACTTTTATTGGAGGAAGCTGGCTGAAAGAGAGAGGGCAAATTAATGCCATTGTGAAGTCGCACTTCGAACACATAAACCTCCAATCATGCATATCAAATCATGGACATGTCAATTGTAAGTCATTAAACCAATTATAGTTAACTTGGAGGTTGATTTCTTCCCACTCCTTTCTTTCTTCCCAACCCCCTGACTTAGCCATTGTACCTGCATTTTCCCTTGCGTACTTTAAGTCTTATCACTATCTACTCAAACAAATCATTGTGCAACATTCATATATAAATCCCCATTTCTTTAATAAACTTGACTAATACCATGCTAATTAATCCCAATACAATATAATTGCCCACTTTCCTCGTTTACACACCACCGTTTTCTACAAGATTAGTCTTTCACTCTTCCTTCTTCTTTTTTTTAAACACAGTTGGAAATGATGTGTGTTTATCTTTGCTCACCTATATAGTATTATTCAAAGCCAGATTCCATGACCAAAGACCCTAAAAATGTAAATCAAACAGCTTGAAATTGTAGGAGAAGCTTCATACTATGAGCTTTTCCAAAAAGAAAAAATGCGGAGGGGACCTTGTTGATGATGACAATCACATCCCTCCACGTTAAACCCACATCATGCATGACAGTATATTCATTTGTAAAACGATTTGCTTAGGTTGTATTTGAGTTTGAACAAAACCAACACATGGATATTTGAGAAAAGAGAAAAATTGGTGCTGTATGATATGGGTAGTCAGCAACTTTAGCTTTAAGCTCCTTTAGAATAGCCAGAGTTGGAAGAGTGCTAGTTTCCAATAGGATGGCTTTTGCTATTGCAAACTATGTTCCACTAGGACCACCACCAGAAAGAAAGGAAGTACCAAACGATTACCATTTATCTTTAGTACGAATATGACCATGACTTGAGTTCTTTTCTATGCCACGCCCCTTGTTGAATGCTTTCGTGCTATTACTTTCACTGGTGATGTGAAAAACGTACAAAATCTTTTTTCAGATTTTTGTCTATGTTATTGTCATTATTTGTCATTTTAATTTTGGTTGCTCCTTGGTGACTGCTTCGGATAGTGCAGCGACAGCGCATGGGTTTGCTGCAATTGTTGTTGCTAGTGGCTACATATTGGTAGGTGTTGTCTGACCTCTGACGTACGGCCACAGTTGGGTTTCTGTATGTGGGATTTGCAACTCAGGTATATGGGATTGATCCTGACTCGCAGCGTTAACACTCGGATCCCGATGGTCTAAACTCTAAAACAACTTTGGGTTTTTGCTTTAACACGTGAAATATGATGAACCAAAAGAAAGCTCATCACAACATACACGAAAGAATTTAGAGAGTTATGACACGGAAAGGACTAGAGGAGGGGATTGGAAGTTATTGTGCATGTTAGCAAGAGTCTAGAGTTTATATAAGATGGGAAGCTCATACATTGATGATGAGTACCTTTCTTCTTCTTTTTTCGATCCAATGATCGATGATGGGTAGTAAGCAAACGGTTTCATACATGCAAGAATGTAGTTTTAATTTGCACTTGAGAATAAAAGTCGATATAAACATCACTAGTTTGTATGTTGAAAAACTCATCCAAATTTCAACACAAAATCACTCTCCGACGTAGTAAGCATATTACAGCTTGGACTAGTGACTAGTCCAACAATCATTTCCAAAATTCGGAGTTTCTGTTCTTCAAATTGGCCCTTATAAGAGCATGAAAAAAAGCCTAGATGCTCTTTCTACATAGTAGACTCAATCCAATAACCACTCATGGATTGACAAGAAGGGAGGAGCAAAATTAGAGTAGTTAAGTGGAGGGGAGCTAAGAACTTGTTGAGCAACACGTGCTGTTCCCGAAAGAGATGAACTGCTGCCTCCAAGCCAAGCAATGGTAAATCTCTTTCGTACCCCCTTCGACTTTGTCTTTCACGAATCGGAATTTTTAGTTCTGTTTTAATTCCTTTTGTTGGAATTTTTGAGTTTTTCCAATGATGTTTCAATTGACATTGTGAAGGGTGAAGATCCCTTTCTTGGTCTAATGTGGTACGTGCAATATGATATGCACGTTTCTAGCCCTCATCATTTTTATTTAAATTTCACCATTTTTTACTTCATTCAAAGTTCAAACACACCTTAATCAATCCAAATACAAGAATTTGTAATTCATGTCACTTCTTAAATTCTATGCGATAATTATACCATGGTTGAAAGTTGCACTTCATTAGTAGGTTTGTTATAAGGGTCTTCATCTTTTGGAGAAGTACTGTAATATATTGCATAGACTATCAATTGAACTGCTCCAGCAATTGCATCGAGACCATTGCTAACAAAGTAGTCCACTTTTCCAATAAGAGCATAGGAAGTCCAACAACAACCCTTTAGAAAGTTAGCAACTGAGAGCCATAATGGCATATATTTCACACTCTTTGTTTTAATGTCACTCAAGATGAATAGAGAAGAGCTGTACATAAGGACACTAAAAAAATTACTGACAAAACCAACTACGACAGCCTTCAAATGTCGATTCATCTTCATCTTATGCTCGGGTATTGCCAACATAGTTCTAGCCTCAACAACCCAAAAGAAAACAAGTTCACATACAAAGTATGTAGCAATTCTCTTTCGTTCTTTTGCTGAATTATGATATAAGAATATGTCAGGATGTATGAGCTCTATAATTACCCCAATTTCAATATTGGTGACAACTAAAATGTTGTTGGATTAACAAATGGCAATCTGTAGTAACTCATAACAAACAATTCAACACAGTTGTAAGGTAAGGTTTGGATCGAAAGTTTCAACATCTTTTTTTCTCCATATTTGTATGAATGAGGAATGCGGAAAAAATAGCCCACCAAAGATGACACTCCCAACCACACCGACCACGAATCTAGCATTTGTGTTCACATTCTTGAGAGGAAAATGAAAAGAATATATATGTGAATGAAAATAAGAGAAAGATACAAGTATTGATGAATGAGATTTTCAAGAAGTGAATGTTGATATTTATAATAGAGTTAATAGCATCTGAATGAAACTCTACATTTATTCTATTAGTAATTAGTAATGGGATTCTCGTTCTAGTGGTTATGAGATTCTCGTTCTAATAGTAATGAGATTCTCATATATTTCGTAGGCATGAGTTTTGAATTGGAGGCAACATCGAAAATAGCTATTTTCTAGTGAACACAGGTCTGTCTACTAGCATAATAATCTTACTAAATGCATAAAATAGTAATTTCTTTAGGAATCTTTTAGGGCCTGGATAACATATAAATTAATAATTATGAAATACCCATTAAAAATAACATATAAATTAATAATTATGAAATACCCATTAAAAAAAAACAACACATACTAAGCATTTTTATTTAAATTCCATTTTTTTTCCTTACCCAAACACACCTTATAACCAATCCAAACAGAAGAATTTGTAATTTGCGTCACTTAAATTCTATATAATGACATCCAAACAATAGAATTATCAATTTAATGATACTTACGTTGATGGAGTCGTAATTCTCTTCAATTTTAAATTCCTATGGATATTGAAAATGATTCATCCAAACTCATTGTAAAAGAATGAAGAAAATTTGTACTTTTTGTAGTCTAACCTATGCATGCAAATTTCCTTTTGTATTAGTAAACATAGAGAAAATCAAGTATTAAAATCATTTTCTTATAACAAATGATTCATAAGTCCTATCATCATACTGATTCATAAGTGGTGTTAGCTCAGTGGTTAGAGCACCCACTACCTAATGACGAAGTCATGGGTTCGAGTCACCATGGGAGTAGAAGTGAAATATATATATATATATATATTTTTTTTTTTTGAGTAAAAAGGGCCCAAAGGCCCAAGCAACAACAACAAAGAAAAGCTAACCAGCCAAGGCTGTTACAAAGTTTCTAGGCCTAGCAACGCCATCCATGTCATCCAGCACTGTTTGGACAACAAAGATTGGAGGATAGTCAAAAGTACACAATCCCAGCTCTTGATCAGTGCTTCTCTTAGCCAACAAATCAGCGACCATATTTCTTTCTCTATGTATGTGGTTGATTATGTAATAATCAAAAGACTGCAAAAGAGTCTTGCAGTTAGAAATGATGGGTCGTAGAGGATGCAAATCAATGTCTCTGCTTTGGAGAAGAGTAATAAGAACAGCAAAATCTGATTCAACCATCATTTGATCCTCTTTTAAATAAAAGTAAAAAAAAAAAAAAATACTGATTCTATATAAGTAAACATTTTTTTCATAAGTAATCACATTGAACTACATTGGATTTGTTTCTAGAAAGCAAAGTTTTTTTTATCGCATTCAACCATTTAGTTTAGTGATATAAAGTCTTCCCTTCGTAAATAGAAAGTCCCGAATTCGAATCAAGAATAAGTCGTCCAAATGGAAAGAGAATAATTTTTTCTTTTTGGAGTTTGATTACGAAGGGGCAAGTCGAAGGCCCAACACTGTTTTACTGCGTCGGTACTAAGCTAAACCGCCTAATTAAGCTAAACCCGGGTTTATATAAAACCTCAGACCCTTCCAGAGACCTCAAAATCCTACTTGAGAGCTACAACCCCTCCGCGACTCCACCGATCCAAACTTCATCTTTTACCGCGCGATATGGCCGAGACTGACACTGCCGCCGCCGCCGCCACAACGACGCCACCAGTCGACACTTCTTCCTCCACCGACTCTGTCACCAGTGCACCTCCTCCGCCGCCGGCGAAGCCCGTGATTAAATGCTGGGCCGACGAAGAGGATGATCCGCCGGAGGAGCCGGAGAAAACCGAAGCTCCTCCGTCTACTTCAGACCAGCCGGAGCTCGAAGTCGCCGCATTGAAGATCACTGAGAACAAGTTCCTCGACGATCCTGAAGACTCTAATATCAGCGCCGTACTCTCTCTCTCTCTCTCTCTCTCTCTCTCACTTCTATTCTCAATTTTTGGATTTGATAGAAATTAGGGTTTAGATTCTTACTTAATTTGGGGATTGAATTGGATTCAGGTTACGGCCGGCGACACGCCGTACACGTCGGCGAGTACTTTCGAGGACCTGAATCTACCGGAGGCGGTGCTCAAGGGTTTGTATGTAGAGATGGGCTTCAAGAAGCCCAGTAAAATCCAGGCGATCACTTTGCCTATGATTTTGACTCCTCCGTACAAAGATCTGGTTGCTCAGGCCCATAATGGTTCCGGGAAGACGACCTGTTTCGTGCTTGGTATGCTCGGCCGTGTTGATCCCAATGTGAAAGCTCCTCAGGCTCTCTGCATTTGTCCCACCAGAGAGTTGGCTATTCAGGTTGAGTTTTCGAACAAAGCTGTTTACTTGTGATGCGAATTGAATGAAGTTGAGAGCTTTTTAGGGTCTGAGATAATTGATTTGAATGTGGCAGAATATGGAGGTTCTTCAGAAAATGGGGAAATACACTGGGGTTACTTCGGAGTGTGCCGTCCCTGCAGATAGGGAGAGGAATGCACCTTCGCCTAGCTTCCGGGCGCCAGTTACGGCACAAATTGTGATTGGAACTCCTGGTACTATCAAGAGATGGATGTCGTCGAAAAAGCTGGGTGTAAGCCGCGTGAAGGTCCTTGTTTTCGATGAGGCTGATCACATGCTGGCTGAGGTAAGCTGTTTTATTGATTTATTGCATGTTCTATTAGGTTGTAGTGAAATGTCAACTGTTGTACACAACAGAATTAGCCTTTGGGACAATTGATCTCAGGTCTTTGCTCACTGTTTAACACTGTCGAGCTTCTTCTGTTCATGATTTTAAGCATCCTCATTGTTTGATCTTTTAAGCCATAAGTGATGCCGCAGATATTGCATTTGATTGATTGCTGATAAGAATTCATTCACAAAAACTGATGCTTTTTTCTGTAATATTTGTTGACTACCTATATATTTCTGTGCAGGATGGCTTCCAAGATGATTCCTTAAGGATAAAGAGGGACACAGAAAAAGTTAGCCCTAACTGCCAGGTTTGTGAAACTAAGTTTGAACTTCCATTGCACTTAAAAGTTTGTTGCATGATTTACATAATCTATTTCAATATCTGTCAGTGAGATCACCTCTTTTTTAAGGTTCAAGAAAACAAGTGTTGGCATTACTTCCCATTTCATTCATCACTAATTGTTTGAGGATAATAATCAAATTTAGGCTAGGTAGTATAAGTTCTTAAATGAGAGTTTTGTGATAAACTATCTGTACTGTTACTTCTTGAATACTTGATAAGATTAAACATTTTAATGCCATGATTAGATCACCTTGGTATTAAAATAAACATTATTATTCTTGGTAGTGGACATAAAGGAATGTTAATGGTGTACCTTGGTATTAAAATGAACACTATTATTCTTGGTAGTGGACATAAAGGAATGTTAATGGTGTAAGAATTTACCGCTGCTTGAACTGGGAATGTTTTGTGTTTTACATTATTTACATCTATGGATATACTATGAATGTATAGAGTTGTATGGAGTGGTGGCTGAATACTTTCTTATTGTATTTCTTTTCAGGTTCTTCTGTTTTCAGCTACATTTAATGAAAGAGTCACAAATTTTGTCTCAAGGGTTGTGAAACGTGGTAACAATCAACTTTTTGTCAAGAAAGAAGAGCTATCTTTGGAGGGTGTTAAGCAGTACAAGGTGTACTGTCCTGATGAACTGAGCAAGATTGAGGTTATCAAGACCAAAATTTTTGACCTGGGAGAAAAATTAGGACAGAGGATTATATTTGTTCGGACAAAAAATAGTGCAAGAATGTTGTATCAACAACTTTCTGATGATGGTTATGCTGTTACTGCTATTCAAGGTGCCCTCAACACCGAGGACAGAGACAAAATAATCAAAGAGTTTAAAGATGGTTTAACCCAAGTTCTCATATCAACTGATGTACTTGCCAGAGGCTTTGACCAACAGCAGGTGCTGGCTTTGTCTCCATTCTTTTTCTCTTCTAGCTTATATGCTTCACAAGATTTACATGCTGACATGATACCTTTTGTAGGTTAACTGTGTTGTCAATTATGATCTTCCGGTCAAATATTCACCTGGTCCCCGGTCACAGCCTGTAGAACCTGATTATGAGGTGTACCTGCATAGAATTGGCAGGGCAGGGCGTTTTGGTCGCAAGGGTAAGTTTCTGATTCCTGTATCTGTCGTATGGACTGTTCCATTTATATTTTCTATTCTGTCCCTTTCCATATATTGGGACTGCAATACCCAAAAAGGAAAAAAAAGAAAAAAAAGAAAAAGAATTCTATTGTTTGACTGAAAACACAATTATTTAGGGATTTAGAGCAAGCACTTATTTGGAGTACATCTCTGAAATTTCCTGTATTATGCAAGGGGTATTCGCATAATTATTTTTTACCCGTTTGGATGTGAATATCACAAATTGAGAGGGTGGAGGAGTTGGTACTTTAACGGGAGGCAGTCTGTTCAGCACTGCGTATGAATATTTTTTTTCTTCCTTTTGTTCTTTTTTCTGGTGGGACAATGACTTTTTAAGTTGGTCCTGTTGTTTGAAAACCTGCTTCTACAGGAAGCAGATTATGACCTCAATAGCTTGTAGAGGGGTGCTTTAAATTGTTGAGTAGTGCTAGTGGCTGATTTTGCTATATCTACTCAGTCATCAGCTCCCACTAATCACTCATTGGGAACCAGTCATGGCTATTGCCAATCCTGCTGAGCTTAGTTCAATCTTCTCTCGTCTTGTGGTTGATCTTTTGCAAATGGGTTTATTGTTTGCATTTATGGATTGCATTTGTGGTTAATAGATCCAACTCACTTGGCTGATGTGCTGGTTGGATTGGCAGTTGTTGTTAAGAATTGCGATAGAAACTTATTTTTAGGGAGATGCTGTATGTTATATGGTACATGTTCATCACTTTAAACATTAGTGCTCCAAAGCATCTCTTTAGAAGAGCTGTAACTATCCAATTAATCCCATTTGCATTGATCATGCTTTTCCTTGAGACAATTTTTTGTAGTATAAAGATATTGCATTGATATGTATAAATGGAGACATTGACCAAGTGGTGTATACATATGTAATTCTGCAGGAGCTGTGTTTAACTTGATTTGCGATGATAATGACGAGTTGGTCATGTCAAAAATTGAGCAGTATTTTGACATCAAAGTACCAGAGGTAACTATTCTTGCACCTTATCCTACATAAATTCTGCCTTTTGGAAGCGTCTAATTGTATACATCAGGTTGTGAGAGGTTTTCAGAAGTTCCAAAGTTGTCTCTGCTCTGTACTTGTTAGAGGTTAGATTATTGGGGAGAACTTTAAAGTAGTCTGATTGCTTTCTTCTTGCTTTCTCCAGGTTAAAAATACTGATGAGGCTTTTGAAGGGGCTCTTAAAACAGCTGGCTTACTGTAAGTCCGTAATGACCTATACAGTTTTCAGTGCAACCAGTTTTGGGGCTAATAGAATAGTTGACGGCAACGCAGCAGAGAGCATTTCTCAGATCTTGCAAAGATTTTGTTTTGTAATTCTCATTTGATTATATTTATAGATCTATGGGGATTTGATGGGTTTGTTGTCTAGTTCTGTAAATGTTACCCTTGCATAACAAAACAGGGCGAAGATCTTTAAATTATCCATTGTGCCATATGGGTTATGACTGTACCTGTCTGCCTTTCTGGTTCTGTTGATTTCTGAATTATCATTATTGATTTGCTGTGCCATATGGAGTCTGATCTAACTTGTCTGCCTTGATTTGTTTCTGCTTCTGTTGAATTATAAACTGAAACATATTGTTCTTCCCTCACACGCCTTCTGCATCTTCGGTGGAGGATGTGCGGTGCAGGGAAGAGTGATGGCTACTGGTACGGTGCACACCCGATATAAGAACAAGCAAATAAATCATTTTTTTTTTCCTTTCTTCTTCGAGGGGAAGCACATATGTTGCATTCCCTCATGGTCTCACGCCACTAAACTAACAAAATTGTCGATTACAATCAGATTAAACAAAACTGAAAGCCTATGCAGTACTGAATTTAAGAAACCATTTCATTAAGATCAGGCAGTGGAAACCTCAGAATTACCGCAATGCTGCTCAGATTAGCTAGCTCCTCCCTAGCTAGATACATGCTCGGACGAAAACTCAAACGCCTTCTCTCCTGCCTTTTTCACCGACTCACAAACCCTCTGTACGTATACCAAGTCTCAATCTCTACACTCTCATACAAGTCATCGGTAATCAAGAGCGTTTCAATGGCCTTCAACTCATGCGCCATCTCCACATTCTTGGTACCATAACACACTCGGTCCAAATCCGTTGTTAGCAAATCCGAAAACTCCTTAAAAGCCTTGATCTCCATCACAGCCTTGGTGTCTCTGATCAAGTTCATCACGGTACTGTCATGCAAAACCTCATGCGAACTACTGTTCCCGTCTTTCCCTTTGTTCCTCGTGTTAAAAACGACAATGCGTTGCTTGTTGTTCTCTACTGACTTGACCTTCAACCTATTCGCCTCCGCAATCATAAAACGACGGAACTCGTCCTTCGCGTTTCCCTGACTCCCTATTACGACGCACCGTACGACGCTCAGATCAACGTGCTTCATGAAAGCCTGGAAAATGTTCTCGAAGTACTTGTTAGGGTTGGAGTGAGTTTCCACCTTGGCGCAGAGTCTTGGTCTGCTTGGGCCCCACCAAGAACAGTTGTGCGAGTCTCGCTGGCTGTAGCAGAACCACGACGAGGTCGGCTCCGACAACCTTTTTGAACCCTTGGCGCAGTTTCTCGACCGAGACCTTGTCCCTTCTTGACGTGCTAGTTGGTGGTGAGGGTCGTGCCCTGCACGGTCAGGGTGGACGAGTCCTTGTGGTAGTCCACGTGTGATATCCCGGAAATTCGTATTTATTTTCCGAGGATTTTTCAGAATCTAAATTGTGGTCATTGGACTGTTTCGTGGCTCGTGGATGGAGCGGAAGTGTTTCGGATGAATTTTTATTCGGAAAGTATGACTGTAGGGGGTTTGCAAAGGTTGACTTTTGAAGCATTGAGATTCTCAGAAAACTTCCTTCACGAAAGTTGTAGAGCGCGTCGATACGAGTTCGTGGACATGTGGAACATGGAAATCGGAGTTCGTATGAAGAAGTTATGGCTATTGGAAGAAGTTTCCATTTTAGTATAAATAGGAGAAAATCAGAATTATTTTCATAATTTCCATTTCCTTTTCCGGAAACCATCTTTTCTCTCTCTCTTCTCTTTCGGGTGCTACCCTCAGAATCGAAGAAACCCGTCTGACCCGGACCCAGTCGACCCGACCCGACTTTTCCGGCGAACTGCGGCGGTCTCATGCAACGAAACTTTCCAGATAGGATCGTCTCCTCCGTCTGGTCGTCCCTCTGGTGTCCTCTATCGCAGATTCACCTCCACGGCGGCGCTGCAAGGTGGTGTAGTTTGATGATTTCGGACCCTGTCGGAAATCCTTGTTCCGACGTCAGCGAGGCTTCAAGTCTTCTTGGTTGAGCTCAGAGCAGCCTCCTTGATCGATCCTTGGTGGTTGTTTGGATCGATTCACGTAAAACTTGGTTTAACTCAGTTTGGATTACTGTTCACGGCTTGTGAGGTAGTTTTCGACCCGTTATGCTTGTTTTCTGACTTCGAGCTAGTTATGAAAGTTCACAAGCATGCTTAGATGAAGAACTTTGATGTTGGGAGTTTTGTGAAATATTGAGTTTTGGCGGTGTTCCGGCCACTTAAGGAACTGTTTTTAGTATTATATATGTTCTACTCGTTGATACGAGCGTTTCGATATATAATATGCAAATTTTGGAGTTCGTATGGAATTGTTATGATTTTTGCAGTTTCATACCGATCGATTTATTCGATCCGTGAGGATTCGAGCGTCCGATCGACTTGTGGTTTGGTCACATCGATCGTGGACGAATTCCGGGGACTTTGGGAGGTCTCGGATGTGGTTTCGCCTCGATTGGCATTACTTTGGGAATTTTAGTTCAAAACAAGGGTTTCGGACTTAAATCATTTGTGAATCGTTACTGATTTGAGATCATTGGTGATTAGGTGCTTCTAAAGGTGAATTGGATGAGTTGTTGGTGATAGTGTTAGTTTGGTTCTTGTTGATACCCAAATTTCCACAAGTTCGAATCTGACTAAGTGACAAGCAACGAGTCATCGACATCATTGGGCCTTCAAGCAAGCCCATTCTACAGCGAAAGGGAATTCTCTATTTAACAAGCAATACGAGATGCCTAAATATTTAAACGATTGACAGAGATTTCCAAATCGACCAACACGCTTATTTATCACGTGATACACGTAGGCCCAAGCTATGTTTGGGGCTCATACGGTGGGATATGGTGTGGAAGGTAACGGATCATGCGAGGCCTATCGTTATGATAAGGCCCGTCGGTAATTTTGGACTTGGGAACCAAAATTCACGCTTTGAGGGCCAATATCTTAACATGGGCTAGTAGAGAGATGAAAGCAAGCCCAACAAGGCTTAGAGCCCACTAGAGTCATTCCTTGCCCAAAGTCAACTATATTAGAACCCGTAGCCCAAAAAAGACGTTGGAGTCGTCTTCTCCAAATCAGGAATGTCGTTCCGTCGAGTTGCTGCTGGGATTACTACTCCATCCTTGTCGGGTAAGAACCCCAAGTCTATACAAAAGCCTCCCAACTCTCATCTTCCAAAATCCTGCCCCAATTTCCGATAATACTTAGATGTTTGCGATCACAGTTTACAATAGCACAAATCAAGGGATTATGATCTCTAAAAAATCACGGCAGCATGAAATCTGGGATTTCCATCGCCGCCCGATACCTGCACCACCAGTCTTTACCCACATGGCCAAAGCAGGCTTTCACTCTTTTGATTTCATAGGGAAAACAAGAGCTGAAGGTCTTAGAATGATCCCATCAAAACTAAGAATACTCTTTCAAAACCTCTGGTTCTCGGTGCAAACCCTTCCCCTCAATCGCCGCTATAAAGGGCGAGTTCGTTGCCGTAGAAAACCAAGCCACAACACCCAAAAACATCAAGCAAGAGATCAAGCTTCATCTCTGATAATCTAGCCATCAATATTCAAACAACCTCAGCCCAAAACCCAGAACCATGTTGTTGCCGGAACTCTCTCTCTCTGCTAAACTCTCGTGCATCTAGCTCCCACACCTTTCCTGCCTGTGAGCCCTGTTCTTATAAACTCAAGTCTAAATCGCTGCTAAGTAGCTGCTGTTATCACCAGGCCAAGTAGCTGCTGTTATCGTCGAGCCAAGTAGCTGCTGTTACATTTAACAGGTTACAACGAAGTTGTTCTTGGGACAACCATTGAACGACTTTGGGCCTAGTCTCGCACAACTAGGAGGGTCTTGCGGCAAAAAGTCAAAGTCACAAAGTCACCCCCACAGTTCTATATAGAAGACGCAACGGGATTCTGAGGTGAGTAATCTCACGAAGTTCATTCACGAACGGGAATACCCTTATTGTTTTGAGAGTTATTTATTAACTGCAAACTATAGTTGGTATTAGTAGGCATTCCTGAGCGGATGACTACATATAGATATATATTTACGTGAAATATATATGTTTTGGTGGTTTGTGGATTTATGAAAACAATATGCATGAAATGATGCTTTTTATTATTTTGGGGGTGTGGCTTTTGGAAAACAAATGATTTGTGGAAATGATTGATTTCGATTTGTTTTGAAAAGCATTGAGATTTGAGAAAAGCGTTGAGATTTGGGTATGAAAACAATATGCATGAATTGATGCTTCTTATTGTTTTGTGTTATGGCTTTTCAGAAAACAATGATTATGGAAATGTTGATTTCGATTGTTTTCAAAAGCGTTGCGATTTATGTAACATTTGGGTCCAGTGTGACTCCTTTAATGTTTTATTCCAAGGGACAGTGCGGCCCGAGGACTGAAGGTCTATGACCTTGGGCAGAATATCAGGTAATCACGTCTTTGGCCGGACGAGTGGTTACGTTTTCAGTTAGAGCTCTAATCTGTCTGCCATATAGGTAATTCATGGGGTAACGGGAATTGGTTATTGATAACTCATGACATTATGTATTTATAGGGAACAAGGTGTGAGTTGCTTCCTTATTAATGGTTTTTAAGGGGACAAGGTGCAAGTTGTTTTCCTTATTAACGTTTTGATAGAAATCAAGGTGTGAGTTGCTTTCTATTGTACGATTATGGTACATTTGATAGGAAACAAGGTGTGAGTTATTTTCTATGTTTTACTGATAGAAATCAAGGTGTGAGTTGCTTTCTATGGTACGATTATGGTACATTTGATAGGAAACAAGGTGTGAGTTGTTTTCTATGTTTTACAGATAGAATTCAAGTGTGAGTTGTTTTCTATGTTTCGTTTTAAAAGGAATCAAGGTGTGAGTTGCTTTCTTTTATTTTGATTTGAAAGGAAATTAAAGTGTGAGTCATTCTCCTTTATTTCGTGTTTTAAGGAATCAAAGCGTGAGTTGTTTTCCTCGTTTTGGCGTGAGTTGTGCATGTGTGTTTTGAGTTACTCATACGGGCATGCAAAAGCTTACTGGGTTTGTTGTGTGGCAACCCGGTACACTATTCAAACAGTGTAGGAGTTAATCCTGCAGGTTAGGAAAATCAGGGTTGAAGCTGAGGTAGCGCCCTTGCAGCTTTACGGTAGGAAGCCATTTTTGTAACTTCACCGTTGATAAGGACTTCCGTTGTATAGTTAACTCTAAGCAGCATTTACGTTTTATTTTGTTGTTGACAATTTAATTCGTAAGCTTATGTAATATATGACTCTATGGAACGGGTCAATATTGAGATAGTGGGTTCAGGGCATCAATATGTACTTGGGTTAAAAGGGAAAAAGTTTCCAGGTATTTTGTATTGATGGCTGAACGTTCACGCATATGTAATTATGGGATTATATATCGATTTTCATGTGTGTAAAATCGGGGCGTGACACCACGGCGGTGATCGAGATTTAGAGAATGACCTTCATGCGGGAGCTGTATTTGTCGTTGCGGGTGGCAGCAGCGATGATGACGTCACTAGGGGAGATGAGGTTGAAAACAAACCAGACGTCGTCGAGGTCTTCGGGGAGGATCTTGACCGTCCCTCGTTGATTCACAACGATATTGTTTTCTGTGACGAGTTTCATCTATCTATCTTGTTAGTTCTTCCTCGTTTTCTTTGATTATCTTGGAGAATGGAGATGCTGCTAGATTGAGGGAGAGCTGTACTTGCGGTCATTCTTTGAATCGTAATTTTAGTTTACCTCTGTTAATTTCTTAGTGGAGGATTACTTGCGCTTTAAGAAACTTGTAGGCCTAAGGATTCATTTTTGTAGACGGTTTCCTCTTTGGTTTAGGAGTAGTTGTCAAAAGTGTCAATTTTCTTGCTTTGCTTATCCTAGTGACATAAGAAAGCATGGGAGTCGTATATATGGGGGCCTGTTAAATAACCTTCTGATTGATAATTCACTATAGTTGGTATGTACATGAGGTGTCTGATTGAGGGCTCATGTGTGTGGCATAGAATTACTATGTTGGCCGGATACGTGCAGTGAAACTATGCACTAAGAGCATGCCTGTGTGCCTGAGTCAAAGCACTGAAACATATGCATCCGGCTAAGGCACCTGGCCCGGATGGCTCTGCGCCTTGCTTCTACCAGCATTTCTGGCCTTTAGTGGGAGGGGACGTTACCAGGGCTGTCCGTTGTTTTTTGGAGTCTGATGATTTGATGAAGCAGGTAAATGGTACGAATGTTACCTTAATCCCTAAAGTGAAAGATCTGGAGAGTATTAGTCAGCTTCGACCAATCAGTCTATGTAACGTCATCTGCAAGATTGGGTCTAAGGTTCTCGCCAACAGGATCAAGTCGCTTTTGAATGGTATGATCTCTCCATTTCAAAGTGCGTTTGTCCCGGGAAGGTTGATTTCTGACAACTCATTGACGGCCTTTGAAATAGCCCATTTCTTGAAAAATCAAAGATGTGGACATGTTGGTTTTGGAGCTCTGAAGCTTGATATGAGCAAGGCATATGATCGGGTTGAATGGAGTTTTCTGAAAGCAGTTCTTTTACAGCTTGGCTTTAGTCCTATCTAGGTTACTTGGGTGATGAGATGTATTACTAATGTGTCTTATTCTTTTGTTATCAATGGGACTCCAAGAGGAAGAATTGTACCATTTAGAGGATTAAGGCAGGGTGACTCTATCTCACCCTATCTTTTTCTTTTTTGTGCGGAAGCTTTATCCAGACTTATCCTGCATGTGGAAGAGTCGGAGCTGATTCATGGGGTTACAATTTGTACAAGTGCTCTTCCTATTTCTCACCTCTTCTTCGATGACTCCTTTATTTTCTTCAAATCAGAAATGGAAGAGTGTCTAGTGTTGAAGAATATTTTCAAGCAGTATGAGGAGGTATCTAGGCAGTGTATTAATTATCAGAAGAGTTCAGTGGCTTTCAGTAAAAACGTGGAAAGGGCTAGCAAGATGTTCTGGCCGCAAGTTTAGATGTTGAGTGGGTTGATAAACATGACAAATATCTTTGCCTCCCCATTGAAATTAGTTATTCAAAGTCTGAGGCTTTTGATTACTTAACAGAAAGGGTCCGTAAGCGTACAAGAGGCTGGAGAGAGAAGATGTTGAGTGCTGCAGGGAAGGAAATTATGATTAAGGCTGTTACTCAGGCTATCCCTACTTAGTAATGAGTTGCTTTGAGTTACCGCAACACTTGTGCCAGGAGATGCATAGCTTAATGGCTAAATTCTGGTGGGGTGACAAGTTGAATAATAGGAAAATTCATTGGCTAGCTTGGGATAAGGCGATAAGCTTTGTTTGCCTAAGACAGAAGGGGGATTAGGGTTTCAGAATATGGTTCTATTTAATCAGGCATTGCTTGCTATGCAAGGGTGGAGAATCATACAAAACCCTACCTCTCTTATTGCTTCACTCTATAAAGCAAAATATTTCCCGGATTGTAGTTTTTTGGATGCTGGGTTGGTGGGTGGAGCTTCATATGCCTGGAGGAGCATCATGCATGGACGAGAATTGTTGAAGAAAGGGCTGCGTTTCCAGGTTGGTAATGGTTCTAATATTTCGGTTTGGTCTGATCAGTGGATGCCTCTTCCCTTCAGTTTTAAGCCCTTTACTAGACCCCCGGATGGATTAGAGAATTTACAGGTGGCTGACTTAATTGATAGTGATCTGTATGAGTGGAATTTTGCGGTGCTACAGGAGCTATTTTTGCCTTCAGAAGTTGAAATAATAGGGCGCATTCCTCTAAGTACGAGTGGTCCAGAGGACAGATTAACATGGTACTATGACAAGAAGGGCTGTTATAGTGTTCGGTCTGGATATCATATGGCTCGGAATGCAGTTGATCGAGTATCTAGGGCGTCTGCATCTAATGGCTCTTTTGAGGTCAATAGTAAATTCTGGAGAAGACTCTGGCATGCACGTACACCTCCTAAGGTACGGTCCTTTATGTGGAGAGTCTTAAAAGGTATTCTACCTACTAAAGTTGCCCTTGTACGACGTGTCACTCTCCCACATATGAAATGTGTTCTATGCAATAGTTCAATTGAGGATGGTATTCATCTTTTTAAGGATTGTGACATTGCTGGCAGTACTTGGTTGGCTAGTAACTTGGGTGTGCATGTGAAGAATATTCCTGGACGTCATTTGGAGGAATGGGTTCTTAATGTCATGGAATTATTGCATGGAGGTCAATTTGAGTTGTTTTGCATGCTCATGTGGGTCATATGGACTGAGAAGAACAATGTCCTTTGGAAGGGCACGTGCTTCAATGCTTCTAGAGCAGCATAGTGGCCTTCGAAGTTCCTGGAGGATTTTCATAAACATCATCAGGTTGGGCTGAAAAAGAACCCAAGGATTAGAACAAAATGGGAGCTTCCCCCGCGTGGTCGTCTGAAAATTAATATGGATGGTAGTTACAGACCAGAGTTTGGGGATGGTGGTGTGGGTATTGTGGTACGTGATGAGTTTGGTACTTGTATTGCAGTGATGGCTCGTTATTTCCCTCATGTCCTTTCTGCTACGCACATGGAAGCAGAGGCTTGTAGGGCTGGACTTCTTTTGGCTATTCACCAATATTGGGGTGCCATTGACCTAGAAAGTGATTGCCCGCTTGTGGTTGCTGCGTTACAACAAACTATGGAAGATCGATTTGAGTTAGGGCGCATTATCGATGACTGTAAGTCATATTTGACATCTTTACGCTCTGTTCAGATTAGGCATATCTTCCGAGAAGCAAATGGTGTAGACAATAGATTGGCTCATCTTGCTAGTCTTAATTATATAGATGATGTTTGGTTAGATGAGTCTCCAGTGATTATGCAGGATGTACTCTATGAGGATTTATGTACTGATGCTAGAGGTCAAGGTTTTATGTCCCCCTCTATGCCCAACCCTAATATTAATATAATAAGTTAGGTGTGGGGATGAGTCTCCCAGCTTAACTGGGTTCCAAACCCCTTTCAAAAAAAAAAAAAAAAAGCATGGACATTAATTTGAGAGGTAGCATACGTGGCCATTAATTGTTATCAAGCAGGTATATGTGAGCTACAATCGCACACTGATCGATTGCTCAGTAAGATATACAGATGAGAGGGAATTTTGAAAACTTAGCTTTGGGTGATCGGAGCAATGAGAGATGCGAGCCAATCCAAAAGCTGCAAGTGGTCAAGGCCGGATCAAATATGGAGGTGATCGTGGAATATAAGTTCAAAAAGGCGTGGCCCATGGTGGGCTACAGCCCACTTTTTAGCCATATATATTCTTTGCTTGAAGAATTTAATTGTATTTTATTTCTATTCTACTTTAAGAGGCATATTACTTGATTTTTTGGGTAAATTAGGCCAGAAATATAGTGGTTGAGAATTGTGATACAGATTCAATAATTAAAGATTTTCTATGCTATTCAAGAGTGCATGATAAAATTTGAGTATGTATCTTTTTTTTTATATATATTTTTTATCTTAGACTTTTGTTATCGAAATTCTTTCAAATGTTATATTGTTGATTTTTTTTAAAATCAATTAGTTATTTGAATATTTGATATGTATTTAATATATGATGGGGTTTAATTTAAGGAAAGAATAAAACATTTAGTTTTTTTTTTTAAATAAGCATTATTATATATATATATATATATTTTTTTTTTAGCCCACCTCATTTTAAAATCCTTGCTCTGCCATTGGAATTTCAGCTGCTGTCATTCATCGAAGAAGTGCTCGGAGTGGTCTGCAAGACTTGAATGAGAGAGATGAGCTGACAATGATGAAAGGATGGCGGTGACGACAGCAGTGAATGAGTATTGTTTGGTTCCGATCTAGTTTGAGGTAGCAAACAATCTCTTTTCAATGGGCGAGTGTGCCAACACCGAGAGTGTAGTAGTTAGGGCGTCCCTAGACCTGACTTCTTCTCAGACGTTGTGAACGAGGAGAGCACCAACGTCGTCACAAGATTCTTTTCTTTGCCTTACTAATAAGGACTTGCGGTGTGATATCTTGTGTCACCGAGTCGATACTTAACATTGTAAGTTGAGCAGAGCAATCACCAGGAAGTAGGAGAAAACATGGATTTTGCTAAAACGTGACTTTAGCTTTGCTGGGTTGCTAGGGCGTGACCCTGGCTTTGCTTATTCAACTGACGTTGAGTGTATGTTTGCTCCGGACAGACTTTGGATAATCTGAGAGATTAGTTGATTGAGAGGTTATGTGTGTTTGTTCCCTTGAAACCTAGTATTTATACCTAGAGTTTCGATAGTTCCTTACCATAGAAGGATTATTGATTGAAGATTCCTAACTGCTACTCGAATCTTATGAGGGCTGTTTTTCTTATGGACTCCAGAATGGGCGAAGCTGTAACCTAAAACCGAGTAGACTTATTTTTGGGCAGCATGTATCGGCACAGCTTCACTCAACCCTCTTTAAGGATATTGCCAAAAAATACTTTTTGGCTCAAACATGTATGTTGGGAATTGCAACAATGATAGAGATTGGTGGCGGTCGATTTGCAGCAAGAGCAGAGGACGTGCATTCGGATCCAAGTGTGCATGTTTTGGTCTGCCGTTTTTGACGTTACAAGGGTTTATCGAAGCTTGACGGACCGTGCTTGGCAGAGGCTTTTGAGTTTCAGCGAATAATGCTTGGTGGAGGCTCGTCGTTGTTATGTTTGCTATTGGCGGTGATTGATGACAGATGAGCGGGAGGCTTTTGTCTCTCGTTGAGCATAATTAACGGGAAGAGACCCTTGTTTGTTTTTCTTGGGCCTATGCTTGACGTTGGCCTCTTGTCGCTGATGATCGATCCAGAGACTTGGCAGTTGGATACAATCGAAGAAGAAGGCTGAGTGGAAGAATGAGAAGAAAGCTAACTGCCCAAAGGATTTTACTGGATGTCCAAAGTAGACTAACTCGTTGAGCATGATGTCGGTCAGGGAGTTCCATGCTTGACTTACCTTTCAGGTGATGAGTTTCCTAATTGATATGCTTATGCTTGCTGGCAAGGCATGACTCTTTGCAGTGGGAGCTGATGATAATGGAAGAAAATTGAGTGATGATCAAAGAACCAAATTAGATAACTAAAAAAATGAAAGAAAAAAAATTCTTTGAGCTCCGTTAAGTTAGCTTAACGGATGGTGAGTGATGAAGCCTTTGCGTTGGCTTCCCACAGACGACGTTAATGTTAACGCTGTCGGGTTAATGTTAAAGATAAAGGTTAGTGGTTCCCTCTCAATTTGGGGAGGCTACATCCACTTAAAAGTTTAAACACAAGAAGTATAGTGGTTCCCTCTCAATTTGGGGAGGCTACATCTACTTAAAAGCTTTAATTATGTGTTGGGCCTTGTGGCCCAAGTTGGTTACAACATGTGGATGTGATGCAATGAATTTTAAGTGGGAGGATGGGTCTTTTTAAAAAGTAAAAGAACCTCTCTTCTTTACATTTTCTTCAATATGGGACAAGAAGTCTCAATTCTAGTTCTCAAAAGCATGTTGTGATTGCATCTTAGTAAGGATGGGAATGTGGCTTTCCGACGAGGTCTTGGCCACTTCTGACTACCATAGGGTAGCTTGGATGTCGGGTTGCAGGATGCATATCACGGATGGATCCCACAATGACTTGTGGGCCTACTAAAAGGGTGTTACCTATGCTTGATGATATAGGAAATCCTCCATATTAGTGGGGGTATGTACAAAGAGAGAGAGGGAAGCAGGGAGAGTGGAGTGGCAAAACCAGAGTTGGAAAAATAGGTGATAAATGAGTTTGGGGCCTCTTTAATAAGGGAAAATAATAGGAGCAAAATTGTATCATCAAAGGCGGAGACAAAATAGGCAGATAAGGGAGCAAGGGCAAATTAGTCCACAATTAACAAGCGCCAAACGCTACACAAAATAAACAATAAAATCAACTACGCGCTGTATGTTATAGTAGAATTTATTGCAGGTTAGTAAAGTGTCTAAGGTATGAAATTTATTGTGGATTAGTAAACATTTTATTTGCTCTGAAAAATGCTTTGTCATTACTGAGAAATTTTTCAAAGATAACAGCCTTATTGGAATCCATAGATTTTTTAAATTTATTAAGAAATGCCCAGTATCATTTGATTTAGTGTCTAGTTCTCCCATTCGTAAGTGGGAGCTCTTTTTTTATCAGTGAGTTCTGACCTGTTGATAAGTTATAATTTAACATTGTAGATGAGTTCAATTCTCAACCGGACCACAAACAACTCCCATTCCTTTGCCACAGGTTCAACCCACTGACTGAACATGACCACTGACTGAACTAGAGTTCAAAATCAGAAAACCTACTCTGAATTAGGCCTGGGCATTTTAGCCCGAAAACCCGGACTGGATCAATCATGACAGTTAGGTCCGGGCCGGGCCTTGAGAAAAAAATAGACAAAAAAATAAAGCCCGAACCATTTGAATTTAAACGGGCCGGTCCCGGGCCTTGGTATCCATAATCTCAAAAGCTCGAAGATAAGCCCAATTCAATATAACCCTACTTCTAGGCATGTCTTAGTGTCGACATGACAAGTCAACATTCAAACACGAGCCTTTGAATCAACTCGCAGCCATCCCCGATCCTTTCCCAAACACAACACTCTTGAGTCTTGAGTCTTGACTTCAATTCTTTGATTCCCTTCGCAACAAGAACCCTTCGCTTTTCCATTTTCCCTTCGCAGCTCGAACCCACTCGAAGCCCTCAATTAGTCAATCAATTTTTACTCTTCTAGCTTTCCAGATTTAGAATTCGATCAAGAACCCTAATTTCCAAAAACCCAGCAACAATCTTCTTCTGGCCTTCTTCGATCACTAACTCGAAATCCAATCCCCTTCAGTTTCCATTTCGAAACCCCAATCCTATGGTGGAACCCAAAGCCTTTGTTCATCACTTTGGGACTTTGGTAATGGACCCGAAGCAGTTGCAGTTCGTGGGGACTAGATGATGGTGGCTTCCAGCCAGTTTGAGGCCGGTGATGATAGTGCCCTGTAATATTTAAATTTTGATGATGCTTAATTTAACCCTGTTGATTGATTATAAATATCTCTAGAGCACTAATTAATCCAAATTTATGTTTGTTATATCAAGGTGGTGGAGAAAATGATTGGAAACCAAACACGGGTCCCGAATGCAATGAAGGAATCAATATGAATAAAGCTGGGAATGAAGACAACCAGCAAGCCATTGCTTTCTGCAAATTGATTGCCTAAATTACTGCCGCTTCTCTCAGCTAGTTTGGATCTGCAATTTTGAATCTTCGCTTGTCCTGGACAATTTCTGTTATGCTCTTCTTGTTCTTGGTTGAGTTCACAGCTGCTCTTGTATCTTATCATCATTAAGTTAAATATCGTGTTTCATACACAAGTCATTTTTACTAAAGATTATATCATTTGATGAGTGATGGCTACTACTGTGGTTAGATAATATCATTATTGTTGGTTTTTTTTTTCCTTCTTCTCGACTTTAATCAGTTTCAATGAATTGTTGTGTTTTTTCTGCAGCTTTCATTGGTTTTGCAATTTTAGTTTCTGTTGGAAACTTAGATATTGATGGAAAGTGGAAACGTAGGTAGGTATATGTGATATGTGCTTGCTTGTTGTGCTTGTGTGCTTGCTTGCTGTGCTTGAGAGATCTGGAGTTGACTAGTTGTTGTATTTATGAGTTAATAATTTGATTAAAAAAAAAATTAAAAAATTTCTTTTGAAATTCGGGAGTCGTGGAATTTTTGTTCTTTTTGTTTTTTCATTAAATAGGCTCTAGGCTTACCCAACTTGCTTGGGTCTATGGGTTGTCAATTTCGACACGACTCGATAACACGACTCGAAACCAGCACTATATAAAGCGGGTTGAACCCGCACGATTAAAAAGCGGGTTGGCAGCGGGTCAACCCGTCATGACCCATTTAATAAACAGGTCGGCCACCGGTCAACCCGCCAACACGAAGTGAACCCATATAACCCGATTATGCTATACTTCTTCTTGAAATTTTGGAAGTTGGGAGTATTTGATCCTAAAATTGGACAATTTGAAATATTTTGCTTCATTATTATTGGATTTAATTATTTATGAATTATATATAATTATTTATATTCTTTGTGTTATGAAATTTTTAGTGAATTTAATAAATTTATGCATGTTTTTAGTTAAATGAGTTGCAGTGTTAACCCTTAAATGAGTTATTTTGTCCAACACGACACGACCTATTTATTAAATAGGTTAAGAGGGTTGGAAACGGGTAACCCATTTAATAAATAGGTTGAGTTTGGGTTTAAATTTTCAACACGATTAATAAATGGGTTAAGTTTGGGTTTGTCTCTTGTGACAAGACAGATACCTTGACCTGACACGAACCCAACCCGACACGAACCCATTAACAGCCCTACTTGGTTCAAATCAAATCTTACCGTTACCCGTTAATTGGGGGGCTCCTTTTATTACGTTGGTTGGCTGAAGGAACAGATGTCAACACCCAAACTCACCCCAACCGAACACACAGTTAGATTAGAGATCTAGGTCGCCGCCGCCTCTGTCTTCCTTGCTCAAGTCCCTCAAAAACAAATGAAAAAAATCCAGGCAGTCCGAGCTGTTCTTGATCCTCTTCTTCCGTCCTTCAACGAATCAGACGGATATTTGCGAAGATGTACGCGGATGATGGCTGGTTGTGCGCTATTGTCTTTCGTGTTCATTGGAATCTTATTAATATACTCCCTCTTCCTGGTTGTCCGATCAGCGGTGTGGACGGACGATGTGTCGGAGCTTGCATATCCCCAATTCCGGATCGACTCAGCTGCCGTGTTCGAACTGGAGACGACTGACTACGATTTGAGTGCGACATGGAACTTCACGCTCGTCGCTTCATACCCTAATTATGGAAAGCTAGCTATTTTCGACCGTGTCCGGGCATTCGTCTACTACTGCCCCAAAGACTACATGTATTTTGGGGACAAGTACGAGTACTCCCTCGCAAAGAAGCAGTTGCCTCCTTTCTTTATGTACGGAGGGAACGAAACCCGGCTTGATTTCAGGGTCGGAGTAATTGGGGCTCCTGTCAGCCCTGACGAAGCCAAACAAATCTCGGTGGGGAAGACTGTGGTTGGGTCGGTGAAATTTGGGTTGATGCTGATGACCCCGCGTAAAAACACGACCGATGACACGAACGGGTTTATTCGGTTTTGTGACCCCATTGAATTCATATTTTCCTCCCCTACTAATAACACCGGAGTTTTTACAGGTCAGTCAAGGGCATGCAATTTTGATTAATCATCTATTTGGTTAGCTTTAGGTGTTTCGAGGTTTATGGATTCGTTGCGCTTGGTGAAGTGAAGAATGCAGTTCAATATATACCAGCAGACAGATTGTACATTACCTTTTAATGGGCAAAATTTCCCTATGTTAACCATTCCAAACTGTTTCTGTTTTGTCATTGTGTTGAAAAATGTTACCAGCTTCTTCATTGCTGTTGTAACCAAACACAGTTCACCATATAAGTGTAATGATCCATAAATTGTTGGTAAAGATGGTTGCAGTTTGTGGTCCTTCAAAATCTGATTAGTTATTTTCTCAGAAATGGCCTTTTTCCTTGAGTTTATTCCTTTCCAATTTAATTGTATTCAACAGAGGTCGGCGCTTTACTTTGATAATGGATTGCTTGGGATGTTGTTGAGTTGCACTTGGTTTGTCCTGAGTGCTGCTAGGAGATCTTAACAATAAGAGAGAGAAGTGGTTAGTCTACAGGTTACCCAAATTTGGAATCTGTTGTCTTAGCTGAGTAGTAGAGCCCTTAAGTTTCGTTAGTAAAGTATTTGACCATTAAGCGAGTATTTGTATGCTCATGCAAGCTGAATGACAATAATGTATTTGATGCTAACCAGCTTGGTTCCTGCAAAATGCCTATTTCAGTATGCGTGCCGCTTTATCAGTCCTTTAGATGACCTGATGCGGTTACGTTTCATTTGTGTGTATAAAGGAGATGAAAATTCGAAGAATATACCTCTCGATATTGGAAGAGAGGTAGGTTCTGCCAAGCTTTACCATATTTTGTATACTGCACAGGCCATTTCGGCCCTTCCTTTAACCATACTTTGAAACTAGGCTCGGCCAAACTAAATTTGGTGTGAACATGAGCTGCATTGTTGCACTCACAGGATTGGAAACAGAGGGTTGATCAACAGGTAGCTAACCTTTACTTGGTGTCCTTCTACTAGTCTTCCCACTGCATCCCACGAAGCTTTGGGGTTGGTGATCAACCTAACAGCTTCAGTGGGATCAATTTCAATGAACACAGGAGAAAAAGTGAAAAACACCATGAATTGCAAAATTTAACCATTCCATGATTGGCACCAGTTACGCTTTATTTGCACAATCCAAGAAGAGTTCACTATTGCAACCATTAGATGCCCAAAGTAAACACAACGCCAATTCCACGATGGGCTTCAAGAAGCTCAGTAAAATCCAGGCGATCACTCTGCCTACGATTTTGACTCCTCCGCACAAAGATGTGGTTGCTCAGGCCCATAATGGTTCCGGGAAGACGACCTGTTTCGTGCTTGGTATGCTCAGCCATGTTGATCCCGATGTGAAAGCTCCTCAGGCTCTCTGCATCTGTCCCACCAGAGTTGGCTATTCAGGTTGAGTTTTTGAACAAAGCTGTTTAATAGTTTACTGTTTTTGTTGCGAATTGAATGAAGTTGAGAGGTTTTTAGGGTCTGAGATTTGATTTTGAATGTGCCGGAATATGGAGGTTTTTCAGAAGATGGGGAAAGGAATGCTCCTTCGCCTAATTTCCGGTTGCCAGTTATGGCAAAAATTGTGATTGGAACTCCTGGTACTATCAGGAGATAGATGTCGATGAAAAAGCTGGGTGTAAGCCGCGTGAAGGTCCTTGTTTTCGATGAGGCTGATCACATGCTGGCTCAGGTAAGCTGTTTTATTGATTTCTTGCATGTTCTATTAGGTTGTAGGGAAATGTCAACTGTTGTATGCAACAGAATTAGCCTTTGGGACAATTGATCTTAGGTCTTTGCTCACAGTTTAACGCTGTCGAGCTTCTTCTGTTCATGATTCTAAGCATCCTCATTGTTTGATCTTTTAATCCATAAGTGATGTCGCAGATATTGCATTTGATTGATTGCTGATAAGAATTCATTCATAATAACTTATGCTTTTTGGTTTAATTTTTGTTGACTACCTATATATTTCTGTGCAGGATGGCTTCCAAGATGATTCCTTAAGGATAAAGAGGGACACAGAAAAAGTTATCCCTAACTGCCAGGTTTGTGAAAGTAAGTTTAAACTTCTATTGCGCTTAAAAAGTTTGTTGCATGATTTACATAATCTATTTCAATATCTATCAGTGAGATCACCTCTTTTCTAAGGTTCAAGAAAACAAGTGTTGGCGTTACTTTCCATTTTATTCATCACTAATTGTTTGAGGATAATAATCAAAGTTAGGCTAGGTATTATAAGTTCTTAAATGAGAGTTTTGTGATAAACTATCTGTACTGTTACTTCTTGAATACCCGATAAGATTAAACATTTTAATGCCATGATTAGATCACCTTGGTATTATAATGAACATTATTATTCTTGGTAGTGGACATAAAGGAAGGTTAATGGTGTAAGAATTTACTGCTGCTTGAACTGGGAATGTTTTGTGTATTACATTATTTACATCTATGGATATAGTATGAATGTATGGAGTTGTATGGAGCGGTGGCTGAATACTTTCTTATTTGTGTTTCTTTTCAGGTTATTCTGTTTTCAGCTACATTTAATGAAAGAGTCACAAATTTTGTCTCAAGCGTTGTGAAACGTGGTAACAATCAACTTTTTGTCAAGAAAGAAGACCTATCTTTGGAGGGTGTTAAGCAGTACAAGGTGTACTGTCCTGATGAACTGAGCAAGATTGAGGTTATCAAGACCAAAATTTTTGACCTGGGAGAAAAATTAGGTTAGAGGATTATATTTGTTCGGACAAAAAATAGCGCAAGAATGTTTTATCAACAACTTTCTGATGATGGTTATGCTGTTACTGCTATTCAAGGTGCCCTCAACACCGAGGACAGAGACAAAATAATCAAAGAGTTTAAAGATGGTTTAACCCAAGTTCTCATATCAACTGATGTACTTGCCAGAGGCTTTGACCAACAGCAGGTGCTGGCTTTGTCTCCATTCTCTTTCTCTTCTAGCTTATATGCCTCACAAGATTTACATGCTGACATGATACCTTTTGTAGGTTAACTGTGTTGTCAATTATGATCTTCCGGTCAAATATTCACCTGGTCCCCGGTCACAACCTGTAGAACCTGATTATGAGGTGTACCTGCATAGAATTGGGAGGGCAGGGCGTTTTGGTCGCAAGGGTAAGTTTCTGATTCCTGTATCTGTCGTATGGACTGTTCCATTTATATTTTCTATTCTTTCCCTTTCCATATATTGGGACTGCAACACCCAAAATGGAGAAAAAAGAAAAAAAGAAAAAGAATACTATTTTGACTGAAAACACAATTCATTAGGGATTTAGAGCAAGCACTTATTTGGAGTACATCTCTGAAATTTCCTGTATTATGCAAGGGGTATTCGCATAATTGGCAATGCCTGTTTGACTGTGAATATCACAAATTGAGAGGGTGGAGGAGTTGGCACTTTAAAGGGAGGCAGTCTGTTCAGCACTGCGTATGAATATATATATTTTTTTTCCTTTTGTTCTTTTTTCTGGTGGGACAATGACTTTTTAAGTTGGTCCTGTTGTTTGAAAACCTGCTTCTACAGGAAGCAGATTATGACCTCAATAGCTTGTAGACGGGTACTTTAAATTGTTGAGTAGTGCTAGTAGCTGATTTTGCTATATCTACTCAGTCATCAGCTCCCACTAATCATTCATTGGGATACCAGTCATGGCTCTTGCCAATCCTGCTGAGCTTAGTTCAATCTTGTCTTGTCTTGAGGTTGATCTTTTGCAAATGGGTTTATTGTTTGCATTTATGGATTGCATTTGAGGTTAATAGATCCAACTCACTTGGCTGATGTGCTGGTTGGATTGGCAGTTGTTGTTAAGAATTGCGATAAAAACTTATTTTTAGGGAGATGCTGTATGTTATATGGTATATGTTCATCACTTTAAACACCAATGCTCCAAAGCATCTCTTTAGAAGAGCTGTAACTATCCAATTAATCCCATTTGCATTGATCATGCTTTTCCTTGAGACAATTTTTTGTAGTATAAAGATATTGCATTGATATGTAAAAATGGAGACATTGACCGAGTGGTGTATACTGTATACATATGTAATTCTGCAGGAGCTGTGTTTAACTTGATTTGCGATGATAATGACGAGTTGGTCATGTCAAAAATTGAGCAGTATTTTGACATCAAAGTACCAGAGGTAACTATTCTTGCACCTTATCCTACATAAATTCTGCCTTTTGGAAGCGTCTAATTGTATACATCAGGTTGTGAGAGGTTTTCAGAAGTTCCAAAATTGTCTCTGCTCTGTACTTGTTACAGGTTAGATTATTGGGGAGAACTTTAAACTAGTCTGATTGCTTTCTTCTTGCTTTCTCCAGGTTAAAAATACTGATGAGGCTTTTGAAGGGGCTCTTAAAACAGCTGGCTTACTGTAAGTCCATAATGACCTATACATGTTTCAGTGCAACCAGTTTTGGGGCTAATAGAATAGTTGGCGGCAACGCAGCAGAGAGCATTTCTCAGATCTTGCAAAGATTTTGTTTTGTAATTCTCATTTGATTATATTTATAGATCTGTGGGGATTTGATGGGTTTGTTGTCTAGTTCTGTAAATGTTACCCTTGCATAACAAAACAGGGCGAAGATCTTTAAATTATCCATTATTGTGCCATATGGGTTATGAATGTACCTGTCTGCCTCTCTGGTTCTGTTGATTTCTAAATCATCATTATTGATTTGCTGTGCCATATGGATTCTGATCTAACTTGTCTGCTTTGATTTGTTTCTGCTTCTGTTGAATTATAAACTCAAACATATTGATCTTCCCTCACACGCCCTCTCCTGCATCTTTGGTGGAGGATGGCTACTGGTACGGTGGACACCACATATAAGAACAAGCAAATAAATCAATTTTTTTTCTTTCTTTCTTCTTTCTTCTTCGAGGAGAAGCACATATGTTGCATTCCCTCACGGTCTCATGCCACTAAACTAACAAAATTGTCGATTACGAACAGAGTAAACAAAACTGAAAGCCTATACAGTACTGAAGGATTTAAGAAACCATTTCATCAAGATCAGGCAGTGGAAACCTTAGAATTGCCGCAATGCCGCTTAGATTAGCTAGCGCCTCTCCAGATACATGCTTTGACGAAAACACAAACGCCTTCCCTCCTGCCTTTTTCACCGACTCCACAAACCCTATATAAATCTCTACACTCGTACAAGTCATCGGTAATCTCCACATTCTTGGTACCATAACACCAAGAATGTACATTCTTGGTACCATAACACACTCGGTCCAAATCCGTACCGTAACTTCTATTCCTCATGTACATAATCAATTTGAAAATGGCCAAAAACCATCAGTACCCTAAAGGGAAAGTGAAACACCAATCTCAGCTGTAGCTGCGCAATTTATATTTCCATATGGTTGGAGATCGAGAAAGACATTTTGATACAAAATATATTTATTTCAAGTCAGTTTTGAACATATATATTGTTTGAGGAAGACATTCCGTGCCACAATTAGGTTCCTAAACTTCATTTAAAACATTTAGACTCTGTTTCAACCGACGCAAATCTATTCCACCTCATGCTCAATCCTAATTTTAATGTTTCAAATCAACCACCTACCTATCTTTTCAGTCAGTAAAGTATGCTTATTTTTTTTTAATGTATTATTTGTCAGAAATTCGGCTTGTGATGATGTAATATTTCATATTCAAGTAGGGATAAATGTATTTCACAGAGGAATAGTATGGAAATATGTATCCTATTCATAGAGGGATAGTAAAAAAAATATGCATTTCATGTTCAAGCATACTAATTAAACTATTGAGTTATTATCACAAATGATACATGAACTATACCTCAATCTTATCGATGGTACCTGAACTTTAATTTTGATCACAACCAGTACTCGAACTTTTCGATTTCATTTTAAATGGTACCTAGAGCCACCTCCGGTCAATATTCCGACTAAAAACGGCATGTGAGGCGATCATAGTGATGATTTCAAGGATTGTGATCATATATAGTGATAATTTTTTGGTAATAGACTTGCCTTGAACTTGAATTTTTTTTTTTTTTTTTTAGATTTGGTTTTTTTGGCCGGAATAGTGACCGAATGTGGCCTTAGGTACCATTTAAAATGAAGTCGAAAAGTTCGGGTACTGGTTGTGATCAAAATTGAAGTTCAGGTACCATCGATAAAATAGAGAATAAGTTCAGGTACCACTTGTGATAATAACCCTAAACTATTTGGTTATCTGAGCTGTATTACTGTTATATGTATGTAGATGGATGCGTAGCTATGTTTTGATAAGAAGACTTCTTTCTGGATTTAAAAGATCTTGCCATCTACTCTTTCTACCTCAGCACTCAAAGTATTGATGAAGTCATGCATAATTTGACATTTCCTCAATATGAAAATATCTATTGATCATTCTCAAAAAAAAAAAAAAAAAAGTATCTATAGATACATCCTTCAATTTTACAAGCCGATATATATCTGGCTCCGCCCATACAGCCTTACCTGGGCCATTCAAATAGAAACTTAATAATTTCAATCTTGACTATGATAAAGAACCAAACGATAAAGCACACTTATGGCCTATGCTGTGGTATATAACTTCACACTGCACTGCAACTATAGTGTTTTTCATCCAGTGAGATTAGCCGAACTAAACGTCTTTTAGTTGTTGAATTATATGCAAAAATTCTCACATCATATCATAGTTATAGGTTAAAGTTTCCCATTGCCAACGATAAGCCTACCTATAACCTACTACTTTCCCAAACTAAAATTGCTACAACAAATGCATATACACATTACACCAAACTGAATGTAATAAGGCCAACAAAAAAATAAAAAAGAAATTAACTTACATCTCATTGAGATTGGAATCGCCAAAGGGATTCGAATAATTGGATTAACAGGAAACCGTCTTGGATTTGATATTCTTAGCTACTCAAGCGGCCTAATCAATCAAAACCACGCAGTCAACAACTTTGCACATTAAAAATACAAAAAACACCACAAACCTCAGCAAAGCAAAAGGCAAACCTTTTTCTATGCCTTTTTAGCCAAGTACTCTCAGTGATTTGCTCCTCAGTGACCTTCCTGGACGGTTGCGCTCTTCACTTTCCTACAACTCGATGGGGATGGTCGGGTCCAGTCGGGTCAGAGAGATATGATTGACTTTTTGACAAGTTTGTCCTGTCCTTGTTGCTTAATCACTGAATTTCCATCCAAGCTGTTACCGCCAAAATTTGAAACAACTAAATTATTAGGTGATGAATTGTTTAACTGATGAAACCTCTAAGGCTCTTCTTTCTTTCTTTGGCCATGAAACCTCTAAGGCTCTATGTAGAATAGCTGTAAATTTTATGTAATTATGATTCTTTTTTATTTAGGTTATCATGTAATTATAGGAATGATTGTTTCCTATTAGAGTTAGACTACTCCTCTTGTCCTTGTATATATACCCATTTGTGGGATGAATAGTATTATTATTGAAAACCCTAAAATCAAAGTATTCTTTTCTACTTGGTATCAAAGCAGGTTCAATCCTTTGAACTTGCCTGCATCATTTGAATCCTAAATCCTGAATCCTGAATCCCAAAGCACACCACAAACCGCTGCGTATCACCACCATTAAAATCAAGCCATCCCTGATTTTTTGAAACCCTAGAAAAACCAAACCTGAAAAAAAAAAAAAAAAAAAAAAAACAAACCCCAAATTCCTCAATGGCCGGACCTGCAATTGAAGGCGAACAGTCAAATCCCGAGAAGACAATGGTGTCATCCTCACCGATCATCCATCACCACTACACCACCCAACAAGACAACTCTGTTTTCCCCACAAGTGTTGTCTTGAATGAATCCAACTACACCATATGGGCTCCTCTTATGAGAATGCACATTGGAGCACGAGGGAAGGTTGGTTATCTGACCGGAGTAAAGGCTGAACCCGCCATGAATTCTGCAGAGTATGAAGCTTGGGCCACGGACAATGAAAAGGTGAAAAGTTGGCTAATTGACTCCATGGAATCCTCTCTCATGAACCGGTATATTCGTCTCCCTACTGCGAAAGATATTTGGGAAGCTGTAGAGAAAACCTTTTATGATGATTCTGATGAAACCCGAATCTTTGAGTTGAATAAAAAGTGTTTTGAAGCAAAGCAGAATGGAAGGCCCATTCCGACCTACTACAATGAGTTAGTGGCAATGTTCCAGGAGATTGATCAAAGGGTGGCCTCTCAACATGATAATGTTGCAGCTGTCGTTCAAGAAACTTCAGCAATGTCCCGGATGCGTGTTCACTTGTTTTTGAGTGGACTTGACCCAGAGTATGATCAGGTGCGTGGAGAAATCCTACGCAAGGAGCCTAAATTCTCCTTAGAGCAGAGCTATGCTTACATTCGCAAGGTGCAATCAGAGAAACAAGCTATGGGGCGTTCGGTACCTACCGAATCTTCTGTTATGGCCGTTCAACGCCGACCAGGTCCTCCTCCAGGCTTCTCAGGTCCTTCTCCACGTCGTCCTCATGACAAACCAAACCCATACGCAAACAAAAAATGTGTTGTCTGTGGGGAAGTAGGTCATACCAAGGAGCGGTGCTATGAAGTGATTGGCTACCCTGATTGGTGGGACTTCACCAGGAAACCGCGAAAGAATCCGGGCAAGGCGGCTATTGCTACTACAGAGGAAGAACATCTCGACAATGCCTCCGCTAATGTAGCGCAGTCAGATATGAAGGGTAAGGCTACTTTGAATAATACATGGATAATTGATACAGGTGCATCTGATCATATGACCAATGACCCTAGTCTTGTGAAAAACCTAAGACATTCCTCTCAAAATATTGTCTCTACTGCTGATGGTACTCCAACTCCAGTCACCGGAGAAGGTTCTATTGTTGTATCTGATACCTTAACCCTTGAATCTGTCCTAGTTGTTCCCTCACTAGCTTATAATCTCCTATCTGTTGGTCAGATTATTTTAGCACTTGCATGTATTGTGACCTTCTATCCATCTTTCTGTGTGTTTCAGGACATTCTGACTCGGCGGATTCTTGGTTATGGTGTTAGAAGGGGAAAATTATACTACCTGGATCTGACAGAGACTGGAGAAAACCATAAGCATCTTTTGGGGCAAGCTAATCAGATTAATGGGGTAGAGAATGCAAAGGAAGCAGTATGGTTATCGCATCGCCGTTTAGGTCATCTATCTTTTAGTTATCTTAAGAAGCTGCAACCTCATTTGTTTTCGGTTGTCAGTGATTTGGATTTCCATTGTGACATTTGTGAACTGGCCAAGAGCCACCGTATTTCATATTCACCAAGTCTTCATAAAAGTCCTGTTCCTTTTATGAAAATTCACTCAGATGTCTGGGGTCCTGCAAAGATTCCTTCTCTTTCTGGAGCTCGGTATTTTGTAACGTTTATTGATGATTGCACTCGCATGACATGGGTGTCATTACTGAAGAATAAGAGTGATGTATTTGGAATGTTTATCGAATTTCACAAAATGGTGGCAACTCAGTATCAACAATCCATCCGAGTGTTTCAGTCTGACAATGGTGGAGAGTTTGTGAATGGCCCTATGATTGAGTTTTGCCGGTCACATGGAATTCGTCATCAAACCTCCAATTCTCATACTCCTAAACAGAATGGGTTAGCAGAACGGAAGAACAGGCAGTTGATGGAAGTTGTTCGTGCTTCCTTATTTGGCATGAATGTTCCTCGGTCATATTGGGGAGAAGCAGTAAAATCTGCAGCATATCTTATCAACCGTACTCCTTCACGGGTGATTGAGTTTCAGAATCCTCATCAGAAGCTTCATACATTTTTGACCATCCCTTCTATGCCTAATTTGGAGCCCCGAGTGTTTGGGTGCACAGCCTATGTTCATATTCCCAAGCCTCAACGCAACAAACTTGATCCCCGTGCCCATAAGTGTATCTTTGTTGGTTATGCTGACTTCCAGAAGGGTTATCGATGTTATGATCCCCTTACTGGCACTTTACATGTCTCTCTTGATGTTGCTTTTCGTGAATCCGAGCCTTATTACTCAGGGGGAGCTTCTCAGTCTTCCCTTCAGGGGGAGAGAGGTTGTGAAGGGAATCCTCGTTCTATTATTGATTTTGATGTCTTTGAAGACTTGGAAAATTTGGAGGATACATTTGAGGGTAGAAAAAATTTGGAAACAAAAAATGCAGTTGCCGAACAGAGCATTGTAAATTCCAAAATAGACAATGCGACTGCCGAACGAAGTGTTGCGAATTCCGAAACAGAAAATGCGACTGCCGAACAGAGTGTTGTGAATTCCGAAACAGAAAATGTAACTACCGAACAGAGTGTTGTGAATTCCGAGACAGAAGAGACGACTTTTCTGGATAGTTTGAATCAAAATCAAGCCGTATCTGAAGCTCACACACAAGATGTTCCCCCTTCTACATCACCAACTGAAGATCCCGGTCAGAATGATCCTCCTCAGGTACCCCTAAACTTTAAAGAATCTTCTGGGTTAGAAAGTGTCGAACCTAGGAAATCACAAAGGGTTACCAAGGGAATTCCTAAGAAACAATATGAACCAGATATCAAAGCCAAAGCTAAATACCCTATAGCTAATTTTATGTCTAACCATAGGATTTCTGGGTCACATGCACTTGTTATTGATCAATTATCTACTGTATCTATTCCTAGTAACGTGCAGGATGCATTGACGGATCCAAAATGGACAAAGGCGATGAATGAAGAATTGGAAGCTCTTCAAAAGAATGCAACATGGGAACTAGTACCTATGCCGGTTGGAAAGAAGACTGTAGGGTGTCGTTGGGTATTTACTGTGAAGCTTAATGCAATGGAACTATTAATAGATACAAGGCGAGGTTGGTTGCCAAAGGATACACACAACGTTATGGATTGATTATGAGGAACTTTTGCACCTGTGGCAAAGATCAATACTGTTCGGATTCTAATCTCACTTGCAGCAAACAAAGATTGGCCCTTACACCAGTTTGATGTGAAGAATGTGTTTCTTAATGGGAATTTGGAAGAAGAAGTGTACATGGATGTGCCCCCAGGTGTTAAGAATTACCCAAGTGAAGTTGGCAAGGTGTGTAAATTGAAGAAGTCTTTGTATGGCCTGAAGCAATCTCCAAGAGCCTGGTTTGGGAGATTTTCAAAGTCCATGAGAGCCTTTGGGTACAGACAGAGCAATTCTGACCATACCTTGTTTATCAAGCGCAAGAATGATAAGATTACAGCTCTTATTGTGTATGTTGATGACATGATTGTTACAGGGGATGATCCGAAAGAGATGAATGAGTTACAAAAGTATCTGTCAAAGGAGTTTGAAATGAAGGATCTGGGGCAACTGAAGTATTTTCTAGGTATTGAAGTTGCGAGGTCTAAGAAGGGAATTTCACTGTCACAGAGGAAGTATTTTCTTGACTTACTTACTGAAACAGGGATGCTGGACTGCAGTCCAATTGAGACTCCCATTGAGATGAATCACAGACTTGCCATTTATCCTGATCAAATTCCAACTGATAAAGGAAGGTATCAACGTCTTGTAGGAAGGTTGATTTATCTTTCACATACTAGACCTGATATTGCTTATGCTGTGAGTGTTGTCAGTCAGTTTATGCATTGTCCTAGTGAAGAACATATGGATGCAGTTTTTCAGATTTTGAGGTATTTGAAGAGGGCGCCAGGTAAAGGATTACTGTTTGAGAAAAAGGATGAATTGGAAGTTGGGGGATACACAGATGCAGATTGGGCTGGTGATAAAACTGACAGGCGTTCTACATCTGGGTACTTCACTTTTGTAGGAGGGAACCTTGTCACTTGGCGTAGCAAGAAACAGAAAGTTGTGGCCAGATCAAGTGCAGAAGCTGAATTTCGAGGTATGGCACATGGAGTCTGTGAAATGTTATGGATTCGTAATGTCCTGAAAGATCTAGGTTACAAGCTTAGACAACCTATGGATTTGCATTGTGATAATAAAGCTGCAATTGAGATTGCACATAATCCAGTTCAGCATGATAGGACAAAGCATGTGGAGGTTGACCGTCATTTTATTAAAGAAAATCTTGACAGAAAGGTTATTCGTTTTCCATTTGTAAACTCAGAAGAGCAGTTAGCTGATGTTCTTACTAAAGGAGTGTCCAGGAAGATATTTGACAGCTCAGTTGACAAGTTGGGCATGATAGATATCTATGCACCAACTTGAGGGGGAGTGTAGAATAGCTGTAAATCTTATGTAATTATGATTCTTATTTATTTAGGTTATCATGTAATTATAGGAATGATTGTTTCCTATTAGAGTTAGACTACTCCTCTTGTCCTTGTATATATACCCCTTTGTGGGATGAATAGTATTATTATTGAAAACCCTAAAATCAAAGTATTCTTTTCTACTCTCTAAACGTGACATTTACTCAAAGATTTCTATATTTTCTGCTGTGTTAAAGAGTCTCCAGGTCACAACATATTAGGGGACCAAAACAGACACCATAAGCAAGATTTTCTGGGGAATTAATGCAATTATGGACAAAGTGTCAATCAGCTTCATACTATTCTGGTGTAGCCAATGCTCCCACTTGAGAGGTGTAGCTTCTATATATAATGTGAAATTTAGGTTAGCCATAACAAAGCCTTCATGTGGCATTTTGGAATTTTGGCGCAGGTCTTGCTCAATAAGTTTCTTAACTTACTCTTATTAGCACAACGTGGTTTAGATTTATAATGTATGACAAAAACTTGATAAATCTAATGGTTTCTACTTCAGTAATTACTAGCCTTCCTGCCCCACTTACACATGCGAGAATGTTTGTGCCTATTTAGTCTTTCCACATTATTTTCCCTACATTCATTATATTAGTTTTGAAATTAAACAAGATGAGAAAACAAAAGAAACTTTAAATAAATAAAAAAATATCCGATATTCCTTTGATAAACGATATATCTACCAATATTTAACTTCCTATCCTGATATATCCTTTGGCCAATATTTTAATCCTTAATCATAACAATAATACTACGACTTCAAAACGGTCTCTACAGTAGTAGAAGTTAACAAGATACTTCCTTAAAACAAAATTCATTGCTCAATACTTACTAAAAAAATGATAGAGAACCAGTCTATAAACACAAACCGAAAAGGCTGGAGTTACTGATTCCCTTCAAAAGATGACATATCCCTACACAAGTGAGAGTTTCAAGGATAAAAGATAACAAAAGCAGCAGTCTAAATCTAATCAACTAGCCTCTAACAGCAAAAACCAAATAACAGCTCCAAAAGTCTTAGTTTCATCACTCCACCATTATGGGCTCTCTCATTCGCCACCTTGGATTCATAACCTGAAAATGATTAAAACTACAAGAAAAGAACAAGACCAAGAACAAAGTAATTAAGCCACCAACATAGAGCTTGACAACTAGGTAGACAAACATGCTTTCATAACAATCAAGTAACTTTACAAAACAATGTTGAACATATATATATTGGTTTGCTTATACTTTGTATTTGAACAAAATATAATCGAAACCACAACTTGTTGATTTGATTAATTTGCAGTAGCAAATGAAGCATGAACAAATCAACTTAACCCAACAAACTTGTGTACTTGAGTTTCTGAACTTATTCATACTTTTACATCAACCATCTCTTCCCTTATATAGGGTACAAGATTAACCTACAAAATATCTAGTAAAAGCATATTAAACTAGATTAAAAGTACTTTAGATACAAAATATCTAGCTTAATTTTGAGTGGAGCAAACAGTAATACAAGTGGCTGTAAAATATGTTTCACCGCAACATGTTTCGCGACAGCGAACAACTCAACATTCGAGAACAAACTTTGATATTCCCGGTAGTGACATCATCCTCGCGAACGCACTCATCTAGCGAATGCACTTTAGCAAATATTCGCGGATGGAGCAGGAAATCATTAATTCTTTCAAACAAAACTTTAACACTGACTAGTCATCCTGGAGAGAAAGAAATATACTGTCAGTCATCCCTTCTCAAGTAATGGTTGAAGCACTGTTTCGAATAATGACAGATAACATATGCAAGGTGGTGAATGAGAGACAGAGAACAAAAACTTATCAGAAAAGATATAATTTTATCCAAATGCTTCCAATTCAATGAAATTTATCAGCAAAAAGAGATTACCATCGATTAGCCACTTTAACAGATGAAGAACAACGTCAACGATATATGAAGTAGAATGGGCAAAGATTCGTTTATACGTTGCTATCCAGATACTTGCAAAATCCCTCCGTCCAAAACTCTTGAAAGATAAATCTCCAAAGCCAACAGTGATCAATGTCATTAACGACATGTAGAATATGTCAAAGGTAGTCGACAACTGTTCAGTGGCAATCACATTTTGCTTCATTTCTGTGAAGTAAATGCCCAACATCCCAATTCCTACTAATGCTCCACATTTGCCAAAAGCTATCATAAACTTCACCGCCCCTACCCAAAACTTGCCCCAACCACCAGACCAACCAAAATCTTCATTAAATGAAAAACATTTTTTTCATCCAATTGGTCCTGCTTTCAATGAAGTGATTGAGCATAACAAAGACCGGCATAGCAAGAATCAGCCAAATGCACGTATGATGCCTACCCTTGGAGTCCTTTGGAACCAAATCGCCATACCCCACAGTGTGATATAATTAATGCTTTCCTGCTCCATCCGCGAATGTTCGTTAAAACGCGTTCGCGAGATGAGGTCATTGCGGAGAAAAGTTTGTGAAGTAAGTTCGTTGCGAATGTTCTCTAAAAGTGCGTTCCCGAGGATGACGTTATTGCAGGGAATAGTAAGAAGCGAGTTCGCTGAGAAGTAGAATTCGCAAATAACAGTTCACAGAATATCTAAGTTTGTTCGAGAAGGTTGAGTCTGTTCGCTGTCGCGAAACATTTTGCGGTGAAAGTCTTAGCTGTGGTGAAACATATTTTACAGCCACTTGTATTACTGTTTGCTCCACTCAAAATTAAGCTAGATATTTTATATCTAAACTACTTTTAATCTAGCTAGTTTAATATGCTTTTATTCTAGATATTTTGTAGGTTAATCTTGTACCCTATATAAGGGAAGAGATGATTGATGTAAAAGTATGAATAAGTTCAGAAACTCAAGTACACAAGTTTGCTGGGATAAGTTGATATGTTCATGCTTCATTTGCTACTGCAAATTAATCAAATCAACAAGTTGTGGTTTCGATTATATTTTGTTCAAATATAAAGTAGAAGTAAATAAAATATATATATATATATATATATATATATATATATTCAACACAGTGAAAGTTATCACCACCAAGAAATATAGACAATTAACAGCACCCTTCACATTGAATGTCCACTTCACAGGGGGATCTTTGTCGTTTTGGGGATCCATATCCTCATACAACTTAGCATTGTTGAGTGTGAACGACCAATCCAGAACAAAATATAGTAAAACGAGGAACACAGATGATACTGCAAATGTTTTCGACTTCAACACTCTGGAAAAAGAAAAAAAAAACAACATGCAGGTTAAATATATTTTTTAAAAAAAACCATGCTTAGAAACACTTAGCCTAATAGGAAAAATTTGAATAAAAAGAACATCAAAATTCACCCTCATTCTTCAGCCTCTCTTTGTTGCTGAATCTCTCTTAGCCGTGTCTCCCTCTCTTCTCGTAGTCTCGCCTTCTCTCTGGCAAGGTCTCCTTCTCTTGGTTCAACTGATCCTTCTCTTGGTTCAACTGATCCTTCTTTTGGTTCAACTTACCTTTCTCAGTCTTCTCAGTCTCGTATGCAATGAAATTCTTATGTGCTGTCTCCAATCTTGTGTATTTGGTCTTTTTTGTTATGCTCCAACTAAAAACATTTGAGGAGTGATGTCAGATTTTATCCGTATCTATTACGTGTATTCATACATCAAGAGGTAGAGTGATTAGATATTGGACATTTCGGTAGGGGACGGGCATGTATATATTGGACATTTAGAGATTTGATACTGACAAATGTGGTCTAACCGGCCCATGCCCAAGCCTACTTTGTTTTGTTTAGCATCTTTTCTATTTTGATTACTTTTTCTTGTAGAATAAGTTCAATCTTGTGTATGTGATCTTTTTTGTTATGCTCCAATCACTAAAAACCTCTTAGGAGTGATGTCGGATTTTACCTAAATCTATTACATGTATTCACACATCAGGAGGTGGAGATCGCCTAAGCACATGTGCATCCTTCAACGATTTAGAGTCACACAACGATGGCCCTATGTTGGTTTCGGAATTTTCATGGATGGATTGACCGTTTCTCTAGCCTTGTGGTATACTAGAGACTGTGTAACTTCTACATCATATTTATGGACTTAGGAAGTTAGATTCAAGCTTGTTGGTTTAGCATTATGTACTTGTTATAGCTCTTGTTTGTATTTTCTATATGGTTTGTAATGTATTCTTCCATATGAATAGAATCCTTTCATTTGATCAAAATCTAAATCAATGGCTGCAATTTATTTACTAAATACGCTGCAATATCCAAGTACGTACGTTATCGATTTTGAAATTGCCAACGCGGCCCGTGAAAAAACAGAAGAAACATGTTTCCAATTTAGTATTGAATACTTTAGTCTATGGTTCCCTTCTTGGAAAACAAAACAACAACAAAAAGAAGGAAAACACATGTTATAAATTGCAAAGACAAACCAATCGAAAAACAAATGAAACTTCCATTCCATTCAAACAAAACCAAAAATAAAAATTTTAAAAGATGAAAAGAAAGAGTATAATTTTTTGGGTCAGGAACTCAGGATCAATGGACACACTATTTGACACAATTTTTTACATGTTATGTTAACCCTTAGATATTAACACATTCAATGGTCAAGATTAGTTATGAAAAATGACATGGTATTAAATTTCCTCCCAACAAAAACATAAAATTTGTTAAAAATTATTTTCTAAAATAAAATAATAAATCTAACAAGATATTAGAAAACAGAAAAACAAGTTCAAAAAGAAAAAAAAAAAAAAAGATCAAAAGAGCAAGAACTCATTTTCCGAACAAGAATGCCATTTTCCAGTCTTCCATCATTCTTTGGCAAAATAATAAAGATGAAACAAATGAGAATTTCCTAAATATTGCGAACACAAGTTCTTCACAATTTTTTCTTTTTTATAAGAATTCTTTTGACAATCCATATTTTGGTACAGGAAATTTTAATCGTTCCATTACAAAATTGGTTTGTTGATCTTCTCCCAGATGTGCGTTTATATATGTGTGTATGTGTTCTTTGACTATTTACAATTCACAAAGCGTAAGAACGATTAACCCCAATCTCAAAACCTGAATCATGCAATAAAGAGAAACCTACAACCATAATTTTGATGGATATGATTTTCTAATTGTTCTCTAACCTATAACTGAGAATCTTTTTTTTTTTTTTCTTGTTAAAAAAGAGGATCAAAGGATTTCACTCTTACCCCATGGTGACTCGAAGCCATGACTTCGTACATAGGTAGTGGGTGCTCTAACCACTGAGCTATAACTGAGAATCAAAATTGTGGTGATCAATCATCTTCTTTCTCCCTCTCTACTTATTGTGGTTTTCTTGGCTTTATGTTCAATGCGAGATTCCTCCAAGAATGTTTCTGGGTTATTCTTTATTTTCTTTTGATGTATTGAACAATTGGTCTATCAATCTTCCGCTTAACAAGAATCTGAGATCGTGTTATGCTGTTCTTGCTTTTTTTTTTCTTTGTTCTTTTTTACTGTATTATCAATTCTTAATCATTTTTTGTTAAACCTTTTATTTTATTTTTGTTTTTACAAAAGTTTTACGTAATTTTATTTTATTTTGTGTTAAGAATAAATTTTATGCCAAGTCATTTGCCATAATTAATCATGACCATTAAATATCTTTATATTTGAGGGCTCAAATGAAGTGTCAAAAAGTGTGTCAAATAATGTGTCCATTGATCCTGACCCTAATTTTTTAGCTATATATAGCCCCCCACTGGCCTCAGCATTTCTCTCACACCCTAAGTTGAGAGGGAACACTATGAGTTGCAGAAATATGTTGAAAGTGAGTGTCTTAATGTTGATTGCCTTGGCTTTGGCAGCAACTAGTGTTCATGCTCGCTTACATCTATTTGGTCAGTTGCTTACCTCCAAGAACCAACCAGACCCTAATTCTGGTAACCTATTCCCTTGCTAGCTATAAATAAATTTAGTTGGTTTGTTGAGTCACAAATTACTTATGCAATTGTGTCCCATATTTATGAAAATTGATTTGTCTTCCATGCTATTTTGCCATTTTTAATCTATTTCCTTTTATTTGTAGGAAACCTTGCATTGAGAATGAAATGACTATTTGAGGCTTGAAATGCGGAGATTTGAAGCCAGGGGAAGAAGACACGGAGATTGGAAGAAAATTGCAAATCGACTTTTCCGGCAGACTTTTCTGACAAATTTTTCCGGTGAGCCGCCACTCATGGAGGGACTTTTCTCTAGCAAAGGAGGACCATGGTGGTGAGAATCTCCCATCACTTGAAATTCAAATATCTCCCTACACCTTGTCCTTTTGTCACCTTGCCAATTTGGGACCATTTGGGGGACAATGGTGTAAGAACATCTCTTGCACACTTTGGGACCATAGAGGACACATATAGCTGATCAAAGAGAGACCAAAGACTAATTCTTCAGCATTCTTGACTCCATTCAATCATCTTCATCCTATCCAAGATCCATTTTTCTCTCTAGAGAAGACACCACCATTTTCACCACTAAAACCACCATCTCCACCTCTAAAACCTCCATTTCCTCCACCACTCAACACCACAACTCACCTTAGAGATTCCAAATTTCATTATTCTTACCAATATCAAGAGCTTGGAGCAAGGAGAAAGAGGTGACTACCACCACATCATGTTCTTGGAGACCCATCTCCACCACCTCTTCCGGCATCATCAATAGTCACCTTTTACTCCCTATCTCTTTATGTATTTGATGTTTAATAGAATATTGAAGCTTGCGTATCTAGCTATGTGTGAGTAGTGAACTAGTTAGGGCTAGGGTTGAAAGCCCTAGCCAAACTTACTTGTATTGATGCTTTTGTTTATAAATTAATGCAAATTCATGTTGTCATTCTCACATGCTAAGTCAATTGTTGAATGCATTACTTAGACCTAATCAATTTGAGTTATGTGTTTGCCATGATATGAAGTTTTTCCTAGAGATTGATTACTTTTAGGCAAAAAGGGAGCATGAAAGCACACCATGTGTGCATGTGAGGGTAGTGAGCTAAAATCACCTAGAGATAGGATTGGTTTGCTTGCTTAGTTACCTAAACTCTAAGCTTTATGCATTTAGGGGCAAAGGATTGAGACCTATCCGGCAATTGAATTTGTCTCTAGGTAGTGAGCTCTAAACTTATCTGGTTAGAATTAATAAAATGAAAGGGGTTTAAGCCTTAGTAGTCCTATCCGGATGCTAAGAGTGTAGTTGGATAATTAGCTTTTCATCATTCATATTCAATTGCTTTAATGCTTGCAAAGGAGGCAAAATGTGAAACTCGATGCCCTAACTCCCATCCATTTGATAACAACTTGTTTAGTTTAGCTTAGTTTATATTATTGTTTTCATTGTTTCAATTTAAATAGAAACCAATCTTAAAGTCAAAATCAAATCTCTACACACCATCTTGCACATACTCACCATGAACTTTGGTTCACTTGTGAGCCTTTGTTTGTGATTGTACATTTGCATATTCTTCTAGTTTTTCCTTAGGTTTTCCCTAGCTAGGAAAGAATTTACCAATTCTCGTGGTTCGACATCCTTACTTAATCTCCTATTCTATAACTTGTATCTCTTGCACTTGAGGGTGGCTTCAATGCTAACATGGTTCATCTCCAAGATTTACATGTTCATTCTATTATATTATATGTTTTTGAATATATTTTATATTATGTTATATTATATAATAGACGTACATTACTGGTGCATGTAGTTGATTAACTTTATGTTGTTGAATTACAAGGACGAGGGAAAATTCCATATCTAGTTTGCAGACGCATCTCTGACAATTGCGTTTGCGATAGGCGGGCGCCTCAGTTTGCAGAGTGCTATTGCAAGGACCGAAAACCAGCTGCCCCACTCAAAAAATCTGGTAATTTAACTAACTTCTCGAGTAATTTGTACAGAGCATACGTCCACTGCTCGGCAAATTCACAACCAATCGAGATAAAGAGATCCAAGAACCAGTGAAACAATATAAACTAGACACTAACTATGTCCCTTCTTGGACATATATATATCTGATAAAATTGGAGTGTGGAAGTAGAATGACCGACAAAAAATGAAGTTATTACTCTTAATTTATTTATTTATTAATTGCTAATACTAATATACCATTTCTTTTTTCTTTGTGTGAAGAAGAAGTGCAGGTGCAGCTGAAAGGAAAATCAGATGTCGATGAGTCCCGGAAGAGCATTCCATATCTAGAATGCATCAATAACTGTACATGATGACTGTGTATCTTGCACACGTATGTGGCCTCCTGAAGCCAACACTTGCCTTTGCATTAACCACAGCAAGTCCAAGAAGCCAAATACTGCAGTCTAAGAAGTAGAAGAATTGCATAAAGAATTGGACTTGGTCTCCAAACCAGTTGCAATATCACATGATCGATGATGCCCTAGATTTCCTTTGAGTTGCCTCAATGACGTGTGTTAAGGCTTTAGTTTCTATGTAGAATAATCTTGCATGCTATGCCTATATGCATGCAAGCAGCTACGTTGTACTCCTGTTGTCATTTTCGATCAGCTAATCAGCTTGTTCTC